>JAOWLH010000020.1:7267500-8572500 GCA_027405865.1 Salix purpurea | reverse complement strand
TAAAAATAAAAAATATTAATATTTGAGTCCAATATTTTGTCAAGTTTTATCTTATTTGGGATAGTTTCAAGAATTTTCAATTATAGGTACTACTAGATATTTGTAATTAAAAAAACAAAAACAAGATTATAGGTTATCATTTTTTTATTTGATTATATTTATTACATAGTATAAGAAAACTAAAATTAGTTTTAAAATAAAAAATACAAGGTAATTTTCCCTTTTCAATTAAAGTAATCGTAATTTTAATCTTTTACTATGCTAATGAAAAACCATACAAAAGTTTTTGTTTTAGGAGTTCTTTAGTGTGTGCGCGTGTGATCTACACGTTCGAGTAACAGCGAAGAATCGTAAATACTAAATAGCAAATAATACTTTTTGAGATTGTCGGTGGAGGATTTTACTGGGATGACGTGCACCGTCTTATTGTACATGCCAGCCTGACACCTTTTGGAGTCACCCCCACAAAGGCACAAAACGGAAGGAACATAAGCTGTTTGATACCTCTATTTGGCTTTCAACAATTATACCCTCTTAATTCACGTTAACTACGAAAATGCCCCGGGCTTAGGCTATAGCTGCCTTTATTACCATTTGTTTGTTGTCGTGCCGACACTGCCTTTATTATTATTATTATTATTATTATCATTATTATTATTATTATTATTATTATTATCTTACCTCCGTGTTTTAAAATATATATATTTATTTTCTATAATTGATAGATTATATTGAAAAAGGGAAGTCACTCACGGCATGGCTTAATAATAGTTTGTTACAATCTGTTATTATACAGTTTGTTTTCTGTTTTTCTTGTTATTCTAGTTTACTCTCGCACATGCATGTTGCATGTCAAGTTGTTGTGAGTTTGTTGCACCAAAGGCTATATAAATCAGAACAATTACTTAATAAGACTTAACTTTAAAATCCAAATCCTTGCTTCTTAAGTCATTTCAGCTTCACTCTGAGCAGACTAAGTGCAATTCAATTGTGCACTTAACAAACTGGTATCACAGCTCTCAGAATTCAATAAACCTCAAAATAACAGAGTAAAATGATGGCAGCAGACTCAAGTAATTTCGCACAACCTTGCATTCCCAAATTCGATGGAGATTATGAACATTGGTGCATGCTCATGGAAAATCTTCTACGCTCAAAGGAGTACTGGAGAAAACATGACAAATGAGAAGATTCTTGAAAAGATACTACGTACATTAACTGAAAATTTCAATTACATAGTCTGCACAATTGAGGAGTCAAACGATATAAATCGTCTTATAGTAGATGAAGTACAAAGTTCATTGCTTGTTCACGAACAAAAATTTCGAAAGAATAGAGGAGATGATCAAGCACTAAGAGTCTACGATGAACGATTTGGAGGAAGAAATTGAGGAAGAGACAACTATAAAGAAAAAGGTCATGGAAGAGGACCTTAAATGTACAATAGAGCCACAGTAGAATGTTTCAAATGTCACAAGCTTGGACATTTTCAATGTGAATGTCCAACTCAAAGGAAGCAAATTATACAGAGTTAAATAAAAAAGAAGAGATGTTGTTAATAACACATGTTGATCGGTAGAAAACGAACATAAATTATGCAGATTTGAACCAAGAAGAGAAAATGTTGTTAATGGCTCATGTTTATATGCAGAAAAGGAATGGAAATGATGCTTGGTTTCTAGATTCAGGCTACTAGAATCATATGTGTGGAGAACAAGGTATGTGTATGTTTACCAATTTAGATGAAACATTTCATCATTCGATTAAGTTGGGAAATAACACAAGAATGAGAGTAATTGGAAAGGGAAGTGTAAAATTGGTTCTGAATGGAGTAATTCATGTTGTAAGTGAAGTGTATTGCGTCCCATAACTTAACAACAATCTCTTGAGTATTAGGCAATTTCAAGATAATGGTCTAGCAATACTTTTTAAGGGAGGAATTTGCAAGATTTATCATCCAGAGAAGGGCTTGATTATAGAAACTAAAATGAGTGTCAATAGAATGTTTATTCTCTTGGCTAAAACTCAAAGGACATCTGATGTTCAGATATGTATTCATGTAAACTCTCAAGACCTATCTTATCTATGACACATACGTTATGGACACTTGAGTTTTAAGGGATTGTAGACACTACAACAGAAAAAAATGGTTCATGGACTTCCCTATTTTAAAGTCTCAGAAATGGCATGCACAAACTGTTATCTAGGGAAGCAACGAAGAGATGCAATTCCAAAGAAGAGTGTGGAGAACATCAAAACCACTAGAATTAATTAATGCAAATATTTGTGCACCTATTTCACCTATGTCCAATGGTGGAAAAGGATACATATTGTGCTTCATTGATGACTACAACCAAAAGTCTTGGGTATATTTGCTGGTAGAGAAGAGTGAAGCATTCCAGTATTTCAAAATCTTTCAGAAGTTGGTTGAAAAACATAAAATGATTATCTGTTAAATGTCTAAGAACAGATAGGGGAGGAGAGTTTAACTCAAAGGAGTTCACAAATTTTTGTAAGCAAATGGAATTAAAAGACAGTTGACAGTTGCATACACACCACAACAGAACGGTGTGGCTGAGAGGAAGAATCAAACTGTGATGAACATGGTGTGTTGCATGATGATAGATAAAAAGATTCCTAAGAATTTCTGGTTTTGGGCAGTGGTTTGGACATTTTATGTTTTAAATAGATGTCCAGTAGCAGCAGTAAAGGAAGTAACACCACAAGAAGCATGACGTGAAAAGAAGTCATCTGGGGAACACTTTCGCGTCTTTGGATGACTTGCACATGTACATGTTCCCCACGAAAGAAGAGGAACATTGGATGATAGAAGCCTCACTTGTATTCTGCTTGGAGTTAGTGAGGAGACAAAAGGCTATAGGTTATATGATCCTATAGCAAACAGTGAGCAAGGATGTGATTTTTGAAGAAGAAAAAGAGTGGGATTGGGGTGTAAATTATCAGGACTAGATCCTGTTAGACTTGGAGTGAGAAGAGCAACATGAAAAGAACAACAAGAACAATGAGAGAGGGAGTGGATGGGACATTGTAGAAGACAATGGTGAAGAGAGAAATGAAACGAGTGAAATTGCAGGAATTGATGCCAAGGTAGAAGAGAATGAAGAAACAACCAAGGCAGAAAAGTGTGCTGATATTGAAGAGATTGAATGGAGAAAAAGTCACACTCCAACATGGATGCAAGATTATGTCGATGGAGAAGGCCTAAGTGAAGATGAAGCATATGTAGCACTAGCAACTGCTGAGGAAGATGTTGTTGTTGAGGAGGATCCTTTTTATTTTGAAGAAGCTGTCAAGGAAGAAAAATAGGTTTGGGCAATGGATAATGAAATTACATCCATTGAGAAGAACAAGACATGGACATTAACTGAATTACCAGCTGAAGCCAAAAGGATTGGTGTTAAGTGCGTTTACAAAACTAAGTACAATGAAAATGGGGAGATTGCCAAGCACAAGGCACATTTAATAGTAAAAGGGTATTCACAAAAGCCTAGAATAGATTACCTAGAGGTGTTTGCACTAGTAGCGAGAATGGATACAGTGAGAATGATCATATATATGGCTGCGCAGAAAGGTTGGAAAATTAGGCAACTGGATGTTAAATCAACTTTTTTTCATGGGGAATTGAGTGAAAATATTTACGTTGATCAACCAAAGGGATACGTAAAGAAAGAAAAGGAACATCTGGTCTACAAATTGCACAAGACTTTGTATGGATTAAAATAGGCCCCACAAGCTTGCTTTAGCATAAATTTTAATTTCAATGCATATCAACATCAAATAATGTCATCATGCATTTTAATTTTGTAAGTAAACCTGATCTTTTAGGATAGGGGGGAGTAGCGGTCTGCCTCATGACTTTCAGTCGGGGTTCAAATTCGTGAAACATCCAACTATGAACTATGTGTTTACCTGATAATGGTGGTGATACTATGCCCCAACCATTTATTGTAAACCCCCATATCACCTTCACGTAAGGCGATCACTAGGCAATTCATAGAGCTTTTGAGACTAGAAAGAAAGCTTACCCTTCATGCGATAACTTAGAACCTAGGATACAAACTCTCCGATTATTCATTTTAAAAAAAAAATCACAAAAATTATCAGACCATGACTTCCTTGACCTTTTTGGAATATAGGGAAAGATCTAGTGAGGCAGTTAACTGAGGGAGATTTGCCCAAGGGGTAAAATCAATGAATTGCCATACATGACCAAAATCCACTACTCTACAGAAAATGTGAAGAGGCTTCTGCCCTTCCTGGGGTACGTAGATGAGGCGTTATTTAGAGTCAGATATGGAATAATCGCTCATCTGATGAAAATCCCAATTCAGATATCATTAGTCAAGGTCCTTATGTACTTTTGGGATCCCAATTACCGGTGTTTTACCTTTGCGGATATGGACATGAACCTTACCATAGAGGAGTATGCTCAAATCCTGAGTTTCCCTCACAACCCTCACAAAGTTTATTTCAAGCAGAAAATTGAGAATAAAGTCCAAGAGGTTGCTAAGCTTCTATGCTTGGATCAAGTAGGTCAGTACATAACATCTTCTAGAGGATTCAAGTGGAAGGCGATTGAGAATAAGTTGAAAACAAGTAAAGATAGAGGGAGGCTTGGAGAAGAGGGGTATCGGCCGATGTCCTTTTCTATTTTTGGTTTAGTATTGTTCCTTTCAGAAGTCGTCGGGATTTTTAGCATGGAAGCGGCCAACATTTTTGTCATATTAACAGGGAAAGAATAATCCCACTGCAGCTATATTGGCTGAAACTTTTCTATCCTTGAACCATTGCAAGTTGCATGAGAAAGGAGCAATGCAATGTTGTATCCCTTTATTGTTCATGTGGCTTGTTAGTCATCTGGAAACCCCGAGAGAAGTTTTCAACAATTTTTGGTGGTTTAACATGAGGCCCCTTGGTTTGGTTATGAGTAAAGAGTGGAAAGACTTGAATGAAAAAGCTTGGGTGGAGAAATTCTGGGCACTTCGTAAAAGTAATTTCAGATGGAAAGCCCTTCGGGAAGGTAGTTCTGCTTATCTATTGAGTTATGGCTGTAAAGCGTGCATCCCGTTAATTGGCATAATCAGTTATATCCTTTATTGTCCCTCTCTAGCAACCAAGCAGTTTGAGGGGACATAGTATGTATCAAGACTAAAGGGTTGACCAGGTACACAGGTTCTTTTAGAGAAGTCAATTTAGTAGTTGAGCTCGAGGTTATTAAAAGTGATTGGGGGCAACCTATTTTAGTTGATAGAGAGCCCCACCCAAAAAAGTCTTCTATTGGCCCCAGTTACTTAGCTTGGAGGAGCTACGAGGCACCCCAGAACACAGTAAGACAAAGCCTGGTGCGAGATAAGGTAACCTGAGTTTGCTGGAACTAAAAGAAAAGGGATTGGCAAAGAGGACGTGCAAGAAGAGTTGGATAAGCTAAGTATTGAGCTCAACAACAGGAAAAGTCATATAAAATTCCTCGAGGAGTAACTCTTATAAAAAGAACAAATGAGGGTTTATTTGGATCGACAATTGCAAGGAAAAGAAGAGCAGATTAACAAGTTAATGCAAGGAAGGAGTCAGCTAGAAGAAATGGGTTCTCAATATGATGACTTGATGAGTAAGCATGAGATGATAGAAAAGGAATTGGTTGCTTTGAAGAAAGCCTCTGAAAGTAGAGAGCACGAATGCCAAGAATTGGTAGCATCGGTAAAACGGGAAAGAGATCACTACAAGATGAAATAGGAAGCTGAGAAGGAGAAAGGAAGGGTGGCTAATCTTGTCATTGAAGAAGAAAAAAAGTAGAAAGCCCGGTACAAAGTTCAGGCGGAAAATGAGTTGGAGGCAAGAAAGGTAGCAAAGTCTAACATGAAAAGATACTTAACCCAAACCAACGATCTAAGAGATCATGTTTACACTCTACAAGCTGAACTAGAAACTTGAGAAGAAAAATTAAAGATAGTACAAAGGCAACACAGTGAATGACAAGAATGCATCGCCAAAATTAAAGCTCAGTATGGGGCTACAAGCTGAACTAGAAACTTCGAGATAACAAGGCTCGATATGGGGCTATAAAAGGCTAAGGATTAAACCTAACAACTCGAGAAAATGGTTTTGATATTAGAAAAAAATAATGACTCATTGGTTGCCAGCAATGAAGCATTATGTCAGGATAATGTTGTATTCCATCACAAAATAGAGCAAAATGATAAGCTAATCAACATAGTGGCTGGGAAGGCAAATGAGCTACATGTAAAAGCTACTAGAATTGGCAGAAGTGCCCGCAAATATGAAATGTACTTGGATGAACTCTCCTTTTTTGTTAGGTTTGTAGCTAACAGAGGGGTAGTATCCGAGTAAATGTTTTTGAATGACTTTATTTTGTTGAATGAAATGGACAAGATCCACCTTTTTGTGTTTGTTAAGTGTGTATGATTCAATTGATTCAAATATTCAGGCAAAACTTTCCTAAGACATCAAACTACAAATCCTACCTGACAAAGAATCATGGATTGGTTTTTGAAAAAAAAAATCATCATGCATGCATTCATACATCATAAATAACATGCATATCATCAACAAGTCAAAATATAGGTCCCCGAAGAACTTCACTTTCCAGAATTTACAATACTCGGCTCCAGTAGAGAAGCATGGAAAATGAAGAGTGTGCACACCAGGACGCCCATTTCCAAGAAGAGTTGAATGCCTTGAAAGATAGTGTAGCCCATCTTACTAGTCTACTCAAGCAAGCATTAAGAAATGCTTCAGGAGAAGGTCCTTCAACTAGGCCTGCATAAGCAAAAAACAACCCTGGCGAGGTGATAGGAGAGAGAATTGAAGACCCTCCACAACATCATGCCTTTGTACAATCAGCAGCCCCAACACCCGTTCTGGTACCGCTAGTCGAAATATTTGCAAATGAATCTCATAAGAGACAATTGTGTGATAATGCAGATTCAGAAAAAATGATAGTGTTGGAAGCCAAGATAAGGGTCATTGAAGGAGAAGATTTATATGATCCAGTAAAAGTAGTGGAGATGTGCTTGGTTCCAAATGTGATGGTCCCGAAAATTTTTTGCATTCTTGATTTCATCAAGTATATGGGGACACAATGCCCTGTTACTTATTTGAAGTCATACTGTAATAAAATGGTTGAGGTAGTGCATGACGAAAAACTACCAATGTATTTTTTTCAGGATAGTTTGAGTGGGGCGGCCTTAAGCTGGTATAGGAGGCTCGACAACACCAGGATTCATAGTTGGAAAGACTTAGTGGATGCTTTCGTTAAGCAATACAAGTATAATATGGATATCGTCCTTGATAGATTCACAGTTGGAAAGACTTAGTGGATGTTTTCATTAAGCAATACAAGTACAATATCTCCCTTGATAGGACCAGCCTATCCAGCATGGAAAAAGGGGAAAAGGAAAGCATAAGAGAAAATGCTCAAGGATGGAGAGACTTATTTACCTGATGCGACCATATTATTTGATAGTTTCATCCATATTTACCTAGTGTTTTGCATATGTTTTGTGTATAAAATACCTTGATATTCTTTGTTTTATGTTTTAAAGGCATTTTTGGATGAAAGATGCAAAAAGAAGGTAATTGGAGTTGATTGACAGATTTGACTTTCAGTCGGTGTTTTGTGCAGAGCGCAAGCTCTAGAGATCAAAATGAAGTGATTCCAATGACATTCAAAAGATAACATCCATAAATTTATGTAAAGCTAAGGAAAAAGAAATAAAATAAGGAAGATCATGGAAATCGCAGCCTTCAAAGTCAAATCTTGCAATCTGCCGATATCAACCTTTGTCCATTCCAACTTCAATATCTCGAGCTACAGAAGTCCGATTGATGCAACCTCAATTGTTGTGGATTCAGGACTCAAATACCTATAAACGCTCCAAATGGAAGCTCAAAACGATGTGATATGAAGGAGATATGAATTTTACAAGGGACAACTAAATTCTGGCAACTTAAGGAATGACTATTTTGTAAAATAGATACTAGGGTTTCTAAGCATATATAAAAGAAGAGAGGAGCAAGGAAGTTTCGGCCAGCAGCAAAGAAAACAAAAATCTTCCTCCTCCAAACCCTAAATCATGTTTTCTTCCATCTTTTTATTTAGTTGTTCAATATACATGCAAGGCTAGACTCTTTTGCTTGGTTGCAAGGATACGGAAACCTTCAGATTTCAAGAACTGTGAGATCTATTTTTACCTCAATTTTTCAGTTTATATGATGAATATGTTTGTTCTCATATGCTTATTTTCCTATGATTGTTTATTTAATTGCTAAGAGCGGACTCGAAGTTATTATTGTAGACAATCGATTGCTAAGTTTGATATCAAAACCGGAGTTGTGGTATATGAACTAATGAAGCAACTAAGTTAATAATTGTAGCAGATCTATGCTATTAATCTTAGGGAGAACATTCAATCGATCTAAACATATATTGCGGACAATTATGTCTCTTAATTGATCAATTTTACTAGATTTTAATGTTGTCATTGAATCAAATTACTAGTGCGGACACTGTGGTTGTTTGATGGTTAGAGTAAGTTATATGGCGGATCTGTTAACCAACAAATTTTCAGAAGAGATAAATATTCATAATATAAATTGATGTGTTGTTTCCATGATCAGTTTTGATTTCTGTAGGTGAATGTTGATTTGCGACCAAGGTTTGCTTTATTGATAAATTTCAGTTTTATGTAATTTTCGCTTAGTTTGCTTTAGCCTAGCCTAGATAACTTCCAACCCCCCCAATTGCATAACATATAACACAAAAATCTAAACTAAATTGTCCTCGTGGGATTGACCCTTGACCCCTTGCTTGCTCTATACTATCTTGTTTGATTTGTTTTAAGCTAGGGTAATTAATTTGTGCGACCGCAACATTGCAACAAATTTTGGCGTCGTGCCGGGGATGTGATTTTAGTTGATTCTTGTGTTGTTGTGTTGTGTTGTGATTTATTCTACTTGCTGTGATTTTTACTCATTCTAAAAAAAAGAGAAAGAGAAAACAAATTTGTGTTTGCGACGGTACTGTTCAAAACAGACTTTTTGGTGGAATTAGGTATTGGTATTTTATTTCCTGAAAGAAAACGACATTTTGAGAAGAACTAGTGACATTTTGTCACTAGCCCCACCTTATCGAGGCCAAATTCTATCGTTTTCTAAGGTTTCCGGACATATTTAGTTTTCGACGTAGGATCCTATTGCCTATTGCGTTGTTTTCAATTTCTTGTGTGCTTGGTTTTTTTTAGTTTTCTTTGCGATTTATGCTTGTAACCCATTCTGCTAAGCAAAGTCATCAAGTTTAGGTTGATCTTGAAATAGAAAATACTTTACGCATGTTACGAAAGGAAGCTCGCGTCAACATCATGGTTGTTGCACGACAACATATACTCAAGGAGCTTGCTGCTCCTAACATGGAAAACCAACCATTGTGCATAAACATAGATAGTAATATGAACTTTGAACTCAAATTTGGTTTTATACATTTGAACTTTAAAAGGGGCAGCGAAGGCATGGCTTTTTTCTATTCTCCCAGGTTCCATTCATACTTGGAATGACGTGTAGAAGATCTTCCTTGAAAAATATTTCCTAACATCTCGAATTGCCAACATAAGAAAAGAAATATGTGGGATTCGACAATCTCATGGAAAAACACTCACTGAGTATTGCGAAAGATTTGAGTTATTGTGCATTCAATGCCCTCATCATCAAATACCTGATCAACTGCTCATTCAATACTTCTATGAAGGATTGATACCTACTAACCGTAGTATCATTGATGCTGCAAGTGGAGGGGCATTGGTAGATAAGACACCCGGTGCTGCACGCCAATTAATCTCAAACATGGCACCCAACTCGAAACAGTTTGGCGCCCGTGGAGACTTCTCAAACAAACAAGTGAATGAGGTAAGAATTTCTAACCTTGAGAATAAAGTTAATGATCTTACTTCTCTTGTGCATTCTTTGGCTTGTGGAAAAGTACAACAGGTAAAAGTTTGTAGCATATGCTCACTACAAGGACATACTATGGATATATGCCCAACAATGCAAGAAGATAACATTAAGCAAGTGAATGCAGTTGATGGAACATTCAATGGACAACCCCAGCGTAAGTATGATCCCTTTTCTAACACGTACAATCCTGGATGGAGAGATCATCCTAACTTCAACTACGGGAACCCACCTCAACAAGGCAATTAAGGGAGACAATTCAATTCCCATGGATTTCAACCACAACCCTCGCAAAATTATCAAGCGAGACAACCCCCTCCGTTCACCAACTCCAATGTTATGGGACATCATCCAGTGATGATCTTCGTGAGATGATAAAAACTTTGGCTTCTAACACTGTGACCTTACAGCAAAATGTCATGTCTTTTCAACAGGAAACAAGGTCAAGTATTCACAACTTGGAGAAGCTAATGGGGGCAAATAGCTTCAAGTGTGGGCAAACTGGAAACACAAATGAATGGAAAATTGCCCTCCCAAGCTTTAAATCCAAAAGAGAATGTTAATACAATCATGCTGCAAAGTGGGAAAGAACTTGGAGAAAACAAGTCAAAACAAGTTGAGATGGAGGAAGAAGAAGAGATAGAAACTAAATTGAGTAGCAAAAATAAACCTACTCCTCTTCACAAAATGAGACAACGACGACGACTCCAAAGGTAACTCCTCACTCAATGAATTCCAATTTTAAAACTATTCCACCCTTTCCTGTGAATTCTTCTAGGTCTAAGAAAGAAGACAAGGAAAAAGAAATTCTAGAGGTTTTCAAGAAAGTGGAACTCAACATTCCTTTGATTGATGTTATCAAGCAAATTCCCAAGTATGCTAAATTTTTGAAGGAGTTGTGCAGTACCAAAAGAGCTTTCAAACTGAAAGGTCATGAAATGGTAAGTATAGGAGAAATTGTATTTGTTATTGTTCAAAAGAATATGCCTTTGAAGCAGAAAGACCCAGGTGCATTTACTATCCCATGTGTTATTGGTAATGCTTGTTTTAAAAGGGCTCTATGCGATTTAGGTGCATTCATTAGTGTTATGCCTAAACATGTTTATGATTTTCTTAGTTTAGAGCCTTTGAATAAAACCAATATTATAATACAACTTGCAGATCGTAGTTTTGTTTACCCGCTTGGTGTGATAAAAGATGTCTTAGTCAAGAGTGACAGCTTGTTAATTCCATGTGACTTTTTATTCTTGATATGGAGCATAATTCTTGTGATTCCAGTACTCCTATATTGTTTGGGAGACCGTTCTTGAAAACTGCCAATACAAAGATTGATTGTGGTAATGATACTTTGTCTATGGAGGTCGGAGGTGAAAAGATTGAATTTAATTTTCATGATGCAAAGAAATATCTTTATAGTAATGTTTATTCTATCATATGTTATGACAAAGTTGATAAGTGTGTGCAACAAGTTTGTGATTTTAATTGTGTGGATGGATTAAGTGTAGCTTGGAGCTATGGCTATGATTTTACCCAATTGGAGGAGATGGAGAGGCACACATGTGTTCCCTAAAATGTGCATGAAGCAACATTGGCTTTGCAAGCTTTGCAAACCGTTCCCTATGTTGAAATTACAGGTTTAGAAACCAATAAAGTACTCAAGGTCAATGGGCATCGATTGAAACCTTTCTATGAAAGTTGGATGACAGAGATCACTGCTTCTATGAAGAATGAGCATGTCATGCCAAATGTCAAGCCAATGACACAAAACATAAGTGCTTATTGGGAGGCAACCCAGCACACAAAAAAATCAGATTTGCTTTTTTTTTTCCCTTATCCTTTATTTTTTGCATTTTATTTCATTTTTTTCATTCTCCTATATTCCTTTTCTTTTAATATCAACATTAAGGACAATGTTATGTTTTAAGTGTGGGAGTATTGGAAAAATATCAGTTTTCTTATTTTGGTTTTCTTTATTCTTCCATAAGAAAAAAAAAGAAAAAAAAATCTATGATTGATCTTTTTGAACTCCCATTACTTTTTAAGAATATGAGTATTATGTATGAGAATTAAGTGAGATAGATGAATATATAAATTGAATGAATGAGTGTGCATGCAAGTTTTAATGTTTAATTGGTGTAGGGATTGACTCTGAAAATATGGCATGTTGACTTTATAGTATTATATCAATGCAAGCTTTTGAGCCTTCAACATTATATTCTTTGATTGTACTTTCTTTTAATGATATGTATCTCTAGAACTTACTTCATATCTTGTTGAGCTTACATTCGCATTACATAGATGCATGAAGATGATAAAGGCATTAGGAATTTTAACCACTTGAGCCAAAAAATCAACCTAAAGCATATTATCCTTAGTGAGCCTCTTTTGAGCTTATTTATCTTTTTCTTTGCTTTATCAATGTATAAGCCTTAAACTTTTTATATGTTTTCCTCTTTTCCCCTCGCCAAGGATTAGTAGAGTATATACTTGTCATATCTCATGGAATTATGGTTGGAAATTATGTGAAAAAAGAAGAAGAAGAAGTGATGCTTGATGAAAAGATGGGCAAAGTTGCCAAAGATGAAAAAAAAGAACAAGAAAAGAAGAAAATAAAAAGAAAAGAAAAAATAAAAAATAAGAAAAAGAGATAGAAAAGAAAAGAAAAGAAAAGAAAAACGAGCTTGCAATCGAAAGTACCTAAGCATTGGTGCTTAAAGATTGAAATATCATTGTTTTAGAATGCTCTACTATCTTTGATTTGAACCATTTCTTTTACTCTATTTTACCTCACCTTAACCTTAGCCCG
Source organism: Salix purpurea (assembly GCA_027405865.1). NCBI lineage: Eukaryota > Viridiplantae > Streptophyta > Magnoliopsida > Malpighiales > Salicaceae > Salix > Salix purpurea. The sequence continues at coordinate 8,559,710 of JAOWLH010000020.1, read as the reverse complement.
ATTACAACCGGAAAATAAGACCTTTCGATTCCTGCGTTGTTTGTAATATTATAGTAATGGAGATGAGATTGAAGAGCAAACTTATGGTAGAACATATTCATTGATCGAATTTTAGATATTTAAACACATAAGCCCTAAACACATGAGTGTTGGAGTGTATATCAATGAGAGGACCTATCACTTTGGCATGGCATAGATTTCTTTTAAATCCCGAAGAGTAATTGAGTTTTGAAATTTGCATGTAAACAAATTCATGAAGATTTATGTTCTTTATCCTTCTCGATTGTATTCTTATTTATAATGCTTGAATTCTTGGATATTGATGGGAGATTAAGAGATTAGTCATGGTTATTTTTAATTTTAATTTTTTTTACCTATCCTTTCTCAAGGACGAGCAAGAGCTAAGTGTGGGGGTATTTGATGCGACCATATTATTTGATATTTTCATCATTATTACCTAGTGTTTTGCATATGTTTTGTGTATAAAATGCCTTGATATTCTTTGTTTTATGTTTTGAAGGCATTTTTGGATGAAATATGCAAAAAGGAGGTAATTGGAGCTAATTGACAGATTTGACATTCAGTCGGTGTTTTGTGCAGAGCGCAAGCTCTAGAGATCGAAATGAAGTGATTCCAATGACATTCAAAAGATAACATCCATAAATTTATGTAAAGCTAAAGAAAAAGAAATAAAATAAGGAAGATCATGGAAATCACGGCCTTCAAAGTCAAATCTTGCAATCTGCCGATATCGACCTTTGTCCATTCCAACTTCAATATCTCGAGCTACAGAAGTCTGATTGATGCAAACTCAATTGTCATGGATTCAGGACTCAAATAACTATAAACACTCCAAATGGAAGCTCAAACCGATGTGATATGAAGAACATATGAATTTTACAAGGAATAACTAAATTTTGTCAACTTAAGGAAGGCCTATTTTGTAAAATAGATACTAGGGTTTCTAAGCATATATAAAATAAGAGAGGAGCAAGGAAGTTTTGGCCAGCAGCAAAGAAAACAAAAATCTTCCTCCTCCAAACCCTAAATCATGTTTTCTTCCATCTTTTTATTTAGTTGTTCAATAAACATGCAAGACTAGACTCTTTTGCTTGGTTGCAAGGATACGGAAACCTTCAGATTTCAAGAACTGTGAGATCTATTTTTACCTCAATTTTTCAGTTTATATGATGAATATGTTTGTTCTCCTATGCTTATTTTCCTATGATTGTTTATTTAATTGCTAAGAGCGGACTCGAAGTTATTATTGTAGACAATCGATTGCTAAGTTTGATATCAAAACCGGAGTTGTGGTACATGAACTAATGAAGCAACTAAGTTAATAATTATAGCAGATCTATGTTATTAATCTTAGGGAGAACATTCAATCGATCTAAACATATATTGCGGACAATTATGTCTCTTAATTGATCAATTTTACTAGATTTTAATGTTGTCATTGAATCAAATTACTAGTGCGGACACTGTGGTTGTTTGATGGTTAGGGTAAGTTATACGGCGGATTCAAGAATCCTTCCGCGGCTCAACAGAGATAATCAAAGTAGGCATAAGAGATATGCATGTCAGCACTCTTGAATACCAGGAGGTAGAGACAGATTTCCCGCAGCTCTCCATCCATAACATTGATGCCCCCTCTACAAGGACCTTCATGCGGAAATTAGCTGAAGGAGAAGTGTTCTAGAATTGGAAGATGGGGCCCGTTCAAATTGTGGTAAAAAGGTAATTGCTTTTGTTTGGTTATGAACATGTTTTATTTTGATCATGGCGGTAATCTAGCTCACGATGCCGCGATATTTTGCCTTTTTAAATGAGCACTATTTTTTTAATAAGATCATGCATTTTTATCTATGACATATCATTTGCAAATAAGCACTCTTACACAAACACACCTTACACGTTCATGAGTTTTGAAAGTTCCAACCATTTACAAAACCATTACACTAAAAATAATTGGCCAAATTTCAATAATTTCATTACACTTGATGATGAGGAGTGGGAAAAAGAAGATATAAAAGAATTTACTAGATTGATGGAAAATTCTGAAAAGACTTGGAAACCTTTTAGTGAGGAGCTTGAGACCGTTAATCTAGGAACCAAGCTGGAGAAAAATGAGTTAAAAATCGGTACCCTCATAATGACTGAGGAAAGAGGAAAATTGATTTCTCTTTTGCATGAATATACATATGTTTTTGCCTAGACTTATGTAGAAATGTTTGGTTTAGATACTGATATAGTTGTGCACAAGATCCCTTTAATGGAAAGATGTATACCAATCAAACAAAGAACCAGGAGAATACGACCAGATATGCTCCTGAAGGTGAAAGCAAAGATACAAAAGCAATGGGATGAAGGGTTTCTAGATGTCATTCACTATCCTTAGTGGGTAGCCAATATGGTTGTGGTCCCAAAAAAGGACGAAAAGATCTATAGAGATTTGAACAAGGCAAGCCCGAAAGATGATTTTCCATTACCTCATATAGATATGTTAGTAGATAACGCTGCTAAAAATGTCATATATTCATTTATGGACGTGTTTTCTGGTTACAACCAAATTAAAATGGCAGAAGAGGACAGAGAAAAAACCACCTTTGTAACACCTTAGGGGACTTTCTGCTATAAAGTAATGTCATTCAATTTGAAAAATGTTGGGGCTATATATCATCGAGCAATGGCTGCTTAATTCCATGATATGATGCATCACGAAGTTGAGGTCTATGTAGATAACATACTGGCTAAATCCAAGATTGAGGAAGACCATGTGCAAATATTGAGGAAACTATTTGAGAGATTGCGCAAGTACCATTTAAAATTGAACCCGACCAAATGCTCCTTTGGAGTAAAGATAGGAAAATTACTAAGTTTTATTGTTAGCAGTCTAGGAATAAAAGTTGATCCGAATAAAGCCAAAGCCATACAAGAAACGCCAACGCCTAAGACTGAAAAGGAAGTAAGGAGTTTTCTCGGACGTTTGAATTATATAACCTGTCTCATATCCCAGCTAACAATAACATGTGAACCGATTTTTCGCTTACTCAAGAAGAAAAATCCTGGAGTATGGGATGCTAATTATCAAGAAATCTTCAATAAGATAAAGAGGTACTTATAAAATCTTTTGCTATTAGTACCCCTAGTACCAGGGAAACCATTGATTTTGTACGTAACGGTCACAGAAATGGCCATAGGCTGTGTTGGGATAACATGATGAATTCGGAAGAAAGGAGCAAGCTATTTACTACTTGAGTAAAAAGTTTAACGATTGCGAGTCTAGATACACCATGATTGAAAAGTTATGTTGTGCTTTGGTTTGGAGTGTGAAAAGACTCAAGCAATATATGTTGTACTACACGACGTAGCTAATTTTCAAGCTAGATCCGCTTAAATACATCTTTGAGAAGTCATATCTATCGAGTAGGATAGCAAGGTCGCAAGTGTTGTTAGCAGAGTACGACATCGTTTTTATGACAAGGAAAGCCATATAAGGCAGTGTAATTACCAATCATCTTGCAGACCATGCCGTGGAAGATTATGAGCCTCTAGATTTTGATCTCCCTCATGAAGACATGTTGGTGGTCAAGGATGACGCTAAGGCAAGTGAGTGGTGAACGCTTTATTTCGATGGAGTAGTAAATGTATCGGGAAATAGGGTTGGAGTAGACATATTTTCCCCAGATGGGAAGCAATATTCTTTTTCAGTAAGGTTACAATTCGAGTGCACTAATAACACGGTCGAATATAAAGCTTGTATTGTTGGTTTAGAGGCTACTTTAGAGCTTAGAGTTAAGAAGCTTAAAGTCTTTGGGGATTCCATGTTCATCATTTACCAAGTGAAAGGAGAATGACAAACCAAAGATAAAAAGTTAAAACTTTACAAGACTTACCTTGTAAATTTAGCTAGTGAGTTCGAGGAGATCAAATTCACTCATATGAGTAGGGATAAAAATCAGTTCGTAGATGCTTTAGCAACTTTGGCTTCAATGGTACAAATTGCTGCCAAAGAAAAGATCCACTCAATCGACATCAAGGTTTGAAATCATCAGCCCATTGTTGCACACTTGAAGAGTCATCAGATGGAAAACCATGGTATAATGATATCAAAAGATTCATCCAACACCAAGAATAACCCCAAGAAGCTTCTAAGGCAAATAAAGAGACCTTAAAAAGGATGCCCGCAAATTTCTACTTAGATGGTGAAATCCTATACAAGAGGTCATTTGATGGGACCTTACTCAGATGTCTGGATGAGAAAGAAATTAGGCAAGCTTTGAAAGAAGTTCATGAAGGAATGTGTGCCAACCATGCCAATGGTCATACGATGGCAAAGCAAATGCAAAGATTTGGATATTTTTGGTTGACCATGGAAAGGGACTGTGTGACATATGTCAGGAAATGTCATAAGTGCCAAATTTATGGCGATAAGATAAATGCACCTCCAAAGCCTTTATTCAATATGACCTCACCATGGCCAATTGACATGTGGGGATTAGATGTCATAAGGACAATTAACCCAAAGGCAAATAATGGACATAGATTCATTTTGGTGGCAATTGATTACTTTACTAAATGGGTGGAAGCTAATTCTTAGGCCCATGTGACGCAAAAGGTTGTTAAGAAGTTCATCGAAAGGGACTTAATCTAGCACTATGGTCTACCTGTAAGGCTGGTAACTGATAATGCTTAGAATTTAAATGGAAAGTTGATTGTCGAACTTTGCACTAACTGGAAGATTAAACACCTCAACTCCTCTCCTTATAGACCAAAAATGAATGGGACCATTGAAGCAGCTAATAAGAATCTTAAGAAAATCATTTAAAATATGGTTATCACTTACAAAGATTGGCATGCAATGCTCCCATGTGCTTTGCACGCATATCACACTAGTGTTAGAACTTCCATAGGGGCAACCCAGTATGCTCTAGTGTATGGAATGGAAGCAATCATACCTTTAGAAATGGAGATTCCATCACTAAGGATCATAAAAGATGCAGAGTTAGAGGAATCAGAATGGGCATAGAAAAGAAAAGCTTATCGATCCTGGATCCAAGTTTTTTGAAATGAGGAGAGGCCATCTTTGATATGCCTTCACAAAATCTCAAATATCCCTTATAGTCGCTATTTAAGCCTAATAATTATTTCTTGATAATTAGCCTTGACAAGGATCATACCTTACGCTAGGGGGCAAGTGCAAGGATCAAAAAGAACTTTCAATCTATAAAATAGTCCTCAATGACAAAAGACGCACAAACAAAGTTGTGAGGCAAAAACAAAAAAAGGATTTTAGTATACAATAGCAAATCTTGATCACAAGTTTGTTTAAACAAACATCAAAATGGTTTCGTGCTTGGAATGACTTTGAAATTCCAAAAATCTTACATCTTTTCAGATAACCATCCCTTTCTTGCAAACACTTGAAGCCTAAAACACTTGTGTGGCATGACCCAACTAGAGCAATCTAAAAATGCAATTGAAGTTGGCTCCATCATTCTTTTTCAAAGAATGTTGACCAAAATTGAGGGTCTTTAAGCAAATGAGGGCATATGGATATGTTGAAGGTCCATCATCTCCAGTGGTCAAAATCATAAGTTGCGGCTCGAGTAAGCAGAAGCGAGAAGTTGTCAAAGCCAGAGATCCAAACACCAAAAAGACAAGACCATGAAGAAGAGAGGGGACCTATATTTCTCGAGTAAGTATACATGCATCATCATGCATTGCATCCCCATTGAGAATCTAGTAAATGTTTTGGAGGGATCGTAATTTACGAACCTTCATTCATCATTTTTATGTACGCCTTTGAGCTCTCACATCTTTCATTTCCTTGAGAATGCCTTTTCAAATTTATCTCTTTCTTGATTTTGGGTGTCATCATGCATCGCATCTCCTCACTGATAATCTAGGAAATGTTTAGAAGGGATTGTAATTTACAAACCTTCATCATTTTTGTGTGCACCTTCAAGCCCTCATCATTTTCACTTCTCGGAGTGCGCCCGTGAGCCCTTCTTCATCATAGATAGCATGTTTTTTAGCCCTACCTCATTCATGTATTTGAGTGCGCTTCCAGCCCTTGAGTATCAATTTAAGTAGTGCACTTTCCAGCCTTATTTTTCACTTGTCAAGTGTGTTTTCCAACCCTCGATCATCATCAGAAAATAGTGCGCTTTCCAACCCTATTTTCTCTTCATCTTCAAGTGTGTTTTCCAACCCTCGACCATCAGTTAAAATAGTGCACTTTCAACCCTATTTTCCCCTCGTCGAGTGCGTTTTCCAACCCTTGATCATCAATTAAGATAGTACGCTTTTCATCCCAATTTTTTCACTCATCAAGTGTGTTTTCCAACCCTTGACCATCAATTAAGATAGTGTGCTTTCCAGCCCTATTTTCCCTTCATCTTAACCATTACCACCTGGGTAGGTCACACCATTACAATAATCTCACCTAGCTAGGTCACTCATTACAATGAGACTATATTCATTATTCTCATCTAGGTAGGTTACCCATTATAATGAGATCATCTTCATCAATTTCACCTGGGTAAGTCACCCATTACAATGAGATCATCTTCACTATTCTCACCCGGGTAGGTCACCCATCACAATAAGACCATTTTCACCATCTTTCACCTGGGTAGGTCACCCATTACAATGAGACCATCTTCACCATTCTCACCTGGGTAGGTCACCCATTACAAAAAAGATCATCTTCATCATTTTTCCTGGGTAGGTCACCCATTACAATGAGACCATTTTCTTGTGTCTTTCACAAACATCATCACCTTTTCATCTTTTAAGTGTCCTTTTTAGGTCTCAATTATCAAGTAGTGCGCTTTCTAGCTCTATCTTATTGTTCCCTTCTGAGTGCGCTTCATAGCCTTCATTCTCGGTTTTGTAAATTCATTCTCTTTTTTCTTAACACTTACTATCTAAAATCTTTTACAAAACTTTAGTCGTAAGCATTGTAAAGAAGGGGGCAACTGTCATAACCCAATTTCTATGTTATTCCCCAAAATCTACCCAAAAATAACAAAAATAAAATAAAAGGGGTTGGGTCAAATTAATATTATTAAGGGCTTAATTGATGAGAAATTAAGTTTGTAAGCCTAATCTAGGATAAATTGAGAAGATTAGAATTTTTGGAGACGAAACATTTTTGGGTGAAATCGGAAGCCAAAATTGAAAAGAAAAACATCGTTCTTCCTGTTGATAAATTCTTTTTGTAACAACCCATTTTTTCAGTCTATTTATATTATTAAAAAAAACTTACCTGCTGAGGCATTATTGGCAGTCATGTTGTGCCATGCCTACCACCCACTCCCACTCCTGCAACACACCATCCCCTTAGACAACACTCCCATACTTGCAAAAGTCTTTAAAAGGGGAGCAAATTTAAGAGCGAGGAGGAGGAATGATAGGGGGAAACAGGGAAAATAATACTGAAAAATGAGGAGGAATTTTTTTGACTGGGGGAACGATCGTGAAACTAGGGAGAATACACAAACTGGGGAGATGATCATTAATGCATTGGGAAACACTCAAAAAAACACGCAACAACCCATTATCTTCTTTAGCGACGGCAAAGCCATTGTTGGCAACGAGTGTTTGTAGCATTCTCTCTCTCTCCTATAATCACACCGGTAGACCTATCTCTCTCTTCAAAAAGGGACTAGCACTAAAAGCAACAGCAAGTCACCAGCACCAGCGTCCCTCTCTCTCTTTTTTATAGTGTCAACTCTCTCTCTCTAAAACCAGTTGTAGTCATCAGCTCTCTCGCTCCTCCAGCCAACTCCCCACACCAGCAGCTCCTCCTTCCTTAGCACCAGCGACCTCACCGTGACCTCCATTAGCAGCAATTGGTCTCTGCATACGCCACAACAATGAAGGAATAGAGACAAACAGCAGCAATAGAACATCCCTTTCGGTGCTTCTCCGACCACCACAGGCCACCATCACAGGGACAACACGTCGGCCTCCTCTACCTGGCGGCAGTGGCAGGTGAGCCTCTAGTCACCGTTGGCCACCCTCCATTTTATTGTTCATGTAACACGTGAGTGCAAGTGAACTGCAATGTCCACGTGTTCATGACTCTTGAAAATTACATCATCTTTGTTTCATGTAGCTTATTGTACAATAAACTTTGATGGTTGGGTCTTCTATATGGATTCCTAGATATTTTAGCAATCTCATAGGGAGTTGTTAGGTAAATCATTGCTTTTAACCTATCATTAATTTAGCATAACCTTTTTTAAGGGGGGTTGATGAGCTTACAACCTCAATGAAGATATCTTGGATTCCATTCACAGGTATTCTATATTTTTTAGGTTTTCCACTAGCTTTTTAATCACTAGTGGACATTCTCGAACATCTTTATTCTCATTTTTGCTTTGAATGTTTTCCCTGATATAAGGTGTAATTCTAAACAAGGTTATTCTACAAAGAAAAATTTCACTTCAACTCAAATTAGGATTGTAATGGATATATCTATCTCTAAAGGATTTAAAAAATGATATTTTCTCATTTCACGCAAATTTGGTTAGAACTAATAAATTTTGACCTCATTAATGTAGTGATATACATTATTTTACAAGTTTATGACTCTTAGAAACTACATCTTTGTTTCATGAAGCTTTTTGCATAACAAACTTTAACGGTTGTGTCTTCCATTTGGGTTCCTAGATATTTTAGCAATCTCCTGGGGAGTTATAAGGTCAATCATTGCTCTTGACATATCATTTATTTATAAAAACAAAAACAAAACTTTATTGAACCTTTGCTTGAAAGCCTTTGCTTAAGAGAAAATATATTTTGGAAAAGGTTTTTGTGTTGAACCTTTTTAGATCATTTGTAAAATATATACGATATAATGAGAATGAATAACCAAACTTTATTGATTTAAAAAAGATAAGTACAGTATGCATAATATCTGTTTATAGAATCAAAGTTCAAATGCCTGGGCAAGTTGCCTCCATGCTTCTCTCTCTCTCTCTCTCTCTTTCTCTCTCTCTCTCTCTCTCTCTATATATATATATATATAAGCCTTCATACTTGCGTGTCTATTTACTTTGATCTTCACCATGTAGAGGTCTAGAACTCCATAATGAGCCATTGGAAAATGCCAACCTTGTCGTGAATTTTCTATAAAGAAAGAAAAACAAAGTGGATGACATGTCATTTGTTTCTTTTTATTAAAACCAAACACTCCATTTACTAAAATCTTCTATATATTTTGATTTATTTTTATCAAAAGTGGGTAATGACATCAAGTATAAAAAAAATATAATTAATTTTTTTTTCATATATATATATATATATATATATATATATATATATATATATATATATATGTTTTAATCCTTATTATTTTAATAAACTTAAAAAAAACATTAATAAATTATTTTTATAATATAATTAAATATTGGAATGTATTTCATATATCCGTGGCATTCTCAAACATATATGCTTGGCACGAAACTAGCTAAAAACTTTTTTTTTTTTATGAAAAAATTGTGTAAAATCATCAGTGGTATAATTTAAAAGGGCATTACAGTAACTACAATATAGTTTCAGCATCAACGTTGTCGTCGGTGCATGGAAATTCTTGTGGTCAGCAATTTGGCAATTAATAATCGGCGAGAATCTAGAAAAGAAACAGAGACACAATATCCGTACCCATCCACTAGAAAGAGAAGGAGAGTTATGATGGGACCTGCAGTGTGCTGGCGGTGGGGCCACTGGACTTTGGTGGGACCCTCCAGTGTATGGGGTGGTGCTTTGTTAGAAGAGGGAGGAGAGAATACCGGAGAGTCAGTGAGTCGCGGCGGCGCTTGCCAGATGATACGGTGGGTTGGGGTATATGCCATTCTTGTGATGTTAGTCTTTGTCATGTGCGTTTTTTTATTGTGTACTTTTTAGTGCCTTGATTTCTGATCAAGTTATTCTCAAACCACGTGATCTTTTTTTTTTTCTTTTCTACTTTCTTCAACTAGTTTTTAGTCGAACGTTTAAAGTTTGCTGTATTCTTTTCAATTACTTTTTTTAATTACTTGATTCCATTCTAACAATTATTTGATTGAAGAAATCTATGTTTTGTAAATCCTAATTTATAATAGTAATAGCATATTTATATATTATGTAAAATACATTCATCACTGTTTATAGATTTCTTAACCTTTTTGGTCCCTCAAGTTTTTTTTATTCTTTTCACTTTACTCCTTACATTTTTTTTCACCCTTAGAAGTTATGTTGTTGTAGTTTTATGTGTTCATGATGCGTTTTATTGTTCATTCTCTTGTATATACTCAATGAAAAAGATTATTCTATGTGTTTCATTGAATATTAATATTACAAAATACAATTATAAGTTACATTAAGGTAGTTAAAAGAACCAATATTAACATTAACAAAAAATATATATATCAAAATTTTCATTTGCGTTGTTCAATAGGCAATATTTTTACATTTTCGCCCCTATAATTTTCAAATTTTATATTTTGATCGTAAAACTATATTTTTATCACATTTTAGTCTCTAGTAGTTGAGAAAGGAGAGAGAAATCTTTCAATTGAATATATTACAACCATAAGAAAAAACATTGACTATGATGTCAATAAGTTTATATTGAAGAATAAAGATCAATGAATGTAGTTTGTGTTGATCTTTCGGTAATGTATTAATACTTAATGTATTTTGATGATAATAATTAAATGAAAATAGAGTAATATAACGCCTGGTTGATTATAAATTTGCACAGGTTTATATAAAGATCATAAACAAGCATGAAAAAATCAATCAACTAGTTCAAGCTATAAAGCAAATGAAAACTTAGTTCTTAAGGATTCATTTTAGTTAAAATTATGTACATCTTTACATCTAACTTGATAGCACAAGTTTAAATGAATTCACACATTTGACATTACATATACTATATGATTGACATGTATTTAGTCAATTTAAGATTCATTAGGCTTAAAATTGTTAAAACTAGATTTTAAGTTGAACCAATCGATCCCTTGGCCATACCAAATGAAAAGATCAATCACATGTTCATCATGGATGAACACCCTGGATTGATTAGCTTGACCAATCTTAATTGGTCAACCATTTTATTTGTTAGTGGAACATTAAATACTATAAAATAATTGTTTGTTCTCTCTCTCTCTCTCTCTCTCTCTCTCTCTCTCTATATATATATATATATATATATATATATATATATATATATATTGCTTGTCTAATTGAAGAATCAAAACACAAAAATTAAATATATATCGTATACAAGCTATTTTAAGAGTAAAAACAACTTAAAATCATTAATCTTAAATCATATTCATATTTGTACATTAAAACATTCACATTCTTACACAATAGTATAAACTCTCTCACTTACTACACTTAAACATCTTTAAGTATTCTAAATGGTATTGAGTGAGCTATATGAATATAAGCTTCAATTGTATTATCTAATCTTTGAGAGAGTATTGTTATAATTCAAACAAAATGTATTTCTTCACAAGTTTAAGTGAAAAACTCTTGATCATTGATGAGGTACATTACCATTATTTGCTTTACCTGGTTTTAAGAAAACTAGGAACACTAAATTGGCCTTGCCAATATAGCATGCTTGAGCAATCATTTCAAGTTTAGGTGTTTGTTTTGTATTCTTTTGTCCCTTAACTTTTTATTTTTTATATTTAATTGTTTTTTTATGTATTTTAAATTAACTTTTTTTAAAAACTATTACAAAGATATTTAAAAAACCAATCCAGTCATGCCAAATTTTTTAAATAATATTAGAGCTCTTGTGATAATATTAAAAAAATTACTTTACAAATAATTATATATGAACCTAATATGATTTTTTAAAAAGAACCAATATAAATGAATATTCAATGTTAATAAAAATTATATTTTATTGTAAACTTTTATATATTTTTCTTGAACTAATTTTTTTTTCATTTTTCCATACAATCACATTAAATTATCAAGGCATTATTTTATTAAACTTTCATTTTAACCATGATAAGTTTTTTCTTTAAGAAACCATGCTTATAGTAAAATACATGTTTTTATCAAAATAGAGAAGATATAAATAAATAAATAATAAAAGGAGAGTTATGGCTAAAGTAATCTATATCTTCCTCCTAAATTTAAATTGTTGGAACTTTTATGAATATTTATTTTAGTTGCATTAATTCTTTATTCAAGAAAAACTATACTATTAATAAAAATACATGTTTTGTCAATACATAAAGTTAATTAGCAATTCTATTTAAAGTCATATAATTTAAAAATAAAATATAATGATATTTGAAAATAGATGATGAATAAAATTAAATGTGTAATTAATAATGGATCAAAGTATTTTATATATGTTATTCTTGTCTAAAATTCTTGTTTAAAAAAGGATCAAAGGCATGGTGATGACCCAACCTCTTTGGGTTCTATTACGTGCTGAGTCCAACTACATGTGGGTTTAATGGAGTTGTCAAGCTCAATATTTTTTAACTTAACTATGAATTACATGTTGATCTAATGAGCTGTCAGACCTAACATCCCTATACTAGTACTATGCACTAAGTCCAAGTATATAAAGTATGGCTAGTTGCCAGACACCCTCAGCTCACATCTTGTTAAACTCAAATAGGTGTTAAATCATTGATGTTTTAGGCTCCCTATTAAACCACAAGACTTTGTTTTTTTTTTTTCTCTTATCATCCTTAACATAAATATATTAAGGTTAAGGGTACTAATCTCTTTACACACTTAAATGTATAAAAGTCTTTAAAAGGACCTGCCATTTATATTGTATTAATAATATGATATTTATCACTTTTTATTGTGTCAAAAATATTTTTATCATTAGTATTATTGAGGCAAGATAAACTTGAGCCCCTCATCTCTATAAAAATAAAAGTTATAAGTTATAAAAACATTATGATTTTTTCAATAATAAAAAGTTCACAATTTTTATTTTTTATTGCATAAGAGAATCTCAAATCCATAAAAAAAAAAAAAAAACTTTTACAGAACGACTCTAGTAATCATTTTCAATAAGAATTGAACAAATGGTTAGAAAGACTTAATCTTTCATTAAACTAATTGTGTTTTTGAGATAACATCAATTATTAACATCTTAAGCTTCCATTAAGCTACTAGTGTTTTTGAGATATCATCAATTATGAACATCACCTAGAACATACCTTGTGGCATAATTCAAGTAAATAAAAGAATGAATGGTAAGTAAATTATTTTCTTAAACAAAAATCCTTATTATCCAACAAATAATTATATGTATCAACCAATCTCGTTGTTTTAATTTGCTTTAGTCAAAATTCAAATGAAAAATATATAATTTTGATTAATTATCTTAATGATAATCACCAAAACCAAACATTATTTGGTAATGTAGTGGAAGTGTTTTTTTAATTAAAAATATATTAAAATATTATATTTTTAAAATTTAATATTTATTTTTAATATCAGTGTATAAAAAATCTATCCCTGAATATTTTTAAATTATTAAACTAAAGTTTTATTGTTTTTTATAAATAAAAGTAATATTAAAAAATAAATTATAACGCAAAAGAACTCTTTAATAATAAGTCTTTTTTCCTCGTATTAAATATTACATTAAGTAGACACATAGGATGGCATGACAGGTAAATTAGTCAAAATCCAGACCCATAGTCATATGCCTCTCCTCCAAGATCTCTATATACAGTCTTCTCTTCGGCTTTCCTTTCTCCGCCATCCCACTTCACTCTCGTTTGCCGGACTCGCACGACAAGCCTGAGACTCTCTCTCTCTCTCTCTCTCTCTCTCTCTCTCTCTCTCTCTAAACACAATGCAGCGGCTTACTCCACTCCTTTCTCTACTTTTCTTCCTCTCCACTGCCACCACCTTCACTCGTGGCCACAATATTACTCACATACTTGGCAAGCACCCATCTTTCTCCACTTTCAACCATTACCTCACCCTAACCCACCTCGCCGGAGAAATCAACCGCCGAACCACCATCACCATCTGCGCCGTCGACAACGCAGCAATGTCTGAACTCCTCTCAAAGCACCCCTCAATCGCCACCATCAAAAACATCCTTTCCCTCCATGTCCTCTTGGATTACTTCGGCACCAAGAAACTCCACCAGATACGAGAAGGCACGGCGCTGGCAGCCACCATGTTCCAGGCCACCGGGTCAGCCCCTGGCTCGAGCGGATTCGTCAACATAACAGATGTTAAAGGAGGGAAAGTGGGTTTTGGACCGGAAGATAATGAAGGGAATCTTGATGTCTTTTACGTCAAGTCCTTGGAGGAGATACCTTACAACATTTCAGTTATACAGATCAGTAAGGTGTTGCCGTCGGATGTGGCGGCGGCGCCCACACCAGAGCCAAGTGCTATGAATATAACGGATATAATGTCAGCTCATGGGTGTAAGGTTTTTGCTGATGCTTTGCTTGCAAATCCTGAAGCTTCAAAGACATATCAGGTAATTAACAAATAATTTGATTTTTCTTCTGTGTTAATAACTTCTTCTTTTTTTTTTGTATTAATTAAGATCGAGTTAAGCTACTTTGGAAGACCAACTATACATGATTTCACATTCTGATTTTGAGGTTTCATTGGATCTATAATAGATCGCCATACATTAATCAATTTCAAATTAATTTTAAATAAATTTATTATTACTCAATATCTTGAAGAAATCTTATTATAACGTGGACCTTCTTTTTTATATATAATTAGGTGGAACAATTGATATGATCAATGAATTGGTAAATCAATTCAACTGCCATAATTAATCAGTATCTGGCCAGTAAAAGCAAATCCAGATATTTTGATTACATGGTGCTTAGTCTTTCATCTATTAATCGTTTATTTTATTTTTTCGGCTTCATTCAATTTAAATTTATTATTTTATTTTTGGTATTTTATCACCCCTTTTTAATGAAATTTTATTATACTGTACCCTCACTATCGTAGCTATTAAACTAGTTCGAGGGTTGAACCGGCCAAGGTATCGGGTCTCGGGTCACACAGGTTGACCTAGGTCAACTTGGAAAAAACAAATATGCTTGGAATCTAATACATCATGTTGAATTGTTTTTTGAAACAATGCATGTGGATATAGCTTGTAAGAAAAGAAATGTGAAATGCATTATATTTATCACATATTAAAAACCTAAGAAATAATCTATGTGTATGCTAAGATTATATAGAAATTATCTCACATTGAAAAATTAGAAAACAATCCATGTGGAACAAACTATTATAGTCGTACCGTGTCCAAATCTAAGTATCCAAACATACGTATATGATGAGGCACAGCCACATGATAGGGGTCCCACAACCTTGCTATTTGGTCTTCTGTAAACATCTTGCTCAATCCCTCCTCAAACTCAAACCAATGTGCTTAATACTGTTTTGGTTGTAGTTTTAATTTTTTTTTATTGAAACGGAATGTTCTGATTTTAGAACATTTCGGCATGCCGTTTCGGAGTTGTACTGTTCATATATAATTAATTATATATATATATATATATATATATAAAATTAAAATATTAATTTAACAAGCATAATTAAAATTCAAGATAAATTAACTTTAAATTATACAATATAAACACAAAGTCAAACAAACATAATCTCAAAATTAGAAAAAAAATCATAAGTAAATCAAAATAAAGAGGATTTTAAAGCCGGAACGGTACCGAGACGTTCCGGCCGGAATTTAGCCCGAATTTCCGGAACGGGCCGGAATTTAAAACCGAGATAAAAACGACGCTGTTTTGTCTCGGTTTTTTTAACGGCACGGAACGTTCCGGCCAAAAAAGAACGGAGTTGACAAGCCTGCCTCAAACTATTATTTGTAAAACAAAAAAATGCCGAATGTTTTTTTTCTACGCTCTTGGGGTGAATAAAAGATGCCGACGTTTATACAAATTCTGGGTCGATTGATCAGGGTAATCAATCGAATTCTTAGCAGGTTTGGGAACGATTGCTTACGTATTTCAAGTATGAATCGATCCTTTAATCTCAAATGATGGCTGCTTTCAGGACAATATCGATGGAGGACTAACTGTGTTTTGCCCTCTCGACGATCCATTCAAGGCCTTTTCACCTAGATTCAAGAATTTAACAGCTTCTGGCAAAGTCTCCTTTCTTGAATTCTTCGGCGTCCCTGTTTATCAGTCCTTGGCCATGTTAAGATCCAACAATGGAATCATGAACACTCTAGCTACAGATGGCGAAAAGAAGTTTGATTTCACAGTTCAGAATGACGGTGAGGAGGTGACTCTCAAGACTAGGAGCGTCACTGCAAAAATAGCTGGGACTCTGATCGATGAGCAGCCACTGGCTATATACACCATCGACAAGGTCTTGCTGCCCAAGGAATTGTTCAAAGCAGCAGCACCGGCTCCGGCCCCTGAGAAGGAGGTGGCTGACGCGCCAAAATCCAGCAAACATAAGAGGCCATCCTCCGATGGTGCTCCGTCAGACTCGCCGGCTGATTCACCTGATGGCGACCCAGCAGATCAAACAGCTGATGACAATGCTAGCGTGACATTGCATGGGGAGAGACTTGTTGCTGTGGTATTTAGCCTGTGCTCAGGGCTTTTGCTGCTGTGAGTTCTTTTAAATTGAAGATTTTCTAGTCACGGGGAGGAAAAAGTCAGACCTCAATGGCTAATCCATCACTCATTGAGAGCGTGTTTTATTTGTTGTTTCATGGTCTTATTGTTTTCGATCGTGTTATTTATTTCTTCTTTTTCTCTCATCTTTTTCTTGTTCCAAATTTGTGATCTGTCTCTTGCATGCGGCAGACAACCCTGTAGATCCATGAAAATACTGCTCTTGTCGTCGACCATGAACACAAACCTGGAATTGTATAAAATTATTCGAAATTCTTATTTTCTCCGGCTTTGATTTAACGATAATTTTATATTTTTTTTCAATCAAGTCCCTACTTGATTATTCTAGGACTAGAATTATAATCACTGAATTAAATACATTCTAGTGCTTAATTTCTACAAATATTTTTCAATCAAGTCACACCTAATTAATTATTTTAATTTCATTTTATACTAATGATGCTTAATGTGTGTGACCCATTAGGTTACCATACCCAAATATAAATTATAATTTTAAATAAATTAAACAATTTAATTTATTATAGAATTAATAAATGATTAATTCATATTTGAATATCAAGTGCATTGACTAGAAACATGTCATAATTCCTCAAATATTAAATAAACCACAAGTGATTTGACTTACTATATTTTCTGGCGAGTTACTGTTGACGCGTCGTTGGACGTGTTGTCCTTTTTCGCGCTCATGTGGATTCTGGACGGCACGTGCGGCGTATTCCGATGTCCAAAAATACCCAACCAGTGTCTAGAATGATTCGCAATCATGTTCTCTTCCTCCTGGTGCAGCACATGTGGTTACAAAATGGTCGTAGACGTGTCAGTGGTTAGTTGATTTTTTTCCCCTTTTTCTCTATCCTGCCTGTGCAAGTACACGTCAGCTCCGTTGTTTATTGTGATTTCATTTTAGTCTTTGGTCTTTTGATTGTTTTTTATGGTTTTTATTTTTGTTATTTAGGTTTTGATTTGTTTCAATTTCGTCCTTCAATTGAAATTGATTATTTATTGTAGTTTCATTTCGGTCATCCGTCTTTTAATTTTCGGATTAGTTTGAAATCCTTAATATATTCAGTATCAAAGTTTTGATTTGTTTCAATTGTATCCTTCCATGCAAATAGATTATATATTTTAGTTTCATTTTAGTCCTCATTCTTGTATTTTCCAATTTTGTTTTAAATTCTTGAATTTTTTTGGTATCAATGTTTAGATTTGCTTCAATTTTATCCTTTAAATGAAATTTATTATATATGTGTTTTTCATTTCGGCTCTTATACTATTAATCTTAAATTGTATTAGCGCTTATATATATATGACCTAGGTTTTTTTGAAAAAAAATAATATATCATTGTTTTGAAATATTTTTAATATAATAATATGAGGAATAAGTCTTATAAAATAAAAAATAATTTAATTTTTTTTTACAATAATTATGGTGTCATCGATAGTATGAACAATAATAATTAAAATATGAATTATTTATAATAATATTTATAATGACAGCTACAATAATTATGATAATTTACTAATTATGATGATCATCATAATAATACTAATACTAATACTAATACTAATACTAATACTAATAATAATAATAATAATAATCATTTATCAGTTGATGTTATTTTTCTTAAAATACGAACCACTTTCCTTGTGTTTTGATTATAATCGTCTTTTTAAATAGAAAAAAAAACTCATCTTTAACCGATTTTATCTATTTCAATTTTTCTAATTAAATATTAAAATAACTAATTATAACAAATAATAAATCAATTAATTTCTTATATGGAAAAACCTGCGTAGTGCACTGACAAGTAACCTCGTAAAGAATGTTGAGACCGCGCGAATAGCAAGCCAAGCTCCAGATTATGAAGCGCCCAGAGAGGTGGTTATGCTCAGAAAAAAAATATCCGACGGTTGGGATGCCATATACCTATCAACCCACGGATTCATATTAGTTATATGCGAGCCATTTTTCTGCGCTCTGTTCTAGAGAGAATCATTTTTTTTAATTAACTTCAGTAGATTTTTTATTAAGTAATGTTAAAAAATTATCTATAAAACATTATTTTTTGTGTTTAATAATAATATGAAGTAATACAACTTTACATAAATAAGATAAAAAATTCAATACGACTGCACCGGTAGATTTATGAGCAGATATTTAATAAAATTAATTAAAGATGAGGTATTTGTCTCTATTGCAATCTGATTGATTATTGGGTATGCTTGAACTGTTTGACTAAATATTTAATTGGCAAATAATAAAACTGCAATTGATAAAATCTACTAAAGATGAGTTATTTGCTTTCTGTAGCAAATGAATTGATTACTATAAATTTCTAAATCCAAATTTATTATTGTTATTATTATGATTGAAGTAAAACTAAAAAAGTATTATTTGATTGGAAGAATAGATGAAAATAATTAAAGGATAAAAGAAAAATCATCATTATTATTATGAATATAATTATTATAATTATTTGGATTGTAATAAAATTATTAAATTATCTCAAAAAAAAACTAGTAACAGAAGAGCACACAAGAAAACATTTAAAAAACAATTATTATGATTATTACTATTATTGTATAAAAAAAATTAAAACCATAAAATTATACAAAAAAAAAATTAATTATTCTATGGAATTTAGTCGATTCATCGCATCGACTTCACTTTGATTTTTGCAATGATGAGTGCATCCCAACTCAAGTGTTCCATCTCTTCGATTTTGCATTTTAAAAGTATTTATATAAAAAAACATTATTTTATATTAATTAATTTTCATATTTTTTTAAATCATTTAATATGCTGGTATCAATATTAATTTTTAAAATAAAATAAAAAATTATTTTATAGCTTTCATGAGAGAGACACGGAATACCAATTAATTTAGGTTGTCTACAGTACAATAAAATATAATTTTTTGTTATGTTTTAAAATATTTATAAAAAAAAATATTTTTATTTTTTAAATGGTTTATATTGGTATAAAAACAAATTTTAAAAAATATATATAATATTATTTTTCTTTTGAAAATAATTAATATTGAAATACCAAACAATTGAAAGCATTGCTAAGGAGGATGTATCATACTACGACCTTGAGTTAAATGAGAGCTTCTACTGCAATTTATGAAAATAAAATATTTTTCTTTGAACAATTTTTTTTCTTGTTATATATTAACATGCATCCTATATCTTTGGTTAACATCAACACATTTCTTTCTATATTTATTACAGTATATAATTTTTAATTTATTTTATACATTTAATTTTTAATTCATAATTATAATTTTTCGAAAACACGGGCACGTAACTTGTAATTATCAAATACTTCACTCCTTACACCATTCAATCAACTGCTGCCACGTACAAACCTGACTCACCAAAGCCTTACAGAAATTTTCATCATCACGTCACAACAATCCAAACCACCAACCATCTAAATCACAAGAAAAAAAAAAAAAAAAAAAAAAGGCATTTTGTGTGAGAAAACAAAGGAACAAAGACCAAGTTCTGATTTTCTTACCTGAAATTCTTGGAATTTTGAGGCTTCGTCGCTTCGCTGATTAAGATAATGTGGAGAAAAAGAAAAGGGTTTCGTTGAGAGAGAGAATGAAAGGATATAATTAAAAACAAAACTGGAAAATATTTTTTAATTAGCATTGGATAATTCATTGTAGAGTTTTCACAAAATTAGCAACGGAATATCCGTTACACATTTGAAACAACCACAGCTGCAACAAACTTTTCATTACTAGACACAATTTGTTATTGTTTTGTTGCTAAATTAGCAACAATATTATTCTGTTGCTAAAAACCATGTTTTTTCAATGAGTAACAAATTATTCATTGCAGATTTCAAATCATTAATTAGCAATGAATTTTTTATTGCTAACCACAGTCCTTTGCTAATTCAGCGACGACAATATTTCATTGCCGGAATCCATTGCTACGAAGTTCTTCCTTTGTTTGTATCCATTTGCATAATATTGAAAGAAACTAAAAGGAGTCCCAATTTTAACTTACATTTATTACTATAAATATTGTTGAATTAGAATATATTTAATGGTGATTTTGCCTCTAAAAACTTTACACAATTGATCTTGGATATAATAGTATTTCTGTCGTGTACTTAACAATAAAATGACTAGTATGCCCTCAAAGGCAAGCACCGACAAACAAAGGTAGTTTTGTGCTTTTCATTTTAATAGTTGAACATAAAAAATATATTAATTAATATGAAGAAGTGTTAAAATGTTGTTTCTATTTACCTGCAAATAAGTAGTGGAAGACCTATTCTTTAGGGAATAGCTATTCTTTAGGCATTACTCCACGTTGTAGGGAGTACAGATTTTATTGTTATTTAGTTGCTGATTTGTTGGTCATTGTATAGCCTATTTAAAGGCTTGTTTCATTTGCATTCTTACGAAATAATACAGAGAGCATTCTGTTCATAAGCATTCTGTTTTTCTAAGTAACAGAAGCTATCAGTGGTATCAGAGCCTGAGTGAAACACAGGGAAGTGAGATAGAGTGATAGAGTGAAAAACCAGAAGGTTTAAATTCAAGGGAAACACAGGGAAGTGAGAAAAGAGTGAAAAAAAAAAAACACACGTTTGTTTTTTCTATTTTGCAGCAGCAAATGGCATCTGAAGCAACATATGTGCAGCCAGTCATCCCTCGTTTTGATGGTCACTATGACCATTGGAGCATGCTGATGGAGAATTTTTTGAGGTCCAAGGAGTACTGGAATGTAGTTGAAGCTGGAATTGCAGAACTAGCAACTGGAACTGTGCTAACAGAAGCACAACTGGTGGAACTTAGCAACCTGAAATTAAAAGATCTGAAGGCAAAGAATTACTTATTTCAGGCAATTGATCGTGCTGTCTTGGAAACCATTCTTAACAAAGATACTTCCAAGCAAATATGGGATTCATTGAAGAAGAAATATGAAGGCTCCTCAAGGGTGAAACGTTCACAATTGCAAGCTCTCAGAAGGGATTTTGAGACTTTGCAAATGAAGGAGGGAGAATCTGTCACTGAGTATTGTGCAAAGACTATGGGGATTTCCAACAAAATGCGATTCCATGGTGAAAAGATGAATGATACGGTAATTGTTGAAAAAATCTTACGATCATTGTTACCTAAATATGATTATGTTGTTTGCTCAATCGAAGAATCAAAGGATATAGAAGCTCTTTCTCTAGATGAGCTTCAGAGTTCATTATTGGTTCATGAGCAAAAGATGAGACGGAGCATCATCACAACCATCACAGAGGAGCATGCTCTGAAAGCTTCTACCTTTACTGACTCCTCACACATGAGAGGAAGAGGTCGAGGTAGAGGTCGAGGATATGGGAGCAGAGACAATAGATATGGGAGCAGAGACAATAAAGATGCTGACAAAGGAAGAGGACGTGATCATTCATTCACTGCAAATTACAACAACAAAGATACAGGAAGAGGAAGGGGACGTGATTATTCAAGAAACAATGTGGAGTGTTTCAGATGTCACAAGATTGGTCATTATCAATCTGATTGCTATACCAGATTGCCTCATAACAAAGAAAGGTGGCAGAAATCAAATTTTGCAGAGAACAAAGATGAAGAAACTTTGTTGATGGCATTTCATACAAAAGACAGCAGTGGTGAGCCAGATGTTTGGTACTTAGATACGGGCTGCAGCAACCACATGTGTGGTAGTAAGTCTTCATTCTCTCATTTAAATGAAGATTTTTATACTACTGTCAGTTTTGGTGATCATTCTAAGGTTGATGTTATGGGCAAAGGAGATATTCAAATCATGACTAAAATAAACACAATTGAGACAATCTCAAATGTGTTTTATATTCCTGATTTGAAGAGTAATTTATTAAGCTTGGGACAGCTACAAGAGAAGGGATACGTGATTACAATAAAGAATGGTGCTTGTGAGGTTTTTGATCCTACAAGGGGTTTGATTGCTCATGCTAAAATGACATCAAACAGATTATTTCCACTGCAAATTCAGACTCTTCAACACTGCCTCATGACAGACGAAACACAGTCAACTTGGTTATGGCATCATCGCTATGGCCATTTGAGTTTTAACGGCTTGAAGACACTTTATCAGAAGAACATGGTGATTGGGCTGCCTTATGTTAATCACTTAAACAAAGTGTGTGAAAACTGTGTTGTTGGGAAACAACATCGTGAAGAATTTCCATCAGGAAAATCATGGAGAGCAAAGAAGGTCCTGGAGTTAGTTCATTCTGATTTGTGTGGACCAATAAGTCCATCATCATATGGAGGTAAAAGATATGTCATCACCTTCATCGATGATTGCAGCCGGAAAACATGGGTTTATTTCTTGCAAGAAAAATCCGAAGCCTTCACAGCATTCAAAAATTTCAAGACACTTGTTGAAAATGAAGCCGAGAGAACCATTAAAGTACTGCGTACAGATCGTGGTGGAGAGTTTTGTTCAAAGGAATTTGAAGACTATTGTGTAGAAAATGGAATTCAAAGGCAATTGACCGCAGCCTACTCACCACAGCAGAATGGAATTTCAGAAAGGAAAAATCGCACCATTCTCAATATGGTGAGATGTATGCTGTCACATATGGGAGTTCCAAAGGATTTTTGGGTAGAGGCTGTGAAATGGAGTGTTCATGTTTTAAATCGCAGCCCTACATTTGCTGTTAAAAACATGACTCCTGAAGACGCCTGGAATGGAAGAAAGCCATCGGTTGAACACTTTAAAGTGTTTGGGTGCATTGCGTATGCACATATTCCGGATGAGAAGAGAAGAAAGCTTGATGACAAAGGTGAAAAATGTGTGTTCTTTGGAGTCAGTGAACACTCAAAAGCATACAAATTGTTCAATCCAAGCACAAAAAAAATGATCATTAGCCGTGATGTTATTTTTGTGGAAGACATTAGTTGGAACTGGACAGAGCAAAGTTCAAATCAGCTGCAAATTCCAGTTTTGCTTGATGAGATAGAAGAAGAAGTTGGTGAGCAATCAGTCCAGGAATTACAGCAGCTAAACCCTCATGAAGATCAACCAATTCCACAAGATTCACGTTCCCAAAGAAGCAGAAGAAGGCCCGCATGGATGGAAGAAATAATAATAATAATAATAATAATAAATAATAATAATAATAATCATTTATCAGTTGATGTTATTTTTCTTAAAATACGAACCACTTTCCTTGTGTTTTGATTATAACCGTCTTTTTAAATAGAAAAAAAAAAACTCATCTTTAACCGATTTTATCTATTTCAATTTTTCTAATTAAATATTAAAATAACTAATTATAACAAATAATAAATCAATTAATTTCTTATATGGAAAAACCTGGGTAGTGCACTGACAAGTAACCTCGTAAAGAATGTTGAGACCGCGCGAATAGCAAGCCAAGCTCCAGATTATGAAGCGCCCAGAGAGGTGGTTATGCTCAGAAAAAAAATATCCGACGGTTGGGATGCCATATACCTATCAACCCACGGATTCATATTAGTTATATGCGAGCCATTTTTCTGCGCTCTGTTCTAGAGAGAATCATTTTTTTTAATTAACTTCAGTAGATTTTTTATTAAGTAATGTTAAAAAATTATCTATAAAACATTATTTTTTGTGTTTAATAATAATATGAAGTAATACAACTTTACATAAATAAGATAAAAAATTCAATACGACTGCACCGGTAGATTTATGAGCAGATATTTAATAAAATTAATTAAAGATGAGGTATTTGTCTCTATTGCAATCTGATTGATTATTGGGTATGCTTGAACTGTTTGACTAAATATTTAATTGGCAAATAATAAAACTGCAATTGATAAAATCTACTAAAGATGAGTTATTTGCTTTCTGCAGCAAATGAATTGATTACTATAAATTTCTAAATCCAAATTTATTATTGTTATTATTATGATTGAAGTAAAAACTAAAAAAATATTATTTGATTGGAAGAATAGATGAAAATAATTAAAGGATAAAAGAAAAATCATTATTATTATTATGAATATAATTATTATAATTATTTGGATTGTAATAAAATTATTAAATTATCTCAAAAAAAAACTAGTAACAGAAGAGCACACAAGAAAACATTTAAAAAACAATTATTATGATTATTACTATTATTGTATAAAAAAAATTAAAACCATAAAATTATACAAAAAAAAATTAATACTAAACAATTGAAAGCATTGCTAAGGAGGATGCATCATACTACGACCTTGAGTTAAATGAGAGCTTCTACTGCAATTTATGAAAATAAAATATTTTTCTTTGAACAATTTTTTTTCTTGTTATATATTAACATGCATCCTATATCTTTGGTTAACATCAACACATTTCTTTCTATATTTATTACAGTATATAATTTTTAATTTATTTTATACATTTAATTTTTAATTCATAATTATAATTTTTCGAAAACACGGGCACGTAACTTGTAATTATCAAATAAAGGGAAGCATATGTTAAAACTTCACTCCTTACACCATTCAATCAACTGCTGCCACGTACAAACCTGACTCACCAACATTTATGGGGGAGAGATCCGGCATCCATGGCATGATCACAAGGGGAACTGCTTCATCTCTCTAAACTAAAATAAATTGTTTGCAGCACAAAGGTTTATTTATAGGTTTTGAAAATATTTCACATTATATATATATACTAGATAATTGCCCGCGCGTTGCCGCGGGTATTTTTTTGTATATAATTTAACATAATTAAATCTACAACGATAAATTTATATGATATAAGTCAATAAAAATTATAGATTAAAAGATAACATGTTTAAAATTTTGAGTTGAGTTTAAGCATAGATTACATCTTTTTGAATATAGGTATTGCGTTATAAACGATCACAAAAGAGCGCGCACTAACATTAGAAAAAAGAGCAAAATATTTGAATAAGAGAAAAAAAACTTACTGAAATCATTATTATGCAGATAATAAAATTAACAATATTATGAAAAAATCATCATTATTACACATTTGAAACAACCACAGCTGCAACAAACTTTTCATTACTAGACACAATTTGCTATTGTTTTGTTGCTAAATTAACAACAATATTATTATGTTGCTAAAAACCATGTTTTTTCAATGAGTAACAAATTATTCATTGCAGATTTCAAATCATTAATTAGCAATGAATTTTTTATTGCTAACCACAGTCCTTTGCTAATTCAGCAACGATAATATTTCATTGCCGGAATCCATTGCTATGAAGTTCTTCCTTTGTTTGTATCAATTTGCATAAAATTGAAAGAAACTAAAAGGAGTCCCAATTTTAACTTACATTTATTACTATAAATATTGTTGAATTAGAATATACTTATATGATGATTTTGCCTCTAAAAACTTTACACAATTGATCTTGGATATAATAGTATTTTTGTCGTGTACTTAACAATAAAATGACTAGTATGCCCTCAAAGGCAAGCACCGACAAACAAAGGTAGTTTTGTGCTTTTCATTTTAATAGTTGAACATAAAAAAATATTAATTAATATGAAGAAGATGGTTGTACATAGCGTTAACGCATGTGGGCATGGGTTTTCTTGTGATCAAGGTTATCAAACTCGCGTTTCAGCTCGTATAATTGTACGATTTTAAGAGTTGAAACTATAAGACTAGTAAAATCATGTTAAAAAATTGAACCCCGTTAAAATCGGTAGAATCGAGTACAATCGTAAAATTAGTCCGATTTTATGATCCCATAAAATCTCGCATGCACTATGAACATGCACTGTTAACATTTATTAATTTCCCCCAAATCCTCTCCTCTCTTCCTGGTCTCAGTCTCAACAAATCTTTCTCCTTGTCTCTCTATAATAATCTAATCAAGCTACAATCTTTTGGGTATTCTTGGTTGGTGTCTGGAAAAGCGGCAAGAACACTTGTTGAAGGTTAGTTTTCTAATTCTTTAACTTTTGCAATTTGCAATTCTCGATTTGTGGCTGGATTTTTTGGGTTTGTTTTAGCTATTGTAATGTTCGTGTTTTTGGTGGCTAGATTTTGAGTATTGTGATGTTTGGGTTTTGGGTATTTAGCAAGAACACGATCTACGTGGTTTTTATGACAACTTCTAGATCTTCTTTCTGTTTTTATGGGTTTTGTTTCTTTTGGGGAGGAACTACAACAAAAAACACACAGTGGGCTAATTTATAAAAGAAAAAGAAAAGTAAGTAAAGAATAAAAATAAAAAATGATATATGGTGAAGAAAGTGTAGACAAGAAAAAGGAATTTCCAGTAAAAGTGGTCAAGAAGATTTATGTGCTTAAAGAAAGATTAAAAAAAAATATGGGAAAGGAATTTCAAAAACAAAAAATGATAAAAATTGTGCGTACCTAGTTTTTTCCATACAACTAATAACGTTTAGATCTGCAAAAAGAATTTGCAGGGTATTAATTGCTGACCTTGTTTTGCTACTATTCTTCAATTTATGTGCTTGAACAAATGCACTACTCTGTTATGAAAAAATGTAATCATACAATTATCTAGCATTAATAATTGTGTTAAAATCATACAATTTTACAAGTTGATGTGGTATTAAAATTTAATTTTACATCTTTGCATATTACATTACATCTGAAAAACTACTAGAGGCAATAAGTGGGATGACAACATGGTATAGATAATGATAAAAATTTAAGAAAAAATCAATGCAAGTATTGTAATGAAATTCTATTGACATAATTATTTTGTATTGTATTTTTAAATTATTTTAAATGATGTATGAATCTTAACTAATTAACATAATTATATGTATTGTATTCAGAAATATTTCACTTATAATTTTATGATTTTTCTACTAAATGACTTTACTTGTAATTTTATAATTTTTGTATGAAAATATTTTATCTACAGATTTACCATCAAATTTTAAATCCATATTCAAATTACAATTTCTTATCATGTTAAAAAAGCGAGTTCGATTTTCAGATACACCAGCTTTCCCAATGGTGTTCTTACAATTAATCTCCATTCTTGCATAGCGTATGTGGAAAAAAAATATCGGGTTTTGCGTCGGTGGTTGCTTCTTTTTTTCCTTCTTCTCTTTCGCTTTCTCGGTTCTAGAGTCAATACCTGTACATTTTCAAAGCAACCTTGAATTTTTTATTTTCTTTTTCAGATTTTTTATTTTTATTTTTATTTTTATTTGTTTTATTTTTGACTATCAATAAATGCCCTAGTTCGTTGGGGAAAAAAAGTTCATAATCCACCAATTGTAGACGTGGCTGTTGGGGTTGCGGTCAGTATGATCAGCTCCCATAGTTATGACCAGGTTATTTACCTGCGTGTTACGCTAGATTTTTTTTATGTAAAAAACTAATTAATTTTTTATGTATTGTAATTCATTATTTTAATATTTAAATAATAAAAATTTAATAGATCAACTCTATAAGAAATGAGTTTTTTTCCCAGCTTAAAAGGAACTGTATAATTGAAACGCAGGGGAAGTGGTCCGTATATTTTTTAGTTGTAGATAACCTGGATAAATTTTTCTATCTATTTTGTTTATAAGTTGTATCTTCCCCCAACAATATAAGATCTGGAATATTAAACAATTTTTTTTTTACAAAAACAATCTCAAATCCAACAATCAAATATTTTTAAGAAATAGGCTTAAACAAAAAAGGACAAAATTAGAATTAAAACGCATTTTTGTTTCTATTTTATAGGATTTATTCCTCATATTATTATATTACAAGTATTTAAGAACACTTATATTATTTGTTTGTTCTTTCAAAAATCCTAGGTCCTTTTTTCTGTCTATATATATATATTTAGGTGCTAATATTAAATAAATATTAAAATATATAGTTAATCTTACATATTTATAAGAAAAAAAAACCTAAATAAATGACAAAATAAAAATAAATATAGGTAGGTTTAAAAAGAAATTGACCTGAAAGATAAATAAAAATAATGTAAAAAACAACAAAGACAAACAATAATAAATATCATTTTTCAAATGAACATCAACACAAATTAAAATGTTCATTTTTTTAAAAATAAAATTAACATCCTAGGTTATATATATATATATATATATATATATATATATATATATATATATATATATATATATATATATATATATTAAGGTGCTATTATTAAATAAATATCAAAAAATATAATTACTCTGACATATTTAACAGAAAACAAAAGTAACAAATAATTTTTTTTATGTGTTGTAATTAGTTATTGTAATATTTAATTAATAAAATTATAATAGATCAAATCTGTTAGAAATGAGTTTTTCCCCCCCTTAAAAGGAACAGTGTAATTGAAACGCAGGGAAAGTGGTCCGTATATTTTTTAATGGTAGATAACTTGGGTAAATTTTTCCTATCCATTTTGTTTGTAAGTTGTATTCTTTCCCCAGTAATATCATATCTGAAATACTAAACTTATTTTTTTTTCCAAAACAATCTAAAATCTAAGAATCAAATTTTTCTAATAAATAACCTTTAACAAAAGAAGACAAAATTAGAATTAAAAGGTGAAATATTTTATTTTATTTTATAAGATTTATTCCTCATATTATTGTATTAAAAGTATTTAAGAACACTTATATTATTTGTTTGTTCTTTCAAAAATCCTAGGTCCTTTTTTCTGTCTATACATTTATTTTTAGGTGCTAATATTAAATAAATATTAAAATATATAGTTAGTTTCACATATTTATAAGAAAAAAACCCTAAACAAATGACAAAATAAAAATAAATATAGGTAGATTTAAAAAGAAATTGACCTGAAAGATAAATAAAAATAATGTAAAAAACAACAAAGAGAAAAAATAATAAATATCTTTTTTCAAATGAACATCAACACAAATTAAAATGTTCATTTAAAAAAAAAAAAAACTTAACAACCTAGGTTATATATATATATATTAAGGCGTTAATATTAAATAAATATCAAAAAATATAATTAGTCTGACATATTTAACAGAAAACAAAAGTAACAAATAATTGTTTTTTTATGTGCTGTAATTAGTTATTGTAATATTTAATTAATAAAATTATAATAGATCAAATCTGTTAGAAATGAGATCCCCCCCCCCCCCCCCCTAAAAGGAACATTGTAATCGAAACGCAGGGAAAGTGGTCCGTATATTTTTTAATGGTAGATAACTTGGGTAAATTTTCCTATCCATTTTATTTGTAGGTTTTTTCCCTATTAATATCATATCTGAAATACTAAACTTTTTTTTTTTTTACCAAAACAATCAAAAATCTAAGAATCAAATTTTTCTAATAAATAAGCTTTAGCAAAAGACGACAAAATTAGAATTAAAAGGTGAAATCTTTTATTTTATTTTATAAGATTTATTCCTCATATTATTGTATTAAAAGTATTTAAGAACACTTATATTATTTTTTTTGTTCTTTAAAAAATCTTAGGTCATTTTTTTCTGTCTATATATATATTTTCAGGTGCTAATATTAAAGAAAAATTAAATTATATAATTAGTCTCACTTATTTATAAGAAAAAAAACCTAAATAAATGACAAAATAAAAATAAATATAGGTAGATTTAAAAAAAAATTGACTTGAAAGATAAATTAAAAAAATCTAAAAAACAACAAAGAGAAACCCTAAATATTTTTAAAAACCTTAAAAACAGTGGAAATAATAAAAATTGGTGAGGCCATAAATATTGTTAGATAAAAATATTCCATAATTTTTTATTTTATAAGATTTATTACTCATATTATTATATTAAAATTAATTTAGAGCAATAACAATAATTTTTTTCTCCTAAAAAACCTAGGTTATATATATATATATATATATATATATATATATATATATATATATATATATATATATATATTGCTCTTATCATGTCATTAAATTAAAATTAATTTAGAGCAAAAACAGTAATTTATGACCGAAATGAAACTTAAATCTATAATTAATTTGCATGGAAGGATACAATTGAAAGAAATCAAACTTTGATACTAAAAATATTAAGGATTTATAATAAATTTGCATGGAAGGATAAAATTAGAATAAATCAAAACTTTGATACCAAAAATCTTAAGGATTTCAGACCAAACTCAAAATTAAAAGAATGAGAACCTAAATGAAACTATAATATATAATCAATTTCAATTAAAGGACGCAATTGCAACAAATCAAAACCTATATAATAGCAATAAGGACCAAACAAAACGGATTCAACAGTTGAGGGAGTGCAATGAAATTTGAAAAAAACAGTTGCGCTGACGTCAGCTTGCCCAGGGAGAAGAGAGAAACGGGGCTGAAAAATTCAAACTACCATTGACACGTCTCCAGCTACCTTACACATACACGCGTCGCCCCAGGTGGAAGAGAGCATGTCTGAAAGTCATTCTAGATGGCAGTTGGGTGTTTTTGGACACCGTAAGAAGCCACACGCACCGTCTGAAACACACATGAGCGCGGAAACGGACGGCGCGTCGATCGACAGGAAAAATATTTTAAAAATTGGTTAATTACCGGATTGCCCCTCCCTACTAGACCTGAATTTTGTCCGTATCGAGGGATAAAAAGGTTATTTGACTGTGCACATAAATATTAAAAAAAACAGACGGACGAACCGGACCGGACCGAATGAAAAATATGCAATTACCGTGGAACCCCTGAACCCTGTCGCATGTTTTTATCTTTTGCGAGTGACAATTTTGTTAATGCACTCAGCAAAAAGACAAAACAATCCAGGTCGACCGAACCAAGCTGAACCGACCGAACCGACCCGACCCGACCTGAAAATTGAGCATAACAGTAACCGTGAATAGTGCATTAACTCATGACCCTTTTAGCTGTTTAGATAATGTAATATAACATGTATTCAAGCTGTTGTTTGTTTCAGAATTGGTTGACGTGAAAACTATTTATGATGAATCCTTAAATTAAATTATTTTGTTGGAAATATTTCAGTGCATAGAATTCATTGGAAATAAACTATTTTATGGAATAATAATCTAAAAATAGTTTGACATTTCAATCTCATTGTTGTAAACATATCATTATTATTCATCTTGTAATAGAGAATATCTTAGTGAGTTGATGGCCATCTAGTTCTATTATAATAAAAGATATGATTTTTTAGATTTTAAATTTATTATAATAAAAAGATATGATTTTTAGACATTTTAAATAAAGGGTTGATTATATTAAAATAAATAAAATTATTCTGCAAACATATTATCTAAAATATTTTTTTTATAACTGGGGTGTCTGGGCCAACTTACACGCACCACAACTAATCCTCGGATTCACTGAATATCCTGCAAGCCTAGTGAGCCGATAAGACACCGCTAAGTGATAAGCATGCACATTGAAGCTTGAACCCAGATATAAAGGAAGGGCCTACACCTCACATGCCTAAGATAAGCTATTTTGTGCAGTACATATCATGCATTCAAGCTAAGATTTTATGTAAACTAATACATGTGTTTATTATTGAAAGTAAAAGGCTATTATAATTTAAGGTAGTGATTTAAGATGAGGCCTAGCAATAGGGTTTGATCTTTATTTTCATAATACAAGCAATGGACCAAGGAAATAATAATAGTTAATTGGGTTTTGACCCATTCAAATTAGTCATGTCTAAATGGATCCAGAGTCCATCACTCATTTCTATTATCCACCCATCAACATCTTAGGATAATTCTAATGTTTGTATTCTCTATGATCAACTAATGATTTTTTTGGTCTGTGTTTCTAATGGTTAACATAGGCCCTAATTTACAGTATGGAGGAGGTTCCTCTTAAATTGAGAAATAAAATATAGATTTTTTTTTATTCTTTCCTTTTTGAATGAGGATCTTTAATCTAGAGATTTTATGGACAAAGATTAATGTTTTTTTTTTCTTGGTTGTTTCAACTTTGCTTCAATATCCAATTTATGAAAGATAATCCTTTCTTCTTCTTCTTCTTCTTCTTCTTCTTCTTCTTCTTCTTTAATTTAACTAATTCTATATTTATTTTCACCACCATTTTTCTTGCTTATTGTCTCACTCACTTGTGTTTTCTTCCTTCCCTTTTATTTTTCTTAATTTCTTTTTTATTATTATAAGAACTTTCCACATGATGTTCCCTTTTAGTGTATTCTAGAATATACATGATGGTAGTGTATGGTGTATGACATGTGTTTATATAGAGTTGTTGAACACACGGTATGTGTGTGGAAATAATTCAAAATTTCATTCTCTCTCTTTTCTCTCTCCCCTTCTCTGAACATCATTCTTCTTCTTCTTCTTAATTTCTTCAACTCTCTGCAACTTCTCACAATCTCAACATGGTATCAGAGCTTTAAATGCTCACGCAAATACATTAAATCAAATTTCTCATACCTCTCGCTTTCATTATCAGTTTTCTTCGTCCAAAATTCATTTGCAGATTGCATTTCTTGAATAAGATACCGTGTAAACACTTACATGCCAAAAGTGTTTGATAAAAGGTTTCTGTGAACTTAATCATCTCATACCAATGGAAGAGAGCAAAGGTATTCGCATAAGCAACAATGAAGAAATCTCAAACACTTGAACAAATTGAAAGTCTAGAAGAAAGTAGACACATATAGTATTACCATAATGAACCTACTCCACGAAGTGAGTTTCTCCTTTATCAACAACCCTACTGTTGCTTTCCATTTTTATTCCACTGGGATTCAAAACGATGCAGCTTCCATTCTGGTTCCCAACAAATTACTGCATTCAAATTTTTGCACAAACAAAAGTGAAGCTCAAACAGAGTAGCAGCAGAGCGAGGGAAAAAATGAAGCTTAAACAGAGCAATAGTAGAGCGAGCACCATCATGCATCGTGAAGAGAAGTGCACACACATAAAAGTCTTACTTCAAAATCCTGCCATTAAACCTCTCTACATATCTCTCTCTACATATGCCTCTGGCGGATAGCTCTGGTCTTCTTAGGACGCAGATCAAGAGGCAAAAACTTTGTATTCTTGTAAGCTTCCCTCAATATAGCCTTCTGCTTCTATGAAATCACAGTCCAGACCTGTGCAATCGAAGCTCTTTTATTCTTTTTATTCTCTTTACTTGTTCTATTTTTTGTTTTCTAGAAGGTGTCAGATGTGTGAATTACCTCTCTTAATGTGGTGTGTTTTGTGTGAGTTAATGGGTTAAAAAAATCATCGAGAAGTAGAAAATGAATTCTTACAAAAATTAAGAAATTCATCAACAAGTAGAATATGAAATACAAATTCTATCCCCTCTCTTCCCTCTCTTCTCAATTTCTTACACATACAAATGA
Organism: Salix purpurea; assembly: GCA_027405865.1. NCBI lineage: Eukaryota > Viridiplantae > Streptophyta > Magnoliopsida > Malpighiales > Salicaceae > Salix > Salix purpurea. The sequence goes on along the minus strand of JAOWLH010000020.1, from coordinate 8,525,779 downwards.
AATTCAAACAAATTATATCCCCTATCTTCCCTCTCAATCCTCTCTTCTCAATTTCTTACACAAACAAATGAAATTCAAATAAATTCTATCCCCTCTCTTCCCAATCGTCCTTCTCTTCTCAATTTCTTTCACAGACAAATGAAATTCAAATCAAGAAATAGATAAATAAAATTTATTCCCTCTATCTTCTATCTTCTTTGCCATCTAAGCATTCTTCTTCTGTTTCTTCTTCTTTTTCTCAATTTCTCAATTTCTCAAAACTGCTCAAACAAATTCAAATTCATCTTTCTTTCCTTCTGATTTTTTCTTCTCTTTCTCTTTTACATATTGATTTCTGTCAAAAAAGATTAAGTGCTCATATGTTTTGTATTCATTACTACAATCCCATGCTTGGTTCATCAAAGCAAAAGATTGAGGGGGATGTTAGAGTATAAATGAGTGTATTCTAGAGTAATGAAAGTATAGAGTTGCTGAACACACGGTATGTGTGTGGAAATAATATTGAGCAGTATTCAAATTCAAAATTTCATTCTCTCTTTCTCTTCTCTCTTCCCTTCTCTAAACATCAATCTTCTTCTTCTTAATTTCTTCAATTCTCTGTAACTTCTCACAATCTCAACATGATTGTCCTACAATTTTGGCTATAAAGATGGATTCTCTAGCAAATAGAGGGCCATTTTGAAACGAAAAGTTTGATTTTAGAAGAGCATCTCTTGACCATTTTTAAGAGAAAAATCATGATTTAATGATATGCAACACACAAACACAAACAAAGCATGATTTTGATTAGTAGTTACGAGGTGATTTGCACGCGTGTTGCATTGGTTTTTTTTTAATGTAGAAAAATAATTGATTTTTTATGTGTTATAATTAATTATTTTAATATTTAATTAATGAAATTGTAATAGATTAAATCTGTTAGAAATATTTTTTTTCCGCCTAAAATGAACAGTGTAATCGAAACGCAGGGGAAGTGGTTCGTATATTTTTTAATTATAGATAACTTGGGTAAATTTGTCTACCCATTTTGTTTGTAAGTTGCCTTTTTTCCCTTGTAATATCAAATCTGAAATATTATAAATTTTTTTTGCTTTGCAAAAACAGTCTAAAATCCAAGAATCAAATTTTTCTAAGAAATAAGCTTCAACAAAAGAGGACAAAAATAGAATTAAAAGACAAAATCATTTTTTTTATTTTATCAGATTTATTATTCATATTATTATATTAAAAATATTTAAGAACACTGATATTATTATTATTTTTAAAAATCCTAGGTCATTTTTTTCTGTCTATATATATATTTTCAGGTGCTAATATTAAATAAATATTAAAATATATAATTAGTCTTACATATTTATAAGGAAAAATAAACCTACATAAATGACAAACAAAAATATAGGTAGATTTAAGAAAATATTTGACTTGAAAGATAAATAAAAAGAATTTAAAAAACAACAAAGAGAAAAAATAATAAATATCAATTTTAAAATGATCATCAACACAAATTAAAATGTAAATATTTAAAAGAAACCTTAATAACAGTGGAAATAATAAAAATCGGTGAGACCATAATTATTGTTAGAATTTTGATTTTTTTTATAAGATTTATTACTCATATTATTATATTAAAATTATTTAAGAGCAATGATAGTAATTGTTTTTCCTAAAAAAATTAGGTTATATATATATATATATATATATATATATATATATATATATATATATTTTAAGGCGCTAATATTAAATAAATATTAAAAAATATAATTAGGCTGACATATTTAAAAGAAAACAAAACCAACAAATAATCTTAATCATTATTTTGAATGTCTTATCGACAATAATTAGAAAATTTAAGACCTAAAAATATTAAGAAAAAAGCAATCAAAAAACAAAATAAATGACAAAATAAAAATACATATTATTAGATTTCAAGAAATTATTTGACGTGAAGGAAAAAAAGAAATTATAATAATTATTATTTTTCAAATAATGACCAGCACATATTAAAATTTGGACATTAAATAGAAAAACTTAATAACATTGGAAATAAAGAAAAATTGGAAAGAAAAACTAAGAGCATATACATATAAACATGGACAGAAATAGGAACTATGTAAGAAATATGTATAAAAAATAAAGGAACTAAAATAAAATCCAAGATTAAAAGTATAAGGGATAAAAAAAACATATGTAATAAATTTAATTTAAAGGACAAAATTGAAATAAATCCAAACATTGATACCGATAAAATGAAATAATTTAAATCAAAACCAAAAATTAAAAGAATTAGAACTGAAATGAAACTGAAATAAATAATTAATTTGCATAGAAGGATAAAATTGAAAAAAATCAAACTTTGAATCGGAAATATTAAGGATTTATAATAAATTTGCATGGAAGGATAAAATTAAAATAAATCAGAACTTTGATACCAAAAATATTAAGGATTCTAGACCAATCCAAAAATTAAAAGAATGAGGACGTAATTGAAACTACAATATACAATCAATTTCAATTGAATGACGAAATTGAAACAAATCAAAACCTATATAATAGCACCAAGGACCAGAAAAACTAAATCGAACGTTCGGGGATTGAAATGAAATTTGACAAAAAATAGTTGCGCTGACGTCATCTTGCGCAGGCAGGAGAGAGAAAAGGGGGGGATTCAAACAGCCATTAAGAAGTCTCCGGCCACCATACAGTCACACGCACCGCACTGGGTGGAAGATAACATGCCTGAAAATCATTCTAGATGCTGGTTGAGCATTTTTGGACACCGGAGTAAGCCGCACGCGCTGTCCGAAACAAGCGTGAGCGTGGAAACAGAAGACGCGTCACGTCCGGTGACGCGCGAACAGTAAACCGACAAAAAAAGAATAAAAATTGGTTAATTACCGGACTGGCCCTCTATCCCATGCCTGATTTTTGTCCTTTTCGAGGAAGAAAACGATTATTGCACTATTTAATGAAATATTAAAAAATAATAAACCGGCAAAACGAACCGGACTGGACCGGATCGAAAATGTGCAATTACCGTGGAACCCCTTAGCCTAGGTGCCGTTTTTTTTTTTTTATCATTTTTTAGGGACAAATTCGTTATTACACAGTGCATAAAACAAAACAAAAAAGCAGACCGACTGAACCGACCGAACCGAACCCACCTGAAAATTGAGCATCACTATTGAAGTCCATAGTGCCTTGTGTCTTGGTGAATAATAACTAACTCTTGAGCAGGTTTAGCTTTTAAGATAATACATGATTTTGAAAGATTTAGCCAGTATTTCCATACAAGGATTAAGACTTACTTTCTAAATCATCTATAAATACACTACGCCCTTCCTCCACATTTTAATAGCAAAAGTGAGGGAGGAAGAGTGAAAAAAAGTTAGAACAATACTCTCACATTCATAAACAATTTATGAACGAGGATTTATGCCATAGATTCTGTTTGATTTAGGCTGGTTTTTTATATTTTAAAAAATCACTATGGTAATTATGATTCCAAAATAAACTAAGACTACAAGGGAGCTTGCTGTCCTCCCTTCCCTTCGAGTTCCAAGTGCTGAGTGGCTTTTCTTTGGCTGCTACAATAATTTATTACACTCTTTACCATCATATAATTGAATTTTGCCAATTGCGTCCCCTAAACTATCATGTTTGTCAATAAAAATCATATTATGGCACATTCAAGTCCTAATAAGGTTATACTATCATGTAATATAATCTTTATTAGGCACCCCGAAGAAAATTATATCTTGAAAATGTCCAAGGAGACGAGCTGAGTAATTTTATAATTTTATTTACAAACTTTTTTTTCATATAGATTTTATATTTACGCTAGATTTATAAATCAAATATTAGATTGTTTAATGTAATATTATATGAATAATAAAAATAATTTTATTTTTTATTAATAAAAAATATATATTTACATAAATATAATAATACAGCACAGGAGTTTTGAAACTAATATATTGCTGTATTTTGGTTAATTATTATTCTACCTTCTCCATGATTATTAAATCGGATAAGAGCAGAAACAAAAGTGACATCGTTGTCGTGGACGAGATTTTGATCCATGCAACGGCTAACTGACGTGTAAGAAAACCGCTTTCCATTTGAATTAGTAAACCTGGGACCCGCGCTCACACCGTCACATGGCCTCCTTCTGTCAATCATTGAAGTCAACAAAATCACACTTCGCCTCCCAAAGCCAAAGCTATTCCATGATGACGACACACTATGTTGCCGTTTAGATTCCATAACAACATAACATAACATAACATGTACTTACAACCTTATGATTCCAGAAAACAACAGTATATCATCATCGCTGATTGCCACGTAACAGGTTGCCCTTTTATGCTTACGAGTGTGATTAATATTATTTTTAAAAATATTCTGTATCACGAAGATTATTTTTTTATTTAAAAAAAGATATTTTTGATATTAATATATAAAAATATCTAAAAACACTAATCAGTAATATTATCTATGAATGGACTTAGAGTTCACTCATTCATACTTATGAACACGCAGTGTGTGAAGAGAATAAATGAAATCTTCATTGCAGCATCTTTCAAACGGTCTGCTGTCAAAGAAGTCCACCATCTGATCTCATATAATTTATTTTTCCTTCCGATCACATGACTTTCAACCCCATTCCCCCCACCACCTCTTGTCTAGTGCTCTGGTTTTTATGACTTTGTTTTATCTTCAGACAAGCCTACCGTTTAAGAGAAACATAAGTTTCTTTTTCCCATCCTGAACTCCCTCTCAAGCTTTTGTAAGAGAGACAGAACCCTGTCAAGATTCAGTGACTATGGCGAGTCCAAGCCAGATACAGCAATTTTGCATCTTCCTCTTCATTCTCTTCAACCTGAAAGATCCTCCTCTTGTGTTAGCAAGCGGTGGTAATGTAAGTTTTGAGTTCCCTTCTTTCAACCTCCGGAACCTCACTCTCCTTGGCGACTCTTATCTTCGGAGAGGTGTGATTGGCCTCACTCGTGATGTCACTGTCCCTTCTTCGAGTTCAGGCACTTTAATCTACGATAGCCCTATTCCCTTTTCTGATCAAGAATCCAACACCACAGCTTCTTTCTCAACAAGGTTCAGTTTTTCAATCCTTGATGTCAACGAAAACTCCTATGGTGATGGCTTGTCGTTTTTTCTCTCACAAGATAACCAAACCCTTGGTAGCCCAGGAGGGTACTTGGGTCTCGTTAATTCTTCCCAGCTGACCAGGAACAGGTTTGTAGCAGTTGAGTTTGACACCAGGCTTGATGCTCGTTTCAATGATCCAAATGACCACCATGTCGGTTTAGACATTGGTAGCCTTAATTCAATCAAGACTGCTGATCCGATGTCGCAAGATATTGATTTGAAGAGTGGAGATTTGATCACAGCCTGGATTGATTACGAGAATGATCTGAGGGTCTTGAATGTCTACATGAGTTATTCAAGTTTGAAACCAGGACAGCCATTGCTAAACGTAGACGTCGATCTCTCTGAGTATCTTAAAGGGGATATGTATGTGGGTTTTTCAGGTTCTACAGAAGGAAGCACCGAGCTTCACCTGGTTGCAAATTGGAGCTTTAGAACCTCCGGGTTCCCTCCTGCGAATCCGAATCCAAATCCAAATCCAAACCCTCACAATGTGTCTGGCAGCTCAGTGACTGTAACAACACCAGTTATTCCTGTGTCAAATGCTGCGAGTAAACGTCACAAGAGCCTTGTTTTGGGTCTCGGGATTGCTGGCCCGGCTTTCTTTTGTGCGTCCCTGATGGCTTTTGGTTACATCTCTGTCAGGAAATGGCAGAAGATCAGAAGAGTCAAGAGCCTGAAAGCAGAGCTAGTGACAGGGCCAAAGGAATTCAGTTACAAAGAGTTGAAGCTAGCCACGAGAGGGTTTCATTCAAGCAGAATAATAGGTAGAGGCGCGTTCGGCAATGTCTACAAGGCCACCTTCAACTTTCCGGGATCTATCGCCGCGGTGAAAAGATCGAAACATTCCCACGAAGGTAAGACTGAATTCCTTGCTGAATTGTCTATTATAGCGTGCCTGAGGCACAAGAATCTGGCTCCACTGCTAGGCTGGTGCGTTGAGAAGGGTGAGGTGCTGCTTGTGTATGAGTACATGCCGCATGGGAGCCTCGATAGGATTCTCTACGAAGAGGGTTCCGAGCTAGGAATATTTTTGAACTGGGCACATAGGCAGAAGATTGCGGTTGGCCTGGCCTCTTCGCTGACATATTTGCATCACGAATGCGAGCAGCGGGTCATTCATAGAGATATAAAGACTAGTAACATAATGCTGGATGGAAACTTCAATGCGAGGCTGGGTGATTTTGGATTGGCAAGGCTGATGGAGCACGACAAGAGTCCTGCGTCAACGCTCACTGCTGGGACAATGGGATACCTAGCTCCGGAGTATCTTCATTACGGGAAAGCGACGGAGAAGACTGATGTGTTTAGCTATGGAGTGGTGGTACTTGAGCTGGTTTGTGGGAGGAGGCCCATTGAGAGAGAACCACTCAGCCAAAAAATGGTGAATTTAGTTGACTGGGTGTGGGGATTGCATGGCGAGGGAAACATAATTGAAGCAGCTGATCCTCGGTTGAAAGGGGAGTTCGAGGAAGAAATGAGGAAGCTATTACTTGTGGGTTTGAGCTGTGCGAATCCTGACAGCACGGGGAGGCCTACGATGAGAAGAGTCCTTCAAATCCTCAATGGCGAGGCCGAGCCTGTTGCTGTGCCGAGGAAGAAGCCGAGCCTCACATTCTCTTGCAGCCTTGCATTGACGCTTGAGGAAATTGTTTCTGGTTGTGATTAGAGTAGACATATCATGTGAGACGCCATGGATGGCTCAAGCTCTATTGATTGTTTTGATTCTTTGAATTCTTTTCGTCAAATCTGTCAGTTCATATTCAGCGATTAGAAAGTTTAGCTGCCAGATTTTTAGGCCTTAGTTCAAAAGTACTGTATTGAACTGTGCGGTCTCAGCCACATCCTGGACATGTTATAGGACTAGTTCTTGCAACGCTTTGAATGTGTATTTGATCATCTCTCTACAGTAATCAAACAAGTTTGCTTCGGCTCTGGATTTCTTTCTCATCTAACTTTTTATTTGCTGCATCCCCCACATGTTTCATTTCAAAATATACCTTCTGTCTTCTCCGATAATATTCTTGCACTTGAAACCTGGTCCTTTTTTCTCTCTTGCAAAATATTCTTCAAGAAACTCACACCTCTTCTCCGTCAATATCTATCAGGTTTCCATTGAAATATAGGACATCTAAGCGCGAAGGAAAAGAGAAACTCGTTGGATTTAGAAAGGCTCACTCTGTTTGATGATGTGATCGAAGCAGACGAAGAGTTTAAGCGTGAAGCTGTGAGCAGCAGATGCGATTCCTTGGGGACCATCTTTTGACCTTTAAAGGCAAATGTTCGTGCACATTTCATATCACAGTCAACATCCTACTTCGTAATACTTTTTTTTATTTTGAATGCGAGCAAACATCAATTCTGGAAACCTATTTTGTGATAGAATAAAACTCTAGTTATTTTAAACTCTTACAAAGAATATATATTCTGACTTAAACTCGAGACTATTTTTTGTATTTTTTCTTTCTGTGTATGTGTACCACCAGGTCATCGATTGCCAGATTTCTGATACTCTCTCCTCTGTGTTGCCTCCTATATATGTTTCAAGCGTGCTCTCAGGTCCATTCCTCAGTGTTTTAAGCCTCCTCCTACTCCAGAAGTTGCACTCTTTTCTGCTCCTTTTCATGCCATGCCTCTCTGAAAGTGTGTTTTTCTTGGACGCATGTGACAGCATGAACGTTGCAGAATCATCGGTGTTCTTGAGCAAATTATACAGCAGAAAATATACTGCACTTCATTTTTCAGCAATCATTGCATTTAACTTTTGACAGAAGATAATTTATAGATCAGAAAGCTCAACTGAGGTCACTTGTATTTCAGGAAGCACACTAACCATCACGCATACATCTGAAGCATGGTTCACAACCAGTTCCTGCTGCTTTCAATGATCTCCACTTCAGCCATGAAGCTCGTGACTTTAGAATTACAACCTCATTTTTTATTCTTATTTTTAGAGGGGGCAGGAGAAAGGGTCAAAATATGAAATAAATTCCTTACATTTTCAAAACATGTTGAATTCAGAACATCATGGATTGTGCATCTTATGATGTTAATTATAATTGAAGCGATGACAGTCGAATAAGAGAATGTCACGTGACTCCTTTCAGGACAAATTAGCTAGCTGCAAGTGATCATTTAAAACAAGCTATCTTTCTTCTTACTGCTATTGATTCCTTGATTTACAGATTGGTTCCTTGTACTATCTCAAATCAAAATAAAAGAAACGGTCATCGGTCCCTAAATTTGTACAATCTTGTTTCCATGTAAAACCACAATAACCCTTTCAGAATTAACCAGGTTGGAATCTGCAGAAACTGCAGGGAGATGAAATAAACTCCCAAGTCAGGAAGATCTTACTATAAATTAAGACGACGCCGGTCAGATTCGGTAGTCGATCGCATTAAATCAGAGAGAAGACACCGCATGTGTGCTGGGTGCAGGGTGACAGAAGAAGAGAAAGCACAATCCAGCAAAAGCAAAGACTCTCTTCAGCTATCACAGGCCTGTGCTCCCTCTCTTCTGTCACCGTGCAAACCATCACACCTCTTCTCTTTTCTCTCCCTTCATCATCTGCCATTAAAAATATTGATATGAAGAACATGTTAGCTTGACACATGTAATCTGTCAAAATGAAAAATACAGTCTCGTTACATGCATGTACGCACCCTCTCGGTGATAAATTCTATGACTACGTATGTGCACTGTACGTTTCCATTCAGCAATAATCAACAGAGATGAATCATTGTACGGGAACTCTATATATACATTTACAACCTCCAACATATCAGCACAAATGAATTTCTTTGTCCCATTCACAGCATGTACGTGTGTGTGTATTATATATATATATATACACACGTGTGTATACAATGTTAATTTGTAATGTATATATAGAAAAACAAGCAATATCACTAACCTGCACACAAGTTAATTAGCAGCAGAAGACATTTTTGGTTGAGCAAAGGTGTTGAAGATTGAACAAGAGAGAGAGAGAGAGCGCTTGAAACTTGGAGGGTTCTCGGATTGAAAATATGTATAACCTTAACGATCGGAGCAACTACTTACGAATGCTTCGTTTAACAGTACTGGAAAACAGATATATATAAATGCTGCATCTTCAAACTTGATCATAAACAGCTAACTTAATTTATTTTCTTCTGAAATGTTTCTTGTACGTCTAGACAACACCAGCAAGTTTTCAACGAAACAAACAGACAAAACCCACAACGAAGATACCAAAAAAAACAAAACAGTTAATGAAATGATAAGCATTGAGAAGGATTCCTTTCTCTTTTCTTTCTTCGTTCCCTTAACATCATCGAGAAGGAATCTGAGAGAGAGAAAACCATATCTACAATAGCCTAATTAAACACTTTATAATATATATCCACCGCTATACATATATATATATAGATATATATATATGCATGTGTGTGACATGAATATATATACATGATCGATCGATATACCCCCTCCGGCCCCTCTCCTTTTATAGCTAGCGAGGGACTTGGTAACCGGCCAATTACCGATTAGCAAAAGCCAAACACCGGCTAACAACGGTAGATTACTGATGTTTGAAAAAGAAGATGGTGAATGAGACATCTTCTGCATTGATGTGTTTCTTTCTTAAGAGAGAAGAGTTCACTGTCACGTTTATTAAAATGGTAAATATATAAATAGTAAAAGCATTTTGCTAAATATTTTTGCATTTACGTACTCTGTCTTATCGTATAATTAGCAATCTCAGTCATAAAAGTATTGCCAAAACTAGGTCGTTTTTAGCGACCAGCTACAGCATGCAGATCAGAGAAAGGGAAGGAGGGGCTAGGTTATCGTCGCATCACGCGCGTGCCATGCCAATGAGTTTAATTTTTTTAGGGGGGGGAGGCTTCTTCTTCATCTTGACACGCACCACACGTACGTTCATGGCAATGACAGAGATCTTGATGTAAGCATGGATGACAATGATATCACAAACATTTCAATGGCTACTTCTTTTCTCGCAAGAAATGGTTTTAGTTGTAAAACCTAAATATTATAGTTAGGTTTTAGTTTAAATAGATATTTGTAATGATTTCAATTCTTCAGAAAGTGTGTGTATTAAATGAGATTTTTTTTTCTTCTTATTGGTAATATATTTTCTAAATTAAAAAGGAAAGTCAATCAATATATTTTTAACAAAATTCTCAATATTTAAAATGAGCAGAAGAATTGTATCTCTAGATTTTTTTTTTATTTTTTTTTACAAGAGAAATATGTATTTCTTATAAGAAGCATTGTTTCTTAAATAAAAAAGTTCTGTGCTTGTTATAGACGGCAGTTTTTCATTTAAAAATTTAAATTATTAGATGAAGTTCTAGAAAATAATTTATATTATTTTCGAATATACCTGTTCAAGTGAAAAAACACTTTGCGCTTGAAATTTGTACAAACTCACGCTACCTTGTGCTTGATTTTTATCAAATAGAATGGGAGTGGTGAGATTCGAACTCGTGATTGCTGGGTCAACAAAACTCTAATACCATGCTAAGGAATCACCTAAAAACTTAAGCTATTCGCTAAATCCCTTCTTGATCGAGCACATTATTTAGTAACCTGCTCCTCTCCCTTGTCGATTCAAAGGAAAGTAAGATTCACTTGCATCTGCCAAGATCCGGTACTCATTCTACCACAGAAAATGGTGAATTGCAGACAATTTCTGATGGACCAATTCAAGGAGAAAAAGACGAAGAGAGGTGCTATTTTCGATCATTAACCAGAAGAGAGACTTGACTTCATACTTGTTAAATTCCAAAATTCAAAGCTTGTGGCAATGATGAGCAAATAGAACAAAAATAAATCCTAAGGGTTTAAACAAATCTAACATCCATCAAAATGCTAAAACCAGAGGTAGAATGATAACATATAGTATCATTAAATGACAATAACACTATACTTGGATTTATAATACAAAAAACACATCGCCGTCATATTAAAAAAAAAAAATCAAAACCTTATTACTTGCTTCGACTTTATCATTATCGTTCAACAATTGTAATCTATATGATATAAATATTTGGTATTTCCATCGATTCATCTTGCTATATTAGTGAAACTCAACTATATATAATTAAGCTCACATATTTTATTATGAACATAACATCTTGTATTGAATATGTTTTTCCATTGACCTTTCAAATCACCCACCTTAACATTGTTACCTTTAACTACAATCGAGTTTTTCTTTCCCTACTCTAGGGTATTCAACTTTATGCTCTCATTCAACTAATATTAGCCTTCCAATTGGTTTTCTTAAGGTGTCAAAGGGTATAATAGTTGACTTTGTTGAATGGTACTATTTTTTTAAGTTGTCTCTGTTAAGGAATCATCTTACTTAAAAGCTTAAGCTTTTAGGGGGGATGGTTCCTTAACATGGTATCAGAGCCTTGTTGACCCAGCGGTCACGAGTTCGAATCTCACCACCCCCATTCTATTTGATAAAAATCAAGCATAAGGTGATGTGGGCATGTGCAAGTTTCAAGCCCAAAGGGCTTTCACTTGAGGGGGTGTGTTAGAGAATAATATAAATCATATTATGGGGCCTCACTGGTTCCTTAACAGTCTCTACACCTCCGAGACCATATGCGCCGTCTCTTCCTACTCCATTTAATGATGCAAGTTCACAATATGAGTTATATCACAATCATGGTTATTCATGAATTTAGCCATGGTAGCCATCCTAACCTCCTTAATATTAGATCGAATCATAGTAAATTTCATCTGCTTGAAGTATTTATCAACACTTTTTATACCTTGATCTAAACGTTTCAACTTTTGATACAATACAGATGTTTATAATAACAATTTGTTACTGACCGATCCCATTTTTTTTGCGGGTTATTTTGGTTTATACACTAGATCAAAATTTAATCTTAATTATCTTGAATTATCATTCCTAAAATATAAATATAATTTTGTTAACTTTGAAAAAAAATGAGTGCAACGTACAGTGGCACTTGTAGTAGTTTTGGTAAGAAGACAAAGCAGTTTTAATTTTTAAAAGAGTGCCAGCAAGTTAACTGTGCAGATTGCCTCTATGTAGCGCACCATTTCTCCCAATTACGCCGTTTGCCAGCTCAGTACACACGTTCCGTTATTAACACTCTTGCCACGTCGTTGATGACGACAGAGTAACGGCAATCATTAACATGCCGTTAGTATTACAAATAAACAGTGACACCCTTCATGATAGAATACGGACAGGCCCGTTTAAAGCCCATTTCACACACTCTCTCTCTCTCTCTCTCTCTCTCTCTTAATCGGTTCCCTGCTCCTGAAAGTCTCCCTCTAGAATTCATGACGGTATGTAGTTTCTGTATCAGTAGTCTATATCCCTAAATGCATATCGATTCTTGTGTGTGAGTATGTATTAAAGCTTCTGTTTTTGTTTAATATTAATTTTGCTGTTTTTTTTTTTTTTTTTTTTTAATGGTTTGGCTTGGCTTTTACTGTGCTTCAGGAATTATGTTGATTTGATTTCGGTTTCTTATTGTTCTTACAACTGTTTAGGAAATGTTTTTTTCTTTCGTTAATTTTGCATTTATGGATTTTAATTAATGAACTCTACTTGTTATTTATGGACGAAGTAATTTCTTATTTGGAAAATTTTCATTCTTTGCTTCTCTTTGATGCTCTGTGTTAGTTATTAAGAGCTTGCTAGGAGGGTGCGCCCGCCCCATAGATTTAGGAGCTGGAGAAGCTATTTGTACCTTACAACAAAAAAATGTTATGCAGTTCTTTCGTTACGGGGTGATTTTAGACCCTTTTGTGCTCTTAAGAATCAAACAACAAAAAAATGTCATTTTGTAATGAAGAGAATTAATTGCCTTACTAACATAACAAGCATATGCTTGGGAAGCTGGAGTAGAGTGCAGTTGATGAGTTGAATATGTTAGCAATAGCTTAAGAAAACAAGCCATTTTTTTTTATATCATATAGAAATATACTTTGCATTATACTTTTTAGGAATTTAATGGCCTGTTTGGGCGCCCTTTAATGGATCATAGACTTCTTAATCCTGATTATATAGTGGTGTTGCCTCTGTTTATGGCTATGGGCATTAAGAATTATAAATGTTGGCTGTTAAGCTTCGACTACCCCTGCATATGTTATGGTTTACTAGATCATTTCAATTCTGGTTTAATTTATCTGTGGTTTACTCTGTATGAGATGAGACGAGATGTCTGCATTAGGTTTTAATTATTTCTGTGGAACAAGAGCACATGGTTTGTATGATTATTTATGGTGGTTGTCTTTATATTTGCTGAGCCCCTTTGACTCAATGGCGTTGCTGTACTGAATACCTGTTCTCATAATTCTAAATCTTTATAGTATTTGTTGTTAAATGAAAAATCACTGCTGCTCGATGTATGTCTCTTCCCTGTATTATACAGCTCTCAGAATCTTGATGGCAGCTCTCTTCTTTTCTTTCTTGTCTACAGGACACAGGTCGGCCACTCCCAAAATTTGGTGAATGGGATGTCAATGATCCTGCATCAGCTGAGGGATTCACTGTAATTTTTAACAAGGCAAGGGATGAGAAGAAGACAGGTGGCAAACCAGAATCACCAGGGAAGGAAGTTGACTCTCATGTTAAGCCTGGATTAAATCCTGCCAAATCTCAGCCTGTAAGTTTTTTTCCCATCACATAATGTTTTTTTAGCAGAAAGGCACATTGTCTTGCGAATGACACCTACATTAGCCAGCCAAGATTGCATGTTCTTTTCCCAGTAATGTGTAAATCTTGCTTGAATGAGCTATGTTCTATGCTTCTGTGTATGTCAATTTTCAAAAGTGTGATTTACTATTGATATCAACAACTTAACCTAGTCAATATGCAACAAAACAAAGGGGAAAAAATTGATGTAGTCCATCATTGGATTGGTTTTTGTTGAGTTTTCACCTATTGCTAGTGATATGTGGATGTCATTATAACAAAAGCTTAAAGAGCTCATTACACTATACATTTTGCACAATAAAATCACCATTTTGCCCTTGAAATATTTAAGTCTTATAGCATGCATTAAAAGGTAATATAATACTTTCAAGGGACACTTGCTGTTAAAATTTGAATGGGATAAAAGTCTTTTACCATTTTATTTGCAATATGTAATATCTAAAATACCCTCTAAGGTTTAATTTCCTTAACTAAAAAGGCATATTCAGTATTTTCATCTTTATGTTAAAGTGTAATTATCAAACTGTCCTTCGAGTCAAATAATCTATAGCTAAGATTGTTGGGGGGGGGGGGGGGGGTAATTTTTTATTAATATTGTGTGGAGTTAGGGGCATTTTGGTATTTGCATAAATTAAATTTTAGAAAAAAGGTTGTTGGCGCGTGAATTGCACGCACTAGCATGTGGGCGATGCCTCTGGTAGCTGAACACCATGTTTAGAGTGGTTTTCAATATGTCTCACTGCTTTCTCCACCATAGTGCAACATGTGTAGCCTCGGCCTCTTTATAAATTGTGGAGCTTTGACAATGTTCTTCCCCCCCTCCTCTCCCTTTTCAACCTTGAAAAACATGTTGCCTTTGAAAAAAATTCAAAAGAGTGTTATTTGTTATTTTTGTGTCATTTGATTAAATTTCATTCATTTTTTTTTTTTAATTTCATCCATATGTTTTTTTAATTTCATCCTTTGTCATTTGGTTTTATTTCAAATTTGTATGTTTTCATTTGGTTTTTATATCAAATTTGTCCTTTGTCATGTGGTAGCTAAACACCACGTTTAGAGTGGTTTTCAATACGTCTCACTGCTTTCTCCACCATAGTGCAACATGTGCAGCCTTTGGCATCTTTATAAATTGTGGAGCTTCGACAATGTTCTCCCCCCCTTCTTTTTCAACCTTGAAAAACATGTTGCCTTTGAAAAAAAGTCAAAAGAGTGTTATTTGTTGATTTTGTCTCATTTGATTAAATTTCATTTTTTTTTAATTTCATCCTTTTTTTTTTAATTTCATCCTTTGTCATTTGTTTTTTATATCAAATTTTTCCTTTTATTTTATAATGTTTCAGGTTTGACCCTTAATGTTTTTATTTCTAATTTAAATTCTTGGGTCTTCAATCAAATTTTAATTATATTTTTCAATTCTATCCTTAAATCCATGATCATATTTTTATTTTTTTCATATTAGATTCCCATTCCCTTGATTTTTATTTTTGCTTTGGAATCTTTTGTGAATTTGATTTTTCTTTTTCTTTTTATCCTTCATTTCAAAATTTGATGATTTTTAAGGTTTGACACTTAATGTTTTGATTTTTAATAACTCTTAATCAAATTTTAGTTTGTTTTCATTTTCATCTTTAGATCCATAATCTTGATTTTTTACTTTTTTTTTTTGATCCTCATTCTCTTGATTTTTATCTTTTTTTTTTAAATTTTCGATTAATTTGTTAATCTTATCTTTGTTTTTGTTTTTTTCAATTTCACCCTTCAATTCAAAATTTTAGATTGCCCTCACTTATTTTTCCCGAATGAGCTTAATTTCTATTTTTTTATTCTTAAAAGTTTTTTATTTCATCATTTAACATTTGATTCTTTGGGATTTGGTCTGGTTTTTCTTAATGTTTTTAGGCCATGCACAAGAGTCAATCCAAGACAAGTATCTGGTTACTGGTCAAGTAGGTTGATTGAGTTAACTCAAGTCAGCCAAATCTTTTTGTTTTATAAAAAAATTAAAATGATACTATTTAAAAAAAAAATAATATAGATAACGTGTTTTGACCCTGTTTTGACTGAATTTGCCTTGGGTTGACTGTTTTACATTGGATCAATTCTCCTTTAATTTCTTTTGAAATCTGGCCCAATCTAAGGCATAGGTCACCTAAGTCACAAATCAACTTATTGGGTCGAGCCGAGTTTTAAAATAGTGGCTTTCCAGATGTGATGCTTCCAATCTAGTCATTAACTAGGATTATGGGTTTGAAAAGTTAACACGAGTTAACATTGTTTTCTTTCCCGATTATATCCTTCAAAGTTGCGTGTTTTGAAAAATGAACTTCGTTATTTTCTTTGATTCTCTTGTCAATCAAATTATCTCTATTCCATGATCTAGGTAGTTTGTCCGGGTGGTCTGAGGTTTTTTTAGGTTGCTTTGTTTATTCTTTTTAATTATGTCCTTTAAAATTCAATTCTTTTCATAATTAAACTTCGTCTTTTATTCTTATTATTATTGGATTATTCTGTTTGCATGATTCTACTTGCCCTTTTTGCTGGTGCTTTGTTTTTAAAGACTTTTTTTTCATTAATGTTTTTTACTAATTTCATTGCTCTACATTTTTATTCTGGGGATTGACAATTGTTATTTTTTTCAATTCTCTTTATGATGTCGAGTTGTGAATTTTCTTTTTCATTCTTTAAAATACACTTACAGCGCTTGAGTATAGTTTTTTTACACTTCAAAATCGTTCCAGCCCGCTCTTCGAAAATCAGTCCAGCCTTCTGCGAAGCGCGGGCTAACTATCTAGTTTTGCATTATAAATAGAAGGATATCATTTTGATGTAACAGAAGTTAGGGTGATTGGGGAAAGTCGCAAAATTTATGGCCATGGAAATGTTGGGGAAAAGTTCAGATAGTCTAACAATATCATCTGAGCAAGCCATTGCTGCTCAGAAATTTTGTGAGGATAGAACACAGCTGTCTGGTCTGCTCTGCTCTGCTAAGAAATTTTGAGGATAGAACAATTGTTTTTTTTTTCAATTCTCTTTCCATGATGTCAAGTCGTGAATTTTCTTTTTCATTCCTTAAAATACATGTACAGCGCTTGAGTATCATCTTTTACACTTGAAAATCAGTCCAGCCCGCTCTTTGAAAATGAGTCCATCCTGCTGCAAATTGCAGGTCAACTATCTAGTTTTGTATTATAAATAAAAGGATATCATTTTGCTGTAACAGAAGTTAGGGTGATCGGAATATTCACAGAATTTATGGCCTTAGAACTGTTGGGGAGGATAGAACACAGAGCTGTCTGGTCTGGTCTTCTTTTCCACATGGATGTGGCTATCTTCTAATCAATTGTAATGCATGGCCCCATTATGAAAGTCCGTTTAGATGGGTGGAATTGGACTAATAATAAAAATATTGCAAGTCATTATTTAGTTATGCATTTTACTTTCCTTCTAAAATCATCAGCACAGTTATGGCACAACAAATTCATGGCAGGCTACAATCTTTTCTATCTCATAAACTCATGGGTGTTATGTTTTGCATTTTAACATGGATAATTTACTGATTTTCAGAAAAAATGGTTTTGCTGCATCTAAAGTCCGCATGTGGAGTCTTGACGATGTCTTTTCGACATGAGAGCTTCTACCGAAGCGTATGTTAAACTATATCTATGTCTCCATAATATATTTTCTAAAGATGATAGGAGCAGCAGGATGATTACTGCTGGATTTTTTGTTTTGTGATGTAAAACCGAGTTATGGTGGGGGAAAAGAGCAAATACACAATAATTGTATCTATCATGCACCGACATGTTTTCTTCTCTTTGCTTTCTATCATTTTGGAGAGCAAAGAAAAGCCACCAAGGGGGGAGGCAAAAACAAACATGCTATTTTTAAGATGGTCTTGGAATGGATTTCTGAATTTTCAATACAAAAAGGATATATTATCTCTTTCTCTATCATCTTTTTCTCTTAATAATAACTAAATACCATTCAAGAAAACTGAATCATTCTAGATTTTGTTAGCTTGGCTCTAAATTATTAGGAAAATCATCTTAAACACCGGGACAACTTTGGCCATTCCTCCTTTCCAAAAGGAATACACTCTGATGATGCATTAGGGTTACCCCCACTACTGGTTAACTGGCCTCGTAGCCAATTGTTTTTCATAAAAGGATTTCTCATTTCCAATTGGCTGCAACTGGATGAAATCTGACCTCAATCGGCGGCCGATGGTGTAAATGCAACAACAGTTTAAGACCCAAGTGAAAGCACCAGCCTATTTTCTCGGAAGATCGAGTTTGAATCCCAGACAATCTGAAGAGAACAAGGAAAAAAGCATTTGTAGACCTTGCTCAGGGCCGAAGATCTTCTGAGAAAAACAGCAAAAACCATAAAAAAAAAAAAAAAATTACAAGAAGCCATACATGCGTAATTCTATTATCAAAAGAATTTCTAAGAGGTGGTGCCCACAGATGCTCTTTTCCCACTAAACCATTAAAGTAGTGAAGCAAAGTGTAAAATCCTGCTCATCTTGCATTTTAATTTGCTAAATTCACATGAAAAATGGGAGTAGGTGAAAATTATGTAAAATTATTGATTTAAATAAATTATCGTGCTCAAAGGCCGGCCGCTTAAGAGACAATAAGAATTAGTTTAAGAAACCAAGCATATCCTTGGGATTTATATAAATTGCACAAAGAAGCTTAATGGTAGTTGCATATATTCTACAAATATCTGAGATGAATATGGATTCTCTTGCTGGTATGATAAGAAACTAGATGGTGACCATTATAACCTTAAAAGATGAACTTCTATGTAATTTACCTTTTCTTTCGACAACCATCTCATTATTTTTTTTTTTTGTTTTGCAAACCTGCATGATTTTTATTAAAGAATTTGGAATATAAACACCCTTTAAAGAGAATTTAGAGTGGAGAATGAAGAACATGCATGCTTGAAAGCTGAACATTACAAGTAAATTGAGAGCTCAACAAAGGTTTTAAACTAGAAGATGTAATAGCAAGATTTTTATTCAAAGAAAACAAAAGCCCCACAAAAACTAGTAGAGAACAAAATACAAATAAATAAAAAGCAGTTCCAAAATCATACAAAACATGATATGAAGTTATTGAAAGTAAAGAAGAGAGAGAAGTGAAAAAGGGTAACATCAATGAAATAATAATCATCAGCGATGGCTAGGATTTGTTCTTAAAGAGAGACTGTGTAAGAATCCAAGATAGGCTACAAACAGATAATTGAGGGTTAACACTCTCGAGACATAGCAGCCCAAATCACTGTTCTTAATTAATTTATAGTTTTCAATTTTGCTTGCGACATTCTTCTATTCATTTTATGATTTTTTTAGGCCCTTGTTGTTTTTGGTGATCATACATCAATCACACCACTCTGAGTCAATGAAAAACAAAGTGAAAGGAAGAAATAGATCGGGTCGACCTCAATTGTTTCCATATACATCTGATTTAAGCCTCTTTCAAGTATGAACACATCACCATCCCTTGTCTGGGCCGAATCAATTTTTTCTATATTTTTTTTTATTAATTTTGATGACCGGATCAATTTATTCATATCTTAATTAATTTCATCGATCTTGAAGTTAATGAATCATCTAAAATCTCTAGTGATTATCATATTAACAACCACAAGAAAAGCAAACCTTTTATTCTCAAGCTTTTATTTGTAGACTATCTATTATTAGATAGTGATCATCGTATTAATAACTACATGAAGAACAAATTTTTTAATTTTAAATTCTTTCGAATTGAATTATTTACTAAACGGTTATGATAAAAGGATTTTCATTCATAAGTGGGGTCGGGTGATTTCCATAATTATTTTTTATGATGATGGACGGTAATGCCAGCAAGGTTATTGATGGTAATTAGATTTATAAGACGACTTGTAATTTCTCTAATTTGGACGGACAAAACAAGAGAAAAACAAAAAGTGCTGCCTTTTTTTTTTTGACATAGATTTTCAATTATCCATCAAGACATTTCCCTTTTTTAAAATAAAAAAAAACACACACACAACCTGTTTTGTTTGTTGTAGTAGTTCTCGAAATAATTTAATAATTCAATTGCTGTTAAAGAAACATATCTTACAGAGGTAACCAATCTGAGCGTGTTAATTTGCTGCACAGAGGAGGCTAACCTAACGTCGGAATTCTCTACCTTAAAGAAGTTGAACCACCAAAGGAATAACAAACACAACTCGTCGTCATCTCAACGACGAGAGAGTCTGTTCACACGGCGATGCCATTGCTTCACGAGCACGAGACAGGACAGCCGAGTATATTTTGACTCTTGCAATGAGACAGCTGGCAATCCAACGTTCGAAAATGGGTGAAACGGCACCGGACTATTCATTTCACGGCGAGGTGAGAGGGGACAAAATAATAATAAAAAAAGGGAAATCCACAGTGCAGCTACAAAAAGATCCGTTGAGTCAGAGAAGTAGGCTACCGTACTGCTACCATGTATCGGATGATACGTCCTCAATCCTGCCCCCCGCTCATTTAATGATATATGGACACGTGTACGGCTGCGTGGCTTTGAGTTTGAGCCAAGATATCTCTCACCGAAAACTGTCAAGGGTTGGTGGTTTCCGGTGGTTCCGCATTGCCGTATTTCGCCTGATGGGCTGTGTTTTTCTTTCTCTCTTTCCCACCCCAACGTGGGCCCCGCCTCAATGACCACTCTCTAACCCCACCTGCCCATGATGATGATCACGACGAACCCCATTCCATCACTTCAGCCTATAAAAATGATCTAACGAAACCAGTCCCAGCACAGAGCAGGTAACCGAAGCCAATTCCCAGCCTAGCCAAATCCCATCATCCTCATGGCATCCCTCAGAAGTTTCACCCTCTCCTTCCTGCTACTCTCGTTCTCTTCCCTCTCCTTCTTCCATGCCTCCTTCGCTGCTGGTATATCCATCTCTTTCGATTACTTTTCTTCAGGTTACTGTATGTTTTTCTTGTTTCCATATGTCTTATTATGATATGATTTGCAGGCACGATCGGAGTGAACTACGGCCGGGTAGCCAACAACCTGCCAACACCAGCAGAAGTGGTGAGCCTTCTAAAATCACAGGGGATCAACAGAGTCAAGCTCTACGACACGAACTCGGACGTTTTGAAAGCACTCGCCAACTCGGCCATAGACGTTGTGGTGGCACTCCCCAACGAGCTCCTCTCCTCCGTTGCTGCAGACCAGTCATTTGCTGACACTTGGGTCAAGGCCAACATCTCTGAACATTTCCCTCAGACAAAGATTGAAGCCATTGCTGTTGGGAACGAAGTGTTTGTTGACCCAAAAAACACAACGCCTTTCCTCGTACCAGCCATGAAAAATGTTTACAAGTCTCTTGTCAAGTTCAATCTTTCCTCTATTAAAATCTCATCTCCTATCGCTCTCAGTGCACTTCAAAATTCCTACCCATCTTCCGCCGGGTCCTTCAAAACCGAACTGATCGGACCCGCCATTAAACCAATGCTGGATTTTCTACGTCAAACCGGGTCGTATCTTATGGTTAACGCGTACCCTTTTTTCGCATACGCCGCAAACTCTGATGTGATCTCGTTGGACTATGCTTTGCTCAAGGAGAACCCGGGTGTGGTGGATTCGGGTAACGGGTTAAAATACCATAGCCTTCTAGAGGCCCAGCTCGACGCCGTTCATTCAGCCATGTCAGCTGTTCAATACAACGACGTAAAGCTGGTGGTGACAGAAACTGGCTGGCCTTCCTTGGGGGATGAGGCTGAGATTGGTGCTGGTGAAGCAAATGCGGCTGCGTACAACGGAAACTTAGTGAAGAGAGTTCTGACAGGAAATGGGACCCCCTTGAGACCGCAGGAACCACTCGACGTTTACCTGTTTGCATTGTTTAATGAGAACGAGAAGCCGGGTCCCACGTCGGAGAGGAATTATGGTTTGTTTTATCCAAATGAGAAGAGAGTATATGACGTGCCGTTCACACTCGAGCAGGTAAGGGATGGCCAGTCAATGCCGGTCAACAAGACCAGCAGTCCGGTTCCGGCCGTGCAGAGCGACGGTAAGGTGTCGACGACATCAACAGCGGGTCAAACCTGGTGCGTGGCCAATGGGAATGCGGGAGCTGAGAAGCTCCAAGCTGGGCTCGATTATGCTTGTGGCGAGGGAGGGGCTGACTGCCGTCCAATTCAGGTCGGCTCCGCGTGTTACAGCCCAAGCACGGTGGAGGCGCACGCATCGTATGCCTTCAACAGCTATTATCAAAAGAAAGCTCGCGGTGCTGGAACCTGCGATTTTGGTGGCGCGGCTTATGTGGTCACGCAACAGCCTGGTAAGCGCATAATTAACCATCTTTTTCTCTGCCAGTTATTAACCTGTGTGATTTTATGATCCTGCCATTTCAATTCAGTTCATGTTTCTTGGGTTTGAATCTGATTTCCTTCCTCAAAACATAGACTGCTGTGGTGGGGTAAGAACTTATCTGGATTCAATAGTTCCTGAAGGATCAGAATATGAACACATCATATTATTTAAAGGTTGGGGGGGCAAGTATTTGTCAACAATTTGTGCGCTGCTCCGTGTAGTTCATGAACCGGAGAGACATCAGCTTATTTAATAATTAGACAGATAAAGTACACATATACGTTGAAGAAGATGACACAATCCTGTCTTCGTTGAAAACAAAAGGGTAGTTAATATATTTATTAAAAGATAATAATTGATGTAGAAATTCTCAAACGCTAGATGCTTGTTTTCTGATGCAGCCACCATGTTCGTTCACCACGTAATCATATATGATTGTAAATTGGGCTCTGACAATGAAATGCTTTTGTTTTGTGTTGCAGGGTTCGGAAATTGCAAGTTCCCCACTGATGGCGGAGCTTAGAGGGACACGAGTGGGATCTGGGAATCCACAAGTAGTAGCAGTAGCCTTCTTCTTGCTCCGTACATTTTGAAGTATATTTCTTGGTTTTGCTATTTATTTATATTATAGAGACAGACACAGCTTTATTTGATTGTTCTTTTTTTGTTATGAGTAAATAGTATCACATCTATTCTACGTATTAAATATATTTTCAATATATAATTCCAAAA
Organism: Salix purpurea; assembly: GCA_027405865.1. Taxonomy (NCBI): domain Eukaryota; kingdom Viridiplantae; phylum Streptophyta; class Magnoliopsida; order Malpighiales; family Salicaceae; genus Salix; species Salix purpurea. The sequence continues at coordinate 8,502,796 of JAOWLH010000020.1, read as the reverse complement.
TCATTACTTCAGAATGAATGGGTTTTTCCTTTTCAAGCTCAGGGACACCACTTTTGACAATTTACTTGAAGACTTGTTGAATTTAATGAGGAGAGAAAGTCGAGGGACCAAAAAACTTAATTGCACATACTGAAATCAAGCACTTTAAATGATAAAAAAATCAAAAGATGAAATTTAAAGCAACAACTCTTTCAATTAGTAATGATTTGTTTTGTAATGAAGGAAAGACCTTGGATTAGGGATGTAAATGAATGATGAAATATTGGAAAAGCTAAGATTGAAAAATGTAGCTTATGCATGAATGTACTTTTGAGCATAATAAAATAAAATATATAAAACTATTTACTTATTTGTTTATTCAAAACCTTGTCAAGTTGAAAACAAGGCTCTCAATTTCGTTTTGTTTTGTTTTTTTAATCGGAATGAATTGTTTTGGTGTTTTGTTTCAATGCTGTATTATTTATAATACAAATACAAATATAAAAAGATTAAAATATTAATTTAACAAATATAATTCAAATTCAAGATAAATTAACTTTAAATTATATAATACAAATACAAATACAAAGTCAAACAAATATAATCTCAAAATTAAAAACATCTCTAAATAGTCAATATTAAATAGAACTTTAACTTAAAGTAATTTGACTTAAATAAAATTCTAAAATATTGTGAAAGTAAAATTTTCTAAAACAAAAGAAATATAAATCAAACATCTTCTATATCATTAATATAAAAATAATGATCTTGATCTTTTGGGTGGTATGTAAGGAAAGTCATAACTAGACATTCTAATAGTTGGTCATTTCCACCAAGCTCATTTTCATCATTAAAACATGTTTCTTCATCTTCTAAATTTAAAATAGACAAAGGTAAGCCAATAGTCTCCCAACTTACATCATCTTCATCAAGAAGGTTGGGTTCTTCACAAATTCATTCATTTAATAAGTCAATATTATCAAGGTTAAAAGGATCTAAAACATCTCTTGCTTTGCTCAATTCCTACAAAGAATAACATTAAACAAAACAACATGAATATAAACCATATATATTCATGATAAATTTTATTTAAAAAAATTAATATCAATGTAATAGAAAATAATTATTATTATCAATATTATTACTAATATAATAATATTGATATTTTACCTCTATTGAATCTGTCATAACCCAATTTTTGGGTTACTCCCCAAAATCCACCCAAAAATAACAAAAATAAAATATAAGAGGTCGGCGTTGGTAGAAAAATCAATGTAAAAATTTTAGTCGTTTTCGCGAGTCCGATCGTATCTCTTTTGTCCCTAAAAATAGAAGAAAGTACAGATTTAAGGCAAAAACAATTTATCATTGGATAAATCTGTGTAAAAATTAAATCGAGAGACATAATTATATTTTTATAGGCCAATTTGATTTAATCGTCATCCAATTTAAAAGTATAATTATGTTTGGAAATTAATTTAGAGTCCAATTGAAGGATTTAATTAAGTGCAAGGACTTAATTATACTTTAAGTTGGTCAAATTAATTTTATTAAGAGCTTAATCAGTGAAAAATCAAGTTATGGAGCTTAATTCAGATTTAATTGAGAAGATCAGAATCTTCGAAGACCGAATCAAACTTTTTCAAACAAAGCGTGTGAAATCAGGGGTCCAATTGAAGACAATTGAGAGTTTAATGGTCAATTGAGAGTCAAATAGCATAAATTGGAAACCAGGGACCAAAATAAAAAAGACGTGCAAATTTAAGGCTAACATTGAATTTTTGACGGGGATACAATTGCACAAAATTAAAAATTCAAAACCAATTGGGGGTGCAATTGAACCAATCAAAAATTGAGGGACCGAATTGTATTTTTCACTCTCCCAAAATCATAACGTGTGACTGCACTGTTCAGTCACCTGAACGGTGCAAGCACGCCACTGCCTGCTTCTTCAGGTCCAGGTGAAGAGGCAACCCATCGTTGCACGCAAGGGCAGCCGAAGGGTTGCCCCTCCACTAATAAATACCTGCATTCACGAACATAAAGGGGGGGGGGGGGAAGGAGTTTTTACGCAGGGGAAATTTGGAGAACACTGGAAACGAAAAAAAAAAGTAAGAGTTTACGCAGAGAGTGAGGAAGACTTTATAGAGAAAAAAAAAAAAGAAGGAAAAACAGGGGTTGAGAGACGAATAGAGGAAACATGGAAATTCTGGAAAATTTGCAGAAAATCTTGGCAAAGAAAAACAAGTAAAAACAAAGAGATATCACACAAAAATCATACCATCATCCCTCATCTCCCTCGGTAACCAGCTCCCTCTCTCTCTCGGTTTGCAAGCTTTCTCTCTCTAAAACCAGTCCGGTCAAGCCTCCTCTCTCCACCAGTTGCAGTTGCCTGACCACCCAAAACCACCCTCATCACCACTGTAAGCTTCCCCTCGGCACCAGAAACTCAACCACGGTCTTCGGCAAGGCAGCAAAGACGGTAGCAGTAGCAGCGACGGTAGCAGTAGCAACGACGTAAGCCCGGCGATTTCCAACGCCTCCTCCGGCCACCACAAGCCATTATTTCCGACACCATCATCACAGGAATCATCACCTCGACCTCCTCTACCCAACGATATTAACATATAAGCCTTTCGTCACACTCGAAAATCCACGCTATTCATCGTCTTCCTCAGCCCGACTGCATGTAGGGGGACATAATTTGTGTCTCACTGTTCATGCAGCGGGCTGGGTTTGAGTAAAGCAGGCCTGGCTTTGTGCCCGACCCAAATATATAAAAGAGATGGGATGCCAGCCCACCTAGACTGGAGGCCCAGTCCACAAGAGGTGGACTGAAAGCCAGCCCGTGTATCAGGGGCTGGACTGTCAGCCCAGCCCATGCACAGTGGGCTGTCAGTCGGGCCCATCAAGGTGGACGGTCCGCCCACAGATTTTTCTTTTTCATTATTTTTATTTTATTTATTTTTACTTTATTTATTTCTGAAAGCATGGTACCCTCGTATTGTCCAAGCACACTGATGCAGCAGCACCCGGCGCCTCACCACTCCGGTCCAACTTCTCATTCACTATTCCTGCCACGAAGACTTCCTCACCCCTACTTCCTGCTCTGTTCATACAAATGGTAGAAGCTGCCATATTACCAACACAATAAACCGCGTGGGTTTTCCACTGTAGCACCAGACTCAGTCCACTGTGGACTCGAGCAGTGCACGGGCGAGAATAGCCCTGGGGCGCGCGGCTGAGGAGGGGCTGGAGGCGGGGCTATTTCGGGTTTTTCCTTTTAATTCTCTTTTTTTTTTCAAATATTCGGATGTGAACAGTGTATTGACTATTTCGTCCCCGGTAATAGGACAAAATAAGGGTTAAGGCTGAGGGGCACCGGCGTAATTGCGCGCGGCCGGACCAGCCCGGTCCGGTCCGGTCCGCCGCAACTTTTGATTTTTTTATTATTTTCTGAAATGGCTAAATACGGTTTTAGCCCCTAATAAGACAAAAACACTGAATTGGGTGCAGGGTTAGAAAGGTAATTGTCCCTATTTTCCGAATTTTTTAATCCGAGTCTGGGAGGACGTGCGCCGCACGCGCCGGTGGTTTTCCGCCTCACGCCCTCTTCAGGCGGCGCGTGCGGCCTCATCCGGTGGCCGGAGAGTGTCTACCGGCGGACAGAACGACGCGCCTCCGAGTGGTCTTCCTCCCGCGTGGGTGCGTGTAGCCACCACATGTCCGTGGACGCGGCGGAGGCCGGTTAAAGGCGCCGGCCACGTTTCTCTCTCTCCTGCACGTCGATGTGCAGGAGAGTCCCCCATGTTGCGTTACGTTTCACTTCGGTCCCTGGAGTTTTAATTTCGATTTTGGTCCTCATTTCTTTGATATAAGTTTTGATTTTGTTCGATTGGGTCCTCCGATTTTAATTGATTGAATGTGAAAGTTTCACTTCCGTCCTCCTACTTTCAATTTCCGGGTTGGCTGTATATAACTCAAGCAATTAGGTACAAAAGTTCCGATTTTTGCAACTTTGTCCTCTGATTTCAATTGACAATAAATGTAATTTGCATTTCAGCCCTTTGACTTTTAATTTTTTAATTTAACCCTTTATATTTGATTTTCATTTAAGCCCTTACACTTTTATTTTTTAAATCCCTACTTTTGTCCATGTATATATAAGTGTATTTGACACAACAATAAAATAATAATAATAATAATAATAATAACAATAATAACAATAATAAAAATAATAACAATAATAATAATAATAATAATAATAATAATAATAATGATTTAATTATTTTTCATTCTTGCTTTTTTGTTATTTTTTCCCCCTCCCGATAATTTTATAATTTTCTTTTTTGCCGGTAATAGCAATGATAATTTTTATTTATTTATTTTTATCTTTTGTTAAAGTTTCTGGGATATTTTTAGTCTTTCATTTATTTATGTTTCTTTCATTATTAGCATAATAATAATAATTATTATAATAAGAATAATAATAATAGTGATTATTATTAATATTATAATAATAGTGATTATGTATTTTATGATTATAATAATAGTTATTATTTATTCTTTCATAATAATAATAATAATAATAATAGTTTTTAATTTGTTTTTCTTGCTTGCTATTTTGTTCATGCTTTTTATTTTTTTCCCTCGGTATAACTTAATAATTTTTTTTTATTCCAACGGCAATAACAATTTTAGATATTAAGACTCCGATGTTGCTATTGTGATAATATTTTAAATTAATATTGCTTCCTGTTCTTTTTTTTTTTATATTTGCTCTTTCTATTAATTGATTTTTATAATTTTATTATCTGCACAATAATGATTTCAGTAATTTGTTTTTTTTCTTATTCAAATATTTTGCTCTTTTTTTTAATGTTAATGCGTGCTCTTTTGTTATCATTTATGACGCAATACCTATATTCTAAAAAATATAATTTATGCTTACGTGACAAACTCAACTCAAAATTTTAAATATTTTATCTTTTAATCTATAATTTTTATTTACTTATATCATATAAATTTATCATTGTAGATTTAATTATATTAAATTATATACAAAAAAATACCCGCGGCAACGCGCGGGCAATTATCTAGTATATATATATATCCCTCTCAATAGTTTTTTTTATTATTTACATGGCATCTTTCCAATTTTTCAAATTATATGCTCAAATTCTCTTCTTTTCTATTTTTCAAGAAAAACGGCTGACTTCTCATCCCCATCTTTCGCTTTCCACGTGTCAGTAGTTCGTTGGAGGAAGAGGAGCACTTCAGGTTGGGGGAACCAATTTTCAACCGTGTTGTGTTTTTCTAGCTAAAAGCCACGTGCCAAAGAGGAAGAGGCATTTAATGCATTTGACAGGAAAAAACAGATCTGCAATCGAAGACCTTGTTCTTTCGCCAGTAAACAAAATTATCTTCTAGTTCGAATACATCCAAAAGATGCTTATGAAAATCTAGTTAAAAGAGGGACAGAAAACATGGTTCTGAGAGATACTGGCCTACAGTTCAGGTGTTCATTCCTCATCCTCCTCATCACCATCTCCACCAGAAGCCTTCTTGGAAGCAGCCTTCTGATTCTTTCTCTTCACCCTTCCAGGACGGCCACCTCCAAAAGGACTTGTCAGAGAGAAATCAATATGTTTCTGGGAGTCGACCCTCACCATGAAAGATGGAATGTTAACAACCTGCCTTCCAACCCTGAGAATAAAATAAATAAAATCAGCATTGCAAGAAAAACACTTGCCTCGGCATCTTCAAACAAAATTCTCTTAAGATTGCAAGGGGATAAACGGACAAGAGTAAGGCAACCAAAATTTGATCCAGAATGTGGCATTTGTTACTCGAAATCTTCCATATTCTAATATAATGCTTCCTAACAAGAGTAACAGAAAAATCCCCACGAAAGAATAAATTAACAATTGAGGCAATACCAATGAGTTACCATAGTCTTATTATCATATTTCTCGTAGAAAGAAAACTTGTAGATTAGTTCCCTGATACATGGATTGATGTATAAAATTGGCATTATTAACATATTAAAAATGGGTTGTGGATCTTGCAGATTTTAGGCTCCCAGTTGAGAACAAAAGCCTATATGTCACATACGGGGGACCAAAAGAGGTAAAGCACCAGGGGCAATAAAATATACCCACTGATAATTCCAGTCGAGCTTACTGATTGATGACAAGGAACAAATGCATTGCTCAGCACTGTACTGGCACTTCTTTAATTTTTAGAAAGCTCTGGAAAAAATGGCAAACAGAGGAAATCCACAAAACAAATGGCATTGGAGTGTAGGGTGCAAAGAAAGTAACTTGTTATGGGATGCTTAATTGAAGAAACAAGAGTAACTCTATTCAATATGAAAAAGATATTTTGGTATTTAAACCAAAACTACTTTACTTAATCCAGATTATGTAAGGTTTATGACGATATGAATAATAATAATGGGGAAAAAAACAGGGCAATCTTAGATGCCTAATATTAATAATATTCAATATTACTTTACTTTATTTTTTTTATGATAAAAGACTCGCATTCATCAGCAAACAGTCACTCATCTACACTAACAGCAACCAAAGAGGAGCATAGAGCACCATTAACGCAGTAAGCCACTAAAGAAGAAGAGCAACTACTGTTCAAAACAACACTTTATTAAGCAAACAAGTACAAGAAAAATAATGTAAGAAACAACAACATTATTCTAGCAAACAACAAATAACTAATTTTACCTGATATGCCTCTGCTTGATGAGCACACGAGCATGGTGAATAGACTTCGCCATGCCAGCCTTGAACACAAGGGTCTGCAGGCGACGCTCAAGGAAGTTCTCGACAGTGAGGGCCAGGACATAATCAAGCTTGTTCTGGCTCTCCTCCAGAAGACCATACCTGTTCATCCTGCGGAGGAGGGCTTCACCTTCAAATATTCGGCGTGAATTCTTCTCATCCAGGGTGAGAAGCATTCTTGCTGCATTACGGATGCGGCTCAGGGCATATTGAACCCTCCATAACTCCCTCTTAGCACGGAGCCCATACTCTCCAACAAGTTTCAGCTCCGCATCCAGCCGTTCCTTCTCATATGGACGTCGTGGCTTCTTGAAAGTCTTCCCATCTAAAACCACCCAAAATGCAGATTCAAATTAATGATAGAAAAGTAAGATCACAAATTTTAAAGCTATTTCAAGCTTTTGATGAAGGATAAAAGGGGATAAAAATAAAAGGTTGAGAGTTTCTTAGATTTTTTTCCTGGATCAGAAAATTAAATGAGCTGCCAACCCAAAGTCAAATCTACTAAAAATAAAAGGTCGATTACTTAGGTTTCGATTTATTGTTGACAAAGAAAAACCTTGCAACACAATGTCGAGTAGATAACAATTTAAAACGGCCAAAGAAAACAGCGAAAACAATTTCAAGCAATCTGCTTTCATCAACAACAACAATTCAGAAAGCGACATGACATGATAATTTTAAAGCAGAAAACAAGTGCTAAAATTTAACATCAAGTAATTAGAGCAGCACTATGCTTCCAATCAACTGATACCTCAATTTCTAATAAACAAAATCATATTTACTACTTGGCATTGGTAATCAAATTTCAAATCTTGTGTTTTGTCTGTCCTGATTAGTTAGCAGACAAAATGCCTGCCTAAAAAAAACCAAGCGATCTAGGACCGCTGCCTTGCTACCATTATCAGGTAAAAAGTATAGGCTTTCAAGCCTGGGTATTCATTCTCATCTGTAAAAAAAAAAAAAACACGGAACCAGATAGATTTCAATCTTGCAAAACGATACAATGTGCATTAACTAGATCAGCACATCGTCAATACACAAGAACCTAAAAAGTCGAAGACGGAGACTAATGGTATCATCAAAAACAATTAGAGAAAAAATATTCAAGATTCACCCAGATATCGAACTAAGCATTACAAACGCCCGAAACAGATTAGGCAGGTAGCGACATAGAGAAAGAAGGTATACAGTTTCTGTAAAAACTGACGTGAACCATGGTTTAGCCTGCTTGTCTTCAAGGGAGCAGAGAGAGCGGAGATCAGCAACTAATATCGAATGGCGGATCGTGTAATGTTTATATGCAAAACCCTAATGAGCTTTTTTGAGGAGTGGAATGCCAGAAGCGCATGGGCTTCACTTAAACTGGGCTTGGATTTTAAATTTAATTTCTGTTTTTAATGTTTTCAAGTGTGGCTGAAAATATTTTTAAAAATATTTTTTAAAAAAAATATATTAAAATTATATTTTTTAAATGATTTTTAATATCATTTAATGAAAATAATGTAAAAATATATATTTTTTAATTTTAAATAAAAAATAAAATAATTATTTTCTTTTTTTTTTTTCAAAAAAAAATTTGAAAGACAATTTCAAACCACCTCTTATTTGGCTCTTAAAACCATTATTAGGCAAAAATAAATTTATGATTTGAGTGGTAGAGTCGAATAAACTGCAACATATTTTTAAGGATGAAACAAAAAAGTAATGGAGGGTCTGTTTGGAATTGTTTTTGCTTTTGTGGTTGAGGTTGAAAAAAAGCAATTTAAAAAAAAACGCTTTTACTGCGGTTCAAAATAAGCAGTGAAGTGTTTGGTAAAAACTGTGGTTGAGTCTTAGGTTAAAAACAACAGTTTTGTGTGTTTGGTTACCAAGTTTTGCATGTAACTTTTTACTTGTGAAATGACTGTGAAGAGCATAAACATATACACACACATTTAGAACACTCTCTCTCTCTCTCTCTCTCTCTCTCTCTCTCTATATATATATATATATATATATATATATATATATATATAATTATTTTGTATTAATAATCATATTTTTATAATGTAAGGAATAGGTGAAGTAAAATTGACACTTCCTTTTTATTTGTTCATCAAACTATTTGCAATGCTATCATGAACAATATCCATACGTGAAGGCCTTTGCAATCTCTAATTATTGTCTCGCGCTACAATATCTGGTAAAAAATCATCTGGTATATAATTGGGATTACAATCATATTGAACAAAATCAACATCATGTTGCGATCTCCTTCTAATAAAGTTATGAAGTGTCATCGACGCAACAACAATTTGAACTTGCATTTTGTATTGATAAGGTGGCATGCTCTGTAAAATTTTCCACCTTTGCTTCTATACTCCAAATGTTCGTTCTATCACATTACGTAGTGATGAATGTGCACGATTAAAGACCTCTTCACAATATAATCTATGTATATTTTAGTATTGGTATAGTTCATCTTGATTCAAGTTTGAGTCGAATTTGACAATATATCTAAAAAACAAATATAGATTGGTTTAGATTTATATTTAGTAGTGCAAATGAGATTATAATCTCTATTTTTCTCATTTATTTACATCAAACAAATCCATCTCCCTTTTTTATTTATAGTTTCTTGTAGATTACGAATAATGTAAGGAATAGGTGACATAAAATTGATAATTTCTTATCTACAAATATTGGGGTTAATATTAACTTATTCCCTGAATTTTATTAGGAATAATTAATCAATTATTATAGAATGTAAGATAATTATTTATAGTTTCTAGATTAACTTGCATGACTGAAGACTCCATCATTTCCACCAAAACGAGTCCATTGCATCAGGGATAATCAATTATATGTAAAATCATCAAGTTTTTTTGTTTTGATTTTTTCACCGGCTTCCTGTGTATCTAGCAATTACTTTCAACTATGATCTTGCAGGTCCACCTATTTGCTATCAATACACAGATGCAATATCATCCAAAATTCATTGAAGAACGGACAACCCCATGCAACACGAGATCATGTTCAAAATTGCACATTAATTCCTCTAATTCATCACAAACCCATAACATCATAGTGTTCACAAAGATGTCAGAACAGACATCAAAGCTCCTTACATGACTTCGGTTGGGTGGTGCTTCGATCTTGTTGCCCTGAAAGAGTTACCGGAGCAGTCACGATCTATTGCAGACTCGGGGAGGACGACGATGATGGAAGGTCGTCGCAGCTGTGAGGGAGATAGAGGAGCAGAGGGTGAGGCTGAGCAACTGTGAAGGAGAAGGGGGGGCAGCTCGATCGGGTCTGCAATTTTGGGAGCAGACGGGTCTTGACGATAGTGAGAAGTGAGCAAATGTGGAGCAGGGGGGAGTTGGGAGATGGGTTTGCAGGGGAGAAGAGGGGACGCTGAGGGATTTGGGTACTGTCGAGTTTGCAAGGGAGATGGGTTTGCAATGGGTTCGCTGGTCTGAAAAAAAAAAACACAGAAGTCAAATTGTCGAGTTTGCAAGGTTTTGGGAAGATGGGTCTTGCTGGTCTGAAAAAAAGATGAAAAAAAGAGAAGTGAAATTATCGAGTTTGCAAGGGAGATGGGTTGCAATTTGTTGGTTGCTGGTCTGAAAAAAATGACAAAAGCCGATGTGGTTGGTGTTGGTGAAATGAAACAAAAGTCGCAAAAAAAGCTACTTCGACCTGCTGCACACAAAACCCTGGGTTGAAACGCGAAAACGGTGGGCCACAGTTCCTGTTCACGTGGTTTACTCCCGCTTTTCTATATTACCAAACAGGCAGCACATAGCTTTTTTTAAAACGTGGTTTGTACCACAAAACCAAACGGGCACGGAGAGATTTGTAGCATCTTGTTAAATATCAAATATATTATTTTAGGTTAAGCTTCTCAACCTCTAACTTTGACTTTGTTTTGAATCGATCTTTTAATTAAGCTCTTAAGCTATGATAATAATTATTTTTATTTTTATGTTAACTCGAGTCAATGATCTACCTGCCTAATGACCCGAGTCTGGTCCCAAATCGATCTCTAAATAGGGTTTTAAGAATATGATAATAATTATTTTTATCCTTACACTAATTTGGGTCAATGGTCGTCCCGTCTTGCGACCCAAACCTACCCTTTGATTGACTATTAAGTTTGATTTTAAAATCATGCAAGAGTGATTTTTTAGACCTTCTGTAAGACTATGCTGATGTCATGATCCATATTTCACAAGTCAACTCAGGTTGACTCATTTCATTTTTTTAGTTTAAGTTTATTTTCATTTTCATTTATAAAACATTGAGTTAATTGAAAATTAAACTTACTAACTTGTTTTTTTCCTATAGGGTTATTAGAGTATCATGAAACAAGTTAACTTTAATATATCTAAATAGATATAATATATTACCATTTTAATATTTAAAAAAGATATTATCTGAGCAGCTATAATTATTCTCAAGATAATGTTTGCATTGGACAGAAAAAATAAACAAGCTTGGATGAATTTAATCTTTCTGAAAGATACCTTTAACCATTAATGTTTCAGAATTTTTCCAACCTGATGAGAATCGCTGAGTGGACAAACAGGAGATCATTCAACCAGATAGATAGCTAGGAATCCTGATCTCACTCAACAAATCAACAGAAGGGCAACTCTCACCTCCATCACGGAGATCATGAGATGTGATCGGTGCCTGAGAAACAATCTCCACCGCAGATCATGACGGCCGACAGAGCAAGCAAGTGGATGCCCTCTAACCCTACACACCACCAATGGAGTGGCGTACGTTGAAACTTAAAAGAGCTGTGCGTAAGCAAGCAAAGCATCGAGTGAAGGCAAAGCTTGGGTTGTCGGCACATATTTAATAGAATATTAGAAAATCAAAGATAAGCTCGCCGAAAATCATCGATCGATCGGGCCATGCATGTTAAAGCTCCAGTTGCTCCTATCATCATCACCTCCTCCTTGTATACACATATCTCTCCAAACGACAAGCATTTAACACGTTCAAAAAGAACAAATTCAGAACTAAAAGCTCTATATATCTCCCAGTCACTACTGTGCCCGCCATAGCTCAGAATCTCTCGATCGCTTTTAACAAAGATCAACACGGCACTTCAAATAATAGACTCCCATCCATTTCACTCAGACTAAAGTAGACATTATTAACTGGAAAAAAATATCTTGGAAAGAAAGAGAAGGACAAATTTGAAGGTGAAGAAGCAGCGGCTGCTAGCTTTGATTTCTCAAAACACCAGAGGGAATTTAAGCAAAGCTCGTTTAATTGGCTTTTGAAGTTGATTTCTTGGTCACCATCTGAATGATCCCAACCTTCACCTTCCTGTCATGTTGATCACTCCAGCACCATCTCTCTAACTCCCCTTTTCTATCTTTCTATATAAACTTCACTGATCATGTTCGGTGTGTAATATTGATTTCCAAGTTTAAATTAACTCCCTCTTCAGTTTTTCAACTTTGGTGTGTTTTTTTGTGTTCTTGGTTAAAGCCGAGGTTCTTGAGGGCAAGCCTCGAAAGTTGCAAGGTTTGATGGTAGTTATTTCTACTTTGTTTCTTCTTTTTGGTCAAGATTGAAGCTCTGAGAGACTCTAAAACTGGTGCAAACCCAGTAGTGTTCTTCAATCGAGGAGCTATATCGATCATGGAGAGGCTATAGCTTGTTTGTGCTTCAAGGTTGAGGCTGCCGATTAAAATATAGTGCTGTCAAATTTCATGAAATTGAGCCATCAAAATAGTACAAGTCTCTGACCACACCCTTCTGGTATTTTCCTTTTTCCTTCGCTGAAATCTAAGGCTTTCGATCAAAACCTCTTAATCTGATACCCAATAATAGAAATTTTGAGATTTCTATATTAGTTCCGCAGAGTTCATGCTGGTGCTCAAACTCCAGCTAGCCCCATCATCATCGCAATATATATAAGATCATGTCATTACTTGCCAACCATTAGTCCTATTGATAAACCAATCATATCTCATTATTGGAGCCAATTATCAAAGGCTTGTACCTGAAAATTCCTGCTCAAAACGTTCCCAATGAATACGCGGTATTCGTTATGTGGTTCAAGTCCCGCAGCATCACTTTCATCAAATTCTCCAATAGGAGAAGAGCATGGAACTGCGTTTCTCAGAAACAGGCCTCCTCTCCTTGCCCCGTCATCATTAATGGTAAGAACTGCGATGAGAATATCTAGAGCAAGATGGTTCACTTTCTCGAGGAGAGTATTCCACTACCAGAATGGCTCAAGGTCTAATCGTGGGTCCAATCCTTTCAATTCTAGCTCTTGGATGATGCTGGAGTTTGTAGCTTTGCTCCTTCAAATATGCTCCACCACGTTCACCCTGGCTATTTCCAAGGCAGAGAAGCCTGTTTGGCCTGTGAGAATATGGATTTTTGGTTATAATACTGGCTGTGTCCTTAGTCTGCTGCTGCTCCATGGGCGTTACCGGCAACTTAACGCAACTCAAGGCGATGATTCTGGCCTACCTGATTTGGAGCAACAGGGGGGCAGTGAGGAATCCAGGTATTTTGTTAAAAGCTATCCATCCCAGGTTGTTTCTATGCTGGAAGTTTATTGATTACTACCTAATATATGATGTGAATAAAATGAATTTTGGGTGACGAGGAATAGATTTCCAGCAGCATAAAGAACAGGAAAAGGATGCATAATCTCTGTATGATCTAGCACATAGCTTCGGGATCATCTTTTTTATATTTCGAATTTCCTGATGGTTAATTATACTCTGAAACGTTTCTAATGTAGCAAACAATACTTTTCTGCATGGAAATGGGTAATGAATTGGTGCTTCTTCATCTCTTGATCAGGCCCAGCTGTTGCAGAAACAGCAATTTTAGTCAGCTGCATCCAAAAACTGCACTTCACCTGTGATTTTGATGGCTTTTAATAATAATAATAATATTGGAATGCAGGGACTCCCATTTGATGAACAAGTGCCAGACTTCACTCGAACTCTTCTCTGCGATATGGTTTGTGATGGGTAATGTTTGGGTCTTCGATTCTCGCTTTGGATCTTACCACCGTGCTCCGAAACTCCATGTGCTCTGCGTCTCCTTACTTGCATGGAATGCTCTCAGCTACCTATTTCCATTCCTGCTGTTTCTGCTGCTATGTTGCTGCGTGCCACTCATCAGCACTGCCATTGGTTACAACATGAGCGCCGGGTCGGCCGAGAGAGGGGCGTCCGACGATCAAATATCCCGGCTACCAAGCTGGAGGTACAAGGCAGCTGACACGAAATCGGAGTTTCACAGTAGAGCTGATTGTGATTCAGCCGTAGCAAGTGCTGAAGATCTGGTAAGCCCTAGTTTGTAGAGCATTATCATCTTCCTGATGATTCTTTCTTCTTCTCAAATTTGTGCTGTGATGGTATTGACAGGAATGCTGTATATGCCTAGCCAAGTACAAGGACAGAGAAGATGTTAGGCGATTGCCATGTTCCCATATGTTTCACCTCGAGTGTGCAGATCAATGGCTTCGAATTATCTCCTGCTGCCCTCTCTGTAAACAAGAATTGGAAAAATAGAGAACTGAAGTTCTTATCAGGTTGCGATTCTTCAGTGTGCGATTCTTCTTGTTTTTTTCTTACAAGGTTGCTGAAAGATTATATAGTAATTTGTATGGCTATTTGAGTGAGCTTTTTGCTTGTATAGAGGTGCTCACCAGTAATCATAAATATACAACTCTTTCTTTGAGTTACACGTGGCAGTTGAATGTTAGAGCAAACTTGTTAATTCTATTTTGATTGATGTTTTGTTTTTTCAATTGGAACGGAATATTTTGTTTTTAGAGCATTTCGGCATGCCGTTTCTGTATTATACTATTCATATATAATTAATTAATTATATATATGAAAAAAACTAAAATATTAATAAAATCATGCCACCTCAAACTCCTATTTTTTTTTTTTTGTAAAAAAAGAAGTAATTCAAAAAATAATTATTATTTAAAAAAGAAAAGATGAGAAAAGGTGGGAATCCAAGCTTCATATATGATATTCCAACATCCAAGCACATGGTTAGCTAACAAAAGAAATAATTATTTCATAAATTCCTAAGTGGGTGTTTGGGGCGGCAGTTCAACGTGCAGTTGCGTTGAACCGCAACCCCAATCGCAGTATTACCAAACAAGTAGGTTTTTTTTCCAGTGGGTCCCACCTAAATAATTGCGCTTGCGGCGCAATTTGTAAAGCATCTATGAGATGCTTTACAGAACGCGTTTTGCGTTACAAAACGAAAATAATAAAGGAAAATAATAAACGAACATGCGGACAGACAGGGAGCAAAGATTAGCCACCATCGTCTTCCCCAACTCCGGCGACAGCAACACCAGCCACCAAGGTAGACAAAGCCAGCTCATCCTTGTCTCTCCCCCAACAACAGCCTCTCTCTCTCTCTTCCTTCGCCATTGCAGCACAACAAGCTCTCTCTCTTCTCGCCAACTCCTGCAACAGCTCCCGGCAAGAAGCAACACCACCTCCACCGTGAGCTCCAGCAGCACCTAGCCACCACCCAAGCCTTCTTCTCCAGCTCCGGAAAGCAGCAACGAAGCAGCATAGGCGAACGGCAACACAGTCCGACAACTTCCAACGCCCCGTTCAGCCACCACACAACTCCATTTTCAACACCACCACGACAGGGACAACCACCTCGGCCTCCTCTACCCGTTGGTAACGGCCGTTGATCCTTTTGTTACAGTCGATGAACAATGAAAATGCACAATAAAATACATGCAAAATGAAAATAAAAGGCAAAACGGTGCGTTTTGTGTTTTTTTCTTTAAAACCAAACACACCGTTTTGCGTTTAGTCTTAACACTTAGGCTCCCAGCCCAAGTCTGGCATGGTTGGGCCTTTTGGCTAGCTAACTTGTTTGAGGCTAGTGGCATCAACAAAGTTGATGACCATAATGTTGTATAGGGATAGTGGCATCGACAAGGTTAATGACTAAAATGTTAATTTGACTAACTAGCTTGTTTGGAGCGAATGACTTTAATATGATTGACGACCGAAACATTTAATAGATTAAAGATTTATTCCTTTGAACTAAGTGATATTATTTCTAGTACATATGTAACAACTAATTAAGGCTTATTAAATAGGTATAATATGATCTTTAAATTTTAAGGTAAGTTTTCCTTATTTAGTCATTTAGTCTTCTGAATGTCAAGTTTAACATCTATACTTATATGATATATGGAAAATCTTATTGAGATGATATTGGGATAATGAAATATGATATAGAAAGGTTGGATCAGGGATTGTGAAATTATTATTGAAGTGTACAAGTTTATGTCGATAACTTGGTACAATTCAAGTATAAAAAACTCTACTGAATTCTCAGTAGAAGATTTTATAATATTAAAATCATTGACACATGATATTAAAGTGAATTGTGATTATTTGTATACAAGTTATTGTGTACATATGTATACATTAAAAAATCATAGACTTTACAATAACCTATAATGTGATTTTATGTTAAAAATGGTCATAAAAATGTTACATTTATTTAAGATTTTTAGAAATGGTTGGTTATACCTTTTAAGAAACTTTGGCATTGTCCAAGTAGACTTCATATTCTCTAGGCCCAAATCCTTGCTCTTGATTAGTGATGTGTCGTTCAATATTAAAAAACCTTTCAACCTCACTTGATGTCCTTGTCGCTTGGTCTTTTAAGAGTTGTGGATTTGCTATACTATAATTATTTTCCTTTACTAAGGTATCATGAAGAATCCTTTAATGTTTTTTTCTTACTTCTTATGGTGAAGTTAAATCCTCTTAATGTCTTTAACAAAACCAACTCAGTAGTATTAAACTTCCCTTTGTTGAGCTTCTAGGCGAGCTTACTGTTTAATAGCATATCTATGAGCTTTCTTTGATTCTTGTTTGAGTTTAGGGAAATCTTGAGTTCTTCTTATAAACTTTCTACCTTTAATCTACATTCTGATCTTCTTTTCTAATTCTTACTCATCCTTAAGCTTTTATTTTTCAAACCTCAACTACTATATAATGATTTTTCAATCTTATTCCCAATTTGTCAGTCAACTTTTCTTTGTTTACCACTCATTTCATTGTTTTTTAACCTTTATATTGAGTTTGATATGTCTAAATCAATGATAATTAAGGGTGAGTAACTATTTATTCTATTTTAGCGTCATTATATGTATAACTCTGAAATTGTAATACTTTTGTCAATTACTAGTTCTCCAACTAAATTGCAAGTCCTCCAATCTTGCCTTATACGCCCCAATATAATTAATGATCTAGTATCTTTATAGCTTCTCCAAAATTGAACTAAACTTTTTATCTTTAGGGATATATTACATACACCCAAATTTCTTTGCCATTATGGAGGGTATATAATTAAAATATCTAGTGATTCTTATCAAAGCAACCCATGGACGTTGACCATACAATGCTAGATAGTGTTTGGTTCACATCAAATCTTTCTTCTAGCTAAACTGAGCAGTAGGTAATTTATGACATAATTTAACCCATTTCTTCTCGTTAAGAGCTTGCTAATATTTTCCCATAAACTCCTTTAATGGTTAATGATTGCTCCATCAAACTAATCAAAAACATATTTATCAAGTTATTATATGGTTGACCATCCACATGCGAGAAGATTTATACAACATCTCATGAAGCCTCTACCTATCATTTTATAATGATTCAGAGATAAAATAGTTTATGTTATCATTACAACTATTAGTTTAACTTCATTTCTTTCCATTTTCAGGAATACACTTGTTGCTTCCAAAATAAGTAGACTAGATATAAAAGTAAATAATATATTACCCAAAGATGCATAGGCCCTATATCCTAATTTTGTCTAAACTACTATTTGGATCTTTCATTTTTTTTCCCAAGTTTTTCATAGCCAACCTTCAACTCTTGTATTTTTCTCTCACTTTACTCACCAAATCTCTAGGATTCATAAGTTTTGTGAGATGTCGTGCCATCCCATCATGCCAATTATAGAAAAAACTATATACACAAAGTTGGGAATTTGCAATAGTTATTGATATTCTCGAATGGTTAACACCATATAGATCTCTCTAAAACAAAAATATCTATATGAAGGGACCTAAAAGTGAATCGATGAGCCTTTATAGATGTTTTCTTGTAAAGGTATATTCAATACTACAATCAAATTCTCACATCTTTTTATAAAAGTATGTTGTTCGTGGTTACTAAACTTCTTCAAAAACTGAAAGAGCCTATCAATTCCATTAACGAGACTAAAGAAAAAAGAATAAACTGGAGAATTCTTGAAAAATTGATGAGAAGGCTTCTCTGTATTATATTTCTTTTAACGTGAGAAGAGAGTATAAGATTACAGGTATTTATAGGCTTTTTTACAACATAAGGAAGATTTACAATAAGAAAGGCTCTAGTCAAGGCAACATATTTGTCACTGTCTTGTTACCGTTGCACTGCTAGTTTATAGGAGAAAATCACTGGATTTGTTTCCTATTGAGTTTTGACAGAACTTCTTGAATTCCTCTTCATGATTCTTCTATTTCAGGAATGTCAACCATATCTTCATCTTTCTTATTTCTCCATATTGTAGGCTCAGTAGGATGATCTTTGTGGTTGCTATATTTAATATCCTCTCTCAAATTGTGCCGAGGTTGAAGGCAGAGTTTGGTACGAAAGTGGTGCAAGGCAGCCTTACATAACAGTTTAGTGAAGAGATCTGCAATCTGAAGTGTAGAGGAGACATGTCTAGTAATAAGTAGTCCCTTGGAGACCCGTTCACGAACAAAGTGGTAGTCCAATTCAATGTGCTTACTACGAGCATGAAAAACAGGGTTGATGGTCATATGCAAGGCACTTAAGTTGTCACAGAATAATACTGGTGGTTGTGTTTGAGTAACATGAAGGTCACACAGGAGAAAGGTGAGCCAAGTTAATTCTGCAGCAGTGTTGGCCATGGCACGATACTCAGCCTCAGTACTTGATCGAGAGATGGTTGGTTGTTTCTTAGCACACCATGATATGATATTTCGTCCTAAGAAGGTGCAGAAACCAGTTGTGGATCGACGGGTAGTCGGACAACCTGCCCAATCTGCATCAGAGAACCCACAAAGATCAAGTGTAGAATCACCAGTTAAATGTAAACCAAAGTGAATTGATCCTTTGACATAACGTAAGATACGACGAACCATTTTCATGCTACCAAGAGATGGAGAATGTAAGAATTGAGACACATAAGTAACACAAAATGAAAGATCAGGTCTCGTAAGAGTAAGGTATTGTAAGGCACCAACAATGCTACGATAAAAAGAGGGATCTGGATAAGGTGCATTATCATGAAGTCCTTTGGTTTTAGATTCCATTGGAGTGTTCATGGGCTTGCAATCAATCATTTGTGCTTTGTCTAATATAGAGTAAGCATAATGAGCTTGAGACAAATGTAAGGAATTGTTATAATGCTTAATTTCGATTCCAAAGAAATGATGTATAGGACCAAGGTCTTTCATTGCAAATTCAGAGTGTAACAAATGAACAAAATCATTAAGTACCTGTCAAAAGCATGTCATCAACATAGAGTAAGAGTATTAGTGTACCAAGTGATGAGTGCAAGATAAATAATGATGGATCAGCCAAACTACAGGAAAAACCATGTGTAAGCAAAAAAGTGCTGAAACGATCAAACCATGCCCGTGGAGCTTGTTTAAGCCCATACAAAGCTTTTTTAAGTTTGCAAACATGTGAGGGAAGGGTTGTATCGTGCATACCAGGGGGTTGTTCCATAAAAATATCTTCACTTATGAAACCATGAAGAAATGCATTTTTGACATCGAGTTGCCGAATTTCCCATTTGCGAACAAGGGCCAGACTAAGCACTAAACGAATGGTACCTGGTTTGATAACTGGAGAAAAAGTTTCGGTGTAGTCAATTCCGTCAACTTGGTGATAACCTTTTGCGACTAACCTGGCTTTTAGTCTGTCAAGGGTTCCATTGGCATTTAATTTAGCTTTAAACACCCACTTAGATCCCACTACATTCATAGAGGGTTCTCTAGGTACTAAGACCCATGTTTCATTTTTCTGCAATGCATCGAGTTCCTCAAGCATGGCCTGTTTCCAGCCATCATGTTGCAGAGCTATCCTAACATTTCGTGGCTCATCAGGAATATCTCCACGTTCTAGAATTAATGCATACCGTGGATTAGGCTTGTGTATGCCATGTTGAGCTCTAGTGATCATAGGATGACTTGTTGGCTGTACCTGGTCAGAATGTAAAGAAGCGTTAGATTGAAGAATTGAAATCTGCGAAGGACTTACTGTATCATGTATACTGTCAACTGCTTGAGATGAATGTGATTCATGTGGGGCGATATTTGTGGAAGATGTATGTGAAGGTACAGAGGCGGGATTATGTGGGGCAGAGACATCTACGGGGATTAATGAATTTAATTATTCCATTGTATGTGAAATGTTCTCGGTGGATGAGAAATGTGAAAAATCAGGGGAGTGGTCATGACCCGAGACGGGATCATTTGGAACAGGGGCATCTACTAGGATAGGTGAGTCTAAGTGGTCCATTGTTGGGTGGTCATGACCAGTAGTGAAAGTGTGTGATTCAGTGATGGCTACTGGAATGTTTGGTACTGCACTGTCATGTAAGGGACTGCATGACAATGGTTGTAGTGGAAAAATACTGAGAGTTGTAGAGGAACTGGTGGAAGAGGGAGATGAATGCTCCATCTTCCTACAAGGCAGGTGGTGCTCATCAAAGACCACATGTCACGATAGAAACATCTTGTTTGTTTTTAGATCAAAACAGCGATAGCCTTTGTGCTGATTACTGTAACCTACAAAAACACAAGGAACAGTTTTGGCATCAAATTTATTTTTCTTTGTATGCCAGGTATATGGATAGCAACGAGAGCCAAACACACGTAAAAATGAGTAATTTGGGTGAGTGCCATATAGATGAGAGTAAGGAGTATCAAATGTAAGTGAAGATGAGGGCAATCAGTTTATTAGAAAGGTTGCTGTAGTAAAAGCTTCAACCCATAAAAACTCAGGTACTCCACTATGAAAGATCATAGTCATCCCAAGTTCTCTAATAGTGCGATGACGTCGTTCAACTATTCCTGTCTGTTCTGGAGTATACGGACATGAGAGCTGATGAATGATTCCTTGTTGCTGTAAATGGGATTGGAGTCTTTTATTTACAAACTCTCCCTAGCCATTAGTGTGGAAGATTTTTATTTTTCTGTTAAACTGTCGCTGCACATATTGTTCAAATGCCAAGTAAACATCAAATAATTCAGATTTAGCTAGCAAGGGAATTAGCCACATATAATGAGAATAATCATCAACAAAGCAAGCATAAAACCGAAACTTTCCAAGAGATAAAACAGGGGCTGGTCCCCAAATGTCACAATGAATCTTTTCAATAATATCAGTGCTAACAGATTGAGATGATTTAAATGGTAACTTGCTTAGTTTACCGAGTTGACAACTCTCACAAAGAGTATCAACTCGTTTATTGGAAGAAAAATTAATCAGCTTCTTTGTGCGTAAAATATGGATGGTAGAGCTTTGTGGGTGTCCAAGGCGTTGGTGCCATAGTTCTTCGGTTCCTGAGTTGTGTCTATGGGAGAAGTTGGCTTCCTTCTTTTTGGACAATATATAAAGATCTCCTTTACGCTGCCCCATTAGGAGAATATGCCCTGTTGCTCGCTCCTTAACACAAAATAGATCATCAGTAAATTCACATTTCACAGGATATTGTTGTGTTAGTTGACTGATTGATAGAAGATTCCTTGCTAATTGTGGAACCAGTAACACATCTCGTAACATTAATTTGTTCTTACCGTCGGTAACCAAGGTATCTCCAATTGGATCAATGTTTAAAGGAGAGCCATCACCAATAAACACATAATCACTACCAACATATGTTTTGAGATTAGAAAGTAGACCTGGATTTGCAGTCATGTGGTTGGAAGCACCAGTATTCGTGGTCCATTCAGTATTAGCTATTGTGGTATCCATTGTGAGAGCAGCAAGTGCTTGAGGGAGTTCATCATTGGTGGATTGTTCGGGCAGACTCCAGCAAATTTTGGCTACATGGCCTTGCTTGCCACAAAGCTGACAGATTTCATTTTTGTACACTTCTCTTTCTGTAAGTGTCATTCTGCGTTTCCTAGGTGGTGGTGGTCTAGGAACACGATTCCTTTGAGGTGATGATTGGGAGCCTGAGTTGTTTCCTGCAAATTGAGAATACTGAAAATTATTGTTAGTAGCATGAAATCCTCGTCCTTTTGAGGAGAATTGAGGATTTTGAGAGCTGCGATATTGCTGCTGTTGCCTGGGATTACGCTGCCCATAAAACGCATAAGAAGGTGAGTGTGATTCTTCAATCCATGAGTTTCGTTGTTCAAAGCCCTGTAAAAGTGATATAGTTTCTGAGTAGGATGGCATTGGGGGTTTAAGCATTGTTGTTGTGAAGGATTCATATTTTGGTCCAAGATTGGTAAGTAAGGAATACACTTTTGTTTTGTCAGGTATGGGATTGCCTATGGCTGCTAGGCTATCACAAATGCTTTTGAACTTCTTCAAATGTTCTGCCAAGGACTGACTTGATTCCTTCTTGAGATATGTGAGTTGTTGTCTGAGATTGAATTCTCTTTCTTGAGAGTCTTGGGCATATGCTTCTTTCAAAGCATTCCAGACTGACTGGGATGAGTCAAGACCGATGACTAGTCCCAAGGCTTCTTCTGTAAGTGTTCCAATGATCCACCCCCTTAGAAGACGATCTTCTTTTCTCCATTTGATGAATTCTGTTGAAACTTGTTGTTCTGTTGTTTCACTTGTGGAGGATGCATCAGTTGTGGATGCCCTTCTGTAAGTGTACATGACAGGTTTTGTTGTCTCCCTAGTGAGGAGCCCGACCATGTCTTGGCTTTCAGCTAAAGCTAGCATTTGTTCACATCACAAAGGATAATTTTCTGGTGTGAGTTTGAGGGTAACAAAATTTGCAACATTGAGAGAGATTGTGGACGTCATTTGAGAAGAGAAAAAAAAATTGATTTGAACTCTCTTGTCTCACACAAGCTTTGATACCATAAAGAAAAAAGAATAAACTGGAGAATTCTGGAAAAATTGATGAGAAGACTTCTCTGTATTATATTTCTTTTAACGTGAGAAGAGAGTATAAGATTACAGGTATTTATAGGCTTTTTTACAACATAAGGAAGATTTACAATAAGAAAGGCTCTAGTCAAGGCAACATATTTGTCACTGTCTTGTTACCGTTGCACTGCTAGTTTATGTTGTAAAAACTATATATAGATATTTCAAAAGACTATCCCACATTGGTAAAACACAAAAGACCCCTTGAGTGTAGAGAGTATATATAGGACCTACTATCCCACATTGGTAAAAGAAGACTCTCATCAAGTGTTTATATACTAAAACATGAGATGGGGTAGTAACCAACAAAGGAAGTAGAAGTGAGCTCGCGCACATGAGGATGAGTTGATTAAGAGGAAAACCTCCGATTCACCCCCCCGCACGCGAGGCAACGCCTATACTCTCTGAAATCTTTTTGTTGTTTTGATTAAAATATTTTGAAAACCCTTAAACTGAAAACATTAATTTTGTAACCTTTGAAATTTATTTCTAACAGTTACAAATTTCAAAAGGAATTTCGGTTTTGATTTACATAGTTATTATAAACATAAATATGGTAACTGTCACCATAAATTCTATAACAGCTATAATTTAAATTATGGTAACAAATATAATTTAAATTATGATAACTTCTATATTTATATTGTATAATTTAAATTATGGTAACATATATAATTTAAATTATGGTAACTGCTATATTTATATTGTAACAGTCATTTTGAATTTATAAATTAAATATGGCATAGCTGTTACATAATAGTAGCCTATAAATACTACACAATATTTTTCAGATATATATCCGAAAATACTTCTCTTCTTAATCTCATTTAGCTGGACTTCTCTTGTTAATTTGCTTTGCTGTTATTGTGTTCCCCTCTTTGAGGAAGAGCTTGTTGAATCCTGGAGGGTACCTCATTATTGGGGAAATATCCTTAAGGACAGTGCTAAGCACGCCTCAAGTTTTGTTTCTGTTTCTTAATTATTTTGTTCCTTGCATTTCGTTCATTTAATCCAACAGTTTATAGGAGAAAATCACTGGATTTATTTCCTATTGAGTTTTGACAGAACTTCTTGAATTCCTCTTCATGATTTTTCTATTTCAGGAATGTCAACCATATCTTCATCTTTCTTATTTCTCCATATTGTAGGCTCAGCAGGATGATCTTTGTGGTTGCTATATTTAATAGAGACAAGTTATATTCTTCAAATCAGAGAGCTTGGTATCGAGTTTTTGGTTTAGACAATCCCTCTCTATTACAAGGTTTCGAATTCTTGTTGGAATTGTTATGAGGTATATGTTATCGTCTTGCCATCCATTTCCTACTAAAAATCTCATGAGTTTGAGTCAAGATTTCTTTTTTGTAAGGCTTACCCATAGTGATATTACAAGGTGACAACCTAAAGAAAGATTCTAGTCATTATGTGCATCGGTAACTTTAGTAACTAATTAGTCTAAAAATGCCTCTTGTTGCTCGATTAACAAGCTTTAGTAGGCTGAATCGAGGCCTACAACGCGAGAAAGAATTGTTTGGACAAAGCTTGATTAATTTATCAGTGTACTAATCTTGAAAAAGTGTGGTGATTTCACGAGTGTAGCCGAGTTAATGATCATCAGGACACCACTAATTTCTCAATCATAGCCTCAAGCAATGTGGTGTACCAAATAAAAAAAAGTGTTAGTGTAGTGCGTGCACAAGCATAAATGCATATTCGGTCAAAAGAATAATAAAACATGCCTGCATAAGAAGAATAAGGAATAAAACAAATTAGGCAAAATTTAAGAAACAAAAAAACAAACACACAGAAGCGGGTTAGATACATTCATCACAAATCAAACATTTGAAGTTTAGCCCTCATGGTCAGACCAAGGTTGTCAATACTGTTCCGGTCGCCGTTCTGGTTTTTTTATTGGTACGAAACGTCTTGGTTTAAGAGCATTTCGGCGTGCCGTTTCGGGGTTGTACTGTTCATATATAATTAATTATATATATATGAAAAAAATTAAAATATTAATTTAACAGGCATAATTAAAACTCAAGATAAATTAACTTTAAATTATACAATATAAACACAAAGTCAAACAAACATAATCTCAAAATTAGAAACACAATCACAAGTTAATCAAAATAAGGAGGATTTTAAAGCCGGAACGGCACACCCGGAACGATACCGAGACGTTCCGGCCGGAATTTGGCCGGTATTTCCGGAACGGACCGGAATTAAAACCGAGACGAAAACGAAGCCGTTTTGTCTCGGGTTTTTTAATGGCACGGAACGTTCAGGCTGTTTTGGCCGGAACGAAACGGTATTGACAACCCTGGTCAAGACCGTCCTAACAGAGTCACTATTCTATCGTATTTAAATATCGCGATGAAATTACAAAACTGAAAATTGATAAGGAATCATCACCCAAATATTACAACTTTTTAATTACCAAATTACTAAATGCAAACAATGGACTTAAATAGCATTTTTTTCTCCAAATTAGTGGCTTTAATTTCTATTAGGTTTTACCACGTATTTTCAGCGGCGAAATAGGAACTCGAAACCCAAACTTTTTAAGTGAATAATAGCCATTGCCGTGAGCTTCATATTTGCCCATTTCGATCCTTTTCTCTTCCCCGTTGAGACACCGGAAAACTCAAATATCACTCATTTGATCCTTCTCTCCCTTCTCAAGGCACTATTTGGCACGGAAAAGGAAGAAAAAAGCCCTGCTCTTCCCTGAATTGTCAGGTATCAAATACAAGAATTTGTGCTCTCTATTTTTTGTTTTGTTCTTCTCCTCTGAAATCAACTTCTTAAAGTCAAGATGAGATTGACATCATCGTCATAAAATGTATGTTCTGGTACATGCAAATTAACGAGACATCATCGTCATATTCTTGTAGTCTAGTATGGGATTTTCAACAAGACATTGATCCGGAATGTAATCTTTGTAAGAAAAATAATCAAGAACAGCTGGTTTGTATGAGGAGAGTTATGATATACCATTACTAGATATGTGTGTGTGTTTGTGTTCATAAAAGAACCATTTAGGTACATATCCATGTTCTGGCATGCAAATTAATATAGTTCAAATGTTTTTGCTAATGCTACATAGGCTATGTACATGATAGAAAAGCTTCAAATTAAGATGAATGAAAAGAGCAACGATAATGCAAGGGAGGAGAAACCCTCAAAAATTGATGAGAAGCAACAGCAAGTGACAGCAAAAATATTGGCGTCACGTGATTCTGATACACCAAGGTTACAAAGGGCCTCGTCCAAACCACCTAGTACTGAGAGGTGGAACTGTCTTTGCTCGCCAACCACACATGCCGGTTCATTCAGGTGCCGATTCCACAGAAGTTCCGGCATGATTCGGGGAGGATCCACCGGCTCCCGTCTCTCCGAGTTGGCTACTACATCACGTGCTATTAGCGACCTGGTTTAGAATCTTCTTTTCATGCTGATATATTTCCCTCGTATACCAAGTATGTGTCATTTGAAGATGTATTTAACTTGTTTTTATTATTAAATAGCACCTGTAGTACTTACTATTTCTTACATGATGTGAGGAAAGTGAAGAATCAGTCTCTAGATTGAGTAATGACAGGGCTGCTCTGATTATAAATCCTATCGATCGGGGCTTGGAAAATCGGTAAACTTCTAGTTTAAGTGCTTTTTGCTGGGAATCTTCCATGATTGATACGGTGGAAGGGTTTTGTTTTGTGAAGTAACGAGGAATGGCTTCTGTGTTGAAGAGTTTATTGAACTGCCAAAGCATGGCTTTATACAAGATGAACAAGACGTAGTAAGAGAAAACTAATAGACAACTACTTATCTTCATGCTAACTGATATCTTCATGCTTATAGTCTTGTGACGATACACACATGCCAAGCTTATCTCGCAATCTCAGAAAGGTCTCCAGTTTGAGAGGTTTGGTCATGTTATCAGACACCTGTTCTCGTGTTCTGCAGTGCACCAATTCAACTATTCCATCTCTTGTAAGCTCTCGTAAAAAATGAAACCTAACAACAATGCGCTTACTTCTACCATGTAATAGAAGATTTCTTGAAAGTCTACTAGCAGAACTATTGTCACAATAGATAGTAGTGCTCATACTTTGAACATGACCAAGCCTTTTGAGAATTTTTTTAGTCATACCCTTTGACATGCACATGAGGCAGCTGCTATAAATTCTACCTCTGTTGTAGATAAGATCACTACCATTTGCTTCTTTGATGACCAAGAAACAACTTATATTCCTAGCAAGAACACATGTCTAGAAGTGCTCTTTCTATCATCAACATCCCCTACATAGTCTCTATCTACAAATGCTAATAAGCTTCATTTACCTCCTTTTCTATAACCAATCCCAAGATCTATAGTGCCTCCCAAGTATCTTAGTATTCTTTTGGCAGTTTGCAAATATATTTTCGTAGGTTTTTCCATGTATCTACTAATCAATCCCACTACATATATAAGATCAGGTCTTGTTGTTGTCAAATACAACAGGCTTCCAACTAATTTCTTGTATTCTGTAGCATCACATTCA
Source organism: Salix purpurea (assembly GCA_027405865.1). Lineage (NCBI taxonomy): Eukaryota > Viridiplantae > Streptophyta > Magnoliopsida > Malpighiales > Salicaceae > Salix > Salix purpurea. The sequence goes on along the minus strand of JAOWLH010000020.1, from coordinate 8,475,307 downwards.
TTACACCATTTCCACTCTTTGACGACTTACATCTTGGAACACTTAGATTGTTCACATAATTATTTTGTTCCATGCCAAATCTTTCAAGCACCTCGTGAGCATACTTTTGTTGACATATAAAGATGGAATTTGTGTTTTGTACCACCTTTATGCCTAGAAAATATTTCATTCTACTAAGATTTGACATATCAAACTCCTTCTGCATTGATTCTTTGAAATACTTGAACATCTCCTCATCATTCTCTATGAGATGAGGCCGTCCACATAAAGACTTACAATCAATATCTTTCCTTTAACACCGATCTTTATAAACAATGAATGCTCACAGAAGCATTTTCGAATCCTTCCTAACAAAGTATGTTTCAATCCTGTTGTACCAAGCTCGAGGGGCTTGCTTGAGCCCATACAATGCTTTTCTCAATCTGTAAACCTTATGTTCCTCTCCCTTACTCTCATAGACTTGAGGTTGATCGACAAAAAAATGCCTCATTTAATTTCCCATGCAAAAATGCTCTCTTTACATCCAACTTGAAAACATACCAGTCTTTATGAGCTGCAAGAGCTAGAATTGTTCTGATTGTATCCTACCTATCTACTAGTGAGAATACTTCCTTATAATCAATCCATTGCTTTTAAGAGTATCCCTTTTCCACAAGTCTAGCCTTATACTTATCCATATTTCCTTTTTCATTCAACTTTGTCTTAAACACCCATTTTACTACTATTGTTTTTGCTCCATTAGCTCCCATGTCTTGTTTTTCTCAATTGTTCTTATTTCCATTACCATTTCCTCTCTCCATTTCAACGTCTTGTATGCTTCCTCAAAAGTAATTGTATCTTCTACTCAGGTGAACATTACTAGATTATGCCTTTTCTCTTCATCAGACAACCTCTCACTTGTTACATAATCCTTCAACCAAGTTGGTTGCCTTTGAGTTCTCCCTTGATTTGGACTTAGTGGTGCTTCCTCAGACATCTCTTTTGAAAATGCATTATCTGTTTCATCAATTTGCTCATCTTCTAATCCTTTTCCTTCCTCATTAGTAACAACAATTTCATTGTTTTCCTCCCATTCAAGCACATCACGTTCCACCTCTTCTACACTTCTTCCCGAATTTCACTTCTCATTCTCAACACATACTACATCTCTTATAGATGTCAAAAATAATTTTTTAAAAATTAAATAAAAATAGATTTTGAACCTGGAACGGCACGCCCGGAACAGAACCGAGGCGTTCCGGGCGGAATTTGGCTGGAATTTCCGGAATGGACCGGAATTAAAATCGAGACGAAAATGACACCATTTTATCTCGGTTTTTTGAATAGAACGGAACATTCTGACCATTCCGGGCGGAACGGAACGAAATTAACAACTATGATCTGCTAGTTGATAGGAGTCTAGGTGGAGTTTTAACGGGTCAATTCTAAAGTAAATCGCATGTCTTTGAAAGGAATTCTATCTTCTTACTAACTGGATCATAAAGTCTGTAAGCTTTTGATTCCTCACTAATTCCCAATAGAACACATTTAAAGCTCTTATTATCAAGCTTCTTTCTTTGATTGTCAAGTACATGAACATGAGCTACACACTTAAATACATGAAAATGATCAACATAGGGCCTTATGTCACTCCATGCCTCTTCATGAGTAACATCTTTTATAGTTAGAGTGGGACTCTCATTCAACACATAAATGGACCAATTGATTGCTTCTGGCCAGAGTTCTTTTGGTACTTCCTTTTTCGATAGCATGCTATGCACCATATTCATTATGGTACGATTCTTTCTCTTGTCAACCTTATTTTTTGTGGAGTATAAGCTGTAGTAAGTTGTATATTGATCCCATTTGTGCTACAAAACTCATTGAACTGAACTCTCCCCCTCAATCAGTTCTCAAGCAACCAATCATCTCACCGATCTCCTTTTAACAAACAATTTATAGTTTTTGAACATAGATAATGCCTCAAATTTTTTTGTCAAGAAATATACCCAAGTCTTCATGTTATAATCGTCAAGGAAGGTGATTACATACCTTTTTCCATTATTTGATTATGATAAAATAGGTCCACAGATGTTTGTGTGGACCAATTAAAGCTTCTTTGTTGCTCTTCATCAACTTTTTTTTGGCATTGTTTCTCGATGTTGTTCCCTAATCATACAATCACCACACACTTTTGACAAGTCCTTCAGCATTGGTAGTCCTGAAAACAAGGTTCTCAATCCCATGAGACTTAGGAGTCCATACCTATAGTACCATAAAAGTTTGGTGTCTTTAGATGTGACTTGAAAGCAATTTGAGGTTGGAGTAATGGCATTAGCAAATATAACAAACATCATGTTTGCTGACATATGTGATTGTATAATTAATCATCTTCTTAGATGATAGACCTTACATATGCCATGCTGAATAAGAGCAACTAGATTCTTTTCTTGAAGCTGTCCAATGCATAAAAGGTTATTTCTTAACTTAGGTATGAAATAAACTTCTGTGATTACCTGAGTTAATCCATTTACAAAGAGCTTAACATTTCATTTTTCCCATAACTATCATTCTTGAGTTATCCCAAGGCTTCATAGATTGTGTGAACTTGCCATCAAAATCAAAAAAAACATTCCTTGCTACCACACATGATTTCTACAACCCGAGTCAAGAAACAATTCAATCTCTTTTCTTGACTGATTCATTTCTTTATGTGCCATTAGAAACATCTTTTCTTCCTTATTGAATTCTGCATAATTCACACTTTTTTCTTTACTAGGACATTCAAATGCCCTAGTCTTTGGCAATTGTAGCATTGAATAAGTGCTTTGTTGTAAGATTGTCTACTCCTACCTCGACCTTTACTATCGTCCTCCAATTTTCTCTGAATTGATGATGTTTAGAGCATGTTCCTCTTCTTTCTATCCTTGCATCCTTTGTTCATGAACTAATAAGCTACTTTGAAGTTCATTTATGGTTATGACGGAGAGATCATTGAATTTTTCTATGGAACAGAGAATATAATTGAAGTTGGGAGTCATTGATCTCAAGATTTTCTTAACAATTATATTTTGTTTCATTCTTTCTCCATATACTTTTATTTTATAAGCAATGATTAAGCTCCCGGCAAAATACTCATCCATTGTTTCACCCTCTTTCATGCCAAGAAGCTCAAACTCCTTTCTTAAAGCCTATAATTGAGCATGTTTTACCTTAATGGAGCCTTAATATTTCAATTTCATTCAATTTCAATACGTCTTCGCAGTCTTCTTATTGAGTATAGTCTCAATAATAGTCCTATCTATGGCTTGAAATAAATAGTTTTTGACCTTCTAATCTTTTAGTTTCTCTTCTTCATCTTTCGTTGTCCCTCAGTTGGCTCTACTCCTTCCATCATTACAAAAGTCCCATTCTTAATCAAGCTCCAATATTCTTTTGATCTTAGGAAGTTTTTCATGAGCATAGCCCAATGGTCATAATGGCCATTGAATTGTCGAATTATTGGCTACACAGAGCATGTTGCCATGATTTTCTGAGTCTTCTTTCTTTGCAATTATTCTTTTCATTGCTTCTTGAGACTATAGTTTCTTGAGACCCTCAATTTTGTTTTTTTATAAGAGATCTGATACCATGTTGAAGCTCTTCACTTTATTGACTGCCAAAGCATGACTCTATACAAGATGAACAAGACGTAATAACAAAAAATTGATTAACAACTACCTATCTTCATGTTAACTGATATCTTCATGCTAATAGTCTTGTAACTAATCACAATAACTACAAACCTTTATTAACAATCTTGTAACTAACACATTAACTAACTCTAACTATGACAACTCAATATTCTGATCATTTTCTAAAAAAGATGGGTTTTTTTTGCTCTGGGTTTTGGCTTATTTAACATTATCAAGACTTTTATGGTATTCTATACGAATAAGTTTTAGGCGTAGGAAAAAGTTATATAAAAAAGTTTCTTCTAAATGTGACTAACCAATCAATAAACAATGGCGCCAAATTATTACGTTTGGAGGTTAGTATCTGCAAGTATTTGTATTTTATCTAGTAGTGTCCTAAATCGTGCAATTTGCTGCATTTTATGGTTCTAGAAGAGCTTCGTTTACAATGTTTTTGATGGATCAATGTTATTAATTTTAGGGAAAACATTTGAACAAATCAACATGAATTGTGAATAGTTCTACTGTATAAATTAATCAATTTTTCAAGTTTTTGAGGTTGTCATTGAACTAAATCATTAGTGAGCACATTGTGATTGTTTGTTAGTTAAAGTTAGTTATAAGACAGATCTATTAAATAACCAACATTAAGAAAAGATAAGAAATTCAGAATATAAATTGAAGTTTTGTTTTAAGGACCGGTTCTGATTTTCATAGGTGAATGTTTACTTGCGATCAAGGTTTGTTTTCTTTATAAATTTTAGTTTTATTCATTTTTGTTTGATTGTTTAATTATGTCTTAGTCTAGATAATCACCAACCACCCTCCTTAATTGCATAGCATATAACATGAAAATCCAAACTAAACCTTTTTTGTGGGATCAACCATTTGCTTACTCTATACTCTTTTGTGTATTTTAAACTATAATAATTAATTTCTATGACCCCAACATCTCAATAAAGAGGATGTTGAATCTGTCGAAGGTGGAGAGGAAGAAGTGCTGAAGCTGCTGTTGTGACTGATGGTGGAGAGGAAGAAGTGTTGAAGTTGTTGTTGTGATTGACGGTGGAGAAGAAGATGTTGTTGCTGCCGGTGGTGAAGAGAAGGAACTGCTGCTGCTGCTAACGCATGGAGAAGAAGAGGTTGTCGTTGCTGCTAACAGTTGGTGGAGAAGAAAAAGTTGTTGCCATTGGTGGAGAGAAGGATGTTGCTGCTGCTGGTGGCTGCTGATGCCAGTGGAGAAGAAGAAGGTTGTCATTGCTACTACTGATAATGAAGGACATTTGATGATATTGTTGCCAATGGTGGAGGAGAGGAGTAAAGCTGAAGTGCTGCTGTTGTTTTCTCTTTTCTCCTTTCTCTACTTTGCATATCTTTACGTTGTTCTCCCTTCTCTTTTAACACTCCCCCTCTTCTTTTCTTTTTCTCTCGCTGCTTTATTACTCTTCTCAGCTATATATATAGCAGACCATTGTTCCACAATGATAGCGCACAATCTTTTGTGTGTTGCAAACTAAGGTAAGGTCGACAACTTTTTTTTTGTTGATGGTAACTATAATGATGACTTGGCTTAGCATAACAAACTTTTTGATCTTTTTCATACACACACACATATACATATACATACATGCATACATTAAAAAACAACTAAAAGGTATGGTTGTTTCATTGTGTATCTAGATACAGATTCCAATAATAAAATTACTATTTTATCTCTCGGGCCGAAAAATTTAACCTTCAGAACTGGGGGCATTTTGGATATTTTTCAGGGGACATGTATGATATTTTCAAATTGTTTGGGGTTTTCTAGTATTTTTCGTTTTAAATTGCATAGTGACACTACCATTTTACCCTTGGGAGCTGACAAAAAGATGTAGAACAATGGGGGTGTTTTCGGTTTTTCACATATTTGTGGTGAGTGAAACTATGCAAATACCCCAGAAAAGACAAAAATAAAGGCCTTGAGCTGGGGGCATTGTGGTACTTCATTCCCGATTTTCATGGTTATCGTTGGGTCTAGGGGTGTATAGGTAATTTTCCATTTTTTTAGATTCATTGCCAGCGCATTAGACAACATGCCTACAATGTTTCATGCGCTCACGCCTTTCAGGGGACGTGCGTGGAGTCGTTTGGGCATGGAAACTGTCCAGTAGCCGTGTTACCTGGTGCGCTGCCATGTCCTCTTCCTCCCAGTTCGGCGCGTGTCGTGTTAAGGTGGTCGGTGAATCGCCGGTGGATGATTTTTAGTTTTTTCTCCCTTTTCTATCTCCTACCATCAGAAAATACATGTAAGTCCTTCATGTTTATGATTGTTTTATTTTAGTCCATGTTCTATTTATTTCAATTTTATTCCTAATTTCTTCAGAAATTTTGATTATTTTCAATTGTGTCCTTCAATTGAAACTAATTTTATATATGTTGGTTTTCATTCCAGTCCTTATTCTTTTGATTTTTGGTTTTTTTTTTGTTCTTTTAATTTTTTCGTTATGCACGTTTTAATTTGTTTTAATTTTTTTCTCCAATTGAAATTGGTCATACATGCTACTTTTCATTTCAGTCCTTGTTCTTTTATTTTTTAACAAAATTATACAACAAGTTTTTTTTTTTAAAATGCCTTATTTATTTCGACCCCAAAGTTTTTATTTGTTTCAACTTTGTCCTTCGATTGGAATTAATTATATAATTTTTTTTCATTTCGGCTCTTATTCTTTAATGTTTTATTTGGTATTAATTCCTTTGGTTTTTTTCAATCCTTTTTGAACAATATTTATTTTTACCTGTATTTATGCAACTATGATTTTTATTTTTGTTTTTAATTTTTGTAGTTTTATTTTTATTCAGTTTAGTAATAAAAATTTAATTTATGTTTGTGATCATTTTAAAATTAATATTTTCCTCTTTTTCCTTTTTTTTTATTTTTATATGTTCTTCTGATTATATGATTTTATGGTTTCATTGTTTGAGCAATAATAATGATAATTTTAGTGATTACTTTCTTATTGATTTTTTGTAAAAATGTTTTTTTTGGGGCAATTTAATGATTTTAATTATTTGGAAAATAATGTTAATGATAATTTTAATTTTTATAGTCATAATAATGATGGTAACGTAGGGATGGATTTTCAATTATGTTTTTTTTTTTTTGTAGATAAAAAATTAACTACTTATTTTGTTATTTGATCACTGCAGATGTTTTTTATAATTTATATTTTGTTTGTTGAGTTTAATTATTTTGGATTATAAAATGAACTAATCCTAATATAGTAAATTCGATAATTCAAGTATCAATATTTTTTCTTAATGATGATGATAATTTTATACTGATGATTTCATTGAAACTTACTAAACAGATAAATTTATATCAATTTAAAATTTATATATTTTATAAGAAACTTGCACTTACAGGAATTTTGCACAAATTTATTAATTTGCCTAAATCTATATTATAATTAAAAAATCTAACACAATAAACTTTTTTTTGTATTGAAAAAAAAACATGTATCTAGCCGCAACAAGGCGCAGATAAGTGACTAATATATATATATATATATATATATATATATATATATATATATATATTAAGAATGATTTTTTTTTATAATGATTTTAATAATTAAAAAAGTAACTTGCTAAGTTAGGTGAAAAGGAATAATAATCATTATAAACTAAAATAAAGAATTAATAATTATTTATTGCTTCAAATGGTGTAAAGCTGATATTTAATAAAAAAACAATTTCAGTATCCACAATTGACAGACTCAGCATATGCTTGCTGCCAAGCAAAATGAAAATTCCATCGCAATCATTGTGCTCTATGCAGATGTGTTGTAGCGTCGCAATTGCACGCCAACAAGTTGCTTCTAATAATTGAAATCAATTTCAAATTTCTCTTTCACTGCACATATACATTTTTCTTCTGTCTAAATTTATCTCTCATATTCCAATTCCAAGTTTTCATTCTTGAATCAAATTCCTATACGAAGCAGTTGCACAGATTTTCCGAGTTAAAAAGATTCTCTACAAGGTGAGACTTTTTTTTTTTTTTTTTTGTGATGAAACTTGCTGAGCCCCTGTGGTATCTTACCAGCTATTTTTCCTGCGGTTTCTCGGCGTCCAAACGGATCGTTGAGCTACTTTTGTTCTGTATTTGATGCTATTATGATTCCATTTTGAAAATCTGAAGTGTTTATCAGATCTGTCATGCTGTTATTTGAAATTTTAATGATTTTTGTGAGCTTTGTTTCGGAGATACGAGGATCGATGTTTTTTGAGTGTTGGTTTGGTTTCGGGATTTCATGGAAGCACAGAGACATCAAAATCTTGCTCTTTTTTTTTCTTGAATTGCTTTCGCTGAATCCTGAGGGCATTTGAATTCTATGTTTCTTTATTTAGTGACGGGAATCATGTCAAATTTAATGGGTATGATTTAGATGCGCATAGAGTAGCATACTAATGACCCAGATCATGTGGCTGCAACTGCTGGATGATGAAGGCGCCTGCTTTATTGTTTAGATTGGATAGAATGATGAATAAAATGTGAAATAATTCGCATTCTTGTAAGGGTTTTTTTCTCTAAAAAAACTGTTATGCATGATATTGAATTATTGACAGTAAGGAGGCAGCTTATCCAATTCAATGCAGAGCTGAAATTTCTCTATGATTTGAGAAAATAACAATCTAAAAACAGAACTGGGAAAACCTAAGAGTGGTAATTGTTGGAGATACACTTGAAATTGTGTCGTCGCATTTTGTTACCAATTGAATTGTGCTAACACGCAACATGTTGATGTCTGCTTGCGTTTGGGGCCTTGGAGCATTGCTAGATAGCATTCTACTTATGAAAACCACTTTGCTTACAGTTCATGGGAGAACTAGGTGGTCTTCGAATGGATTAAGCTGTACTTGATCTAAACAGTAGAATCTACTTTCTGAGTTGTACCCAATAGCCTTTATCTTTTTTGCCCCCCTTAGGACTGTGTCTTGAGCTATGACACTCTAAAATGAGTCTACTAAAAGAATTCCATTTCCCCGCCTACCGATAGAAGAACCCAATTCCTACAATGATGAATATAAGCGCAATTGAAATTCCGGGGGAGTTATACATTTGTGTATTGATAAGACCATTCACTGTTACTTGCAGACAAGGAGGAAACAGCTTCTTTTATCGTTTCTTGATGCTCCTTGGTGTAGGTCATATGCTGCCTTGTGAGTAAAACATAATGCAAGGCTGGCCATCACCTAACCAAGACTCTAAAGTTGCCTATTTTCGTTTCAGTGGTGCACCACCACATGAGACCTTATTGTGGCAGAACGCCCAACTACTTTTCTTACACCCCTTTTCAACCTCAACCAGAAAAGGCGTTCTGATTTTCTTGTTGACAAGGCTACTTGGTTGGTGCCTATCTATTTTCTATTTGGTTTGGACACTTGTTATGCAACAAGTGGCCACTGGAGAGTTGGCCATGGTTATTTAGCTGGACAATTTGACAATCTTTGGCATTTAGTATGTGGCAAGTGTGGTAGATCTAAAGTTCTGGCTTGGAAAGCATTTTCTTTTGCTATCTTTTCCTCCACCTTTCTATGCCTGGGCATACAGTTACTTTTACTTGGTGCATAAGCACAAGTCCTGGGGTGGTGGTTTTTTTATTGTCCTCTAAAAAATGGGATAATGTAAACAAAGCTTTATGTTTTATGATACATTGGTGTATAACATAATGTATATAGCTTAATATACGTAATAAGCTGCTTACATGCACCTGTACCACAGAGATTTAAAGATTTTCCCTTTTCTAATTTTGATTGCATCTCTTTTCTCTTTTTCTTAATCTACTGTCCCATGTCACGGTCATTTTTTCATTACTACATTGGAGGCATTATGTCTTATCGCGTTTCATTTACTACAGTTCATCTTCTTGATTGAATGTTTCTTTGTTAAAATCAGGAAGAGACCAATATTTTAATCTTATTTCTAAAAACAGGTATCCTCTTGAGAGCCCAAGGTTTTCTTTTGCTGAACTTAATTGTGGGATTGGCTAGCAGAAGCAGGAAATGGTGAAAAGGTTATCTATTGATTGCCTTGATATCTGTTCTACCTTCACATAAAAGTTATGCGAAGAGTATCTTATTCAATTCTGTGTCACAGGTATGGAGTGTCTTGAAGCATATGATATATCATGTTGCAGTGTGTAGAGGGATTTGTAACCTCCGTCCTGCGGTGTTTTGATATTGATCTATACAAAAATTCAAGAGGCCTTGAAGATCCTGAGCTTCTTGCGAGGGAGACGGTCTGTACGTACCAGCCAAATCCTTATGATGACTTTGTTAATTTCTTCTTTGATTCAGCTAATGGGTTCCATCTGCTTCTTATTCTTAGTATCATTAGTAATCAGAAAACACTTAGATTTTATGCAATATGTCTTAGTAAGTGATTTAGCACTGTTTATTTCTTCTTCAGCTTTGACCTTTTGTTTTGGATTATGAAAGTCTTGCCAGAAAAGTTATCTGATGATGATTGTTGTAAATACCTTTTGTTATTGGTTTCATTTCTGCTGTGAAGATGTTCGCTCATTGTAATAGTGCTTTTATGTGACAATAAAAAAGGATTGTCATACATCAGTCTTGTTTTATGTATGATGAATATAATATCTTTTAACCTTACTGATAATTCAATTGACAATTGTGTTTTTGCTAACCTTGGACGCAGTCAGTGTAAGTGAAATAGAGGCATTATATGAGCTCTTTAAGAAGATCAGCAGTGCCGTGATTGATGATGGGCTGATCAATAAGGTTTGTTTATTCTTCTAGCTGGCCATTCAAAATTCGTTTTAGGCATAGCTGGCTTTGTGTTTTTGTCTTCATATGAATCCAGGGGTTCCTCTAACAATGCCACGTTTCATTTTCTTCATGTAAATACTACTTCCTTATAATTATTCCAAAATGCCTCTATGAATTTTTCTCTAATTTTCTGATATAGGAGGAGTTTCAATTGGCGTTGTTCAAGACAAACAAAAAGGAGAGCTTGTTTGCTGATAGGGTACTTTTCTCCTGTCATTTCCAAAATCTACTTCCAATTGTATCCTATGAATGTTCTATTTCCTGAGGTATTTGGCCCATTTGTTAATTATCTTTCGTTTGCTACTGTCTTATGTTTCTTATTGATTACAGGTGTTTGACTTGTTTGATACAAAACACAATGGGATACTAGGTTTTGAAGAGTTTGCCCGTGCCCTCTCTGTTTTTCATCCGAATGCCCCAATTGAGGATAAGATTGAGTGTATGTCAGAGATTGATAATTTTCTCATCTTAAGCCTTCTTTTCTTTTGCCCCTTTGGTATGGTCAAAGTTATTTTGAGCATACGTCAGACATGCACTAACTCGCATACCTTTTGTGCTTAAAGATTTGGTGTCTTAGCATGTAACTAGGATGATGGATTTTGAAATGGTGCTCTTAATTTTCCAGGCGTTCATACCTGGTGCTCTATTTAAGTTATCTTGTTATGTGCCATTGCAGTTTCTTTCCAACTTTACGATCTAAAGCAGCAAGGTTTTATTGAAAGACAGGAGGTACATTTGATTGTCTAAGGGTTACCTTTGGGTTATATGACACTTGAACTCCTTTCAATTTTGTTTATTTGTTTGATTGGTGCGCTTAGACTTTTATCAATTTGTTGATGCATAGGTGAAGCAAATGGTAGTAGCTACTCTTGCTGAATCTGGCATGAACCTTTCAGATGATGTTATAGAAAGTATAATTGACAAGGTGCTCCCTCGTATTAATCAAATTTTTTCTTTCTTGTTGAATAAATGGGTTCTTGAAAGTTTTCCACGCCATTGTACTTTCTTGCAAGTGCTGGAAAATTTTCAGATTCTGAAGTTTGGAAGTCTTGTTTCAGACCTTTGAGGAAGCTGATACAAAACATGACGGGAAGATTGACAAGGAAGAGTGGAGAAGCCTTGTTTTACGCCATCCATCCCTTCTGAAGAATATGACACTTCAATACCTCAAGTGAGTTCAAAATACACATGCTCACTTCTCTTTCTCACTAGGTGCTACTGTAATGTTATGGGATTTTCATGTCAACCAAACAATGTTTTTTGACATTTCAAACCATTGATGGGTGAGAGAACATGGAACTGGTTAGCAAATATTTCCATGTTGAACATGATGCTAGTGGCAAGCTATGACTCAGTTTCTTTATTTTTGGGCAGGGACATCACCACTACATTCCCAAGCTTCGTTTTCCACTCGCAAGTCGACGATACCTGAATTCAAGGCATCTGTATTCAAGCTCTAATACACTCTGGTTTTTATGGTTTTTTTTCTCCACATAAAATGTGGTCTTCTCATACGTAAAGGGCGGGGGAGAGGGTGTGTATATTTTATTTATTTGTTCGTTTGATTATCTCTGGTTGTGAGCATTTTATTTATATTGAATGAATGGACCATTTCTTTTCAAGCTCTGGTGTTGATGACTTTGAGATTTGTACTTCTCTGAAGTTATGATGAAGGACGAGGGATAGAAATTTCATAAGAAATGTAAACCAAAAGAAACAAAAGCGTTTCTGGGGAAGCAAAAGGCAAAACAACAGCTCTGATTGGATTGTGTTTCGTCTGTTGAAAAATGATGTGATAAGTGTAACTATGGGCAAAGCTAGAAGATAGTAGAATTCGCAGAAACTTAGAGCAGAAATAGAAGAAAACTAGTTAGATTTTTACAACTGCCAGGATTGAAGCAATTAATAAATTTTGCTAGTTCAAAAATAAAATATAACATTTATACATGCAAGGTTTGATATAATGAAACGCATTAATACACCCTATTATAACAACAATAACATTGAAGCCTTAACATCTAAAATTGTCATTACTATTACTGCTAAAACAATAAAATTATTAAATTATCCCGAGAAAAAAAAACTTAAAAACATTAATAAAAGAGGAAGCAAGAAAAAAAACTAAAATTATTATTATTATTTTGTTAATAATGGAAAAAACAAAATTAAATCAAAGAATAAAAAATGCCTAAAAATTTTAACAAAAGAGCAAACAAAAATATAAAATAAATGATAAAACAAAAATAAAAATTATTAGTTGGAAAAAGCACATTTGACTTGAAAAAAAAAATAATAAAAAAACTAAAAGAAAGAACAAAGAGAAATTTTGTTATCAATTTTCAAATGAACATAAACATAAACTAAAATTTAAGAACTATTTTTTTCAAAAAAATACTACTTCAACAAAAGAGAAAATAATCAAAATTAAAAACCAAAGCTAAGAGCACATATATATAAACTACGGTTTGTTTCGGGGGCATTTTAAATTTTTTCATGGGACCGATTGACATTATCAGATTTGTTTGGGGGGATTTGAGTCTTTTTCGTGTTTTTTAAACAATAAAACTACAGTTTACCCCTGCCGGTAGACATCAAACTGCTCACTACCTAAGGGATTTTTTTAATTTTTTTTCAAATTTTATGAACAATAAACAACAATCTTAGTCTTTGATAAGACAAAAACTTAGAATTGCCTATGAGGATGTCTATGATTTTTCAAGTTTTTATAAAACAATAAATAACTATTAATGTGCCATAAGAAAAGACAAAATCCAAGATTTGTCTGTAGCAGTGTTTAGGTAATTTTAGATTTTTGTATTTTTTTTTTCTACAGTAATTTGCTGGCATGTCTTCCTAACGCGTCGACTGTTTTCTTATGTTTACACCCTTTAGACGGCTCGTGTGGCGACTTTATGTGGTGAAAAATATTCATCTAACGTTTCACCGGATGCATTGTGTTGGTCGACTCCTAGGCAATACATATACAACAAAGATGCATTATGTTTCTTTCTTTTTATGAAAATAGATAACATTATGTTGAGGTTGCCTTGGAAATGATTGTTTATAGGAAATTAAGGAATAAATAGAATATTATTGGTAGATAACAAAGATGAAACCAATTAAAAGGAGATATGAGCAAACTAGAAAAAAAAATAAAGCATAGAATACATTGTAAGCAACTAACATCAGAAATTAACCACTGAATTATGCAATTGAACTATTTAGTAAAGAATTAAATGGATAGGAACATAACATGTCCATATAGGTTCATGTTGATCAAGTTGGAATTAAAAGAGTGTTTCATTAGGAACACAATTATTTCTTTGACAACTTATCAAAAAAACTTCATTGTCAACATATTTCAATATTTTTTTTTCCTATTACAACATACTTTGTAAAATGAAGAAGAACAGAAAAACATAGTTTATTTTAAGGATATGGTTACATATAATGTTTTGGAACAATCTATGTCTTTAAATTTGTAATGCAATTTTATAGCCAAGTATTCAGACTATTATCCTTCATCAAAACTCTTCTACTAGTATACATTTCACTATTATTTTTAAATTTGAATTTGGCATGGTTGGTAATTAATTGAGATTTTATAGATTCATAAAGATATATATAAGCTTCTCACCAGAGCTTGGGCTGAAATTAAGAAGCATTTTAGATATATTTTCAATTTAAATGATATGTAAATTTCTTGATATTTAACAACCGGACACAAAATTACACACCAAATACTAAAAAATTTCATCATAAATGTCAATTAACAGTTCATTAGCACACATTACAATATGTAAGTATTGAATGAAGACAATAAGTTTTTGGTGCAATTTAATGAAGACAAATGTAGTTACCCAAATTTTGATTGTATTCTAAAGTATTTATTTTTTAAAAAAATAGCTAAGAAACAACAAAATCCTTAAAAAAATGTTCTTTGCATCACTTACAATGTCTTTTTATAAGTGTTTAGATATTAACACTTTTTTTTTTTTATGTTGATGAGGTTTTTTTTGTTTTCAAAAATATAAAAAAAAAATCAAAATTTACAAGGGGAAAATATGAAAAGAAAGTTATGTTATCTTAGGAAGAACATTCAATTAAATCAAACATAGACTGCAAACAAGAAAACAATTATGTTTTTTTTTTATTAATCAACTTATGAACTTTTTAAATTTACCATTGAATTAAATTATTAGTGAGAACACTGTGGTTGTTTGATGGTTATGGTAAATTATTTAGTAAATCCGTTAACTAATCAATGTTAAGAAGAGATAAATATTCAGAATATATATTGATGTTTTTTTTTTCATGTCCAATTCTGATTTTTGTACGTGGATGTTTACCTGTGATCAAGATTTGTTTTCTTGATAAATTCTAATTTTATTTAATTTTTGCTAGATAGTTTTTTGTTTTCTTTTGGTTTAGCCTAGACAATCCACCACCACCCCCCCCCCCCCCCCCCCCCATATAATTTTTGCATATCATATAGCATAAAATCATGACTTGAACCTTCCTTGTAGGATTGATTCCTTGCTTGCTCCTTATTATCTTATGTGTTGTGTTTTAAGCTATGATAATTAATTTGTGCGACTACGACATCGCAACATGAACCTAGGATAATGACTAATTATAACCATTAGATAACATTGTCTAACCAATAAAAGGGATACACATAAGGTTGTATTTAAGGCATAAATGCATTAATATGCTCATTTATGATTGGTTATGACATCAATTTTTAGAATGATAAGAACATGAGGGACTATAAAAGGTCATTGGAGTTTTATCCTGATATAATTATTATAGAGACAAGTTAAATAATGAGGTGTCATCTCATCACAACTAGTTATGATCATCTAATAACATCGTCTAACCTATAGAAGGGACACATATAGAGTTGTGTTTGAGGCATAAATGCACCACTATATCCATTTATGGTTAGATGTGAGATCATTGTTAGGAATGGAAAGAACATGAGAGAATGAAAAAGGATATTAGGGCTTTATCCATATATAATTATTATAAAGAATAGTTAGGCGATGGAAAATCATCTCATGACACATCTAATACTAATTATATCATATGGACCTACGGTAATTACTAGTTATGACCACGTGCTAATATTGTTTAACTCATGGAAAGAGTACATATATGGTTGTGTTTGAGGTGCAAATGCATCAATATGCCCATTTGTGGTTGATTGTGACATTGTTGTTAAAAATGGTGGGAATGTCAGAGACTGTATGAGGAACATGAGGGACTATAAATGAACATTGGTGTTTTATCTTGATATAATTATAATAGGGACAAGTTAAATAATGCAGTGTCATCTCATCACAAGTAGTTATGATCATCTAATAACATCGTCTAACCTATATAAGGGAGACATATAAAGTTGTGTTTGAGGCACAAATGCACCAATATATTCATTTATGGTTGGATGTGACATCATTGTTAGGAATGGAAAGAACATGAGAGAATGAAAAAGGATATTAAGGTTTTATCCATATGTAATTATTATAAAGAATAGTTAGGCGATGGATCATCTCATGACTCATCTAATTCTAATTTTATCATATGGACCTACGGTAATTACTAGTTATGACCACCTAATAATATTGTCTAACCTATGAAAAGAATACATATATGGTTGTGTTTGAGGGGCAAATGCATCAATATGCCCGTTTGTGGTTGGTTGTGACATTGTTGTTAAAAATGGTGAGAATGTGAGAGACTATATGAGGAAACTAGGGTTTTGTTTATATATAGTTATTGTATAGACGAGTTAAATGATGAAAGGTCATCTTGTGACACATCTAATACTAGTTATTCCACATGGACTTGGACCTATGATAATGATTGATTATCATATTCTTCTCAACCATTAAGTTGGACTCTATTTGTTGTTTGTTTTGATTATTCATTAGGTGCTACAATGACAAGTTTACTTGTATTCCTTATTTATGACATAATTGTTGGTTAATTGGACATAACTTATCTTATTACAATAGACATGCCAATCTAATGATTTGACATATAATCATTTGATCGATCGTTGACTAACCTTTGATCATAATGAATTAAATCATGAAAGGAGATAGGTAGCAACCTCACAAACCAAACATAAATTAGGTGTTTCAGGATTTCAAACTATATTTATCCCAAGCAGCAGAACTAAACAAGAAGAAGAACAAGTGAAGAAGAATAGCAATTAAAAGCATAGTTGTCAATAACGTTCCGGTTTCAGAGCGTTCCGGCGTGCCGTTTCGGTGTCGTACTGTTCATATATAATTAATTATACATATATGAAAAAAATAAAATATTGATTTAACAAGCATAATTAAAATTTGAATTATTTTTTATTTAAAATATTTTGGTGTTTTTAAATTATTTTGATGTATAGATGTCAAAAATAATTTTTAAAAAATAAAAAAAAATAGATTTTGAACCCGGAACGGAACCGAGGCGTTCCGGCCGGAATTTCAGGATCAGACCGGAATTAAAACCGAGACGAAAACGACGCCGTTTTGTCTCGGTTTGTTGAACGGAACGGAATTAACAACTATGATTAAAAGAAAAAATTATAAATAAATTTAGAAATAAAGGAAATAACTATAAAAATGATTAATTGAAGAAAACTAAAATTGCATGCATGGGGTTAACCATCTTTTCTAGTTGCTAGATGACTAATTTATAGTGGTATAGTATTAGAGTTCAATGTAAATACCTAAATCAAGTCCTAAACAGGTTATTCATATCAGATAAGAAGATTACATAATGAATTCTAAAACTTGTTAATTAAATTAAATCCAGAAGTTTCCAAAAAAAAAAAATGTTAAATATTCGAAGTGCCTTAACAAGTTCTTCCATTCAAAACCTAAATATGAGAAGTTTCGAAACCAACTTATGAGAAGTTTCTGCCAGGAATTGTAGCATGACATGATTTAAATTTGATTTCTTCATGCAATCTGTTAAGGAACCATCTCACCTAAAAGCTTAAGTTTATAGGTGAGGCCCCATAATATGATTTATATTTTTCTCACACACCCTCTCAAGTGAAAGCCCTTTGGGCTTGAAACTTGCACACATACCCACTCTATCTTGTGCTTGATTTTTATCAAATAGAATGGGGGTGGTGAGATTCGAACTCGTGACTGCTCGGTCAACAAGGTTCTGATACCATGTTAAGAACCATCTCACCTAAAAGCTTAAACTTATAGGTGAGGCCCCATAATATAATTTATATTTTTCTCTAACACAATCTCACACTATTTCACGAGTAGAAACTATGTCGAGCCTACCGAAGTAGAAAATAATTTAGTCTTGTATTACAAGTAACATATATATTTGAGTCTAATTATCAATGAGTAAGGTTTTTGACAGTACCCACGAGATTAATTTTTCAAAATTAGACCGAAAGAACAACTCCCACATTTGTTTCGGAGGGAGCTTAGAGATCATTTGGTGGAGTGAAAGAAAGAGATGATGATAACAAAGACAGGCCACCAAGAACAGGACGAATCCCGTCATCGATGCCATGATATTCAATTGAAACCCCCATAGCTTCAGCATAAAGAGGAAAGGCTTGTAAATAAATACAAAAATAGAAAAGATTTAATCCTTTATTTTATGTGTAAAAAAGGAGTTCCAATTTGAATCTTGCTTTTCACCATGCAGAGTGGTGTGAAAAACTGTGTCGTGTTGTTGTGTTGCCTCGTTTTGCTGTAATGCTTTCTGTCACTCCTTAATTCAGCATGCTTTCTGTCAATTATATGAAGAAAATAACAACCATCTAGTAAGTGATCTAGTGATAAAAAATTGAAATTAAGTGGTTTATTTCTTCTGTGGTTTCAGGTTCGAGTTTTATAGTTGTTAATATAACGACCACTGAAGACTTATATGTCCGTTAAATTCAGGACCTGTAAAATTAATTAAGATGCACATAAACTGATTCAAACAACCTCGTTAATAAAAAAGAAAAAAAAGTAAGCAACGATGACTTGTTGTGAAGCTGGTCCTCGACAACATATAATTCACGTACGCTTTTCTTCGTTTTTACTTTACTTATGAACGAATAAACCTAGGAATCATGTTGCTTCATCGTTATTTATCGAGGTAATTTTTTTATTTATCAAATCTAAATCAAGTGAGGACTTGAATGGAAAGGTTTTTTCTTGTTATTTTTCTTACGAGTCAAGTAGATAATTATTTTTTACTAGAACGAAAAGGAAAAAACACAAGGTCCAAACCGAGATATAAAGAAACACTAGAAAGAAGATGATCCTTGCTCGCATAACCTCGGTTCCTATGTTCTTGAGATAGCGAGAGACAAGCAAGGAGAGCCTGAACAGTTGAGAATGACTTTCTTACGAGAAATCACCACATCAACGGCTTTCTACGTGCAGCTGTCGATCATCCTGTTGATCACCATCATGCAACACTCAGAAGCCAGGGAATTACGGCCGTCCGATCATGGACTGGAGTACCAGAGCCTGCCGCCAACAGGGGCGAAACTTCCTCCTCACATGAAACACTTCTTTGGAGCATCTAATTCAGCGACGAGAAGCACGATGCCGCCTTCAACTGGTGCTGCATTGCCCACAGCAAACTCAAGCGACACGTCGTGGTGGAGAGCTGCTGGCGGTGGCGGTAGAGGCGGTGGCGGTAGAAGCGGCGGCGGTGATCATGTGAAGCACCTGCTGTTGGTGGCAAGTTTGGTGTGTGGGGTAGCGGGTTTGGGTTTGCTAGTTTCTTCTGCTTTCATTTGCTACCACTTTATTAGGCATAAAACCCGACCTTCATCATCATCAGCAGCAGCAGCTACAGAAAATAATCATAGGAGTATTACTGTATATGATGCTCAAAAGTAGTAGTGCTCTTACTTCATTGTTTTCTTTTTAATTTAATTTAATTTGGGTTTAGTATTTAAATACTATTTTATAGTTTATTTGGTTAGAAGTTCAAGGTTATAAATAAATCCAAGTAAAGTTGTACGAGTACTTTAAATCATATGTATATGTAATCAGCTCATCTCAGGAATTGTGTTTGTTTTTTGCTGGCCTACTTTGGATTTAAATTTAAGTTTATTATATAATTTTTATTTCCTGGCAAATAAAATGTTATTTCTTACTAGCCCATTAACATATAAAAGGTTATCAATGAAATGAAGTGAGTGTTTGAGAGTGTGGTTGAGATTGTTTATCAAAATACTTTTTTCGTTCATAAATAGATCAAAATGATTTTTATTTTATTTTTTAAAAATTTATTATTGACATGAGCATAAGAAAATGATCTAAAAATATCATTTTTTTTTTAAATTTAAAGTAAAAAATAAAAAATTTCTTTGTTTTCAAAAATGTATTTGAAACGTAATGTCAGACCAGGCAAAAGAGTCTAAGCATTCTTCTTTCTTCTAACCAATTTATTTTCAAATACAAAATGTGTAGTTTTTTAATAGGTTTTTATTCTTTTTTATTACATGTAATTAAGACAAAGCAGTGAGAACCAATTCCTAGAATTAATTTTGCATTAGTTTTGGTTCCATAAAACTAGTATAAATAGGGGACGAAGGAGAAAGGTTCTGCATAACTTGAATTAGTTTTCAAGCCCTAATTATATTTTTAAAGAAAAATAGCAAAACAAATCCAAAAAATATATTTTTGAAGTATCTACATTGTTTTTTTTTTTTTTTTTTTTTTGTATTTCTAACATCTTTTCCAAGATATTAAAAACTATAAAATTTACTATTGATACGTTAAGTTTTTAACATGTTCATTCCTAGACATACACCGCCAACCAGCAACCTTCTCTTACAACAGTCCAGCAACACCACAACCACAATCACTTTATTTCTACCATTTTTGAAAACAAAAACACACACTTAAGCAGACCAAATTGTATTTGTTCGAGATATTTGGATATGGAAACAAATTAGAGAATAAATTAGAGAATATGAACAATGGCTTAGAGGTGTGAAAAGAACATTGTTTTTAAGGTGTTTATTTTTCAACACAAAGAGAACACCTATAGGATACAACTACGCCTTATAAATCTCTTAAAAGAATAAGAAGAGAAGACAAAAGGAAGAAAATATGTTTTCATGTTTTTCTGTTTTATATATTAAGAATGTATATATAGGTAGACTTGGCAGACTTATAATATTTTAATGAAACAATATGATTGTTCAATGAATAGTCATTTTAATGAAATAATATGATTGTTCAATATTTAGCTTTATTCCAACAGTCATATCTATCAAGTTTCAAGTTTCAACTTCCCAAGTGTTAAGTGTTCTTTTTTTTCTTTTTTATTCACTTACAAACAACACCAACAATCCCCCACTAGTTTGTAATGAATGTCTTTTCACTTGATAGAATTATGCTTACAAAAAGTATTATGCAATTTAAAACAAAATATATATATATATATAAGTGGGAAAGCACTCTAGCAAGCCACAGTGTTTTGTGAGGAGATGAAAGCTGACCCGGACACCCCGGTTATCAACAAAAAAAAAGTGGGTTCGGGAATTAGTCGTGGTGCGCGTAAGCTGGCCTGGACACCCAGGTTATCAAAAAAATAATTGGATCCGAGGATTAGTTGTGGTGCGCTTAAGCTAGCTCGGACACACTGGTTATAAAAAACAAAATAAAAAAAAATATTCAAGGAAAAAAACAAAAAACAAGCATAACCAGAAGAAAAAAAAAAAAAAATATTATAGCGGGAAAGCACTGTGGCAATCCACAATGAAATGTGTGGGGAGCTACAGTGCTTTCTCCACACTGTTTGTATGTATAATTAAACACCTTAGGGCGTCTATTTGTAACTTCATATCATTTTTTGAATAGATTGCTAATCTTTTATAGAACTTAGGAAAAAAGGCTTATTATTGTGTATAAAGTTTAGATTGTTTAGACATTATTTGATTTGAATTGATGTGTGTATTTTATTTGATCATTTATGTTGATTTGCATATTTACTTTTTGGGTTGTGATTTTCTTTTGGCCATTAAATATTGGTGTATAATTTAAGTTTGGTTTTGTGTTGATTTATTATAATTAGCATGAGATTTGAACGAAGTTCATCAAATTAATAAGATTTTGTGTGGATTTTCTTGCAATTGCTTGGTTTTGAGGTGATGAACGATAATTCATCTGGAGTTGACATCATGGTCAAAAGAGTTCGATTAAGACTTTGTTTTGTGTTTTTGCTAAACATTAATTTAGTACCTTTTTAATTTCTGAAAGATCATTTTGCAATTAATTTGAGCTCCTCATTTTTTTACCCTCTCATATTTAATGTTAATGTTTGGAGTTGTGACCTATTTGCGAGGCATTTTTATAGTATTAAATAAATTAATTGTTTTTCACAAAAACAACAAAAATCTTTCTTTCAAAAATACAACTTTATTCTAAATTGTACATGACCAAGTTTCTCAAATATAAACTGTATTTTCATAATTTACTATACTAAAAAATCATTAAAAAATATAGTCTTATTATCTTGCATGCATATTTGATTTCATAATCAATTAATTAAAGTCATGAAAACTTGGTCTACATTTAAAAATACCAAAACAAAAAGTCATTTTGTTTTTTTCAATATACAGGACTATAAAGTTATACATAAGACATATCCTCGATATTGAATAAAATGACACTTTATTTTATTTTTACTTTAGAGAAATTATGTTTTAACTTAATAAGATAAGAATGTTTTTACCAAGAAAGACTTTTCTTAAGCCTTAGACAGACCAACGATTAGAAAACACAACAATATCTTTACATCAGACAAATAAACAATATAGCTTATCTTAAATAAGATGTGTTATGAGTGATATGTACTTTATACACAATCAATGCTCTTATCTTGACTTTGAGATTAGTTAAGGTCTCTAATAATAAAAAAGAAAATATATGTTTTATGCAAAATTGAGAGCGACAAATCTCAATTTGAGGATTACCCATTTTTTCACTCAAACTCCAATCTTAATATCAAACCTAGTAAATTCAAACAAAGTTTAATGTAATAATCATATTTATCCACTTGTCTTTGCCCTTAAAAGTTTTTTTTCTTTGCATTTTATTAAAATTTATTAGTGTTTTTATATTATTTTGATATGTTATGTCAAAAATATTTTTTTTAAATAAAAATAATATTATTTTTTATATTTCAAAATGGTATTAAAAGAAAGACAATATGGGTTAATGAGAGAGAGAGAGAGGTGTGCATGGCAATACATGGGTCATACATATTATTTGTTTATTTATTAGCCCTGCATAGTTGTCTATGGACATTTTTTTTCTCTCCTACCTTAAAAAATTATAATTGTTCATTTTTTGTTTTACCTTTTTAACTTTAGTCCTTATTATTTTTGTCCCCCAGTCATCTTGGTTTCTTTCTTGAGAATTCTTTTTTGTTCATTTGCTATCATTGCTTTTCTTTTCTTTTTTTATTCATAATAAAATACAGTAATTTGGCTAGTCGAGACAATAACCTAATTTATTTATTGGATTTTCTTTTTCACCACCTAAATATTTTATGAGAAAAGATAGCAAGGACTGGCGGCATAACATGGGCCCCACCTAGTCTCTAAAACATATTTGATTATAAAGACAAATAAAAATAAGTTTTCGATTCTTTCTTAGGATAAATAAGTTTTTGCCAATTTTAGAATAAGTGAAGAAATATTATTTCAAGTTAGTTTGAAAAACAATAATAATGCTTATTATTCAAAATTTGTATTAATTATTCAAAATATTGAGTTATAACATTATATATTAAGGGGAAGACAACACAACTAGTCTTTGTCTTGTGTTACTTCTATAAACCCCAGAGCTCAAGCACAACCCCTACAAAGGCCTTCATAGATAAAACAGTTGATATATATATATATATATATATATATATATATAGATAGATACACACACACACATACCAATTTAAATGAGATCTTGCGAAGAGGAGGAGGGTCATTGCTAGATTGCTTGAGTTTTTCTTGGACTGGACTGGTACTTCTCATTGAGCTAACAATAATTCTTGAGCAATGCAGAGTTCTGTTCCCGGTTTACTTATCTTTTGAAAACTTAGCCAACAAGAATTGAAGTAATAACACTCCCACCTTTTGGCTGTTACTCAAAATATTCAACACTATTAACAGCATAAACATAAATATATAGGTTTACTATGGAAAACAACAAATGTATGGACATAATAATGTTCTCCAACTCTTCATGATGTTTTTTTGAACAATTCTATTCTATACAAAGTACGAATTTTAATATGTGAATTGCTGACTGTCCTGTACAAATATGGTATGAACAGATTGGGATGTCAAAAAAATCATGTCTGCTTCGTCTTCTTCCCTGCAAGAATTGGCTGGATCTGCAAATGCCTGCTGAAGGCCTCGTTGAAAAGAAAACGAGTCTGAAAGGCTGATATGATTGGGAGCCAAGCTAAAACTGCTACGGGTGCGAAAAGAGCCACGCTCATTCCATAATCATATGCCCTGGCAAGAACCCTAGTGAAATGCCACAATCCAGTCTCGTCTATCTTAGGCCTTGCGGCTTGCGCGATCTGACAGACCAAAATATGAGCAATGATAGCTGGGATTGATGTGTTTTCAAGAAAAATATTCAAGATGCTTACCAGTATCAAGCCCCATCCAGTGGGTAAGAATGCCAGACAGCAGACAATCAAGTCCTTCATTGATAGGTCGCAAACGTTGGACAGAATAATGATAATGGCCAGAACAGCAATGGAAAGGAATGCTTTGAAAAGCCTGAACGCTAGGTGGTAATTGGTACTGAACTGTTGCCTTCCCATGTTCACAGCCTGCATTGCATCACGAGAAAATGTTAAAACTGAATTGGTAAGACTGCAATCTGAGTTAAGACCTTGGATATTCAAACCAAGAACCATTTTCAACCAGCTGCTTCAGTTCGAGTGAAGGAATGATGGGAAAATTGAAGATCCCTATAACTTTTAGAACAATTAGGGAAGTATTTACCTTGACTAGGAGAAAGACTGCCAAAATCACAACCCACGAAAGAATGTAAACAAGGACATTTTTGCTCTTTTGGGAGATGTCGAGGTGATACACCAGACCATACTGGTACATGAAGAACCGAACAGATAAAAGTATTTCAAGCAGCCTAGCACCCAATCCTGAACTGCAGAGATGGGTCTGCTCATCATCCCACCATGAGTGCCAACTTTTATCTTGCTGAATTCCTATACCACCTGGCAGCCTGATCCACTTGTTCAAATTTTTCCAGTCATCTAATATCTTTTCCCATTCAAATCCAGCAGGATTAAACAGAAATGGTGCGAACAACCAAGTGATCGACATGAACCAAATGGAATAAGTGATTAAGACGTATGCCATGCTGCTCTGGTAGGACCGTCTAAACAAATCATAGACAATCAAAAGGAGTACTAGCTCAAATCCTTTAACAAAGTGGCTTCGTGAATATAATCTATAAATCTCAGTGAAGCTGGCATGAAATACCACCACCTTGCGCCCAGTTGGTCGGTACTTAGCACCCCCATGTAACATCGTTCGACCATAATAATGAATTTTTGTCCCAAGTGAGAAGGTGAAGAAAACAGCAGCTAGTTGCAATTGCATGAGGGTAAAATCTTTAATGGCTGTGAGAAATCCTTTCTCAAGTCCTATTTCCATCACCATCGGTAAGCCAGTTAGAAGCCCAAGCTGGATAAATGATTGGGAGGCAAGAGCTGTTTCCAATGATTGTATGTTATGAACTCTAGCCTCAAGTAGGAGTGCCTTTTGCAGACCGCTTAGGACAAGGTATAGCTGGCCGTAGAGGAACACATAAATTCCAATTACCGAAATCTGTGGATTTTACATGCGGACTTTGATTCAATAAATAATTATCAAACAAGGAGCAAACTGACTGGTATTACATATCATAGATGCAGAGGGCAACACAAATAAAAATGTTTTCAGAGTAACAAGAGAACTTGTTAAATTTAACTTTAGAAGAATAACTATTTTCTGGTTTATGAATTAGCAATGTACGTAGCAAGCAACCCTAAAGACCATTTGAACTGGTAATAAATTAGAAAATAAAAAAATAGCAAGGAATCATTTTTCTTCATAAACTAACAACTTGTATATGCATGAGGCTAGACAAGGAAACTTGAGTAGTATTAATAATCCGAAAAATTCAGAACAAACTACAGTAGATAAGCATCATAATCTAAAGATTTTTTTCTTACCTTGCACCCCAATGCACGTATACCAGCTTGTTTACTTGAGTAATTTTTTAACATAAAATCTAGCTTTTATACTAGGCTAGTGAACATGAACCTATATGTGGGAACAGTTTTCCACAAAGAAAAATATTTATGGTGACTTTACATCAATCTCATCAAATTTACTTCTTTTTTGAATGCAGAATTATTTCAAGGTGCAAAAGAAATACCAGGTTACTGAAGTAAAACCCAGTGGTTGTAAAGTAGCAAGATAGCATCCGGAAAAAATCAAAACAGTGTCCAAGTCGGTATATGTCACGGCTTATAGTTTGTTCACTGTTTCCATTTGCTACTTTGGCTTCAAACTTCGAGATTTGATTTAGACCTACATCACGACCTTTTCCAACTTGCAGGTACTCATGATAAGATATGCATCCCCGTCTTAATGTAGAATTGAATCCTGCATCAGATAATACATAAGTAGCTCTAAATAATCACCCCTCACATAGAGAAAATTGTGAGAGTACTGGTCCATACCTGCATATACATCCTCACTTAAGTTTATTGTTTTTGATGCTTTGCTTATGCCACCCCTTGTGATGTGAAACAACCTGTCAAATACATCTGGGTGCCCATAGTGGAACCTTACCCTAAGTAGAAGATGAACATTACAAGAATAAATTAATAAAGATTGACCACATGAGCAAAAATCACTTTTGTGCATAGAATTAAAAGGTCTCGACAAGAACTTGCAGAGGACAGCTGAACAGAATTACAAATTTATTAGCAGTTTGGTTTTACAGTTTTCCTCAATTTTCTAGATCTGAGCTCCGATGAGTATGATAAGCTGAGATTCATAACAAAGGATCCAAAAACAAGTTAGTAGAAAAAGGGCAACTGGTACCTGAGAGGATTTGCAAGAAGCCTTTGACCAATGGTGACAAAGCTTGTCTCTTGATATGACATGAACCAAGCTAGAGATGAGACACTGCAGTTTGGAAGATACATATTATGTATTAGAGAACTTATAAGTGCAAGAATTCAGATTTTGAAGAGCAATAACTACATATGACAACCTAATTAGTAAGAAAAAAGAAAAAAAACAAAACAGATTCTTTTGAGGGTCCAGACAGGTTAACAGGTTTTTGATATAATTACCCAGCTCCATAAGTATAATGGAATGCTTTTTCTAAACTTGTTTGAAGTACTGCAAAGTGTTTAAAGAACTGCTAATATCAGCATCCAGTATCCTTAGTTTAGTGTTGAAGACTATAAATTGAAGGCTATTCCTTATAGCTTGGGCTCTTCGTTGAATTGCTTTCATATTATGTAGTGCATCAAGCTACGTCTCCCAAACTGGTGAAGGCCAGACTGGTTCTAGGTATGGCATCAAGAATGAATGCATGACAAGCTACCAGTGACATGAAGCAATTAAAAGATAAACTAGCTGGCATATTTATATATGGTTTAGTCTCGGTATTCTCTAGCTCTTGTTCTGGTAGTAAATGAGTCTAGCTGTGAACTCAACCTCACTGTGGCTTTTAAGAGTTTAAAGTTTCATCAATATATGACTTTGGTCTTCTAAAGGCACAAGATTTATTCATTTAATTTATGGGAGAAATGAACTAACCTTCCTGTGAATATGTGTTCCCTCAAACCAAGTATAGTTGGAGGTCTCTGTCCTCGCTGCCGAAGAAATTCTTGTAAAAGGTTTCGCATTTTGAAAGCTTCTTCCAAATAATTATCCTGTAAAAATAGAGAGCTTAAGTATAAAATGCAAGCTAAATGTATTTATAGATACAAGTGGAAAACTGTACTTGGTTCATATCGATTGTTTGAAGAGCTTCACCACGTGTAAAAATTATGGCATGATTTTGATTTTCTGGTTTCCCTTCTCCAATATTTGGTGGTCCAGGAAGTTTTATGCGATAAATTTCCTATAGAAAAACATACAGCATATTCAGCCCAAATAAGCAGTTGTGCATAAAAACTTCACACGCACGCAATAAAAATGTTGATTGAGCTACATGCATCTCTCTCTCTCTCTCTCTCGTGAAGAGGTGAATACATTTCTGTTACAAACTGTTTTATCAACTTGTTATATGCTGATTGATTACAATTTAAGAGAAACTTTCTTAAGGGATTGAGCTTCTAAGTTGCAGCCATTTTTGTGTCTTGTATAATTAGATATACTTCTTTATGATTCATTGACTCTTATCTCCATTTAATTTTTAAGGAATCAGTTATAATTTTTTTATCACCATAGAAACTAGAGCCTTTGATGCCTTCAATCCAATTAAAAGAAGTACTCAGTAAGATAAAATGTGTAATTTTGACTGATCTAGTTTTAGATCATATGTTTGTACAAGATGGTGTTTCAAGGTATACACATTAAATTAGATAAGATTTTTCAATTTTTAATTTTCAAGAATTTTAATGTTCGGGACAGAACTCTAGAAAACTTCAATCTGGTATAAGGCAGTTAAATTTTCAACAAGTTATATATAACAGCTAGACTTGGACCTAGCTAATTAAAATATAATCACTAAGACACATCCCATATGCCAGATATGTGGTTTATTCAAACATAGAGCTCTGTAAAATTCTAACATCTACACAAAGTGATAAATTGAATGTAATCTAAGCATGTGAATAAAAAAGCTAATTGCAGACTTTTTGCTTCTCTACTCAAAAGCATGAAAATTTATTATGGTCTTATCATGATAGGACCTAACTCTTTTCAAGTTCATATTATGATAGCAAACTAATTAAAACCACACACTCATCACTCTGAATGCAAAACGTAAGAAGCTAGCTAAATTAATGAGACAAAACATAGTGAATAACTGAGTACGTTTTGGCTCGTTGAACCTCCCTGGGAAAGCAAAAAATTGCACTCCATCGTAAATGTCTAAATCTTAGAGTTTAGCAACTTTCACTCTCAAAAACTGGCTAAATCTTTAGACATCTAGAAAGTTTATTAAGTGTAAGTTTTAAATCAATCTTCAAGCTGTTCTTTTCTCCCACAATGCCAAGTGCATTGTAAATTTGCAATTACTACACCCACTGTGCCCAAAAAAATGAGTACTTTTTCAGAGAATCGGTATTCATTAAGGAAGAATTCAAAATTCTCAAATTTAACATATTTCTCAAACGAGACAACATTTCTATATTGATCCTCAAAGCATGTTGTAATACAATCTGAATAAGTCACTACCTGATCAAAACCACCGACAGCTTTAACCAATATAGAAGAATAAACCTTCTGAGATTTATCTTTCACCATCTCTTCTATCTCCTCAACATAAGCAACACGGACAGAGGGATACCTTCAAGTGATAGTTATGTGGTCAAAATCAGATGAATTGATGCTTTCAGTATAGGAATATTTAATTTGTTTAATGTAAAATGGTACCTGTTCATCAAGTCAAGTATGTCTTGTGCATGGGGATCTCCAGAGGACTTTTGTGATCCAAACATTTGAAATGAAATGACATAAGTGAATTTCAAGTCTGCCAGTGCGTCTAACTGAGCAAATAATATACGATTATTATTTTCAGCACCGTCATAACCTTCAAGAATATCTGGATAAGCACAGCCAGCAATAGCAAAGACCATGTTAAGTAATACAATTCTCAGACGTAAAAATCTGAAGTAATGCATTAATGATTTACTCCTTTTTGTAATAAGATCATAAGTTATCTGAAGCTATCTGCTAGATTCTTCATAGCGAACCTTCATTGTCAGCCATATCGAGAAATGCCTGAACTCTTAAGGCTTCTCTATAGTACATCATTCCTCTAACTGTTATAAGAAAAGAAAACAGAGATGGAGGTTATATCCAAGTTAATTATATCCATCACGTTGAAATCAATGGCGATAACATTAATATTACTAAATCTTTCTATTCACCTGTTCTGCTCAATGTTTGACCTCGGAAAGAAACCCAATTTCTAAGATCATTCCTCATTTTTTCATCTTTTATTTCGTCTGAATCTTCACATCCCGTGCGTTCCAAGAAGTTTTTCCACTCATCTAAGATGTACAACAGGATAGAGACAAGATAAGAGTTGTGTTTGGACTAGCATGAAGAAACAAATAAAAAAAAAAAGGACTCCTTTCTCACCTGGATAAATCCTCTGCATGTAAAACTTGATGGAAACCCCTTCCTTTTTTGAATTAAGTTCATCCGTTGAATACATAACATCTTCCTTGTAGTGTGGAGTTAAAACACTGATAACCAGAATATTAAAGTGAGAAAGTATACATGGGATTACAATCATTTCTCTGTTAAACTCAAGATTCCAAGCCATTCTTCTTTAATCATAATATTTTCATTTTAATGGGAAAACTAGTACCTTCTATATAAATGTTCAAGTAATTTGTTGGATTTCTCCTATGATCCATACACATGTTCAAGATTCATTTTGTTAGGATATTCCAGGAATTGAAAAAATCAAATTACAGAATAATAATGAACATTCAAACAATGCAGATAAAAGGATATTATATTATATCTAATGCAGTAGTTATAATTTATTGAATCCTGAATTATTATTATGCATGGTATTATTGCATCACAAACTCAACCCAATTATGTTTCAGTGTCCTATCCTGGCAGCCATGTCTTCAAGCTGGGTAAATGAGGGATAGCAATGAGTGGTCACTAGCATAAAAAAGTATTCAAATTTATTCTTCTGAATAGAATAGCTGTAAAGGATAAATTTATTCTAGATTGAAAATGAATTGGATTGAAGTAATAAAAGAGAGTTTAGCACCTTTAAAGAGGGCGGATTTTTTTTATAAGAATAAGTTGAAGATTTTAGGAAGAAGACCCATGTGGTCCACCTCAGTTAATATTGCATTGAGCTCAATGGAGTCAAGTTGTTTTCTATAGCATTATTAGTGCTGCACTGTAAGTTTCAACCCTCCTGAATACTTAGCATATGTCATCAAGTGACTTAGAAATTTGAATACCTGATCCAAATATAGATGATGGAAAATCAAAAGGAAAGCAGAGGCCAATAGAGAAGCAGGAAAACTGTCATGAACAATAAATAGAAGGTAAGAACTAAGAGCTTAACCTGAAAGATAGCATATTCTGCACTTTAGGAGCACTAGGCATATCAGTGAAGAGAGAAGTAGCAAAGAATGAAATACGTCTTTGAGCCTCTAAGTTTGCAGGTATGTCCGTTGCCTTGTCATTGACTGTAAGCAGCCAAAGGAAACGCCTGATCTGCCATTCAAAGTTTGAACCAACGTGGTAGTATGTATGTTAGTTTTGCCTAAATGAATTGCATAGTTAGGCTGTTTCCTTAGCAATCATAAAGAAGGAAAAGATTCCTAAAACAGACAAAATAAACCAGTTGCTTATTGCCCAATAACCATGGATTAAAAAAAAGGGAAAAAAAGAGTGAAAATTCTGTGTCTCAGAAAGAAGCTCTTTTTGGCCTTCCAACGAAATAACGAATGGTTGATAAAAGATGCACGGAATCAACTATTTTATTAAAGAGATATAAATACTTTTTGACATAAGTTTTCAACAGACTCGAGGAAAGAATGACACTTTCTGTATCAAAAAGGGAAGGAAAAAAATAGTATCACCTGTTCATTGAAAGTGCCACTATCTGGCAATGGAAAATGGATAGAATTCCTATCAGTAGATGATTCAAATAATTGTGGTTCAATTCTTCTGGATAAATCAACAAAGTTCTCTTCTGTCTGCTCAACATTCTGTTGGGAAGAGTAGATCAAATCCAATATTCTGTTCAGAATGAAAATGAAATGGAGTAAAGTGACGCATTAAGTTGATCTTAAAAATTTGGACTAATCCCTAAAACGAGAGCCCCTGGGAAAACCTAACCTGGAACCATCTGTCATCATATCATAGGTCACGAGCTCAAACATATCTTGGAGAACTTTCACAACACTACCTTTTTGATTTTCATTCCCCTCCAGCTTAAGAAATTGTAAAAATATTGTATTTTAATAACCAGCAATGAGAAATAACTGCATAGTCAATCTTAACACTTTCATTCTCAATGATTTTATAGTTACCAGAAGTTCAACCAACTCAATACATTTTTCTTTTAAAGCTGGAAGCTCACTCATCTTGAAATCCTCAAGAAGACTTGACCTCCGCATGCTTTCTTCAATTTCATTTAGTATGCTGGATACAACTCTGAAAACCGATGCAGGAAACACCACAAGGTCAGCAATAGTATTTGAAGGCTACATATGAGAAGCAAGCAGAGAGAAGTAACTCGGCTTCCATGCCAATCAAGAAAACACAAAAAACTATACAAAACTTGTCCAAACTCAAAACCCAAAGTCTGGTTTTACATATTGAAGATTTCATTCAATCAAAAGGTGCATCTTCTGTACCTTTTTTCCAGATTGCCTACAATGAGCATCTCAAGGACATACTTGAGTGACTCATAGCACTCCTTCACAGCACAATACATGTACTTGTCTTTTTTAATCTTTCTGAAAAGAATCTCATCCTTCCCCACAAAATCTCTTGCAATGCTCAGTGCTGTTGAAAACTAGTAAGAATAAAGAGCTTTGTTTATAGATGAATGATGTTATCAAAACAAAAAAACTACGAAATTTTGAACACATGGAACAAACCTTGTTTGCCAGTAGGAAAATAGGCCAACGAACCATGCCAGAAAATAACTCCGAAGACATAGGTATTGTCATCAAATCCAACTCCCTGTTGATGAAAACATGACCTATAAAATATTTCTTGGAGATAGAGATGGAAACAGATCAGTACTCCAACAAGTAAAATGTACCAGTTGCTTATTAAGTCCTCCAGCCGGAAGGTTTTGATTATTTGGTTCCATACGAAAACAAACTTGGCAACATCATTTGCTTCATTTCCAGAAACCTAAAAATAAAATCCAGTAAATTGTCGTGTTGAGAAAAAGGAGATCCTCAATTGAGAAAGATATTCTAACATTAACAAATCCCATACCTTATGAAATCTCAGGGGAAAGAAATTTCTTGTTTTCTGATCCCTTTTTTCTGACGGGGGGGTCAGGCAAACACTGAATGCAGAAGGCAAAGCATCAAATCTACTTCTCAGCATCCCCAATGTTCGAATCTACAATTAATAGGTGAAATAAGATTCAACCCCAATATTAGGTGAGAAAAAATTAAAGCAATAAACTCCACCAGGATTACCTCACCAAGATGATTTATAATGCCATAAACTCCTCCAAAAATTGTGCAGAAAACAGAATACCAAATCTGTGTGTCCATGAAATACACCTGAGAAAATTGCAAAATAAGCAAATGTCAGGCATTATATGTTTTCTAGGGAAAGTACAATGATCCAAGAACTTCAGTATCATTCATGCCTTGGTGACTGTAATGTATTTGTTTTAATATTTTGATTTTCCACTTTCATGGGTTAGCTAGAGAGAAAGATTTGTAACAGAATTGCATCAAACTAAAAAAGCATAGCCAAAATGAAAAAGAACATCAGAATCTCACAACTATAATTGGAGCCCATATAGCCACAAGTGCACCAACATTGCTTTTCACTGCAACAGAAGAAACTTGCTTACTACATACATAAAGTGAGTGAACTCTTAGAAGCTACATGCAGAATGAAATGAAGTTTACCTTTTGGGAAAAGCTCATGCCAGTCATAATTTTTCACACCTATTTTCAAGATTAGTCTTGTTGGTCCAATGAGTGGTTTGATCTGCATTTTTCCATTGATAAGAATAATCAGTATCTTTTCTTTTATCGGCACACCTCTCATCATGACAATACTGAAATCATATAACAAGACAGCTAGATGAATTAAGCTTTCACAAAGAGAAGTGGAATGGTATGACACAGTAATGAGCAACCAATTATCATGTTGAGTAAACATAAATGTTTCTCAAAATATTCTTTATGGCTCTTTCTATACAAATCCCAAGTTAAAAATTTTATGAAACTGAAAGAACTATTTTTTATCGGTAGTTGGTATGAAAAATAAAGTCATGTTTCTTAATCCAGAATCAAAAAAGAATAGTTGTACTAGCACATAGACTGGACATATTAAGGTGCGATTAACTGTCTATTACAAATTTGAACAGCAATGAGAGGATTATGTGGCTTATTGGTATAGTATTTTTTTAATCATGTTACAAGGACATATAAGATGTAATGAAAGAAATAAAATAAAGACCTTCAGTTTCACTAGAGATGGTAATATTCCAAGCAATCAAGACCAGAATACTCCTTTGTATCAGAAAAGAGCTGAGATTTAATTGATAATACATGTAATAATACAATATTAACTTGCAAATGTTTTTTTGTATATACATACATAATTCTATAAAATTTAATTTACATGCTACACATGTTGTTCTTGCAGACATTTAGACTGTTCCGAGTGATTATATAAACATGAATTTTAGTGGTTAGACTTCAGTGTATATAGCTCATGTCCCCAACTTTTCATCTTGTGCCAATGAGGAATAATTAATGCCACTTCCTTTCTAATGAACTGCATGTTACTAACTCATTCAGCCTTGATGTCACTGTAAATAAATTTAAATGATACAGTATCCACCTACAACAATCAGTCTATGTGCAAAATTAGAATTGAAGCAGACACTAGTTTTGGATTATGTATCACATATCGGATGATAACCATAGAAAAGGGAGAGAATTTTAGCACTTCTCACCTCAAAACAATAGCTGAATAAAAATTTGGTAAATAATACCAGCACCCAAAATACTGTATATCTGGAAAGTATGAAAAAGTGTGTTTAGGGAAGAAAAAAAAAGAGGCTAAGGAAAAGCTTCTAAAAAGGGAAAATGAGATACTTGAGAACTGAAACTTGGGGTTCTTGCATCCCACGTCCAACATATAATCTTGGCTGCATCATAAAACAGATTTTGTTGAATTATGGATGAAATAATCTAATAATAAACAAAAAATAGAGGATAAACGTTAGGTTTATATGCTTCACATGGCATAACCATGATAAGAACCAGCACTTGTATGAATTTAATTCTCAGCTAAAATATTTATGAATGGACAACCACCATAAACATCTGGTAGAGCACATGTTTAAATTTTCTTAGAATAGTGACGCTCTTTCTTCCATCTACAATCATGACATGATTTCACTTTACACCAGTATTTCTAATATAAAATGTAGTTGTTTAGAAGTTCAATTGTACTCCTAGATTTTCAACAAGGACACGTGATCATGGATTCATGTTTTGTAGTATCACTTAGAACTGAATAATCTTATGTATATGTATTTACGTGTAATGCTAACAGTCATCCCATCATAGAACATAACTCTTTAGGTTGACCAAGTAAAGACAAATTTCTATTCAAAGTTCATTTTAATATTTACTGTAGTTTTAATTAGATGCCTTTAACATCTTGAAACTTGTAATTCCCAATCCAGTTTGGAAAACATAATCAGAGTCAATCTTACAATTGGCATTGGCTAATTACTGAAAATTTTAGGGAAAGCACGTCATTTCAAGATAGAAAAGCAAGTGAAACTAAAATATTCTGAAGGAAATTCAAAACAAAAAGTACTTGACTAGTCATACCTGTGTCCACCAGGAAAATATTTTGAATATCTGATAATTCGAGACCTCAATGAACTTGTGAATTGCAGGAACAAAGAATAGGACCATCTCAACTGCATTAGTCGTAAGGAAAATTGCAACGGCAACCATATAGGAAGAAAAACACAGCTCCCCTAGCCAGCTTCTATATTGTGTGGAATAACAAGTATACTTTCTTTTAGATCTAGCATAATATACAGGTAGAACAATAGTCCATATGACTGCAACTAACAGCTTCAGAACTTGTTTCTTTCTTGACAAATTATCCATCATGAGTCTGTTTTTCCATGTAAAGACAATGTCAAGAATTGCTGCAACGAAAAACATTTATTTATCAGTTTGTTGATCTCTATAACTTCTTCAATATGTGCCGCACATGATGAAGTTTGTGCAGGCATGTCTTGAGAAGGGGGTGGGGGTGACTGACATTTTAGAAACCCTGTATCTTCATGGTGTTAACAGTGCTTTTAATGATTTAGTCATTAGCACATGATAGAAACATACCTTGTACAAGTTTAAGAATTGCAGATGTAATGAAGATGCTCATAATGTCCTCAAATACTACTGCATCAAGCATTTCAAGTGGAGACCCCAAATCATGGCAAGCCATAATTATCATTGCCTGAAATGCAACAAAAATTGTTATTAGACACGGCTAATGCATCATGGAATGGAACTAATAACAAAATCAGTTGTATGATGTATTTGACCTGAAGGGATAGAATAAAAAAGCTCCACATTCTATCAAAGCTCCTAAAAATCTGCCAAAATGAGCGAATCTCAACAAAATTTTTCTTGCCCAACCATTTTGGTTCATGTATTTCTTCAACAGTACCCTGATAGGAAAGAAAAGAAAGTTTAGAATTGGATTATCAAATGCCAGGCAATGACCCAATTTCCCAAAACAAGGTTGGAAATTTCGTGAGCTCATAAACCAAAAAATAGCGAAGAGATATCAAATTATTCTATTTTTCCTGCTTAAATGCTCATATAAAAGCCACAATATATCAAAAGAAAAGGTATCCTTCTCTCGTTAGTCTCACTACTGATATAGGATGAGTTGCATTAAGGCTTATTTGTCAAAAATTATACATGTTCCTGAAAGCAGGCACTTTAATCCAAGAAGTAAAGGTCCAAAGCAATAAATTCAACAGATAAAGTTTGGGAGGATCACCCACAACACCCATATAAACACAAGATTCACCTCACTAAATCCTCTGATTGATGAATAAAATGTGGAACATTACTAGCTATCCAAGTTTAAATCAAAATGGGCTTTCCCTTTTCACAACAAAATCACAGAAAAAAGAGAACTGAAGACATGGTAATCTATGTACGAGATTAACAACTATAGTTATGTGCGCATGCTAATGGCTCAAATGCAGTGCATTATGTCCCTTCACAAACTAGAAATAACAGAAGCTACATTTCAAAATAGACAATAGAGGAACAGAATAATTGAAACTATTATTTGAAACCTGTTCAGTTTATAAATAAATAGCAATCTGGAAAGAAAAAAAAATGTTTGTATGGCCAAGAGTGATGACGTTTACCCCTAGTTCTTCATCCTCTTTTAATCCCAATTCTTCATCCTTGTTTTCTTCTCTCTTTCTCTTTTCTTCTACAGCATTCTTACGTTTGGGTTTATTTAAAGAGTGGAAACAAAAGTAATCATGATCCAGACGCATGGGCCAACCTATTTGGAAACAATCATGAGACCTGCAAAAATATTGTAGCCCTAACAATGTATCCTTAAGATCTTAACTTTTTGAAGCTGACTGAAACAACAAGGATTCAGTGCTAACCAGAAATACTCATTCAAATCATCGTAGTTTCTCCATGTAGAATGATCAGCCGTCCCGTTTTTGCTTTTCAGAGCTTCCTTCAGTATTTTTTTTTATTTCACTAGAAAATTAGCTTTTATATGGAAAGATTTGCCAAGATATAAAGAAAATAAGAATATACCTCATATATAACCCTGTATATCGGGGTAACTACATTTCCAAGGAAAGACTCACGCCCGCCCTCGTATGCTGTTGTGACTTTCTTCCCAGTTAACAGGTCATGCAATTCATCTGCCATCTGAAAGCAAACAGGAAAAGATCCACGCTTGCTCAATTATTAAGATCATCATATGAAACTAAAATTCATAAACTTGATGGTATAGCTAAGGATATCATTCAAGAACACCAAGTTTCTCAAAGATGCCTTCCAGAAGAGCAGACAGTCATCATATAATACCGAGTGTCCGTGCAAACTATCAAAACATTAGAAAAACAAGGTAAAAGTTCTGCTTCTAGCACAAATTTTAGGGCATTCAATCCCTATCATAACATTTCCTATAGGTCTCTTTCATTTCACCAATAAACATGGACGGGCTGCCATCTTGCAGAAGTGCATTTGCATAGAAGGTAGGGCTGGAAATCATACATAGAACCTTGCAGGCACCACCAAACAGTTCCAAAAGCCAAGGCATAACACTTTATTTCAGAATAAGAGTACATTTTTTGCTAGAGCTTTATCCACGTCATTAAAGAGCAGACATCAGACTAGCTGCAGGGAAATCATCTGCAATTCCTATCCTATGAATACAAGAAAATTTCCCTTTCTCCTAGCTGGATGAATGACAAAAAAGGAATGTGCAAATCAGACACAAGTTAGATTCATAATGATCTACACTCCAATGAAACCATTTAGTTGCATCAAATACAAACCAATACCGATGCATGTGATCATTTTTTTCAGCTGGGTTTACACTTCTACCTCTCATAAATCATATGGAAGTGCGTAGGACATGATATGGTAGATGTGGAAATTCTGGATAGTCCTATGAACAACTATTCATCCACATTAAAAAAGAAACCAATACTACTACCATATATGGAAAGTTAGATTTCCACAGAGCACATGATTTAGACATGAAAGAGCTATGAACAATTGTACACAATTTACATCACACGCAAGTTATTTGTGCTTGATGTTAACACCAGGAAGTCGAACAATATTGTTTTTTTTTCTTTCCTCTACTTTCTAAGAAACATCTCATCTTGTTTTGTTAACACATTAGAAGAGCCCTTGATTAATGTCATTAACTTGCCGATAAAAAAAATTGAAACGTATATATTCCTATTAGTGAATTGTAATGTAGTCAACAGAAACTGTGGTTTTGAAATGTTGGGCAAAGAGGCTTCTGTGACTTTTGCTAATGAAGTTGAATTATTTTTGAAGTCCAGGAATGAGACTCCATGGGAATTGAAACGAAATAAACAAGTATTCCACCAATATGGTCACAAACCTGTGAGTGGATTATACAGGAAATAATCAGCAGAAACACATTTTATGCTTACATGGTGAAAAATATAACATAAACACTCTGGCATAAACCGCAAGTTTGCTGCCTCCCCCCAAATAAGAAGGTAAAGTCCAATGTATAAAATTTTGTGCTGTTGAGCTTCCTGTTTCACATAAGGCAACCTGCAAATACAAGTATAAGTTTGTTGCAAGAAGCTGAAGATAATGAATATAACAGATATATCACAGGCAATCTTCTGAATAAAATAATGGACAAAGAAAACCATATGCATGGATGTGGAGAAATTAGCAGCAAAACGCTGTCTACAAATTTTGGCAAAATAGAAAGGAGGGAAAGATATGCTGTTTCAAAATGAAATTGGAAGACGGATTCACTGCATCTATGTCTCTAAGCAACAAGAAAAATAGGTCACTTACTCGATGCTGCTTTTTTTCCCCAAAAATTTACACCAATTAGTGTAATTTTTAGAAATCTTCTTCACCAGTTCATCCACAGCTGCATCTTCTAACTGATATCATGAGAAATATATATAGATGTGTTTATATCTCAAACTCAGAAGAGAAGTTCGGTATAACCAAAAATTCAAGAGCCAGATA
Source organism: Salix purpurea (assembly GCA_027405865.1). NCBI lineage: Eukaryota > Viridiplantae > Streptophyta > Magnoliopsida > Malpighiales > Salicaceae > Salix > Salix purpurea. The sequence goes on along the minus strand of JAOWLH010000020.1, from coordinate 8,436,092 downwards.
ATTTACAGACCTTATTAATAGATGTCTGCTTGTGAGATTTCCTAACTTGGATGCTAGCAAGCAGTAGAATCAGATGCTCTCTCTGGTTGGCAACATTTCCTTCCTGACACAACATACAGAAAGTGTAATACCTTTCATGTCAATGTAAGCAGGAAGAGCATTATGTCACACTTGTCCAATTTCCCAGCTCCAATTTTATTTGTGAATCAATACCAAACTTTGGAGAGCAAACAAAAGGGAAAAAAAAAATACACAAATAGGAATAGTTAAGAGAGAAAACCTGAAACCCAAATACAACTCCTAGAAACTCAAACAAATCCATGAAAGACCCAGTTTTCTCCAAATCCTGGGTTGAAGGTAAGCCTCGAATGTTACGAACAGCTGCCACAGCAGCTTTAATCTGTATTATCAATCGATTTGTCAGCATACTTATTCCATTCAATCAAACCTCGGGCATGATGCATAGGATAAATTGATGCAGATTGGCCCCACACACAAGAAAAAGCCTCAGTGTGGGAGGGAGGGTTGGGGGGTGTAAAGGTAAAATTGCAAGTAGGCTACCATCTTGTCAAACTACATAAATTTGCAGTTTTGGCAGCTTATCGGAAAACTCAAAAGTCTTTAAAATCAAGGGGACAGCCCATTCTTATGAATACTAAGAAGGAAATCACTTATATATTATCCATACAGCGTCAGACCTCAGGGAGTTGCATAATTGCTTGCTGACTACCTCCTTGATCTAGAGGAAGAATGTTAAAGGGTACATAGAGCTCGGATTTTTCATCATCCCTGTCAGCGAGGGCCTGTAAAGAAAGAAAGACGAACAGAAGTAAGGAGCACACGCAGTCATCATGGAATCTGCAATCAGTCATTGCATCCTATTATTATTACTCCATGAAAAACAAATGAGAAAAGCACCTGAGATCCAGCAGCATTTGTTACTGTTTTTAATACTTGAAACAATACAGTAGCAATTCTTCGTGCATTCATCGACTTATTTCGGTGACTATTTCAGATCAAAATTCCACGAACTAAATTAGTAGCAGAAGAGTATGCGGTGAAGTTTTTCAGCTGGAATACAGTAGGCGTATTTACCTGTCATCCAAATCAAACGCTCCATCACTTTTGATAATATACTCGCTGTATGCATGGTAAACACGTCTGAGCTCACGCGTATCACTTGTATCCTTCCGACTCTTTAAGGTTGGATCTTCGTCCTATCCATTGTAAAAGCCAATAAGACAAAAAAATATCTCAAAATGGAAATAAAAGAACAGGAGATGATAGTCTCTGAAAAAGTATATCAAAGCAAAGTAAATCAAGCAGGAGATGAACTTGTGGTGAAGCACAGAAATCAAGCAGATACAAGCACTAAGCAGCAGTCAAGGGAAAACCAGGGAAGGAAAAGTGTACAAGAGGCTACATAAGAGCACACTCATTCTCATCATTTCTTTAATCTAACAATCATTTCATCCCAGTGCATCCTTGGAGCTTGCAAGAACAGCAGAACTTTGATATGCTTATATGATGAGCTTCCATCGAGTTCTTACTTGTTCAAGTCGCTGAAGGAGAGACGTTTTAAATTGGCGAACACCCCGTCCATTTGAATTGCGATCCATGCCATGTGCTATTTCAAAAGCTCGAAAACGACCTGTCCAAGAAACCCACATTATTAACAAAAAAAAAAAAAAAAAAAAAAAAAAAGAGCCCCATTAACACCAAAGTTAATAGGAAATCGGATTGTCACTCAAGAATGAGCAGCTATAAAAAATCCAAGTGGTAAGGTAAGATTTTTCTGGTCATTCACTCTCCATTTTAAGGTTCCTACCTAGCTCTGCAGATTGAAGTTTCAATCAACTAACTTAGTTTGGTGAGAAAATATCACTCCATCTGCACTGTATTACCGATTCCCAATTTTTAGCAATAAAAAGAAAGAAAAAATTATGTCAGTTGCGCCTTGTAAGTGATACAACCATCTTGAAATACCTTTAACCTGGCTTCTTTTGGCAACCAACTTATATAAGAGAGTAAGAATGAAGAAACTTGCTCTAAACAATATTAAAAACCATAATCCAAACGTCTTTCATTAAAATTTGGTAAATTTGATCTCGACCATTAATTTTATCAGTTAAAAATCGAACTCAAAATCCCATCAGCTAGCAACTCACAATCCAAAGTCGAAAGCTTTTCAAACAACACATCATAATCGAATCCGGCAAAACCAATCAAAATCCCCAAACTCAAACTCCATAAAACAAAACCCAGGTCGCCAAGAAAAATAAAAACCGTATAGTATAGAGAACCAAATGGCTTACAAAGATAAGCAACACGAGGCTCCTCTCTTTCAATCAAATTAGCAACACGAAGAAACCTTTGAATATGACTCGTCAAATTGGAAGGCAGCCTCTCACTATCAAAAGGAACAGGTCCAGTACCACCACCACCACCACTACTACTAGCAACAGCAGCATGGTCAATTGCAAGTGCACGGTCTGTTCGTTGCGGCTCAATGATGGGGTCGGCGAGAACAATTTCTGACATTCTGATGAAATGGTGAAAAGGGCTGATGGGAAATGCGAGGAAGAGTTGCGAGAGTGAGAGAGTATGGTGAATAACAGAGCAGAGTATATAAGTGGGATCTTGAGCTGCATCTTTTGTTTGTTTTTGCTTAATGAGAAAGAGAGAGTGGACGCTTTATTTGAAGGGGACTGGCTACAGAGTGCTTTTGAGGGTTTGGTATGGCTGTGATCTTTTTAGCTTTTGCTTTTGGTGGTGAGTTTGCGGAGGGAGGGAAGGGTTTTGCTTTGCTTTATCGCTTTGCATGGTGGTGTTCGTCTCTCAGACAAAAAAAAGTGAGAGTATGAAGAAAGAGTTCCTTTTCAAACTCCTATGGCCATTACGCGGTTTTTTTCCTTCTTTCTTTATGTTTTGACCTTTTCTTTCTTTATTTTTTAATTATTATTTCTTTCTCTTTTATTTTTACAGCTTCACTGCTTCCACTCCAACGTTTATTTTCTTCTTCTTCTTAAAGATGGTATAGCATATTTTACAAATAACCTAGAAGGCATCGGCATTTAACTGTTCATTACTGTAGCACCAGACTCATCTTCACTGTGCACTCGCAATTTTATCCAGTGTTGCGCGCGAGTTCGTCCGCCTTATTTTTTTTGTTTTTTTCCTCCGATGAACAGTGTAGTAACGGTTTTACCCCCGATAATAGGACAAAAAAACGTTCCAGACTTAGGGCCAGAGATGTAATTGCGCGCCCATGGACCGGACCGGTTCGGTCCGGTCCGCCGCACTTTTTCTTATTTTAATATTTTTTGAAAATGGCTAAATACGGATATAGCCCCTAATAAGACAAAATAGATGAATTAAGAACAGGGGTATAACCGTAATTGACCAATATTTTTAATTAATTATCCCGAAATACTGTCGGCGCGTGTAGAACACGTGACCGACAGTTTTGCGCTCACGCCCTATTCAGGTGGCGCGTGAGTGATAATACGGTGGCCAAAAATGGGATTCCGGAGTCGCCGTCGCTTTTCCGCCGCGTGGTCTTTCTCCCGGTCCGGCGTGTTTCATCCCCCGGTGTCCGTGTAGGCGGCGGTGGCCGGTTAAATACGTTTGTTCCGTTTCTCTCTCCTGCTGGAACAAGTACAACAGAGGCCCCCAGGTTTGTTGATGTTCCACTTTAGTCCCTGGACTTCTAATTGTCTCTATGGTACAGAGGAGGGACCGAGTTTTTACTTTGCAATTCGGTCTCTTCCCTTTTAATTGAGTCCTTTGATCGAATTTATTAAATGTTCATGTTACACTTCGGTCCTCCTTCTTTTAATTTCCGGATTTAGTCTAAAACCTTAATATATTTGGTACGGAAGTTGTTATTTTTTCAATTTAATCCTTTGATTACAATTGATTTTATATTTGATTTTCATTTCGACCCTTATACTTTTAATCTTTGATTTTAATCCCTATATTTTTTAATATTTCTATGATAGTCTATGTTTTTGTCAATGTATATATAAATATGCCCTTAGCTTTGGTTTTTAATTTTATTTTGTGTTTATAATCATTTGAAAATTGATATTTTTTTCCCTACCTTTCCTCTTCAATATTTTTCACCTTATAATTTTTGTTTCTATTTTATTTCTTCATTTTATCTTTTGTTAAAGTTTTTATGATTTATTTAGGCTTTCTTTTTGTTTCTTTCATTATAATATTATTAATAATAATCATAATAATTTAATTATTTCTTTTCCTTACTCTTATGTTAATGTTTTTAAGTTTATGATAATAATGATAAGAATTTAATTGTTTCTCTTGCTTAGTCTTTTGTTAATGGTTTTTTTTTTCTTCTAAGAATAATTTAAGAAATTTTTTTTATTACAATAATAGCAATAATAATTTTTTTTATTAAAGTTTTTTTATGTTTTAATATTTATTGAATATTATCGTCTAAAAATATATACAGAGAGAGAAAAAATGACCAAAGATTTTTTAAAGGAAAAAAATTAATATCAGCATTCTTAAATACATTTAATATAATAATATGATGAATAAATCTTATAAATTAATTTTTTTTTTTTGAAGTTTTTTTGTTTGATCTTTTGTTAAAGTTTTTAAGATGTTTTTAGTCTTTCATTTAGTTTTCTTTCTTTCATTATTAACACAATGATAATAATAATAATAATAATTATTATTATTATTATTATTATTATTATTATAATTATTATAATTATAATTATAATTATAATAAAATAATAATAATAATTTTATTGTTTGAATTTTTATTGAATATTATCGCCTAATAATAAAAAAAAATTAATATATTATTAAAAGTATGTCAAATTAATTATATATTTGTATATTTATGTCAATTAAAATATGTTAGACTGATTATATGTTTTAATATTTATTGAATATTATCACCTAAAAAAATATACAGAGAGAGAGAAAATGACCAAAGATTTTTTAAATGAAGAAATTTAATATCAGCATTCTTAAATACATTTAATATAATAATATGATGAATAAATCTTATAAAATAAAAAAAACTTTACCTCCAAATATTAATTTTGTGCTCTTTTGTTCAAGTTTATTTCTTAGAAAAATTTTACAGTAATTTGATTTTTAATATTGCAGATCTAATATTACTGGGGAAAAATGCAACTCAAAAAAACAAAAGGTTGACAAATTTACCTACATTATCTGCAATTCAAAAATATGCGAATCACTTCCCCTTTCAATTACACTGTTCTTCTTAGACGGCAAATAAGTTATTATAGCATGCAAAAAAATCAGTTTATTTAAAAAAAAAAAACTACAATATTTTGATTTATTTATTGAATATTATCGCCTAATAATAATAATAATAATAAAAATTTAATTTATTATTTAAAGTCTGTCAAATTAATTATACATTTGTATATTTATGTCAAATTAAAATATGTTAAACTGATTATATGTTTCAATATTTATTGAATATTATCGCCTAAAAATATATACAGAGAGAGAAAAAATTACCAAAGATTTTTTAAAGGAAAAAATTTAATATCAGTATTCTTAAATACATTTAATATAATAATATGATTAATAAATCTTATAAAATAAAAAAAATTTGCCTCCAAATATTAATTTTGTGCTCTTTTGTTCAAGTTTATTTCTTAGAAAAATTTTACAGTATTTTGATTTTTAATATTGCAGATCTAATATTACTGGGGAAAAAATACAACTAAAAAAAACAAAAGGTAGACAAATTTACCTACATTATCTGCAATTAAAAATTATGCGAGTCACTTTCCTTTTCGATTACACTGTTCCTTTTACACTGCAAATAAGTCATTAAAGGATGCAAAAAAAAATTATTTCTTAAAAAAATTACAATATTTTTATTTATAATGTGTCAGATCTAATATTGCTGAGGAAAAAAGACAACTCAATTTTTTTTTTTTTTTACAAATTTACCTAAGTTATCTCCAATTAAAAAATATACGAACCACTTCCCATTTCGATTACACTATTCCTTCTAGGCAAGGAAAAATTTTATTTGTTACATATTTTATCTATTATAATGTTACTAATTAAATATTTAAACAACTTATTACAACATGTAAAAAATCAATTAGTTTTCTACATAGAAAAAACCCTAGCGCAATGCGCGGGCAAGCATACTAATTATACCACGCAAAAAACTCATTTCTAACATATTTTATCTATTGCAGTTTTAATAATTAAACATTGAAATAACTAATTATAGCACGCAAAAAATGTAAGTATATTTATGGGAAAAAAATTACAATATTGTTATTTATAATGTTTCGAATCTAATATTACTTGGGAAAAAATGCAATTCATAAGAAAAAAATTACTTACATTATCTGCGATTAAAAAATATACAAACCACTTTCCATTTCTATTATACAAATTTTATCAATTATAATTTTACTAATAAAATATTAAATTTGCAGAATACAATACATATAAAAATAATAAATTTTCTATATAGATAAAAAAACCCGGCGCATCGCGCGGGTAGATCGCTCGTCCTGTACTAAGCAAGTTGCTCCAACCAAATGATCTCGATAATCAAGTCCCTCCCTCCATGTCTTTAAGAGTTAGAAAGAAAGAAACAGAGTTGAATCAACAAGTATAAAGTGAATTTCCTGCCCTTTTTTGCAGGTGAGTGTGGAATGTGAGGATTTATATTTTTGAGAAAACAGGAAAGTATATAAAACATGCAAATACTGATGACGTTCCACAATTACAAGCCTCCTTTATGTCCGAGCCTATGAAATCTCTCTCTCTCTCTAGCTATATATATATATATATATATAATTATATATTAAGAAAAAACAGAAAGCAAAAGCCTCCTCTGCTAAGGAATGCAGGAAAAGGAAATAAAGCAGAGCAAAACCTAATATTTTAGTGGTCAAACTTCTTTGCTAATGGAAAGCTTATGCCTCCCCCCCACCTTTTTGCTTACGCATTAAGAATTGGAAAGGGAGAACGTGCATGGCAATGGGGTCATGCTTTTCGTGGTTATTGTGGTTTGTGAAATCAAACTCCTTAATCTTGAGAGCCTACCACCTCCTATAATTGCAACATTAGATTACTTTTTCAACCATATAATCAGGTCGGGATTAACAACTTTGTTCATGTTATATCAATTTCGAGTCTTATGATTGGTAATATGATAGGTACTTGAGACATATGATTGTCAATTCTAGAAAAAATAGATTTAACTGAAGTGTGTACAAGCTGGTTTAAATACCCATATTAATAAATAAATAAAAACATTAAAAGTACTTTTTTTGTGATCATTTCAATTTAATAAATTTCCTATATAGTAACAAGCCACTTGAAAGAGGACATGGAAAAACAAAAGTAAGTTACTTGGGATCCTCCTCTCTTCACTATTGAGAGTATTTTATAAATTAGTACTTCACAAATGACAGGAGCTCGATGAACTTAACCGCATGCTATGTTCACTTTCCCTATTTACGACATCAAAGCCTTCTTTGAGTTGCCCAACATTATTCAATTCAATTAATTCTTTAAACATATCCATTCAAATTTCTCTTAAAAAGGGTTATGATTGTTAAAAGTTAAGATTCTTGTGGTTTTCAGAAGAAAAAATATGTTTTTTATTTTACTAAAAAGTATGGTAAAACTCTTAAAAGTAGCATGTTCTCCTGAAGTTGAAACTTTTAATGTGTTTTTCTAACCAATTATATAAGCATTATCATTTCATACGCACGAATGATGTTGTCTGCTTAAATTAGGTTGATCCCAAGTTTGGATTTTATAGTTTCAATGATCACTGTAAAATATATACCTTTAGAAAATGTAAGAGATTCAAGTCTGAATTTTATAGTTTCAATGATCACTGTAAACAAATTTGGAAAGCTTTTTTTATTATCATCACAAGAGATTTACCTACCAAGAATTTAAACAAGAGATTCGAGGGAAATCAGTTGTTTTTATATATGGTTATTTTTCAGCCATGCAGTTGATATGAGACCAACACTTTGGATTGCAAAAATGAAAACAGTCATTCGTATTTCATAGTACAGCAAATTGGATTGCAAAAACACTGCCCCCTGCTGACAACCGGGCACAGACTCGCTGTTAGCTTAATCTAATATGAGCTAAGCAAGTGAAACATGAGTTTTCTAATAGGATCTTAGAGAAACACTACAAGCTAGAACAAATGGAGCCAAGGATATGTTGGCTGGCACTTTACAATTTTCAATTATAACTAGAATATTCCTTTCCTAGGGTACTCTTAAATAATCCACGTGCCCCAATCACTAAGTATTGAAAACAAAAATTTTGAGGCACAGCTTCTACCTAGCTAAGTCACTACTAATCATCATTTGGGATCTACAGACTACAAGTCTACAATGGCCAGAAGATCAATCAAGACACTTTGTGATTCTCCCACTTTCTACAGGCATGGTGCAGGAACTGTTCGTAAGGAATTTGGTTGATGAATCACAGACCTGTTCGTAATTTTCTCCTTTCCAGACTCTGGAGGTTGGGTTGACGAGTATAAATCCAAAACATAGCCCCTCTCCTCCAAGATGAACCTGGTTTGTGGCCTCTGATTTGAAAATGTTCTACGGCAAGTAGTTTTCTGATAAGAGGATTCTGGAGCATACAAATCATTGAAAATCGATGAGAAAGCATCTGCATTGCATGCATCAGCATAATCTATAGTACTGAAAGAGTCTCTGGTGCTCTCAGTTGTGAAAGAAGCCTCGTCTGAGCTTGTAAAAAGGGACCAATCACTTGAGGTAGCATCAGAGAAATCCATCTCCTGAGTGATATTTTTGCTTGCACTCCTCCTTGGAATGCCATAAGCATAGCTGGCAGGGCTAGAACCATTTTCTGGTTTGACATCCAATGAAGCTTCTGGGACAACAAAGTGGCTGCTGCAGTTGCTCTGTCCCTGTCTTGAAGGTTTATGAGTTCTTGACATGCAGTGTCTAAAAGATAATGGAGCTTGTTGCCTGCTGGTTTTCTCGCAAATTGCCTTTTGAGGGCGAGGGCAGGACCTAAGAAACAAACACTAGCAAGAGGTTGAGGGAAGTATGGACAAATATAAACATTAACTAACAGTAGCATTCCTGAGAAGAAGAGAGCAAGTAATTTGTAGTCAATTCTAACCCCAATGTTTACCTCATATAAAACAATATGTATGCTCCTTCCAACATAACCTGGCTCATCGATACTGGATGAACCTGTTACGAGAGCATGATCCAGATCATTGAAATCCCAATTCACCATTATAGAATTTTGGGGAAACAATCAAAACATCAGAATTTTAAAATACAGTTGATCTTGTTATTTAATATCCATATGATGGGCAACCACACACGAGGGAGGAAGAGGAATGGAAAGAGAGGATAGAGATAACTTGTGGTATCACAAAACTAAGGACAGCACTTTCATGAATTTTCATCAGCAATGTAGAGTGTACATAAATATGCAGAAAAAAGTTTATCCTTTGTGAGGAACAGTTTTAAACCTGAGATGCTAATAACGAAAAACAATTGAAGATTGATTTTTTCACTGGAGATTAATTAGATGATAGACAAATAGCAGTTCAAATCCTGGCCATATTGGACATGATAGAAGTAGAACCAGTCCAGAATATCATGTCTATACGATGCCATCTTAGTCTTAAAGCTGTATACTGTACAGATACAAGGGAATTGTGGTCACATCTTGACTGTAGAGTGAATATTATAAGATTATAGTTTAAATATCTCCATCTTTTGTTTTCTCCACTTTCCAGACAGACCAAGCCAACTCCATCTCAAAATCAGTTAAAAGATGAAACCAGGGTAAATAAGTTGACTATGACATCTGACACATAAAGCCACTGAATTATAAGGTTTCACCCTTTCCAGAAAACAATATGCAACAGAGCATAAATATTTTGAGAGAGATGAATGAACCAATTACTATAGAAATGCACTGAAATAAAGAACTGGGTGTACCTCAGTGTCATCTATCCTGAACCAGCTCCCTTGCAAATCTTTTACATATGCCACGTAATGTCCAGAAAAAGAGGCATTCAGTGTATCCAAATGTACCACAACAGCGTAAAGCATGTAAAGAGGAGGGGCATCACCAGTTCCAGTCATAAATGGGATCATATCCAGCATGTCAGGAAAAGTTATACATTTGTTTATTTTCCCATATTTTCCCTCCTGGTGAAGCAAAACCAACAATTAGAATCAAAACAGTCAGACAAATAAATTCATCCATGCAAAAGAACATAAAATGTAAATATCCCAGAAAGGATATCAAAACCTACAGGGTCTAGGTGGGTTTGAAACATTTAATTTGGTAAACTGAAACCTAAAAAAACTCAATGATGAAACATCATGCCACACTCTAAATTAATAAAGCATCCTTAATGCTAAAGGCAGGCACCCTTACACAATCCCTGCAAGTAGATTGAACATATTGCAAAAAAAGTCATTGTACTGAAATATGCAAGCAAACCTGGAATCTCTTTAAAACAATTGTCAGGATATTTGGTGCCTCATGTATGCTCAACTGCTTCCTAGCTCGGACATATGCAGCACACCTTTTCATCACAATATATTCAGAGCCATTAAGTAACTTGATTTTTAATTTCCAAACCTAATACACTAATACATACCATGGCAGTGATCACACACACACACCAAAAAATAAACTAAAAAAAGGAAAGGAAAAGGAAAAAGGTTGTCCAACCTCCCACATCTATACATGTTTTCTCCATCTAGTTCTTCAGGGGTTGTAAACTGAGTCAATGCATCTTCAAGTGACTCAACCCAACCAAATATCTCTAGTGTAAGATCCATAATGTTCTCATATCTTTCTGACTCATGATGACATCTCAGGCATTTGACCTAGTAGCAAAAAATTGACCTCTTCATGATTTTTGTTCAGGATAAATCTTTAACTAAAACGATAGAAATGAAAATGCACAAAACCGAAAGAAACATATTTGTGGTGAAACAGAAAGACATTTCAAAGAACCAAAGAAGCAACACCTTCGACCTAAGACGCCCACCAAAACTAAGATGTATAAAAGTGGTTTCTTGCAATCTGGGATCAACCTTGTCTTCACCACCCAGTTTCTCCAAGCATATGGATTGCATTGATGCAATCAGAAGCCTGGATGAAGAGCACGTATAAATAGGAGGAAGGAATATGAAGCAAAGCGGGACTAACATCTCCAATATGAAATTTGAAACCAAGAGAAAAACATCAGCTAGTGAATCTTTAGAAGACCTTAAGAATTCATGTGCATCTTCCTGACTTCCATTGCCAATCTGACTATTAGTTTTTCGCATATGCTCAAGGATTCTACTAGGAGACAGAGGCCCCCCACATCCTCTTAACATCATTACATGCTGCTCAAGTTCACACATGAGACACCAATCTATCCCACAACCTGACAAGCATATGCATATAAAAAATTAGAAGTATCAGAGAAAATTACGACTGTACTTTTTAAATACCCAAAACAGGAAAAATGAGAAAAGAAGAATACAGGCTCTTGAATGTGATCTGCGAAGCAAGAAGATTATCAGAGGTTTTGTGCAGGTTAAACATTGGAGGACAGCATTGGCATAGCAACTGCAAAATAAAAAATGTAGGTAATAGGAAAGGCACAAGAAAATAATCACCTTGTAAAAGTTCGTTTACATTCAGAAATAAGAGCCTAGCTTCTTATAGTTTATATAACCTTGCTCCTTTTATACTTGAAATTACAATCACAAAAGGTAAATAAACTTTCAGTTAGACTCTTCACATGCAAATGTAAGCCTTCATTCATCAATTAACAGTGACTGCCTAGCATTTAAATGTCAATATTCAAACATAAGATTTACAATACAGCTATTCACCCATGTAAAAGTTGACTGCTCACAATCAACATGCAGTAAAATTCAAACTAGCAGCTAGTTCATGTTTCAGCTTATGAGCAGCATGGTACATTGATGGTCTCTTCATTTTGCTTTAGCTCACAAAAACCATTGCACGTGTCTTTATTTTGCATTAGAGAAACATCCATTCATACCTGTTTCCACAATTTACAAGTCCTCTGGGTGTTAAGTCAATAACTTCACAATTGAAGATCTTCACAAATTCTTCATAAGGGAACAGCATCTGAAATGAAATGAAATGATAACACGAAGAAATATTCCATTATGACTGACTTAATAGCTGTGTCAAATAACCAAAACACAAAAAGGACAGAGCAAACAGTACTCTCTAAAGCTTAAATAGATCTCAAAACTAACCCCTAATTTTTTGTGAATAGCATTATCTTGAGTGGCAAGTTTTGATGACTGACTCATAATACCAATGCTTGTAACCCCATTGGTTCCTGCTGCAGGGTTTGCAATGTGCATTCTTGCAACTTCTGCATCACAGATGTACATTTAAAAGAAGCTCAGAGAATAACTGATATATTGGGAAAGGTTATCCATTAAACCTACTTGAATCACCTGCAAGTTGTCCTTTTCCATCTATTTTAAAATAGGATTGGTCTCCAGAGAATTTCATCTTTGATTTTGATGGTTTCAAAGATTTGTTTCCCATGGGATGCAATGCAGTATTAACTTTCGCATTTCCATTTGTAACTGGTGTTTCATACGAACATTTTGGTCCTGCCATTTCACCATCGACAGATGCTTCCGCATTAGAGAAATCTACAACATTAATAACACAGTTTGTTCCAATTTCATGTGCATTTATCCAATATTGTCCTGTACTCAATGAGCTTGAGGACCCACAGTTACTTATTGATTCAGACAAATCCTGATGTTGTTTTGAATACTTACGAGTCTCATCCAAAGTGCTAAAAGCATCTCGTCCATTAACAAAAACATTAGATATACTACTCGAAGAAGTTAAATTGGCAGGCCTGCTTCCAGAGGTTTCATGGGAAGAATTGAATACAGCCACATCCTGTCTTCTTGACATTTCTTTGTTTGATTTGCATGAAACTTGCTTGTCTTGACTACTTCTGTGTAGCATAACCTCTTGAGTGGTAACAGTGGCAGGACAATTACCAGCAGCCCAAGCACCAGTGCTTGTTAAAGGATGGACATTATTATCTGAAAGACCATTATCCATTGTATGCTGCTTGCTATTATACCCTAAGGAAAATAAGTCCAAGCCATCATTGAATGATAGCTTCTCAAGGATGGATTCATCACATGAGGTAGCCTTAGGAGATGAGCATGAACTGGTAGTTTCCATCTGTTGGCACTCTTCCTTGTGGACTTGTCTCCAATGATTTATTTGACACTTTCCAGAACTGCACGAGGGTTTATGATGAAAATTAACAAACTTGAAACTTGTTCAGTAAGTTATGGTTTATATCTACAGCTAGGAACTGTGCATCACAAGCATTACTTTGGTTTCCCCGTTCCATGGTTGACAATAAACAGACCATAAGAAACATATCAATTTGGGGTGGGGGGTTAAAAGAAAAAACAAGAATCATGTTTGCAGGTTTATTAACATGATCTGCGCAAATTGCAACAAGAACTGAACAACTAAAACTTGTTATATATCTGAAAAAGACCCTTGCATACATACAGCAGAAATTTAGTGTAAAGTTTCCCATAGAATTAAACCCTATGCTTGCTTGTCTGAGGAAGGGCAATAATTTCTTACATAGTCAACAGTGCAGGGAGTGAACATGTAGATTTAATGGCTTTTTGACCTGCACTTTGGGTAGTTGGAGGGAAAGAATGTGATCAATTTGAATCAAAGATTTTACCTGGTGAACCTGATCTGTTATCTGCGTTTCACTCCTGAAGCCAAGGATTTATTAGCCTATAGACTCATTTCTCCAGATAGCAGACAAAACAGATAGATGAACATGAAGCAAAAAATCAGTGCAACAAACCAGTTTCGTAGCTTAATTGCTTTTATGTTTACTGGTGAACTCAGAAAACCTTCAGATGAATTCTCTACATTTGGCTCTTTGTTCCACTTACTTTTATAAATTAACAAAAAAAATAAAACATCCAGAGCTTCAAAAAGTAGCATTTCGTTCTCAGGCTCACAGGACCTGGTTGATTTTGAACCTGGCATATTCAATGAGCAATGCAAATACTTGTCTACAATTACAGAGATCTTATGGCAGACATTATTTAGACCATCCATAGTCAAGATCTTGCATTTTTAATTGCTTTCTAAATAAGATAGTATGACAACTATTTCCTTATTGAGGCCAGGGCAAACAGAAACAGGAAGAAGTAAGAATATAGCACATTTATCTAGGGAAAAAGGACAAGTAAAGTACCAATATCTAACAGACTTGCATCTAGAGCAGCGAGTTGTGGCTGGACTAAAGCATCTAGCACAAACATGAACCCCATTCTTTGAAGTAGACACAGGAGGAATGATGCAAGCAGTAGCCATTAATTCTGCTCCAAAAGATTCTTCAGCAGCCAGTTGAGCAAGCAAACTTATCCTCTCTCTCTTCTTCGCAGACTCACTCCATTTTCCAAGCAATATGTAAGCAACCAGAGGAAGCACGACCAAGACAAGAAACAGGACAGGTATATCAGCATCCCTTGGTTCAAGCATGTCCGCACCAGAATATTCATATCCAAACTCCCAAAATCACCACCCTCGATAAGTCCTTTTTGATCTACATATGCGAAGCTAAATCAACATCCAAAGCAAAAAATATGAAAACCATCCCCCGCCATTTAACCTGCCAAGTTTTTCAAGCCGTAAATCCTCACAACTCAACATGGCATTAAAAATTGGAAAGTTCATTCTCCATTTTCCCTTGGAGTCAAACATAAATAACAGAACACATATTAATAGCAAGAGTTCAAACTCAAATTAGTACTTTTCAATGCGCAAACTTGTACTAAATCAGAAGAGAAGCAAGAAATCTTTTTTCTTCCACTTAACAGAGCACAACAAAATGGAAACATTTCTAAAATTTGCGTAAAGTATATATAAAAAAATAACTAGAAAGAATCTGTGCCAAAATGCCAACTAGCACTATCTCCAGAAATCTGATACTTTGGTTCAACGCAAGAGTCAGTAAGGAATATACTATAAACACTCGCATTTCTATGTAGACCCCCAGAAGGAAAAATAAATGTAATCCAATAATAAAACAAGAAATTGTGCAAACCCCATCTCCATTTTCACATTTCTACACATCTATTAACAAGGGGAGGGAGGGGGGGGGGGGGGGGGGGGGGGGGGGGGGGAACACCCACAAAGTCCAACAATTTAAAACAAGAACCATAAAAATAACCTCAGAAAACAATATTTAATGTTGTTTGAGACAAATGAGCAAAGAAATCCTACACGTTAGTTCACTTACGTTCTCAGATTATATTAAAGTACAAAATGGCTAAACCATGACAACTAAAAAAAACGAATAAAGATGTTTTCACAAATCCACAAATGCATACCTACCATCCTCAAGTCATGAAGGGAAAGAAAAAAAAAGAAGTAAAGAGAAAAAAATCTAAAGCCCACAAGGGAAACAACAGTTTCACTTCTTTCTTCTCCTTCTCCTTCTCTTCAAAAAGATTCCTTGACTCCTCATATAGAAAAACTAAGCACGCATTACTATACAGAACTGCACCAAATTCTCTAGCTTTACACTTTCTTTCTATCCTCTCTCGTTAACCTTTTGACACTTAGGGTTTTATTCTATATCTTGTCACTCAATCAAAAAAACTATACACCCTTGGTACTCTTCCAACACGTGGCAGATCCATATTTGTAGCACTACATAGGGATGGTGAGAAGACTGTCTGATTGATTATACACCGTTGGATTTTCTGAATTTTGGGATGTGCTCTAAGACCGGGGGGTGGTCATATAAAGAGAGCACTGAGAGGGTGGGAACCAGACGATGTTCTTCCCAATAATTTTATCTCGGTCCACGTGTACGGGTGGGATCGATCTTGAAGGATAAATGTTGTGTTATCCAGAGAAGAATTTTTTTAATTCTGTAAATAGTAAAGAAAGAAAAGTTTGTGAGAATACAAATTATGACGTTATGGTAAAGCGAAAAATAATTTAAGTTTTGACCATTAACGTTCTCAATGTTATGATTTTCTTCTTTTCAAAATAATAAAAAATAAACATGTAAATTGTTTTGACATGTTTTTTTACATTAAATATATTAAACAATTTATACACGTATTTAATTAAATAAATTAAGATATATTTATATAAATAAATTATTTAAAATAATTAAATTTATATCTGAAAAAGTTTTGAGGTGAAAGATCATCATACCGTAATATTGTTTATTTACGCGATTATATTTAAAGATATTGTTTATTATAATTATTTTTTTATTTAATTCAATGATAGTAAAAATAAATAAAAACATAAAATTGATTGAATAAGATCAAGAAATAAATACATCACAAGGATTGATGGCATGTCATTTATTCTAATTTTATTTTTTAAAATAAGTTAGATGAAGCATCATTTGCTAGCCTAGATTATGGGCATTGTAGTGTTTGTAAAATAAAGGCTAAATATTTTTTACTCAAAAATTATTTTTCAATCTATTTTTACCCAAAACACCTAGAAAACATCATAGAAAACTTGATAAATTAATTCATGACCTCAACAAACTATCCCTAAACCTGAAATAAAAAAATCTTTCTAAACTCATATTTGTTTTTTAGGCATTTTCAAGGTATAAAAAAATTGACGTTGAACTCGTCTTAGCAAATGGAATCATTTGACAAACAAATCGATAGTGTTTAGTGGTTTGAATCAATGTCAACAATATTTTATCTCTTCTTCACTAGAATCTAATTGTTCTTAATAAACAAACTTAATTTAATTGTTCCAAATTTTGGCCAAAAAAATGATGCAATTGTGCAAAACAAAAAGTTTAAGGTCCGAAGTGACAAAAATATTTTTTTGAAAAGGTTCAAATTAACAAAAAAAAAAATAAAATTTGGAATAGTAAATCTACATTAAAATGTGAGGGGTGAACAGTGTACGTGTGCACATAGTTTTGACCACACATTTTAGATTTTTATTAATACTACTTTACTACATTCCTTTTCCTTAAACAATATTGAATCAATAACATATTATTCATGGGTTCCTTTTCTTCACTAACTTATACAAAACTGGCTTTCATGCTCTCTGTATTTTTTTTTTCCAAATTTGCTCCTTGAAAATTATGTATAATAAAATTTGACCCCTTAAATTTAAATGTTTTTATAAACCAAAAGTGCATGGGACTTATGGATGACAATATAAATGGTTTTAGAAAATAGCATTTTATAACTAAAATCAACCCATTAGACCAACATGGAAAAAAAACTCAAATAATGAAAAACAAATAATTAAAAAAGAATTAGCCCTTTAAATAATAAAGAGAACATTAGCAAAGATGATAAGAATTCAAAATTTTAAAAAGTCAAATAATGACAAATAAATAATTTGAAAATAATTAGCCCTTTAAATAATAAAGAGAACATTAGCAAAGGATGAAAAAAAATCAATTTTTTTTCTCTATCTTAATGTTTAGTCTTTTATATTCATTTACTGCCTAAATATAGTCATCATTCTTGCATTTTATTTATTTATTTGTGATGCAAATACAAGTATTAAATGCAAAACAACATTGATTCAACTGTTTTGGACAATATTAATATCACTTTGTATTGTAGACACAACTTTCTTATCTTAACTTTGATTGATATGATTTTAATGTCCTGTTTGGCGCTGTGTTTCAAAAGTATTTTTGAATAAAAAATTATTTTTTATTTTCAATTAAACTTTTTGGTATTTTTAGATTATTTTCATGAAATGATGTCAAAAATAATTTTTTTGATGCTTTTCTAAATAAAAAACACTTTCAAAAACAAAATTGATCACACTCCTAGACATACACTAAATCAATGAAACAATGCGTACTATCTAAAAACTAAAGGGATTAACTGAAACACCAACCATGTCATCTAAATTATTAAATTAATCATTAATGAATTTTCTCTTATATATACCCTTGATGCTTCTTCCCTTACTTTATGTTTATTGTAAACATGTTTATTGCACTAGCAATGCCTCATTATATATATTTTTAAATAGCATTTTTCTATCCTTGTTAATCCGCACTTAAAATTTTCTTTTAGGTTTAGCTAATTCAAAATTGCAAAAGGTGTAGGAGTGATATCAAATTATCTAAAATAAGTTTTTTTTTTTTGATAAACATTAGAACTTTATTCTATACTCTTGAATTTATAGTGTCGCGACGACGATTTTTTACGCGCTTCACGCCCCACCACCCTTCTCTGGAGAGACAACGGCGCGCGGTGAAAATGGGGTTATTTATAGTCATAAAAATTACGACTATAGTTCTAAGGAGTCGTCACCTAGTATTAAGGTTACTAGGAACCTATTGGTCTGCGAGAGTCTAGGTAAGGGGACTTGTTGTGCAAGGGGAAGACGCATCACCCCAGTGCACCCTACCTAAGGTAAGCTGCATTGTTGTTTGATTGTTTTTCTAAGTTAAAAATTTTGCACTGCATTTTCAAAAACCTTTTTTTTGTCTTCGTTTCAAAAACCTTTTTTTTGTCTGCGGGTGTACTTTACAATGTAATTTTACACCGCAGTTACAAACCTTTTTTTTATCTACGGATGTACTTTACAATGTAATTTTACACTGTAGTAAAAATCTTTTTTTTTATCTACGAGTGTACTTTACAATGTAAATTTACACCGTAGTAAAATTTCTTTTTATCCGCGAGTGTACTTTACAATGTAAATTTACACCCTAATAGATGAAACAAAAATATTAATAATTATTTTTGATATTTTGGCCGAATACCAATGGATAATCGCAAACTGGTTACGGTATCCAAATTTTTGTTTTAAAAATATGGAAAAATATGCAACATATTTTTTACGAAAAATACAATGAGAAAAGCTTTGGAATTCGGCCGTATGCATGAAAACACATTTTGTATTTTGATTTTTTTGTAATAATATATATATATATATATATATATATATATATATTTGCATAAGAATTCCTCGTCCAATAGTACCCTTGAGATATCGAAGAATTCGTTTGACTATCAACATATGAGCCACAGTCGGTGAATGAATGAATTGACTTACAATACTAACGGCATGACTTAGATCAGGTCGTGTAATTGTAAGATAAATAAGCTTGCCCACCAATTTTTGATAAAGTTGCGGTTGATCAAAAAGCTCTCCATCCACAGTAAGTAGAGATGTGCTATCCAGAGGTTTTTTTGCTGGTTTGCATTCCATCATATCAGCTTCACGCAGTAAATCCACGACATATTTGTGTTGATTTAAAAACAATCCCTTGTGAGAAGTAGCCATTTCTATCCAAAAGAAATATTTAAGAGCTCCCAAGTCCTTAATAGAAAATTGCTGACGCAGAATACTCTTAAGGTTGGTGATGGCTGCATGATTATTACCAGTAATAATAAGATTGTCAACATAAATTAAAACCATCAACCGCTCATGAGATTTAAGACGAACAAATAGTGAGTGATCAACATTGCTTATCATGGCCACACGCAAATACTTGGTTATACTGACGCGGATTGGGCTGGAAATAATCTTGATCGCAAATCTACCACGGGGTACTGTATATTTGTTGGAGGCAATTTAGTTTCATGGAAAAGTAAAAAACAATCAGTCGTTGCTCGCTCCAGCGCTGAAGCTGAGTATCGTGCTATGGCCTCTACTGCTTCCGAATTAATATGGTTGAAAGCATTGCTTGTTGATTTGGGTATCTGTCACTCTTAACCTATGTCCCTTTGTTGCGATAATCAAGCTGTCATTTTGTTCGGGAACAAGTTCAGTCTCAAATGATTGCTACTAGATACACTAAGAGTCAGGATCAACTTGCAGACTTGTTCACCAAAGCCTTGCCTTCTGCTCGGTTCCAATTGCTACTTTCTAAGCTTGGCTCAATCAACCTTCTTGATCCAGCTTGAGGGGGAGTATTGGCAGATATGCAGATATGCAGAAGATATGCAAGATATGCAGATTTCATAGATATGCAGGAAAATGGTAATATGCAGATATGAAGGAAGGAAATATGCAGATATGATGGCAGATATGCAGATGAAGACATGATGCATCTTGAGTGATTCCTCTTTCCTTTACAATTCACTAAACTGTAGATTCTTAGGCATAATCTTAGGAGAAATATCAGTGATCATATAATTGTAAACAATTATAATCTTGTATAAATATGTAATAGCATGTATTACAACAGATATGAAATATACAATACAACTTCTTCTCTGTTGTTAATCTTCTATTTTTCTACAGAATGAATTCCCTTCATCAAGAATTTTGAATTTCTTTAACAACAATGATCTTTCCATCTGTATGATATTGCTTCTGCTTCTTCTCATACTTGCTGCCAAATGAAAGAACCAGATGAACACGGTTAAAATTTTTGTTTTATTTGATAATATTGGTCATCGACTCATAAGAAGGATGTCCTGAACAACTTGTCATTTGATCCAGAGATGTCCTTGTCTACTCGGAATCACCAGAAATACTAAGGTTGGCCAGGTCAGGAGTGATGTGATTGGTTGCCACTGTGTCAGGATACCATGATTGTGAATTTTCCAAGGTAGAAATGTTGGCAGTAGGAGTTGGAAGAGAGGAGAACAATCGTTTCTAGGAGGACAATTGTTGCAGATTTGGCATTTATCTTCTGTGTGGTACGTATCTGCTGTTGCAGATTTGACAGTTATCTCGTCGGTGTTCATGTCGATTGCCCCAGAAAGGTTTACCACCACCAGAGGAGTATAAGAAACAGTTTTAACCTCTTATAATTTTAATTATCCATCTATCTATCTTCTATACTCTAGAATTATAAATAGTTATAACTATAAGATTTCTGCCTATTGAATTTCATTATAAGTAAGGAAAAAAAAGTTAGAAGAAAACAGCCTAGAAAAAGTAAGTAAGAGAGTGTTAATTGAAGGCAACTAACACATGGCAATAGCCATCTGGTGTGCTTAGTTGAAGGAAAATCATGCACCATGTGAGAGCACGAGCATGCATGCATCCACCTTTATACTAAGATTATATATATAAATCAAAGACAAGTAATCTATTAGACCGACCATTTTCGACTGAAATAATTTCATTATAAAAACCATTAATAATAAAATATAACATTCAAATATTCTCAAAGAAGTAATAAACACAATAATTCAGATAAAATATTGTGATTTCTACAAGGGATGATGTTAGATTTCAACCATGGTCAAACGAATTGGGAAAGCCTTCATCAATAAGTTGAATTAAGCTCAAACATTTTGAATCTAAGGACTATTTATAATTTCATTACTATCTTAATTACTTAGTGAATGTGAGCTTCTTGGTATTATATATGGTCTCAACCTCCCTATTTTATAATTGAATAAATTCTACTTAAATATCCATTATTGTTATTAAATCCAGGTTGAATCAATAAATTGATCAAAGATTTGCTATAGTTGGGTTTTAAATTAAATTAAATAATTATTGACTCGGTCAAAACCAATCAACCTGATGCATCAATTTTTAAAATTATCTTGTTAGACAAAACTTGATTTGATATTTTTTATAAAACTTGTGATAAAATAATTTCAATTTAAAAAAAATCAAGAAGATATTATTTTAAACTACTGTAATCAATTTGAACCAACACATCCAACTCATAACCGATGGCTTGGAACAGATAATAATTAGAGCCAAGTTTAATAATTTGAGTGTCTATACTCAAACTTAGACTCTGTTTTGCATTGCGTTTCGAAAATATTTTTGAAAAAAATTGAATTTATTTTTTATTTTAAATTAAATGTTTTTAGTGTTTTTAAATCATTTTCACGTGTTCATGTCAGAAATATTTAAAAAAAAATTACTTTGATGCATTTCTGAACCAAAAACACTTTTAGAAACAACATCAATTACATTCTCAAACAATCACTTAATCGCATAAAAAACTTGACAAAATAAGAGTTAAGGGTAATTTAAAGATGTGTTTATCTTTGAAAGATTGAATGCAAAAAGGCTAGTTCAACTTGCTTAGCCAGTGTATATTCATGTATATTTATAGACATGTTACAGGGAAGAAGATAAACTTTACAATGTAACTGAAACGTAGAGTAATCTTCTATATTAACTATTCATAACAGCAGCATTAACAGCAATATCTTCATCAATTGGAGGTTGAGCACCTGTTGCCATTTCCGTAACAGCCAACTCATAATTTGGCTTTGATTGTATTGATTGCCCTGTTTCCATCTCTGTAACGGGCAATCCACGATTTCCACTTGATTGAGTTGATTGCATTTGATTGGCATTGACTGCTTAACAATCTTCTATGAAGTTACATGATGTTTTACACTGTGTTTTAAAAATATTTTTTTGAAAAAAAAAACTATTTTTTACTTTAAATTAAAAAAAATGATGTTTTGAGATCATTTTCATGTGTAAATGTTAAAAATAATTTTTTTTATAAAAAAATATCATTTTAATGTATTATTGAATAAAAAATATTTTTAAAAATAATCACAATAATAATCTCAAACAGTTACTGAATAGTTGCTATATAACATCATCCAAAAAATAAAGAAGAGAATTTGCTTAACACGTGGCTTGATTATGCTGAGCATAGACTGGAATAAAGTACATGACATTATTTGGGACGCAGTCTCGTCACCTCGGCATTATTTGATTCTTGCTTTTATCAGCAATTTTTAGTTTATTACAACTATACCATAGTTTTTCTATGGCACGTCTTGTCGTGGTGGTTCGTGAGCAATTATTACTGCTTTTTAAATCTATTCCATGGGGGAGAGGGAAATAAATTAAAACATATTAATGTATTTTATAGGGTTACATCAAAGACTTCTGGACATTATTAGTATTTTCATTACATATTTAAGTCAATGGGGCAATATTTAAATTGGAGACCACCAATCACCTCTCATTACTTTATGATTACGGCCTAATATTGATTTTAAAACTGTTTTTATTTCAGATAAAAAAATAGAAATAAAAGAGATATTTCTTTCTTTACTTTCTATTCTAAAATAATATAAATTCATTTTATAACTTTGATAGTATTATATTTATTTTATGTGTGTTTTTGTCCCTCCAATCAAATATTTTTATATTTTCTTGCATCTATTTTTTCTATTCTAAAATACTAACCGAACACAAAAATTTCTAAAATCTTTAAATTAGTTATAACTTAGCAGTTGAGAGAAGTCTAATTTATAATTGGTTGACTTTATAGAGGTTATGTCTTTATACTTAAATTAAAAAAAAATGTATTTTTAGTAAATTATATGCCTTATTCAGTCATAAAAGAAATTACTTCATAAATCGACGGAAAAAAAAACGAATTGTTTTGATCCATATATTAATTTAAATGACTCGATCTCCATCTTGATAAAAATTAAACTTCTATGTAAGATATGAGTTTGAGTATTGTAATTACATATTATTGGAACTTGATTAGATTTTTATCTATTATTACTATAAGAAAAAAATATGCTTTTATAATCATATGGGATTAAAAACTTTGGTTTAAAAATGAAGAGTTTGTTTGATATTGGGGCAGCAATTACTTTTTAAAACATTTTTTATTTGAATATATATCGAAATATTTTTATTATTATTTTTTAAAATTTATTTTTTATGTACTAAAAAAATAATTTGAAGTACATAAAAATATTTTATAAAAACAATATTTTTAATACATAAAAACAAAACCAAACAATAGTTACGCTTATAAAAGTTTTAAGCCCCAACGCCACGTTGTCAAAAAATTAAACTATATATATTTACCTATTTCTCAAAACCTTTAAGTAACAAGGTAGCTCTCTCTCACTCTAGTTATAGAATGATGTATTTTCATACACAAAGATTTGTATTCGTATATAAATTTTTTTCTTCCATGATTAGGTTCTTTATTGATTGTTTAATTGGTAAGCAAAATTATACGTTTTCACCAATTATATAATACAATTTCAGTATTATATACATATATAAAGGGGGTAGGATATTAAGAAGTAAAAATATAATGTTACACCTTTGCTATGCAATTGTACTATTTACTTCTTAATATGCTACCCCTTGTTATATATATATATACACACACAACTTCTTGTTAAACAGAAAATATAACTTTTTTGGTCACTTGTTTTAATTATAAGAAATCAAGGATGGAATTCTAATGGTTTCATGTATATATAAAAAAGATTATTTAAGTCCATCTTCTAGAATATTTGTTTTCATTATTATAAATAAATTTCGAAAGAGAAAAATTGAAATAAACTTGAGTTTATTATGGATAATATACTTTTATATTAGTACCGTATATCCCTAAGCATTGGATTAAAATGGTCTAATTAATTGATTGATTAATCCATTATAAAATAAAATAATTTCATTCTGTAGAGTATATTTCGTTTTATAGCAATGTCATTCTTTAGAGTTGATGCTTCAATTATTGGTTGGAGCCGTCCTCGATTCCTATCCGTACCACTCTTCTACTTTTTTGTTTGACATGGTACAAAACCCACCACAAATCAAAAAATTAATAAGAGAAGATTTAAAAAAAAGTATAATTAGTAATTAATAACTTGTTTTTCTTTTTCTTAAAAATAATATTTTGCATAATGTTCTATTTCATCATTTTAATGAAAAACAATTATCACTTGTTAGAAATTATCTTACTACATGATTATTTTAAAATCTAGATGGGTTGGATTGACCTATAATCTAAGAAAACCAAAACTTAAATTAGATCAAATTTAGAAAAAATAAAATAAAAAAGAATTGATATAATGTGATTTTGTAAAAATTCTGGATTGACCCACGACTCGATCAACCTAGAAAAATCCAATTCAACACTCATAAATTTTTAATTTATTTTAAAATGATATTGTTTTTATTTTTGTATAAAATAAAATTAATTTGATTTAACTAATGTAAAAACAGCTCGAGACTGGTGAAATCTAGCTAGAGCCGGATTGAAAAACAATGGGTAAAATATAAATTTCAATAACGAATTATGTAACGAGATAAGTGAAATGAATTCTAGCAAGACACCAATGATTTGAAACTTGCAATACCTCCTCTCATTCATCATCAATCAAGAGGTTCACTTATGTCGAGCTATTTCTATTAAATTAAAAACACGACATGTGTTAGGGCAAGTCCAACGGGACTTGCCATCAGAGGAGGCAAAACCATATTTAAAAAAAAACGATTATGTTTGTTAAATTTGTCACTCCAACGGGGAGAGCCAAATAAAGAGGCAAAATGCCTTTTCCATTTTCGGGAGGTATTCCCACAGGTTTCAGCCGGGGAGCCAAAACAGAAAATCCGATCGTTGTAATTTTTTTGACCGTTGCATTGACCAGCCAATTCGAACACAAACACAATGAATTCAACAATTGAAACAATTGAAAAAACACAGTATATTTTCCAGCCAATCCGAACAAGAAAAATCACAGAAAATAGCTTCATCAAAATCCAACGAATAGACTGCATCTTCAGTTCCTGTCAACTACAAACAATTGATTTGTGGCAAAGATCGAAAATACAAAATATGAAAGGGGAAGGGGGAGCAGAGTGAGAGTGAGAGTGAGAGTGAGAGTGAGCGTGAGAGGTGGGAATGCAGCCATGGAAGGAGAGGGAGCCGAGTGAGAGTGAGAAGGGGCGGCCATGGGAGGAGAGGGAGCCGAGTAAGAGTGAGAAGGGGCGGCCATGGGAGGAGAGGGAGCTCAGTGAGAGAGGGACGACCATGGGAGGAGAGAGAGCTCAGTGAGAGTGAGAGAGGGAGCGGCCAAGTGAGAGTAAGGGGGCGGCCATAGTGATAAAAGGGGTAGGGTTTCGGGTGAGTGGGTGTGAAGGTAATTAATAATAATATTTAGGAAAAAAAATAGGGGGGTAATTAATGATAATATTTAGAGGAAAAAATAAGGAGTAATTAATAATAATATTTAGCAAAAAAAGAGAGAGGGTAATTAATAATAATATTTAGCATTAAAAATAATTATACGAAATTGGTAAATTAGTAATTTCTTGATTAGTTAGCTTAATTATATATTTTAAATTTACCGTTAGATTTATAAATTGTTTAAATTTTGTGTTTAGAATTGTTGTGCATTTATTTGTAAATAAGTGAGTCTGAACAGATTGTTTAATTATAATTAAATTCATTTTTTTATTTAAATATAAATAAAAATAATAATAATTTTATTGTTGGAGGGTTTTTCAAAAGCAATTATTTAATTATATAACTTACTCCTATTAATTATATAATTAATTGCATAATTAAACTACATACAAAATAATTGCACTATATTTAAAATAATATAAAAAAAATGGCTCTCCAAAATGGCTCTTACCATTGGAGCACACATCAACAAAAAAGCCATATAAACACTATTCAAGGAGCCATTTTACAGATTTGACTCTTAAAAATGGCTCCTACCATTGGACTTGCTCTTATCCACCTGCATCAGGCATTAATGGCGATCGAGGTTTTGCTCGACATGTCACTCCACCATTGGACAAAGTTAATTACGCTTCAATCTACCGCTCAACCGACCATATCCAATGAAGAAGTCCCCTCCCTAATCCCCTATGCTTGTCTTAATTCCACATTTTATTTGATTATCAAAGTACTCCGACTTCATTTGAGAACCGGTTTGATGTTGCGTAGTGATTTTTTATAGTGTATTTTTAATTATAAATATATCAAAATAATAATAATAAAATATATTTTTGATATTAATTTATTAAAACGATATAAAAAATATATATTTTCGAATCACAAAAACACACTCTTTCCTGTTTTCATACGTTAACTTCACTACATGAATGTTTAAAGCGTGTGTTTGGCATTGCTTTTGCTTTTGCGATTGAGGTTGAAAAAAAGCAGTTTCAAAAAAAACGCTTTTACTGCGGTTCAAAATAAGCTGTGAAGTGTTTGGTTAAAGCTGTGATTGAGTTGGAGGTTGAAAAAAAAGCAGTTTTAGGTGTTTGGTTACCAAACTTTACATATTGCTTTTAACTTGTGAAATTACTTTAAAGGGCATAGACATATACACACACAATTATATATATATATATATATATATATATATATATATATATATATAACTTGTGAAAATAAATTTAAAATTGATCACAATTTATTGCAATGAATAATTAAAGTAAAATGGACACTTCATTTTTATTCTCCCATCAAACTATTTGCAATGCCATCGCGAACAATATCCATAAGTGAATGCGTCCGCAAACTCTGACTATTTTCACACGCTACAATATCTGGTAAAAATCATTTGGGATATAATCGGGATTACGATCATATTCAACAAAAACAGCATCATCTTGCGATCTCCTTCTAATATAGTTATGTAGTGCCATCGATGCAACAACAATCGCAACCTGCGTTTTGTATGGATAAGCTGGCATGCAATGCAAAATTCTCCACCTTTGCTTCCATACTCCAAATGTTCGTTCTATCACATTATGTAGTGATGAATGTGGACGATTAAATACTTTGCGTCGTCCACTTGGTTCTCCCCGACGTCGAAAATCTTGTAAATGATACCGCTCCCCTCTATATGGACCTAAATATCCATACTCATTCGGATAACCGGCATCAACCAAATAGTATTTTCCTGAAAATACAAACAAAATGCAACTTTTATATTAATTCAATAACAAAAGATGAATAGTAATTTATTGAAATTATCATCTCTGTAAGAAATAATAAATGACAACCTTCAGGAGGTTTAGGAAATTTGATACTCCTACTGTCAATAGCCTCGAGGAAAATACGTGCATTGTGCGCACTACCTTCCCATCCTGCCCATACAAATGTGAATTGCATGTCAAAACTACAGGCCGCCATGATGTTTTGTGTTGGGACACCTTTCCTACCAATAAAAGGAATTTGATTTTCGGATGAAATCGTGGCATGAACATGTGTCCCATCAATTGCACCAATACAGTTCTACAGGTACAAAAAAATAGAATTAGTATAAAAATATTCAAACAAAATACACAATTTCAGTGCAAACTGTATTTTATGTAAACAACAAAAATTACCTTGAAATGTGGCATAAATCTGGGATCCATCGCAATTTCTATTGGTGTGTTGGTAAAGTCTGGATCAGTTGGTTTGATGATATCTATAGCAAATAGACATAATGCTTTAAGGACTTCTTTCATACATCTACTTATAGTTTCGCCTGAATACTGAAATCTTTCTTGCACATGTTGATTTGATGCCCCAACTGCAAGAGTAAATAGAAACATTCCTACCTTCTCGAGTACGCACATCCTCCGTGAAGGTTTTAAACCATAGCGCGTTTCCAAATCATTACACAGACTCAGCAAAGTGTCTTTGTCCATCCTAAACATGTTAACAAAGCGTTTCCAATGACCTCTTAAAATCTCATTCAACCAACGCATCCCTGTATTGTATGAAACCATACATGGTTCTTTATGGATATAAGTAATATAATATAGGTTTAATGCTCCAGCCGTGCATATAATTAGTTTTTCCTCATCAAATTGCCTCCGTATAAAATTTGCATCATCGTCATCGTCATCGTCATCGTCGTCGTCAACAGCAGTTCCATCATCAACGTATGCGCTACTGTTTCCTTCATCAGCACCATAGTTAATGTGCTCAATAACACGACATTAAAAACTTTGAGTCAAGATATACATTTTGATATTTTTTAATTGACAACTATCATGGTTAAACAATATGATGTTCTGAATATTCGTTACAATATGTTTTGAAAGTAGTCCAAACAAACATTCATAACAATGAGCACAATAATTTCACAGTCGTAATAGAAAAACTTTCGCTCAACAAAATACTTGTGACGTTACAGTCCAAAACTAAGACAAATATGAAAACCAAATAGTCAAACAAAGTACGAGCATTGCAGTTAAGAATTGTCTCAAGGCGCGATGTTTAGTTGAAGCCAACGGTATTTTTTTTTAATACCATTGATGCTAGCCCACATTTCTCTATTTCTTCGCACTTGTAGAAACTTCGTGGCGAGTAACAAAAAATTATCTTCATCTGTCGAACCAGGTATTGATTGGAGCTCATCAATACTACAGCCTGACAAGTCTTTATTTGCAGAAGTGGAATCACTCCTACTAGACATGCTGTCGAGAAGCTGTTGCTGTATTGATACTAGTTGAGTACCAATTCCAGATGACTTTTTCTTTCTAGCTCCTGGCTCCGAGTGCTCTCTTTCTTTTCGTTTTCCACTACTCTTTGTGTTGCTACTACTACATATATGCTCCCCCCAACGCCTCGAGAATTATTATTTTCAAAATTTATATCGACATTCTCATCTAAGTCCCCGCTTTCTTCCTCCAAATCAGCACCTTGTAGACCGACATTTAATGTGTCCAAATCGTCGTCAATGCCAGGTATTGTGCCCAACGATGGTGCCCATGCATGTTGTCCGGTAGCGGTGACTCCAGAGAACATTCTATCAAATTTAAACTTCAATGAAGGCACGATTCCAGACTGTCTAAATTTTTTCACTCCTCTATTTTCCTACATAAAAAAATTATTGTTCTTGTCATTATCTTCACAAAACATAATAACATTTTTGAAATAGATAGCATGACGAAAATTCACCTGAATTCGTGATTTCCACCACTCATCGCTAGCAACAATTGTTCCTAATTCGTTACTCTAGCCCACACCAGTTTCACCAATCAATTTTGTCCACAACCGCTAGTCTTTTTTACAAACATCCCATTTATTTTTAAGTTGTTCTTTCACCAACGGTTGACCCGTTTGTTCTCTAAATGATGTTACAATATATTTCCATCCGCATCTATCAAAATGCGAACTCGGTCGCATACCCATTGCCCTAATGCATATATAACAAAATATATGCAAGGTTTCTTTACTCCAACTAGCTTTCGCAACAGTCTCAGAATCGTCCATAATATCTCGTAAAGCTTTGCAAACAACAACAAATCAACATTACAAACTGGCACTACATACTATCAAGGAACGAATACTGTCATGCAATGTTTCTAATTGTCTATAAAAACACATGTTTTTTTATAGCATACATAATTCAAGTAATAGATGACATACAACAACTTTCCGAGGTACCCAAGGTACAGCCCATAGTAAGAATGAAGTTTTCAGGAAATTCAAAGCGCATGAATATGTCCTTGTTTAAACACATGTTTCAATGCCCTACATGATTTTCTATATGCCAGAAGCAATTTTTCCTCCAATATGAAAGAGCAAACAGTTCATGAACTAGCATTTTACAGTCGAAGAATAAAATGAAGCAACTTAATATCTTTACATCAGCAGACACAGGCAAACCAGCAACTGCTGGTGGTGAAAGGGAAAGATGTTTAGAAAACTCCATAATTTAGGTGTCAGTATTATGAAATGCACAGGTTACCCACAAACCCTTAATAGCTATTTGCCAACAGATTAATCAATTGAAGGTATCATTATCACATAGAAATTACAAAGAGCATAACCTCCTAAAACACTAGCATACATTGCAAAACACATCTGGCCAAACCATAACCACGCTAATGATGTAGCTAATGCACAAAGAGACAGCAA
The DNA here is from genome assembly GCA_027405865.1 of Salix purpurea. NCBI lineage: Eukaryota > Viridiplantae > Streptophyta > Magnoliopsida > Malpighiales > Salicaceae > Salix > Salix purpurea. Next base: position 8,405,407 of record JAOWLH010000020.1, on the reverse strand, counting down.
AGTAACTCGTGATCACAACAATACAACCATATCACAAAATAGCTACATCACCAAAAACAATGAAGATGTTCCAAATGACGATCAATAAAAAAGGCTCTTACTTTAATAACCGAACATTTTGAAGAGATTACAAGTGACAACAAATAAGAGTGCACATTTTCAACATTTTAAGATACAAATGTTGGGTCCAAATGGAGCAGATATGCAAATTGAAAGTCGTTATATCTATAACGATGGACTCTGTCAATTTACCAGACGTGTAACTGTATCAACCACAATTTTTAGAAGGATACTTGACTTATGTCTGGTAACATGTCATGTTAGCCTATCAAAACCTACCTGGAAATGAAATTCCAATCTGCAACTCAAAATGAAAAAGAAATCTTTGCTTCATAAAAAAAAAATGAAAGCAAAGAGTCAGAGACAAGAATTGCCATCAGGACTGCCTTACAACACCACAGCCCAAACTGTGTAACAATTTTATTTCAAAAACCCCATGCCACTACCATCCTCACCACCACCATCATTACTTGCAAGCTTAAAAAAGAAAATAGATTTTTCATTAAAAACAAAACATGTTCATTTTTCACTATATAAATTTCTGGCATCATTTTCAAACAACACCTTCTATATCATCTCTTTATCACAAGAAACTAAATAAATGAACTCAAACAGTAATCACGCTTCTGAAACAAACACATCAATCTAATTTTAACGAGAAGCAAGATCGGAATCGATGCTTATATTCCTTCATTGACAAGCTTATTTACGCTCTTCATTCAAAAAAAACAAAAAAAACAAAAAAACAACATTTAATAATATATTCAACCAACACCAAAACGAAGTCACCCCAGATGCCAAAATCAAAACTTTAACAAAAAAAAATCGAAGATCAAGCATTCCACTAAAGCACAAACATAGGATCCATATCTAAATCAACAACCATTATTCCCAGATATAGAAAAAAAACTCAATTATGCAAAGAAAGTTCATCACAGCCTAACCAAGAATACATTCATACACTCAGAAAAACTCTACCTGGAAATTAGAAGAGCCCGTCGAGGATTGACCCCGATCTCTCTCGTCGGTTGGTGGTGCACAACACCACCCTCTTTGACAGATAATAGAGACCGAGGGGGTCCCGATCTGTTACAAGATATTATCTGTTAATTAGTTAGTGGCAGTTACAAGTTAGTGACAATTACAATTAGTTTCATTTATGTTATTCGGTTATCTTATTGTTTAGCTTTGGGCACATGTGATTCGCATGAGAATCACATTGATCGTTTTCTGTAATCTTCAGTGTGGCTATATATACTTAGTCACCTGCATAATAAACGTAAGAGAGAGTTTATCCAAATCTGTCAAACCATAGTTCAACATTTTGTATCAGAGCATCTTTGTCAAAAAAAATTTCTCTGCATAACCATTACTCAAATGGCAAGTGAGAGCAACTTTGTTCAACCAGCAATCCCTAGATTTACGGGACACTATGATCATTGGAGCATGTTGATGGAGAACTTCCTTCGTTCAAAGGAATACTGGCAGGTAGTGGAATCTGGAATTTCTGCAGCAGCAGAAGATGGAAATCTCACGAATGAGCAATAGAAGACCATTGCAGATCAACGGCTGAAGGATTTGCGAGCAAAAAATTACCTATTCCAGGCAATTGATCGATCAATTCTCGAAACAATACTGGACAAAGAAACTTCTAAAGGAATCTGGGATTCTATGAAGAAAAAATTCCAAGGCAACACACGGGTTAAGCGTGCGCAGCTACAAGCTCTTCGCAAAGAGTTTGAGATTCTACACATGAAGGAAGGTAAGAATGTCTCTGACTATTTTTCTCGCACACTTATTATTACCAATAAATTTAGATTTCTTGGAGAAGAAATGAAAGAAATCACAGTTATTGAAAAAGTCTTGCGTTCTATGGTTTCGAAATTTGATTACGTTGTGTGCTCAATTGAGGAGTCTAAGGACTTGTATACAATGTCAATTGATGAACTACAAAGTAGCTTAATAGTTCATGAGCAGAGGATGCATAGTCATGTTGTGGAAGATCAAGCATTGAAAACTACCCATGACTATAATGAAGTCAAGTCTGGTCGTAGCAGTACCTACTTTAGAGGAAGAGGTCGTAACAGTGGGAGGCAGAGTTTTGGTGGAAGGCAAGGCTTTGATAAGTCTCTTGTGGAGTACTATTACTGTCACAATCTTGGACATTTCCAACATGAATGTCCAAGAAAGACTAGAGGTAGAGGTAGAGGATTACAATCACAGGCTTACTATGCAGAAACTGATGAACCACTGTTACTCATGACTTATATTGAAGATGAAGAGATGATACAATCAAGGAATTTTATGGATGTGAATGAACACTTGTTACTTATGGCACGTGTGGATGATGTAGAAGAGATAGAGTACATTGACTCTTTCCTGGAAAACACAAATTACATGCCCACAGATGCTGGTTGTTATGGAGAAAAATGTGCAGATAAGAAGGTTTATGCTGATGAGAAGAACTGTGTAATTGTTCATAACTGTGCAGTGAAATTTCCAGAATTTGAGATTTATGCAAATGAAGGTAATTGTGTAGATGAAATGAGTTGTGCAGATGAGGGGAATTGTGAAAATGAATCGAAATTTCACAGCAACACAACAAGTCTGGAAAGTGCAGATGAGATGAAATTTCACAGACAACTGGATGTTGCCGAAATTTCCACAGAATTGAATAAAGGGAAGAACAACATTGAAGTAGTTAAACTGGAAGTTGATGAGATCAAAATCACCAAGAACACAATGCAGATGTTGCTCATGGCTCATGTTGAGAAAGCACACGATGAGACAGCTTGGTTCTTGGATTCGGGTTGTAGCAACCACATGTCTGGGCATAAAAGCTTCTTCTTGGAATTGGATGAAAACTTCCATAGATCAGTTAAGCTTGGAGACAACTCCAGTATTGATGTACTGGGAAAGGGAATGATTCATCTTCAAGTCAATAACAGCTCACAAGTGATCTTGGAAGTGTTCTATATTCCAGATTTGAAGAACAACTTGCTTAGCATTGGGCAATTGCAGGAAAAAGGGTTGGCAATCCTGTTTAAAAATAACAAATGCAAGGAATACCATCCTGACAGAGGACTCATCATTGACACAGAGATGACCATGAACAGAATGTTCATTGTTGTTGCAAAAATTCAGCTTCCAGATCATCAATGCTTCGTAACTCCAGCTCAGAATATGGACTACCTTTGGCATTGTAGATATGGCCACTTAAGCTTTGGTGGCCTTCAAACTCTACTGCAAAAGGGTATGGTACATGGACTGCCCAAATTGAAATACACCAGTGTGATGTGTGAAGATTGTGTTCTAGGTAAGCACCATCGAAACTCATTCCCAAGAACAACAACCTGGAGAGCATCACAGCCACTGGAACTCCTCCATGCAGACTTGTGTGGCCTGATTTCTCCCATTTCTAACAGCCATCAAAGGTACTTATTCACTGTCATTGATGATTTTATCAGGAAGCTTTGGGTGTTTTTCTTGACAGAGAAGTTAGAAGCATTTAAGCAGTTCAAGCTCTTTAAAACAAGAGTTGAAAAGGAGACTGGAATCAGCATCAAAGGGCTGCGAACTGACAGAGGTGGGGAGTTCACGTCAAAGGACTTTGCTGAGTTTTGTGAAATACATGGGATTAAACGTCAACTCACTACAGCTTACACACCCCAGCAAAATGGGGTGGCAGAGAGGAAAAATTGGACAATTATGAAGATGGTTCGCAGCCTTCTCAACAGCAGAAAAGTTCCCAAAATTTTTTGGCCCGAGGCAGTGAATTGGGCAGTGCATGTTCTTAACAGGAGCCCTACACTTGCAGTCAGGAATAAGACACCAGAGGAGGCATGGAGTGGCACTAAACCTTCAGTTGCTCACTTTAGGGTATTTGGGTGTGTCTCATATGCCCATATTCCAGACAATAAGAGGACCAAATTGGATGATAAAAGTTTGAAGTGTGTGCTGTTGGGAGTAAGTGAGGGGGCCAAGGCATATTGCCTATATGATCCATCTTCTCAAAGGGTCATTGTAAGTCGGGATGTTGTTTTCAAGGAAGAAGACAGCTGGCCGTGGGGTGCAGAGCATATGGATGCAATTCACGCAACTCTTGAATGGGGAGATTTTGATGATGAGCTGCCAAACAATGTTCAAGATGGTCAAATTGCCGAGCACGCAAGCAATTCTGAAGGCAACAGAACTGATGCAACTGGAGAATTAGATCAATTGGAAAATTCCAATGAAATTGAGACACATGCAGCAGCTGCTGCTGAACTTAATGGTGAGCTTAATGCTGAGCTTAATGGTGTTGGAAATTTGAGCTTAACAGAGGCTGTTGAAATTAATGGGAATATTAATCATTCCCATGAAGCTGAGGGTTCCAATTCTGATATGAGACAGGCTCGAAATCCACCAAGTTGGCTGCGTGATTTTGACAGTGGTGAAGGTTTTTCTGATGAAGATTACCAAGGTAATCTTGCATTACTCGTTGATGCAGACCCTATTTCCTTTAAAGATGCAATTGGCAGTAGCAAATGGAGAAGTGCTATGGATTCTGAAATTGCAGCAATAAAGAAAAACAAAACATGGGATCTCACTGATCTCCCTAATGGTGCAACGGTGGTTGGAGTAAAATGGATATACAAGACGAAATTGAATGAACACGGAGAGGTGGATAAATTCAAGGCTCGTCTTGTTGCTAAAGGTTACACGCAAAAACATGGGGTGGATTATAATGAGGTTTTTGCGCCAGTAGCTCGTATGGATACCATTCGGATTGTTCTTGCTCTAGCTGTGCAGAAAGGGTGGAGCCTATTTCAGCTAGATGTAAAATCCGCGTTTCTTCATGGTGAATTAAATGAAGTATATGTCAAGCAACCCCCTGGGTATGTTGTGAAGGGTGCAGAAAACAAGGTATATCGGTTACGAAGAGCCCTGTATGGTTTGAAATAGGCCCCACGGGCATGGTACAGTCGAATTGAAGCCTATTTTCTCAATGAAGGATTTGAGAAATGTCCGTATGAACACACCTTGTTCATCAAGAAATCTCAGGGTACTTCACTGTTGCTCGTATGTCTTTATGTCGATGATCTTATTTTTACGGGAAATGACGAAGCATTATTTAGTGCATTTAAACTTTCCATGATGAAGGAATTCGACATGACAGATTTGGGAAGGATGAGATATTTTCTGGGGTTGGAAGTGGTGCAAAGAGCTGATGGTATTTTTGTTTGCCAGAAGAAGTATGCTCAGGAGGTATTGGAACGTTTTAACATGGCTGAATGCAATGCTGTTCACAACCCTATTGTCCCTGGTGTTAAGTTGATCACAGACCCGACTGGTATGGCAGTAAATAATACTCACTACATGCAGATGGTCGGTTGCTTGATGTATTTAACATCAACCAGGGCTGACATCATGTTTGTGGTTAGTCTGCTTAGTAGACATTTGGCCCATCCCACAGAGTTACACCTTGGAGCCGTGAAGAGGGTTCTTCGCTACATCAAAGGGACTAGTTCATATGGTATTTTTTATAAACAAAATGGCCATAAAGAACTACTTGCTTATACTGATAGCGATTATGCAGGAGATTTGGAAGATAGAAAGAGCACGTCGGGATTCTTGTTTATGCTAAGTTCAGGAGCTGTATCTTGGTCATCAAAGAAGCAACCCATCGTTACCCTTTCTACCACTGAAGCGGAGTTCATCGTAGCTGCATCATGTGCATGTCAAGCTGTGTGGTTAAAAAGGGTGTTGGAGAAACTGGATCACGTATCTGCTGGAACTACTATTATGTACTGTGATAATAGTTCTACTATTAAACTCTCTAAAAATCCTGTCATGCCCTAGAAGCAAACATATTGATGTTCGCTTCCACTTCCTCCGTGATTTAACTCGAGATGGAGTAGTGACTTTGCTGCACTGTCATACTCAAGAGCAATTGGCGGATATCATGACCAAACCATTAACAAGGGTTGTGTTTGAAAGGCTGTGTATGATGATGGGTGTGTGTGAAGACTCACATGTGAACTGAAGACAGTACTTGGACAGTGTCTTCAGTTCAGGGGAGTGATTGTTACAAGATATTATCTGTTAATTAGTTAGTGGCAGTTACAAGTTAGTGACAGTTACTAGTTAGTGACAGTTACAATTAGTTTCATTTCTGTTATTCGGTTATCTTCTTGTTTAGCTTTGGGCACATGTGATTCGCATGAGAATCACATTGATCGTTTCCTGTAATCTTCAGTTTGGCTATATATACTTAGTCACCTGCATAATAAACGTAAGAGAGAGTTTATCCAAATTTGTCAAACCATAGTTCAACACGATCCACACCAAAACATGCTGCTTTTTCAACGGTCGATAGCCTGCAAGAAGAAACAGCAAACAGGAGCTGGAGCGAGAGCGAGAGAAGGAGAAAAGTTTGAGGAAAAGTTGTTGGTGTTTTGTTCCTGGATGAGGTTGCAGAGGAGTAGATATGGGAGGTTGCAGACGAGAGGATGATTGAAGACGAGAGGATGAGAGTTGCAGATTTTCAACGGTAAAAAAATTTGGGGTTTGAATGTGTATCGTAGTTGAATAAGCTGGAATCGGGATAAAAAAAGCATGTAATACAGGTTTTTGTGCAAACGGCGTTCCAGAACAATAATTTATGTGGGTCCATGGTTTGTATCACAGTTACACCCGAACCAAACATGTAAATGCAAACGCCGTTTGGCAATCGTGGATCGCACCACGATGCCAAAAGGCTAAATCAAAAAACCAAAAATTCATATTCATGTGCTGAACTTCACCACCTACATGGCCAAGAATTGTGAGCCTTGAACATCATTCCCTATATATATAGACACGGACCCTCTTCCCAATTCGCTCCATTAGTGGACTCTAATTTCCTTTCAAGGTGATGAGGGATGACAAACATTTCTTCTTTTAGCAAAGCGTGGCGCCATCTTTGCAGCTCAACATGGTGTCTAATGTCTTGTTTCTACCGTCTAATCCCTGCTAGAGTGAATTCTTTTGTGTTCACCTTTGTTATTTTTTCTCCGTCTCCTTCTTTGGTTTTGTTTTTCTGAAGGTTTTGAAGCCCAGAACCCGTGATTCTTTTAGGCCTAGGAACATAGATTTGTTCTTCACATCCGTGTCTGCCACCACAGTTTCAAGTATGTCAACTTTTGAAATGGAAGTTTTCTCCAATTCCCAGCTCATTGTTTTGATTATTTTAATGCTTATTGGTGGAGAAATTTTCACTTCCGTGGTTGGACTTCTTTTCAAGAAGTTTCAACTTAAGAAAATGGAAAACAAAATTTCTTCCCTCGCAGACAGTGATCCTAACACTTGCCAATCTGAGTTGGAAATGGTAGAAAAACGAGATTTTGATAGTCTCGAATCAGGAAATCATGAAACTTCATTAGATAGCGGTGTAGATTTGTTGAAGTGCAAATCAATCAAGTTCTTGTGGTTTGTGGTTTTGGGATATTTTATAGTTGTTCAAGTTCTAGGGGTTTCCCTAGTTTCAACCTACCTAGCCCTTGTTTCTAGTGCAAGGAATGTGCTAAAAAACAAGGGGCTAAACTCGCTGACATTTTCGATCTTTACCACTGTTTCAACCTTTGCAAACTGTGGTTTTCTTCCAACAAATGGAAACATGGTGGTCTTTAAGAGCAACTCCAGCCTCCTACTCATCCTCATCCCTCAGATTCTTCTTGGAAACACCCTATTCCCTTCTTGTTGAAGTTTTGATTTTTTGTGTTTGTTGTTTGATTCTGCAGGTTTGAATTTACTAAAGTTTGGGGAAAACAGGGGAAGATATTCTTTTAAAGAATTGAGGGAGAGGATTTTCTGCAGAAAAGGTAATTCGGTTCTTGTATTAAATTGCATATGAATTGTTTGATGTTATGCCTCTTATATACTTGAGGCAGAACACATACACACACTTTATGCATGAGTTACAACTTCTCTACAGTTAGTTACAACAAACTTTGAACACACTATATGCATGCTACATAACAGAATGTAACTGTCATGTTTATACACTTCTTTGCATGCTTAATGACGAAATGCAACTCTCTGCACATCTCTTAGTGTCTTCCTCTTCTACACATGATCACTAATCAAACTGATAAGCAACTTAACTTCTAACAGCCTCTCCTAAGTTGCTTACCGGTTTGACTCCAAGATTCAACCTTAGATAGTTGAATCTGTCTTTTGGTAAAGTCTTAGTGAATATGTCAGCCAATTGGACTTCTCCTCTACAGAACTTCACATCAATTAATCCTTCTTTCAAGGACTCTTTAATGAAATAATACCTTCGGTTTATGTGTCTTGTTTTCTGATGGAAAACTGGATTTTTTGCTATAGATATTGCTGACATGTTGTCGCAATATAGCGGGGTTGCATCAGCCTGCATCTCCCCAAAATTCTCAAGCACAAACCTAAGCCAAATGGCTTGTGCCGTGGCTTCAAATGCTGAGACATACTCAACTTTTGTTGTTGACAGAGCCACCGTGCTTTGTTTTACATAAGCCCAAGAGAATACACCACCTCCAAAACTAAAAGCATAGCCAGAGGTGCTCCTGCTATCATCCTCACTGCCTCCTCAATCAGCATCACAATAACCAATTAGAGTAGCAGATCTGTCCCTTGTATACTTAATCCCATAGTCTAGGGTACCTTGAACATATCTCAATACCCTTCTAGCAATTCCCATATGCTTCTTTATAGGACAACTCATGAACCTTGATAGTAGGCTCGCCGAATACATCAAGTCTAGTCTTGTTGCTGTCAAATACAACAAGCTTCCAACTATCCTTCTATATAAACCTTCATCTGCAGGTTCACTACCATCCACCTTCTTTAATTTTTCACCCACGGTTAGAGGAATTGCAACTGGATTGCAATCCTCTAGCCCAAACTTCGTAAGCAAAGACTTAGCATACTTACTTTGGTGGATAAAAATACCTTGATTGGTCTGTAACACTCCAATCCCAAGAAAATGGTAAAGAAGCCCTAGGTCTGACATTTCATACCTCTGAATCATCTCCTTCTTAAATTCAACCATCATCCTTTCGCTGTTGCCAGTATACACTATATCATCAACATATAGTGATATGATGATTTGGCCTCCCTCACTGTCAGTTCTGGTATACAAAGTTGCTTCACTCACACTTCGTTTGAACTTACAACTTGTAAGATAGGCATCAATTTCACTATACCAGGTTCTAGGGGCTTGTTTAAGTCCATATAGAGCCTTGTATAGCTTATAAACCTTGTGACTAGAACCCTTTACCTCAAAGCCTTCGGGATGCTCCACATACACCTCCTCATCAAGTATTCCATTTAGGAATGCTGATTTAACATCAAGTTGGAATAATTTCCAACCCTTCTGAGCTGTTAAGGCAATGAGTGTCCTGATGGTATCTAACCTTGCTACTGGAGCAAAGGTCTCATTATAGTCAATCCCCGGCTTTTGTGCATATCCCTTGGCTACAAGTCTAGCCTTATGCTTGTGTATTGTCCCATCAAGATTGAGCTTAGTCTTGTATACCCATTTCACACCTATCACAGGCTTGTCTGTCGGTCTCTCAATTAGCTCTCAGGTTTGATTCTTCTCAATCATTTCCAACTCGGCCTTCATTGCTTTCTGCCAAGCCTTAACCTTTGTTGCCTCTTGATAAGTTTCGGGTTCAACCATACTCATGTGACACTTGCTATAAACGTCTTCAATACTCCTTAGCTTCACAGGAGTTGAACTAGAAGATGATTCTTGGCTGCAATTTCTAGTTGCATCTGTAGCTGAACTACTAACTGGTGAGTTTGGTTGAGAACTTTCATTATACCTCTGTTCAACCTCTTCTTCATTTCTGTCTTCACTGCATACAAATCTCAGTGAAGGTGTGTCTAATTCCAACTGCTCAGCCTTCCAATTTCAGAATTGTTTTTCATCAAAAACAACACTTCTTGACAGCACAATCTTCTTGGAATCCAGGACATATACCCTATATCCCTTTTCACAACTTCCATAGCCCATAAACACCCCTTTTTCTGCCTTGCTGTCAAGTTTCTGCCTTAAAACTGATGGAACATGTATGTAGCAAATACATCCAAACACTCTTAAGTGTTTGATTCTGGGTTTCCTTCTAGTAAAAGCTTCAAATGGAGTTTTATCTGTCACAGCTGATGTACAACTTCGATTTTGAATATACACAGCCTTACTTACTGCCTCTGCCCAAAAACCAACAAGTATGCCTTTCTCAATCATCATGGACCTTGCCATTTCACTTATTGTTCTATTTCTTCTCTCAGCAACTCCATTTTGCTGTGGAGAATATGCCACTGTCAGCTGCCTCTCCATCCCCATATTAGAACAAAATTCGTGGAACTCATTTGAGGTATATTCCCCACCTCTGTCACTTCTCAGCTTCTTTAATTTGTATCCACTTTGCATTTCAATAAACAACTTAAATTTTCTGAACACATTTAGTTCATCAGATTTGTTTCGAAGAAAATAAACCCAACACATTTTTGAGAAATCATCAATGAATGTGATGAAGTACCTATTACCTCCCATTGACTCATTCTGCATAAGACCACATAGGTCAGTATGCACCAGTTCCAATGGCAATTTGGCTCTCCATGTTTCTGCCCTGCTGAACTTCTCTCTATGTAGCTTGCCTGTTACACACCCTTCCCAAACCTCCTGAATTTTGGCTACTATAGGTAAGCCAAACACCAACTCCTTCTGCTGCATTTTTCTCAAGCTGTCAAAGTTCAAATGACCAAACCTTCTATGCCATAACCATGAGTCTTCACCTGCTACGGATGCCTTCATAGCTGTAGGTGCCATGGATTTGAGTGAGAGGGGAAAGCATCTATTCCCTCCCATTACTACTTTTGCTATCACATTGTTCATCTTCTCATCATCAAATATAATTGCAGTGTTTCCTCCAAATAGGATATAGTATCCACTCTCCATCATTTGACGTATGCTTAGCAAATTTTCATCCAAGCCTGGAACAAGCAATACCTCATGTATTAGTCTCTTCCCGTGCTTAGTGTCTACCTCTAAACACCCAATATATATATATATATATATATATATATATATATATATATATATATATATTAAAGGTTGACTTAGTTTTTCGCTGCCGATTTTGTGACGCGGCAGAAAATCATAAAGGAATGCGACCAACGTCAATATTCCGTAATTAATTTGCAACGAGATGAACTTGCAAAAACTCAAGGAATGAATTAAAAGATGAATAAAACAAGTTGAGAGAGGGGTGAAATTGAAATAAATGAAAAGATTATGATTTAAATTATAAGAAAAGAAGAGATGGGGTAAAAAGAAAACATTTAAAGGAAATGGGGGGCCTTAGTGCAATAAGAGAAATTGAGGAGTATAAATACCCCTCTTTTCTCTCATTTCCAGCAAAAATGTGAGGGAGAAAGGGAAGGAGATTGTGATATTTTCTTGCTCAATTGAAGAAGAATTTCGAAGTGAAAGTGAGATTAAGGGTTACTAAAACATTCAAACATCAAAAACTCAAGGATTTGGAGCATTATTGGAAGAAGAAAGTGGAAGAAAATGAGTGTTTGGCCGACAACTGTAGGAAGAGAAAGAGGAGAGGAGAGTATTTTGATTTCACAAGCTATTAGGATCTTGAATCTCTCTTGGTATGGTAATTCTTATATGCATCTAAAAGATTCTTTACTTTTTGGTTAAATTGCATGATTTTTCTTTATGAATTTTGGGTTAGGCTTCTTGAAAATTTGGGGGAAATGTGAAATTGTGTGTAATTGATGAATGTGGCATGAAATAGGATGTGAATGTTGTGTAATGAATGGTTGAGCATGAAAAGAATGAGGGAAGTCTTGTTTTCCCAAGGCCAATTTTCGGCCAAATGCATGTGTTGCAGAAATTAACAACTTGACAGATTCATGTCTTGACTTTGAGAGAGAATTTGAATAGGAAAACAAAGGAATTAGGATCGGGTTCCTTCATAGGAGTTGTAGTTCTGGATGTCTACTATCAAAGAAGCTTGTTTCACTTAATTTGGAATTTTATAACTCTAGTTAAGGGTCACCTAACGTGACTGTGCAGGGCAGACTCTACGGAACAACAGGTCTGTCACATTTGAGATGCTTTTCGTAACTTTTGGGGGCAGAACTGGGTTTTATTCCCTTCATAATAGTTGTAGCCCTATATGTTTTCTTTCTAACAAGATAAATTTCGTATAAAACGGAGTTCTACAACTCCTGTTATAGTGAAACATCTGGGCAGAGGTCGAAATCCGGCCTCTGTTGGCAGCTTTGAGAAAAAGGGGAAAAGAGGTGGGAGGTCGTGAAACGATAAAGGGATATGCATTAAAGGAAAAGAAACAAGTTATGTTTGAAAATGGGTGCTTATAATGATATTTGTTTTATGACAAAAGTTATAAAAGAATAACAAATGTAAAGGCATATTGAATTGTTTTCGGTGGGGTTGTTACAGCATGTGTGGTGTACGTTCGCTGCCGAAGTGTGTGTGTGTTTTGCAGTGAATTGTGATTCGCTGCCGAAGCAGTGACAGCCTACAACGAACCAGTTTTCGCGAGCCAGTTTTCGCGTGCCAGTCTTCACGAGCCAGTTTTCGTGAACCAGTTTTCGTTGCCGAAGGGTAGCCTGCAGCGAACCAGTTTTCGCTGTCGAATCCTACAATAAGCCTCCTATGCAGAAACAACTTAAATGCTAGTAACAATTTCATGGTATGATGGTGTAAAATATGTAATACTTGAATGTGAACATATGAATTCTTGAAATGAGTGTGGTGATGAATGTGGTTCAAAAATGCAAGGTCATTCAAGTAATTCTGGAGAAATATGATGAATAATCACAACATGAATTGGAATCAAAGAGCTGAAACAAGTCAAGGCAATACATTCAGTTCACAGTATAGACATATGAGTAACAATCAAGCAAATGCAAAGCCACAATGCATCATATGTCAAAAGTTCCATTTCGGTGAGGGCAGATACAAAGGAAAGTCAAGATGTGGAAGATGTAGCAGATTTGGGCATAATACAAAGGAGTGTGATAGCTACAATAACAAGCAGCTCGCAAACTCTGCAAAGAAAGAAGAAACAGTCACAGGAACCATGTTTTACGCCTATCATGCTGCAAGTGTGCAAGAAAAGGATATTTGGTTTGTTGACAGTGCATGTAGTAATCATATGACATTAAAAGAGGTTGATTTAATTGATGTTGACAGGACTGTGACTTGCAAAGTTAAGATGGGATCTGGAGACCTAGTGCAAGCAACTGGAAAAGGAACCCTTGTGGTAGTGTAACAACCCGATTTTTTTATATATATACCTAACACACATGGTACCAGAAATAAGCAAACCTGATTATCTCACATCATCAAAATACCATCCATACAATCAACATTTCATTAAAAGTGGATCTTACATAAACATGTAATATTATGGTTGCATAATTAGAATTTCATATTAAAAATATACATACATAGACATGAGTTTGCATTCCTATCCTACTAATAGCCATTACAAATTTACACAAAAGGGTCTAATAAAAGTTATGTGTTCAGTACATTGATTCATACAAGATACATTGTGATTCAGAATGCATCTACATGATTCCTTGCAAAAGTGGGTTCCCGTGTATCGGGTTTCCTAGACGTCTCGTGGATGTAACGTCCCTGCAGCAGTACAAAATATTTACGAGAATGTAATTAGTTAATGATAATAATAAAAATAATGATGACTAAACGGTCTGGCAGTTAAATGAGGCATCAACATTTATAATTTCTTCATGTATTTGGTACAACTAGCTTGTAACGCAATATATATACACCAATTTTGCAATCAACCATAATCTTAAACCCGGCTATCTTCATAAGGCATCATTTGCTGAGGTTAACCATTCATTCACTCCAGTCATCTTTTCCGGATACCATTAGCCAAAGCTAATCAATCGTTCATCCCGGCCATCCATTCGGATGCCATTAGCCGAAGCTAATCAATCAATTGTTCCGGCCATCCATTCAAATGCCATTAGCCGAAGCTAATCATTCTTTTGTCCCGGCCATCCCTTTAGATGCCATTAGCCGAAGCTAATCATTCTTTTGTCCCGGCCATCCTTTCGGATGCCATTAGCCGAAGCTAATCATTCTTTTGTCCCGACCATCCATTTGGATGCCATTAGCCGAAGCTAATCAATCATTTGTCCCGGCCATCCTTTCGGATGTCATTAGCCGAAGCTAATCAATCATTTGTTCTGACCATCCTTTCGGATGCCATTAGCCTAAGCTAATCATTCTTTTGTCCTGGCCATCCATTCGGATGCCATTAGCCGAAGCTAATCAATCATTTGTCCCGACCATCCTTTCGGATGCCATTAGCCGAAGCTAATCATTCTTTTGTCAACCTTTAAGCATTCGACAAACTAATATAGATTCTAAAACAATAGGGTAATATTCATGTTAAAGTATTTCCTTATTCAACGAATGAAAAAGAAAGGTGCAAGTCACCTACTTGCTCCACCTGTGGGTTGTTCCTGTCTTGACGATGGTCCAATCCCGACCGCACCACCTACGACATCAATGGTCATAAATCAAACACCTTGACCGAGGTGTCTCGGCCACCTAGGAACAAATTTTCCATGTGAAGGCCTGTTTGCAGCAGCGTGTCTATGGTTATACCCAACCTTGAGATTGCTGAATGCCTTCTCTGTTCTAGTAATTCTGTCTCTCTCAGCATGCATATCCTCTCTTCTGTCAAACACCTTGACCATGGCTATTACCTCTTCAACCTTCAGCACCTCAAGATCCCTAGTTTCTTAAATGATTGAAACTATGGATCGATATCTTCTATTCAAGCTCATAAGAAGCTTCTGCACAATTCTGACCTCAGGTACATATTCTCCTAGTGATTTTAGGTTGTTAATTGTTTCAAAAAACTTAGAAAGGTAGTGTTCTAAGCCTTCTCCTTCTGTCATTCTTAAGTACTGAAATTCTGCCCTTACTGCTTGTAGTTTGACAACCCTCACTTTCTTATCTCCTCTATACTCTCTCTTCAACACATTCCATGCACCTTTTGCTGTTTTTTCATTTCTGATTCTCGGAAAAAGATCATCTGACAGTGCTCCTTGAAGAATGCTCAATGCCTTGGCATTTTTTATCCTATTTGCTTTGGATACAGCAGCCTCATCAACCTTTTTTTCTTTGGAATCAGAAGCCTCCTCAGATTCAGATTCATCTTCTTCTTTCTTTGATTCATCTGTCATTTCAAGGTCTGTTTCTATACCATACTCAACTACATCCCATAGGTCATAAGCTATGAGGATTGTCTCCATTTTTACTGACCAAAAGTCATAATTCTCACCATTAAACTGAGGTGTTCTTAAATCACCACTGCTCACCATTTTTCCTTTCTTCCGGTCACAATTTGTATGAATTAAGGTTTGATTTTCGTCCCTTCCTTGTTGATCAAGCTAGCTCTGATACCATGTTGAAGTTTTGATTTTTTGTGTTTGTTGTTTGATTCTGCAGGTTTGTGTTTACTGAAGTTTGGGGAAAACAGGGGAAGATATTCTTTTAGAGAATTGAGGGAGAGGATTTTCTGCAGAAAAGGTAATTCGGTTCTTGTATTAAATTGCATATGAATTGTTTGATGTTATGCCTCTTATATACTTGAGACAGAACACACACACACTTTATGCATGAGTTACAACTTCTCTACAGTTAGTTACAACAAACTTTGAACACACTTTATGCATGCTACATAACAGAATGTAAGTGTCATGTTTATACACTTCTTTGCATGCTTAATGACGAAATGCAACTCTCTGCACATCTCTTAGTGTCTTCCTCTTCTGCACATGATCACTAATCAAACTGATAAGCAACTTAACTTCCAACACTTCTTGCCTGAGATTTTGTGTTTGGTTCCTGGGAAAGTTTTTCAAGAAAGTAGAGTCAAATTACCTCTTGAAGAAAACAAGCGAAGTTGGATATTTTCACTTGCTACCAAGCCAGCATGCTTCCTACGTATTTGGTTGTTACTGTTTTTGGGTTTGTCTTGACTCAATTTATACTATTCTGCTCCATGGAATGGAATTCAGCTGGATTGCATGGACTGAATTCTTACCAGAAAATTATAGGATCATTATTTCAGACCATGAACACGAGATACGCTGGAGAAAGCATCGTGGACCTCTCAGCCCTCTCCTCAGCTCTCCTGGTGCTATTTGTCGTCATGATGTAAGTCCTCTCTAGCTACCTATGCTTAAACAATAAAGCATGAATCCATGTTCCATGCAATAACAAGGACAGGCGATTACATTTTAATGACGAAAAAGGCAGACTTGTTTACGTTCTCAAATTGGTTTTTGGATCACGGTTATAGATTTTATGATGATCACTTGTAATTCTAACCATCAAGTGGTCCGTGCATATTAATTAAATTTGTTAAAAGAAAAAAAAAACAGTAATAGTTGATTGGTCCATGTAAATGTGTATCTATTATAATCTAGTAGTAAAACAAATAAAATGCTAATATATGATTGGTTTTTGCCAGCACATGCATGCAATATTTCCAAACAATAATTGGATTTCATTTGTGAACACATTAGGTTTAGGATGAGGTATAGATCTTTCTGATTTATATACTAACTAAATCTTAGGCATGTGTCATTACGTACTTTGGAAAACAAAATTAATAATTTATTGCTAATTAAAATACGCCCTTGTTAATTACTTTGAAGTCAAGGCATTCAGGTGTTTCTAAGTAGGTTTGCAATTTCATCTAAACCAATAAATTTAAAATTCCAAGGGGGAAATTTAAAGAAATGTATTATAGCTTTCTGCGGTTGTTATTAATATTTATTGTTGTTAAAATATAATTTGTGTCTTAGATATTTTTTTTAACATCGGAAAGGTAAGAAGTTTTATTGTATCTTATAATATTTTTGAAAGAAAAGTTAAAATCAATTTATAATGACACTTGGCTATCGACAAAAGGATAAGAAACAGAACAAGAAAGATCAACCTTGCATTTCTTACCCGAGTAAAAGAATATCCACTTGCTAGTAAGAATTGTCTCAGCAACAATTCTAGAATATCCTCTGTACAGACACATTGATATGCAAAAGTGCGCCTTTTGAATTGTACAAACATATTGATTTGAAAGAGTATTATTTTCATTATAAATATCAATTTGATGTAGATGAGAATTATAAGGAAAAAAAATCTTCTTCTCTCCCTAATATTTCTCTACAATTATTTTGTTTTTATTGATTAAAAACAAAATATAAATTCTTGATAAACTTACAGAAGTTGATGTCTATACATTTAAAGCTTGGGAACACCTTGGGATGTTACTTCTCCCTCGACAATTTCCAGCTTCGGGATTTGTGCTCCTTCATCACTAGATGAAAAACCACTCTTTTCATTTACTACATGTTTTAATTAAGACTTAGACTCATGGATACAAATGTAATGAAAAATTGCCCACACAATATTTGAGGAATGGAACACACAGTCTATTCAATAAGTATTGACCCCATATATAGGCCTTTACACTGTGAAATACAGACGAAAAACAGAGTCTGTTGAAACAGAAATGAAAAACAAACTTTCCGTAAGAAATGCTAACAGAATCAGTAGAAGACAGAAATGCCAACTAGACCTAAGAATATTGAATATTGTTAGCAGAACAATATTCAATTTTATCCAATTCCTCAACATACGCTCCCTTAAACTAAATTGCAGTAATGCAATTAGTTTGTTTAAACTATATTTGAACATATACCAAGTCTGTTACGCAACTCCAAGAATGCTTCCAATTTCAGGGGCTTAGTCATAATATCAACAAGTTGCTCTTGTGTGTGACAGTGTATTAATTCAATAGTTCCTTCCTTGGTCAAATCACGCAAGAAATGAAACTTAACATCTATATGTTTACTCCTCCCATGCATGATTGGATTTTTTGAGAGCTTTATGGATGAGCTATTATCACAATAAATGGTTGTGCATTTGCTTTGAGTGTGTCCCAATTTCTCAAGGATTCGTCTCAGCCAAATTCCTTGACATGCATTGAAAGCTGCTGCAATGAACTCTGCCTCTGTGGTGGATAAGCTCATAACTGGTTGTTTTTTTGAAGACCATGAGACTACACCAGTTCCAAGCATGAAAATGTACCCAGAGGTACTTTTTCTATCATCAATGTCCCCTGTATAATCACTATCAGCAAACCCTATCAATGTCTCTTCTTTTCCCCTTTTATAAGCAATTCCTAGCTCAGTCGTCCCCTTCAGGTATCTCAATATTCTTTTTGCAACCTGCAAGTGCAATTCCGTAGGTCTCTCCATATACCTACTAATCAGAAAAACAAAATACATTAAATCTGGTCTCGTAGCAGTTAAATACATGAGGTTGCCTATCATTTGCTTGAATGTTGTTGTGTTTACAGCCATTCCTCCTTCATCCCTTGACAGTTTACATCCTGGAACAATTGGATTGTTCACTAGCTTGCTATTCATCATTCCAAATCTCTCCAGTATCTCATATGCATACCTTTTCTGAGTGATAAATGTCCCATGCTGGTTTTGTATGACTTCCACACCAAGGAAATGCTTCATTTTCCCAAGATCAGACATGGCAAATTCATTCTTCATTGACTCCTTAAATCTTGCAAACATGTCTTCATTGTTTCCTGTAAAAATTAGATCATCTACATAAAGGCTGACTATAAGAATGTTACCTCCAACTTCAGTCTTTACAAAGAGTGTGTGTTCACAGTAGCACTTTTCAAAACCCTCTTTGTTGAAATACCCTTCAATTCTGCTGTACCAAGCTCTAGGAGCTTGTTTCAGTCCATACAATGCTCTTTTTAGTTTGTAGACTTTGTGTTCTTCTCCCTTTACCTCAAACCCTTGTGGTTGATCAACAAGCACAGCTTCCTTTAGTTCTTCATGCAAAAATGTACTTTTTACATCTAATTGAAACACACACCATCCCTTTTGTGCTGCGAGAGCAAGAACCACCCTCATGGTATCCCATCTTGCTACTGGAGCAAAAACCTCATTGTAATCAATACCATACAGCTGTGAGTAACCCTTTGCTACAAGACGAGCTTTAAATTTATCTACCTCACCCTTCTCATTTAGCTTGGTTTTATACACCCATTTCACCCCTATTTTCTTTGCCCCCTCTGGTAAGGTTGTCAGTTCCCATGTGTCATTTTCTATGATGGCTTTGATTTCCAGTCTCATAGCTTCTCTCCAATTTTGACCTTTGACAGCTTCTTCAAATGCAACTGGATCTTCAAAGGTAGTAAACATTGCTAGGTTCCTGTCTTCTTCCACTAACTCCTCCCCTAGCATATAATCTTGCATCCATAGGGGCTCTTTTCTATTTCTTCCTTTAAGTTGAACAGATGAACTTTCTGCTTCTCCATATCCAGTGTCTGCACACCCTGCAGATGGTGACTCCTCTGCTTCAATATTTTCTCTTGTTTCAGGATCATCTCGAATCCTGACAGCTTGCTCATCACCCCATTCTGACCCATCAGTTTGCTCATCACCCCATTCTAACACATCAGTTTCCAGCCCAGTATTGTTTTCTCCCCACTCCCAATTCTCATTTTCAGCAAATATTACATCTCTACTTGTTATCACCCTTTTTGAGATTGGATTGTATAGCCTATAGGCTTTAGATTCCTCACTTACACCCAGAAAAATGCATTTTTCACTCTTATCATCCAACTTTGTTCTGCGATTATCTGAAACATGGACATGAGCAACACATCCAAAAACTCTAAAGTAATGTACTGAGGGTTTATTACCACTCCAGGCTTCTTCAGGTGTTACTTCCTTTAAAGTCATGGTTGGGCATCGATTCAGAATATGAGTTGCCTAGTTAACAACTTCAGACCAGAATTCCCTAGGAATTTGTTTTTCTGACAACATGCTATGCACCATGTTCATGACAATACGATTTTTTCCTCTCAGCCACCCCATTTTGCTGGGGTGTATAAGAGGCAGTAAGTTGCCTAGCTATGCCATTTTCACTACAAAATTGATTAAATTCTGTTGAGGTGAACTCCCCACCTCTATCAGTACGCAAGCAACAAATTAGATTACTGGTCTCCTTTTCAACTAGTGCTTTAAATTTCTTAAACACATCAAATGCCTCAGATTTTTCTGACAAGAAATAAACCCAGGTTTTCCTACTATAATCATCAATGAAGTTGATTAAATACCTCTTGTGGCTGTGTGAGTCAGGTTTGATAGGCCCGCAGATGTCAGCATGGATCAACTTGAGTTGCTGAGAGGCTTTCCACACTCTTCTTGGGTATTGCTTCTCTATGTTGCTTCCCCACCATACAGTCAGAGCAAACCTTCGATGAAGCTTCAAGCATTGGTAATCCCCGCACCATTTTTTTGTAGAACAAGGTTCTTAGTCCTTTCAGGCTGAGATGCCCAAAACAACAGTGCCATAGATGTGAACTGTCATTAATCACAGTTTGAAGGCATGCAGAAGGTTGATGAATTACTGAAGCCATGACAGTAAACATCCTATTTGCTGACATCTTGGATTGCATAATTAATCCTTTCCTAGGATGATAAATCTTGCATATCCCATTCTTGATCAAAAATACAAGACTCTTTTCTAGTAACTGTCCCACACTTAACAGATTATTTTCTTAACTCAGGTGCAAAATAAACTTCAGTAATCACCTGAGTTATGCCACCAACTTGTAGTCTGATATTGCCTTTCCCCATTACCATCATTGTTGAATTGTCTCCAAGCTTTACTGTCTGCCTGAAACTTTCATTGAAGTCTGAAAAGAAACTTCTGTTACCACATATATGGTTGTTGCAAAATAATCAGGTGAGTCTGAGTTATGCCACCAACTTGTAGTCTGATATTGCCTTTCCCCATTACCATCATTGTTGAATTCTCTCCAAGCTTTACTGTCTGCCTGAAACTTTCATTGAAGTCTGAAAAGAAACTTCTGTTACCACATATATGGTTGTTGCATCCTGAGTCCAAAAACCACAGACTCTCTCTTGTTATTGGCTCATCCACATTGGTCATTAATACCATCTTTTCATCTTCAGCAACCCCATTATCTCTTATTGTTGATTCTTCCATGTTTATGAAGGACATTAACAACATCTCCTCATTTTCAGCAAACTCAGTGTAGTTTGCAACATTTCTCATCTGAGGACATTCAAATTGGAAGTGACCCAATTTGTGACAGTTAAAGCATTCCACAAGTGCTTTATTTAGAGGCTGCCTATTCCAGCTGCAACCCCTTCCTCTAAAAACTCCTCGAGTTGTTCCTCTTCCCTCTGTCCTGTATGCATCCCTTGCTCTAGCCCTCTCTGTTTTGGTGATGTTCAGAACATGTTCTTCATCCTTTTGCCCAATCATTCTTTGTTCGTGGACCAACAGACTACTCTGGAGTTCATCCACAGACATAGTGGAAATATTATTGGATTCTTCAATTGAACACACCACATAATTGAATTTGAGTGTCATTGAGCTCAATATCTTTTCAATGATCACACTCTGCTCCAGTTTTCCTCCATGTGATCTCATCTTGTTTGCTATAACCATAGTCCTGGCAAAATATTCATTAACCCTTTCCCCTTCTCTCATGCCTAGAAGCTCGAACTCTCTTCTCAACGCCTGCAGCTGGGCTCATTTCACTTTTGTGGAACCTTGATACTTCAAGTTCATTGAATCCCAAATGTTTTTTGTCGTCTCCTTATTGAGGATGGTCTCAATAATATTCCTATCTATAGCTTGAAATAGATAGTTCTTGACTTTCAAATCTTTAAGTTTCAAGTCTGTAATCACCTTGCATTGTGCTTCTGTTGCTTCTCCTGTTGCCGTTGGTATTTCTTTCTCAATCAAGTCCCAATACTCCTTGGGCCGGAGAAAATTCTCCATAAGCATAGCCCAATGGTCGTAATGGCCATCAAACTTTGGAATCGCCGGTTGAACAAAGTTGTTGCCCTCCGATGACATGATGTTTCACTCTCCCTGTGTTTCACTCGTGTTTTGTTCAATTCTCCCTGTGTTTCACTCGTGTTTCACTCTCCCTGTGTTTCACTCTCCTTCCCTCAATTAACCCCAAATTTTTCAACCCAAGAACAGGTCACTTGCGAGACCTAGCTCTGATACCATTTGTAATGAAAAATTGCCCACACAATATTTGAGGAATGGAACACACAGTCTATTCAATAAGTATTGACCCCATATATAGGCCTTTACACTGTGAAATACAGACGAAAAACAGAGTCTGTTGAAACAGAAATGAAAAACAAACTTTCCTTAAGAAATGCTAACAGAAACAGTAGAAGACAGAAATGCCAGCTAGACCTAACAATATTGAATATTGTTAGCAGAACAATATTCAATTTTACCCAATTCCTTAACAACAAATATATTTTAAAGCTTTCTCTCTTGACAAATATAAGTGTATAAAAGTCCTCCAGTGACTCATTATATTTTCATCAATATTAATATATATAATATAAATATTTTCATGAATATTATTAGACGTGTTAGGGATATTTTCCATCAACATTAATATTATGTTGTAGCTTCTTCTCTTGGTAAAAAAAACTTAGGGATATAATGGAAGCAACCTGCTTCCATTCCGAAGTCGGCAAGGAATGAGATGTTCGACTAGTCTAGGAGACAATTCATCGTAGTGTGAATGTTAATTAAGACAAAAAAAAAAAAAACGAGATTGACTCTCCCCCGTTTACTTGGACTAAGAAAAGTCTCTCGGCTAAAATATCAAAATTAGAGCTAATAAATGAAAAGTTCTTACAATTATCATGAAGGGGACTCGATTTTAATCATGTGCAAGCTGGTCCGAATATATCATTTATCGTTGGAAAAAATAATAATAATAATAGGCAACATAAGATACCTCTCTTATATAATGCATCCGATATATTCGCTGATTAATTCTACATTTCATAGGTCTTTTAAAATAATTTGGAGACATTCTCAATCAGAAACAATTAATAAACAAGTCAAGGGGCTACTCAAATATATAGAATTTCAGCTATGTATATATATGTATTTATTATTTATTAAATAAAAAATTAGATATTTATATTTTATTTATTGTACTTTAGATATTCATTATTCTAGTATTATTTACTATTCAATATACAATAAAATATTTATATATATTTGAGGTGTGTTTATATATTAAATGAAAAAATCATAAATGCTTTACATATATACATGTATTATACTAGTATTAGTGTGTGTGTGTGCGTGTGTGTTTTCCTTTATTTTATTTTAAATGTTCTTTTTGTTTTTTTAAATAAAAAAATATATATGCTACGTAGACTTTCTTTTCCTCAAACTAAAATATTTTGTCTGACACAATCAACAAGTAAGATGGATAGGAATTTGCATTGTATTGGGGTTGATCCGAAATTGAGACAAATTATTTGTTCAGTTCGGAGAACCTTCAAACAAAAAGGAAGAGCCAAATTGGCTATCATCGAAAGGATAAGAAAGATGAGCCTCGCATTTCCTACCGAAGGTAATGAATCCATTTACCAGCGGATATGAGTTCTCTGCAATGACAATTCTAAAATATCCTCTTGAAACTAGTTATTATATGATTTTATTTAAAATAAAAAATTGATTTAACTACATGAGAATCAGTGAACGATTGAATTAAAAATATTCATTTTAAATCCCTCTATATTTTTAATAAAATATTTTTATCGTTTAAAAAATAAAAATAAAATCAATCCAGGCTCATCCAAAATAACTCAACACTGACATCATCATCTTATAACAAAAAAAATCTATAAATTGAATTTTTTAAATATAAGTATTCAAATTGGTAGCACATTGTAAATATAAAAAAAATGAATTGCATAAAAGTAATTAACAGAAAAGTTGACCCCAAGTCAAAGTCTTTTATGACAATGATGGATATAGACTTTCTTTGTGGAAATAACGTGTGGAAAATCATGCATTAATTTAATGGTGTTGTTAGAAAATGAACCACCACTTAACTAATAGTAATTTTCCTAACAAACATGCAGTTTTTTCTACGAGGATGGGGTCCCGATAGCTTGGCATGTCCTCCTCCATAAAAAGCCTCAACCTCCTCGCTGTTTTCTGCAAGAGATAGTTAATATTGAAATCATTCGTTAGCTTTTGTATTGATTAGGATGGGCCTTTCTCTTCCCATCTCCATTGTTCCAGTAATCCTCATGGTGGTTTCCCTGCAAGTATGGTTGCCTCTTGGCTGCTTCGAGGAGGAGAGAACCGCTCTCTTGCAGCTGAAAGATTCTCTCAACTATCCCAGTGGCACATCCCTGCCCTCCTGGAAAAAAGGTCATGCCCGCTGCTGTGATTGGGAAAGAATTACTTGCAACAGCAATACAGGTCGAGTCACCGGACTCGATCTTAGTGGCGTCAGGAAGGGGGAACTGGGAGACTGGTACTTGAATGCCTCCTTGTTTCTTCCTTTTCAAGAACTCAATCGTCTCTACTTGGTGGATAATCAGATAGCTGGTTGGGTTGAGAGCAAAGGTTTGCTATTTTTTATAATAAATGAATGCTGATACGTTGATGTCGTGATGCTACCATTTCACTACCGTAATTAAATTACATTAATAATATCCTTTCGGGTCTCAATTAATTTATATATTTATTTTTACAGGTGTTTATCAACCATTTAAAATGAGCAAGCTCGAGTACCTTAACTTGAGATATAATCGCCTCAATAACAGTATTCTATCATTTATGAATGGGTTTTCGTCTCTTAAAACACTATATATAGGTTACAATAGACTAGAGGGGTTAATAGATTTGAAAGGTTAGTTTATTTTTTATAAATGTATACTTATCATTTTCTTTATTAAATTCAATTATGCTTTGTAGTGAACGAATTAATAATAATTATTATTTTTATATATATCAAGAATGTTCGAGCAACTTGGAGACTTTGTATTTGAGCGGCAACAATATTACCAAAGTGGTAGCCTCTAGAGGTAAGTGCTTGTTTAATCGTTGTATGTTCGAGCAATTTTTACGCATCTGGAAACGTTTTTGTATGTTTTTTTTTGTAACTTGCAGGCCCGACCAACTTGAGTACTCTGTTCCTAAAAAATATCACAGCCT
Organism: Salix purpurea; assembly: GCA_027405865.1. Lineage (NCBI taxonomy): Eukaryota > Viridiplantae > Streptophyta > Magnoliopsida > Malpighiales > Salicaceae > Salix > Salix purpurea. Next base: position 8,380,176 of record JAOWLH010000020.1, on the reverse strand, counting down.
ATAAGAGTAGCTTTCAGACGTTACTACAATCATTAGGAGTATTCCCAAACCTCATTACACTTCATCTGAGCGACAACGATTTAAGAGGAAGAATATTAGGTGACGGTAAGTAACATCATGATGTTTGTTTAATTGAAAACTCAATTTGAAAAAAAAAAACAAAAAACATCATTTTATCTTTCAAACAGATTTGCGAAATTTGAGCTCGTTAGAAGGGCTGCATTTGGACGGTTGTACTCTACATGAAAACTCCCTTCAAAGCCTTGGAGCATTGTCTGCTCTAAAAAATCTATATTTGCAAGCACTGAGTGGCATTGTACCTTTCCAAGGTAAATTAACAAATTTCAGCTATGATTACACGTGTATGTATAGAATTCCTTTGTTATGTTATTGGTATCTATTAAACAAGTTTTGAAGAACTCACAAATCCATTAGAATTTAAATTGATCAATTAGAGAGAATCAAATTTAGAAACCCTCATTATTATTCAATAAGCTACTTCTTCATGAATATAATTGATTGTTACAGGCTTTCTTAACCTCAAGAACTTGGAACTCTTGGATTTGAGTGGCAATACTCTCAATAGCAGCAACATCTTCCAAACCATTGGAACAATGACCTCTCTCAAAACTTTAACGTTGCAGGGTTCCAGTTTAAATAGCCAATTACCTACAGGTTATATTTTTTTTTTCTGTCTCTCTCTATAGGTTATATATTTTCCAATTACCTACAATCAAAGTTTAAGTTTTTCTAAATTATAATGTGATCAGGCGTATGTGACTTAAATCATCTTCGAGTGCTAGATATCAGTTCCAATGATCTCAGTGGATTCTTGCCTCCGTGTCTAGCAACTTTGACATCCCTTGAACAACTAGATCTCTCTTCCAATCACTTGAAAATCCCTCTGTCATTGAGCCCATTATACAACCTTTCAAAACTCATGTCTTTTAATGGTTCGGACAACGAAATATACGCAGAAGAAGAGGATCATAATCTGAGCCCAAAGTTCCAGTTAAAGTTCCTCTATTTAAGCAGTCGTGGACAAGGTGCAGGAGCATTTCCTAAATTCCTCTACCACCAGTTCAACCTACAATCTTTGGATCTTACAAACATCCATATAAAGGGAGAGTTCCCAAATTGGTTGATAGAGAACAACACATACCTACAAGCTCTTTCATTAGAAAACTGCTCTCTTTCTAGTCCATTCTTACTTCCAAGGAGTCCTCATATGAGTTTGTTATTCCTAATTATATCCATCAATTATTTCCAAGGCCAAATTCCTGCAGAAATCGGAGATTATTTTCCCAGGTTACAAGTTTTATTGATGTCTCATAATGACTTTGATGGAAGCATTCCTTCCTCGTTGGGTAGCATGAGCTCACTACAACAGTTAGACTTGTCCAATAATTTTTTGACAGGAAGAATACTTTCAAACAACAGCTTACAAGAGCAAATCCCTGGATGGATAGGGAATATGTCTTCTCTTGAGTTCTTGGACCTATCAGGGAACAACCTCTCTGGTCCTTTACCACCAAGATTTGATGCTTCTTCAAAATTAAGATATGTATATTTGTCTAGAAATAAGTTGCAAGGACCAATCGCTATGAAATTCTACAACTCCTCTGGGATATTGGCATTAGATCTTTCACATAATAATTTATCTGGTAGAATTCCAGAATGGATTGGAAAGCTATATAACTTGAGATTTCTACTATTGAGTCATAACAATCTTAAAGGTGAGATCCCAATTCAATTATGCAAGTTGGACCAATTAACCCTCATTGATCTATCTCACAATTATCTTTCTGGTAATATCCTCTCTTGGATGATATCTTCTCATCCTTTCCCATCAACAATGTCTTCTTCACAACAATCTTTCGAGTTTACAACGAAGAATGTACTCCTTCTTTATGAAGGAAGCATTATCCGCTACTTTACTGGAATTGATTTCTCATGCAACAACTTCACAGGAGAGATTCCTCTTGAGATTGGAAACCTGAGCAAGATCAAGGTATTAAACCTCTCGCACAACAGTTTGATTGGGCCAATTCCACCGTCATTTTCAAACTTAAAGGAAATAGAGAGCTTGGATCTTTCATACAACAAATTGGAAGGAGAAATCCCTCCTCAACTTATTGGATTATATTCTCTAGCTGTTTTCAGTGTGTCACACAATAATCTGTCTGGCAAGATACCTGCGAGAGTTGCACAGTTTGCTACATTTGAAGAGAGCTCTTATAAGGATAACCCTTATCTTTGTGGAGAACCGCTAACCAAAGCTTGTGGTCCGGATATGCCACCATCACCAATGTCAACTTCAATGAACAACGAAGCTAATGGTTGCTTCATGGACATGAAATTTTTCTATGTGAGCTTCGGGGTTGCATACATCATGGTGTTGTTGGTGATAGGAACAACTTTGTACATAAATTTATATTGGCGACAAGCTTGGTTTCACTTTATTGAGGTGAGCATCACCAATTGCTATTAGTTCATGGTGAACAATCATCCCATTTTATACAATTTCAAATTGTCATGACCTTGTATCTCGATGGTACTAAGACTCTGTGCATCGTAATGTATTGTACTTTTAAGATTTAAACAAGGTTACATCACTCATTACTTCCTGGGAAAACTAAGTTTCCAGCCCTGAAAATTTGACAAGGGCTAATGTTAGTGAGACGTGTTTGTCAAGAAATGACCCGTGGAAAAAGCTACCAAGTTCTCACCACAAAAGAATATTAACAAAAAAAAAACAACAGAAAAAGAAATAAAAAAAGAAATAAAAACCAATGTTGGAAGATAGAAACAAAATCCACAGGCTCGAGAACATAATAAGAACTTGGATACAAGATGCTAGAAACACACTAACTAGTACTTAAGATAAACCATAAAAACCAAAACCAAAAGTAACACAAAAAAACCTAGAAGACACAAGTTTACCCTTCCAATGCGAACAAGTCCTTTTCGGAATCAGGACCAACCTTTTTTCCATCGAAAACCATTTTACCAACAAAACAACCACATCAACATAGCATAACCCATCAAGAAAAACATTCTTGTGACTATTTTGAAGTGTGAACATGAGAAATGTTTAGGTGGTTTTGAGCATATGCGTGTTTAAGTTCAAACTGACTAGGTTGGTCACATTCATGACTTCATTGGAGCATCTCTAACATCATCATAGCCTAAGACATTTGAGTCTAATTTAGGAGGCACACACGTTTTTATTAAATCCTTTCTTGGTTTATTTGAATATTTATAACTTCATATTTAATTTTTTGAAATTGTTATCTTAGTCGGTTTTCTTTTTGAACACATGATAAAGGTTGATCCAGGACAAGATGTTTAGTATTTTATCATAAAATTGACCTAAAGAATTAAATAAAGGTGGGTTGTATCTTTTTGAAATACTGACTAAATTCTTAGAGATTTAATAAAATTGTTTATTGAAATTCAGAGATGTATGCAAAAACCAAAAATGAAATTAAGAAAATGCATGTTATTTTTAAGATATTTGACCATATGCAAGAGAAAAAAAATATTTTTATTACTTATTTAATTTATTAAGGTAATGTTTAGCAAAAACCATTTGTCCTAAAGATAAAACCGTCAAAATTGACATAAGATAATATTTTCCAAACACACCCTAAAAAAAAAAAAGACAATCGAACAACCCTTTAATCACAAGTTAACTTAGTCAAGTTGACTTGGTTGATTCAACTCGATTGGTTGAGGCTCAACTAAGTTAACTCAGTCAATTGCCCCAACCAAGTTGAGTCTTACTTAGTCAAATCAATTGGGTTAACCAAAAAGAAAACCATTTTTTCTTACAAATACACAAAACATGAAATTTGCTTTAGCCAAAACAAATTAAACCCAACCACAAAGAAAAACACAGTATATTGGGTTTGGATCTTAGAAACATGAAGACTAGTTCCAAGTAAAGAGATACCCAAGAATAATCAAGTTATGCATGCATCAATAATCAAAGTGGCATTGACTTCGATTTTTACTCAATTTCCATGATTTGGCAAAAAAGGCTCTTGGTACTAAACTGGAACCCTATTATTTAAAACTCAAAATAATTGTTATCAGTACAAAAGCAATGTAGATTATATGATGATAAGGACCCATGAAAATGTGAAAACCATGATTTAATCAAAATAAATCCTGGAATTGGCATCTAAGGCAATGTTCAAATGATGAACATATAAAGAACAATGAACCCAGAAATACCCAGATTGGCCATTGTAGACCTCAAACAAATGCATTTTTTGCTTATACGAACCACATTACTAAAGCTTAAAATAACTACAACAACATTATTTGAACATAAACCAAGAAAAGTCATAATCATGTCTCAAAACTCTATTGTCAATCAAACAAAAAGCATGCTCAAATAGTTTCAAAACTGGAATCCAACTTCTACTACTTTTTAATACTAAACATACCTCAAACAAGGTAAATAGAATGCATAAACTTGATCATAATAGATACTACTAAAACACAAAAAGCTAAAGAGATATGATGTGTAACAATGAAAATTAAAAAAATACTTAAAACATGTATTCAAATGATAGGCATGCCAGATGGACTTAACCTCTAAACTCTTATAGAAGTATACCTTCTCAGCTTCTTCTTTCTTTTGGATTAGAAACTTGCCTCTCCAAAATCAAGTTTAAATCCCAAAACCTGTTTTTTCTCCCCTCCTCTTGTTGCTTCCTTGGTCTTAAATTTGTTTAATTAAATCTTTAATTTCTTTTTAGAATTTTAATTTTATGCAATTAAGTCCTTAATTTCACTAATTTAGCCTTTTAGGTTCAAATTTGGTCCCTCAATCTTGACTTTTTTTATAACACTCAAAACTTATTTCTTGTAGCAATTTAGGTCTTTAATTGATCCATTTTTTAGGTAACAACATCTTTTATAAGGTTTAAAATCTTGAAATTTGAATATTATGTTTGATTTTGCAAGGTTGTTACTTGTGAATTTTCAAGATTTAGTTCCTAATTATAGCTTCTCCTCATTAAAAGGACAAAAAATAATATATAGCTTAATTTATTAGAAGATTTATGGTTAATTATTTGATTATCAGTGATCAATCACACACTTATTTGTCATATCAACAATTTATTAAATCAATCTCAACCAATAATTATGAAAATATAACTGAATGTTTATTTAAATATCATCAAAAACACACAATTTTATCTTGTGGATTATAACCTAAACATTTCTCATGTTTACATGACTTTACGAAAACATTTGAAATAGAATGTGATGCATTTGGAATATGAATTGGTCCTGTTTTAATGCAAGATCATAGACTTTGCATTGGTAAGAGCACATGAGATATGTCATCATTACTTCAGGCCAAAAGAGTACGTAATCCATTCGGATCATGAGTCCTTGAAACATCTGAAAGGACAAGGTAAGTTTAATAGGAGACATGCAAAATGGATTGAATTCATTGAAATTTTTCCTTACATAATCAAGTATAAGCAAGGCAAAGAGAACATTGTAGTTAATGCACTTTCACGCAGGTATGCTCTTTTACACACCATGAATATTAGATTCCTAAGCTTGGAATATGTGAAGGAACTGTACGATAATAATTTTAACTTTACTAAAATTTATAATGCATGTAAACATTTGACTTTTTGTAAATTTTATTTGATAGATGGTTATTTGTTAAAAGAGAACATATCGTGTGTTCCTGCTAGTTCTTTACGTGAATTGCATATTTGTGAAGCACATGGGGATGGTTTAATTGGTCACTTTGGGGTTGCAAAAGCCTTAGATGTATTGCATGAGCATTTTTATTGGTTAAAGATGAAAAGAGATGTGCAACGAATTTATGAACAATGCATTGCTTGTAAAAAGGAAAAATCTAGAGTGCAACCACATGGAATATATACACCATTACATGTGCCTACTGAACCTTGGGTAGATATCTCTATGGACTTTGTTTTAGGTTAACTCAAGTCAAAGAAAGATAGAGACTCTAATTTTGTTATGGTTGATAGGTTTTCTAAAATGGCGCATTTCATTGCATGTCATAAAACAGACTTGTTTAAAGAGAGATTGTATGTTTGCATGGCATTCCTAAGTGTATAATGTGAAGTATAATGTCAGATCATGATGTTAAGTTTCTTATCTACTTTTGGAAGACCTTGTGGGGAAAGTTGAGAACTAAACTCTTATTTTTGACAACTTGTCATCCACAAACAGATGGACAAACTGAGGTGGTGAATAGAAACATTAATCCAACTTTGCATGTTGTAATTCAAAAGAATTTAAAAAGTTGGAACGAATGTTTGCCTTTTGTGAAGTTTGCTTACAATAGAACTTTTCATTCGACCACTGGTTTTCTCCTTTTAAAATTGTTTATGGTTTTAATCCACTAACTCCTATGGACTTAATTTATTCACCTTTTGAAGAAAAGGTAAGTTTAGATGGTGAAAAGAAAGTAAAGATGGTGAGGCAACTCCATGAGGGAGTTCGACCGCAAATAAATAAAAAGAATAGACTTTAAGCTTCTAAAGCAAATAAGAGATGTTGGTTGCTCTCCGACCCGGTGATTAGGTTTGGGTACACATGCATAAAGAACAATTTCCTAACCAATTGAAATCAAAGTTACAGCCTTATGGTGATGGTCCATTTCAGGTAAAGAGATACCCAAGAATCATCGAAGTTATGCATGCATCAATAATCAAAGTGGCATTGACTTCGATTTTTACTCAATTTCCATGATTTGGCAAAAAAGGCTCTTGGTACTAAACTGGAACCCTATGATTTAAAACTCAAAATAATTGTTATCAGTACAAAGGTAATATAGATTATATGATGATAAGGACCCATGAAAATGTGAAAACCATGATTTAATCAAAATAAATCCTGGAATTGGCATCTAAGGCAATGTTCAAATGATGAACATATAAAGAACAATGAACCCATAAATACCTAGATTGGGCATTGTAGACCTCAAACAAATGCATTTTTGGCTTATACGAACCACATTACTAAAGCTTAAAATAACTGCAACAACATTATTTGAACATAAACCAAGAAAAGTCATAATCATGTCTCAAAACTCTATTGTCAATCAAACAAAAAGCATGCTCAAACAGTTTCAAAACTGGAATCCAACTTCTGCTACTTTTTAATACTAAACATACCTCAAATAAGATAAACAAAATGCATAAACTTGATCATAATAGATACTACTAAAACACAAAAAGCTAAAGACATATGGTGTGTAACAATGAAAATTAAAAAATACTTAAAATATGTATTCAAATGATAGGCATGCCAGATGGACTTAACCTCTAAACTTTTATAGAAGTATACCTTCTCAGCTTCTTCTTTCTTTTGGATTAGAAACTTGCCTCTCCAAAATCAAGTTTAAATCCCAAAACCTGTTTTTTCTCCCCTCCTCTTGTTGCTTCCTTGGTCTTAAATTTGTTTAATTAAATCTTTAATTTCTTTTTAGAATTTTAATTTTATGCAATTAAGTCCTTAATTTCACTAATTTAGCCTTTTAGGTTCAAATTTGGTCCCTCAATCTTGACTTTTTTTATAACACTCAAAACTTATTTCTTGTAGCAATTTAGGTCTTTAATTGATCCCTTTTTTAGGTAACAACATCTTTTATAAGGTTTAAAATCTTGAAATGTGAATATTATGTTTGATTTTGCAAGGTTGTTACCTGTGAATTTTCAAGATTTAGTTCCTAATTATAGCTTCTCCACATTAAGAGGACAAAAAATAATATATAGCTTAATTTATTAGAAGATTTATGGTTAATTATTTGATTATCAGTGATCAATCGCACACTTATTTGTCATATCAACAATTTATTAAATCAATCTCAACCAATAATTATGAAAATATAATTGAATGTTTATTTAAATATCATCAAAAACACACAATTATATCTTTTATGACAAACTCTACCTATTGAATCATTATATAAATAAATATATCAACAAAAAAAAACTCAAAAGAATAATTTTTCAAATACAAAATTTCTAGACAATGAACAATACATATTGAAACTTTATATTCTCTTAAATGCAAGCTAATAAATGAAGCAATCAATCCATAGTATTTAAAAAAAATACATAAAAAAAAGCTTTTAAATAGCATTATGACTAGAAAAAAAATATTTTGGCTCTCGAGGTTTGCATTTGATTAAAATATATTTCTATAATTATAGAGATTCTATTTTATATAGTAGGTCAACACAAGATTTGAATTCTGTTTAAAAGACTAAAACGCTCTCTTATATAATTTAACTTGAACAAAGGAAACAAAAAATCAATCCCAGTGTGTATAGAAAGTTGATACTCCCTTTTGAATGAATCATTATTTCTTTTGTAGGGATATGGGTATTAATTCAATTTGAGGATTAAACCAATACATGCCCATATGGGTTTTTGAAAATTTCTTTAATTGTGTGTTAATTATGATGATATGATAGTATGGAAAAAACCAAAAAAAAAATTTATATTTATGAAACAAAATTGTGATATAATAGTAAAATTATTAAAGATAATTTAATATTTGTTAAATATCTAACATAAATATATTTATGAAATTTCATATAATAATTTATATTTTTAGGTTGACATAATATTATGATATGTTACTCAATATCTTAAAAATAAAATTATCTTATTCGTTGTATTTAAATAAAAGTTTGAGCACAAAGTAAAAAATAAATAGTAGTTCTTAAAAGACACTTTGGAGATGGTGAAATCAAAATCCTTGACCATAACAACGTCATTGACCATATAAATATTGTATTCAATTAGTTTATATGTTAAAACATTTTGAATGTAACAAAACATATATAGGTCACACAAAGTTATTTGATATTATTATTTAACTTAGTCCAACTTCTCAATCTTGAAATCTATCAATTCAACTCCTTACATAATCTTATTTTTTATATTTAAATACAATTTTGGGTGCAAAATAACTAAACAATAGTAGTTCCTTGTAAATTTTAAATGTAAAAGAATCTTTGGAGATGGTGAAATCAAATACTTAGATCATAGCAATGTTGTGTTCAAGTAGCTTATATGTGCATGTGTCTACATTGTGAGATGAATTCAAAATCCTTGACCATAACAATGTTGTGTTCAATTAGTTTATACGGTGAAAACTAGAGAATTATTGGATATTATTATTAAACTCAATCCAACTTATCAACCTTAAAATCTTCTTGTTCGATTTTCTACTTAGCATAAGTTTAAAATAGAATTGATTAGGAGTTGCTCCAATATGACGTAATTGATAACTTGATTGACTAGTAAAAAAAAAAGTCTTGATTGAGAAAAAAAAAAGAATAAGATTGATAAAAAAATATTTTGACCATACTTCACTATCATGAAGTAACTCAGTCAACTGGACTAGTTTAAAGACAATTTGATCAACTAGTAAAAAAATTTAGAAAGAAAAAAAAAATTGAAAGAAAAAAAATCTTTCAACCCAACTTCCTATATATCCCAAGTATAAAATTAAAATATTTGAGAGTTGTTATGACATGATTCAATTTTCCTGGCTATTTAAAAGCAACCCGGATAATTATTATTAAAAATTCAAAAATAAAAGGGAGAATAAAAAAAAAAAGAGTTGAATTAAAAAAAAAAAGGAGTAAGAGTCTAATTTTATTAAATTAGACCGTAGAATAGACTAATTAGAAGAGGAAAAACGCTATTTGTTTTTTTAAAATAAAAATAAAAAGTGAAGGTGTTTCAACTTTCATGTATGAGGTAATGTGACGAGGGATACAGAGATCATGTGGTAACTAGTGGAGGAAGGGGCGCATAGTAAACTAACTGGAGCTGATAATTGACCGACAATGAAACTTGTGAATAAGAGAAGGCCACGTAATAGAATATAAGGATGGAGAGGCATTCCACTCGTAAGAGATAGTTAGAGGATTGGAGTGGAGGCTGCCTTTTAAACACGTGTTTTTACTGTCCCTAAATTGAAACAGAAATTAATAAACGTGTTCTTACTGTCCCTAAACTGAAACAGAAAATAATAATAATAATAATAATAAAGGATGTTTCTTTCCGGGCATCCTTCTTGACTAGAAGAGGTCCCACCTTCACACCATCTTTTTCCCTCCCTCGAGCGTTTCTTTAATTCATCCATGCACAGCTTGATAAGAACATGTTCTCTCGACTAACACTAGCATTTCACTACTTGTTCATGTCTTGTAGGGCCTAAAATAGTAATTTCATTTACCGTGCACGTGTTACTTTTTCAGCTTATAAAAATGATTGAAATAATTATATATTGACTTTGCACACCAGTCAAAACTATTATCAATATCATGATTATGATCTCAAGTTTAATAACCTTGATTTCTAAGATTTATTACAACCACCCTCCCCTCTCACACACCCACCTTCATCTTTCTTGCTTTCTTGATAGAATCAAATCGCATCACTACCCTCCTCCCTCTCTCTCAAGCGGTGCGGCTATTAACCATCCTTACCACTCTACTAATTAATGCCCCTCTTACTTAGGTCAATCTTAAAAATTTAAATTGGTGACTGACATGGAAGTTAATGGCTCAATTATTATATGTATATGTTACTACTTATGTATGGCATGAAACCAAGGCAAGAAATGCATTTACCATTTGCTTCAATTCTGAAAAAAAAAAAAAAAAAAAACTTGTTTCTTTCTCCTTTTATGACTTAGAATTGCTTAGTATGCTTTAGTTAGACGATAAACCCTAGATGACATGGGATGATTTTAAGTAATCTTTAATGGGTAATGTAATTGAAAAGATTATCTTTCACATTGTATGTTATTGACAAGATATACATGAATTAAATTAGGGAGGTAACTAACTAGTACTTTTTTTGTTGTAATTGTACTCCAAATTTTATTTGTTTATAATGATTTTGTGTTGTAATTAAACTATTTCCCCTTTTTTAATGAGTAGATAATAGCAAACATGTACTTTATATCTAAGATAATTTAATTTGGATAATTATAAGTACGACTTTTATAAGGAAAAATTGTATAGTTTTCAAGTCACTTGATAGCCAAAGGTGGATAATAAGATACATGGAGTTCTTTTTGCATTAATTCTGATTTCCAAAACCTTAGTGATAATGATGATGATTATTGAAGAATTCCTTGTAATTTCATTTTATAGAATTCAAATGCATGAAACACATTAGAAATATGGTAGCAATTGTATGCTTTTAGTAAGGAATTCTTTGGTCTAAATTTCTTTTAAAATCAAAGACTAAATTAGGTTTGGATTTTATATTATTAAATTTCATTCAAGGAGATAAGCAATATCTCTATGTCATGAGTATTAGGGATATCATTTTGGTATAAACTTTAAATTGCTTGAATGAAAATATAAAATTAATATGGAACACTATAATTGTCTATTCTTTAAATTTTACCCTCATGGTATATGGAAGGAATACTAATAATGGCCTCCAAACTAGATATCCTCTCAAATGATGGATTGAACTTGTGGTAAAGATTTGATATAAAAAAAAAAAAGGTTTGTATGTACTAAATTCAATTAATATACTTTTTTTAACATATGATAATTTAGATTAATATTAATTAATTATTTACCTCTATTCATTTTATAGGTGATCATGAGAGTGACATATCAAAGATAGCAAACATGTATCATGGGAATGAAGAATTCTCAATCAAAATTGGTATGATTTTGTTTTATGATCATACTTACAACACTTATAAAGGATATGCATTACAAGAGGTTTTAGAGCAAGGAAAGGCTAAAAACATTATAATAAATATGGAATGTATCTTGTCAAGAATTTATTTGTTCATATGAAGGGTGTCATAAAATTGTTGATTATTTCAAGGAAAGAAGAGGAGAGATATTTAAATATAGATGCAGATGTAAGGAATGTGTTGCATTTAATGTCTCTAAAGAAGCATATGAAGTTACTTTAATAAAGATGATTATAATCACATAATTGAGCTTGGCTAGAGACACTTAATTATCTTAGGAAGAAAGATAACCTAAACTAGTAATAATGCTATTGGTTTTATGGTAAATAATGATATAAAAGTAAACAAAGCTTATAATTATGCTATTAAAGAAAGTGGATGTATACAAAGTGTAGATTTCACTGAACAAGATTTCCATAATTTTCTACAAGAACGTAGGAGAAGTTTGACTAGTGAAGGAGATGTCTAAGGTGTTTTGAATTGCCTTAAAAGTATACAAGAACAAGACTATTTTTTATGGAATGTCATATTAAGTGAAAGGTGTTCTCATAAACCTGTCATCGTTTATGTGAATGGCATATTAAGTGAAATGTTATGAAGAATATCCTTTATTTGATGGGGAAATTAGAATTTAGGGACAATCATCTCGATAAGTGTTTATGGAATGTCGACTCCATTATTAAGTTCAAGCAATATAGAAGAAATGCTCAAAATTTTGATATTTTTTAAAATAATTGGCTTACAATGTTGTATGGTTTGAGAGTAAAATAATCTCCTGCTTTTAGTTATGAGTATTCCTCTGGGGATATCAAATCAACTTAGAGAAGTAAGAGAACAAATAATGTGTTCACTTAAATATTTTATAAAACAATTTTAGAATTTCTTAGCCATTATCAAGATGGAGTTCGTGAAATGTGAGATCTTGAGTTGTTGAGACATTATAAGAGCAGAGGTATGCCAAGAACATCAAATGATAATTATAGAATACTGATCCATGGATCTAAATTTATACAAGAACAATGCTTTCCAAATTTTGGCATGATTCTTTTCAAACAATGTCTCAAAGAATTATTGATGCATATATTCATGATACTCATGTTTTCAAAGAGGAAAATGATCTTATTGTATGGTTTGATGCAATTAATTTTCCTATTAGTTGTGTTTGGAACAAGTTTGAGATAATGGGTTGACTAAGTTGCCATGCTCCACGGGTCTTCTAAATAGATTTGGGATTTTCTATTATTCCCTCATAGTATATTATGAAAATATGGATAAAGAATACAAAGCGAGGACCCGGGTTTGGAGATTATGTTTATCATAAAGATAGTACTCTAGCATCATCAATTACACTTCATTTAAATAAGTTAATGAGAAGCTTTTTGTTCTCTTGACTATTGCTGCTAGTGATGGAAATTGACTGAGGATGTGTCATAGTGTTTTGGATAATGTTGTGGTCCAAATTACAATGTTACAAAGCTCTTTAGGTGAAGATGGTGATGAATTTGAAAAAATAGACAATATTGAAAAAATGTTACAAGGCGACATTTTTAATATTGGTTGTGGGAAATTCGTATTGGATCTTATTAATAGATGGCCAAAGGTACAAAGAAATTCCATATTGAAGCCTTGGTATGAAAAGAATATTAAAAATAATCTAAAATAAGAAATGTTTCTACAACGCCACGACGACCAAAGGAACAAGGAAATTCCACATTTAAGTCTTAATATGAAAAAAAGAGTAAAAAATAATCTAAAATAAAAAATATCTATACAGCTCCACGACCGCACTTGCAATCATAAGAAACACTTGGCGTGTCTTCCCAAAAATCACAAATGATGACAAATAATTTTGAGATAAAATATCTTATCGATCTCAATTATTTGTTCATATTCTTCTACTAATTTTTTAGGATACAACTCATCAGCTTGAATTCAGAAAACCAGTTGTTTTGTAGAAAATGAAAGTTGATAGATAAATAATAAATATTTTATTAAATATTATTCTATATGGTTTTATATGTTTCATGTATGGATTATTAATAAAGATTTTTATTAAATATTATTTTATAGGGTTTTGTTTGTTTCGTGTTCTTTTGAAATAAAAGATAGATTTTAAAAAACTTGGAACATGTGATATTATTTGTTTATATATGGTTTTATTTGATGAATGTTCTTTCAGCGATTTTTCAATAAAAAAAGAGTCAATGTTGTTCTCATACTTTGATTTTCCTAAATGAATCACATATATTATGATGTATTGTATATAAGACCTTATTTTTCTTGAGCATTATACCTTTCATTCATATATTTGTTGATATTGAGTAAAAAGGTCACATTATGTGATGAAAAGCCTTAAAACTATAATTATCTTTATAGTGTAGACTTGTTTGATTTGAGCAACAAAGGAATACCATAAAAAAAAACTCATAAGAATTTTAAGCTTTTATGGAAGAAATATAACACACTTTAGCTCCATAATTATACTAGAAGTCATCATGCAAATACCAAGCTTGTTGCATATGTTAAGAAGGTAATTATGAAATAAAAGCTCATAAGGATTTTGAGCTTTTGTAGAAGGAACATGCTCGAATGAACATCCATCCCCTGAGTTGATATCTTTTTATATGTATGCTTTATTTTTATATCCCATGATGTTCTAGTGATTATTCCAATGTGATGAAGATTGTTGTGGCAACCAAGCTTGAAGTCTTAGCAACTAGAATTCCATATGTTTTTGCTTCATGCAGTGCTGCAAACTAAGCGATTAAATTTAATTTCAGAATTGTTATGAGTCCAATTTTCCTTTGATCTTATCATGCCATATATCTATCATTGCATTATGTAAGTTTGAGGGATTGAAGATGGGGCAGGTACTATAAAAGTTTTAGTGAAGATAGTCCAAAATGATGACAAATCATTCCTAGTTTACATTGCTATCTAGTAGGTGGTCTAATGATAAGAACTAGGGATTAAGAGGTCTGTTTCTCCTGTGATTTCAGGTTCGAGCTCATGTGGTTGATAATATGATGAACACTGGAGGTTTAAATAATCGTTAACTTCAAGGTCTGTGGGATTAGTCGAGATGCGTGTAAATTGCCCTAGACACTCACATTAACAAAAAAAGAATAGATTCACTGGGCCTAATATACCATTTCTCTGATCAAGAAAATACAAATTCTTCAATTCGATCTCCTAATGAAGTTTATATTTTGCCTTCATAGGGAGACATGGTTGCCAGTTGTCACAAAGTTATAACTTGTGCCATACGCTCTCCAATTATCTTATTGGACAAAAAAACTATTATGACCACGTAATATATCTACCACAATGAAGATAGTTTGTGAAAATAAATTCCAAAGCAAACTCTTCATGGTTCTTGTAAGAGGTTTATAAGGTACAAACACTTGAAAATTCAAATTGATGCTTCGAATTAGACTCCAGAAGTGATTTCAAAGCGTCCCTGAAAAGAAAATGGCATAAAGGCACCAAAAAAGTCAGTAATACCACAAAAAAGAAACATTGAAAATAAATTGAGGGGAAAGAGAAATCATTTAAAACCATTAAACCTCCACGCCCCACCCACCTCCAATCATTTTTTTAGGGTTGCAGTTATTTCTTTGTAGAGATGAAAAGGAAGGGATGGTTTTTTTTTATTTTTATTTTTTATTTTTATGTTGAGATGACTAGCAAATCTTATTTCTGGAAAGCATATTTTGTAGTTCAAGTGAATAAGTAAAACCTTGACTGTTTCAGATTTTTATAAAAAATATACATCCTAACTTAAATTTAAAATTTATTATGCAGATCCCAAGTTTTTTATGATCATACAACTTCATCGGAGACTTTAATGACATGTCATGTTAATAAATGAGACCAAACTATTACTAAATGGATATCAGTGTGAGCACCATAAAATTTCTATGTAAATGATCGTCAATCTCTTCTTTTCTTGAAGCTGTTATTAAAGGTAACGTTAACTATATCTGGCGTTGGAGGAATTTGATTTCAAAAAGGGAGCCAATTAGGTCAGGATAGCAGAATGGGCTCAGAATCTGGTCTCCACCGATCGAGGATGATAGATTAATCTTCAGGAAACTTGAACTCCACGTTGATTGAGCATATTTGCTTTCCTTTCGAAGCTTCTCAGACGATGCAAATCCCTCTAGCTTCTGATTCCCCGAAGACAAGCTTGTATGGCACTGCATTAAGTAAGCTTCTTTCTCTGTCAGAAAGTGGAAACGATACTGATCGAGGAAAGTGGAATAAATTATGTCATCTCGATATTCCATTCAGAGGTCATCACACTCTATGATAAATCCTCCATCAGGCTTTGCCAACAAAAGACCAGTTCTGCGTAGAGGGGTCACGATTGATCCACGCTGCAACTTTTAAGTCTTGGATATTATGCCATTCACAGATCCGTTATTATCAAGAAAAAACTATATATTTTAAGCTGGTTTCAGAATATTCCATTTGTGTGAGTTCATGCTAATGAGCTGTAAATGAAATGGATCTTATCCCAAATTGATCCGGATTCTTATCTAGCTAAATAGATATCTGAAAACACTTTACTTATTTGTTGCGTAGAAAAAGATTGTCTTGGATCCAATTTGTAATATCTAGATACTTCCCTTCTAAACTCGTGGGCAGGGAAGGTGTGCCCTAGCTTATACATCCAATTAAGGATTGTGATTTTAAATTGATCCACTTAACCCTAGTTGGTAACTGAGTTATGTACTCTTTTAGCTTTCAACCATTGATGAATGCAATTACCTGTATGCTCATGGTGCTAAGAGCATCATCCTTGGGGCCTGAGGGAGCATTATCCTCCCATAAGGTTCCCTGACAATGGCAAGAAAGGACTTCTCTCATAAAGGACGATGGGGTTCCAACCCTTCTAGTTATAGGGCTCAATCTAATGGACCCTTGTCCCTTGCTATTTCTTATAGTTTCAGGTTGGAACTTGAATTCCTCGCTAGAGGTAGCAACATTATCTCTATTTCTAGTGTTAAGTATGAGTTTTTTTTAGGTACATTTTACTTCTAAAAAAAGAATAAAAAAAGCTTCTAGTAAAGAAGTAACTAGAAAGATGTTTTCTTCTATGATTAGGGCAAAACTAACTTGGTGATTCTTCAAGTTACATGGAGTAAAAGTAAAAGAAAAGATAAAAGCAAGTTTACACGATGAGCCTGAATAAATATAGGTCTAGAAAGTTACAAGACTCATCACTCCCTCAGCATATGAATTTTGCAAGATGCTAAACCTGAAACTCTTGAGTTCAGTTAGTGCTAAACGCAAGTACATATAGGTCTAGAAAGTTGTCAAATTTATCACCATTGGGTTCAACTATATGTTGAGATAAGGTGTTTAAGGTTCTAACAAGATGTCAGACCTAACACATTTGAGTTTAGCTACACATTGATCCTAAGTGCTTATAGATTTAGCAAGATGTCAAACTCAATAACTTTTTGTTTAGATATGATGAGCCTAAATACATGTTGATCTAGCAACATGTTGAACTCCAGTACGTGTGGATCTGACAAGATATCATAACCAAAAATTCAACTAAGTGTCAAGCCTAAATACATATACATTTGAAAGGTTGTCAGACTCATCACCTTTGGATTTGAAATCTTTCTAGGTCCAAATACTTTTAGTTACGCGTTGAACTCAAGTACATGTGGATCTGACAAGATATCATAACCAATAGTTTTGGTTCAACTACGTGTCAAGCCTAAGTACATATACATTTGATAAGTTATCAAACTCATCACCTTGGATTTGAAACCTTTCTAGGTCCAAATACTTTTTCGAGTTGATAATCTTTTTAGGCCATATATTGGGTTACGAGAATTTATTTGTTTATTCTTATGTTTTTTAACTTAAGATGTTAAAAGTCAAGAATAATCACCTATCTACATCTATAGGTGCATAAAAGTCTCTTAAAGGCCTACCATATTTCCATAAAAATTAATTTTGTGTAAGGGCTATCAAGCTTTTATTAATGTTGTGTAAATAATATTTATTTTTTATTACTGTTGTGTAATGAATATTTATCCCATATAAATGTTACCGTGAAAAATGATAATTGCTAGTTTTATATGTCTTGTAATCAATTGATTGGTTATACGTGATATTATTATATTCATGTAAATATATATTTATTATTAATAAAGACATAAATTATATTTAATATCTATATAATATTATATTAAGGAATCTAATATTTAATTTATGAATCTATGGTAAAGATAAAATACATGGGAAAAAATATTTTGTAAAAGAAATTATAAAGTTTTTAGAATTATAGGATTTGCATTGAACCATTGTTCCGAAACTATTCTTGATCAATGCTTTTTTAAATACTAGACATTACTAGAGTTGTAGAGACTCATATATATATATTATTTTTTTTATGAAATGAAGCAATTGTTTTCATAAATTGTAAGAGAAACTTACAACTAATATGTAAGTGTTTGTCATAAGACATGTACATTGAACTGACCCATATAATAATTTCATATGGAGAGATCACCTATGTCTATGAAAAAACTCATGTGACAGTTGTGTAAGTGATCCTTAGACATGAGATTACCAAGTTATCTTATATGGAGGATGTTATGATTTGATTCTGTTACATGTTAATTTAGGTAGTGAAAGGAGTTTCATAACCCTAGGTGAATTAGAAAAAATATTCTATCTGTTTTCAATAGCATTGATTAGGGGTGAGCATTTTCGGTTCGGTCTGGTTTTTTGTCAACAAAGTAACCAAACCGATTTTAAAAAAAAAAATTCAAACCGAAACCGAACCAAATCTATTCAAAACCGACCACTTTCAGTTCGGTCCGGTTTTTTTGGTTAAAAAATTCATAAAACCGAATTTGGTTTTTGGGCCATCTGATGGGCCTTCTGATGGGCTTTTGATGGGTTTTCTAATAAATTTTCTGATGGGCTTGAAAAACTTTTTTCATACCAGAACCCAAAGTATTTTTAAATTTTTTTTGCAACAAATACAAATATTAATGTATTAAATTGTTAATATATAGTGTTTATTAAGTTTTTTTTAACCTTTCTAATACTTTTGTTTTGTGTAATTTAGCATGATGAGAAATAATTAAAACTACACAAGTGAACAAATTTAAATTTAAATTACAGAAAATGCCTTCAAAGGGCTTCAAAATAAACAAGCAACATTAACATAAAAAACTTCAAGAAATACAATCGGTTTTGAATTAATTATCATTCGTTGCTAGATTTAACTTTCCACCAAAATCTACAAAAACAAATAATAGAAATGTTAGATTGCAAATAAGTTGATTTTTATTTAATAAAATAAAAATATAAACGTATAAGAAAAATAACCTGATTCAAGATTTTTATATTTTTCATAATCATTCATCAAGGTTGTAATGTCGATCGGGATTGATCCATGATGTAACCAATTTTGACAACAAACAAGTGCTTGAACAGTTGCTGGAGATAAAGAACTTCGGAGTTAGTCTAGTATACGACCGCCTGTGCTAAAAGCTGATTCAGAAGCCACTGTGGATATAGGAATAGCTAAAACATGTTGTGCAACCTTCGAAAGTATTTTATATTTTGAACCATTACCCTTCCACCAACCTAAAATATCTAATTTATCATCATCAGGATCCTCACAACCATCATTCAAATACCCCTCCACTTTATTTTTATTTTCTACACTATCTTCCTCTTGTAAATGTCTTTTGAATCGAGCAAAAGTATTAACATTTAACTCTATATCATTGCAATCCATATCATTAACATCATGAATATGTCTATTAACATCCTCCACTTCATCAACTCTTAAATAAAACTCATATAGTCTTACTAAATGATCTTTCACCTTTGTTATTAAATCTTGTGCTTTGTGATAATTATATAACTCACCAAAACAAAATTTAACATATTTCAACTTAAAACGTGGATCTAAAACATTAGCCACATACAATATGAAATTCTAATTTGCATCATAACCCCAATACTTCTCAAACTTCAACATCATTTTCATTGCCATTCCACTTAAAACATCATCTCTACTTTTATACAATTTCAACAAGTTTGTATGCATGTAAATCAATTAATTGAAGAAAGAATTTGATGTCACATGTAATGAGCCAGAAAACTTTAATTTAACTGTGTAAAAGATCTTCAAAAACTTGACCAAAATTCTACCATTTTCCCAATCCTCGAACCAGGTGGCCCTATATTTTTTTTATTCCCTTTTAGATCAACCTCTAAAAAATAACCCATATACCTAGGTTCACTCTCACCTAATCTCATAAACACCTTTTCAAAATTTTCAGCAGCATCCAACATAAGATAGGTTGAATTCCATCGAGTTGTAACATCCAAACATAATGACTTTTTACAATCTATATGTAATTTTTCTGCATATTTTTTAAATGCAAGCTGCCTCGCAGGTGAAGATCTCACAAACCTTATTGCATTTCTAATCTTAACAACTGAAGCATGAATCTCTTTCAAGCCATCACCCACAATAAGATGTACAATATGTGCACAACATCTTACATGCAAATAATCATTTGACAATATATTAAATGGCCAATCTATCATCACATTCTTCAAATAAGAAATAGTCACATTATTAGAGCTTGCATTGTCTACTGTAACAGTAAAAAGTTTATCAATCCCCCACTCTAATAAACAATTCTTAATCACTTGACCAATTACCTCACCAGTATGATTTGAAACTTGACAGAAATTGAGAATTCTTTTATGCAATTTCCACTCACTATCAATCCAATGAGCCGTTAAGGACATATAATTAATGTTTTGGATTGATGTCCATGTATCTATTGTCAAACATAATCGTTGACCCCCAAGTGCTATCTTCAAATTTTCCTTCTCGTCAACATAAATTTTTAAACAATCTTTCATAACAGTAAAACGAGAAAGACTATCAAATCTAGGTTGTATTGTCCTCAAAAATGATTTAAATCCCCTTCCCTCCACAAAATTAAAAGGCAACTCATCAATTATAATCATTTTTGCTAGTGCTAATCTACATTCTTCATGATTATAACCTTTTGCCTTTAGGGTGCCCATATTTTCATCTTCTGATTCATCAATCTCTCTCATAGATTCTAATACCAAAAGTTTTTGCTTCTTATCAACCACAAAAGGGAATTTTTTGCATACTTTCAAATGACTCCACATATTACTTGTTCCATTCAAAATAATATGACATGCATAATCCCTTCTACAATAATTACATGCAGCTCTAGGTTTATTAGGATCACCATCTAGTTTTGTAAAATGATCCCAAATTTGTGACTTTTTTCTATCATCAACATTTCTTTTTCTCAATGTAAGGACTTCAGGTTGTTTACCTCTATCATTTGTGACAGATCCTGCAGTGGCTGATGTAGTTTGAGTGTTTGAAGCGAGGACATTAAATGTTGATGTTGGGGTAGTGTCGTTGGATGAAACATTTTGGTTTTCCATCTGTAATTAACAAATGAAAAAGATCAAAACATGTTAATAATATATATTTTAAGAATGCACAATATATTCGCAGCATATATTCATAATAAATCCACAATATATTCGCAGCATATATTCATAATAATTCTATAATATATTCGCAACATATATGCATAATAAATTTACACTATATTTGCAGCATGGTCTAGTCACATTATACTGATTTTTCATCTAATATTCCTAATTTCCTAACCACACTTTCAAGAGTGTGCAAGACTTATCACAGAAAAGGCTTCGAATAACATGATCTTCCAAGTTCTAGTCACACTGGTCATTCAATAACACAAAAAAGTAACATGCAAAAATGTGAAAGATGAGATAGAATGATACATGTCTGCAGTTTACCATAATTAACTTCAAAATTGAAGGGTAAACAAGCAATTGCTAAGGAGCAATCTCAATCATGTCTACTATCTTCGATTAGAAATCATAGTTAATCAGTAAATCCTCTACAATTAAGTCAAATAACTCAGCATTATTAACAACATTTGAAAGCAAACATTAAACTTCAAAACATTCCAGATATTAGTATAATCAAAATCCATGATAAAGCTAAAAAACAAAGCCAGGCAAAAAGATATCCTTCCAACAAAACTGAAACATTTCTTTTGAAGATCGAAGACCCTAACCTCCAAATCACTGCCGCCTCGAATAGCAAACATAAACCAGAGGAACATATAATTACTACTTAAATACAGGTTAGTGCTTAAATACATCAATTGAGGTATAATATTTTTACAATGAATTGTTTAATAAATACGCGAAGAGAATTAAAATAAATATTCAAGCATATATCAACTCCAAGGACAACAAACCCTAACATCTAAGACAGTTGATCTTTAACATATAACAAGAAATAAATCAGAGGTGAGCATTTACTTACCTTTTGTAAACTCAACCGTGTCGGATGGGGACGATGATAAAGATGTAAAGGGAGGCGAGAGGCCGAGAAGCGAGAGGTGAGAGGGAGGGAGATTTAAGATGCAGAGGGAGGCGAGAGGAACAAAGATTTTAACTTTTAAGATGCAGAGACAGAGAGGCGAGAGGCTGCTTGCTAAGGTAGAGAGGCGAGAGGCTGCTTGTGTTAGAAATTTAGGGTTTAGGAACCGAGAGGCAGAGGGAGGCGAGAGGAGAGAGGCGGAACGGTAAATTTTAGGGTTTCTTAAGTTTTCATTTATACTAATGCTTCAAACTGAACCGAACCGGTTCGGTTCGGTTCAATCAGTTTTGTCCGTTCAAAACCGATACCGAACCGAACCGGACGGTTTTTTATAATTTTGCAATCGGTTTAATCGATTTGTTTTTTTGATTTGGTTTTTTCAGTTTTTTTTTTGTTTTCTCAGTTAAATCGGTTATTCGGTTCGGTTTGCTCACCCCTAGTATTGATTGAGAAATCATTGATCGATGTGGAATGCGATTTGAAAAGGGTTTTAGATTTTATTTAAATTATCAATAATTATTATGTAGAAAGCAAACATGATTTAACATGACAGATATGATCCATACTTTAATATTAAATCAGAACATTATTGATGAAATGATATTATTTACACTAAGAAACTAGTCACTAAAAGATTAAGTTAAATCACTAATGAGTTTTCTAATTTTTGAGAGATGAAGACATGTTGTTAGATGATGCACCTAATCTTCAAATTTAAATTAATAAAATGTTGAATTGATAATAAATTATATTATTTATTATATTTTATTTTATTTATATTTATATTAGAAACTTAATGAGTCACCCACATTAAAAAACATTAGTAAAAAATTAAACTATGATGATTTAATTAGGTATGACTTGATTAAAATATGTTTTAGAAATTGAGGACTAAAATATAATTAATATAAGGATTATACTTCAAAACCTAGAAAAATCAAAGTCTCAATTGAGTTTATTTCTAAAATTGGCTTGAATTAATACATGAATATTATTCAGGTGATGAATTAATTTTTTGTCAATTTATAAGGTTTTTCATATTTTTCTATTAATAGTAAGTTATGTCTCTTATTTAAAAAATAAATAAAGTGATTGCTTGTTAGATAGAAAAACTATGTAAACATAAAATCAGACTCAAGGCATAACAATTCTTCTATTCTAAATAGAGATTTAAGATTTCTTACTAGTGGTTTGTGTGGATTACTGTTAGAGATCAAAAAATTGAATGACTTATTGTTTGTGACAACTTAAATCCTGAATAATTTTATTTTATTATTTTTGTTGCATGTATGGTATTCAAGAAACTCAACACTAACCCCTTCATTCAAGTAACCAAAATAAGTTTAGAGGTTATGTGCTATTTGGCACTTTGTTTCAAAAATGTTTTTGAAAAAAATTAAAAATATTGTTTTTTACTTTAAACTATTTTTTTGTGTTTTTAGATCATTTTGATATACTTATGTGAAAAATTATTTTAAAAAAATAAAAAAAATATCATTCCAATACCTTTTTGAATGAAAAATACTTTGTAAAGCAATCTCAATCACATTTCCAAACATATACTATATATACTCCTAGGTAAAGGGTTCACACTTTTACTACTCTTTATTCTTGCTTTTATTTTTACAAAACATTTATCATACATAACTAAGAACAAGCACTCTTGTTCTTAAGAATTTAAAATTCATTCTCTCATTTATTGCAATTCCTTTTTAAAAATTTATCAATGGATGACCTGTAAATTTGCGACTGGTTTTTAGGTATTGAATCTTTTGTTATTAATTATCAAAACTCTCTAAAGAATGAAACATTAACGTGAATATATAATCATTATCTTTCTAAACACTTAAAAATCATTATCCTATTATCTAGACAGGTAAATGGTATCACGGCCTGATGCACTGTTCACCAAGAAACAAATTACTATTCACGATTACTGTTATGCTCAATTTTTAGGTCGGTTCGGTCGGTTCAATTTGGTTCGGTCAGTCTGCTTTGTTTTGTCTTTTTTCACAGTATAATAACAAAATCGTTCCTCGAAAAAGACAAAAACATGCACCTGGGTTAAGGGTTTCCACGGTAATTTCATATTTTTGGTCTGGTCCGGTTCGACTGACTGATTTATTTATTTTTTAATATTTCTTTGCACAGTGAAATAACACTTTCGTCCCTCGAAAACGATAAAAAAAAGGTCTGGCCTGGAGGGGTGTCTCGGTAATTTACCAGTTTTTTATTCTTTTTTGGGCTGATTTACTATTGTCGTGTCGCCGGACGCGCCGTTTGTTTCCGCCCTCACGCGTATTTCGGGCGGCGCATGCGGCGTATTTCGGCATGTAAAAATACCTAACCAGCATCTATAATAATTTTCATACATGTTCTCTTCCTCATGGTGCGGCGCGTGTTAGTCCATGGTGGTCGGAGACTTGTTAATGGTCGTTCAAAATTTTCCCACCCTTTTATATCTCCTGTCTACGCATGGTGACGTTAGCGCAACTATTTTTTGTCATATTTCATTTCAGTCCCTGAACTTTTGATTTGGTTTTTTTTGTCCTTAGTGCTATTATATAGGTTTTGATTTGTTTCAATTTTGTCCTTCAATTGAAATTGATTATATATTATAGTTTCATTTAGGTCCTCATTCTTTGAATTTTCGGATTGGTTTGGAATCCTTAATATTTTTGGTATCAAAGTTTTGATTTATTCTAATTTTATCCTTCCATGCAAATTTATTATAAATCCTTAATATTTTTAGTATCAAAGTTTGATTTTTTTTTCAATTTTATCCTTCCATGCAAATTAATTATAGATTTAAGTGTCATTTCGGTCCTAATTCTTTAATTTGTGATTTTGTTTTAAATTATTTAATTTTAATAGTATCAATGTTTGGATTTATTTCAATTTTGTCCTTCAAATTAAATTTATTACATATGTTTTTTTTTATCCCTTATACTTTTAATCTTGGATTTTCTTTTAGTACCTTTATTTTTTTATACATATTTCTTACATAGTTCCTATTTCTTACATAGTTCATATTTCTGTCCAAGTTTATATATACATGCTCTTAGTATTTGTTTTCAATTTTTCGTTATTTCCAATGTTATGAAGTTTTTTTTTATTTAATGTTCAAATTTTAATATGTGTTGGTGATCGATCATTTAACAAATAATAATTATTATAATTTCTCTTTTTTTCCCTCGGGTCAAATAATTTCTTAAAATCTGATAATATTTATTTTTATTTTGTTTTTTAATTACTTTTTTGTTAATATTGTTAGGTTTTGGATTTTCTAATTATTATAGATAAGACATTCAAAATAATCATAATGATTATTTGTTAGTTTTGTTTTCTGTTAAATATGTCAGCCTAATTATATTTTCTTATATTTATTTAATATTAGCGCCTTAATATATATATATATATATATATATATAGGTCTTTTGGGAGAAAAAATTATTGTCATTGCTCTAAAATAATTTTAATATAATAATATGAGTAATAAATCTTATAAAATAAAAAATTATGAAATATTTTTTTCTGACAATAATTATGGTCTCACCAATTATTATTATTTCCACTGTTGTCAAGGTTTTTTTTAAATATTTACATTTTAATTTGTGTTGATGATCATTTTAAAATTTATATTTATTTTTTTTCTCTTTGTTGTTTTTTAGATTCTTTTTATTTATCTTTCAAGTCATTTTTTTTTAAATCTACCTATATTTATTTTTATTTTGTCATTTATTTAGGTTTTTTTTTTCTTATAAATATGTGAGACTAATTATATTTTTTAATATGTATTTAATATTAGCACCTAAAAATATATATATAGACAGAAAAAATGATCTCTTTTAATATAATAACATGAGAAATAAATCTTATAAAATAAAATAAAAATCGTGTTTTAATTCTAATTTTGTCCTCTTTTGTTTAAGCTTATTTCTTAGAAAAATTTGATTGTTGGATTTTAGATATTTTTTGTAAAAAAAAAAATTGTTTAATATTTTAGATCTGATATTACTAGGGAAAAAAAGCAACTTACAAACAAAATGGGTAGAAAAATTTTACCCACGTTATCTATAATTAAAAAATATATGGACTACTTCCCCTGCGTTTCGATTACACTGTTCCTTTTAAGAGGGAAAAAATCTTATTTCTAACAGATTTGATCTATTAAAATTTTATTAATTAAATATTAAAATAACTAATTACAACACATAAAAAATCAATTAGTTTTCTACATAAAAAACCCAACACAGCGCGTGGGCAAATCACCTTGTTGGATTCTGAAACATTATCACATTCTGAATTAAACCTATTTTTTTATGCTATAAACCTTGGGATAAACTTTGCTATTATCTTACAAGCTAAATCTGCTCACGAGCTGAAACCGCTGTTCACCCTCTCACAAAACACTATTCACGATTACTGTTACGCTTAATTTTCGGTTCAGTTCGGTTCGTTCAGCTCGGCTTGGTTCGATTGGTTTGTGTTTTTTGTCTTTTTGTGGTGTGCATTAACAAAATTGTCCCTAGAACACGACAAAAACATGCGACAGGCTTCAAGGCTTCCAATGTAATTGCACGCTTTCGGTTCGGTCGGGTCCAACTATCCGGTTTATTGATTTTTTTTATATTTCTTTGCAAAGTTAAATAACCATTTTAGCCCTAGAAAATGACAAAATCGCGTTCTGTCCGTGAGGGGTTCCCCGGTAATTTATCATTTTTTATTGATTTTCCGCCGATTTACTACAAACGTGTCTCCGGACGCGCCGTCCATTTTATAAACTCACGCGTTGTTCTAGCGGCGCGTGCGACGTATTACGGCGTCCAAAAATATCCAACCGGCGTCTAGAATGATTTTCATCAAATTTCTCTTCCCACCGGTGCGGCGCGTGTAAGCACAAGGTGGTCGTAGACATTGTAATGGTCGTTTGAAAATTTTCACCCCTTTTCTCTCTCCTGCCTGCGCAAGCTGATGTCAGCGCAGCTGTTTTTTCTGAATTTTCATTTCAGTCCCTAAACTTGGAATTGTGTTTTTATGGTCCTTATTGTTATTATATAGGTTTTGATTTGTTTCAATTTCGTCCTTCAATTTAAATTAATTATATAATGTAGTTTCATATCGGTCCTCAAACTTCGAATTTTTCAAATTGGTCTGGAATCCATAATATTTTCAGTATCAAAGTTTTGATTTATTTCAATTTTATCCTTCTATGTATAAATTTCAGTTTCATTTCGGTCCTAATTCTTTTAATTTTTGATTTTGTTTCAAATTATTTAATTTCATTAGTATCCATGATTGGATTTATTTCAATTTTGTCCTTCAAATTATATTTATTATATATGTTTGTTCTTAAATTTATCCCTTATACTTTTAATTTCTTTATTTTTTTAATATATTTCTGTCCATATTTATATATACATGCTATTAGTTTATGTTTTCAAATTTTCTTCGTTTCTGATGTTATTAAGTTTTTTATTTAATGTTCAAATTTTTATGTGCTAGTAATCATTTAAAAATTAATAATTATTATGATTTATCTATTTTTTCCCTTCAAGTCATATAATTTCATATTATTATTGATAAAACATTCAAATCACTAATTTCTGACTATTATTTTCCATTGTGGAGAATAAATTAATTATTATAATATTTTTTAACAATTAATTATTATAACAATCAATCAATGGCTTGAGAAGAAAAGGATTCTCATTCAACCTTTGCCCCAACTTAAGCCTACTGCCTGCCTGTGCTGTCAATATATTTTGCCCTGCATGACCCATTAAATCAACAAAAGAAAAGAAAAAAAGAAAATAGTTACCGGGAGAAATTGGAAGCACAAATTCAAACCCTTTATCTTATTGTTTTTTTTCCCTCTCGAGTTTAGACTCGCAACAACATCAAATATATCTATTATAAAAACAAACTTGGAACATGAAACTCTATTATTTTTATGAGAATCTACAGCTTAATCATATAGTAAATCCTTGCTAATCTATGATATCATGACAAAAATTAGCATACAGGATCAATAGAAGCCAGTAAGCTTCAAAGTAGACAAAAATACTCAAACAAAATCAACAAATCCACAGTGCAATAATAATAATTTATAAGAGAAATGTAAGTAGTGGCAGTGAATTTTTGGTATCAAAGTTGGATTTATTTCACTTTTGTCTTTCAAATTAAATTTATTACATATGTTTTTTTTCATAATATATATATATATATATATATATATATATATATATATATATATATATAACCTAGGTTTTTTGGGAGAAAAAATTACTGTCATTGCTCTCAAATAATTTTAATGTAATAATATGAGTAATAAATCTTATAAAATAAATAATTATTTAATATTTTTTCTAACAATAATTATGGTCTCACCAATTTTTATTATTTCCACTGTTGTTAAGGTTTTTTTAAAATATTTACATTTTAATTTGTGTTGATGATCATTTTAAAATTTATATTTATTATTTTTTCTCTTTGTCTTTTTATATTCTTTTTATTTATCTTTCAAGTCATTTTTTTTCTTAAATCTACCTTTATTTATTTTTATTTTGTTATTTATATAGGTTTTTTCTTATAAATATGTGAGAATAGTTATATATTTTAATATTTATTTAATATTAGCACCTGAATATATATATATATATATATATATATCAGGCCATTCTATTTCGACAAAAGACCCAAAGAAAAAAATGACCTAGGATTTAAAAAAAAATAAAAAATTAATATGAGTGTTCTTAAATACTTTTAATATAATAATATGACAAATAAATCTTATAAAATAAAAAAAAAACATTTTTGCATTTTAATTCTAATTTTTTCCTCTTTTGTTTAAGCTTATATCTTAGAAAAATTTGATTCTTGGATTTTAGATTGTTTTTGTTGAAAACAAAATATTTAATATTTCAAAAATGCAACTTACAAACAAAATGGGTTGAAAAATTTACCCAAGTTATTTACAATTAAAAAAAATATATGGACCACTTCTCATGCGTTTCGATTACACTATTCTTTTTAAGCGGGAAAAGAAATTTCTAACAAATTTAATCTATTATAATTTTATTAATTAAATATTAAAATAATTACTTATAACACAAAAAATCAATTAATTTTCCACATAAAAAAAAGTCTAGCACAGAACGCAGGCGAATAACCTCGTGTTTACTATAGGAGAATAAGATTAGAGATATTATTCTTGGTGGGAGGTGGTCATTGATGACTAGGTTTCTGTTTTGACAGATTATGATGTCCCCACCATTTGCATGGTTGCTACTTTTTTTATAAAAATTACCTAATATATTATGAGCAGCATGGTTTTTAACTTTGTTCTTCGAGTGGAACCCTCTCTCTCTCTCTCTCTCTACTCCTATAAAAACAAGGAAAACCCAAAAGCTATTCATCCATCTGCCTCTCAGTTCAAAGCCTATATTACTTCATTCCATCAACTCAACCAAGCTCTCTCTCTCTCTCTCTCTCATTACTCTCTCTCTCTCTCCCCCCTCCTGCAGACAGCAACCATGGTGCTCCTGCCCAAGCCAGCACTTGAACAGTTCTCGCTTATAAGAAATATCAAACCCACCACATTCTTTTCTGGAATCCCTCTGATAGACCTATCAAACCCCGACTCCAAGCACCTCCTGGTCAAGGCGTGTGAGGAGTTTGGATTTTTCAAGGTAGTCAACCATGGCGTGCCCTTGGAATTCATTTTGAAGCTGGAATCTGAAGCTGTCAAGTTCTTCTCATTACCGCTTTCTGAGAAAGAAAAGGCAGGCCCTCCTAATCCCTTTGGCTATGGTAACAAAAGCATTGGACAAAACGGTGATGTGGGTTGGGTGGAGTACCTCCTCTTGACCGCTAATCAGGAATCAATTTCTCAGAGACTCTCTTCGGTTTTTGGCGACAACCCAGAAAAGTTTCGGTATGAAACTCCGACAAATCGATCAATATTTTTGAATTTCATCCAGAGAAGCATAGAAAAGTTGTGATCAAGGCTCTTTTATTTTTATTTTGGGCTGATCTCTGTTTTTGGTTTCGATGTTTCAGGCGTGCTCTGAATGACTATATATCAGCTCTGAAGAAAATGGCATGCGAGATTCTTGAAATGATGGCTGACGGTCTGAAGATTCAAAATAGAAATGTGCTGAGTAAACTTTTGAAGGACTAACAGAGCGACTCTGTTTTCAGGCTAAATCACTACCCTCCATGCCCAGAGATCCAAGCATTGAAAGACCACAACATGATTGGATTCGGAGAGCACACAGACCCGCAGATCATCTCCGTGTTAAGATCCAACAACACCTCCGGCCTGCAAATCTCTCTCAATGATGGAAGCTGGCTTTCTGTCCCGCCTGACCTGAGCTCCTTCTTCATCAACGTCGGCGACTCGTTACAGGTACACATCTAAACTGCTGCTGCTCTCAACACAGTAAGAAAACAGAGAACAGTCGTAAGATCTAATGGGGTCAAAGTCAGCTAAAAGAGAAGGAAACTCCATGCGTGCTTCCATTGACTGATAAATGAAGCTGTTTATCTTGGTGGCTGCGCAGGTTATGACGAACGGGCGGTTCAAGAGCGTGAGGCACAGAGTCTTGGCGAACAGCATGAAGGCCAGGGTTTCAATGATTTATTTCGGTGGACCGCCATTGGGTGAGAAAATAGCTCCATTGCCGTCGCTCATGAGAGGAAAAGAAAGCTTGTACAGAGAGTTTACATGGTTTGAGTACAAAAGATCTGCTTACAGCTCAAGATTGGCCGATAATAAGCTTCTCCTCTTTGAGAGGATACCAGCCTCATATATACTTCCACAAAAATAGGTTTCGAGAGGCTTCCTAGTATTTGCCATACATGGAATTAATACTTTCTACTTCTTCTCCATTTTTTGCGTTGTGTGATTGCTTTTCTGGCTAATAAAACTTTTTTATCTCCGATTCCAGTTTGTTTAATTTTTTTATTTATTTAAAAATATATTGAAATGATATTTTTTTTAAATTATTTTTAATATTGGTATATTAAAATAATCTAAAAAAATAAAAAATATTATTAATTTAAAATAAAATATAAAAATAACTTTTTTTATTTTTTTTCAATCATTAATAAGTGGTTCCTCGTGATTCATTATCTCTCAACTCAAGTAAGATCAGCATTGGTTAGAACATTTAAATCAAATAAATTATTGTTATAATGAACTCATAGTCCAACTTTTACCAGCCGATAGCCCAAGAGAGCATTTGATATTTTATTTTAAAAGTAATCTTAAAAAATATTGAAATTTTTTATTATAAATTAACAAATTTGATGTTTTTTTATCGTTTTCATCCACTGATGTCAAAAATAATTTTTAAAAAATAAAAAAAAATATCATTTTAATATTTTTTTCAACAAAAAATACTTTCAAAAACAATCTAAAAAAACCTCTGAAATAGACATTAAATACATGGACTAAAAATTCTATGTTTTAACTATTAAGAACTTGTTCGACATTCCATTTTAAAAAAATTAAAAGTTATTTTTATTATTTGTTTTAAATTAATTTTTTATATTTTAATATCAATTCAATGTACTGATGTCAAAAACAATTTTTAAAATAAAACATATCATTTTAATATATTTTTAAATAAAAATATACATTGAAAATCAACATTAATCATACTCTCAAAACATTCCCAAGCAATAAAGATGTTTCTTTACACTTCTTTATTTCAAGGGAACTTAAACCCACCAAATCTCTTAACTGAAAAAAATTTAAATGCAAATAATTGAGTGGAAAGATTATGGTCCAAACAAATTTTAAATCTAAGGAATGTATTGCACTAAGATATGGATAGAGGGAATCGCTAGTCGGTGATTAAAAACACTCCACGTGATCATATATATATATTCCTTGCCCAACGGAAAACTATCTTCTTTTATCCCATTACCATTATATATCCAAACTTTATTATAATAAGTAAATTAAGGAAACATTTCAAAACCCATTAAAAAATACCTCTTCTTTTCTTCTTTTTTTGTGCTATAAATTCAAAATATTACTCTCCTGTTTATACATGGTGTTAGATGTTTTGTTGATCAGATCATTTTTTCAAGTAAAAATTGGACCAAATTGAAAATTGATTTCAGCCATCTAATTTCAATTCGATGAATCTTATTAAATTTATCAAACTAAATATTCATGTATTGTGTTAGGACATATGTTAAAGTTTTCTACTACTAAGTTATTATGAAAACTAGACATATTAATTTTTCCAACTATATGTTGTAAGCTTGACAATCTATCAATACAAGAGAGAACAAGATGTTTAAAGTCAAGACTGAAATCTATCAAGAATGTATGAAAAATAGAGATTCAGGAAATATTGAGTCATGTTAATATGAATGCTTTGTTTTTTATGTTATTTTATTTATTTAATGTTGAATAATTGTTTTGATTTGGGTTTATTTTGAATCTTTGGATATTGTTTAGAGATTTATTTTATTATTGAACTTATCCTAATTGATTACTAGTTCAGGATCATTAGCTTGCAACCCAAAATAGATTCATTTGAGTAAATTAGAGTAGACTATATTGTGTTTTGTTTAGTTGTAAATTCCAATAGAAAGTTGGAAAAAAAAACACGAGTTTGCTTTTTATTTATTTGTGACAAAACAATCTTTCTTTGTAAACGCATAGATTGTACATTAAGTTATCAAAGATTAATTAGTTTTGTGGTATATATTAAGTGTTCTTAAAACAAATGGTTAAAGAAGGGTAGATAAATTGAATACCAAAAAAGGGGAGAAGGGATATATATATATATATATATATATATATATATATATATAAAATAAACTATCTAGGCATATAGATTTGCTCCTTTTATGATTTATATTGTCCTTAGTATCTTTTGTTTTCTAGTTTGTACTATATATATCATGTCCTCCACCTTATGATGGAGCGTGTTGGGTCAAAAGGTGGTCGAAAAAGTTCTAGTTGGTCGTCAAACGTTTGTTTCCCCTTTTCTATCTCTTGCCAGTGAAAGTGCTCGGCAGTCCCTGGTGTTGTCTAAATTTACAGTTCAGTCCCTTAGCTTTTGATTGTGTTTTATGGTCCTGATTTCTAGTATAGAATTTTTGAATTATTTCAATTTTGTCCTTCATTGGAAATTGATTAGATATTGTAGTTTCATTTCAGTCCTCAGTCTTTTAATTTCAGGATTGGTTTGAAATCATTAATATATTAGGTATTAAAATTCAGATTTATTTCAATTTTATGCTTCAATAGCAATTGATTATACATTTGAGTTTCATTTCGGTCCTCAAGCTTTTAATTTTTGGTTTTGTTTTAATTTGTTTTAATTTTTTCAGTATCAAAGTTTATATTTGTTTCAATTGTGTCCTTGAAATTAAATTGAAGATACATTTGTTTTTGAATTCGGCCCTTATACTTTTAATCTTTAACTTTATCTTAATTGTTTTATTTTTGTATATATATTTCTGAAATGGTTGCTATTTTTGCCCATGCTTTATACATACATGATACATGCTTTTTGTTTTTGTTGTGAATTTTTTTGATTTCCTCTGTTATTAAGGTTTTTTTTTTCAAAATTTAATGTTGAAATTTTAATTTGTGATGGTAATCATTTAAAAAATGATATTTAGTATTTTGTTTTTCTTTATAATTTTTTTTTATTCTTCAAGTCAAATAATATTTTAAAATTAACTTTGAATGTTAAAATTTTAATTTGTGTTGGTAATCATTTGAAAAATAATATCTAGTCTTTTTTTCCTTTTTATTTATTTATTTATTTATTCTTCAGGTCAAATAATATTTTAAAATGTAATCAATTTTGTTTTTTTTTGTTTTTTTTTGGTTATTTCTTTTTTATTAATATTTTTAGCTGTGAAAAATTCTAATTATTATAGGTGAGATATTCAAAATAATGATAATGATTATTTGTAAAAACAATTTCTTATAAGTATATGAGGCAAGTATATATTTTTATATTTTTTTTAATATTAACACTTTAATATATATGTGTGTGTGTGTGTGTGTGTGTGTGACCTATTTATTTTCTTAAAAATAAATAATTTACTATCAGTGTTCTAAAATACTTTTAATATAATAATATGACAAATAAAACTTATAAACTAAAAAAAAAATCTTTTTCTTAACAATAATTATGGTGTCATTGATAGGATGACCAATAATAATTAAAATATTAATTATGTATATAATATTTATAATGAGAGCTATGAGAATTGTAATAAAAATTCTTTGGTCAATGTTATTTTTTTGAAAAATAACTTCTGTGTTTTTTTATGATATTTCAGTTCTCATATTACGTAAAAAATATATATATAAAACCACACATTGACAAGACAAGTGGAAAAAATATGTCAAACTATCTACAATAATAAAATAAAAATTGTCATGCGTTTCGTCACAACCAGCACCAAGTTTTTTAATATGTAACAAAATTGTTAATGGTCTTATTTTTTTTTTTAAATGTTATACCTGTGAGTTAAATAATCTACTTAAAAAATTGAAGATTATGTAGTTTTTATATGTATTTATTTTACTATAGATTGGATATTTAGAATAATGGTAATAATTATTTTTAGGACTTTTTATGTAAAAATTAGATGAGGCTAATTATATATTATGATATTTTTTTGATATTAACAAACTGACTTTTCTTTAGAAATCTCACATTAATTTAATCTTATTTTTTTTAAAATACTTTTAATATAATAATATAAAGAAAAAGTGTGGAAAAACAATCTTTGATAAAATTTACCAGTTGCATTTTTGCTAGATATCAAATAAATTATTTGTCAAGTAGTTAAAACATAGTAACCAAACCATTAATATGTTGCAAGCAACAAATAATATATCTTTAGTCAATTTAATCAATTGCAGTTTTGCTATCTACCAATTAAATTATCATCAAGGTAGTTAAAACAAAACCACCAATCAAATTGTTTGTAGCGTAAAACAAAACACTATTTGTGCTAAAATTCAACGATTGTAATTGAACTATTTGCTAATGAAATAATTAATGAAACAAATAAAACACACACAACAATTAATCAGTATGTTACACAGGGCACATGAATCATTTTAACAGAGTTTTTTCAATTTCAATTGTACAATCTATCGATTAAATAATTATCACAAGAGTTTTG
This sequence comes from Salix purpurea, assembly GCA_027405865.1. NCBI lineage: Eukaryota > Viridiplantae > Streptophyta > Magnoliopsida > Malpighiales > Salicaceae > Salix > Salix purpurea. Next base: position 8,344,775 of record JAOWLH010000020.1, on the reverse strand, counting down.
GTAGTAATAACATTCAATCACTTTTAGGCGGAAAAAAAAACTTGTTTCTAACATATTTTATCAATTATAATTTTATTAATTAAATATTAAAATAAACAATTCAATATACAAAAAAATAATCAGTTTTCTACATAGAAAAAAAGCTTCGTATAGGCCTAAATGTTGAGGTTTGTGAACCTAGTAAAAAAAAAAAACAAGCGCGCCCGACCTTGCAAGGCCGAAAAGATGTGGATGGCCTTCTTGTGCTTTTTTTAAAAGGACAAATGACCTACTTTTTTTAAATAAAAATAAACAAATGACACGTCGCCTAATGATATAATCCATTGTAGAGACCATACTTTTAGCTTTTGAGAAATCACACTTTGCCAAACAACCTTTATATATATACTAGCTATATGCCCGCGCATTGCTGCGGGCATTGCTGTGTATATAATATCATATAATCAAATTAATAACGATAAACTTATAATACAGCCTATATAAAAAGTTCAGAACCATAACATAAAAGTGCTTGTTTCGTAAACATAGGTTACATCTTTTGGAATATACATAGTGTCACAAAAGATGACAAAAGAGTGCTAACTATACAATTTGTACACCAGTGCAAAATAGAGGGATATTGAGGTGCAGAACAAAGTTAAATCCCTTCTTCAAAATGAGACATCTCATTTTGTTGTTAATCTTCCTGAAAAAAATAAAAATCGCAAGGTGATAAATGAAATGATGAAGAAATTAAGTCATCTAATAGAAAATTCTAGGAAATATTATGGAAGAACAAATGCAGCAAATCAGAAGAAACCATTAAAAACTAACACCATATGCTGTAAAAATCATTGTAGACATTAGAAAAAAGGAAAAAAAAAGGAAGAGAATGCAATTATTGGGGGATAAATTGTATTAATGGAAAACTATCATGCCAAATTATAGCAAAGGGACACTTGGATGTATAGTTCCAAATGAAAACTTCAACAGCTTTAACAATATTAACTTTAACAATAATAGAAAAATTCAAGGCAATAACAGTAGTAGTAGAAGCAAAAAAATCATGAGAGAGTAACTATAAAGAAAACAAACATTAACAGTAAAAACTGTAGCAACAATATTCAAGATTAATTGAATGCAACAATGTTTATTTGTTCCATACCAACACAACAAATAAATAGCAATATAAAACATACATACATATATGTAATTGGAGAAAGCGAAAGGGACGAACGATAAAACAACTCAAGTAGATTTAACATAAACATTTAGACGAAAACAATGAATAGCAGAAAATGAAGCATTATCAGTAACAACCCTAAATTTTTTGCTCCTATTTGTTTAATTTGTTTAATCTTTCCCCCTACAAAAAGGGTAGATGAAGCATGAGAAATTTTTTTTCCTATCGCCGAAATTTCTAACGAAATTTCGGCAGAGTCTCCCCTATATCGGGAGATTCCAAGTTATCCATAACACAACCTGCACACAATTTAAGTCACATTTCATCCACAATCACATCCATTTTTAATACAATCAATTGCATAATTCAATCTAGAATATGTTTAGGACAATATTCATTCCCAAACTCCATCATAAGATCTAGTAAAATAACTGATACACAATTTTAATAATAACAAAAACAATCTAGGCAACAATATCAATAGTAGAAGCCAAAAAACCATCAGTATGCAACTATAAGAAAAGGAAACATCAATTTCAAAAAAAGCACTAGCATTACTAAAAACTAATTAAATGCATAATCTAGTTATACGGGTAATTATATAGCATATATATTGGTTGTATTATGCTTTTTGAAGTAAGTTTAATAATTATCATGCATCCACAGTTGTATTGTTCAAAAAGCAGCAGCATTGTTCATAAGTAATCAAATTCACAATCAAGTTAAGTTTAGTAATTGCATTATATATCTAAAGTTAAGTTTAGTGATAGAAATCAAATCAACTAAATGCATGACTTAGCTATACAACTAATCATATAGTTTATATATTGAATGCATTATGCATTTTGAATTAACTTCAGTAACAAAAATTAAGAATGCATATGTGTCTTAATTAGGTAGTTGAACTTGTCAACATAGAAAATATGCAGAGCTATCATTATTAAACTAAGGTCAAGCCTTATAATCTTCAATTGCAATTTGTAATCCTTATTTGAGAAGATCCTAAAAGAAATTAAACTTTTTTTGAGAATGATTGATAAATAAACCATAAATATTTAGAAATAATTGGTGTGCAAAGTGACCTCTAATGGTGGAGAAAGGTTGTCTTTGTTCCTTTTAGTTGGTGGCTCATCTTCTTCATCGATAATGATTGATTTCTGTTTTAGATGACTGCAAAATTAAGGAAAAGAGAATATTATTGTATAAGGAAGCTTATTTATAGGGAATGCAGGTGATGTATGAAAGTAAAGGCATGAAATTGTTCTGCAATGATTAAAAGTATTGAATTTGAAAATATAAATATATGTGTGATAAAACGAAACTTACATTTTTTCTGAATGAGGATAGGTGAAATCCAAAATTTTCTTAGCCTTCAGGCGGTAACTGTCTTCTTGGTGTTGAGATGGAGGGGTGCAATCAGGTGGTGTTATTGGAGTAAGCGTGTCCGCTTGAACTATTGATGAGTCTTCAATAGTAATGGTTGTAGAAGTGGTTGAGGACCCAACACCAAATTGTTTTGATTGAATCTCTGAAGACTATTTGATGCCTTCGTCAAAAACATTTGTAACGAAGATGTCACATCTATTGATTGCTGATTCATAAGCCCCAAAACGTAGTTGAAAGATTTTCATCTTGTTTAAGACTTGAGTCATTTGTGGTGGGATTGTATAAGGATCAACAAATTTCTTGTCATAAACCAGATGATGTGCTGAGGCGTTGAAAAAGTTTTCAGCAGTTTTCCCAGATAAAAAGAAGTTTGTGACATCTTTGCCATCAGTTACAATGCAGTTAACCTTAAACCTGCACCAAGAGATCAATAGTTACTTGTAATTGAGTAAAATATAAATGTATTAATTTTATGAAGAAATAAATCTATATGAAACAATAATGTGGGTATTGAATGTTTTTTACCATGGAATTGGTGCAGAGTCTGGAGTTCCATGTTCAAAGCATCTAAGGTTGTCTGATGGTCCAGAGAGTGTTTTAGTGCATTTTGGGCATGTTTTGCACCACCACCCATTAAAGAGATCATAATCAGTAATAGATGATATGCAAGTGAAGCGCATATTCTGCATTGATGAAAGCAAAAGTGAGAATAAAAGCTAAAAAGTACTGTTAAAAGAGCACGCATAAGAATTAGCAATTAAACCTTATGTTGATGTGGATCCATGCATAAGATCTCTTTAATTGTTTTCCGGTTTTCATTTATTTGTTGATCCAATGACACAACAACATTCAAAGATGGAGGAAGTTTATGGACATCATGCGGCACCTGGCTATAACTAAATTTAACAAAAGTTCAAATAGTTAATAATAAATATTTATTGCTTAAGTAAAAATGAAAGGGCAAATTTTTTGAGAGTAAGAGGGATTTACAATTGCTTATATGGCAAAACTTCTGGAATATTTGGATTGAAATACCAAAGCGATGCAGCAATCCTAGTTAAATTTGCTGCACCTGAATGCAAGTAAGAGAAAAAGAAGTAACAAATATCAATGAGAAAAAAATGCAATTAGGTAACAAAGGGAAAAATGGTTTGATGCTATCGTATTAAAAATAATACAACAAACCTCAAAATTCTGTAACTCGAAACCCAGCAAAGACAACAATTATGGGTGACTCTTGTGCATTAACAATATTATCATCAAAGCTTCAAGCAACGTCACCCCATAAAGTAACTCGGACATCTTCGTCTCTGTTTGAAACTTGGAATTTTTAGATAAAACCATGGAAAACATAAGCTAGAAATGCAATGTTAGCAGTGGAAATACCTTATATTCTCAATGATGAGCTCTTTTTTATCTTCAAGTCTGTGACCTTGAACCAATATCTTTTCAATTGGTTGGATTGCTTTAAGCCGACCCAGAACATCTAGAATAATCGAAACGTTAGTGAAATAATGCATTAGTTGTTTTTCATTTTTAATAATTTGTTATTTGTTTTTCGATACCTGTAAGAATTCTTGATCCCCTGCCTTTGGTTAAAACATGTGCAAAGTCAGTCAGGTTGAAATGATATCGCGGCACATCATGTTTAACAGAATCGAGATGCAGTATCTTGGTATCAGATTTTAAGTCAATAATTGCTTCGTGATCAACAACAACATTAGCAGCTCGATTTTCGTAGGTGTAGAAATCTTTAATCTCAATATAACAACCTTCGATTATGTTGAGATTGAAAAATTTTGCATCTCTTGCTTTGGATGATCCTTGTATGGCCCCACCCTACGATGCAAAAATATGTAGGAAAACAATATTAGAAATATTAAGACATGGGTGAAATTGATGAATGCTAATAAGATAGTGTATTTAATGAAAACAGAAATTATGACAACATGGGATGGTAGCGTATTTAATGTAATTTATACATCAAAAGGATATATATATATATATATATATATATACACACACATACATATACATATATATATTGTCTCGGAAAATTGTAAGAAAACAAACAAACATACATGCATACAAACATATGGTTATAAATTATAAATGATATCAAGTTAAAAGTAAATAAGATGTTGAACTGTATAGAGGACATCTAAGTATAAAATGGCATAAATTGCTGAGTAAATAGTGTGTGAAAATTGAGAACCTGGTGGTCAACTAAAAGACAGTTGAAGCTACTTGTATGTCCATTTTGCATTGGCATCCAAACACGGCAAACTCTGGCTTGGATCAATGGATAAAAAAGATACTTCTTAATATTTTTCAAAGGCACCGCCATTAATCTGCAGAATAAAAGGAAAAATAAGCTGATGTCGATGATGGAGGTAATATAAAACGAATGCGCATACACCTTTAACAAATAACAAATAGGTTGCAAAAAATAAAAAAGATGCACATAAATGAAAAAAATAGTTGAAATATAGTTGACAATATGGATATAAAAGAAATAAGTTAGAATGTAAGAAAGAAGAAATCATTTTGAATGGGAAGAAGACCTTTTAGCAATGAATTGAGGACATCTTTGTAGACAATATTTTTAGCATAATCAAGCTGTTTTCCTTATTGGTCACATGAAATGATTTTTAAACCCTTTTTGGATGTAACCCTTGAGAGAGCGACATATAGTTGGCCATGTGTAAAAACTTGCTCCTTTAAGAAAACACCAACAATTTTTAATGATTGTCCTTGGCTTTTATTGATTGTCATAGCATAGCATAATCTTATTGGAAATTGTCTTCGTTTGATTGTGAATGGGCATTTGTCATCATTAATTGGGAAGACAATCCTTGGTATAAAGACTCGGTCACCAATGTGTGAGCCTATTATAATTTGAGCTTCAATAACTCTATCAGCAAGTTGCGTGGTGATAAGTCCTGTTCCATTACATAAGCCTATCATTGGACTCAGATTCCTAAGCAACATAATTGGCGCTCCTATTTTCAAAGCAAGAATGTGCGAAGGAACACCACTGAACTCAAGCTGGTTTATAAATTCCAATGGATATAATAAGTTCATATTGTCATCATCACTGGAAGATGCATCAATGGAATCACTGCTAAGATAAATGCGTTGAGGACCATGTGTAACTCCAAGTATGAAATTATTGATTTCAGTAACAGTAATGTTCTTTGGTGTGACAATAGCCCTTTCTTTAAAGTAAGATGGTTTAAGAGCAGGTTGTTCAATGCCGGGATAAATAGCTGAAACCATCGCTTTAATTGGATCACTAGAGGTATGTAGTTGCAAATCACATGGAATTTTAATCAAAGATTCATCAAGCTCATCAAAAAAAGGTATATCACAAAGGTCTCCGTTACCTATCTTAAGAATCCATTCAGCAAACGCTTTAATTTCATTGATTTCATCTGAACCAAGACCATCAATTGACAATCTCATATTTTGTTTTAGCAACATGATTTCAAATTTTGGCCAAAGTGGTGAACTACTTAAAGAAGCATTAATAATATCTTCTTTTGTTCCTCCAGGTATAACAGGGAGAATTTGACGATAATCCCCACCAAGTAAAATAGATTTCCCACCGAAAGGTTGGTTATGATTGGAATGACCAATTTGCCCCAATATATCACGTAATGATCTATCCAATGTTTCAAAACAGTATTGATTATTCATAGGAGCTTCGTCCCATACAATAAGTGTTGTCATTTCAATCAACCTTGAAAGATGAGTATTTTTCTTTATTTCACATGTTGAGTTCTCATTTATAGCAAGAGGAATATTAAACCTTGAGTGAGATGTACGACCACTAGGGAGTAGAATAGATGCAATCCCTGATGATGTAATAGCAAGAACAATTAACCCTTCTGATCTAATATGATTAGTAAGTGAGTGCCATAAAAAAGTTTTCCCTGTGCCACCATGCCCGTAAACAAAAAAATAAGAGATTGTTGATTTCTAGAAATTGATTCCATAACTCGATCATAAATCTTCTTTTGGCATGTGTTAAGCAATGAAATTGATGCTGCATTATTGCTTCGAAGTTCAGAAATATCATAATTGAGTTCTTCTCTAAGGAGATTATTTATAATTTCAGACATCAAACGATCATTTGGCAGGGGCAAATTATAGTCTTTGAGGGATTTTGCTGCGGCATTAAAAAGTTGTTCAAGTTCATAAAGAGCATAATTCTTAAGTTCATCATCACTGAAATGTAGATCATGTGGGGAGAAAGATGATAGCTTGATTCTAATATCGTCATGCATTGTATGCCAAAATTGATCAAGCAAATTTTGGGGGCTAGCAATCTCACAAAATAGAGTTACACTGACAAATAGTTGCCTAAGCTGTGAGGAGGAAGCAGTTAAAACAGCTTCTGAAAAAGCTTCAGCCCATTCTTTGCCATCACCAAGGAGACCAAGTGCTTTGCAGGCAAGTTGAAAGGTTGGATAAACAACACCAGAGACACAACGCAGATATTGAAAGCTTGTAGCTCCTTTAACATGGTTCAACAGTATCTTCAAGAAATACAATTCGCCAGCAGCAGGATGCACATATGTTATACGTCCAAGAGAAAAACCTCTTGTTCTGTAAATCCATTCTTTCTGCCTAGCATCCCAAACATATTTGTTTGGAAATTGCGAGTAATATAGTTGTGTTGCTTCAACATCTTCCTTGTTTCGATCAAACCATCCTGTGAGCATTGTCTTATTCAGACCGGGTTTTCTTAAAACAGAAGATAAGTTTTGATTTCCAAAGAAAACAACAGAATGTTGCATCAGCAAATGTATTTGAAGTCTTTCAACTGCTGGGTTTCTTGAATGGATTGGAAATTGCAAGAGTCGCCATACAACTTCATAAGGACAAATAAATCTACAATTAAGATAAGCCTGAATCTCATCATTTCTTTGACCTTGAACAACAGCTCGACACCTATCAGATCCTTTGCTAACATATTTGAAAAGATATTTTATGAGCATTGATTGGCAACAAATTTCAACATTCACATGAGCATTATAACGAATTAGAAGTTCTCTGTTGTATGGCACAACATAGGAATTAGAGAGAGCAATGCCATTTTTCAGAACAAATGAGCCAGGAAAATTTCGTCGCTTGTAAAACACAAACCCATTCTCACCGAACATTGTCGATTCTTTAAATTTTTTAGGGAAATGTTTAGAGCATTTATTTCCCTTCATACATTGGGCTTTTGGGCTAGCAATCCCGCATGGACCATGCAGCATAAATTTCGAAACAATTGCATAGCAATGAGGATCATCTGCTTTGTCTAGCAGTTCAGCTGAAATAACTGAATCGACATCCTCAGGTGATCAAAATTTGTATTCAGAAGCAACCCAAATCAATAAATGAGTATGGGGCAAGCCTCTTTTTTGGAATTCAATAGCACAAACATCTACAAAGTGGGAAAATAAATTTTAAAAAGACTACATTGAATAAAGACAATAAGAGGAAAATAATAAGTATAGAAAAATACCAGCAATTGTTTTCCCGAAGGGCTTCCCTGATCTAATGAATGAAATCATATCATTAAGTTTGTATCGAAATACTCTTGCAATTATGTCAGGTTTGTCTTCAGCTTTATAATTTCGGCTTTTTTAATCTCTCTTTGAATTTCAGGCCAATTGACATTGCAAGTGAATGTAATAAAAAGGTCAGGATTACCATATTAACGACATATAGCCATTGCATCATGATAATTGTTAATCATGTATCTAGGGCTTCCAGTTAAAGAAGAGGGGAGGATGATTTTTCCAGTACTTGAACCATTAACATCACCTCTTAAAACTGCCTCTTGGACACCTTTATAAGATTCAGTTCTAAGATTCTCTTGGTTTGAGCGAATGAAATCTAGGCGTTCTTGTTCAACATTCATAAATGCATCAACTAAAAATTGTTGATGAAGTCTTCCGCCTTTGGTAAGAGTACTACTATCTCCTAATCTTTCTTGAATGACATAAGCATAATATGCTCTCATTGTAACTTTTTGACATTTTGAAGGAGTATAATGCTCTTGATTTGTGAATAAAATGTTAGTATGATAGCCATCTTCACCATAAGGAAATAAGAGTGGATACTGAAGAGACATAAATTTTGGATGCAATTTAGAGATCCTGCGGAGATTTCTAGAATAACTTTCAATAATAATATCTCTATCAGTTTGTGATTCTCCAATATCCCCAACAATTAAACCACATACATCATTAGAGGAAGGATCATCATATTGCTTTGAGTCACCATCTCTTTTCCCAATTAAACGAAGTTTGAAATTCGGGAATTCATCATTGTTAAGTCTATGTCTAACTTGACGAAACAATTTCACTAATGCATTGGAAGAATCATGTCAATAAGTTTCTTGACAACATTTTCATCTAAAGATGATTGACAACTATCATTATTAGAAGGGTGTAGTCGATTAGTAATTTCATTGTCTGTGTCAAAGATGTATAGTTGTGCAAATCTTGGTGATTCAGCATCAATTGGTAGTAATGATCCCATAAGATGATGACATTGTCCATTTATTTTAAATATATATGGCCCTGGTTGAGAATTGATAGTATTATCAATTTGTGCTCCCATTTAAGTGAAAGCAAACATTGAATTATAAGCACGGATGTTATGCCGAAATTTGATGGACAATGAACCTTTATCAGGATTTAAAAGATCATCTAGAAATTGAGGTGTGTTAGGAGCAGCAGGCAATTTGATTTTGTCATTAGCACAACATGATGTAAAGGAGTGGTTTTTCTTTGCTGAACGTGCCAAACGCTCTGCATGCCAAAAAAGAGCATTGCAATGTTGACATTTCCATGATTTATCACCGCAATCAAGGGGTTTAACCAAGGTTCCTGAGGTGAAAAGAAATTTTATAAAGAAAAAGAGGATTAAAATCATAAGAATTTAGAAACTAAATCGAGTTTAAAGAAAGGATTAAGGATGTTGAAATAGCTCATGTTTTCTTTTTTTTTTTGTATAAGAAGATTGACCGATAATATTATATTGGTCAGGAATCATTGAGGGGACATTAATTGGCTGATCTTTAGTTTGACAGTTTGATACCAGAGAAGACAAATTGTCTGAAGACAAAGGAGTATAATATTTGCACGCTCAGTTTCATTACTTTTTGATCACAAACTTGGTCCAGAAGACAAAGAGGCAATCGCGGAGGGATCTTCGTAATGAAAGCCAATATGTGCATCACGATCAAAAAGACTTTGGTGGGTACTTTCAATATCCAAAGAGCTAGAAACGCCAACAAAACTCTCATCCATAACAGGATAGATTTCATCCGTAACAGGATAGGAATCGTCATAAAAAATAGTCGTAGGATAAGGATAACATTCTATGTGATGGTCGGGCTGTCGACGTTGGCGGCGACTTGTCATGATAAAGCCTTTAAGTGAAAATTGAATTTGATTGCAAATGTTAGAAAGGAAAAAAAAATATAGAAAGAATAAACTTGTGCCGAGGTATTTATGAGAAGTTGCGTTAACATTTAAGGGAAAAATTATGATGAAAGTAAAGCAGGCAATTTGAGTAAAAAGTTCCACCTAAACTATAATTGTTACAGAAGAAAAGAAGGCGCAACCCTCATTCAACCAAATCATTCAACAGAATAAAAAAAGCTAAGCATAAAAAGAAGAATGAAAGGCATAAGAATAATGATATGGAAAAAGCGCATGAAAGAAACAAACCTGACTAATAGTCCAGCAAATTTTGTAGAGGAACGAATGAGCGTTGAATCAAAAATCGTCACAGGCAACAAATAAACCCTTAAAGTAGCTTTTTGGGAAAACAAATTTGCCTGAAACATATGAAAAGATGCATTAAGAAAAGTGGAATCAACATTCATTTGCAACGAAGATAATACAATGAGGACCTTATATTTGAAGACAAATAGCAAAACTTGTGAAATATGGGTATGTGAAATGTAAAAAAAGTCAAATTAAATGAAGACAAAGCAAACATATATAAATGTAATAGGAGAAAACAAACAGCGCAAAGGATAAAACAATCAAAGATTATTGAGAAGGAAAACTTAGATGCATGTTCACAGAGAGAGGAAAAAATGAAGGAAGTGAACGCGCATGTTCGCAGCAATAAGCGCGATTGAGAGCTAAGCCAAAGCATCTCGAACATCTGCATGATCTTTGGAAACTATCAAAGTTGTTGGTTTTGATATGCAGGGATTAAAATGAAAAAAATGCCATAAAACTTAAGAAATAGACAGAACTTGTGGTCTTTGTTAGCTAAAAGTGGAAGAAAGCATATGCAGCAATTGTTTTGATAAATTGATGAACAAAGACTTTTAATGGCAGATATGTAAGAACTGCCCTTCATTCTAAGCTCAATGGTGCTAATGAATAAAGTATAATATTAAGGCTTTGAAAAGTATTACGTCTTTTAACGCACAGTCGTCATGGTTTTACATATACGTTACCTCTCCTCTCTATTTTTTTTTTAGGGTAGATAGTTTGAAATAGCAGAATGTAAGTTTTAAATTTGGTATGCTTATTTGTTTGAAGTTTAGTGTTTTAATTACCAAATATGAATCTAGTGGGGAATTTTTTTTTTAGTCTTGATCATGAGATAAAAAATCTGGACACATATTAATGTACAAAAGAGAGGTGTAATGATGACGAGCACCTCAAAATGAAGTGGCTGAAAGTCATTTAAGTAGCTCTTAACATAATGATATCTCACCCCTAATGCCTTTGTTAAAAGTTGATTAATGTCAGATTTTGTTTTTGACAATTTGAAGAAAGTATTAACTGTTTATGAGTAATAATTGTATCGTCCTTGGTTTTATCTTATGCTTTAAACCATGATGCCTAAGCTGGCTGCCTAACAATATAAAGTTAATATGCGAACCAAGGAGAAGGAAAAATTGTGGTTGACATCTAACAATTGATTGAATTTTTTTATGAAATTAGGCTTTTAGGAAAGCAGTTAGTTTTAGGTTATTAATCTGGATATGTGTTGCTTAGGAGATTAGAATGATCTCGGTGGTTTGTTGATAGGATGGTTGCCAAGTTTACTATGTGTATTAAAAGATTACTATAATCACATTGGTTTCTATATCATATTTGTAGAGAATTAAGAGTTATTGTTTTTAAAGGAGCATATGAGAAATGGGAATTCAATTTATGTTAAGTATAAATTTATCAGTTGTCGAAGGGTAGCTGAAATTATCAAAAAGTCTAAAGAAACTTGAAAATGAAGAAATAAACTTCAAAAAACAGGCGTGGTGGAAGTATGTAAGTGTAAAAAATAGGATGAAAGCTTTATTGAAAATTGTCTTAACTGAAAAGGCATAAAAGGCATTAACTTGGCTAAGGAATTGATTGTCTAAGTCTTGTGTGTGGATAAGATATGTTCTATGTCCATTTGACAAAGTTGATTAATAAAGATTTGATGGTAAGCTTAACCCCTCCCAACAAATTCTCCTAGCAAATGGTATTCTTCCATGAAAGGAAACATCATTATTTTGAAATATATATGCACCATGTTTGCAGCAGCATTGACACTCTAAGCATGATGTTTCTTCATGTTCTAATGCTGCAGTTTGAAATTAGTTTATTCAAACTTAGTGTGTTTTATGGAAGCTTATCCTCTATTTATCTATCTGCTTTAGAAATTTCATTTTTCCTGCTCCATGTTTTTCTAATTCATCCGTGCTATGTGATATTCATCTATTTGCTTAGAAGAATGTGTTTCTTGAAATTGCTATTTGTATTTTGCCATCATTTCTTGTTTAGAAACATTTGGTCCACTTTGTGATATACCTGACTAAAAACTTTCCCTTATTTTTGGACCAGAGCATCATTTCAGGAATTCTGTATTTTTCTGTTTGGACTTTGGACTACTGGATAGGTTCTTGATGTTCTATCACCTTTCTAAGGGATATAGATGAGCTATTTTAGGGTGTTATATTTCTTCCCTGGCCTTCTATTATTTATTTTCTTTATTTTTCACTGTAACAATAACTTGTTAGCAAAGACAAATGGAAATATAAGGGAATTGCTATAGAATTAGTCAAAATGAGGATGCTTGATGAAGCAATCATGCACATGAAACCTCATGGAAGGATTGCAGCCTGTGGAATGATTTCTATGTTGGTTAATTAACTAAGATGATGGGTTGCTATGAATTTTATTGACCTAAATGAATTTTATTAGTCTGAATTTATACATTCTTTTCCTCCATCATATAGCTTCCTAATTTCCTATTTTCAGGTACACATCTTGAAAGCTCTAAAATATTGCCAAGCTTCGTTATTTTTCCTACATATAGAAACAACAAGCACAATTTCAACCTTTCCACTCCTACATATAGAAATAGCAAGCACAATTTCAGCCTTTCCACAACTATTTTTATTTCGTCAATTAACCTATACTATATTTGAACAGGCATCAAACAGAGGAGTGGAAAGGCTGCATGCAGGTTTGTCACTCTTTCAAACACCATGAATATAATTTTTCAAAGTGTTCACTGAGTTTTCTTAATGCATAGGATCCTTATCTAAGTGTACATTCTCATCTAAGCGTTGTTTCGTGCTAAACCGAAACAGTAATAGCCAAACCAACAACAAACCAACTTAAAATTTCTTATAATGCTTTCTCACAACATAAATCACCCTCAAACTAAGGGTCAAGTTCCTAGTAGGCTAAAATGATCTTGGTGTTTTTTTATAGCATGGTTGTAAAGTTCATTATGTGTATTAAGAAATTAGCATAATCTAATTTGCTTCTATATGTTCTTTCCAGAGAATGAAGAGATTCTATTTTTCAGGGAGCAGTTAAAAGATGGAAATTAATTTTTTGTTCACTATACAATAACTGGTTGCCAAAGGAAAGCTAAAATTCTGAATATGTACATGGAAATTTCAAAAGGATGCAATAAACCTTAAGAAACATGCATGGTGGGAGGTGTTTATCCCCTAAAAATTGATGAATTAATTAATTTTAGTCTGTTTCTAGCTTAGTTTTGGGTTATGAATCTGGACATTTGCTGTCCAATGGGTTAAAATGATCTTGGTGGTTTTTTGATAGGATGGTTGTCAAGTCTACGATGTGTATTAAGAGATTAGCATGATGTGATTGGTTTCTATATCTTTTTTCTCTTGCTGAAATTTCTAACGAAATTTTGGCAGAGTCTCCCCTATATCGGGAGATCCCAAGTTATCCATAACACAACCTGCACACAATTTGAGTCACATCTCATCTACAATCATATCTATTTTTAATACAGTCAATTGCATAATACATTCCAGAATATGCTCAGGACCATATTAATTCCCAAACTCCATCATAAGATCTAGTAAAACAACTAAGACGCAATTTTAACAATAATAAAAATAATCTAGGCAACAATGTCAATAGTAAAAGCCAAAAAACCATCAGTATGTAACTATAAGAAAAGGAAACATCAATTTTAAAAAAAAACATCAGCATTACTCAAAACTAATCAAATGCTTGTGTAATAATGAACAACTATTGTGTATTGAGAAACACAATAAGTAACCAAGTTTCATAACATAAATAAGGTGATTTTAGCTTCTTTAACTAAAGCAACCCAGAACACTTTTGATTTTAGTTGAAATTCAGATTCATTCAATAGTCTAACTATCTAAAGCATCTTTAGAGTTTTTATGTTGATGTATTATGGCAACCTATATTTTAATATGCAACAAATTCAATTTTGAAAGGATTAAAAAAGATTTTAAATATGTTGCAATTCAATTAATATCTTAATTACCAAGAGGTTGGTGAGAGATGATGTCTATAAAGATAACCAAAGCAAGTAGAAGCTAAAACAAAATTCAACAGCAAATGTTTTATCCTATATGTTTCACTAATTTCTTAGTTATATATTTTTATCCTATATGTTAAAAAAACAGCAATCACTCTAAAGCAATATGGCCATAATACATCAACGAAGCTTAATATGGCAACAAACTGTTTATTAAGAACCAGTTAAGGCCAGCAATGCAAAATCTCAACCCAAACATATTCCTAATAAAAATTCCCAGGGCCATAATAAAAAATCAGCAAGCTAACTGTTTAAATTTTTCATTATGAGCACCATAAATTCCAAGCTTTTTCAAGATTCCCATAAAAAACTTGTTAAATATGGGCATGTGAAATGTAATAGGAGTCAAATTAAATGCAGATAAAGCAAACATATATAAATGTGTACATGCTAACAATCAAAGATAAAGTGTTAATAAAGATTGAACCAGAGTCTGAATCAAATTTAATTTAACATCGAACATGGCAATACCTCTTGAAGCATCACATGAATCTAACATAAGTTCAATCCGTATTGATACTCTAAGCATGATGTACGTTCTTTTTGTAAAGCTCTAGTTTGAATTAGGAGTTGTCAAAGTTTTAAAATAATGAAGTTATAACGATGATCTCAACTCTTTTCAACATAAAAAGAGCTTAGGTAATAATGAGGAACTATTCTGTATTGAGAAACACAATAAGCAACCAATTTTCAATGCATAAATAAGGTGCTTTTAGCTTCTTTAACTAAAGCAACCGAGAACACTTTTGATTTTAGTTGAAATTCAGATTCATTCAATAGTCTAACTATCTAAAGCATCTTTAGAGTTTTTATGTTGATGTATTATGGCAGCCTAAAAATGTGGGCGGTAAAATGCTTGATGAAATAATCATGCACATGAAACCTCATGGAAGGATTGAAGCCTATGGAATGATTTCTATGTTGGTCAATTCGCTAAGATGATGGGTTGCTATGAATTTGATTGATCTAAATGAATTTTATTGTTCTGAAATTATACATTCTTTTTCTCCATCATATAACTTCCTCATTTCCTATTTTAAGGCACACTTCTTGAAAGTTCAAAATTATTGCCAAACTTCATTATTTTTCCTGTTTAAATTGTGCTTGCTGTTTCTATATGTAGGTTTCTTATGATGGAAGAGCAATTCTTGATTGATAATCAGTTGACTCCTAGAGCTATGTAAGTTAATTGTTTCATTGGATTTAGATAAAGGGAAAAAATACTTCTAGCAAAAACGATGATCTCAACTCTTTTCAACATAAAACGAGCTTGTGTAATAATGAGGAACTATTCAATATTGAGAAACACAATAAGCAACCAAGTTTCATTGCATAAATAAGGTGATTTTAGCTTATTTAACTAAAGCAACCTAGAGCACTTTTGATTTTAGTTGAAATTCAGATTCATTCAATAGTCTAACTATCTAAAGCATCTTTAGAGTTTTTATGTTGATGTATTATGGCAGCCTATATTTTAATATGCAACAAATTCAATTTTGAAAGGATTCAAAAAGATGTGAAATATGTTGCAATTCAATTAATATCTTAATAACGAAGAGCTTGGTGAGAGATGATGTCTATAAAGATAACCAAAGAAAGTAGAAGCTAAAACAAAATTCAGTAGCAAATATTTTATCCTATATATTTTATAAATTTCTTAGTTATATCTTTTTATCCTATATGTTAAAAAAACAACAATCACTCTAAAGCAATTTGGTTGACGCTTAGAACTATGTAAGTTAATTGTTTCATTGGATTAAGATAAAGAGAAAAAATACTTCTAGCAAAAACGATGATCTCAACTCTTTTCAACATAAAAAGAGCTTGTGTAATAATGAGGAACTATTCTGTATTGAGAAACACAATAAGCAACCAAGTTTCATTGCATAAATAAGGTGATTTTAGCTTCTTTAACTAAAGCAACCTAGAACACTTTTGATTTTAGTTGAAATTCAGATTCATTCAATAGTCTAACTATCTAAAGCATCATTAGAGTTTTTATGTTGATGTATTATGGCAGCCTATATTTTAATATGCAACAAATTCAATTTCGAAAGGATTCAAAAAGATGTTAAATATGTTGCAATTCAATTAATATCTTAATTACCAAGAGCTTGGTGAGAGATGATGTCTATAAAGATAACCAAAGAAAGTAGAAGCTAAAACAAAATTCAGCAACAAATGTTTTATCCTATATGTTTTATAAATTTCTTAGTTATATCTTTTTATCCTATATGTTAAAAAAACAGCAATCACTCTAAAGCAATATGGCCATAATACATCAACGAAGCTTAATATGACAACAAACTGTTTATTAAGAACCAGTTAAGGCCAACAATGCAAAATCTCAACCCAAACATATTCCTAATAAAAATTCCCACGGCCATAATAAAAAAATCAGCAAGAAAATTGTTCAAATTTTATGTGGCTTGGATTAAAACTTTTTTCAAGCTATCAGTTAGCTTAATACTAACTTCTCAATTGGAATGAATGCAGTATTGCAACTGTTAATGTTATGTGAAAATTTGGCATAATGTCATAATAATGCAAATTACTTTATATGGTAAAGTTAATGCTTCCAACCAGATTTTATAGCATTGGTGGGTAGCAAGTGACAATAGCCTCATAGCTTGATGAGGTAAATGCCTGAAGATTGCTCACACGCACTGTGAACATGGATTATTATCTTAGTGTTTGTACATATTGATTCTTATTTCTTTCCCAATTATGCTATCCACTTACCATATGGTATCAAATCACATTAGTTATCTGAAACCTGGAAACTCCTGAATATGGTTTGTTGGATTACATTGTGAGGACCGTCTTTAATGCAATTATATTGAACAGATGTAATTTAAATTTGAAATGTTTTGCCATATGGTGATTTTGATTTTCTTATACAACCTGAAATTTTTTCATTTCCCAGTGCTTTATCAATTTTGGATTAGTGATTGTATATTATCAGCATGAGGCCCAATGCTGTATTCAATGCAGAGAAAATCTGGTAACAAATTTATAAATATATTAAAAGGAAGAAGGACCTAATTCTAGTTTGTTTCTTATTTTATTTTTTTTGCGCTGTTAATGTGGACATATGCTGTCTAGAAGGCTAAAATGATCGTCGTGTTTTTTTGATAGCATGGTTGGCAAGTTGACTATGTGCATAAAGAGATTAGCGTAATGTGATTGGTTTGTAGATCTTTTTTCCAGAAGATTAATAGATTCTGTTTCTAAGGAGCTAGTTAAAATGTGGTAATTCAATTTATGGTGAGCAAACATTAACTGGTGGTCGAAGGATAGCTAATATTTTTATACAGGCTATATTATAAGAAACTGAAATATTTGAAGAAGTTATATTCTAGGTACATTTGACAACATTGATTAATAAAGTGTTGATTCTAGGTTCAAACTCTTTCTAAAAAATGGTCCTAGAAAAAGTCTTTTTTATGTTTTTATACAGGCTATATTATAAGAAACTGAAATATTTTAAGAAGTTATATTGTAGGTACATTTGACAACATTAATGTTGTGTTGATTCTAGGTTCAAACTCTTTCTAAAAATTGTCCTAGAAAAAATCTTTTTTTTCCATGAAAGGAAACATCTTTATTTACAAATATATATGCACTATTTTTGCAGCAAGATTTAAATTCTAAGCATGATGTTAAAAATCAGCAAGCGAACTGTTTATTAAAAATCAGCAAACTGTTTATTAAAAACATATTCCTAATAAAAATTCCCACGACCATAATACAAATCAGCAAACTAACTGTTAAAAATTTCCATTATGAGCACAACAAATTCCAAGATTTTTCAAGATTTTCGTAAAAAGCCAACTAACCTCAAAAGTAGGATGACCAACACAAAGGGTGAAAGGAAGTCTTTGCAGCAATTTGTGAGAATCAGCAGACCAGAACCTCAAGAAAGAAGAGCAAAAGAATTAGGATCAATGACGCAAGAAATCCAAAGCAGAGCTGAAAAGAAAAATGGAAGAAAAAGAAGGTACCAGAGGAAACGAAACGCAAGAGAAATATGCAGGAGAGAAAACGGCAAAAACAGCAAAGATAAACATTACAATAACAAAATGACTTAACAGAGGAAGGAAGGCGGCGCAGTCCACTGAGCCAAAGATGAAAAGAGAAGAAGTCAAAATAAAAGCATGTCATCCTGCAAAATGCACAGACAAATTCATTAATGTGAAGTGACATGGTGCAATAGGACTAATTGAAGTAACGAAACCAAATTGGAACAGTAACAACCAACGAAGAAAGCAAAGCAAACCAAAACAGAAATTAAGTGATTAACCGAGAGCAAACGCAAACCAAATCAATAATCAATTAATTTCATTAGGCTCTAAACCGAGAACAATTAACCCCAATCAACAAAAATAACAGCCAATCAAACCAAACCGAGAGCACCCGAGAATGAAACCAACCAAGGCCTACGTTTACCCGAGAATTCAACCAGCTCCAAACGGTCGATCAACCCAACCCGAACCCAATTCAACCAATAACCCACTCCCCAACACACACTAACGACCAAACGCAAGCAGCCCGAACCCAAGAAAACCGAATACATAGACATTGAGAAATCCAAAAAAACCCAACCAGTTGCTGAATACCAAGACCCCAGAAATCAAAAACACAATCAATTACTGAACAACCAGACCAGAAAGAACATGAATCGAGGGAGAAGATGAAAAAAATGAAAAAAAAGAACGAACCGAAGAACCCAATGTAAACAAACCGAGCGAAACCAGAAATTGGCGCAAAGAAGGGGGCGAAATCATACCTTATCGAACACCAAGAACGACCCGAAGCCAACCCACAAATTGCCATCCACGCCCGCCCGACCAGCCCTGAGCCAAACAGCCCGTTGTTCTCTCTAGCAAAAACGAAGAAACCGAGCAGACATGAAGTGATGAAAGTGAGAGGAAGAGATGAAAAACGCCCCAGAGAAGAGATAAAAGGCACGGGTTCATTAAGGGCAAAGTCGTCCGGGCACTGCCACAATCCACAGTAAATATAGTCTGTGTCTACAGTGCAACAGCCCACACGTTTTATTTGTTTTGTAATATATATATATATACATATATATATATATATATACATATATATATACACTAGTTAAATTGTTCGCACTACATTGCGTGTTGACCAAATAATTTTATAATTATTAGAATTAAAATAATTAATAGATTTTGTTAGTTTAAAAATAAAATAAATATTTATACATGCAAGATTGATATAATGAAACACATCAACATACCCTATTATAACAACAGCAACATCGAAGACTTAATATCTAAAAATATCAATACTATTATTGCTAAAACAATAAAAAATATTAAATTACCCCAAAGAAAAAAAAACTCAAAAATATTAACAAAAGAGGAAGCAAGAAAAAAACAAAAATTATTATTATTATTATTATTGTTGTTGTTGTTGTTGCTGCTGGGTGAATAATGAGAAAATATATTCAATAAAAGAATATAAAAAGCCCAAAAACTTTAACAAAAGAGCAAAAAAATATATAAAAAAATGTTTTAAAAAATATATTAGCTAAAAAAATCATTTGAGGTGAAAATAATAAAAACAAAAAAACCAGAAAAAAGAACAACGAGAAAAAAAGAAATATCAATTGTAGTATTACTATTACTGTTAAAACAATAAAAATTATTAAATTACCATGAGAAAAAAAACTCGAAAACATTAACAAAAAAGGAAGCAAGAAAAATAACTAAAATTATTATTATTATTATTATTGTGTGAATAATGGGAAAATAAATTCAATAAAAGAATAAAAAAAGCCCAAACTTTTTAACAAAAGAGCAATCAAAAAAATAAAATAAATGATAAAAAATATTAGCTAAAAAACATCATTTGACTTGAAGATAATAATAATAAAAACCTAATAAAAAAACCAAAAGAAAGAACAAAGGAAAAAGAAATAAGAAGTATCAATTATTATTATAGCGTTAATAATGAAAAAAAACCAAATAAATCAAAGACTAAAAAAGCCTAAAAAATTTAACAAAAGAACAAACAATAAAATAAAATAATTGATAAAACAAAAATAAAAAATTTTAATTGAGAAAAAATCACTTGACTTTATAATAATAAAAAAACACTAAAAGAAATAACAAAGAGAAGAAGAAAATATCAATTTTAAAATAATCACAAACACAAACTAAAATTTAAGAGCTAACCTCAATAAATAAGAAAATAATAAAAATTAAAACTAAAGCTAAGAGCACACATGGACAAAAATAGTGACTATTTCAGAAATATAAAAAAATAAGGAATTAAAATAAAAAATTAAAAGTATAAGGGCCGAAATGAAAACCAAATATATTATCAATTTGAATCAAAGGACGCAATTGAAAAAAAACAAAACTTTTGTACTGAATATATTAAGGGATTTAAACCAAGCTGGAAATTAAAAGAATGAGGACCGAATTAAAACCTAAATATATAATCAATTTCAATCGAAGGATCAAATTGAAACAAATAAAAACTTAGATAACCAAAATAAGGACCATTCAAAACAATTAAACGATAAGGGACTGAAATGAAAAAAACCATAAAAAATCAGAGGCCTATCGTGAATTTTTAAAATGCATGAGAGAGAAAAGAGAAAAAAACCATTCAATCGACCACCGTCACTAATATGGCCACCGTGGGACATGACGCGCCCCACTAGGAACAAAAAGAGTACACAACGGCGCATCAGTTGAGACGCTGAATGGACATTTTCTGACACGGGGCTACGTTGCACGTACTACCCGAATCGGGCGTGAGGCCAAATACCATCGGGCGCTTGTGTCACACGCGCACATGGTATTCGACATAAAATAATTAAAAAAAAAGTCAATTAGCGGAACACCCCTACAACCAAATCTTCAATTTTATCTTATAGGAGGGTAGATTCATATTTAGTCATTTTCAAAAAATGTGAAATTCTAGTGACACTCCTCTCAACCAAGAATCATTTTTGTTTTGTCTTATTCGAAGGCATATTAGTATTTAGCTATTTTCAAAAAAATATGAAATTTCCGTGGTATTCCTCTAGGAAACAACATTTTTGTCTTTTTTCTAAGGATAAAATGGTTATTTCATTGTGAAAATAATTATAAAAAAATGAATGAATCGGTTAACCAACTGACCCGACCGCCATGAAAACCAAACAAATCCAAAAATACACTATTAAAATCCATAGTGTTTTGCTTTACACAATATTTTTCTGATCTCTTTTAAGTTTTTTTTTTTTAATCAAAAACTTGTTTTCAATTAATTTTTAATTCAAACACTTATAATAAATCAAATTAGACCTATTTTTGTTTCATGAACTTTAAAAATAAAAAAATACTTAAAACTCTTCTTTTTGTCAGAATCAAAATTTTTAACTTAAATATTAAATTTAAAAAAAACTAGGCATCAAAATCGCATAATTTGTTATTTTTAAAATTAGAGAATCAAAGTGCATATTCCCCGAAAGTTTTGCGTGCCATCCAAGTTTTGCCCCTTTTCATTTCGGTATCTAGGTTTTCATTTACACCCTCGACGAAAAAATCAAAAGTAATAGGCTTTCAATTAAAATTACGTTGCCTAAAATAAAAGTTTGAACACCAAAATTAATCGTTAACAAATAAACTGGTCTCAAAAATAAATATGATTTAATATAATATGACGAGGCAGCTGGCCTTCTTCCTCTTCGCCCTTCTTATCTTTCTTATGGGAAAGCCAATTATCAAAATTTCAAACACAAATCGGAGTAATTAGGGTTTTATTTTTTGTGGTTGTCGCGAGTAGAAGCAAGTAAGCAAAGAAGATGGGAGAAAGAAAGGTGTTAAACAAGTACTACCCACCAGATTTTGATCCATCGAAATTACCCAGGATCCGAAGACCCAAGAACCAACAGATAAAGGTCCGAATGATGCTTCCTATGAGCATTCGTTGCAATACTTGTGGCAATTACATTTATAAGGGCACCAAGTTTAATTCTCGCAAAGAAGATGTCATCGGCGAGGTATTTTTTTTTAAATTTTTTTAATTTACTGTCTGTCTTTATTTTTGCTGGTAGTGTTTATGAGGGATTTTTTTTATTTGTTTGATTTTTGCAGACGTATTTAGGAATACAAATATTTAGATTTTACTTCAAATGTACGAGGTGTTCGGCCGAGCTAGCAATGAAGACAGATCCTCAAAACTCGGATTACACAGTCGAAAGTGGTGCCACGCGGAATTTTGAACCTTGGCGTGCCGAGGATGAGGTAAAAATATGTTAGTTGCAACGTTGTACTTTGGTTGTTGTCTGTCTGTAAGAATTTTTAGTTTGGAGAATAATGTTGTTGGGGTGGTAGGAACTGGACAGTGAGAATAAAAAGAGGGTTGCAGAAGAGATGGGGGATGCCATGAAATCACTGGAGAACAGAACTTTGGATTCTAAAAGAGAGATTGACATTCTTGCTGCACTCGATGAAATGAAGTCTATGAAGGTAATTCGTTGTTTTGTGGGATTTCGTGTTATTTGTTAAATCATTGTGTTTTGGACTTCTTTGTCTTCCTGTACTGATTTTGTTTTCATCTTTGCAGTCTCGACATGCTACTGTCAGTGTTGATGCAATGCTTGAGGCTTTGCAGCGCACAGCTTCTGAAAAGGTACGAGTTTTAAGCTATGCAATAGTTTTTCCTCTTAAATCTTTTCCATAGGAATAAATTTGGCCATTGAAATGAAAAGCACTAAAGCATACTTTGAATTCTTTGCATTAACAAATAACATTACATGTGAATGTGTGAAAACCAAAGTTGAGATTGTAGTTGCAGGAATAATGCTTGCTTGCTTTTTTCTTGGGACATTTGCCTATTCATTTGTGTTGTACTGCCTTATTCTGACTCTGGCAATGGACTTTTTTGCTGACAGGAGAAGAAGTTGGAAGAAGAGGATGAAGCTCTTATAAAATCATTATTCCAAGTTAGTACTCAATTTCTTCTCTTGCTAGTTTCATGACCTGATCATTTGTATCCCCTTCTTTATGACTAGATAGTCCTAACATGGTTTGCTTTGTGTTTATATTTTAAAGCAAAGACAAACAGAGGTTATTCGAAGAATTTCAGATGAAGATTCTGATGACAGCGAAGATTTTAACTTGTCAAGTGATAAGTTGAAGGTATGAGAATCTTGTAAATCTACTTGTTCTTTTTGTAGGTTACTTTCTGGAAGTAAGAGAAAAAAAGTGAATGGTTGGAATATGTTGTGCCTTATTATTAAAGGAAAATATGAGAAGAGATCCAATTATATCTGTAAGATTTTTCACTTGCATTCTTTACCTCAGGCAATTTTTCCCACCAGTATACTTTTAGTAGAATACAAATATTTTACTTCTGTCCTAGAAAAGGGATTGATCTCAAGCGAAACCTATTATCTTTGTACTGTTACTTGCGAATATGACTATTGTACCCCTTTAATTGTTGTTTGTTTGGAGTCTTTGACCTTTGAGTAAGGTTAGTCACTTGGGTAACATTACAGCTCAGCTTTGGATGCATTGACTCTGGAAAAAAAGATGTGTCTCTTCGTATAATCAAAATACCAAGGAATGAGCTAGTATGTGTGCTTTGGAGTTTATCTATAGAAAAACTGAAATATTTAATTAATTAGTTCCAAACTCCAATAATCTATCTGAACTGTTTCTATCAATCCTACTGAAATCAACTTTTCTCAGAATGAATTTTTAGTTTAGATAGATCAAGGTATGCAAAGGTGTATATACTAATCCTGGTGCTGTTGGTTCATCATTGGTCATGTAACCTACAATTTGGTTATATAAAACCACATAGCAGGAGTGAAGCTAATTATGACTGGTGGATCAATATTCTAAGAGTGGGATGATAAATAATATATATGAATATTTCACAATGATGCCTGTACTTCTGAAAATATTGATATTGCCACTGCTATCTTCCATACTTGCACATTTTCACTTTACCAAATGATAAAAAGTAGCCTTATTCCTCCATTTTATGTCCTACTTTCCAACCTTTCCATCTCTCTTGAGATCTCAGTTCAAATATAATGTTATGATAGAGCATACTAATTTAGAATCCATGTTCAATTAGACATGAGCAGCAGCTCACCTGGATGTCATTTATCAGAAATACAGTGTCTGTATGACCTTTTGCATTCTTCAAGCGCTGTGTCTTGGTGCTTATGCCATTACGCCTTAACTTTGTCAGTTCATATGAAGCATTTTATCTACTGCACTCATCAAGAACTTAGTTGAGCCATTCATGTTTGCCCTTCTTTTTGTCTTTAATGTATTAAACTTCCGACATGGCAATTTATGACTTTATGTGGAGATCAAGTGATTCTTTAAATTGAACTTCTGGGTGCATGCTATGCAGAAGAGGAAGGTTGCTGATGAAGTTTCAAGTAAACCAACAGATTCACTAACAAAAGCTAGTGCTTCAGATAGCTCAAATAACACAGGTACTTTGTCATCTTTTACCTTTCCCTTCCATAAATTGCTCAGAACTAAAATTCTTGAAGTGCAATTAGAGTTCATATTTAGAAGCAACGAATGAAAAGATAAGCTGTATATAACAGATAGCTCAAATAACAGAGGTCCTTTATGTCATCTTCTACCTTTCCCTTTCATAAACTGTTCAGAACTAAAATTCTAGAAGTGAAAGCTCTGCTATTATGAGGCAAGAACAACATAGAAAGCTACAGTATTCTCAATTTTTCTTCCGTGGCTAAATTTTCAGTGGATTTCTGATAAATATCAAACATCTCCTGCACAGAAAGTATATTTGATTTCAAAATGCTTCACTGCCTTTTTGGTGGTCTTCATGACAGCTCTAGTGCATTCAGAAACATGCATGTTATTGTCCCAAATAGAAGCTATCAAAGCTATATGCAAAAGAATATTCCTCAAACGCTAATGTACTCCAAATTTATGTTAGAAAACTTGATTTCTTAATATCACCAAGATCAATTAGTGCTCATACTTTTTGTTTAATTTGTTTCATTCATCTGTTATTATGAAATTCTAGGTGAGTCTGACATTCATGTTCCTTTGTTGTCAACAGAAAATTCAAGTGCTTCAGGGACTCAAAATGATGGCAAACCCAAATTTAGACCCCCGTTGATCAGGATATCTGTGAAAAAGAAACCAGTTGCAGTTTCTGACCGTAAGGAGCCAGAGAAGAATGAACAAGTGGAGCAGAGTAAAGCTAACGAACCAAGCATTGGTCTACAATCCCTATGCCAGAACTATGACAGCGATGATGAGGATGATTAGTAAATGGTTTTGCTGTATACCATCATTGCTTCCTTTCCTAGATTATTTTGTTTTGGAAATCTATTTCACCCCTTTAGCTTAAGGTGTGCAGTATATTGAATGTGTCAAATACTGTATTGGAAAATATATCACTTGAAAGCTTTGGCCGGGCCGTTCCAAACTAATTTCAGCATGTGGCTCCGTGGTCTTTGGATTCTGGTCTGCAATTTTAGAGGCTGGTCGGCATTGTTGTACAACCTATGTTTGAGTGTATTTTAAAATTGTGTTTGGCATGAAAATATTAAACTAGTATTTCTGGATGGTTTAGATGTGTATGTTAACAATAAAAAAAGAAGAAAAGTTTCAATATATTTTCAAGTGAAGGAATTTGGAAAAGTACTTTGATCAAATACACACTACAGAATGGAGGGGTAGGTTCTATTCGAGTCATATTTCTAGTCTTTGCTTGACTCAATGGGTTCTAATTGACTTGGTGATGACTCTCCTGTAGATTGCCGGATACTTGATTTGATAGTTTTTATTTTTATTAGTATGGGTGTTCGAGTCAGCAAAACTTAAAAGACTATAGATGATTAAACCTTTTTAGTCCAAGTTTTTTGTGATGTGCGTACTAACTTGACCTGAATAGGTGGGTAGTTTTTGAATTACATGGATATTGTTAAACTTAAAATATGTTTAAATTATATAAATGTATTTATGGAATATTTAGATTTTTTTAATATAATATGATTTATATGTACATTAATATTGATGCGCATATATAATATTTATCATTATATTATATAATGTATTATGTTTTATTTAGTCTCACGGTTTGGAAAAATGAGTCCTAAAAGTGGGAAAGAAAATTGAGGAAGGAGAGTATATAAAGTTTGCGTATAAATGATAGTGGCTGCCGAGTCGGACATTGGCAGATGCATTATCCGCCGATGGTCCAGGGAACTTAAAACGAATGACGAAGGTAGAGGGCAGGGACGCCAGGTATTTTTTTTTTTATTATTATTATTGATTTGGGTCTCCGGGCAGCTTGCATGTACTTTGAATAATTAGATGCGAGGAAACCTCACCTCCTGGAAAACACATTTTGTTGGCCCAAATAAGCCAGTAAAATCCCGGCTGTTCAAGGTTCTTACAAGAGGGGGCTATCCTATGCTCTTATAAGGAGTGCATGTCCTAATTCAAAATCAAGATCTATTGTGCAGATCGCAAACGGCCACACTACTAGCTAGCTGATTGTGGGACTCCATGTATTTTGTTGTGAGATTTAAGAGTGCTCCACTCATCATCCAAGGATTCCCAATTTCTTAATCCCTTTGGCTTTCCGCTACCAAAACTCAGGCTGGGTGACCTAGCTACGGACTTGGATCAGTAATAATATGTCGATACCAGATGAAGATATAGGAGAACATAATTTCATCAAAGTATAACCACATCTAAACCAAGGCACGGTTATCTCACGTCCCAATAGCATATCCACTTCACTACATCATAGAAATATCAGCAGAAAAACATGCTTGTAAGCTTTGCGATTTGTCTTTCGTTGAAGAAAACAAGGCATATAATTATAAATTCGTATTCTCGGAACGTAATATGTAAACAAAAGGGAAACTCAAACCAAATGAAATCATTAATATCACCACCGAATTCTAGTCCAATTATAGGTGGAAAAAAACTGAAAGGCAATTTGTAGTTAGAACTCAAAGGTCTCTGAGCAAAGCTCCCGCAAGGTATTCCAAGCTTATTTTCCTAAGTAAATGTGAAATGTTAAAGCATTTAAACAGTCCCTCCCCCATGGAACAAAATATATTATGGCTTCACATCTCACTTTCATCTTAAGGCAGAGAAAGCTAAACAATATGTACCACGAGCTATTTCTTGGTCTAGTGAGCACGCTGACGACGAGCAAATCACAGATATAATAAACTAATTCCGGGTTGCAACAGCATTTGCATAGCCAGCTTCTTGTGATAGCAAACATTGCTTGAATTCACGTGACCTTGAGGACATATGGAAGCCTGTGAAGTAAAATTGCATGATTAAACATGCCACGTTAGACAGTATAATATAGCATACGTGTAAAGGAAATCACGTAGTTAAAGTTGTATTAATCTCTATCACTAGATTAACAGATTAGTAGCTATCGCTATTTGATCTTTATCCCCATATTAGATATATCCTAGCCTAAGTTGTACACTCCTACATGATTATACTTCTGCAATCTTATAAATACAGGATGCATTGTTAATAAAGTTTAAGCTTTTCTGTACAATTCTATATGGTATCAGAGCCATCTTCTCTAAAGAGATTTTCTTTCAAAATGGCTACATCACCGGAAACAATTTCTATCAATAATGAGAATACTCTTGTTGCCTTCAATGTTGGGTCTCAATTACCTCTAAAATTGATCTCCACCAAATTTTTATTATGGTGTGCTCAACTCACATCCTTGCTTATAGGATATGATCTCCAGGGTCATATTGATGGCACTACTATCTGCCCATAATCTACGCTTCCTTCAAATGGCTCAGCCTCTATAATTGTCCCTAATCCAGCCTTCCAGCGTTGGCTTAGGCAAGATAAGCTGATAGTTTATGCCATTCTTGCATCTTTTCAGAATCAGTAATGCCTCGCATTGTTGCTTCATCTGCTTCTCATGATGCATGGACTAAGTTGCAACGATTGTATGCAAATCGATCATGAACCCGTGTTATGTAACTTAAGGAAAATTTAACTCTCATACAACGAGAGTCTCGGTCAGTCTCAGATTACCTCCATACCATGAAAGTTATTATTGAAGAACTTGCAGTGATTGACTCCCCAATCTCAGCAGATGACATAAACCTGTATGTTCTAAATGGTCTTGATCCTGAATTCCGTGATGTTGCAGCCCTCATTCGAAATCATGAGTCTTCTCTTACCTTTGAAGAACTTCATGATATGCTAGTTTCCCACGAAAGCTATCATAAGCGTATTGAAGCCTCAAATTCCATCACTCTTGCTATTGCTAATAGCACTCACTGTCGTCAAGTGCACTCCAAATTTTATCGTAATTAACCAACGATCAAACAATGGTTTCTCTGGTCACAATCCCATCAACCATAATTCTCGTGGTCATCAAGAATGGCTTGGAAAGCCTCCAATCATTTTCCAATTATGTGACAAAGTCGGATGTCACGTTAATAGCAAATTGAAGATAAAATTAATGGATTTTTGAGGAATCCACAACCTCCTGAACTTAATTGATAAAAATTCTTCGATACAAAATACTTAGACTCCTGACTTCATATAGCTAAAAAATAACAAGAACTCGGGTTTCAAGGACCCTACTCACGCACGTCATGCTAACCATTCTCACCCTTAGCTAACAGACCACGATTTATTCTCTCAGTCAAAGCTTAAACTGACACTCTAATTTATTGACCCGACTACCCAGTTATTAATTCAACTGGTTCCCTTACAACTTAACTAAATAAACCAAACTCTTTATTAACCAGAATTTAATACTAACTAATCTTTATCTTCTGGTTGACACAGCTTCCCACTCCTCATACGTGGCTTCCTCTGCATAGCCTTTGCAGACGGCTGGACATTACCCAGCTGATGAACGTGGACCCCGCGGCATGGACAAGACCCAGCTGACTGGACACGCCACTCTGCTGATGAACACGCCACTTTGCTGATGAACGCCACCTGTCCTCCTCTGCTGATGCTGCTGATGAATGCCACTTGTCTCCTGTCACGTGTGGCACGTGACAATACCCCTCTCTTTTAAAAGACCTTGCCCTCAAGGTCGGGAAACCTTTTTGCCAAATCCCTCAGTTCAACCCACGAAGCTTCATCATCTCCCAAACCTCTCCACCTAACCAGAACTTCAGTGACAGCCTTCCCCTTAAAGTTCTTCATCCTCCGTTCCAGAATCTCCTCCGGCTCCGGCCTAACTACCCCTTCCTTGTCAGTGGGTGGCAAGGTCACCACCAGTTGGTGACGTCGTCCCAACTTCTCCTTAAGACAGGAGACATGAAAAACGGGGTGGATTTTAGAGTCCACGGGTAATTCAAGCTTATAAGCCACGACTCCAACCTTCTCTAGCACCTGAAAAGGACCATAAAACCGAGGTGATAGTTTCATGTTCTTGCGTTGTGCTAAAGATTGTTGTTTGTAAGGCTGCAACCTCAGGTAAACCCAATCTCCCTTCTCAAATTTCCTTTCTGTTCTCTTTAAGTCAGCAAACCTCTTCATTCTGTCTTGTGCGTGTTGCAGGTTGGCATGGAGTATACTCAGAATCTGCTCCCTCGTTTTCAAGGTATTTTCGACCTCTTGAACTCTAATTGTGCCTGCTGTGATTGGTATTAATTTTGGGGGTGGGTAGCCATAAACTGCTTCATAGGGTGATAAATTGGTAGATGAATGAATGGCTGTATTGTACCACCACTCAGCTAGAGGTAGAAACTTTGACCATCCTTTAGGCTTATCCCCCGAAAAACACCTTAAATACTGCTCCACTAACTTGTTCACAATTTCAGTTTGCCCGTCAGTCTGCGGGTGATAGGCAGATGAGAATTTTAATTCAGTTCCTTGTAGCTTAAAAAACTCCTTCCAAAACGAGCTTGTAAACGTAGGATCTCTATCAGTAATAATTGAAGTAGGCATGCCATGTAATTTAAAAATATTGTGAACAAACACCTGAGCAATCTTGGATGCAGTATATGGATGAGAAATCGGTATAAAGTGAGCATACTTAGATAACCTGTCGACAACCACCATAATAACACTGAACCCTTCCGAGACTGGCAACCCTTCAATGAAATCCATTGAAATGTCAGTCCAAACCCTTGCTGGAACTGGTAGTGGCTGTAATAAACCAGGGGGGTGTATATTTTCATACTTGTTTTGTTGACAAGTATCACACTCCCTAATGAACTTTTTTATATCTCCCTTCATACCAGCCCAATAAAATTCAGCTCTTGCCCTGTGTAGGGTTTTATGAAACCCTGAGTGCCCCCCTTGTGGGCTGCTGTGCAACAAATATAAAATTTGTTCCCTGACTGTTTCTGAAGTAGGAATGACCAGCCTTCCTTTGTAGAACAGTAAGCCATTTCTGTCATGATAGTGTTTTGCCACAGATTTTCCCTGCTGTAATTCTTGTATAAGCTTCTGAATATTAGCATCTGTAGCATAACTATTCTTCAATTGCTCTAGCCAATCACTTGATGGTTCTGTAATGGCTGTTAATGATGCATCTGTAACAGTAGCTTTGTGTTTATCATTCAGCTCCAAAACAGTAGCTTTGTTTAGATCATTCAACTCCATATTCCTTGACAATGCATCAGCCACTTTATTATCCTTCCCTTGCTTGTATTCCACCACAAATTCATACCCCAAAAGTTTGGTAATCCATTTTTGCTGAAGTGGAGTGCCAATCTTTTGTTCTAGTAAATATTTCAGACTTTGGTGGTCTGTCTGAATTTTAAAATGGTGACCTAGCAGATATGGTCTCCATTTTTTTACTGCCAACACCAATGCCATCAATTCCCTTTCATATGTTGACAACTGTAGAGCCTTTCCATGCAATGCTTGACTCATGTAGGCTAGTGGCCTGCCTTGTTGCATTAGGACAGCTCCCACCCCAATACCCGAAGCATCACATTGTATAATAAATGGAATAGAAAAATCAGGTAAAGCCAAAACAGGGGGGTTAGTTACTGCATGCTTAAGATTTTGAAAAGCCCTCCTTGCTAAATCATTCCATTGAAAACAATTCTTTTTTAATAATGCTGTGAGTGGGGCTGCTATGAGGCCATATCCCTTGATGAATTTCCTATAATACCCAGTCAAACCTAGGAAACCCCTAAGAGATTTGAGAGTGGAAGGTAATGGCCAGTCAAGCATGGCCTCTATCTTACTAGGATTCGCTCGGACTCCCTCTTTTGAAATCAAATGACCCAAATAATCAATCTCATCACATCCAAAACAGCACTTTGACCTCTTAGCAAACAATTGGTTCCCCCTTAGAATTTCCAACACTACATTCAGATGTTGAATGTGATCTGACAGACATTGACTGTATACCAATATGTCATCAAAAAAGACCAAAATAAATCTCCTTAGGTAAGGTCGAAATATGTCATTCATAAGGCTCTGAAATGTAGCCGGGGCATTAGTAAGCCCAAATGGCATAACTAAAAACTCATAATGCCCATCATGGGTTCTAAAAGCTGTTTTTGGTATGTCTTTTGGGTTGACTCTAATTTGATGATACCCGGACCTAAGGTCCAACTTACTGAATATAGTTGCCCCATGCAACTCATCTAACAGCTCATCTACTACCGGTATAGGAAACTTGACCTTTACAGTCTCCTTGTTTAGGGCCCGATAGTCAACACACAACCTCCAACTACCATCCTGCTTCCTCACTAACAGTACCGGGGATGAGAACGGGCTATGGCTAGGTCTGACTATCCCTGTTTGTAACATTTCCCGGACAATTTTCTCAATTTCTGACTTTTGGAAATAAGGGTAACGATAAGGACCAACACAAACTGGTTTGGACTCCGGTTGTAGTTCTATGTGATGGTCATGAGTTCGTGTGGGGGGTAAGGTTTTAGGCTCGGCAAAGACATCTGCATAATTGTATAACAGTTTTTCTAATAAAGGGTCAACATTATTATCAATAGAAAGCAAATTGGGCAGTTCATTATCTAAAAGATGAATAACCAACCCTCGTTTGTTTTGCCTGGAAACTTTACTGAATTTCTTTCCCTCTATTATAGCATTATTAGCAGAAGCCATACCTTGCAATTTTCTCCTTTGCTCCATGATAGAAAACTCCATAAATAGTCGTGAGAAGTCCCACAAAATTGGACCCAGTGACCTCAGCCATTGCACCCCCAAGACCATGTCACAACCCCCTAGCGTCAGAATGAAAAAATCAATGGTATAATTATACCCCTGCATGTGTAATGGGACTGCTTCGGTCTTTCCCTCACAATTCACCAGCTGCCCATTTGCTACCCGTACCCTTAGGCATTCTTGGTTGTCATAAGATAAATGACAGGCCTTAATTAGTGATGGATCAACAAAATTATGTGTGCTCCCAGTGTCCACTAATATCACTACTGCTCTCCTGCCAATGTACCCCAATATTCTCATGGTTTTTGGGCTTGGTGATCCACACAATGCATGTATGGAAATTTCGGGCTCTACCTCCTCTTGGCCCACCAATTCCCCTTCGGGCTGACCCATTGCCTCTTCTGGAGGCCCATCGATTAACTCTAGGCCCTTGTCCACTTCTTCCCCCTCCATGTAAAACAAACGGGCCGTTTTACATTTATGGCCCGGACCCCATTTCTCTTCACAGTTATAGCACAAGCCCTTCTCCCTTCTTTCCCTCATCTGACCCGGAGTCAGTTTCTGAATGGGAACTAGAGCCTTCTTTTCCCATGTGTTTCCCGGCCCAGTATTAGCCTTGGGAGGAATGGATCCCCATTTGGCAGTCCTCCTGAGAGCTGCTACATTTTCCTCCTGCATTTTTGCTAAACCAAATGCCACATGTAAATTAACAGGGTTGAGCATTTTTACCATAAAACGAATGTCTTCCCGCAATCCACTCAAGAAGCAGCTGAGTTTGTATGACTCGGCTAATCCTCTAAGTTGATTTGAAAGTGCTTCAAATTGGCTTTTGTATTCCTCCACAGTAGATGTCTGCCTTAGCCGAATTAAAGCCTCCATAGGATCATCATATGGTGAACCTCCAAATCTGATTTGCAATGCTCGAACAAACCCATCCCAGCTATTCAAACCTCCAGCAGCCTCAATATCTTGAAACCAAATTAATGCCTTCCCTTCCATGTGGAAGGATGCCAGTAGAATCCTGTGTAATGGATTCGTCTGATGATAATTAAAAAATTGGTTGGCCCTGTAGATCCACCCATTAGGATTATCACCATTAAACTTGGGAAAATCAAGCCTCACCGCTCGAGTTTGTATTCCAGAATTATCCTCGTAAAGAGGATTTGTAATCTGTTGTGAAGACCCACCAGGATCTCCATTGTTCTGTGCATTTTTCACTTGTACCAATGCTTCCACGTGTGTGGCCACCACTTCTAGCTTTTGTGCTAAGCCTTGCACAATTTCTTGTAGAGCATTCAAATGTTTTTGTGACTGATCCTGATTTGTTTTGACAGATGCGAGTGAGTCTGCCAATTGAGAAATACGCGTTCCATCCGCCATGGAAGACCGGCTCTGATACCAATGTCACGTTACTAGCAAATTGAAGATAAAATTAATGGATTTTTGAGGAATCCACAACCTCCTGAACTTAATTGATAAAAATTCTTCGATACAAAATACTTAGACTCCTGACTTCATATAGCTAAAAAATAACAAGAACTCGGGTTTCAAGGACCCTACTCACGCACGTCATGCTAACCATTCTCACCCTTAGCTAACAGACCACGATTTATTCTCTCAGTCAAAGCTTAAACTGACACTCTAATTTATTGACCCGACTACCCAGTTATTAATTCAACTGGTTCCCTTACAACTTAACTAAATAAACCAAACTCTTTATTAACCAGAATTTAATACTAACTAATCTTTATCTTCTGGTTGACACAGCTTCCCACTCCTCATACGTGGCTTCCTCTGCATAGCCTTTGCAGACGGCTGGACATTACCCAGCTGATGAACGTGGACCCCGCGGCATGGACAAGACCCAGCTGACTGGACACGCCACTCTGCTGATGAACACGCCACTTTGCTGATGAACGCCACCTGTCCTCCTCTGCTGATGCTGCTGATGAATGCCACCTGTCTCCTGTCACGTGTGGCACGTGACATCGGACACTCAGCAAAAACATGTCGTGTTGTTTCCAGCAATAAATCTATGCATTGTGCATCCTCAAATGGAACCAAAGATAAAAAATGGCTTATAGACTTAGCAACCTCCCACAACATTACATCTGATCTAACAAATTTGTCTATTCATTCAGAATATGATGCCACTGATCAAGTTGTCATCGACAATGGTTCAGGTTTGCAAGTCATTCATGTTGGCTCTATGACTCTTCCCTCTCCCTCCAAATCCTTTAAACTCATTGATTTGTGTTCCTTATATTCATCAGAATCTGATTTCTGTCCATAATTTCACTCATTCTAATAATGCTTTTGTTGAGTTTCATCCATTTTACTTTACTGTGAAGGATCAGAGCACGAGGGTGACTATTCTTTGCGGTAAATGTCAGGATGGTGTTTATCCAATGCTTATGCCCATTGCTGCCATCCAATATTTTGTTTTAGCACTTGTTGGTGAACAAACGCCAACTGACAGATGACATAAAAGACCTGGGCATCCATCATATAAACTTATTGATTTCATTATTCATCGTTTTCCTCTTCTTGTTGTTAGATCTCATCCTTCCTTACTATCACTTTGTTCCGCTTGCCAATGCAATAAAAGTCATAAATTACCATTTTCATCTACTTCTCTTACTAGTACTCATCCTCTTGAATACATCTATACATATGTTTGGGGACCTGCCTCTTCAATATCAATTGATGAATCTCATTTTTATGTCTTATTTATTGATCATTTTACTTAATATTGTTGGCTCTTCCCAATTCATCGAAAAATTGATGTTCGTCCCATATTTTGTCAACTAAAAGGTTTGCTTGAAAAACCTTTTGGTTTTCAAATCAAGCACTTATACTCTGATAATGGGGGATAATACTCTCCTCTTCGCAACTATCTCTCTTCCAGTTCCATTAGTTGGCTCACTACAACTCCCCATACACCTCAACAGAATGGCACTAATGAATGTCATCATCGTCACATTGTTGAAACCGAATTAACCCTACTCAGTCAAGCACATCTCTCTCCATCTTATTGGTCATATGCTTTCCAAATAGCAGTCTACTTAATCAATCGCATGTCATCTTCTGTTTTACAAAATTAAAGTCCATTTGAATGTCTATTTGGTCGATCTCCCGACTATACAAAAATGTGCATTTTTGGTTGTCAGTGTTACCCATGGTTGAAACCTTACACAACCTATAAACTACACCTAAAACCAATACCTTGTCTGTTTCTCGGGTACTCAACCACTCATAGTGAGTATAAATGTATGGATCTAAATTCTTCTTGTATGTAGTTGTCTCGCCATGTAGTCTTTGATGAGAGTAATTTTCCCTTTTCAAATCTGCACCTGTCACTATGCCTTCTCTATTAGTTGTCGATGTTCAACAAAAGGATCTTCCTATTCCAGCAGTGCCTCCCATTGAATTATTACCATCCTCGACAACTACCGTGTTGTCTAGTTCTCCAGCTGCTTCGTTTTCATCTTCTCCTGCCCCAACAAAAAACCCATCTCTTGCCATCCATTCACATACAAGTTTTGCGAACTCTCAAACACCCATTGGTACACATTCCATGATCACTAGATCCATGAACAATATTCATAAACCAAAGCAGCTTTACCTAGCCACTAAATATCCCCTTCATCCTCTTATAGAGCCAACCTGTGTGTCTCAAGCATTACTAGATCCCAAGTGACGCCAAGCCATGTCTGAAGAGTTTACTACCTTGGTTAAACATGGTACATGAGAGATTGTTCCTCCAAGTTTCACCATTAAACCCATCAGCTACAAATTGGTGTTCCGAATTAAACTCAATTATGATGGTAGTATATCTCCCTATAAAGCCCGTCTGGTTGCAAAGGGATTTCACCAAAAACATGGCTTTGATTATACTGAGAATTTTAGTCCTGTCGTAAAATCAGTGACCATTCGTACAGTTCTTTCTAGCGCAGTTAACAACAAATGGCCACTTCGACAACTTGACATTAATAATGCATTTCTGCATGGCCAACTACATGAGAATGTATATATGGTTCAACCTCCAAGTTTCATTGATCCTACTCTGCCATCTCATATTTGCAGGTTAAAGAAGTCCCTCTATGGCTTAAAACAAGCCCCCCGTGTTTGGTACCAAAAACTATGCACTTCTCTCCTTCATCTGAGATTTCAGAAGTCCAAATCTGACTCGTCCCTATTCATTTACACATGTGATGGGGTCCAAATATTCCTTTTGGCTTATGTGGATGATCTCTTAATCACTGGAAGTGATTCTGTATCCATCTCTAAAATCATCAAACATCTCAGCACGTGTTTCTCATTGAAGGATCTTGGCTCACTGCATTTTCTTAGAGTTGAAGTGTTCTCCATCCACCAAGGGTTATTTCTTTCGCAACACAAATACATTTTTGATCTTCTGACAAGCACCAAAATGGATGGTGCCAAACAAGTATAGACTCCGCTGGTCACTAAGGATCGTCTTCAGCTTAATGATGGATCTCCTTCTATGGATCCTACTGCTTATTGTCGTGTTATAGGAGCTCTTCAATATCTTTCTCTGACCAGACCTGATATATCATTTCCTGTCAACAAGCTTGCCCAATTTCTGCATAAACCCACCCAGCTTCACTGGATTGCTACCAAACGGGTTCTCCGTTACCTGAAAGGGACTCCTCATCACGAAACTCTCCTCCAACACACCAATGATCTCACTCTTCAAGGATTCTCCAATGCAGATTGGGCAGGTTATAAGGATACCAAAGTCTCCACCTCTGCTTATCTTATTTTTCTAGGAAATTGCCCTATTTCATGGAGTACATGGAAACAACATGTTGTTGCATGTTCCTCCACAGAGGCCGAATATTGGGCTCTCGCTTCTGCAACTTCAGAAATCATTTGGATTCGTTCCTTACTACGTGAACTGGGTATTACAATTTCCAACCCTCCAAGCTTACATTGTGATAATATTGGTGCTACCCAATAAAGTCTTAATCTTGTCCTACACTCAAGAATGAAACACATTGCAATCGATCTTCACTTTGTCCGTGATCTGGTTTCCAACAGTCTATTTCAGGTCTCTCATGTCAGCACCCATGATCAACTTGCTGACCTCTTAACCAAAGCTCTGTCTTGACAGCAATTCCAGAAATTATGCACTAAGATAGGCCTATCTAATGGAATGCCTATCTTGCGGGAGCGTGTAAAGGAAATCATGTAGTTGAAGTTGTATTAATCTTTATCACTAGATTAACAGATTAGTAGTTATCACTATTTGATCTTTATCCCCAGATTAGATATATCCTAGCCTACGTTGTACACTCCTACATGTATTACACTTCTGCAATCCTATAAATACAGGATGCATTGTTAATAAAGATTAAGCTTTTCTGTACAATTCTATAATATATACCCCGTAACCCTGACCTGGCCTAACTTGACAATTTTTCCCAAACACACCACTAAATTTCCTAGGAAAAATAAACACTACAGTCTGAAATCTTGATCAATAGAAGCTGGAAAAACTGCAGAAACAATAAAAGGTGTGTTGTGTTGCCTTACTTTTATCTCATGGTTCATCAAGAGATGGAGTGTAAAATAAACTTTAGTTAATAACAATGACAATAATATATGCTCTTAAGCCTCTAAATTACTTGGTAAATCAGGTGGTAAAGATACTGTTTTAAAGAATTTAATACACGATTATTTAAGTTCAAGAATTTAGTATATGACTATTTGTGTTCTTTCATACAGACGTCAACTAATGAGACATTTCATTTATATCAACACAATATAGACGGTTGAGTTTCCCGAAACACATATACGATGAATATAATAAATTTAAAACTTTTAGGGACTCCAAAGTGTCTTGTTAGACAAATCTAGAATTGATTTGTTTAGGGTTTACACAAAACTACTTGAAAATTAGTTGTTTATTCGTTTTGAATATTTGCTTCAAGATCTAATTGGCACAAACCACAAGCCATTTAAATATTTGTACTCTGATGATAATCCACACTAATAGAACTCCAAAGGGTCTTGTTAAACAAATCTAGAATTGTTTAGGGTTTATGCCAGAATTACTTGAAAGCAGTTGTTCTTTTTGGCTTTGTTTATTTGCTTTAAGATTTAGTTATCACAAACCACAAGTTATCTAAATGTTTGGACTCTAACAATAATCCATACAAAACACCAATAATAAATTTCTTAAACCCTTTTAGAATAGAGAGATTGTTATATCTTAGAGTATTAACTCTTTTTTTTTTTGTGTGTGTTTTAGGTTCTTACCTACTGTATTTCTTACCCTTATCTTCACTATAAAAATAAGAGACATAACTTTCTATTTATAGAAAAATCTAAAAAACCTTATAAATAGAAAAATATCACTTTTCCCCTCAAATAATATTACACTTTATTTTAGGCTAATTTTTGAAATTTATTCAATCATGTCATTACTTTGATTATTTCTAGGTCTAGAGTTGTAATCTCTTGTATTAATTATAATCTAGTCCTAAATTCACAATCAAGTCTCACTTGATTAATCATTCCAATTTAATTTATGATCAACGATTTTTATGTGTGTAACCCATTAATAAAACTCCTCTCGTCAAATGATATTTGTAAACACCAAAATCGACTATTTTGATGGGCATAATTGTTCTCAATCAATATTTCCTTTTTACCACTAAAATCTGATAACTTTCTTGATTATACCACAAACCATGGAGAAAAAAAGAGAAGAGAAATGAAGTGTAAGACCAAAAATGGATGTGAAAAAAATCAAAGGGATGGAAAATGAGTACATTGAAAAATAAAGGGATCAAAGTAAACTTTATTAGTCAATTTTGAAATATCCATATATTAATTCCATGCTTTTCATATTGGTTCCTGTCTTTCAATTTTACCTTTCCTTAACCAAATAGAAACAATTTGATTTTAATTTGGCCATAAAAAGATGCAATTGATAAAAAAAGTTTGATCACTAAAACTAAAATAATTCACTAAAACTACAATGGCATGAGTAGTATTTTTATCACGCTTTTAAGTGTTTATGAAAGAAGGTAAACCACGTGGGTTTTTAGTTATAGCAATAGACACAAATTATTGTAGATTATAATAATGTAATTACTATTTTCCCCCTTGGTGCATAAAACTTTAACTCTTGGACTCGGGAGTATTTTAGACCTTTTCATGGGACCGGTTGACATTCTCTGATTGTGTGGGGGTATTTGAGTCTTTTCCTGGCATTTTTGCACGGATATGCCCTCATAAAAAGACAAAATCCAAGAGTTGGTTGTAGGGTTATTTAGGTAATTTTATGTTTTTAATTGTTTTTTCTGCAGAACACTAGTGGCACATCTAACTGACGTGCTTACGGTTTTCTAACTTAAGCCCTTTTTGGTGGCACGTACAACGTTGTGTGGTGGTTCAAAATGTCCATCTAGCATCTCACCAGATGCGTCACCATGTCTTCTTTCACATGGTGGTGTTCGTGTCGTTGCATGGTGGCCAACAACGTGACAATGGTTGGTTGATCTTTTTTTCCTCTTTTCTTTCTCCTACAGCCTAAATTACATAGAAATCCCCTTTGTTTATGGTGTTTTCATTTAAGTCCCTACTCTTTTGATTGTTTTGTTTTGTCCTGATTTCTGTTATAGAAGTTTTGATTTGTTTCAATTTTGTCTTTCAATTGAAATTGAATATATATTTTATTTCATTTTGGTCCTTATTATTTTAATTTTGGATTTGATTTTAAATCCCTTAATGTTTTCAGTATAGAAGTTTGGATTTTTTTTTAATTTTTGTCCTTTGATTGAAATTGATCATATATTTGTTTTTCATTTTAGTCTTTATTCTTTTAATTTTTTATTTGATTTTAATTCCTTTAATTTTTTGATCTTTCTGAAATAGTATATATATCCTCTTAGTTTTGGTTTTTAATTTTTATTATTTTCTCTTTTGTTGAGGTTGTGTTTTTATTTAATTGAGTCCTTAAATTTTAATTTATGTTGGTGATCATTTGAAAATTGATATTTATTTGTTTTCTGTTTGTCCTTTTTTTTTATTTATTAATTTTTTTTATTTTTTTCATTTTTTTTATTTTTTTTGTTTGTTCTTTTATTAAATGTTTTAGATTTTTTTTATTCTTCGGGGTATTTTTTATTTCCATTATTTATGCAATAATAATTATTTTATTTTATTTTCTTGCTTGCTCTTTTGTTAAAGTTTTTGAGTTTTTTTATTTCTCGGGGTAATTTAATAGTTTTTATTATTTTAGCAATAATAGTAATGATAATTTTAGGTGATATAATCATGGTAATTATAGTGACATTATTAATCATAATGATAATAGCAATTGTAATTTATTGTAATGGTAATAATGCTTACGGTGTTAATACTTATAACTTTGATGATAATAATAACAATAATTCATAAAATAATATGAAGAATATCAATAATGACAAATACAATTATAATAATGATAGTAATGATGGTGACAGTGATAGTATTGCCAATAATAATTAGAATATTGATTATTTAAAATAATGGTTATAATAGCAACTATAATAATTGTGATAATTTAACAATCATGATAATAACAAAGAGAATAATAATAGAAATAATTCATTAGTTGATGTTGTTTTTGTTAAAAAATAACTTTTGTGGCTTTTTTTATGTATGATATTTTAGATCTAATATCACGTAAACAAAAAATATATGAAGCTACTGTAAACAAAACAGGTGGAAAAATTGGGCAAATGATCTACAATGAAAAAATATACGAGCCAATTGCCATGTGTTGCGCCGCAACCAAAACCAAATTTTTTAACATGAAAAACTATTAATGATGCTAGATTTTTTTTATGATGTTATACATCTTAGCGGAACAATTAACGTAGACAGAATTTTTATGAGGTAATGTTAAAAAAACTAATTATAGGACATTTTTATGTTTTGTACTAATGTTAAATAATATGTTTTAAAGAAATAATGTAAAAAATTAAAGATAACATTGAGTTACAAGATTTTTAACGAATACAACATCGAATGATAAATTATTAGATTTTAACCATTATATATAGAGAAGTTATAAAATTAATTGTTAATAAATACAACATCGAATGATAAATTAGTTCAATTGTTATTCTTTTGATCGAAGGCAAAAACAAATATTATCAACATAAAAAAATATATTATTTGACTTGATTAATAAATAAAAATAGTTAAATGACAAAATGAAAGGATAAAAGCAAAATTTATATTAATACCGTTATGAATATAATTATTA
Source organism: Salix purpurea (assembly GCA_027405865.1). NCBI lineage: Eukaryota > Viridiplantae > Streptophyta > Magnoliopsida > Malpighiales > Salicaceae > Salix > Salix purpurea. Next base: position 8,302,942 of record JAOWLH010000020.1, on the reverse strand, counting down.
TAATCACCTGGATTATAATAAAATTTGTTGTTTAATTTTTTTGTTTGATACTAATGTTAAGTCATACTATTTTAAAGAAATAAGATAAAAAAAATTAAAAACAAATTTTGAGCCACAATTTTTTTTTTCAAATCATTGATCTGAGATATTAGATTTAAAACATTATATGTAGAGAAGTTGCAAAATTTAATTCTTAATAAATACACTGAATGATAAATTACTTGAATTATTATTCTTATTGTTATTATTATGATTGAAAGTAAAATAAAAAAAAATATTAGCAGCATTGAAAAAAATATATAAGGAATAAATGGAAATATTTGAAGAACAAAATTAAAGGACAAAAAAAAATTAGTATTATTATAATTATAAAACATTACTAGACTATCAAACACAATCTAAATTACTGTGTTATTTTCTTTCATGTTTGCCTAAAAAGCTTTTGATTATTTAGTTTTTTTTATGTTCATTTTATTATGGATAAAGTGTTGAAAATAATGATAACGATTATTTTTAAGGTATTTTTTCTTAAAGATATGTTAGGCTAATTATATATTTTGATAATTGTTTAATATTAATGCATTGTAATATATAAAAAAATAAACTAAGAATTTTTTTAATCTCAAATTATTTTTAAACTCGGTGTTTTAAAATACTTTTAATATAATAATATCAAGATAAATCTTAAAAATTAAAAAAATAATATTTTAATATCTTTTGAAATAAAAAATATTCTGCACAGAAAGAAAAAAAAAACATAATGATACATAAATACGAACAAAAATACTAAGAAAGACTCAAAAAAAAATAAAGAGATCAAAACTAAATTAAAAAATATAAAAGAATAAAGAACAAAATACAAAACGAAAAAAATGGAAAAATTGAAATGAGAAAAAAAAAAAAAAGGTTTTTGTCCCTGCTAACTATTCGACATGCACTTTTCACCGAATGACAAATAATATATTTTTCAGCTAAACATGAATTTGCAACTTTACGTGTTTGTAGACAAACGAATCCTAATCATAACTCAAATTGTACTGGTGAGAGCAATTCTTTAATCAACTAGTCGTTTTCTATGGAATCCACCAAACCATATTGAGCTGTGCCTCCAAACACAGGCATCTGAAATAATTTGTCAAGAAAGGATATTGTCAATGGCATTATAACTTGAAATAGGAAGGAAAATTTTTATAATTCTAGTTACCCATTTTGGTGACATCTGAAACATGGAATTATCTACTTGTTAAATGGAGGGCCCGCATTTGAATCACCCTCTACCATATTTTCCCTTGATATATAAAGATGGCAAGTAGTTTTGGTGTGTCCAGGTTTCTGTATGATAATAACTCGTGGAATTACCTGAGGTATGCACGAGGTGCGCGCAAGCTGACCCAGACACTCATGTTAAAAATAAAATAAATTTACTGCACAAACCAAGGTTGTCAATTTCATTTCGTTTCGGCCGAAATAACCGAAACATTTCTTACCAGTTAAAAAAACAAGACAAAACGGCATAATTTATATCTCGATTTAAATTTCGGTCCGTTTCGAATTTTTCGGCCAAATACCGGCCGAAACATACCAATACTACTTCGTCCGTGCCGTTTCGGCTTAATAAATAAATTTATCTTACTTTTCAACCCTCAAGCCAGCACACATCCCAAGTTCACTGGATGTCACCGTCCTAAGAACATAAACCTCATCCAAGTAAGCAAGTTTTACATGGCTTCCTGATTTATATTTATAGACACAACTCTTTTCTTTCTCATCATTTATCCAATGTGGGATAACTTTGAGCATTTAAAGCCACAAATTGTAAAGCCTTCGATAATACAGCAATGTGGGATAACATAAAATTGATTTGTTCGGCTGGACAGATTGTATCGATTTGTCCAACAATTTGTTCGCTGGACAAATCAATCGTAAGTGTTAAGGAACCATCTCACCTAAAAGCTTAAGCTTATAGGTGAGGCCCCAGAATATGATTGTATTATACTCTAACACACCCCCTCAAGTGAAAGCCCTTTGGGCTTGAAACTTGCACAGGCCCACATTACCTTGTGCTTGATTTTTTTATCAAATAGAATGGGGGTAGTGAGATTCGAACTCGTGACCGCTGGGTCAACCAGGCTCTGATACCATGTTAAGGAACCATCTCACCTAAAAGCTTAAGCTTGTAGGTGAGGCCCCATAATATGATTATATTATTCTCTAACAGTAAGTTTATATATATATATATAAAAACATTTGTTGTGTCAACTTTGATTTTATAAAAAATAAAAATTATATTTAGTTTTTTTCATATATGTAATTAATTAATTAATTAATTATAAACAGTATAACCCCGAAACAGCGCGACGAAACGCTCCGAAACCAAAATGTTCCATACCAATAGAAAACACAAAACGCCAACCGAAACGGTATTAGCAACTTTTACACAAACCACGTTTTATTTCCTTCCTCTCTTCAGGTGTCATGACTTTTTTTTATTCGTAGGGGATTTATCCATCTCATTCTGTGCAAGGTTTTTTTCAACGTATCTCTTCAGCACGAATGCTGAATTGATTCAGCACTTTCGATATTCAATCAAGAGCATCAACAGACTAGGAGGCGTCTTGGCATAGGGTGTCACATACCTTAACATGGCAACAACTTCCATCTTTCAGAAGCAGCTTGGCTAATAGTTGCTTCCTTTGACCAACGTTTCAAGAATTAAGATGGTGGAGGCATTAACTCAATCTTCTTTGGAAATAGGATATATGAGATATTGACATGGGAATCTACTATAAGATTCATGTAACTTGGATGAACAAGCAACGTACCCCTTTTGTTTTAATCCGAGTATTGAGATTCTTGTAGTTTTTGTATGGTGGGTTTGTTAAACTCACAACCTTTTAACACTCTATTTTGCTTATATATATAACATCTCGTGAGTGTGAGTGTGTGTGAGTGTGAGTGTGTGTGTGTGTGCGTGTGTGTAGTGTGAATAAAGAGAGTTACATACCCTCATTAGCTCTCTCATAAACAGCATCTCTTGTTCAGTCGAACCTGCACTCGCGTCGAATTTTGTAAAGCATGTCTCGTATAGGACTCAACACTGTCTAGCTACTCCAATTATGAAAAGGGAGCAAACATGTAAGAAATTGCCTGATGGTGGAATAGTTTTTTCAAACTGCCTTTTTCACAAGTTCACAACTCGTCGATTCTTAATCTATTTACAACAACATTGAATTCACACATTCATTGAGGTTGTCCTGGACCAGCATAGAAATAACCTTCACGGAAACTTTCAGCCCAAACCTGTCGATCCTCGTACATTTGCTTTCAAATTCATTCATGAACACCTTATCGTTTCATTAGTTGTTTTTTTATTTTGTTTTCAAATTCTCTCCCTTGAATGAGTTATTGGGTATCTAAAATTTTGTATAAAGAGGTTATTATTTTTATGGGCTGTGATCTTTTCTAGCTTTTTACGTTTATACATATATATATATATACTGTAACCAAGCTGATTTATTCATTAATTGTGGAAAAGAATCAAAAAATGATTTTTGCTACCTGTGACTCCTGAACAAGCCAATAAATGATATAGATCCATGAAAAAAAGGATTTGATGACTTAGAATCATTATGAATATCATTTACCAAACCACCTTTCATTCACCAAAATAATACCTTTTCCTTTAACAACTATACGTGGTCATACCTGATATTCAGCTGGCTGAAAAGCCTTTGCCAGCATCATTTGTTCAAACTTTTGCAGCCTATCCCTGAAAATTATTGCCATGCACTTTGGGGTTCACTTATCATAGCTTGCGTCTCAGCAAGAGAAACGGCCATGGCTAGCATCATCTGTTCTTCAAAACTCTCAGGAATGGGTCCAGAGACATTCTGAAAGCTCCCCCCAATTTCATCTGGCGGTGGCGGCGGCGGCAGTATTGGGGCAGATATTCCACCAGCATCTTCTGCAGTCTCAGAACTGGCATAAGTGGTCCCAGCATCAGCAGCTTCTGATCCACTATCCGCACCCCAGTCCCCATCATCCCTTGTCACAGTCATCCTGCAATCTGGCAGCAGATTGCTAGAGCTCTGCGCAGGAGAGTAATCGTCTGTATCCTGCTCATGCCTGTTGTAAGAGCTACTGGTGCTTGGAAGCATGTTGAATGATGACATATTTCCATTATTGTGAACAAGTGATTCCCCACCCATCTGCTGACGCTCAGCAAGAGCAGCTATAGCACATGCAAGACCTCCAGAAGGTGATGATGATGATCCAGCCAGGGGTGCCATTGCTGGTGAAGCATGGCGTGCTTCCATGGCAAATTGTTCAGATGGACCACAAAGAGGAATTTTATGTCTCTCATTTTCCTGGAGTAAGTTAAGATCTTAAGTCAAATGTCAAGACAAAGAATAGAACTGAGCTCCCATATCAATATCAGACACAAGAACAGCTCGGTTGCTGAAATAGTAAACCGAACATTCTTTAGATCATGCATACTTGTGTGCACAAGTCTTCATGCCCATAATTTTTAGTTGCCAAAGTAGCACCTAAGAAGGAGCACATGCATGCGCATCCAAGTGTATGTTAGACACAGAAAATGTCTATCATCCATATCTACATCTATATATAAAAGAACAAACTTTAAACATTTTTTGTGAAAAATATATTCCCTCTTAGTGATAAGGTGGAAAACACAAAGAGACACAGTGAGAGAAAGAGAGAGATAGAGAGAAAAAGGAAATGGACTCCTAAACCTGAGCTTCTCTAGGAAGAAGAATAAGAGGGGGGAAAATATGTGCAAAGAGCATTCAGAACCACAGCAAGGAACGAAAAGCAATTCAATAACAATAACAAATATTATTTTTCATGATGAGGAAAGCCTACAATAGTTACAGTGTTTTAGGCACCAATAAACCAAAAGTATTTGTAAGCAGAACCTCTTTCGATAACTTCAACTGGTCTCCATTCTAGACATCATTAGCTAATGAAGTAACTCCTTTTCTGCTGATATAACATGCATTAAATTTTAAATTGGTTTCTCCATTGGTCTGGCTATGATTATCTCTTTTTTGAAATCTTTTTAAAAAACCTTCATTTTTCATTGAACCTCTCGTTTTCCTTACATCTAGATGTCCATATGAGTAAGAATCCAATATCATAAAAAAGACAGATGACTATTGACTGCCCAGTTACAATGCTTACAGATGAGAAGAAATGTAAATCGTAAGGAAAAGCTGTAGTTGATATTATTTTATAAAACATAATGCCATGACAGATGGAGAATGAGGGATTACCTTAATGAGTTTGATACTAGTTATAACTGATGATGGATAATTGAATTGTTACTAGATAGATCTTATATTTTCTTTGATTTGAATTTTCCTTTTCAACTATGATCTCTGTACTCCAATAATTTAGGTGGGGTGTGATTCTTATTATGATTTCAACTGAGGTGCTGAGTTATGTATTTTTTTTCCTCAGATATATATATTTTATGAAGTGGCTGGCTTTAGATTTTATATCATTAGATGTTTATATATCCAAAAGGAATAAGAAAGAAAATTACATGCACTGCTATATCATTAGAATTTGTATTTCCCTAATATTAACAATCTCATTTGATTAATTCTTAACAGTACTACTGTATTTAATATGAAGTTCCACATAAATTGCAACAATTATATTAAATTAGTTCGAAAAAAAAATGCGTTAAGCAATAACACCACAGATTCTGCTTATTAGGCACAATTGCCCCAAACATGATTCAGACGACTCACAAAATCACACAAAAATATCAATCTAAATTCATATCACTCCTAAGAACTTGTATTGAATACTATATCTCTGAATTCTTGTGGGGATGATGTTAACTATTTAATCACTAAATTATATTAATTTTAAAATATCCTTCATGACTTTAGAGCTAAATTATTTAAGGTAAAGATTTGTTCAACGATTCTACTGGGTAGGCAATCCAATACATAGAATCTCTTTTTATATCTTTATATTTAATTGTATTTTACACATTTTTTTATATTATCAATTAATATATCTTTGATCCAATAATTACCTTGTTAAAATTAGCTTAAAGCATGAATAATCCATATGTAATGCAATTGCTATGATAACTATTATGCATAAATGCCAGGATCCTTCCAGCACACTCAAATGTGCAGATTAAGATAGAAACAGGCAATGGAAAAGGTAAAGGCAAAGCAAAAGCAATAAAAAGGGACCTAAAGAACATTGCTGCAAAACTGAAGAGGCTAAGATCCAAATCCTTTGAGATGATCCTTTTCTGAACATACAAAGAATTGAAAAGGAAATTAGAACATGTGACAAGTTATTTTTGAACACCAGGCTTGCATTTTTCTTTTCGGTCCAATGTATTTTTGCTGACATCATAAATTACATTCACCCACTATGAGAAGTGATCTGGAAAACACAGAATCCTGACCAAATTAGCAAAGTTAGCTTGATGAGACATAAAAGAGACCATTCACTTTGGGACTTAAATCACTACCACGATTGTTGCTGGAATTTGTTTAAGCTCTGAATGAGAATCTAGAGCATCCATTGCTAGCAGCAATGTCAAACAAGACAATTTTGCAAGAGCATCCCAAAAATTGCAGATGTTTCTTACACGCCTCTACTTTAACTAATCAGAATTGAAATCAAATGGACTCTCTCATGGGCATAATTATAAATGGATGATCATCACTACATTACCCACCAGGAATTGATTCAAAGGTACTCTTTCATAGGCATAATTATAAATTCGGTGATCATTAAATGTTGGTGTATAGGAAATGATAAATCACATTCAGTTCCTAGACAAGTAAGATGCAATCAGTGGTAGCTGTTTCGTGGATAATGTTGGGACTGAAACATTGTCAAAAAGCCAATCAGATACAAGAGCTGAAAAACATCGAATAAAACCAATGTTGCATACAAGTCGGAGGAAATCAATCAAAGACCATTTACCTGAATGGAAAGCCAAATTGCTTCCATTACCATAATATCCTCAAGATCCAGGTCAAATTCATCACCCCTGCAATTTAATGAACATTTGATATATAGATTAGAGAAATGGCAATCTGGAAGAAAATCAGAATCAGTTCAAACATCTTATTAAGCCTAATATAATAGACTGCTGAAAAGAATATTTGGTATTAAGCATGCTATTCTGAGTTCTGGTGTTGATCAAATCTATACAAAAGTGTCAAATAAAATCATCCCATTGCATACTGAATCTGAGCAATGAGCAATCGTTGTTGTGAGATAACAGATGTTGCATGTTTGATTTAGAATCTAAGTCATTAAACCATAACAAAGCTTACAGTAATTCTAACTTCTTCCCTCCCTTGTTTAAAAAACAACTCTTGAGTCTCAATGAGTTGCGGCATGCAATAAAGCTTTTGTTTTTTGTATTTTCTGGAGTCTTAAGAGTGTAATAAAGCAGTTGTGACACTGCCATCTTCTTTCCTTTTCACTCCATCACCACACGAACCCCATTCGACTCTTTCACTAGATATTTCAACCTCTAAATGGAAAAACTTTGAACACTATCCTACGTTCATACCTCGGAATATATACAGCTCACTATATATTTCAACCTCTAAATGGATGAAACAAAAACTTTGAACACTATCCTACGTTCATACCTCAGAATATATACAACGGAGTCTTGCATGAATTAGATGAAGGAACACTTAGTTATCAATAGAATGCATATTGTACAAAAAGCTTCTTCAAACCTATAAATTGCTCGACCAATGAAAAAAATCTCTGCAGTTGACAGGATATCATATTATCAAAAAGTACAGAACACCCACAATGTTACATTTACTAAAGGACAACAAAATAAATTGGGAATACAACATTGTTCTTTGGAAATAAAAATGTGCAGCACACAATTCACAGGATAAAACATCCTGTCTTGCTTGTAATTGTTTTGTCTATCACAAAAGTCATAATAGAACCTGCGTCGCTGACCTAAATCAAGAACTTGTGGGGGGAAGAAACTAGAGATGCAATATACCTGTTCCCTCCAGTGTGCGGAGGATGTCTGATTGAGTATGGAGACGAAACAATTTCCTCACTTTCCACAGGAGCCCTATCAGATAAAACTGGGAGAGAGGATTGGGGAGGAGAAGAAAATTTATAACCATCATGATAACCATAACATAAGCATATAATATTAGAATAGCAAAGAGAGAATACCAGCTGCTGGCCCACATTCAAGGTCCCCTGGAGCAATATTAGTACTTGAAGAACTCACTTCTGATCTTTTCTGTGTTCTCTCTTCATCATCCTGAAGCTCCTGCTGTCGCATCCTAATTTTCGCTTCTATAACACGCTGTTCTTCCTGCAGAAAATGAAGAGATGCACATAAATCTCAACCAATATAACGAAAGTATTGTCACACAGTACATAGAAGAAAATAAAAGTTAGGGTTACAAAGGCCAATCAAATCTTACAATCTGCTCCAAACCCTTTTCCTCCTTTGTTTTCACACCCTTATACTCCACAGCATAATTTGTGGTTTTGCAAAATGGACATCTGATCATGTTAAGTAATGCATGCATAGAAATATGGCTTCAGGAAGTAACAAGATGATGACAGTCAAAATAAACAAAATATGCAACTGAATTAAATAAATAGCACTGAAGGATACTGAGTCGGTCGAGTTGAATTAGGATTCTTCATCTGCAGAAAACACTCTGTACAAAGAACACAGCCAAATTCCATAAATGATATGAATAACTAACATAATATGTCAAATTGCAGAATCCAATAGCCAGTTAATCGATTACCTGTACAGATGCCCTTCGTGCAACATCTTGACCGGTTGAGACTTGGATAATACTAGACAGAAACAAAACAAAGGGGCCAGGTTGGTCGCACCATCAATGTACAACAGGGTGTAATAACATTAAATCTTAGCTTTATAAAATCGATTGTTCCTCTTTAGTCACCAACAAAACAATGGGGGAGGAAAAATATGATATATTTAAAACAATATGCCTAGGTCTCTCAAAAAGGAGGGAAAGAATCAACCAAATACTTCTTTTTTTCAAGAAAACATTAAAGCGAATGTAAGGAAAAAAATCCCTGTCTTTTTCTTCAGCTTTGTAACCAAAACCACCCAAAAAGGAAATGAGCTACAAAAACCAAAACGAACTTGAGGGGAAAAAGGACAGAAACAAACTAGATAGAAAGACAATGATAGAAATACGGACCAAGAAACAGATGGGGCATTCCTCATAATCATAACAGCTGTCCTCATCCCCTGGAAAACAAGGGGCAAGCTTGGATTCTATAATGAGCTTTCTTAGCTTTTTATGATCCACATCTTTATGCACATAGAGACCTTGTGGCCTTGTATACCTCTCATCCACCACTTGTCTTCTCCTCCCCAGCTTATTCCCCATCCAGCACTCCAAGAACTCCCTTCTACTCAATTTTTGTTTCTTTTTTAAGCTAAAGAACCTCTTACAATCACTAACTCAGAAAGCTTATATGAATTACAGCAATCTGCAACACCTAAGAATCATCCGCATATGAAACCCTAATTCATGCTCTCACAGCAAAATAGACTTTCCCATCTATTCACTTCAATTTTGAAGAACAAAAACCTGCGAGAACTGAATAAGCACAAAGAAGCAACAATGAATGAATGAAACAAACAATCACAGCATCAAAAACCCTAACTATTCAATCCGTAAAATTATTATTATCGATCACTCCAACCAATTCACAGCTTGCTGTGCTATATTAAGAAACATCTCCAAATCCGTAGAAACTATAAGGATCAAAAGTTTGCCATGGAAAAAATAGACAGAAAAGAACAAACCGTTTGGGTCCAAAATAAATAAATAAATAATAATAGAAATGGAATCACATCTAAGGACTAACCTCTCCAATTTGAGATGAGAGAGGGGGATAGAAAAGGAAAGATCGAGAGATTTGCTGACAAGAAGAGATATTAAATCACAACTTTCTCTGTTTTACACACACACACACACAGAGAACAGAGAGTTTCTTCTTTAAAAAAAAAAGAAAAAAAAGAAATTGTAATTATTTTTATTCTCGTAAGATACAGACATTTGTATGTTTGTGTGTTGGAGAGAAGTAGATACACCACACGTGGCACATGAGATTTTTGTCTGTTTATTTTGGCTTTTGTTTCTTTCAGCCTTTTTTTTTAATTAATCATTAAACAACGACTCGAGTTTATTTATCTTTCTGAACTGAGTTTTGGTTAATGTTGCATGCCTTTAGTAACGTGCTCTTTTTAATTATTTCTGGATTAGATTATTAGTTCTCACTAGACTACAACTAAGATTAATTATCTTTTAAAGTTCAACTGTTTGCTAGTGTTCTTTTTAATAGATAAAAATTATATTATTAGGCAGTTAATTTAATATGACTAGTTGACTTATTAGTTCAATATAATCGGGTTAACCTATCAAATTTATGATTTATGTCATGAAACCATAATAATTCAATATAAACAAATTATGAAACTCAATTTCTAATCAACTAAATGTTAAAAAAAAAAAAAAAACTTGTCTAATTTATAATCAACGCAATGTTGAATGATGAAATTGATAAGAAATCAATAAAAAAAAAGACATGAATTAACCTGGATTAACCCACCAAACTCAGGACTTAAATCATTAGACCAAAAGTAAACCAAAAAAATAACTTGAGTCTATTCGGATTAACTTACTAAACTTATAACTTGGATAATAAGACTATGATAACACCATGAAAGCAAATTGATATAAATTTTAAAGATTAATTCTCAATCAACTAATTATTAATGAATAAAATTGAAAAAAAATCGTTCTTAAAAAAGGGACACATTAAAACGACTTATATTAACTTGTGAAATTCATGATTTGTGTCATGAGACTAGAAAAGCATCATAGAAAGTAAATCAAGACAAATCATAAAACCTAATTCATAGTAAATTAAATGTTAAATGATGAGATTGAAAAATAATATTAATTAAAACAAATTAAGTTAATCAGGTTAACTCATGAAACTTATGACACGAGTTAAGAGACTATGATAATCATATAGAAAACAAACATAATAAATCATGAAGCCTGATCTCTAGTAAACCAAATGCTAAAAGATAAGATTAATATAAAATAATTTTTACAATGAATAGTGTTTTGTGAAATAGTGAAAAATAAAAACACCACTTATTTTATTTTATTTTTATTATTAAGATATCTACAAGGCTTCCGAAACAAGTTAATTTTTTTTTGCTGATAAGGCTAATTAAATCATTAAATTTATAATGGAAGTTAAAAGTTAAGTTTGTTCCTAATCAATTTACCAAGGGCTAATCATACAATAATCTAAAAGAGCTCAGTGTTTCACTGTAGCTTCAGACTCAATTGCACTATGGAGTGGACATTTTTCGTCCCTGCGTCGCGCGAGTTCGTCCACCCTTTTTTTTTTGTTTTTTCCTCTGATGAACAGTGATTTAACGATTTTAACCCTGATAATAAGACAAAAAAATGGTTTCGGCTGTGGGTCACGCCTGTAATTGCATGCGTACGGACCGGTTCGGTCCGCCAGAACCTTTTTTTTTAATATTATTTAAAATGGCTAAATATGGTTATAGCCCCTAATAAGACAAAATTGGTGACTTAAGCCCAGGAGTGTACTGGTAATTGACCATTATTATTTATTTATTTTTCAAAATACTATCGGCGCGTGCAATCCACGCGACCAACAGTATTCCCCCTCATGCCCCTTTAAAGTGGCGCGTGAAGGCTTATATGGTGGCCGGAAATGGGCTACCGGCGTCTAATCCGGTGCGCCTCCTCTTGGTCTTCCTCCCGGTGCTGCGCATTTTAACATATAGTGGACGTGGACGCGGTTGTGGCCAATTACATCCGGTTTCACCCTTTCTCTCTCTCCTGCACGTAAAAGTGCAGAAGAGCCCCCCAGTTTTGGTAGCTTTTCACTTCAGTCCCTTTACTTTTAATTGTGTCTATGGTCCTGATTTCTGTTATATAAGTTTTGATTTTGTTCGATTGGGTCCTTCGATTGCAATTAATTAAATTTTAATGTTTCACTTTGGTCCTCCTTCTTTTAATTTCCGGATTGGGTTGAAAAGGCTTAATATATTCGGTACAGAAGTTTCAATTTTTGCATCTTTGTCCTTTAATTGAAAATGTTAATAAATATGATTTTCATTTGAGTCCTTAAACTTTTAATTTTTAATTTTAATCCCTTTATATTTGATTTTCATTTCAGCCCTTATACTTTTATTTTTTAAAATTTCTAAAATAACCCCTACTTTTGTCCATGTATATATAAGTGTGTTTAACACAATAATAATAATAATAATAATAATAATAATAATAATAATAATAATAATAATAATAATAATAATAATAATAATAATTTAATTGTTTTTCTTACTTACTCTTTTGATAATGTTTTTTAGTTTTTTTTTCTTCGGATAATTTGATCATATTTATTGTTTTGGCAGTAATAGCAATGATAATTCTTATTTTTATTTTATTTTTTTGTTTTATCTTTTGTTAAAGTTTCTAGCATGTTTTTTAGTCTTTCATTTATTTTTGTTTCTTTCATTATTAACATAATAATAATAATAATAATAATAATAATAATAATAATAATAATAATAATAATAATAATAATAATAATAATAATAATAATAATAATAATAATAATAATAATAATTTAATTGTTTCTCTTGCTTACTCTTTTGTTAATATTTTTGAGTGTGTTTTTTCAGGATAATTTGATAATTTTTATTGTTTTGATAGTAAGAGCAATTTGATTATTTTTATTGTTTTGATAGTAAGAGCAATGATAATTTTAGATTTTAAGACTTTGATTTTGCTATTGTTATAATAGGGTGTGTTGAGCTATTTTATTATATGATAAATATTATATTTTAATTTTGATCCAGCAAATCCTATAAAAATTGTTTGCTCAGCCCGTAACGTAGAGCATATATTTTTAAAAAAATTTAAATTAAATGATTTTTTCCAGCTAATAATTTTTATTTTTGTTTTATCATCTATTATATTTTTTTATTTGCTCTGTCTTTTAGTTTTTTATTGTTTTTTTTTTATATTTTCAAGTTAGATTAATTTTTTTGCCTGATAATTTTGATTTTATTTTTTTTGTTTCATCTTTTGTTAAAGTTATTACAATTTTTTTTGTCTTTTATTTATTTTTGGTTTTTTATTCATTATTAACACAATAATAATAATAATAATAATAATAATAATAATAATAATAATAATAATAATAATAATAATAAAGATTTAATAAAAAAAGTTTTTGTTCTTACTTGCTTTTTTTTTCTCTCAAGGTATTTTGATAATTGTTATTATTTTAACAGTAAGAGTGATGATAATTTAGAAGTTAACACTTCGATGTTACTGTTGTTATGACGGGGTATTTTGATTTGTTTCATTATATCAAACTTTACATGTAAGAATATTATATTTTAATCTGAACAGTTATAAAAATTATTTACTCCACCCGCAACGAAGTGCGGGCCATCAAACTAGTTCATTCCTATGAAAAGATTGGATCACCTCTTAATTGTTAGGTTAGTAGATGTTTTTGATGGGGAAAAGTGGAAAAGGTATTATTCATTGCTATAGTTATTTTTCCACATTGTTTTTAATGTTCTATTAATTATTATTATTATTGTGTTAATGTCATTCTTCTCATCATTTAGTCATTTCAACATTCAATTATGTCATTAAATAAATCTTTGGATACTTGATTGTAATGGTAAACAATGTTTGCATTACATATAATTTTTTTAACATGATATATGAGATACTACAAATATGGGTAGTATATTAAAAATTTAACTAGAAAGAAAATATTTATTCTTATAATACGAAAGGACATTACAACCCTTAAAAAAGTAAAAAATATCCACCAATTACGGTCATATTTCCCTCCAAATAAAAGCTTATGTTTTGAAAAATATTGTATAAAAGTATTATAAATTGGTGTTTTGAATGATGTGGAGTATAATCATTTCTTATGTAATTGATTTATAAGTCTATTAAATTTAATAATGGTCTCAAGAACATTTCTCCATGAAATGGAGTATATCTAAGTTATTGATATAGAGTCTTCCTTTTACAATTAATCAATATCTTGTTTGATTAATCAAACAATTATAGGGTATTAGAAGATGTTATGATAAAAATATTGAAATAAGAGTAACATTAAATAAGAAAAGTAAAGAGTATAAAAGAATAAAACATTAACCCAGTTTTAGATAGGGATAAGAGAATTAAAGACCAATGTAAAAGAAGCAAGGCATGAAAGTGTAATATCTCTTTATTTAGCATTAAAATTGACATATTCAAAATCATATATAATATGAAACCATATAATAAAAACACACACACATAGAAATTTCAGGATAACATTCCTTAAATCTTAATGTTTCTAAATATCAACATCATTTTTCATTCATTTTTACAAATCTAAATTTTGCATAAGATCTAATATATAGGATCTTTTTAGTATCCAACACGATCAAAATATACTATGCTCATTCTCGCTTTTTTTTTCTTATTATATTTCACATAATGATTTCTACACAATTATATTATAAACTTAACATAAATAAATTGCAAAAGATTAATAAATTAAATTCTAGCATTTCTAATTAAGATATAAAATATAAAATTTACATAAAATACTACAATATAGAGAATTTAAATTAATGTTTGTCTAATAATAGATTTAATTACATATCAAAATACAATACCAAAATTACATTACAAAATAAGCATATAATATTCTTGAATTCAACATTAAGAACTATCATTATAAATAATAACAAAAAAAAGACTATTATTAAGCTCAAACTTATAAGGATCTTGTAGTCATGAATATTTACAATATAAGATATATTATTTAACAATTTATATGTTTATTTGTAATAATAATTATCATATTAAAAATCATTAACCAAAATTTTAAAAATATAAAATATTAAATCATCTATTATTTAATATTATATTTATTGAAAGTGCCATTAATTATTTTATATCATTTCAATTCATTATCCCATTTATAACATTCAGGTCATTAATCATTATGAATCAAATTCCACAAAGGCAAATTTATCATTTAAATTTATGGTTGGCAAAGAAATTAACACCTCTACTACCACTCAAGTTGTCAATATTTAAATTCAAGATCATTAGATGGAATGACATCACTAGCACCGTTAAGGTAATAGTTAATATTTAGATTTTTTTTATCATTAGAAAAATTGATGCCTCTGGCACCACTCAAGTATTAGACAATATTTAAATCTTCCTTTTCAATATTTAAATTCTTGGTTGTTAGGTAAACTAACACCTTTAATATCACTCAGGTACTTCTTAATATTTATAATATACAATCAAACAGTCAACTAAATGCTACTTAATTTAATGATGTCTCTAATGGTTGATCAAATAGTTGACCAAATTAAATAGTAGCCAATTCCATTATTCCTTTTGTCAGTTAATCAAATCATTTGGTAATCTTAAATCATATGCCAGTTTATACAGCACATCAAATATCAATTTAATTTCAAATTTATTTGTAATTAATTCTTCACCTAGTACACCAATTTCATGTCAATTTGGATAAAATCTCAGAATTATTCACATTAATTCGGCCAAAAAAGGGAGCATAATTTCTATATAAATTTTTTCATAATCCATTCTTTACTTGTTCCTAATTCATGTCCAAGAACATGATTCTTAACAAAGCATCTAAATTTAGACTATAATTAGTATTCAACTCCTATGTAAATCACAACTCCCCACTCTATATAAACTATTCATAACATAACAGGCACTCATAACATGAATCCTAATACAACTTATATTCCTACCAAGTTATTTCTTTTCTAGTACTCACATGTTTCTTTACTAATTTATAATTTCTATTAGTGTAATATTCTAAATACCTTTATTCAAAGTATGACTTGATTTTTGGTTAATCATGTGAACCTTTATCTTTAAGGTTAATTACCTTTTCCTAGTTAATCAAAAATTTTAAATCTCCAAAATGACCCAGACTTCCAATCTCCTATACATCATTTTATTGTGATTGATCATGACACTTCTTGATTGATCACCTTTCTCTTAACTCTCTTAATCAATTACTACTTCTTTAAGCTTAGTCAAATCCATTGTTCATCATTAATTCAACATTCCTACTATTTTTTATTAATGAATAACTAGTGTGCTTACATGGTCGACACATTTATGTGTTTATTTTGATGTAAATACTAAATTTGGAAAATTTTGAATAATTAGTGTTCTAGTCTTATGACATAGATAAAAGATTTGGAAAGTTAACCTAGGTTGATTTAGGTTGCTTACATGGTCGATACATTTGTGTCTTTTTTTAACTGAGTTTTGTTTTATGGTTTCATCCTTCAACATTAGATTGATTGATAATTGAGTTTTGTAATTTGTTTTGATACAAGCACTTAACCCAACTGACTGAGTTGTTTCCCATTCCACCTGCTTAGTGCTAACAAAACAAGTATTATTCCTAATATTATTAAAGGTGAAAAGCAAAAACGATTTCCACCTTCTATGTGAGGGAAAGAGGAAGAGTAAAAAAGACTACCTCATGTGAGAAAGGTTAGGGAAGAAATTAAGTTTTATAAATTATTTTAATTTGTTTTCTATATAGTTATGATAGACTCATAACCTAGGTCTTAGGTTTGGCATGTTAATAAAGATTGACTTATGAATTTTTTTGTTCTTTGATTGATTTTTTTTCAATTTTATCATTTAATATTGAGTTAACTAAAAATTTAGCTTTGTAATTATTTATTTACTTTCTATGGGGTTTTCCAAGTCTTATGATCTTTGACGTAAATTCATCAAATTAACTCAGATTGATCAAATATGTTGATATCTCAATATTTTTTTAAAAGAAGTCACTTTGATTATTGTTTTTTTGTCAAACTATGTTGTTATTAATCATTTATATTTTTTTAACCTATTAAGTTGATTGGGTTACATGAGGTAATAATCATTGAAATACCTGGATATATTTTTTACATTCATAGAAAAACAATTGATAGTAGCAAATAATTAATAATGATTTGTGTTAAAGATGTTTCAGCTAGATTTGTGAATCATTGAATTTCTCCCTTTTAAATATAATTATTGAAGAATTTGTATTGTAGAGGAAACTATGATTTACTTAGGTGATTTTAAGCTTAGATTTATGTTTATAAGGATTAAATGACTGACCTAGCTAGTCAATCATTTCCTTGTTCATGCCTCTCTTAGTTTAGTTTTTTATTATTGTTTCTCCTGAAACTCACTCTTTTTTAAAAAAAATTATTGTCTTCTTGCTTAATTGGTTTTAATTTATTCACATTTAGTCTAAGAGCTTATCTTGATTTGTCTTTACTCAATCGTTTTTAGGCATTGACTTAATGTAATTTGTGCTAATAGTTGCAAGTTTTTAGCTTCCTAAGTAAAGTTACCAGTTTTATATTTGTACTTTCATAATTGTTGCCTTCTCTTTCATTGATGTATCTTAACTTCATGTTTTTGTACTTTCATCATCGGTGCCTTCTCTTTCATTGATGTATCTTAACTTCATGTTTATTACCTTAGGCACTTGATCCTTTTTTCATTATGTCATTTATTTGAATTGCGTTAAAAAGTATCCTTGAACATATAAGCTTTATCACGCTTCTAGGGTTTTGCAACAGTTGTATGGCTCGCTCCACAGGTTCTCTTTTGGGATTCTTTTCCTAGACTTCAATCCAACCTTGGTTTGATATTAGCATAAAGTTAATAGGGGCAACTATCTGAATACATGAGAAAAAAGTTCCAGTTATAGGCATTTTGATTTCCATGAATTGCTCATCCATGATACCATTTGCATTACATACTTCCATGATACTTTCAAGTTTTGTAATTCCCTTTTCTCCAGCTGCTGTAAACTGAAAGACCATCTTCCTGGTGTCCACACAATAGGGGAAGGCTATATATCAGGAATCCTTTAACCTTTAACTAGATTGCCATATTGCTCTTCATTTGTTCTTACTATCTTTTGCTACAATGATCACTATTTGTGTATTTAAGCTTTGTGTGGGTATCACGATGAAGATTGAGAAGAGAATATTCCACAAACTACTAAAACTTGAAGCAATTAGCAACTACCTAATCCATTGGTGATAAAATTAAAATCCATTGCTATAAAATATTAGATACAGAATTTGCAACGAATAATATCATATGCAAATTTATAGTAGCGAATTTATCTGCAATAGATGTATCTGTTGCTCATAATTAGCTATAGAAAATCCATAACTGATACTGGCAATGGATTTGTCGTTTCTAATAAAATAGCATTGGTAAATCCATTACTAAGTTAAGACTAATGAAGTCATATTCAGCAACAAAATTTCCATTGCAGAGCATTCGAATTATCCTTGGAGAAGGCGCACAAGCATCACCACGCTACCATTTAGCACCATTGAGATTACCAGACCCATAATTGTGCCTGGATTCACCACTACCATCACATCCAAACCCTTGTCCTTTGAAAACTCCCACGCAACTTTCTTGGCTAGAGTTTTTTACAACGAATACAATAACTAATCACAATAACAAAACCAACAAAATAAACTACATTATAATCCAAAAATGTCATAACTCACTTAGCTTTGTTTGTAGCACTCAACATCACCTCATTCTTGATCATGTCACCAAGCTAGTTAGGACTAGGCATGATAGAAGAAGACAAAGACATCACCATGATGCGCCTTACACCATTTTCCTTTGCCACCTTTAGTACATTTATTTTTCCTTTAATTGTGAGACCTAGAAGTTCATTGTTTTAAGAAAAAAAGAGAGAAAGAGATGCACAATTTTTTTTATGTAATTAAAAATTTAAAAACCAATCAATGCCAGAGCGACAAGTTATCAGTACAACTTTATTTGTTTTGTTTTTGATAAATGATTAATGGATAAATCTGCATAAAAATTAAGCCAAAAGGCATAATTATAATTTTTATAGGCCTAATTGCTTTGATTGTGGGACAATTTAAAGTACTATTATGTCTAGGAATTAATTTAGTGTCCAATTGAAGGATTTAATTAAGTGCAAGGACTTAATTATACTTTAAACTAGTCAAATTAATTTTATTAAGGGCTTAATTGATGAAAAATCAAGTTCTGAAGCCTAATTCGGGTTTAATTGAGAAGATTAGAATTATCGGAGACCAAATTCAATTTTTACCAAGTTAATTGAATGGAATCAATGGTGAAATTAAAGAAGATTACGAGATAAATGATCAATTGAAGGTCAAATTGCATAAATCCAAAATCAAGTACCGAAGTAAAAAGGATGTGTAAAGTTAAAGATGCTATTGAAATTTTAGCGGGAATAAAATTGCATAAATTTTAAAGTTTAAGGCCAATTAGAAGCGCAATTAAAAGAATTATAAATTGAGTGACCAAAGTGTATTTGTGCTACTCTGCAACATTTGCAGGCATGACTACACTGTTTAGTGGCCTGAATAGTGTAGGCACACCATTGTAGAAGTTGAAGAGATCACCTATGTTTGCACGCAATGAGAAATGGAATTGTCATTCTTGTTCTATAAATATCGAGAACTGAAACATGTTAAAAGTGGGGGGAACACGGGGAAGAACACACAAAAAAAACAAGGAAAAAATAAAAGAAAACAGAGAACACGTGCAAGAAGCTGTGAAGAACCCTTTGGCACCTCCAGTTTTTTGTCTCCTCTCCTCATCATCAATAGCAACCCTGTTTTCTTTACCTAGGGCCATAGAAGGTGCAGCAGCCACCGACAATAGTTTTGTTATCTTCTTCCCAACCAACAACAACTACAGCTCATACGACAGCCTTTTTCTTATGCAGCATGTGAACGGTAGGACAAGAATTAGTTAACATCCTATTGTTCACATGGTGAAGAGTATGAAGGACTGCATATTTTGTCCAGCTCGACCCGACCCAAGAGATTTATTGGGCCACCATGGCTCGGTAAACCCATTTTGTCAAGCCCAATCTAGTTTGAGTTTTTTTAGAAAAATATAAAAATATAAAAATACATCTTTAAAAGAACAAAATGTGTTGTTTTTGTGCATATGACCGAATTCTAAAAATTTCCTAAGCATATTTTTTTGGTAAAAAAGAGTCATATTTTTTCTCATGTTTTGAAATGAAAAATGGGATATCATAACTAGTTTATGATCATCCATTAGAGTTCGACCTAAATATCAAAATCTTTCAATGATTATTTTGTTCGTTTTTTCATAAATTTTAATTATCCAGGTATAAAATTATATTGTAAATCACACCCATAGGTATTAAAAATATAACAAATGTAGTGCTAAATTTCAGACTTTAGAATAGTTAGGTTTTCAACCCAATGAGGTAGAGACTCCCTCACAAAGAGAGATTTACTTCAATCCTTAGAAACGACCAATGAATAAAAAATCCGACTTAGAAAAACAATCAAACTACAATGCAACTTACTTTAGTTAGGGTGCACTAGGGGTGATGTGTTTCCCCTTGCATAACAAGTCTCCTTACCTAGACTCTTGTAGATCATTAGATTTCTAAGTGACCTTAATACTAGGTAGTGACTCATAAAAATTATAGTCATAATTTTATGATTATAAGAAAAAACCTTTCTCGCGCGCCACCTCCCGTTTCCGTGGATGGCAGGTCGAGAGGCAAGGAAAAAAATGACTGCCGCGACAGCTATATCACCAACTAAATTTTTTTGTTGCTAAAATTCATTGCTAACAACCCTATTTTTTAGTCCTAACATGCATATTTGTAGGTCTTATTGTACCTGGTTTAGCCTTAATCCTTCTTGGGTTATGGCACACCATCAACAATACCAGAGCCTTCTGCAATAAAGGCTCTTATAAGTGTACTGTATTATTCCATTGCTAAATTTCACTTCTTAAACTTATAATTAGAGTTTTGGTGAATAATCAGACTTGATCATTTTATTTTCTTCTGAATTAAATCAAAGAAGTATTGCTCTTAATTTCTTTTCCTTTGTTTTCCTTCTCTTTGTCTTCATATGAATGTGAATTTGTTGTGACTGTTATAAGTAAGTGCCTTCCTTTGCATTCTCTTTGTCTTTATATGAACCCCACCATCATATGCTCAAATGTTTTCCCCGTTAGGCGTCGATGTTGTTTTGCTTTTTGAAAAGTGATTTTTAAAATATTTTTCATTAAAAAAGAATTCAAATGATTGTTTTTTGGTGTTTTCATATGATTTTGATTCACCAATATAAAAAATAATAATAAAATCCATAAAAAAACTCGCCATCAACCATGTTAGAAAGAAGAACACGAATGAAATCTTTCTCCTCCTTGTTGATGCTTCCAATAAGCTTGTTGATTTTGATCCAGCAAATCCTATAAAAATCTTTCTCCTCCTTGTTGATGCTTCCAAAATCTAAACAAATTTTCTATCTCCATTGTTGTCTTCTTTATTTTGCCTACATATCCCTTAACATAATCCAACCAACCATGAAACGTAACAACATATGAAACAAAAAATAACCCCAATAGATAGAAGAAATCTCCCAGGCCTTTGAAATCTTCCCGACTCCTCATTCCCATTTGTATCAGTACCAAAATATTGCTTCCAAGAAAGCACTCTTACTATTATGTTCATTGTCAAGTTCCCAAACTTCTCCTTCATTTCCACCACAACATACCCTCCATTCTTTATTGATATGTCATGCAAGTCCTTCAAAAGCAACTTAGTTTTCGTGTCCCGATCATGCTTGAGCATCTCAAGCCTTCTGTTTGGGAGGAGTTCAGTTGTGCTTAGCTTTCTCTTATCACACCAATATGGCCCATGAGGTGCAAAGAAGAGCATAGCATGATCATAGCCCATGATTTTTACTACTAAGTATTTCAGATGTGGAGGAAAAACCTTGTTATTGGTAGTTAAACATTCTTTCACAACTTCCTAGTTGCTCACAACCAGCACTTAATGAATTCCAAGGCAGACAGAGAAGATCAGTTCGTACTTATCATCTATAGGATGCAAGTGACCGATTATTGGCTATGACCCTGCTGGCTCTGGTGGCAAAAAAATTTCTTATTTGCTGTGACATATTTTGTGGACTGGAAATGAGAAATTATACCAAGAAAAAGGGCATATAAGGTGATTTCTTACATCTCCATAATGATTTTAATTCTTTTGATGGATCCGATAAACAGTGGATTCAACTTATAATGAAGGGTCAGTATGCTAAAATTTATGGTTCTACCAAACATTTTATCTTCATAAAACTTATTACACAAAGTGAAGCACTTAACTAGTTTTGGCTACTTAAGTTTTGTAAAAAGGGGGCATTTGTTGTTACTCATTTTTAGCCCCCACGTGCTGGAGATGGCGTATATCTCTTTTTAAGCAAATGCAATAGTTTAGCTCATGTTTCCTGGATGATTGACAAAAGTAAAGAATAAAAAATGTTTTTTTTCAAACCATGTTTTTGTTGCGTTTTGCTCTTTTTATTCTCCTCCTTTGCTGTTGAAATCATCAGGATTCTTAGATTAATTAGGATTCTTCATAATGCTAAATCCATCCTTTCTTTATCTAGTCTTTAAGGTTGGATAATTCCTTAAAATTTGCAATGATTTTGTTGTTGTTTCAATTTGTTCTACTACCGAATTTGCGTTCCTACTTAGACTTTGATTCTGACTTGGCTTTGTGCAATATCTTAGCATCCCATCTATATTATATCATTGATGACATGTTAAAGAATTGATCTGAACCTTTATTGGGTCGTAGAGCCCACATATTTGTGTCAGACTCTCGGTGAGACGGGGGATGCTCCATTGTCAGTTTTTGAATTAGATCAGGAGATCTTTTTGACCAAGGAAATTGCAAGCAGATTCTGTTGTTCAAAATGATTTTTCTCACCTTTGATCCTTTATGAAAGTAGTAGTGTTGTACATATAGATGAATTTGGGTTCTTGAATCGCCTGATTTTGATATCAGAAGCTTAAGATATTCTCGTTTGAATGTCCAATGTAAATGCACAAATCCTGTCGCGAGAAGGATTCTGACCTGAGTTTGCAAGTATAATTCGAGAGATTTGATTTAATGTTTAGAGGATTTATTGTGAAAATCAAAGACCAATTTTAAATTTGGGAAAGTTAATTAGTCTCATTGAAAACAATCAGGGCCAGGATCACAAAACATCACAATAATTTATGTTACTTGATTATTCATGTATGTATAGATGAATTTGGGTTCTAAAAATGTCTGATTTTGATGTCAAAAGCTCGTTTGAATGTTTTAATTAGCATGGTACTGTTCATTTTCATTTTGAGAACAATCTCCCCATCTGAAAATTATTTCCTTTTCTTTGCAATTTCCTACTGGTTTCCATGATTCTATCATTTGATTTTGAGCTGCAAATCATGTTTTGTTTTAGCCTCAGAATCATTAGAATATCAATCAGAATATTTGTTTTCGTATTTCATTTTATTGGATTGTATGTAACCCAAAATTTAAATCCTAGATCAGCGCACTGAATTTTTACTAAATAGAGCTATGTAAAGGCTATATATTTACACCTCCCCTACTGACCTAAAAGGAGAGGAAGAAAAAGGAAGAAAGAAAAAGAGGGCAAGAGAATGAAAAAGAGGCAACCAACAAAACAAATAAAGTGCAAGAAAACAGCAGGGGAAAAATGTCCATTCAACGAGCACATCACACCTTCATCATCATCTCCATAATCACCATTGTCTCCAGCAAGAAGAGAAAGACATAGACAAACACCTGCTGCTATTGTTTGTCATTGTCTCTAGAACTAGTGATCACCGATCGTGCGCAAGAGTTCCGCCAACATTGTCTTTGCCCGTCAGTTACCAGATAAGTTTCTATGCATTCCTCTTCACTTTGCATTTTGATTACATAGTCATTGTGCATGCTTTTGTTTTACTGTTGAAGTGAATTATAATTCACTTGAACAATAACTAAGGAGGCATGCATGAGGAAGCTCATGCATGCCTCTTATTTGGCCAACCAGGTCATTGGTTTGGGCAAGTGACTCAGCTCGTTTTTCTCTCTCTAATATATATATATATATATATATATATATATATATATATATATATATATATATATATATATATTCATGTACACAGTCAATACCCTAACATATCTTGAGCATTTCTTTGAAATAGTTTTTTTTATCCTCGTCAAGTGGTGTTTGACATGAATATTGCTTGGATTATTTTACTTTCGAATCATGCACAATATTTATGATGTTGTTTTAGAAAAATATATTGATTTTCTTAATGTTTTTTAGTGTGCAATTTTATAAAAAAAATTGAAACTTTTAATAATAGAATTTTAGCTCCAAATAAACTTTTGTTATTTCTTAAAAAAGTTTAGTAATCATTGATTCATGCTCGACGACCTATAATAGTTTTCTAATAGTTTTTACCCTTTGTGACTAGTATTATTAGTATTGAATGAGGTTACTTGCCTCCGCACTGTGCTGGATTTTTTTCTATGTAAGAAACTGATTGATTTTGTCCGTGTTGTAATTGGTTACCTTAATATTTAATTAGTGAAATTGTAATCAATAAAATCTGTTAGAAATGATTTTTTTCGGTCTAAAAGAGATTGAATGTTGCTATTGTTAAAACTATTTTGATAATTATTTAATCGGTACATTATACTATTAGAAGCGCTAAAATTCATTGAAAATGAGTCATTTGCTTCGTACAGCACACTGATTGTTGATGAATTCTTTCATTAGCAAATAACAAAATTACAATCGATGTTTTTTAGCACATATGAGTGATTTGTTTTATGCGTTAAAAAATTTGATCGATGGTTTTGTTTTAACTACTTGGGTAATAATTTAATTGATAGATAACAAAACTTCAATTGATCAAATTGACTAAAGATGAGTTATTTATTGCCTACAACATACTAATTGTTTGTTGGGCATGTTTTAATTACTTGATGAATAATTTATTTGACAGATAGCAAAATTCAAATGCTAAAATTTATTAAACATGAGTTTTTCAGATTTTTTCTTCATATTATTATATTAAAAGTATTTTAGAACACTGAAATTAAATTAATATGAGATCTATAAAGAAAAGTTAATTAACTTTTTTTATATTATTTTAAAACATGAATATCAAAAAAATATCACAATATATAATTAGCCTCACCAATTTTTCAAGGAAAAAGTCCTAAAAATAATTGTTATCATTATTCTAAATGTCTTATCTATAGTAAAATAAATACAAATAAAAACTACATCATCTTAAATTTTTTAAGTTGATTATTTAGCTCAGATGTATAACATTATAAAAAAATATATAGGACCATTAACAATTTTGTTATATTTTACATAAATTGGTGTTGGCTGAGGCAAAATGCAGGACATTTTTTTATTATGGATAATTTGACACAATTTTTCTACCTGTCTTGTCTACGTATGGCTTCATATATTTGTTTTACGTGATATGAAATCTGAAATATCATACATAAAAGAGCCACAAAAGTTATTTTTTCACAAAAATAACATTGACCAGTGAATTATTTTGATTATTATTCTCATTATTACTGTTATGATTGCTAAATTATCATAATTATTATCACTGCTATTATGAATATTATTGCAAATAAGTAATATTCTAATTATTAGTTGCAATACATTCTTTTGAAAGTTCTGGAGGCTGATTATTTTGTTAAGATGTATAGCATTATTAAAAATAAATATTGTACCGTTAACATTTTTTTAACATGTTAAAAAATTTAGTTTTATATGCGGCGAAGCGCAGGGCAAGTGACTTTTTTTTTATTTGTAGATAATTTGACCACATTTTTTTACCTTTTTTATCTATGTGTAGCTTCATATATTTTTTATTCATGTAATATTAGATATGAAATATCATATACAAAAAAGTTACAGAAGTCAAGTTTTAACAGAAACAACATCGATTAATGAATTATCTTGATTACTATTCTTATTGTTATTATCATGATTATTAAATTGTCATAATTATTATAGCTGCTATTATATCAATTATTGTATATAATTAATATTCTAAAAATCACTGACAATATTATCGCTGCCACTATCATGATCGTTATAAAAAAAAACTTTCATTTTCTTGCATGTTAAATTTTTTTTTTTATGGCTACGACAAAGTGAAGGTCAATTGGTTCATATATTTTTTCATTGCAGAAAAGTTGCCCCAATTTTTCCACCTGTTTTGTTTATGTGATATAATCGATGAATTAATTTGATTCTTATTGTCATTGTTATTATCATGGCTGTTAAATTGTCATAATTATTATTGATGTCATTTAAATATTATAATAAATAATTGATATTCTAAATAATATTGGTAATACTATCGATGACACCATAATTATTGTTAGAAAAAGAAATTAATTTTTTTATTTATTTTATAAGATTTATTCCTCATATTATTATATTAAAACTATTTTAGAACACTGATATTTTTTTTTAATAAAAACCTCGGTAATTTATTTTGATATATATATATATATATATATTAAGACGCTAATATTAAATAAATATCAAAATATATAATTAGTCTCACATATTTATAAGAAGAAAAAAAACTTGCAAATAATCATTATCATTTTTTGAATGTCTTATCTATAATAATTAAAAATTTCAACACCTAACAATATTAACGAACAAACAATTAAAAAACAAAATAACTGACAAAACAAAAATAAATAATATTAGATTTAAAAAAAAATATTTGATTTGAAGAATAAAAAAAATAAAAAAACAAAGAGAAAAAAATAATAAATATCAATTTTCAAATGATCACCAACACAAATTAGAATTTAAATATTAAATATTAAATAAAAACAACAACCCTAGTAACAATTGAAATCATTCAGGTGGAAGCAAACTGAAAAGGCTATGATAATATAATATTAAAAATCCAAAATCATTTTTGTCGCCTAAGGGATTCAAACTCTCATTGGGAAGGAAAGCGCACGCCTTAATCATTCTACCCCAAAATCATTTTTGTCGCCTAACGGATTCGAACTCTCATTGGGAAGGAAAGCGCACACCTTAATCATTCTACCAAACAACTTTGCTATATAGTTCTAGTATACAAAACATAATTATATTATTAAGTAATTTCATTATTCCAATCTGTTGTGTCTTTGAGTCTAGATAAATAGTATAAAATTCTCTTCAAAAACCTGTTTTGTTTTAGCTTTTATAGTAATTTGCTCCAAGAAGTCACAATACTCTCTGCTTCACAAGGTGAAAACTATTATTAAAAAAGATTTGCTGGGAATCGAGATCCAAAAACAAATAAAGGTGCTTCGATTACACGAAGAGTTAAGGCGCGTGCCATTCTAGAGGATAAATAAAATTGAGGGGGTTGTTTTTTCTCGCTGGAAAGCTTTAAAGGCCTAACAAAGATGGACCCACTGCACACCCGACCGTTAAACATGTCACCCAACCACTGTACATATAAGAAATATCACTTCGATTTTTTCTACTAAAATCACTTCTCCCCTGTCTTCTTCTTCTTCTTTCGTTTTGTTGTATGGCAGTTTGCCCCAGATTTAAAGTTTCAGATCCTTCATGGGAAATTCCTGTCCAAGAATACAGGCGGGCTCTCATCAAAAAATGCCAGCAACAATACAACCTTCCCCCTTCTCTCCCTGAACGGTATTCATTTATCTTGTTGCTCTTCTCTTTTTTTCATTGTAATTAAAGATTAGTGTTTCGATGTTGATCCAAACAAGACCCTAATCCCACAATCAAATTATTGAGATTTAGAACCTTTTGTTTCTTGATTTGTTTGTGTAAACAAAGAAGTGCAGAGAGCAGTATCTAGAAGGAGGAGGAGGAGGAGGAAAAGCAAGAAACAAAAAAAAGTGTTTAGAGAGGTAACTTTTTGAGATTGCATTTTTCTTTTATGTTTTGCTTATGCTGTTTTGAGTGAAAACTTGAATGACCCATTTTCTGATAGTCGAAGTTAGCAGTTCTCATGGAGAGCCCTTCGAATTGGTAACAACGAAGAGCCTTGCTAAGTACAGAAATCATTGCAAATTACAGAGTAGCGATTTTTGTACGGAGATAATATATTTTGATAATTTCGATCCCATTTGATTGTTTTGTTTGAGGTCAACAATGGGAAGAAATCTGAGTCCATTACCGCGACAAGAATTGGCAAATTTTAACAAAGATGCTGATAGTCGTAAATCAACAATGAAAGCACCGAAATCATATGTGAAAGGCTTGGATTCTAAGGCAATCCCACAATTTCTTGCTCAAGTTTCTGAAACAAGAGAGACTGGGTCTTTGTCACAATTTCATTGCATGAAGTTCTTGCACGTGTCCATGGAGGTAATTTTTCAGAAAATTAGCACAGTTTTTTAAAAAATAATCAGCAATTCAATTTTCAGGATTTTGGTTTTTTTTTTTTATTTGCCACTGAAAGATCCATATGAGTCCTAAGAATAGGGTTAGAGCCTCTGTTCTGTTATCGTTTTGTCAATATGTTTTCTATTTCTTTTCCTGTGCATGAAATGCAATTCGGTTTATGATGGTATTTTTGATTAGTTATTCTCGGCGATGCAATTAGGTGCTCACTGTGTGGCAGCTTATTTTCTTTTGCTAAAATAAGTCGATGGCTTCTCATTTTTTTCTGATCAAATGCGTTTTTGAACATTAGGTGCATATATTTGTGGGCTCTTACGAGCTGCAATCACTTTTGAATATTTACTTTATAGAAAGGATCATATTCTATTGAATAACTTTATGCTTCAGTATGTTTCGGTGTCAGTTTGTATTCTTTGGATGGAGCATCAATGAAGGCAAAAATCCCTACTCGTCCCTTGTATGAAGAAATGGTAATTTATTGTGCTTATCTCTGCATTTTTCTAATTTTTTGTTGTTTCAAATGTATTTCAACCCTGATGCACCTTCCCTCCTATGTGACTTATTTTTAAGAAAAAAGGACTCATTTTTTACATGGGCTTAGGATTTCTAAGCTGTTATTGTTAATGCAACGATGATATTTGTTGTTGAGGTTTGTTGATTTTTAAACCATGTGTATCAGCGTGTAAGGAGTTCTGATTGGTCTAAGCTACCTACTTTTCTCTTGCACACAAGGTGTTTGAAAAATATTCTACAAGAAGTTAGAGATTTTTCCTTTAAAGTGTTTTTCCTTGGTTTGATGCTTGGTGTGTGTCGATTCGTTTAGTCCTCTTTTAAATTTGGTCTATTGCTGCGATACTTTTGCATTGTCTGTGATTTTTTTCTATCTCAGGATATCTTGGATTTGGGATTGAAATGGGTGCTAATAGCCAAGGTAAATGGGTGGGTTTTATGCCAAGACTTTCCTGTCATATTGCTCGTTTTTGAGACTTTAATGTTTTAATTATGGAGTTCTCGCTGATATCCTAGAACCAATAATGGGAAAAGGACTTGTACCTTCAACACATTCAAGCTTTAATTACCATAACAGCACTCCATCTTTCACAAGATTGAAGAAATCTTTTGTAGTTGGATCTATAGGAAGAAACTGCTTCAGAAATGGGTCCCGAGATAGCTATATATTTGATCAACATAAGATGCTTTCTCAGATTCACTAATTGTGAAAAGAGCCATAGTTGTGGCCTTGAGGAAAGACAAACTCTGCTTAGAAGCCCCTGATTTTGCAGTAGCTTGTCCTTGTAAATCACGTATGACCCCCAATTCAATATAAATGTAAGCTTAGCATCCATTAAAAGATGCAGACTTTTGATCAGAGAGTGTGGACTTCTAATCTAAAAACATAACATGCATTGCCATCGTAGGGTTATATATGATCTGGACCTAAACTATTAATACTAAATATTATTAGCATGTGGAAATATCCCAACAAAACAAAACAATAGTTAAAAGATATCACCATGGTAGAAACACAAGAAAATTAAAGGATGAGAAGGCAAGAAACAGAAGATCATTTAGCATAGATTCAGATTTACCACATCCCTAAGCTTTCATGATAATGATTCAACTTAACTGCTTCATGAAAGCTGTTATACATGGACACTAACCTCTCAATTGTCACTTTGATTAAACCAACCGAAGTCTTATAGTAAAAAACAGCTCTGTCATGCAAAATAAATTGCGGTAAGAAGTTTACTCAATTTCAAGTTAAATTCAATAAGTAGAGCTTTCATCTGCTAACAAACAAATCATCAATAGCAGCAAGATATAAATATAAAAGATAGCAGATTGAGAATGCATAAAGACAGATGCAACATTATGATAACATTTTCACCAAACCTTAATCACGGGTGATTCCTTAGTAACTGGACCAAAGTCATAGTTGAAGACACCAAGGCCAACAATATCAAGATTTCAATGTTGATCTTTCTAAACATTGAGTGAATACCTTGACTGTAGCTTCCAAGTACAAGGCATGAAAATCTGTTTACGCGCACCATGATTTTTTTTTCATTACTGTTTGAAAAGGTGTTTTCCCCTTGCATTTTTTTTATAACCGGGCTTCCTCTTTTTCTTATAACTAGGGTGTCTGAGTCAGCTTACGCACACCACGAGTAATCTATGAACCCACTTTTTTAAGACATTTTCTTTCCTGTTTTTTTTTGCCACTTGTACATTTTTTTTGTTTTTTAATAACTGGAGTGTCCAGGTCAGCTTACACTTACTTTCAAACAGGAATGAACAGTGAAAATCACAGTAATGAATAGTAAAAGGTACTTTCCCGTTGCACTCTTTTTAATAATAGGGTTGTCTAGGGTAGTTTACGCACACCACGACTAATCTCCGGACCCATTTTTTTTTACATTTTTTTTCCTATTTTTTTTCACTTATACATTTGTTTTGGTTTTTTTTATAACCAGGGTGTCCGGGTCAGCTTATTCGCACCATGATTTTTTGTTTAACGTATACATTTTTTTATATAACTGGGGTGTCCGGGCCAACTTATGCATGTCACAAATAATCCCAGGACCCACTTTTTTTTAACATTTTTTTCCTGTTTTTTTCCACTTATATTGTTTTTTATAACCAGGGTGTCTGGGCCCAGCTTTGCGCCCCAGGACTATTATTATTAAGAAAAAAGTAAAACAACTCGCTCAAACATTGTGCACACACTCACAAAACACTGTGGATTACAACAATATATTAACGATTTCGCCCCTCAGTGCACCTCAGCCCTTGCCGTGGGATCAGAGGTATTTTCGAATTTTCCACGAAACCAATTGGCATTACTAGATTGTTTGGGGGTAGTTTTGTATTTTCTCTGTATTTTTGCACAGTAAAATAATCATAATACCCATGAATAGGACCAAAAAGCACGGGAATCGCCAGGGATATTAAGGTTATTGTACATATTTTTTAAAATAGTTAAATACAAATTTAAAATGACCTATTTATTATTTTCAAGAAATGATAATTTACTATCATTATTCTAAAATATTTTTAATATAATAATACAAGCAATAAATGTTAACAAATAAAAAAAATTCTTTTTTAAACAACAATGACGATGTCATCGATTAGAATATTAATTATGTATAATAATATTTATAATGATAGCTATAATAATTGTGATAAAAATTCATTGGTCAATGTTAGTTTTATGAAAAATAACTTCTACGTCTTTTTTCATGTATAATATTTCAAATCTCATATCATGAAAAAAAAATATATGAAACCACGAGTGGACAAGACAAGTAGAAAAATTATGCCAAATTATCTAAACTAATAAATTAAAAAATTTCCCTACATTTCGCCAAAGTCGGCACCAAACTTTTTAACATGTAAAAAAATTGTTAATGGTCCTAAAGTTTTATATATATTATTTTTTGGATTTTTTCCTTAAAAAATAGGAGAGACTACTTATATATTGTGATATTTTTTTCATATTTACGTCTTAAAATATATATAAAAATTTGAACTGACTTTTCTTTAAAAATCTCACATTAATTTAATCTCAGTGTTCCAATTTTTTTTTAATATAATAATATAAAGAAAAAATCAATTTTGATAAATTTTAGGAGTTGCATTTTTTCTATCTATCAAATAAATTATTCGGCAAATAGTTACAACATGCCCAACAAACAATTAGTATGTTGCAGACAACAAATAATATATCTTTAGTCAATTTGATCAATTGCAGTTTTACTATCTACTAGTTAAATTATTACCAAAATAGTTAAAACAAAATCATCAATCAAATTGTTTGTTGCATAAAGCAAATCACTTATTTGTACTACAATTCAACGATTGTAATTTTACTATTTGTTAATGAAAGAATTCATGAAACAAATAAAAACATGCACAACAATCATAGAATTTTTTCTATTCCAATTGTACAATCTACCGATTAAATAATTATCAAAACAATTTTAACAATTGCAACATTCAATCACTTTTAGCGGAAAAAAACTCGTTTATAACAGATTCTATCAAATTACAATTTTACTAATTAAATATTAAAATAACAAATTACAATACACATAACATCAATCGATTTTTTACATAGAAAAAAAACTCGGTACAACACGCGGTAAATTCACTAGTCTTAACTATACTAGAGAAAACCATGTGTATAAGAGTGTAGAGTCGGTAGCTGATAAACAAGGTAGAAATCCGAGTCACCATTTAGGGACCGTCCGTGAGATAGTGATCTTGGAAAATCCAAGGACCTTCAGTAAGGACACATCCACGCCATCCATTTCATCAAATCTCGCGCACCAATCACTCTCCCTTTACTTTTTATTATTTATTAAAATAATATAATTCCATCCATTTTGTTAAAATTTATAAATAATTAAAAAAGTGGATTTATTCCTCCTCCATCATTTTCAGTAATGACTAACATTACTTAATTAGATTTTATACTTCACAATATATATTTTAATAAGGAAATATCTTCGAACCATTTTGTTTCTTAGATTTGATATCTTCGAACCCCGCTTTTGCCCCCTATCCTTGTTTCTGTGTTGCTTTTCTTGTGTAAAGCGCAACCTTAGCTAAAGGGATCCATCCCAGCCCTCGCCTGGCCTGGAGCCACTTCCGCCACTCCCCCATCCATCGCCTGGCCTGCCGCCACTTCCGCCATTTCCGCCACTTCCAACATTCCCCAACCCGTCTAATCTACTTTAATTTGCCAACCCTGGTCTAAAAAGGGTCATGCATCTTTCCTGGTAGCTACGTAACTACAAGGATGGGGTACCACCGCAAATTGAATAAAAGAAATTACTTGCTCAGGTTACAGGCGTCCTTAACTACCTAAACCAACAGATGAAATGGTTTGAACAAAGGGATGGAGTTCGGACAAGGAGTTCTCGGGGACTGAGACAGTCTTTGTACAAGCTTCAATTCGAAGCAGGCAACGACATGTTTCAGTCACATTAAAAAGTCTCGGTTGTTGCGATGGAAAAAGATGGGAACAATGAAACAAGAGAAAGTTTCACCATCCCTTCAGCACAACGGAGTTCCTCTCAATCCAAGGGTCTTTCTTTGACTCTCATTAGTCAATGCAATGCCGGGCGAGCGAATCGCGGCCTCACCGGTGTCTTTGAAGGACTTACCCTGAGAAAAATGTGAAGCATTTAAGACAGGTTGGCACTGGCCTAAGCTCAAATCCTTTTTAAAACAAAATGCACTTCAAGCAAAGTGATGATACCTGACAGGCTGGGATCCCATGATCATTCCACTGCAATTCAGTGCAGCTATGGCACTTTCTGCCTGTTTACAAAACAAATGGAATCAGAAAAGTGGGAATCCAATAGAAAAACAATGGAAATTGCTTGCATGAATGGATGAGATCAATCGGGAGCATCACAGCTGAATGTTTTACAGCCCTTACTTTTTATTCAAGTAACAATAACACACGCATTGTGTGGTTGCTGTGCCAGGAAGATGTATTGCAGACAATACCATGAACATCAGGAGAAAACACTTCTTTTTTAAAAAAGAAAAAAGAAAAAATGTAAGCACATAATCAATAGCTCTACTAAAAATAGAATAATCATATTTTATCACTAATACATGGTATGATACGTGCTGGTGCAGCTTTTATAGATATTACTATTGCTATTTTATATCTTCTCCAGGCCTCTCATTTTTCCCTTGAACAACTATCAGTTATTCAATCTAGTTCAACTCCATGCTTTTCGAGGTGAGCTAGATTTCACTCTCTTCACAATGACTCATTGCTCTCTTTGTCAAATTGAATAACTTCGTAATTAAATCAACACAAAAATTTGAGCAGTGCTTTCATAGATAAAGAGCATGTTTGTTACTTGCAGAAACCAATTTGTATGACCAGTGATCAATTTTCATTATAAGTTCACATCTAACCATAGATTCTACTTAAATGGCGCGCTATATGCTGAACTCTATTCCATTTCTTTTCTTTTTTCTTCTTTTTCTTTTTTTCATTTTCAAGACTTCCAGCCTGGTCAACCCTAAAACTGTCAAACTAGAAAGCATCTCTCTTTGAATTGAGACCACGCACATGATATTTTTTGACGAGGAATGAACACAAATATCTTAATACTATATAGCTCATCCAACAAATGCAATTCCTATCAATTTAATTTCCTTCAATGCAAACAAATAAAAGTCTGAAAGAAAAAGAACCTTGAGCACATGAACATGCAACACACACACACACAGGCTGAACCTTCAAGCATGAATATATAACAATCAAAGAAAGGACACAAAGCAATTCACAACAGAGAGAAAGGGTTGGTTAAGGTATTTTGTTCACAAGTTAATGGAGGGAGGTAGAGGAGGTGTTAGAAAAGTTTTATTCTCACTAATTTAAGTCTACCCATGAAACAGAATAGACAAATGACTGTGCTTACATCTCCAAATAAGCAAAACAAAAATTCTCAAGAGAAAATTGATATCAAAATAATCAAGAGAGCTCCTAAACCCTCACACCCAAAACTCCATTTGAAAACAGACAGCAGTTCATTCAAACCACCATCAACAAGCAGCAGACATATTTACACCATGGCAGCTATTGTTATGTGTGTGAACAACACATGAAAAAATAAGTTCATTTACTCATACAAACCAGCAAAAATAAAAGTCAAACATGTTATCAGTATGGCTCTGCATTTACATGAGTGTGTGCGTGTAAAACCACACAAGCCATCAATTTCATAAATGTAACGCAATTTTAAGAATTTTCAATAACTTCAAACATCATAGCTTACCATAGCAAATTCAACAAATGCAATACGAGTTGAATGCACATGATCCCCTAAAAGCCTCAAACGAGTGACCTGTCAATAATAATAATAAAAAAAAAAAAGTGGTCACTGAAGAGCTCTTGGCATCATTCACTTGTCTGTAGAGGGAGGATGGAGATGTTTTGATGCAATGCTCACCTCACCACATATTGATTCGAAGAAATTCTTGACCTCAACTTGAGAAATCTGCATTTAAATTAACTTAATAAACTGGATGAAATTAAGTAGGAGCGAAGTTGTCAACCAAATCACCAGGCATAACAGTACAGTACAATGTTAAATATGCAGCAGACAGTCGCATAGGACTCCAAAGTTCATTAATCTATTTAATGCAAAGAGGGGGTGCTACCTTTTTATCAATATTTGTACAGTAGACTGTTCTAGTGCACATCTCCCGTTCATCTTCAGACTGCATTTAGTTAAAATGTTGCTATCATCAAGAAAGCCACCTCCCAAGCATCAAACCTTAGTGTTTGCTAAAATAGCACAATCATACATAATTACAAACTTTAAAAAGGCCAAAATAAAATCCATTCATACCTGAGGGAGAAATGTAGGATTCACTGGAAGGATAGCAGTTTTTGAAGGTAGTACTCTGACTGGGTAGTATCCTAGCATGGTCCCGCCAAGGTTTAAAGCTGCTCTTGCCCCTTCTGTGGAAACAAATTCGACTTCATATGTAAAGAGCACTGATAATTACATATTAGATTGTGCAAAAAACAATGGATAAATAAAATATTGCTGGCAGCTGTTAACTTACGCTCAACAGCAAACTCAACAAAGGCAAAACGAAGAACTGAATGCGGATCACCACAAATCCGGCAATCAACAACCTTCAATCCAACATGTAAATGATGATGAGATTGCGGAAATCATGTTCCAAAAAAGGTACATGGCTTGAGAGAAAAGGTAGGCAATGCATTTCATTTTGATATGCCCATGGGTCTACCGAAAGTTGTGTGAGCCACAAAACATGTCAAGGACTGGGAAGGGGGTTTTAGATGTGTGGAATAGAAGTTTCTAGGTAGCACTGTGGTTGGTAATGAGTCCTAGGAATTGTGAGCAGATTTTGAACCAATTTTTTTTCTTTTTCAGATTCAACACCGTTTAAATGCAGACAGCCAAATATCTCATGAACTCCAAGAACCAATAGACAGTAAGGCTGAATGCGCAAGGGAAACCTTGTAATGAACAAGCACAATAAAGTATTAGGAAAGTATGTAAGCCTTCAATCACACAAAAACTGGATTGGTTCAGGGGTTACAAGAAATTTCAACCAGTTATTGTCTATTACATGATTGGAAAATGATCTTAGGCTACCTGGTTGTTTATAGCCCATGCACAGAATTTAGGTCACTTTTTCATTGTTCAATCCAAATAAATGTTGAACCTGACTTTTAAACATCCTTTCAAAACTACAATCTAAATTTGCTATGATATAAAACAAATAAAAAGGACTTTTAATCAACCGACATAATTCACTCATGAACATATCATAAAAAATAAAAATAAAAACAAAAACAATAAGAAATGAGGCACAAATTGACAAATAAAGAAATACAAGACAGTACCAAAACAATCACCACAAGGTAATTGTGTGCATATATGTGTAAGTAAATAATACCCCTATGACCTCTGGAAAAAAATAAGAATTCCTGCCATTATGTTTGTATGGAAACTATACTATATAATAGAAGATGATAGTAGAGATGTATTGACACTACAAATGTTTGAAAGTATTGAAAAGACAAACACTTCAAAAGCTCTTATGCAAAATAATGTCATTATAATATAATGAAACCAGCAATTTAGAACTGAGAGTATAAATTGCAACTCTCTACCAGAAGTTCATAAGAGTGAGAAGAAAAAAAATGCCACTAACAGGAACAAATGAGCCCAGTTCCATAATTAGCATCCATCATGAAAACTTCATACCAGATGAAAACAAGAAGTGGAAAATAAATGTACCAGTCAAATCATCACCATACTACCATAACTATCTTCGATTTTATGGAGTCCATTAGATTCTCACCAATGCGTGAAACTATTATTAGTAATTCTAATGAATATGGCATTAGCAGTTAATATAGCAAATAGATTGAATTGGTAAAGTAACAATGACAAAAATAGCTTTATTTGAAAGATACTCGCATGCAAACTCTAAAACAATTATGAGTTAAGTAACTAACAAGTAACTGTGGGTGCCAGCTAACTTTCTTTTCTATATTTCTTCTTACTGGGAGATCTCCTAAATATTAGTAGATGGTATGCACAGAAGCTCACTTAGTAAAGTTAAAGCCCATTCCATGAACCTTGATAAAATAAAATGAAAGTTATTCCTATCAATTGCACATTATTGAAATTTATTTCAAAGAGAAGAAAGAAAAAAATCCAATATAAAAGAAAAAATCGCAAGTGATAACCTAGCATTGATACACATTTACGACATTCTATCATTATACTTCTGTAAATTGTCTGTTCCAGCAGTGTTGTTGAATAGCATTAATTGCTAATACAATTGCATTTAGAAAAATTGTATGGTTAGCTTTGTTCACACTGTTCAAACCCTATCAGCTCCTTACAGTTTAGCCATGAGAAGGAAATTTCTCATGAATCTGCTAGTTTCAGTGTAGATAGCTTGCATTTGACTGGATTGTTGAGATAGACCTAGACTCATGCATCAAGTATAGCCAAACAACATTACTAATATAGAATTATTTTAGCATACCATCATCATCATTGTCAAGATGAGAAGCCAAGTGTTCTATTGTCATGTTCTGTTGGCAAGGCCTTCATTTTCATATGATGGTAAATCCATTTCTCAGCTTGCACAGAAATTTTGGGCAAGACCGTCACTTGAAACCGAAAATCAAATTTAGAATTAAAACATCCACATTACCATATCTTGCTGGAATTCATGTCAGCACAACCATGGGTTTTCAGGATTTCAAACCACAGAGATATCAGATCGTAACACATGGTTAAATCTCTAGAGACAAAAAATAAAATTGATTAAGACTTCTATTAGCATCTTCTAACCAGAATGCTAAGCACCATGTCAAAAAAATCTGAGAGTATGCAGAGCTTCACTGCCACGTGATGCCATGGCGGGATCCATTGCTGGACACCAATTGATTTTGCAAATCTTAAGAGATCAATTCATTAAAGATATGTTGAACAAACATTATAAAACATACAGATTTTTAACTCCGAAAACCTCAAAAATATAGGTGTGCTTCTAGATTTACAATTAAAGAGCCAAGTTTGCATTCTTAATTCTCATTCTGTAAGATGAACCCAACACAATAAGGAAATGAAAACCACTTCGCTGTGAAAGAAAGAAAGGTCATTTTGGAGTGAAACAGAGCCATCATAATATAAAGCTCATGAGAGCTAATATGGATAAATAGATTTGAAATTAGCCTTATTGTAGAAACTGCAAATTAACCAGCAAATATTAACAAGAAATGTAACTTACTTGTCCACAACCACTAAATAAGCCAGCAAGCCGCTCTTCGGTTACCTAAATTGTGAACCAGTTTCTCTAAACTCAGAACAGGAGCAAAACCAATAGCTATAAAAATCAATGCATCGAAATAAACATAGAACTTCTGCTATAGGTATCAGAAACTTGCATGTTGATCAATATCAGAAACATATACTGTTCGTCTAATACTGTCTTCTCGTTGGGCTCTATAAGCTCTCCCATTCATCCTTCTCCTCCCCTGGTTAAAGTCATTTCTTCGCTGTGAAAAACACAAGTAAAGCTTCAACAAGCATAACCAAGAAAAAGAAAAGTAAAAAATGTGTGGCTCATCACAGCAGCTTCTCTCATAGTTTTCCAGTGGCATTGCCATATTACTTTCAAAAATGAAATTTTTGTAACTTTGCCAAAGTTCTAAGACTTTAATAGAATACATGCACAAGAAAAGAGGAAGACAAAAGAGGAAAAAGAACTATCCACTGTGAGATGAAAGGCCAACCAGCTTAAAGCTAGTATTAATTGGTTAACAGCCATAGTACAGAGGGATCTTAGCGATGGTTAAGGAAACAAATGCCCAAGCAAGACCCAATAGATTCATTAATTTAAAGGCAATACCGGATCAGAAACCCACTTCATAACGTATGAAATTAATATTATAAAGAAGGAACAGTATACAGTAAGAGCTAAAATATATAAATAAGACAAAAAAAAAAATGGGAACACCGATTTTCATTTTGGAATTACTTAAAACGGCCAGAAAATAGGGGAAAAAAACAAAAACAAAAGGAAAGATTGAAATTGAGAAAACATATTGAAGATGGTAATTTTTTCACCTTCAAATTCAACCAACCACTTAATTTAGTATAGGGTTACGATAAAATAGCCCTTGTAGCATGCCCAGATATATCATACTGATAATGATTAAATAAATAAATAAATAATAATAATAATAATAATAATAATAATAATAATAATAATAGGAACCAAAAATAAAATAAAACCCCAGTCATCAGTGAAATCATAATAGGAGTTGTGGTATTCAATTTAATACTAACATTGCAACAAGTTGGTAAATAATTTTAGAAAAATCAACAACATGATTTTCATGACTGAAAACAAATGGATCAGTCATCAAAATTCAAAATTTGATAGGCGGATATAGTCTAAAAATTAGCAATTCAGTAACTTTATCAGATATCTTCAACAAAAAAACAATATTCGAAACTGCAAAATCTGGCAGACCCCATTAGTCAATAACACAGAAAAACCCAAATAACACATTGATCAGAAAATTTGATCAAAACCCTCCAATCAAAACTAAATTGATTGCTGTAAGAACCTGTTAAAAAACACATAAAAACAGAAATTCAAGATCAAAATAGAAATGATCAAAGAGAAAGAAAAAAAAAAGAATTACCTTTTTAGGGAAGTTGTCATTGGCTGACTGCTTGATAGGCACTGGAAAATTGTTGAGATGAAATTGGTTTGGATTGCTTTTATTGTAAGATGATGGGAAAAATTCCTTAGCCAAAGGATTCAACTTGGTGAACATATCCACAAGCTTTTGAACAGTGAATTCAGATTCTGATTTTGGGCTTGTTTCTGAATCCAAATTATTGTTGTTATCATTTTTGTTGGTTGAGGTGTCGCTGTTGTTGTTGGCAGACACCGCAGCCTCACTGGTAATCTCAGCAACCGCAGCCATGGATGGATACTCAAAAAACCAGAAAGACTTTAGCTATATTTCTTTATTAAAAATCAGCAACAACCACTACTGAACAGAAAATCCTACAACAAGCTCTCTTCTTTTTTTTTCCTGTTTCTATCAGTGAAAAGAACAAAAAAAGAAAGAACGAAGGAGATAGACAGAACCAAATAGAAATAGAGAATGCATAGAAATGTAATTGGCTTATAAATAGATAGGCCTTAAGGAGAAGACGATGATGAAGATGATGAATTCTGACATAAATAATAAATACTAAGCAGAAATGGAAAGAAATATAATAGAAATGAGTGATCAAAGTTGTTATTTTTTTTATTTTACTATAAAGTAAGTAGAGAGAGAGAGAGAGTAAGTTAGGGTTTTTGGTAGTGGAGGTTGAGAACGTGAGCAGAACACAGCAGTTTTGGCTTCTTTCTTGGTTCGGTGCTGGTTTGGAATTATAGTTACGGTATTTTTTATTTAAAAATAATATATTTTATTTAAAATTAATATTTTTTATATCAGAAAATAATTTAAAAACAATAAAAAATTAATGTAATAAAAAATAATAATTTTTTAAAAAAAATATTTAAAATGCAATGAAAACAGTGCTACAGCTAGCGAGAGGGTTGAAGTTGTATTTATGAATTAAAAATGGATAGGAAGGACAGCTAACGTAAGATGACTCAAGCAAAGCCTGCAACTTTTGGGAAGAACTGCATACTGTTCCAATAAATAAATACATAAATAAAAAAACATAGCTTAGAAAAAACGAAAGAGAGTTATGTTTGGTTGTGCTGTATCAAATGTACGATATGGACTCTCTGACACGTGACATATATAATATTTGTAGTTTTTAAAACTATAATAATTACTATTTTTATGGATTTTATATAATGATGTTTAATAATTAAAAAATAAAAAATATTATTTCTACGACTATGTAATCTTCATACTTATTTTGAGAATATAAAAATTCAATCTCAAATTATTTCAAAGATACATTTGTTTTATATTCTCTATATATTTTAATAAAATTATTTATGTAATTAAGTGACTATATAAAAATATGATTAAGATTGTTTTTTAAAGTGTTTTTCATTCAGAAATATATCAAAATGATATTTTTTTTATTTTAAAAAATTATTTATGACATCAGCCTATAAAAATGATAATATAATGCTAAAAATAATAATTTAGAATAAAAAATAAAAAATAATTTAAAAAAAATATTTTTAAAACATAATATTAAACAGACATCAAAATATTTTGTAGTTGTTGCTGCTGATTGCGCAGCTTTTCTTTATGAGAGACTATGATGTGAGAATTTAAAAAAAAAAAACAGAAAGAAAAAAAAAGCACAAGCATACACCCAGACATAAATATTTCTTAATTACGTCCCTGCTTACCTGAAGAAATATTTATGTAGAGGATGGATTAGAAAGGTTGAATGAGTTTAGATATTCATTGAACGAATATCATTTTATTGATTAATATAAATTAAAAAAAAAACAAATAATTTTAAGCATTAAGGGAAATAAATTTTCTTATATGATTATCTCAAAACCCAAACTCCTAGGGGGGGAAGTATATCTCCTTAACTATTAAAGCCTATCTTTAATTACCATTGAAACCAACATGATATATGTTACACTAGCAAAGTCATCTGCTTTCATTATAGATCGGATTAAATTTTTAAGAAAATCTTCAAAAACTATTAAGAGAATAAATATT
This sequence comes from Salix purpurea, assembly GCA_027405865.1. Classification (NCBI taxonomy): domain Eukaryota; kingdom Viridiplantae; phylum Streptophyta; class Magnoliopsida; order Malpighiales; family Salicaceae; genus Salix; species Salix purpurea. The sequence goes on along the minus strand of JAOWLH010000020.1, from coordinate 8,260,676 downwards.
TTTTAACATTATCATTAAATTTAATTTAACTTAACGGTTCAATCTTGAAACCTATTAATTTAACTCTATGTTTAACTCAAGTTTATAATTAAATAATACGATAGTTGATCTAGAGTGAATCGATCAATTTAATAGGTTTAAATACAGCTTGAATGCCGCATAAACATAACATTGTTTTTCTTATAAAAAAAAACATACAAGGTGTATGAGTAATCCTTAAAAAAAAAAAAAACAATTTTTAAGTGATTCTCAAACATCGGTAATCTCACAAGTCTTTTCTTTCTTCATATATATATATATATATATATATATATATATATATAATATACTAACAAATGAAATTCAAATTGCTTACACACACACATACACACATATATATATAAACAATTTGAAATTCATTAATTAGTATATTATCATTATAATTTCTATAAAGCTCAGATAATAAAAAAATGAAAATAGACTCATAGCTAAAAATAATAATTATTCAAACTGTGAGTGAAATCTCGACCTCACGAATTTAGGTACTTTCTAATGAGAGTTATATTTCTTTTTTTCAGGCTGTCCATAATAATTATTATTTTTCTATGTGTGGAGAATCTCTTACCAATACTCATCAATGGTGTAAAGTGTTGCCCTACCATACCTTACTGGGAAAAACTAAATTATTTTTCTACTTTAAATCCTTTCTTCAATCAATTATATACCTTTTTTTTATTAATATAGATATTTGGATCAACTTACACATATCTCGACTAATCTATTATATATCCTTGAATAAACTAGTAATTGACACTAGTAAGGAAAAAAAAAACTTAAAGATTAAGGGGAAATCAAGTTAAATTATGAACTCTATATCATATAAATTTAAAATTCTAATTATTTGGATTCCTGAAAGCATAGATCTAGGATTATTAGAAAAAATTAAGACTCAGTGTTCCTTTATGCATGTGTTTCTGTCAATTATTCATTTTAGCCCTATATTTATAATCTGATGAATTATTTTTAATGCTCTTTAAATTTGTTCAATTAACCCAATTTTTTTTAAATTGTTCAGTTTGCCTAATAAGTAATCTCTATCAAGTTTTAATATTAACCATCTATAATAATTATGTGGACTTATTGAAAACTTTTATTTATAGGATGGTTTTTATATTTATGTAGGATTTATATCTCTAAATAAATCATCATGGAATAAAAATGATTTTACTAAAAAATACTTCAGAGAATATAAAAAAAAATATGATTAAATAATTTTTACACCAATTTGGTTTATTTCTGTTTTAAAATTGATTTCCAACTATTTTCATAAGAAAAATTAAGCCATCCTCTATTTCTAAATAACATTGAGAGGTTGATTTTTTTAAAAAAAAAAAAAAATATATATATATATATATATATATATATATATATATATATATTTGATATTTATTTATCTTTTAACGTATACAAAACATTCACCCATTTTGGGATGTAATATCTGGAAAAAAAGAGAGCTTAAACTAAAGATTGATAATATCATATTTAGTTTTTATTTTTAACATTTTATTGTTTGTTTCATGTTAGATTTATAGATTTTTATTTACATTAGTATTTTTAAGTTAAAAAGCTATAAGGAGAGTTAGCTTGATGACCTTCATTTAGTATTTGTTTAGTAGTGTGGTTGAAATTGTTTTTTAAAGTAATTTTTATTTAGAAATATATTAAAATGATAATTTTTTTAAAAAAATATTATTTTTAATATTAGTACATGAAAATAATCTATTTTTTTTTATTATTTAAATTTTTATACATAGTAAACTAACCATAATATCATTGAATAAGACAAAAACTGAGAGTTTTTGAGGGGGTATTACCGAAATTTCACATTTTCAATTCACAGTAAAATAAACATAATCCCCCTATGAAGACAAAAACCAAGAGTTGTCGTCGAGGTTGTTATTGGAATCGCATATTTTTTGAAAATATATAAATAAGGATATACCCTCATATAAGATAAAATCTAAGAGTTGATTATAGGGGTGTTTATGTAATTTATAATTTTTTAACAATAGTTTCTACTGAATACTATGGGCACGTCATCTAGACATACCGATGGTATTCAGCCTCACATCCCATTCGGGCGACGCGTATGGTGTCGTTCGGTGGTAAAAATGTCCAGCCGACGTCTAACCTGATGTGTCATCGTGTCGCACATTATGATCGAAGACGTGACAGTGATCAGTTGATCTTTTTTCTCCTTTTGTTAAAAATGCTCAACTGGTGTGCGGCCGCACACAGTGCATGATAAATTACATGGCAAACCCCTTTGTTTATGATTTTTTTCATTTCAATCCCTGTTGTTTTAATAGTTTTGTACATTCCTTATTTATGTTATATATTTTTTTTTTCAATTGTGTCTTTTAATTGAAATTGATTTTAGATTTTGGTTTCATTTTGGTCCTTATTCTTTTAATTTTAGGATTGGTGTTAAATCCCTTAATGTTTTGTCATTTATTTTATTTTTTGTTGCTCTTTCGTTAAAAAAATTAGGTGTTTTTTTATTCTTCGGGGTAATTTTGTTTTTCAATTATTTACCAAATAATAATAATAATTTAGTTTATTTCTTGTTTGCTCTTTTGTTAATAATATAATAAATATCAATAATGACAAAAACAATTATAACAATACTAGTTAGAATTTCAATGTAAAAATAACGGTGCAGGTTATCTTAAGGAATATTATTGTAATAATGACAACAATTATAACAATAATGATGGTGGCAATGATAGTACTGCTAATAATAATCAGAAAATACTCCATATTGTTTTTGTTCAAAATTGACTTCTGAAACTTTTTTATGTATGATATTTCATATTTAATATCATGTTAACAAAAAACATATGAAGTCATGTGTAGACAAAACAAGTAGAAATATTGGGTCAAATTATCTATAATAAAAAAATATATGAGTCAAAACCAAATATTTAACATGTAAAAAAATGTTAATGGTTCTATATTTTTTTAGGATACTATACATCTAAGTGAAATAATCAACCTCAAAACTTTTAATTATATATATATATATATATATATATATATATATATATATATATATATATATATATTCATTTTATTATAGATAAAACGTTTAAAAAAATTATCATAATTATTTTTAAGATTTTTTCTCTAAAAACCTTCGCTATAAAAACCTTAGTTTTGATGATGCTACAAAACTGCGATTAAGGTTTAAGCTCTAAAAATGATCAGTTTTTTAAAGATTATTTTTAAGGTTTTTTCTCTTAAAATAATTTATATTTTAATATTTATTTAATATTAACACCTTAATATATATATATATATATATATATATATATATATGAACTAAGTTTTTTTTTTTTATAAATCTCAAATTAATTCAATCTCAATGTTTTGAAATACTTTTAATATAATAATATGAAAAATAAATCTTAAAAAATAAAAATAAAAATTTCTTTTTAAATAAAAATAACTTTAAACAAAAAATATATCAAGTCACATATAGATAAAACAAATTAAAAAAACACAAAAATAACAAATTACTAACAACAGAAGATTCACTAAACATGCATAAGAGAAAATTTCACTATCATTTCACGCCACCAAACCTGAAGTTATTTTTTTTTAACACAAGCTGTATTTAATACAAGGATAAGTTACAATAAAAATAAAAGTCAAAACTAAGAGTATAGGTACATAAATACAAAAAAAAAGAGTTATCGCAAAAGGACCAAAAAAATAAAGAGATTGAAACTAAATAAAAAAAATAAGAATTTAAATACAAAACAAAAAATTATATATGTTAAAATGAGGTACAAAAAATTCTCGCTACGGCGAAGCGCGGACAATGACTACTATCTTTTTATATCCTTAATTACTATTAATAAAATATTGTAGAACTAGAAAAACTTAAAAATTATTCAAAGAATATCAAATAAAAAATTGGTTGAAATTAAATAAAGAAAATAAAAATTATTTATGTACTAAATAATATTGTGGTTTATATTTGTTTTTCTATAATTTTTTAAAACTATTATTTTGTCACTTTATATATCCATACCTTGCTTTTTGGATGATGATTCCATCTTCTTGAATCTTGTCTTGATAATCAAAAGGATCATATATCTTAAATGATCAATAAAATGAAAGGTTGATACCATGAATCTTTAATATTTAATAAATATTATCTTTAATGAATCTTGAATTGATTTTCTCATAATACTTGAGACAACCTATCGTCTTGTTTCAAGAATTTTTTACATATCATAAAACCTTGAAAAAAGTTATATTAGTAATACTAAGCAATAGATCCATAATTGCATAATTCAATTAAACATTATTCAAATCAAAACATTACATGATAAAATTAATGCAACATCTATTTTATGTTGGTTTAGGACATTATTGTAAAACATACATTAAACAATATTAATATATATATGTTGTCAATAAAACATGATAAAATACATAAACATAAATTAAACAATACCAATCGCATATTAGAGTTATACAGTATGAATAATATATTTTGTTATCATTAAAATTTTAGATGATTGGTGTGAATCTAGACTAACATTAGAGAGTAATCAAAAATTGATAAGGAAAAGACAAAATTATTGATTGTCCGAGTTTCAACAACAAAAAAGCTTACTATGATGTCAATGGATTTTGTTTAATATGAAAACTCTTATTTGTGTGTTTATGACCCTTAATATACCGAAAAACATAGGTTAGGCTTGAGGACTTTTTATTATAGGTTGATTTTTGCTTTTCAACTAATTAAATATTGTTTTAAGGTAAGATATTAAGTTTATTGAGGTGTATAAGTGTATTTTTAGGTTTTCTAGTGGGAGGAAAGGTTGGTAATGAGGTTTTTAGGATTAAGAGGGCAAAGTTTTATTTTTTGACCACTTGAGATGCTCAAAGCTAAACCAATAGATGATGCTCATTGGTAAGAGCTTGAGATTAAGGGGTTATTTTTCATGTGTTTTTAGGTTTAAGCAACTAGAGATTTATATGATCGTTAACTTCAGAACCCGTGAAATTAATTGAGATGCTCACAAACTGGTCCGAATATCCACGTTAGTAAAAAAAATTGTATAGGCTTGTAATTTTGGCTTTCTCTTTAAGGCTAAATACATGGCCACTTTTTCCCAATTGACTACAATTCATTATGATAATTTAATTTTTTTTGAATATTATTTGATTAAACACCATCCGAGTTTTAATTTGTTTTCGGATAAGGTTATAATATTAGTGAACACCCCTTTTATACAACCTGTTGCAATGATATTTTTTTACAATCTTGTTTGGTAGCTTTTCCGCACAAACTAATTTTTATTGTTGTATTTGCACAAAGAAACAATTTAAAAAAAAAATAAAGTTATTAAACCAAATTTAATCTACTACTTGTGTATGTATAAAAGGGGTTAATAAAACATCATCTTGATAGATTTTTAAGAACCAAATCGAGTTTTAATTGGGTGGTATTTGGGCTCGCTAGGTTGACATGGTCACGTATGATCAACTCCTACCCATTTCAATTTGAAACTTGGCATTTTCTTGGTCATAATATTTAATAACACTTCCAAAAATCTCCATATTATGCGCATGAGTTATGCAATTTTTTTTTTTTTTTTTTACATATTCATCAAAATTATGAAGAGTTTTTTTTTTTGAAATTTAAACTTACTTTTATGATTAGATAAATTATTATCTCAAAACTTTATATTATGGAAAATATTTTTTAAAAAGAATTGAGCTCTGACGTTAAGCAGCAGCAGTCTAGCCCAGCAACAACCTTCCAACGCTTCTCTCAGCCACCACAAACCACCATTTCCGACGCCACCACCATAGGAAGAACCACATCGGCCTCCTATACACGACAATATCGGTAGGTGAGCCTCTTGTCATTATCAGTCGATCGCCCTGATATTGTTCACGTAGCACGTGAACAATGCATAAGTGAATTAATTCATTCTGCACTATTCACGCAATACATAAATAGTGCAACATCTTGATTTTATGTTTTTCTTAAAAAACTCTTAGATTGGCCTGCTCTCGGCCCAACCCAAGTCCAGCAGAGTTAGGCCTTTTAGCCACACTCGGCTGGGTCAAGCCATTTAGTTGGGTCAATCCCAAACTGATTTTTTTAAAACAAATATAAAAAACATTTTTTTTATAAAGATCGGTCTTAATGAAAGGGAAAGGTGTGTAACTATGTTTAACCCCACAACCCTGTTACTTTTCGAATGATTATGGATCAAAAAGTTGAGAAGATCAACGGAGCCTTAAATGAAAATTTGAAACTTGCAACTGAATTTGACATTAGAATTATATCTCTACAATATGTGAATAGAGATCCTGAAACTCTGTATGGATCACGAATGTTGTTCCTGAGGATATTTTACCATATGCTGTTCCTCGATCAAATAGCTAGGGATCATAGAGGCCTTCATATATATATATATATATATATATATATATATATATATATATATATATATATATATATATATATATATATATATATATATATATCTAAAAGATAAATCGCGTGCCATTTTTATTGTAGATAACGATACTGTTCACATAGACACATATTACTATTCATTGCGACAGTAATATATAAAACTTACTATTAATATATATTGTCGTTAACAATGAATGATATGTTTAGGTAGCCGAGATGGTGAAGGCGCGCGAGATTAATAGAAAGGGCGTGGGTTCTAATCCCACTCTCGGTAGCTTTTGATTTTGCATTAAAATAATTTCTATTTTGCATGGAAATGTGATTGATTTTTTTTTTAAATTTTTTGTTTAGAAATATATTAAAATGATAATTATTTTTTTAAAAATTATTTTTAACATCAGGACATGAAAATGATCTAAAAACATTAAAAAATACAATGTTTGGACAATGTTTGTTTTTTGTCCGTATTTATTCATTTATGCTTTTAGATTATTATTTTTTTCAATTTATTTTTTATCGGGGTTTTATTTTTATTTGGCTCCTTTATGAAATTTTAATTTATGTTGGTGATAATTTTAAAATCTTTCCCCATCATGTTTTGGTTAAACTTATGAACAATCTTTCCCCACAATCCCTTGGCCAAGCAGTCGATTAACATGGATCATTAGTAGAAGTAGCAGCGCATGGAGATGCATGGGCAGAACAAACTATTTCGAAAACACCAACAGTTCATCCACGGAGAGCAATGGCGAGAGGCAGCTCCTTTTTCTATCTGCATGCAGCTGTCCCCGTAGAGCTTGCTGCAAACATCCTCATGAAACGAAGAAAAGGGTCAAAGGCAATGTGAGAAAAAACAATGAAGATGTTTCTCATGAAAGAGCTTATTCACAAGGCCTGCTGCAAATGGAAAAGCAATTTCTTCCTGTAAGTTGATAGATGCCATAGCTTGCGAGCAGAAGCGCATACGATCGAAAAATACTCCTAGCTAGGGTGGGAAGTACAGAGAGATGCAAATAGTAGGCCAAAACGACATCGGTGAATGCAAACAGCAGGATAAACATACCAGGGCTTCACGAACCAGAAGTTTCTTAAAGATAACGACAACACCCCAGTCAGTGTGGCAGTACGATCTTGCTTGGTTAGCCAACCCCATCACACCCACAGCTGCGCAATGCGGGGGTTGTACCCAAATCAGCTTTTGAAGAGGTACATAAGAGATCTTTCTCAGTGAGTTTTAAAATAGATTTTTCAAAAATTTAACTTTTTTTTTAAATTAAAAATCTTTAAATTTATTTTCATGTGTTATATAAAAAATGATTTTTACAAAATAAAAAATATTATTTTGATGTATTTTTAAACAAAAAAAATACTTTTAAAAATAACATCAACTACACCAAACTAACACAAAATAAATATAATATAATGATAGATTTATATAAAAGTGTGGTAGTTAATTTATAAAAATAAATATAATAATAAAATTAAAGAATTTTTTTTTTTTGTTGTGGAGTAATGGTTTTTATTAAGAGTTTTCTCAATTATACACACACACACACACACAAACAAACACGAGATTTTATTCAGAATAAATATCCTTCGTGACTTTCCTGGCATTTTTCCACTCGTTAATTATTTACTTTGTTTTTATTTTCACTAACCTTGTTAAAGAACAATCTTCTAATTGATGTGTTGTTTTAATGTAAGAACCAGTTAGATTGCCCGTATTATATTGCGGGTTTAACTAATAATTTTTATAATTAATGGATTGAAACAATTAATAGGTTCTGCCAGTTTTAAAATAAAATATAATATTTACACATGCAAGATTTGATATAATGAAACACATCTAAGTACAACAACACTATCATAAAGTCTTATCAACAAAGATATAAAAATGGATAATTGCTTCAAAATAGTTTCAACACAAAGGTGTGGGAAAACATAGTTTTTTCCCTAATCGTTGCATCCACATTTATGTTAACATTAGTCTACATGCGTGGTTTGATATGAATAGAAGACAAAATACATAAAGTGACAATGAATGTTGCTAGAGTACATCAATACATCCATTGATAGATCCAAGGATAGCAAACCAGCATACAAAAATAACTTTGCAGCAAAAAAATATAGCACCTAAATTAATAATTAAAGCAATCGAAGCACGTGGCAACCAGGTCATAAGAAAAGAAAAAAGAAAAACTGAAATCACCAAGACATGTTGCGACAAACCATAGGAAAAAATATAAAAAAAGAAAATTTGAAAATGTTTTATTTTTATTTTTTGTTTTAAATTAAATTTTTTAGTGTTTTTAGATAATTTTGATATATTGATGCTAAAAATAATTTAAAAAAAATAAATAAATAATTATTTTAATGTATTTATAAATGAAAAATATTTTGAAAAATAACTTCAACTATATTTTTAAACAGTCTCAAAATCTTGCTATTAATGGGTGTAAATTAGAGTGTTTGTTTGTTTATCTGTTTAAAAATTGTGTTAAGATTTTTTGAGTTCTTTTAAAAAAAAATTACTTTATATATATATAAAATACTCTAACAAACAATAAGTAACCTTAAAAAAACAATCTTATTTTGGACAAGGGTTAAGTAGGCAAGTGGAAAAATCAATTAGCTTATCGTCAGTATTAAGATGACGATCCCATTTGAAATTAGCTGGATAAAATGTCGAAATAAATTACATAGCTAAGAGAAAGTCAAATAGCTTATTAATGAGCTGACACCTAATAAATGCTCACATAATAACCTGGTGTGATAAAAGATAACACGCACCAAAATAGACAAAAAATAAAAGAAAAAAGGAAAAGTCAAAGCTAACCAACAAAAAAATTAGACAATCATGACAAATACAAAAAACAACCGAAAGAACTATTAAAATTCATAATGAAAACTCTTACAATGCACAATAATAATTTGAACTCTTTTTAGTATATAGTAATATGCTAAAAGGTTCATGCAAACCCTAAAACCATGTAGAGTTCTTTGACAAGACAAACTCTCAATGTGAATCAAGAGACATCACATAAACACATCAAATTAAAACTTTACCTAGATTCTTTACGAAACATTCCTTTCCATGTTAGAATTTTGATAATTATTTAATTGGTAATTTGTACAATTTTAATCGAAGAAATTATGTTAAAATAAGTCACATGCTCTGTGTAACATACTAATTGATTATTGTGTATGTTTTATTTGTTTTATGAATTCTTTCATTAGAAATAGTAAAATTATAATCGTTGAATTGTAGCGCAGATGAGTAATTTGTTTTATGCAGAAAGTATTTTGATTGATGGTTTTGTTTTCACTACCTTGGTAATAATTTACTTGGTAGATACCAAAACCACAATTGATCAAATTGACTAAAGGTATGTTATTTGTTACCTGCAACATATTAATTGTTTGTTGGACATGATTTAACTATCTGCCGAATAATTTATTTGACAGATATCAAAAATACAACTGCTAAAATTTATCAAAGATTATTTTTCAGAATTTTTCTTCATATTATTATATTAAAAAAATTTAGAACATTGAGATTAAATTAATGTGAGATTTCAATTTTTTATATATATTTCAAGATGTTAATATGAACAAAATATCACAATATATAATTAGTCTCTCCTATTTTTTTAAGAAAAAAGTCCCAAAAATAACATATATAAAAATTTAGGACCATTAAAAAATTGTTACATTTTAAAAAATTTGTTGTCAACTGTGGCGAAGGGCAATTTTTTATTTTATTATTGTAGATAATTTGATATAATTTTTCTACATGTCTTGTCTATGTGTGGTTTTGCATATTGTTTTTGTGATATGATATGAAATATCATGCCTAAAAAAGATGCGAAAGTTATTTTTCACAAAAATAACATTGACCAATAAATTTTTGTCACAATTATTATAGTTGTCATGATAAATATTATTATATATAATTAATATTCTAATTATTATTGGTCATACTATCAATGACACCGTAATTATTGTATGAAAAAGAAATTATTATTTTTTAAGATTTATTCCAGATATTTTTTGTCACGACCCGATTCCCGAATCCGTGACCGGCACATAGGCATGGTCCCCCTCCAAGGTTCCACACCTATGCGAACCCAAACTTATACACAAACTTATCATTCAATTTCAGAATTTAACGCAGCGGAAATAACAAAGTAAACTTTATAACATAATTCGATTGTCTTTATACAAGAGTTGATTACATACAGTTATAATTGTGGAGCACTAACTCGACATATGAACAAAAGTATCAAGTACAACCAAAATAGCAGGTTCCAAGAGTATGACAAAAATGACTTGCTAGCAAGCTACGACCCTGAAAATAATAAATAATGAGGAGGTGAGTTCAACAACTCAGTGAATAGATAATATCCAATATACACATACGAGATAATATAGCAAAGAGAAGTATAATATCAAATCGGCTCGAAGTTCTTGCAAGGAGTTTCTCAAATAGGTCATAACAAACATGTGATAGGTAAAGCTCATCAGAAAATCAGAATGCAATGAGCATGAGGCTCCGTACTGTGGGATGATTAGTCTACATAGGTTGGTGACTCCCCCGACCAACTAGGGTTTCAGATACGATGTGCACAAAGGCTAACACTACCCTGTTAGCATGGGTATTCTGACTGGCATACCATAGGTATATCTTATAATCAAACAAACATATTCATATCTCAAGGCTCAACTCATGGTATCAATCAAATGAGGAGCTATCAATTCACAAACAGATATAGGCTCATATTAAGAACATATATTCAACAAATGATTATGCTTTATCGTATCAAGAATATAATCAAGGTATATATTATCAAAAAGCATAATCCAATTCATACTAGCAAATTCAAATATTTATACTATTTCTCATGCATATTAAATATTATTCACTCACCTGACTTAAGAGCAAACAAGGTTCAGAAGCAGAATGTTGACGAAATCTTACTAATGTCCCGCGGGTTGAATATCGGGATTATCTGAATATATAAAAGAAGATATACTCAAAAAATGACTCAAAAGAAGTAAAATACCTTTAATAACATATCTAAGAGTTCAACTCATAATCCTATGTGTTTTTGAATCAAACTATCCATTATTCGCAAAAACCTAAAAACAAAGGTTTCTTCCGAAATCTAATTCCAAATACACAATTCATAAGATTGATAATAACTCATCAAATAAGCTTCAATTATCCATCAAACCAATCTGAAATATTAATACTCCTCTTAGGGACCATTCTGATTTTTTCTTATATTTTTAGGGTCAAATTGTAATTTTATCAAATTGAAGGACTAAATTGAACACTTCATAAATTCATAACTATCCTAAAATCTTGTCCATAATTCATCCTCAATTCTGTCCAGAATCTCCAATTTCACTCCAGGGACCAAACTGAAATTTTCCAAAGTTAGGGGACTAAACTGTAATTTTCACCAAAAAGGACCAAAATGAATTTTCATCATCTTCAACCTTAACCCAGAATTCTAGCAAGGGATTTTCGAAATTTCTCAACATTATTTCACCATTTTTCTCAATATTTTCTTAAACCAAATATCTCAAAACTTCAAAATCATCTACAATCAAACTAATTAAATCATTGCCCATCATATTCAACCCTTAACATCTCTCTTAATTTATCAATCACACCCAAAGAAAATTCTCAAACCCTAACAATCAATACAAGCAAAAATCATAGCTAATAATCACATTTATACATAATAAAACAAACACATTACCTTAACAACTTATTTCTCCTTCTTCTTTTCTCCTCCTCTTCTCTTTCCCTCTTTTCTCTTCTTCTTCTTCTTTCTTCCTCTCTTCCCGATTCTCTCTCTCAAATTTCAGATCTATTTCCTTTTTTTTTTTTGTTTTTGTTTTTCTTTTCTTTTCTTTTCTTTTCTATTTATATTTATAAGCTTATGCAATTACTACCCTGCCCTTAATTTATTTACACACCTAATTCTAAGCCACCAAGGGCACTCATGTATTTTCCCTTTTAAAAATTTCAGAATACTACATTTTTATATTAAACATATTTTAGAATACTGATTGTAAATTATTATTTTTTAAAAATAATAAATACATCACATATATATATATATATATATATATATATATATATATATATATATATATATATATATATATATATATATTAAGGTGCTAATATTAAGGTGCTAATATTAAATAAATATAAAAATATATAACCAGTCTCACATATTTATATGAAAAAATATTACAAATAAGCATTATTATTATTTTGAATGCCTGAAAATTTCAACTCCTAATAATATTAAAAAAAGAAGTTAAAAAACTCAATAAATGACAAACAAAAATAAATACTATTAGATTTAAAAAGTTATTCGACTTGAAGAATAAATAAAAATAATTTTAAAAAACAAAGAGAAAAAAATAATAAATACCAATTTTTGAACGATCACCAACACAAATTAAAATGTAAACATTAAAAAATAACCTTAATAACAGTGGAAATAATAAAAACTGGTGAGACCAAGATTACTATTAGAGAAAAAAAATCTATTAATTTTTTCATTTTTATAAGATTTATTCCTCATATTATTATATTAAAAATATTTCAGAATAATGATATAATTTTTTTTCCCAAAAAAACCTAGGTCATATATATATATATATATATACATACATATATATATATATATATATATATACATATATATATATATATATATATATATATATATATATATATATTATAGTCTTACATATTCAAAATAAAACGAAACTTAAAAATAATCATAATAATTATTTTGAATGTCTTATCTATAATAATTTGAATTTTCAACACCTAACAATATTAACAAAAAATCAATTAAGAAAAAACAAACAAACAAAAAAAGAAGCCAGGGGAAAACACCTTTTTAAATAGTAATAAATAGTTAAAATCATTGTTAATTTTGGAGAAAAAAAACGTGATGGGCGTAAGCCAACACAAACACTCCGGTTATCAAAAAATAAACCAAAAAAATGTATAAGTGGAGGAAAAAACAGTAAAAAATATTATAAAAAAGTAGAGCGAGAGATTAATCGTGGTGCGCATAAACTGCCTTGGACACTACGGTTAGAAAAAAAAGTTTTAAAGGGAAAAAACGTTTAAAAAGAAAAAAAAAACATTCAATTAATACATCTTCAAGTGCTATTTAATTATTTTAATGTATATATATACTAGTCATTGTGGCAGAACCATATTTTTTTCAATGCAAAAAAATAATAATTGTGTAAGATTTTTTTTTATTATAATATAAATTTAAGCAAAATAATAAATTTGTGCATAATTCCTGTGAAGTGCAAGTTTTCTATAAAATATATGAATTTTAAATTGATATAAATTTATATGTTTAGTAGGTTTCAACAAAATAACTAACATAAAATATCATCATCATTAAAAAAAAAACAAGAAGATTCAGATATCTAAATTATTGAATTTATTATATTAAGATTAATTCATTTTATAATTCAATCTAAATTAAACACAAAAATAAAATATAAATTGTGAAAACACAATAATAAAATAACAAAAATAAGTAGTTCATTTTTTATCTCCAAAAAGAAGAAAACATAAATCAAAAATCAATCTTTATGTTACCATCATTATCATTATTATAACAGCTAAAATTATTATCAACATTACTGCCCAATCAATTTATTTGAGGGTATTATGATTATTGTACTATGCACATATATGATTTTTTTTTGAAAATACCTATAATACCATAACATTATTTTAAACACATTTTACATAATAAAATAAATATATCAAAAACTAATATATATTTTTAGAAGTTCTACGACATCCCACGCGTCATCTGTAATGTGCATGAGCTTTGAAATTGACGTCGCGCCTGACAACACACCCACAACACCGCGATAGAAAATATAATTAAAAATTGGTAAATTACCAACACACCCCTATAACCAACTCTTGGATTTTGTCTTATAGGGGGTATATACGTCGTCCTTATACAACTCGTGGTGCGCATCAGCTAACCCGGACACCCTAATTATAAAAAAAGAGTCCGAGAATTAGTCATGGTGCGCTTAACCTCACCCAGAGATCCTGGTTATAAAAAAATATAAGAGTTAAAAAAAACAAAAAAAGTATAAGCATGAAAGCACTGTAGCAATCCATATTGTTTTTTTTTTTTAAATCAGTTTTGAGAATTAGTTGTGGTGCGTTTAAGCTGGACCGGAGACCCCGGTTATAAAAAAAATGTATAAATGAATAAAAAAGGTATAAGGAAAAAAATAATAAATTGGTTTGGGGATTAGTCATGATGCGTCCACGCTGGCCTGGACAGCCCGGTTATCAAAAAACAAATTTGGTCCGGGGAGTGGTGGTGGTGCGCTTAAGCTGACCCGGAAATCCTGGTTATAAAAAAAATGTATAGGTGAAAAAAAAAATGAAAAAAGGTTTAAGCTGGTTGAGAGACCATGGTTACAAAAAAATTGTATAAGTGAAAGGAAAAAAAATAAGCGTGAAAACATTGTAGCAATCCATATTATTTTTTAAAAACATTCAGCCTAGGAATTAGTCGTGTTGTGTTTAAGCTGACCCGAAGACCCCGGTTATAAAAAAAATGTATAAGTGAACAAAACCAAAGTATAAAAAAATATACCAGTGGGAAAGCACTTTTTTGTGAGATTCTCTGATTATCAACAACACCTCTCCCTACTTTTATGTGGCCATCAAGATTTCAGTAAAATCTCTTATAAACATCCACGACCTTCTAATTTTTTCAGCCAACTGAGCATCATCAAATCATTGTTTTTTTAATATGGCATTTGGATTTGAATACACCACCGTAAATATCCACTCATCAATACTTCTTTCATTCACAATACCGTG
Source organism: Salix purpurea (assembly GCA_027405865.1). NCBI lineage: Eukaryota > Viridiplantae > Streptophyta > Magnoliopsida > Malpighiales > Salicaceae > Salix > Salix purpurea. Next base: position 8,245,272 of record JAOWLH010000020.1, on the reverse strand, counting down.
TATAAAATGTCTAGAAGAATCAAGAGTTTTTTATAATTCTTGACTGATTCCACAACAACCATATACCTCGTGACATACCATGAGCTTCCACTCTAAAACTAGATTCAAATTTTAATTTCTCTACAATTATGTTAGCCTCACCCTACTTACTCTAGGTTCCACCATCGCCAAAATATTACACTGAAATAATCTCCTCAAATCATGAACCACCACACAAACCCATTATTTCTAGCCCCTCTACAATTCCAAAATAAAAAATTCATAAGAGAATTATCACAAGAATTCTTACTAATCAAAAGAGCTACGTCTTCAACATGGGAGTATCTCCCGGACCTCCCCCTCTTCCTTCAACTCGTCTCCCACAAGTGTGCCTTGTCCTTCCATTTTATCGTTTTCTTCAAACATCACCCGTCCTTCATCCATCCATACTACTTCATCTAGAGGCTTAGTGGATCTGGGTGTGCGTAAACAATGCATATACAGTAAAACACTGATGTATTTTAGTGTTTTTGCTAATAAGTTCAATAAACTGGTAAAACATTGTAGAGATGATAAATATATATAAAGAAGATCAAATCCAAATACAAAAAAAAAGGAAACAAGTCATTTCTCCCCACTAGCCATGAACTCAAGTGCTCTTCTTTTTCTTGCTTTAAGGAATGAATGTGTAGGTTACGGTGTTGCATCAAAATTGGAATAAGCAGAAGAGCTAAGCATAATTGTTATTTAGTATTGTGTTTTAAAAGTATTTTAAAAAAAATATATTTATTTTTTAATTTAAATTTAAAAAATAGTGATTTTAGATCATTTTCATGTGTTGATATCAAAAATAATTTTTAAAAAATAAAAAAAATATCGTTTTAATACATTTCTAAACGAAAATTACTTTAAAAAACAATCACAACACACAATTTCAAAGAAGCTCCAAGTCAAGTTTAGACACATCAAAATACTTGACTAATAACCTTTTTCAAATGCTGGTAAGAGTAGACATTACAAGTAGCAAGAGATCGCAGATGCATTCACGAATCGATTTAGTTCTTGATGAAATTAAAAGTAGTTTGAGTAGAGAATAAAAACAAATATATATTTTTTTCATGAATTATTAATTACATTTTATTGTTATGATTATTAATCTACAAAATTTACAAAACAATATACATATGTGTGTCTGTGTGTCGTTTAAAGTAATTTCACAAGTTGACAGCAATACGAAAAGTATGGTAACCAAACACACAAACTATTTTTCATTAAATCTCAAACTCAACCACAGTTTCAACCAAACACTTCAATTTCAGTTATGAACCCGCAGCTAAAAGTGGTTTTTATGAAATTGTTTTTTGTAAACATCAACCACAACAACAACTGCAATGTCAAAGACACCCTAAGTCAAGTATAATCACATCAACACTAGAGATGGTACTAGGCTAGGGGTAAGGGATGATAAAGGGCCTATTTGATATTGCGGTCGCTATTATGGTTGAGGTTTAAAGATATGATGAAATAGTTGAGGGTGGTTACTGAGTGTGTTTCGTGTGTGTGTTTTGAGCGGAAAGCATTTAAATGATACTTTTCAAAAACTGAGGTGTAAACCTCAGTTATGTTGGTACCACAGTTTTAAAATTGTGGTACATCGATTACCAAATAGTTTGGCTTAGTAGTGAGCCTCAACTGCAAAATCCATCGCAAAGCCACACGCCCTCAAAGAAGAAATTGGGAGTAACGGGTTTATAGCCGTGGTTTCAAATTTAAAATATATAATTGTTAATAAGATATATATTTGGTCGTTAATTTCAGAATTTGAAAGATTTGTCAAGTACATACAAGTTTACCTGAACACTCATATTATTAAGAAAAAACAGAGAGAGGATAGGAAAAGATGGGGAGGGGTGGTTGTTATCAAAGAAAAATAGGAAAGTATGGTTTAGATTTTTTTGTTTATTCAATTCTCACAAAACCAATCTATTTTAGTATGTTGTAATTAGTTTCATCGTTTTTTTAAATTAAAATTGAATCTAACCAAGTAATTTTTATGGTTTTTAAATTGATTTCTTCATTTTTTTTCAATTTAATTAATTTGTCAGATTTTCTTAACACCTATAATGAAGGTGGAACAATAAGAAAAGGACCAAAATATGGTCTCGAGTTTAATACTTTTGTAGGCATCATTAATCAAATGGTGGATGACATAATAATCATCTTTCATTTTACTTTTGATTCAAGAATTTTAAGTGTTATTCTTTTTTTATTGATTCAAATTATGATCTTCACTTATGAGATATCAAAATAATTATAAGATTTGATATTTTATATAATAAGAATATTCTTCATTGGTTTACTTTCTTGTCGAAAATGTTATATATTCATTAGCATTGATGACAATTTAACCTCAACATGCTAGATGCTAATATAAATAATTAGTTATCATATTTGATAGATAATAAATAAAATATAAATATGTGTCATATTTAAATTGAAACTCAATATGAGATATCTATTATTAGTTTATATCCTAACTTAATTATTGACTCTACATTACAGGATTCGATATATATTAAAAACATTGATATTTTTTTCTAGCCAATTAAAAAACTAAGAACAAAACCTACAACTCGTCCACAATATTTATCAAACAATACATCTAATAAGTTTGCTCCCTTGTGGTTTCAGGTCTAAGCCTTGTAGTTATTAACATGATAGCCACTAGACACTTATATTTTTTTGGTAATGATCAGGGCAATATGCCCTTCTAAATTAAATGAGGAATAGTAGACCCAATCAGGTCATAGTATAACAAAGTATAAAGCCCTGATGGTGGGTCAGTTATAACATCTGACCCCCTGTCTAACAAATCTCTAGTAGATCCAAAATTAGCCAACCAATCGGCCACACAATTGACCTCCTTGTAAACATGTAATGTTTCAACTTCCCAATCTTGTCTAATATATCTTTAATTTGCATAATCAGATTATAATTTATATCTACCCTCACACTATCCCCATTAATGAGCCCAACTACAACCCTTGAATCTGACTCTAAAACCACTTTTCTAAACCCTTTATCCCATGTAAGCTATAACCCAACATAGATAGCCCATAACTCCGCAGCCACAGACAAATAAATACCAATATTTCTTGAAAAAACCCTATCCAAGAACCCATATGGTCACGGATTACTCCTCCAGCACCTGTCATCCGTAGGTTACCCTTACTGCATCCATCAACATTAAGTTTGATTCACTCTTCTGTTGGACACTTCTAGCCTATGTGTTCAAAATCCGACTCACCATTCATTCCACCATTACCATTCATATGTATCCGCATATTATCCCCGACCATTCTTTTTATAGCAAGAACGGTCCCAAACCACTTATCCTGGTCCCCGCCAAACATTTTATTGCATCTCTCATTCCAAATATACCATAATGTTATGCCGAATACCAGTTGCCAATTCCCATAACGCATACTTCTATTCCTGGATGCTAAGTTTGAAACCATGCACACCAACTTTGGCCAAAAAACAACTCCCTTTCCTCGACCCTGACGAAGACCTCTCAAATTTTTCATGCTTTAGGGCAATCTCGTAGTGCATGAGTTAAAGTTTTCACTTCATTAACACAATGAAAACAACATCTATTATTTGATATCCTTCTTCTCCATTGCATTTCATTGGTCATAATAGCGTTATGGGCTACAGTCCATAGGAACACTCTGATACGCTCCATTCCTTTCCACTTCCAATTAATCCTCCACTGGGGGTCTCTATCCATACTCCTCCTTTCCTCTCGAACCATATAAGTTTTTTGAACCAACTATTTTTCCAAAATAAAATTTGTCTGTTGTTTCCCAAATTCTAGCAGACATTCTAATTCACTACATCCCATTCTTGACAGATGGACTTTCACAACACTGAGTCTCTTGAGGTTGCCACCAGATGACCTTCTCCCCTATTAGCGCTCATATATTTGTCCTTTAGGAATTACACCCACAGACTATTTTCCTGTAGCATTCTTCATGCCAATTTCATTATAAAGACTTTATTCATCATTTCCATTTTCCTTAAGCCCATTCCACTTGCCTCTTTAGGTTGACACATCGTGTTCCAATTTACAAGGTGAATCTTGTCTCCACCCCTCATGTTGTCCCCAAATGAATCTCTTGAATCTCCTGCATATTTTCTCTATCTCCTTGCATGTATGCTTGGGAGTAACTTCATCTTGCATAGGGTACAACGGAATAGTGGCTAAAACAGCTTTGTATAAAGTGATCTTTCCTGCCAAAGACAAATTGCTAGCTTTCCAACCTGTTAACCTCTTTTGTAAATTCTCTACTAAGTAACTATAAGTCTGCTTAGTAACTCTTTTATGAAGTAAAGGCACCCCCAGGTATCTCCCTATATCTTTTGTGATTTGAAACCCACTCCTCCTACTAATAGCATCTGCCAAGGATGCTGAACATTCTTGGAAAAATATATTCTTGTCTTTGTAGCGCTCACTCTATCCCGAAGCTGAACAAAACATATCAACACAGTTACAGACTCTCTCTAGTTGCTCCATGTTTGTCTCTGTAAACAAAAACATGTCATTCACAAAGCAAAAGTGAGAGATCTTCAGCCCATTCCTTTGCACACTAAAAGGTTTCCAACTATTATCCTCCACCTTCCGATTTATTAGCTATGATAATTTTCTAAAAATAGAACAATTATATACGGAGATAAAGGATCTCCTTGCCTTATACCTCTGTTGGAACTAAAATTATGAGTTGCACAAACATTTTGCATGACACTAAGGAATGAATAATTTCCTAGGTAACAATGATTGTAAAACCTCCGGGCAAAAAAATTTTAAATTGACTAGTTTTATGTAAAACAAAAAATTCATAACTCTTGATTGGGTTATCAAAAAATTATGAAATTTTGCGTGAAGCCTTCTAATATGATACCTTAGCTTGGGTTAAAATTTCAGAATTTTTAGAGAAATTCGAAAATTTGATGAAAAATCACAATTCGACTAGTTTTACGTTATTGGATGTAATTTTCAATCCGACCATTGGATTGAGCTGAAAATTTTTGAGGAGCCTTAAAATATATTGAATAAAATCTGGTTAAAATTTTAAGATGAATGGAGTTCGGTAGTGCTAGCAAAAAAATAAAAAATAAATAAATAAATAAATAAATAAAATCATTAAGGGTAAAATTTAAATTAACCATTGAAAACACATATATAAGCTTTCCTTCTTTTCTAAGCACTTCAGAATGAACAGAAACGAAGGAAAAGAGTGAAAAGGAAACAGGGCAAACGTGAGAGAAAGAGAGAAAGAGAGAAAAGTTAGGGAAAAACACAAGAAATTGAGAAAAAAATACCTTTATAAGCTTGCAAGTTCACCTTATAAAGCACTAAAGCAAGTGAAGGAAGGAGGATTTGAGAAGGGAAATTTAGCTAACCTTGGAAGAGAAGAGAAATTGGAAGAAAAACAATAGGTAAGCATGAATAGTTTAGATTTCATGTTTGATTTAGATGTGTTCTTATTTGATTAAGTTGGGAAGTAATTTCATGGAGTTTTACCTTAGTTTCCCTTAAATCCTAGATTTTTGAACTTAGGGTTCTTATGTGAATTTGGGGGAAATAGGAGGGGAAGGAAAAATGATGAAATTGAAGTGGAATAGAATGAAAATAAGTTGAAATAACAAGAAAATGAAGAAAAAATTTGGAGGAAAAAGAAACACCACATTAGGCCAAATGAAGGAAAAAGTGGGAGAATGAGTTTTGATGTTAATGTTTAGAAACAAACCATGTTTAATCATGATAATTGAAAATGTAAGAAAGACTAAATGAAGTGATAGCATTTAAATTGAGAAAATAATAATAAGTAAATTCAAATTAAAAGAGAAATAAACTAGTTAAAAGAAAATATGAAGACAAGATGTCTAGTTTGTGTTTGAATATAGTATTTAGATAAAATGAATAATATGATGTGAGGGTATAAAGAATAGAAGAATTATTTGATGGAGGAATTATGAACATAGAGTAAGCAAAGACGTAACTTGAGTTAAATATGAGGTTGAATGTAAGATAATGATGTTATATTTGAGAATGAATTTTATTAGAACAAATTACAAATAAAAATATTACGTGCTTTGTGTTTCGGCACGTAAGAAAAATATTGATGGACTAATGATATAGTGACACTTGATTGATTCAGGAGTTGTGTCTGGAGCAGGTTATCAGACAGGAGGAGCTGGGTCATCTCGAGCAGAAGGTAGGTGATTCATCACCTTATTTTATAATCTTTAGTTTCCTATGTTGCTCATTTAATTGATATTAAACGAATGGAGCAAATGAATGAATTGAGTTATGATTATGTGGATTACCGGTAAATTTTGTGAAATTACCGGTTTTGTTGGTTAACAAAGAGGTTAACCGGATATGGGGTAATTCAAATGGAATTACCGGATTGATTGGCTAATAAAAGGGGTTAGCCGGATGCTGGGTAATTCAAATGGAATTACAGGATTGATTGGCTAATAAAAGGGGTTAGCCGGATACTGGGCTGGATGCTGGGAAATTCAAATGGAATTACTAGATTGATTGGCTAACAAAAGAGATTAGCCGGATGATCGGTAATTCGAATGGAAATACGGGATCTATTGGTGACTGAGGAAGGAAACCAAATTTCTGAGTAATTATATGAAAGTGCTTGATTTATTTGGTAATTAAGATGAGTTTGATGAGAATGTGATCCAGGATGATTGGATCAAGATGGGAGTTGTAATGACATATAATAGAAGTGTTGTCAATAACTAGGTATCAACAAAAATAGAGGAAACTCTGCCGAAATTTCAAAAAAAAATCCCATAATTTAGACATATTACCCAACACTTGACATTGGTAAATAAATGTTGGGAGAATTCATGATATTATAATTTGAGGGTGTTACAATGATATTATCTATAATATATCTTCCTGGAAGAAAACTACTCTGAACTTCACTAATCAACTTCGACATCAAATTTTCCAGCCTCCCATCTATCACTTTAGTCACTACCTTGAATATCACATCGCATAGACCAAATGGCAGAAATTGGTGTAGATTTTTAGGCATTTGAATTTTTGGAATCATGACCAAATATGAATGGTTGATTTAAGACATGTCTATATTACCTATAAACACCTCCCTAAAATACTTGCAAACAGACTGACCAACCACCTGCCAACGAGATTTATAAAAAAATGGCTAGTATCCATCCGGACTCGAGGCCTTGTAAGGTTTCATCCTGAAGATAACAACCTTAACCTCATCATCTAGGACCGGGGCTACCAATTGATCCATGTGACTTAGATCAATAATAGGGAAATGAACTCCCAATCTTCTAGCATCTAGCAACTCCTGATCCAACCAAAATACTTTATGAAAAAACTCTCTGGCCATTTCCTTTAAATTGTCCTCCTCCCACACCCACACATTCTACTCATTCTTCAAAGCCTTAATTTATTTCTTTGTCTTCTAATAATAGTCTTCGTGTGAAAATAGGAAGTGTTCCTATCTCCAAACAAAATCCACTGGCATCGTGACTTTTGGTACCAGTGAATTTCCTCTTGATGAAGAATCTGTCGATATTCAGTTGATAATGCCTCCTCTAATTTGTATAAAAATGGATTTCCTCTACATGTTATAACTTTCTAGACTCCTCCTAGCCTAGCTAACAACCTTCTTTTCCTCCAAAAAAATATTACCATAAATCTCCTTATTCCATACCTTCATTTAGGAAGACAAACCCTCTAGAGCCTTTAATACCTCTATTCTTGCCTCCCATCTCTTTCTTATGAAATTTGCAAACTCGCTATGTTGCAATCAAGCTGTCTTAAACTGAAATGGTCTTTCTACACCTTGAGCCTTTCCTCGCATCTCTTCTAGCTCTACAAGGATAGGATGGTGATCAGACCTAACCCTTGTAAGAACTAACATGTTAGCATCCTGGTACATTTGTCTCCACTAAGCATTGCCAAAAACCTGTCTAATCTTTCATACACTTTGCCATATCCATTCCTAATACCCCCCTCGCCATGTAAATCTTGGTCTCTTGCTACCCAAGTCTATCAGTTGACAATCCTGTACCCATGTAGCAAAGTGGAGGTAAAGTCCAAAACCTTATCCAAACTGAACAAATGAATAAATGAACAAATATAAATGGCTGAAAAAGCTAGATGCGTTAAGTGAATCATAACTCATGATTTGAAGTGCACACCTTCGCCATTAAGGTGCATATAGAAGCAGGTCCATTAATAAGCTCATAAATGAACTTTTCCTTGACATTTCAGCCTACAACCATATAAGCACATCTTCATCTATAATATGTATTTTTAACTTTTGTATGAACAAAATTCCCAACAATCATACACCAACTTTGACAAGACTAATTCCCTTCCATTATAACCCATCAATGAGGAAATAAAAAAAAAACAAAGATAATCTTCATTTAAATTCTAAAGCATTATGAATATGTTATTTTTACCTTAATTAAAATAAAATTTAATAAAAAAAAAACCATAGTAAGGAGTATAATTATTGCTGTAAATTTAGCTTCAAAAAAGCTTTCTTCCTTTGAAAATATTTTGATATAGTTTTCTTAGGTACTTGATTGATTTTTTACAATTTAGAATGATATGTCATATTTTATATACTAAATGATGAGCACAGGTGGGGGAGTAGAAAGATAGTTAATATTTGATAAGTTGATTTTGTTATTTCACGAACTAAAAAAGTACAAGAATCACTATCACACATAAGTTAAAACTTTTAAATGATATTATTCAATGACTATTGAGTTTTCAGCTTATAAAGAGTTTAAAAATGTTCTTAGAGAATAACCTTAATAGATCTATCGTTATAGACTAAATTGACTCACTTACATAATTGACCCAAAACTTACGTTGACAAACCCAAAATACTAATGTAAACAAGTATTGAATCTTAGCTGAAAACTAAGCATTAATTAAGCCCAAACAAGTCTTAGAATATAACTAAATAATAAAAATGATACTCATAAGTTAATTCACTATAATGTTGTGAAAAGATAAGAAGATAAGAAAACAATACGTGAATGACATAAGATTTATTTATAGCTTAAATTATGCCCAATGGTCATATAAATCAAGGTAGAAGTTGTTGCCCATATATTTTCAAGATAGAAAATGATTTTAAATGTAGCCTTATGTTTATCCTTTTTTTAAAAGGATTTTTTTTTATCTTCATAGTCCATTTTTGTTGCCAATTAATTGTCCTTCCATTACTAGGAAAACAATTAAAGTTGTTAAAATATATTTCCTGCAAATTTAGGAAACAATTAAAGTTACTAGGAAAACATTTTTGTTTCCTTTTTAAGCTTAAATTCTTTGTTTTTTTGTTGTTGTATATTCTCCGCACCTAACATGAGAATAAATTAAATATAATATCCTAATACATAAAATAAAAAATTAATGTTCTCACATTCAATATAAAACCCATTATTAGTATGGAATCCACAAAGCATATGTAAACAAAATGAAAACAAGGTTGATTGAGATTAATGTAAAAATTGGAAACCTTGTTGCTAAAAGTTCATAACCCAAACAAGGTTGGATAGAGTCTCTTTTGCATATGAATTAATACATTAAGGCCTCCTCTTTATGTTCAAATGGATCTGTAATTTTAGCCTTGACCAAAACTTGCAAGACTAGTCTATTTAATGTTTCTTTTCATACCTTATTTATTGACTTTGTAATTGGCCTATTTGAAACATGTAATGTATTCTTATTGGTGTTCATGAACTGACTCACTTTAAAAGGTATTTAGCCATCTCGTTAGTGATGTCATTTATGAGAACTTCTTTTAATAAAATACAGTTTTTTCTGCCTATTCTAGAATGTAGAAGATAAAGTAGCAGCTGCTGATGAAGATCGAGAAGATGATTCTGAAACGGTAACAGGTCCCGTGATTGCAGTAGAAACCAATTCCAGACCCGTTCGCAATTGCAGCAGAGATACGTTATACGTTACACAACAATAAATATGATTTTGCAATTAAAATGCAATTCAAATATGTACAGCTGTTACACAATAGGAGATACATTAGACTTCTTATATATATATATATATATATATATAAAGCAGTATGTGTACAGGAAATTATGAAGGCAAAAACGTGTTAATCATAAAACACAATTCTTCTTATATTATCTTATATGGTATCAAAGCCCCCAAAAGACTAACGTTTAATGTCTTCCTCAAATTCTTCTGCCCACACCCTACCCCCTTCTGTTCTCTCAATGCCTTCTGTCACCACCATAAAACTCAACCATGATAATTTCCTCTAAAAAGCTCAATTTATTCCATATTTCAAAGGTCAAGACCTATTCGGCTCAACTTATCAGGATGCAAATCCCCTATAAATAAAAAATGGACTGGTAGTTGTGAGAAATGGATCAAATCATTCATGTGACTCTACATGGATTGCCGATACAGGGGCCACTCATCACTTCACAAATGACGCTGCTCATTTATCTTTACAGAAATCAGATTATGATGGTGTAGATTATGTACAAGTTGGAAATGGTCAAAGTTTGCAAATCTCAAAAACTGGGTCTTCTATTATTTACACTCCCTCATCTACCTTTGTTCTTAATCATGTTCTCCTTGTTCCTGAAATACAGAAAACTTACTGTCAATACACCAATTTTGTGTTGATAATAATGTCTATTTTGAATTTCACTAGTATTATTTTCTTGTGAAGGATTACTCGAGGAAGGTCCTGCATCGAAGTTATCTTCATGATGGCCTCTATCAATTCACTCACAAATCCAGTCTTCTGCAAGCTTTTTCTTATGTTCGTTCCGAATGGCATCGCAGACTTGGCCATGCGTCCACTCCTGTTATCAATAAAGTCTTAACTAGTCTGTCATTTCCCGTAGAGAACAATAAAACAAGTCATGTGTGCCCTGAATGTCAAATGGCCAAAAGTCATACTTTGCAGTTTAAGACTTCTAATTTTGTTTCATTAAACCCTTTAGATTTCATTTTTACCGATGTGTGGGGACCTGCATTTGTCCTCTCCACAATCGGTGCAAAATATTATGTTAGCTTTCTTGATGATTACTCTAAATTCCTTTGGTTATTTCCTATCAAACTAAAATCTGATGTTGAAAATACCTTCTTAAATTTTCAAACATATGTTGAAAAATAATTTGATAGGAAAATCAAAGTCAATCTAATCGGGGCGGGGAATATCGTCGTCTAAATACCTACTTTCAGCAAACTGGAATCAATCATCGCCTAACATGTCCTCATACTCACCAACAAAATGGTTCTATTAAGCGCAAACACTGACACATCATCGAAGTTGGTTTGAGTCTGTTAGCCCACTCTAATTTGCCTATGATATATTGGAATGATGCGTTACAAAACGCTACCTATATCATAAACAGACTTCCAACACCTGTTTTGCATCACACATCCCCGTTCAAAATGCTATATAATAAAATACCCGACTACTGTTTTATGCTTGTGTGTTGGTTGTGCCTGCTGGCCAAATCTACAACCATATAACAAAAACAAACTAAATTTTAGATCTAAAACATGCATTTTCATTGGCTATAGCCTTTGTCATCAAGGGTACAAATGTCTTGATCTCTCTACGGGTAAAAGTTTTATGTCTCGCAATGTTGTCTTTGATGAAACATTCTTCCCATATTCCAAACAAACAACCTTGACAAATGATAGCCCCTGCCCTTCCCAGACCATTTCTTTTCCCCAACACATTAATCTGCCAGTCAATCCCAATCCACCAGATTTGCATCCTAACCATTTCTCTACATGTACACCACCTGCTTCCTCTATTTTGATTTCTGCAGGTACAAATATAGGGCCCTCCACAGTAGTGACAGAGGCAGCTTCACCTCCACCAGCCACAACAGCAGGTCTACTTGATCCTCTTGCCACAGATCTAGTTCTTTCTGATGATACACACACAACTCTTCAGAGCAGTCACTCCAGATCACAAGGTCCAAGAGTCAACTTCATCGTTCTCGTCAGTCCAGTGACAGCTTTGTGCGATATCCCCTGCCTCAAGCATTAACATCAACCTTTGTTCCCACCAAGACAGAACCAACATCCTTCACTCAAGCCTCAAAATCACCATAGTGGAGTGAGGCTATGGATGCATAATTCTCAGCATTACTAAAGAATGGGACTTGGCCATTGGTGGTCCCTCCCACACATGCAAATATTATCGACTATCGATTGATTTACAAAATAAAAAAAAAAGCGGATGGCACTATAGAAAGGTATAAAGCTCGTTTAGTGGCAAAGGGGTTTCACCTACAAGAGGGGATTGATTTTTCAGAAACCTTTGGTCCCGTCATAAAGCATGCCACCATTCGGTTAGTTATCTCTCTTGCTACATATAAGTGGCCAATCCAACAATTAGATGTTCAAAATGCATTCTTACATGGCAACCTTGATGAAACTGTATTTATGATTCAGCCACAAAGGTTACATTCATCCTAGTATCCTCATCATGTGTGTAAACTCCACAAGTCTCTTTATGGTTTACACCAAGCTCCTCGCTCTTGGTTCTCAAAACTGTCAACTAAACTTCAGGCCTTGGGCTTTAGAGAAAGCAAGGCCAACATTTCTCTCTTTGTTTTGCAGGAAGTGAATTATGTTCTCTACATCCTCATCTATGTCGATGATATATTGATCACTGGCTCAAATACACCTATCATCCACAATATTATCAGCACCCTACAAGCCTTTTTTGTTGTCAAAGATCTCGGCAGTCCGCACTATTTTCTAGGCATCGAAGCACTTTGGTGCACATATGGGATTTATCTAACTCAGCGTAAATACATTGCTGACTTACTTTAGAAAATAAAAATGGAACATGCCAAGCCTTGCACCAGTCCAATGGCATCCACATGCCGACTCAATTCCATTGAAGGCACTCCATTTGACGATGTGCACCTTTATCACAATGTTGTAGGACGCTTGCAATACTTAGCTTTTACAAGACCTGACTTAGCATTTGTTGTCCACAAAGTCAACAAATTTATGCACAAACCACTGGACACTCATTGGCTGGCTATGAAACATATACTACGTTATCTTAAACATTCCATCTCAACTGGTTTATACATTAGTGCATGTGTTGATTTCACCTTGCAAGCATTTTCTGATTCGGATTGGGCTGCAGACATAGATGACCGTCGATCAGTTGGTGCTTACTGCATCTACATGGATTCCAACCTGATCTCTTGGAGCTACAAACAACAACCCACAGTAGCCCGCAGCAGCACTGAGTCTGAATACAAAGCCCTTGCAAATACTACTGCTAAACTTACTTGGTTCCAGTCGATTCTTACTGAACTTGGCCTACCACCACAACACAACCTCACCTTGTGGTGTGATAATATTAGAGCTACTTACCTTACCTCTAACCCCAAATTACATGCCAGGACCAAACACATTGAAATTGACTTCCATTTCGTCCGCAATAAAGTGTGCAACAAAGAGCTCGCGGTTAAGTTTATCTCCAACAAAGATCAATTAACAGATGCCCTTACGAAACCCTTGCCACCAATTAAATTCAAGCAAGTTCTCTTCAATCTGAATGTTCGTGACCTACCCTCTAGATTGAGGGGGCATGTAGAAGATCAAGTAGCAGCTGCTGATGAAGATCAAGAAGATGATTCTGAAATGGCAATAGATCTCATGATTGCAGTAGAAACCAATTCCAGACCCGTTAGCAATTGCAGCAGAGATACATTATACGTTATACAACAATAGATATAATTCTACAATTAAAATGCAATTCAAATATGTACAGTTGTTACACAGCAAGAGATATGTTAGACTTCTTATGTAAATGATATATATATATATATATATATATATATATATATATATATATATATATATATATATATGTGTGTGTGTGTGTGTGTGTGTGTGTGTGTGTGTGTGTGTGTGTGTGTACAGGTAATTATGAAGGCAAAAATGTGTTACTCATAAAACACAATTCTTTTTCTATTATCATACATAGAAGTATAATATAATGTTTCTTTCGATGATAAACAAAAAATATACTAAGGATTGAGAGGTTTATTAACCTTTTAATCACTAATGTTCCACCAACAATTTTAGATATTTAACAAATAAAAATATCATTATTAGCTCCACCATAAGTGCCTCCTCTTTTAGTTCCACTTCCTTCACCGTCTTTTGTGGGTAAACAACTCTTTTTTAAATAAGACAGACAAGTCAACATAGTAAAGAGTGGGACGGAGCAACATCATTCTCTCATTTCCCATAAAAGTCATTCTCATTACTATGATGCACAATTTTAAAGAAGGCATTCAAGACATGATAAGGTAAAGAATAAGTACAAGATAATCACAAAATACCTAAAATTATGTATAAGCTTTTGAATTAAAGTTTTAAACTAAAAAAATATTTTTATTAAGTATATTTCAAAATCATTGAATCCAATACTATTCTCAATAATAATAACATAAATAAAAATATTTATACAAATTAACAAAATATTTTTTTAAATAATTATATGAAATATGAATAAAAAACCTGATAATTATAAATAATTAGATCACTCTACATATGCAACAGAAGAAGGTCATTTAGTGTGTACAACAACTTTGAACTTTGATAGGATATAAAAATGATTATGAAGTTAATTAAATGATATAAAGAGAGACAACATCATGCAATTCAAATATTTTTATGATGAATGAGTTGTGAAGCATCACCCATAAACATGAGATCTTCTAATTAGTTGTTACGAATTAAGATAGTAACAAAATACTCTTTCTTTATGCTTTAAAAAGGAATCGATACTATAATATTAACGGATTAAGCATGCCAACAATCGACACCATTGATATTTAGATTCAATCCATCAAAACTTAAGTTTGCTCCATTCCTTGTTGTTTTTTTTTAACAAAACTAACTAATTATTATAGTCTTGAATACTATATATTTAATCTCTCAACTTGTAAATTTATCGTTGATTTAGCTCTTTATGTGCCTTTTCAATTTGTTTTGTCTATTTTCAAAATAATATAATGAATTAATGATTATGTAAAATGGGAAATTTGTGAGATAATTTTGAAATTAAATATTGATAATATATTGCTTAATTATTTTTAATACTAATTAATTGGTTTTCATAAACTATAAGTCTATGTTATGATGAACTCATATCCCAATTCCTTGAATAGATGTGTTGCTTACTTTTAGAGCTATGAATATTAGAATTTTTCACCCATTTTGTGTTATGAATATTAATTTTAAGTTTAACTATCATATAATTTAATAAAACAAAATTAAAAAGAATTCCAGCAATAGAATAATAGCTCCTTTGCAATTGAATTAATTATATTTTTTAAACAATTCAAGCTTTTTTTTTATATATAATTATTTTAATATATCATGTTAAAAATATAAAAAGTAAAAAAATATTATAAAAATAAACTTTAAGACATTCATTGAAATGGCACTAAAACCGGTAATAAACCATAGGAAACTCGTGCTGGAGACTCTCGAACACTAATAAATTACAATCCTATCGGCATCGCCCCTCCAATCTCACTCGAGGAATCCTCTTTCTGGTGCTCGCGTCCCCATTTCCAAATCAAAATGATGTGGAGATCCATCAAATCCCTAACAACCTCTTCATCATCCCACATCCTCCGCCGTGGTTATGCCTCTGAAGCAGTTCCCGACCGCAAGGTCGCTGTCCTCGGCGCCGCTGGAGGTATCGGTCAACCACTTGCTCTTCTCATGAAGCTTAATCCTCTCGTATCCAGCCTCGCTCTCTACGATATTGCTAACACTCCCGGTGTCGCCGCCGATATCAGCCACATCAACACCAGATCTGAGGTTTATATCCCTCTACCTTCTCTTTCTTTAAATGCTATCACATTTATTTTCCTCGTTCTATACATTATTTATTTGTACATTTATTTTGCATTTCTAAAAACTTTATTTAATGGATGTGTGTATAGATGACTAACCTGTCAATGACTTGTTTTTTGGTTACTTAGAGCTTAACCCATCAGTTGTTTAATGTTGCTAGACTCATTTTGCTCTGCATGTTTCTGCTGCTTTGATTTCTTTTAGTGGTTTTTCTGTTTAGACTCGTCCTTTACTTGTATCTCTGTTTGAGTTTAGGTTTATGGGTATTCAGGTGAAGCTGAATTGGGGAAAGCCTTGGAGGGAGCTGATGTTGTAATCATTCCAGCCGGTGTGCCAAGGAAGCCTGGAATGACCCGTGACGATCTTTTCAACATCAATGCTGGGATTGTAAAGGGTCTCTGTGAAGCAATTGCCAAGCACTGCCCTCAAGTGAGTATGGAGCTTCTGTTAAAGCAAGTTTGTTTGTATGTCAGAGTTAAGCTCGATGGTTTGGTTGAGCTCTATCTGGTTTTTGGACTTTAAAATATATTTCTTTCAGTAAGTACTCTAAAGAAAATGGACATGTGACAGTGGAGAGACTGAATTGGTTTTTGGCTTCCTTATTTTTTTGGTTTATGTGGATTTTTCACGGTCCTATTTGGAGCCCAATGGAGTCATTTGTATGTTGGAAGGCAACCAAGCATGCCTTTGGCGTTATTTTTCTTTTATGTTTTTGTTGTTTTAATTTCATGTTAGCTGACAAATATTTTGTGATCAGGC
Organism: Salix purpurea; assembly: GCA_027405865.1. NCBI lineage: Eukaryota > Viridiplantae > Streptophyta > Magnoliopsida > Malpighiales > Salicaceae > Salix > Salix purpurea. Next base: position 8,228,552 of record JAOWLH010000020.1, on the reverse strand, counting down.
ACTTGTTAATATGATCAGTAACCCAGTGAACTCAACAGTCCCTATTGCTGCTGAGATTTTTAAGAAAGCAGGAACCTATGACCCAAAAAGGTTGTTTGGTGTGACAACCCTCGATGTTGTTAGGGCCAAGACATTCTATGCTGGAAAGGGCAAGGTGCCAGTTGCAGGTTTGCCCAATTACTCATTTATGAGACACTTGTGCATTATTCTTGTAGTGGCATTTTGTTTTTGGTCTTTTATTGTACAGTTCTGTGTTTTATAGTTTTGTGTTTTAGAACGTTGACTCATTATCTTCTGTAATTCTTCTCTGATGCTGAGCATAGGGATGCTTGACATTTGGATTTACTATACTGACTTGGTTTCCTTCTTTGGTTCAGAGGTTAATGTACCAGTTGTTGGTGGCCATGCAGGCATAACCATTCTCCCACTATTTTCACAAGTATTTATTCACTTCCCTTCCACTTTGTCGCCTAAATAACTCTATATGCAATGTATGTTTATATTGTTTCTATGCAAATTCTTGTCTGATTGTTTGTGATCAACTTTTCTAATTTGTTTCTGCTTGTTTTATTTATTTTATAGGCCACACCAAAAGCCAATTTATCTGATGCAGAGATTACTGCTCTTACAAAGAGAACTCAAGATGGAGGAACGGAAGTTGTGGAAGCAAAGGCTGGAAAGGGCTCTGCAACTTTGTCAATGGCGTAAGTTTGTATCCTGAGCATATTTATACACATGAATATGTTTTGAATCCTTTTTTTATGACTACATTAGCATTTCATTGTGAAATCTGTGGCATACAAAAGTTTTCATCCTGGTCAATTCATGTGTAATGCTGATTTTTCTGAAGGATTAATTTTACCTGGCCAGTTTTTTTCCCCCTATCAAGGTTAGAAGTACGATGTGGAAGTTACAAAGGATGGTCAAGGACTAACCTTGTTTCTGCTTCTGTTTCAAGCAGTGTTGGATGAGCCAATATTTTGCAGACTTGTTTAAATTTTTGGATTCTTCTGGGGTTATATCTCTTATGTATGATGATTAAACAATGAAGTTGAACGTTTTAATTTTAATAGTTACAAGACTTCTTAAGCTGTTTTAGTAAAAACTAACATGCATTTGAAAAAATATTGATAGATTCGAGGTGCACATTGTAATTCTTTGGCCACTCTTACTCATTGTTGGCCATTATTGGTCTGTTTTTCACCCATTTCCCGACTTCAATTTTTTTTTGTCTGCCTGTGTAAAAGAGTTGTGGAAAATGTGAATGGATTTCTGTATCAACCTCTTACGGTTCTGTGACTTTCTCTTTGCCTTCTTACAAGTCTCTTCATGTCCTTGCACCTGCTGTAATTATAAAAGAAAGGGAACTGTATTTTTTTTTAAATTTATTTGATTGGTCATTTGCAGCTATGCTGGAGCTGTTTTTGCTGATGCTTGCTTGAAGGGGCTCAATGGAGCTTCAGATGTGGTTGAATGTTCATTTGTGCAATCAACTGTCACTGAGCTTCCTTTCTTTGCTTCTAAGGTAATTTGATCAACTTTGTTTGAACATAACAATCCCTTTTGTTAGATTATGTTGATGTCAAATATCCTATGACTTAGAAGTTAACATCATGCCGCCTTTGTTACATAACCCTGAGTTGTTCCCTGATTGCGTACTAATCATGCGGAGCTTATGGCATAAATATTCCAAGGCATTTTACTTTTTTATGCACATAATGAATCTTAATATTATATGTGCAATCTTGCCACTAAATAATGATAGAAAATCCAGAATTCTAAAAGATGGTACCGCACTTTAGGAGTTTACATGATGGTGGTGAGATCAAACCCGTTTTTAGATCATAAGGTTCTCAAAGCTCAAGTTTCATTTTCACAAGGAGTTTTATTTGTACTTGCACTTTAGGAGTTTTGTATTTTTATGCGATAGTAAACATAGCTCTTTTTTGTGTTTGCAGGTGAGGCTCGGAAAGAATGGTGTGGAGGAAGTTTTGGGGTTAGGTCCTCTATCTGACTACGAAAAGGAAGGTTTAGAAAAGCTGAAGCCTGAACTCCAATCATCTATCGAGAAGGGAATCAAATTTGCCAACCAGTAGTTTAAGTAAACGATATTTGGCCTGTGGTTATTTGCTCCTCCAATCACAAACTCCAATCATTTTTCAGGGTTGTATTTGCAGCTGCCGGCGGCAACTGCAGCAGCATTGCTATTTCATGCAGAGTAGGCACATAAAACTAAAGTTTTATCAATAAAATATCCTATGAAAATCACAAGTGCAGTTGACCTTGTAAGATGATGTTATTCTTATTCATCATAATGTTTGAAGTCCTGGATTGATATTTCCATCTGACTTGTTTGCTGGGTATTTTGTGTCCCAAACTATTAAATGTTTGTGTTTCATCAGGACAATCGTAACATCCATGGCCATTGTCGACGAAAAGAGCGAGCATTTGCCGGACGCCGGAAGAAGAAAATGGGATTACAACTCCTGAACCTTGCTTATTTTCTTCAGTTTCACCAGGCCAGTCATTCATTACAAGTAAAATCATCATGCCATCACAATCCGATGCATGCTTTTCACCCTGAATGTTCACACGACTCCAAAAATATGAAAAAAAACCCTGCTTTTAGCATTTTACTTCAAAGCTGACATGGCATTTCATCTCATAGAGTGAAACTATTATTATCCCTAGCAAAACCAGCATCCCAAAGAATTGTGGGGTGCGTTCCAGAAAAGCATACAGACCAACTGGTAGAATACATCTGCAGCACAAATAATAAGCACTAAATCAACCCAGGGATGCAAGTTGTAATGCCATGGCAGTAAATAATAGCACACCGCTATAATAATCTTTCTGCACCAGCAATGCCGGCCCTCCATCCAATTAGCGCGGTTGGAACAGAAAGCTGTTCCTAGAAATTCATATACGGAAACAAGAGACAAACAAGATGAATTACAAAATCTATGCTGAGTTACAGGTTCCCTTCATGGATAATGTCATTGTAAATTTCCAGGAAACAGTCCTAGGAAGCTACTCCTAGGGAGCAGGTTAATTGACAGCACAAGATTGCTAAGTCGCGAGCAGGTTAGTTAATCCTTTCCAAAATCATGCCTTCTCTCATTAGCTTGCTTTAGTATTTCGATCTAGCTTGCCAGGTCCATCTAAAATCTTAGAACACTAGTTTCAATTTAGTATTTCTTTTTCTTTTCTGGAGAAACTTTTTTCTAATGATTGGTAAGTTGGATTGAATTGGATTATAATACAAATTCTACATGACAAAATCACAGTTCAATTTTAAAACTTCAATGAGTAGTTTCTAGCAGGCTTGTTAATTCCATTCCGTTCCGTGCCATTAAAAAAAACGAGACGAAACGGCGTCGTTTTCGTCTCGGTTTTAATTTCGGTCCGTTCTGAAAATTCTGGCTAAATTCCGGTCGGAACGTCTTGGTTCCGTTCCGGCTCAAAATCATAATATTTCTTTAATTTTAGAACATTTTACTATCATAATATTTTGGAATTTTAGAGATGTTTCTAATTTTGCGATTATGTTTGTTTGACTTTGTATTTGTATTGTATAATTTAAAGTTAATTTATTTTGAATTTAAATTATAATTGTTAAATTAATATATATTTTTTTTCATATATATATATATATATATATATATATATATATATGAACAGTACAATCCCGAAACGGCACGCCGAAATGTTCCGAAACCGAAACGTTCCGTTCCAATAGAAAAACCAGAACGGCGACCGAAACGGTATTGACAACCTTGGTTTCTAGTGGTAAAATTATGCATAGGTAACAATAATTAAACCGCGTCGCAATCACACAGGAATTTGGAAACAAAATTCCATTGCACACAATCGCTGTTAGCAGGGAGTGAACTTGTTCTAGAAATATTGTATATGAAAGTACATATAAACCCTCTAATAAATAAAAAAGATGCAATTGTTGGTTTCACAAAATCTTATTCCATCACTAGACTGCTCTGCAAGGATAAAATAAAGGACCGAAGACATCATTAGCATCTGAAAGCCAAATATCTATGTCACAATGAGCAACAAACATCAGAAACAATGTTGGAAACATCAGAACTGATTCTAGTTTCTCTGAAGGCAAATTCTGCAGGCTTATACTCAGTTCCTGCTTCTCCTCGTATGTCATTTTTCTCTTGTCAGTGTCCTTCTCAGGCGATGCCCTACCCTGATCAGTAGCAGTATTTGCAGCTTTCATCAAAGAATCTGTTCCACCCAAAGCTCTCATCTCTAACGGCATTGTCTGCGGAAAAGGAGCAGGACTGGCAGATGAAGAATTTGTTATTAAACAAATTTGTTTAAATTGCAAGCAGAAACATATGGAAATCCAAGAAGAATTTTAGTTTTCAATTTCATTGAGATCATTGGGTTCTCTCTTGAACGAACCCTCGTATCCTTCAAGATATGTCATAAGGGAAGAAGATTGGGTAAACACCAGTCCTTACAGGTGGATTTCACCGTCAATCACCCTGTAACTCGATCACAAGTTTGGGACCGTAATAGAATGATTAATATTCATTAAGGAATATTAGATTATTCCTTAGAATGGAAAAACTAGATTGATTGGCAACCAATACTAACTCACTGAATGGATTGGTATTCGTTAAGAGATTCTAGATTATTGGCTCTCAAATAAAAATGCCGGATTAATTTGGTTCCTCAAATTAGAGTGAGATCGACCTGGAATTACATGGGAAGAATTTAAACGACAATGCCATCTTCGTTTTGGCCCATCTATGCAGGGCAAAATATTGGGGGAACTTTCCAAATTACATCAAGGGGGCACCGTAGAGGAATATCAATGCAAATTTGAGCAATTAGCAACCCAAAGATTTTTATAAGTGAAGATTTTTATAAGTGGGTTTGATGGAATACATTGTGACTGAGGAGAAGCTCAAATAAAAAAAATCAATAACGTGCAAGTTTTTCATATATCATTGTTTATTTTGTATTTAAAGTTTTCAAATCTAACGGTGAAAATTAACTCATGATTTATATTTAACCATAATTCCTCGTTCGAACTTGTGGTTGCTAGTACGATGAGCAATGAAGGTTTACATGATCGCTAATTTCAGGACCCGTGGGATTAATCGAGTTACGCACAAGGTCACCCGATTAATAATAATAATAATAATAATAATAATAATAATAATAATAATATATTTGAGAGTAGATCTTTATACAACTTACTATTTAATATAAGCAATTCAATTGTTTTACATTAGGGTTAGTCGGCTTTCTTAACCATCGTAACATATTAAATTCTCCTCGTGTCTTCAAAACTAATATATTTTTTTAGCTTTAGGGGAATTTAAGAAAATTCATTTAAATATATTTTTTTCACATTAAATAGTAAGAAAAGTTACAGTCCTCCCTCTTTTCAACACACAATGGCCGAATATGGAAAGAAAAAAAAAAAAAGGGATTATATCAATTTAAAAAATCGAGAATCTACAATATCGTTATACAATAAAGATCAAGTGCATGCTGGTCTTACCGTGTATGTGGTCGAGACTATATATAATCAGTATCATTTAATAGAGATATCCATGATATATGAGATATGTCTCAAATCACTTCTCATATATATGAACTTTTATCAAATAGGTAAGTACATAATGTAATTAAAAAAAACTTAAAAAATAAAAGAATATCTTAACAATTTCATTACATTAAATAATTGTATTGTGCTTACACCCACAAGCTAGTAGCTTTCAATTCCTAGGTTATAACACTTTCAGGTAAGAAATATATATAACAAAATATACAGTTACACCATTTTGGGTTAATGTTCAATAAATATATAAAATAAATATGTTTTTGAGATAGTTTTAGAATAAATTTATATATTTTCAAAAAGAAAAGAAATATGTCGTATATGTTCTCACTATCTTTAATTCTTTTTGTTCTGAAAAAATAACTAAACAATTAACTAAAATATATATAATGTATTAGACTAAAATTATGCTGCACATCATCTAGTCCATTTATCTTTATAAATTTACATTATTTAGTGTGTGTTTGCTTTTGTTGATGTTTTGTGCTTATTTTTAGTGACGAGCAGCATGTTTCTCATTATGTTTTAAAAGTGTTTTTTAAAAAATATTTAAAAATTTTATTTTTATTTTTTTATTTTAAATTAATGTTTTGGTGGTTTTAGATCATTTTCATGTGATGATATCAATAATAATTTTTTAAAAATACAAAAATATTATGTTGATGCAATTTTTAACAAAAAATATTTTCAAAAATAACTTCAACCACACTCAAAGGAACTAAAATTAAAAATCACAATACCAAACACACATGATTTATATAATTTTGGTCTTGTGTTTTATGCTGTTGACGATTCTACCTCACAGTGAATTCACAATCAACCACTAAAACAAACAAACTTTTATAAAGCAAGAAATATAATTCCTCGTCCGAGCTTGTAGTTGCTAAACGACGATTACTTACAGTAAACCTTTTTTTTTATTCGAGGAAATCACATCCTGGAAAATATATTTTATGGGTCTAGATAAGTGAATAAAATCCCGACTGTCATAAACTCTTACAAAAAATAAATATCCTGACTCGAACTCAAAACTTACTATGTAGATCTAGATTTCAAGCTTTTTATTAACACGCAATGAAAAGGGTTTTCACTTCTATCTTCCAGCATGATATACATTATTCACGTATATCAATGAGTTTTGTACTTTTATTACCACTGTAGACTGTGTCAAAGTAAATGTGCATTGTGAATGGGCAACAGCGAGGTCCCGTAGCTCAGTTGGTTAGAGCGTTGGTCTTATGAGCCGAAGGTCGCGGGTTCGAGCCCCGCCGGGACCAGCTCCTCCTTGTTTTAAATCTTTCTTTCTAGTAAATGATTGGTGAGTTTTTTTTTTTTTCTTTTTTTCTTCTTACGTGTTTGGCTGCTGGCCTTCCTTCCAAGGAAGTTGCTTCCTTGATTTTCCTGTTATATTATAATCTAATCAGTGTGGAATAGTTTCTGGCATGTTTCTAGCAACCTGATACACCAATCCGTTGTAAATTAATTTGCTATCGCGAGATTACAACAGAATACTTAATTAGCAACGGATGAGTCCGTTGCAAACAACCCATTTTACTTGTAGTGTGAGCCCGAGAAAAGAGATCGAAAATACAAGGGTGTGAGTAAAATGAACAAGGAATTCTTCTTCTTTATCAATGAAACCAAATGAATTAAAGTCACCATATATACTGTTATGGTTACTAGAGAACTTACTGGTCTACAATAGTTTAGAAAAACTAAAATCTTGTTGTGTTTTATAGCCGTTGGTTTGCCTATTTAATCTCTAGAATAACGCTTATTAGGTTAAAACTTTGAATATAAAATAAAAATAAGCGTTATTTAAAATAAAAACTTTGCTATTTTATTAGGTCAATGAATATAAAATAAAAAGAAATGTTTTTTTATTTAATATCAAAAATATATCTTACATATATGTTTATAATCCCAATATAAAAAACAAAATATTTTTTTTTGTTTTATGTTAAAATATAAGCCAAATTCTCATGGTGTTAATAAACTAGTTATTGAATCCAAAAAATACATGCAAAGTAAAAAAAAACCAATTTTTTATTTTTTTTTACATAAGGAAATATGAGAATATAATATATTTTTGAGAAAATGAAGAAAAAACATATTTATATTTTTTCAAATGAGGGAGCTTTAGGATTTTCTGAAATTTTAGAGAAAAACAATTAATTTTTTAATATTGAGTTTGTATCTTATAATATAAGTTTGTAGTACAATAATAAGTAAAATTGTTGAAAAACAATACCTGTTAGGGACCTATAAATAAATTCAAAATGATCCCTAGATTTTTTTGAAATTTTGAAGAGACTGTTTTACTAGATATTAAAATACAAACTATTTAAGAACTAAAAACAAAACATAAAAGTAGTATGTTTGGCAAACACTCAATTTAATATATATATATATATATATATATATATATATATATATATATAAATTAATCTCTTACAATGCTAAAAAATGCTATCGCTTGCTGTTTAAAAAGTTTAATGTGAAAATACAGAGAAATTAGGGTGTTTGTACAAAAATTGCATGCTGTCGTCTTCTTGTTCATGTGGGATTCCTTTTCTTCTTCTTTTATTTCCCTGGTCATGACTGTTTCTACTTGCACTATTTAGAAAAGAAGCATGGGGTCTACGTAGAAACAATGAAGCTGCCATTGATGAGTAATCAATGAGCGTGTGTGAACTAATCAACAGGTTCGTTGAGTGCCACTAACTTCTTCTTCTTCTTCTTCTTCTTCTTCTTGAAATTCTTTCCAGGATTCAACAAAGAGGAGAAGCAGCAGTAAAGCGTGGACGAGCCAGCCATGGCATATGCCTTCTCTCAACAGCTCCATCAACTGTGAAAACTATAAACACATCGATTTATTTTAGTTTCTTGTTCAGATCGAGATGAACTTATTGAAAAAAAAATATACAGAAACTCTTTTTGAATACATCTAACTACTTTTAGCCCGTGTTAGATGTATTTTTTTTCAATAAAAAATAGATACATGGGCTTTCGAACGTGTTTTTTTTACATAAAAAAAGATTATAATTAAGTGTAAATGAAAAAATACATGCAATCATCTTATTAAATAAAACAATAATCATATATGTAAGTAATTGAAAAAACAAACTATCTACGATAAATAGATACAAAACTAGAAAAATCAAGAGACAAATGTTGCTCAAGATATTTGATTTTACAAAGCAAAATATTTATTTGATGTAATTTAATGAGTTTATTTATCAAAATTAAATTTTAATTCAATCAATCAATAATAGAAACAGACACACATATAAAATTTATTGAATAAAACAAAAAGCAAAACTATTATGCAAAGATAGATATTTTTGTTTTTGAAAATAAACTTAATCTAAATAAAATATAAAAAACTATTTATAGATCAATCAAAATAATATCTTAAAAAATCAATAACATACAAAATAAATAACAAAAACAAATCTATTAAAATAGGTTATATAAGAAAAATAAAAAACCATAGAGATTGAAAATTAATCAAAAATAAAATAAAAAAAAATTAAAAAGAAAAAAAAACATATTAAAAAAAGCATTAATAAAAGAAGAAGAAAAAGCAGGAAAAAAAGAAAAAAAGAAAAAGACAAATGATAATTAAGTTTTGCAAATGTGTTTCAAAGAAATGTAATAAATAATTGACATGGGTTACACCCTAATTGTTTTTTTTAAAAAAAAAAAAACTAAATCAAATGATATAATTCAAAAATAAGTAAAAAACAGGTATAATAAAAAAGAAATATCCAGATGAAAGTGATGTTTTTTTAGTAAGAAAAAGAGGGAGTAAATATGATGTGACCTAACTAACTCGACAAGTTTAAAAACAACCAGTAAAAATATAATTTGATTAAAAAAAATCAAAACAATATCCTTTATATAAAATAAAATTGAGACTTCAACATATTGGATCCACCCAGGTCAACTCGGGTTAACTTTTCAAATCCACGATCCGGGTCATGAGACTATGATAACCTCAAATAAAGTCTTTAAAACGATAAAAATAGAGATAATAAACCTAATTTTCAATAAACTCATTGTTGAATGATAAAATTAAAAAAAATCAATTTGAAAAAAAAAAAATATAATAAAACTACTTCAATTTACCTTAGTTAACTTATAAAACTCATGATTTAGGTAATGAGATTAAAATAACTTCATTGAAAATAATCTGAAACAAATAAGAAAGATTAATTCATAATCAACCATACATTGAAGATGTTTGAAGATGAATTTGAAGAAAAAGAATCAATTAAAAAATTGGATAAAAAAAACTCTAGTTAATTGTGTTAATATGTCAAACCTATGACGTGAGACCAAATATAAATATAAAATAAAAATTAGAGAAAAGAAGCATATTTTTTAGAAAAAAAAACAAACAAAATTCACAAAATGGAATGACAGAATGAAACTTCAACATCTCAACTGTAATTTAGTTGAGAAATTCAAAACCAATAGGGATTATGAAATTTATTTTGAATCACTGTTTTTTAAAAATAGTATGAAATATACTAATCATTTGGAAATAAAATTGACAAGCTCAATCAAAAGCTGAGGCATGGAGCGCCAAACCACTTGGAAACTTAGGATGGATGAACTTTAACCGTCTAATTAATTAATGTTCTTACACTAATTCATCGTTAATTGTATAGCTAGGCAAGAACAACTACATCCCAACAAGATCTTCCATACCAAACCCCAGAAAAATCTGTATTTTCTGGTAAATCCTAATTCTCTAATGAACTATTCAGCACATTCATGTCATGAGTAGCGGTATCCCCGCCAGCCACCCTATTTTATCAGCTTTCAATGAGGGTGGCAAAGGGAGTTAGGTGTGCAGTTAAACACAGAGTTGTATTTGCAGTAGTAATTATCAGTCCCGGTTTCAACCAAGACTGTTGACCAGCATGTGCTTCATTTTTGTATTTCTTAGCTTTTTCCAGGGCAAAAAAACAAACCTAGGCTGAGGAGATTTTTATGAGGGGACTGAGAATTCACAGGGCTGGGGAACAAAGACTTGGCAAAGTATCAGAATTTTAGCGTTATCAGTCTTTGTATTCTTCTATAATTGAGTTTTGTTGTGTTCAATTTATCCATTTTCGTGGAGTTGGTTCCACCAGCAGTGTACTTCACTCAACCTCGCTTGTTCTACCTTCTGAATTTATCTACACATTGATTTGCGCCAAAAATGACAGACCATTGTTAAAGAACCATCTTATCTAAAAGTTTAAGCTGTTAGATGAGAGCTCAAAATATGATTTATATTATTCTCTAATATCTCTCTCAAGTGATAGCCTTTTAGACCTGAAACTTGCATAGACTCACACTATCTTGTGCTTGATTTTTCATCATATAGAATGATGGTGTTGAGATTTGAACTTGTGACCACTAGGTCAACAAGGCTCTAACACCATGTTAAGAAACCATCTTATCTAAAAGCTTAAGTTGATAGCATGTTATGGGCACATCTCACCTAAAAATTTAAGTTGATAGATGAAAACCGAAAATATAATTTCTATTATTCTCTAACACCGACCTTTCGATTCCTCACAACCTGATATAAATGCAAAAGTAAAATCCAAGAGAGGTTGTACTTCAAATCTCACACCCACAATCGAGGTAGGTACATATAGACCCCAAAACAACACTCGGATCTCTTTCACACTAGCCAAATGAAAGAATTCAGGTTCTTCCACTTTTAGTAACTGTGGTTTTGTCAGTAAATATTTTCTGCTATGGAAAACAGGTATCCATCCTTGTTTTGCTTCCCCTTATACATGGTAATTGGGCTCTCTCATTACTTTTACACTCAAGTCTAATCAAATCATGCTAAAGAAGCTAGCAAAACAGAAAGAAGAAACTACGGAGTAAATGACACTAGAAAACACAGTTCTCCACTCAAAAGGTCATAAAGTCTCCATTTCTTTTCCAGTTTCCTATTCTATTCCATTGCAAAACAGCTTCTATTATCGATAGAAAACTGACTCATTGTTCGACCCTCCTGAAAATCCGAGCAACAAAGAGATGTTAAAGAGGGTTTACTCTTTCAATTCTTTCTCGCAGTTTTAAGGAAGATGTTGAGGCATCAAAAGGCAGAAACAATCACGAAGAGAAACTCTCTCTTTCATCTACATGAATTGAAATTGACCATTTCTAAACTGAGGAAAGGGACCTTGTTGTGTTACTCAGATTTTTATGATGGCGAAGAAAATAACAAGCAGCTCAAATGAACAAAACTGTAGGACTGAGCAAGGGGAAATGCTACTACAGAAAGTCTTTATTTGCAGGCCTAGGATTACTATCATATATGCATATCAGGTCTGCTCTAATTGGGGCAAACACGATACTTTTCATGAAATCAAACTAGTTCTGCTTCTATCAGAAATGGAATCAAAATACATACAAAACATCCATGACTTACAAAAACTCTAGCAACATAAACACAGTCAATCCAACAAAAGTTCTAAGCAAATTAGTTTGAGCCATCAAAGCCCTCTCAAACATGGAAACTAAAACAACAGCTAGAACATAATACCAAATAAACATCTGATAGAATCTAAACAAGCCAGGTATCGAGAAACCTGAAATTCCATCCGTATCTCTCTCTTTTCCCACGGTATTTGCGATTGATTCATCTCCAAGCGGCCAGAATCCCATCCTTCAAGCCAATCTTGAAAACATCTTCTTAGCCCCATAGTAGACAGTCTTAAACAATGCACAAGTCCTACAAGAAAAAGCTGTAATGAACAAATGATGGCATGAAAGGCGAATGTAAGAAAAGGGATTATAAATAGATGGGATTTGAGAAATGGGCTTGAAGGTAGCACCAGGTAAAGGTGCGAATTTGGAATTTTTGCTCAATTAACTGCGAGAATCAGAGGAAACAGAGGACGGCTTGTTGCACTCCTCTTCTTCGCCTTCAACTCGTGCTGGAACTCGAAACCCAGAGAACCCACCATCTGAGGCAGTGAATCCAATGCCTGATATTGCAGTTTGCTGGTGCTGAAGATGATCAAGATTGATTGCTGGGTCTGTCCAAGCACGAAACGAAGGCGTGTTACTGGACTGAAGGGTTCCCCGCTGTGAAAAAAATTGGTTTTGGCCGAAAAGCGGCTGTACAAATGGCGATGACGGCATCGTCTGTGTTGGTGGTAGTGATGCATTGAAGACGAGTCCTGCCCTTCCGCCACCACCAACATCTTCTGCATTCCAAGCCACCGGATTTCTTTGGAACCGGGTAATTTCTGGTGGCTGCTGCTGCTCAGACCACCCACCAGAAGAGCAATCAAAGCCAAGATAATGGGCAGTGGTTCCAGAGAACAGCACTTGATGTTCACTTTGAACTTGATGACCGTGATGGTGTGCTTGGTGTCGCAAGAGAGTTGGTTCTTGAAATGATAGGAGCGAAAGCCTCAGATCTTGGCTCTGGCTGCTGGTTCTTGACAGCAAATCTGGTGGATAGTTCTGAAACCGTATAGTAGGAGACGATGTCTCTGTAGATGCACCCATTGGAAAGAAGGTTTTGATTGTTTCAGCGATGACATCTGAGTCTAATGACGGTGGCAGAAAACCCGAACTACTGTTGAGGTTTTCTGCCATTTGCTGTTGCATATTTTGAACTTCAGCAATTGCTGCTGTTTTCGAAGTAGCAACATTTTCCACGGAAATCCCATGCTCCTTCTCATCGCTTATGCTTTGGTGTTGGGTGCTTCCAGTAGCAGTCTTACTAGTTTTGGGGGTGAAGCCCGCTGTGGCTGGATCCCATGGGGGTAGTTCTGCGAGCTCGTCTATGGAGGCCCTGGCTTTCTTGATGAGCCAATCGAAAGCTTTGCTGGGACGATCGTAGCCGAGGCGATCCTGCACATCGTAGAACTGGATAGCAGTGTGGGCCGAGAGCCGGACACGGCGGTCTCTGGGGCCTTTGGCTGTACAGACCTTGCTGTGGCGGTCTTTTCTTCCTGTGGACCGAACAATGTGGCCTCCTTGGACCTCCACAATCTCTCCCACCGTGTCGCTTATCCCCGATCTTGACGACGTCGCTGCTTGGTGGTGGCTCTCCCCCATTTTCCTTGCATATTTCGACGCTCTGCGCCGAGAAAGTTAGGGAGGAAGATGGAAAACAAAATCTTTTCTTGGACGGTTGTAGAGGAGGCTACAAATGTTGGTTCTGGTCTTGTGAATTTGGGACTCTGTTTTGAGGCTCCCTTTTCTGTTCCAGCTTTTAATGGAGAATACTTTTCTTTGACGGGTGGGGCTTGTCTCTTTAATTTGCTGCCTCCTAACCTCTTCTTGGTGGTTGTGCAACAGCGGCCACCACCCTGATACCTGATATTGCTGCCTCTGCTGCCTCCCCCAAAAGGCTCTGCCATTCAATATTTCCACTTCCATCAAACCCAACATCACAAACACACACATATTTATACCTAAAACTGAAAACCAAGCCTGAAAGCCTACGCCCGCCATGTGAGCTCCAACCCATCGCTCTCCTCTTCTCTCTATCTGCACCTGGATAGCTTTCGATAATTGCTGTACTATGCACCAACTAAAAGGGTAATATGGATAATACCCGCCAGAGAAAGAAAACCCAGAACAAGCTATACACACCCGATTTCTCTGCAGAACTTCCATTGTTTTGATGATGCCTCTGGTAAGTGCGGCGATGTTTGGTCGTAGATGAGATGTCGTTCTGTGTCTGCTATTGTTCTTCGTACTGGTGCCCAAAACGCCAACCCAGAGCCAGTCATTCACTCGAGGCTCCAACCTTCAACTTTCTGTAACCCCTCCGAGTTTTTCCCCCACGTTTCACGGTGGAAAAACTTATTTCTTAAACTCACAAAGCTAGAAAAATAATTCTTACAACAACGTACAAATAAAAAAACAAAGAATTATGTTGTGCTAGATTTTTTCCTAATTAAAAATCAATTAGATATGAAATTGGTAAATTAAGTGTGTATACTATTTTATATAGTAAAATAAATAAATGAATTATGTGGAAATTTTTAACAATGTCTTGGAAAATTTTCGCGGTTTGCCTATAACTATTATAGTGCAAATTACTTCTTTTAGGACTAAAAGAATATTTGGTTGATTGAAGAGATGCAGTTGATGATTGCATTAGTCTTGGTGTATTATGGCCTCTGTAAGTGCTTGCTGAACTTAGTATTGATGCGTCAAAACCCACATCATATTATTTGAGTATGTTTCATATCCTAGATATTGTTTTTCAAGTTGAGGCCCCTCAGTAATTAATAGTCGAATAGAGGTTTGATGAATAATTCAAATTTATCAAAACAATGTACATATGGTAAATGATAATTGTATCATCGACTATATTCCCACCTCATTACATATTGTACATTACCACATGTTGATTTCAAAAAATTTATTGATCCTTTATTTTCTAACATCACTTATAAAAATCCATATGGTAACCTTATATGATATTACATCATTTTGTCCTTAAAGGATGTGGCGTGGTGGTAAAAGGTTTGAGATTTGCATAACAGGTATCGAGTTTGAGTCAGGTCGTTCACTTCTTGTAAAAACATGGGGTAGTCAAAGTTTTATTTACTCATCTGGACCCACAAAATGTGTTTTTCTGGGAATGTGGTTTCCTTGTATCCAAAAAAAAGTTAAAGAAGATATTACATCATTTCCTTATGATACTAGTCATGAGTTGAAGTATGTCCAACTTGATGGAGAATTGAAAAGGCTCAACATAACCATTTGTCTACACAACAAGATGGATGCCAAAGAGGGGTATACACAAAATAAAAGTATATTATGCAATGTACCTAGTCATGATGTTAAAATGGACGACATAAGTGAAAACTTCTATTATAAACTAAGACTTGTTCTATATCTCTATGTCAAGTTGTTTTTTTATCCTTTTATTATATACGGTTTACCATTTTTCAACATGGGTACACAACATGGTATGAGCTAGGGGAGGTAGCTTTATGGCAAGAGATTATGGCGTGTGAGTCTTCATTATTTATACCCCAATTGACCTAGATGATCGTGTTTGTCTTTAAATCATAGAGGCTGAATTTTTAAAGATCAATCATCTAAAAGGAAAAAATATTAATCACAATTTAATTGTAGCATTAATAGAGCGGTAGAGATGAGACTCATACATTCCATATTCGTGTTAGAGAGTCATCAATATTATAAGATGTTGTGGTACTAGTTAATCTTCTGATAGATGGAAATCCTATTATAATGTCCTTAACTTCCAACAAAAATGATTTATATCTTTGTCTAATGGAACAAATGTCTTTCTTTCATGGATATAAAGAGAATTATATTAGGTTGACTTGATTTAAAGAGAGTTTTAGACCTCACCAAAGGGTGATACAAATATTATATTGCATTATTATATTAAAGCATACATAATGCATATGCATAGGGCCATGATTTTTACTAGTTTTTCATGGAATGCAACTTCATGTTACTTTTTGCCACTACTATAAGACTTTATTGTCATCCATACTTATAGTTGGGGCTTGGCGATACCTGAATATCTATATTGTTAGCTTTGTTACACATATATGTCAGTTAGGAAACAAATTAGTGGATGTTTATTATTTCTTAGGTATAATTTGATATTATATTTTATTAAATGCAATTAATTTCAATATTTACTATTTTTTATTGTAAATATAAGCTTATGGTTGTTAGAGCATCTTCACATTAGTCATCTTGATGTTTGGAGAAATTAGATGCTCAACATGGTTATATGAGATTCTCAATTGCAACTTAGTAATAATAATTATGACCACATTGTTAAATTTAAAATTTCTATAATTTTTTTTATCCAAATAAATTGTCTTGAACATGTTAGTTGAGTTGGGAGAGGTCTAGGTGTTATACATAAATTCGACTATGTTCACGAGTTCTGTTGGGATGAGTTTGAGTCATACGAGCAACACGAAGTATACGTGAACTAGATTTTTCATTTTCTTTTTTTTTAACTTTATTTTTTAGTTTGAATGCTATAAATATATATATATATATTCTATGGTTTCATAGATGATATGAACATAATACACCAACGATTTGATTGGAAACAAATCTCTATTATGCATGAAGGGAAGCGATTTTTGGCTAGTAATGGTTCTTATACACTATTTAGCAATAGTTGAAGTGTATTGCCTTGATCAGGTAATGACACATTTGATGACATGAATGTTGTTAATTATCGAGTTGAAGAAGAAGATGATTGGTTGATGGTTCATGCACAATATGTCAATTTACGACATGCGAGGAGACATCATATATTTACAAAGTTGTATCCTCCTATGGATTCATATCTCTATATGTATTGGTATATGAAACATAACAAGGTGACTTATAACACCACCATGAAAGCGTGTTACAAGACTCCATGTGCCACTCCACGCCATTTGACATGTAATCCATATAATTATGAGCCTTGTGCATCAAGATATAATAGATTGGTATAAATGAAATAAAGTTTTAACAAGTAATAAAATTCTTATTTATATATTAAAAATGATAATATAATCTTTTCATAATCCTATTAGGTGATTTTTTTAATAAAAGAAGGCTAGAGAGTTGCAACCACATTTCATGATGTTACCAACAATGTTATGCATGATTTTGTACAAGAAGGTATTGCTCATCACTTAAAGAGGTTGGCGAGGCTCAACATTTATATATTGCAATAATAAAGGATAACCATGTTTATCCTGCACAGTGATGACATACCCATACCCGTGCTTCTGATGGTCAACATGTTAATTTGTTAAATGTTTAACTAAGTAATTTAAAGTTATATTCATTATTGTAATTTATAGGCTCAAAAGGTGTTTAAGGGTTTTCTAGACTAAGGATCACTAGTGCTTACTCTTAGAGCTTCGTTTGGTCCATAGGCTTTGAGAATCTCATAATTGATTTGCATAATGACTTGACCTACCCCCAGTATTTGTTTGGGCTTTTTATATCAGTTCTTAGCACTATTATCATGTTGAATTGACATTGCCCCATTATTTTCTTGTGCTTTTTTTATCATGGATAAAAATTCTTCCACTTCTGATTCCTTGGTCTATTCGCTCTGCCACGGCTACAACATCCATGAATTGTTGTGCTGAACTACCCATCACGTGCTCATAGTATGGTCCCTTGAGTGTGTTAGAAAATAATGTCATAATTTCTTTATCTAGAAGCGGGGGATGGACCTATGCAGCAATATCTCTCCATCTTTGAGCATATTCTCTTGTGCTTTTTTTGTCCTTTTCTCCAAGTTGGACAAACTTATTCTATTAGGAGCAATGCCCATGTTGTACTTATATTGCTTGATGAAAGCATCTACCAGATTTTTCCACCTACGGATCTTGGTGTTCTCTAGTCTCATGTATCAATTTAATGCCGCCCCACTCAAATTGTCTTAAAAAATACATTAGTAATTGTTTATCCTGCACTACTTTCATCATTTTGTTACAATATGATTTTAGGTGAGTGATGGGGTATTGTGTCCTAGTGTATTTGATAAATTCAGGAACACAAAACTTTTTTGGTATAACAACATTTGGGACTAGCCACAATTTTGCAGCTTGTATTGGGCCGTATAAGTTTACCCCTTCAATAACTCTTATTCCGGCTTCCGCATCGTCATCTTATCTTGGTTGATAGCCTTCGATGACTTGATCTTGTGGCACTCGTTGGCAAATGTTTCTATAACCACAGAAGTTGGTGCAAGTGTTGGCGCTGCTGATTGTACAAAAACTAGATTTTGATGAGGATCATGAACCCTTTCTCCTATCATTTCTTCATGTGGTTCAATGCTTGTGTTTGAGCAGCTGTTGTAGGTCTAGTTGAAGGACCCTCGCCAGAGGCATTTCTCAGTGTTTGCTTGAGTAAGCTGGTAAGATGAGCTACACTATCTTTCAAAGCATCATGGTGTACACATTCTTCATCCCCCTACTTTTTTGACAGAGTTGAGTGTTATGAACTTTATGGGTAGGAGCTCTTTGGGGACCTATATTTCAATATGTCACTTATTTGTTATGTACTAGTGGTGAAGGCATGTGGATGCAAATGTATGTATATACACATCAGTTGTGAATTATTGGGAAGTTAAGGACAAGTTATAGGTCATTACATGAGAGGTAAGCTTTCTACCTAGTCTCAAAAATCTATGAACTGCCTAGTGACTGCCTTACATGAAGGTGGTATATGGGTTTACAAGAAATGGTTGGGTCACGTTGTGACTGACATTAACTTTCAGCTCATAATTGGACATTTCATAAATCTGAACCCAAACATTATCTCATTAAGTCATGAGTCAGACCGCTACTCCCCACCTAACTTAGAATTGAGTTTATTTATGAATTTAAAATGCATGATATATTAATTCATACTCGATGTTATGCGTGAATTGAATGTAAAAATGCATGCTAAAACAATAAAAATGTGTGTTAAAAATAAAATAAAGAACAAACAAAGCTCAGTCCATCATTGTGACCATAACGAAGTCACCATCTGTCATGATGGTGTTTTTTTTTTGTGCTTCGTGCATTGTCATTCCCGGAGGTGAGATAATGCGCGGAAAAGGAGGGTTTATAATCGTAAAATTATAACTATAAATCTTAGGAGTCGTCATCTTGTATTAAGGTTACTAGGAAACTTAATGGTCTGTAAGAGTCTGAGTAAGGGGACTTATTGCGCAAGGGGAAGACGCATCGCCCCTAGTGCACCCTACCTAAGGTAAGATGTATTATTGTTTGATTGTTTTTTTAGTTAGATTTTTTATTCATTGATCTTTCCTAAGGCACAAGGTAGATCTCTCTTCGTGAGAGAGTCTACCTCATTAGGTCAAAAACCTAACTGTTCTAAAGTTTGAAAAATTTTACACTGCATTTATAAACCTCTTTTTTTAATTATCTATGGGTGTAGTTAACAATTAATTTTACACCCCGATAGCTAAAACAAAATAATTATGATTTTTTTTGTATATTTTGGCCAAATTTCAACGAATAATTATAAATCGGTTATGATATCCAATTTTCATTTCAAAACATGAGAAATATGCTATATTTGTTATTTTGAAAAATATTCTTGGAAAAACCTTGAAATTCATTTGTATGCAAGAAAACAACACTTTTTTTAAAATGCGATTATTTTATATTATTTTAAAAAAAATCAGATTCGACCTCAACCAACTAAATGAGTCGGCCTAGCCAAATTGGGCTATAAGAGCCCAACTCTGCGGGACTTTGGCTCAACTGAGAATATGTCTGGCCCAAGAAAAGAAAAAAAATACTTGTGCAGAGTGAATTAATTCACTCTGCATTGTTCACATATTGCATTAATGGTGTAGAGTGAATTAATTCACTCTCCATTGTTCACATATTACGTGAGCAATAAAGTGGGGGTGATGAAGGGAGACGACCAATGTACCTGAACCTGTTGCCAGGTATAGAAGGTTGAGGTGGTTCCGCTAGTGGTGGTGGCGTCAGAAATGATGACATGTGGTGATCAGGAGAGTTGTTGGAACCTGCTGCAATGGAGAAGGGAGAAGGGAGAAGGGAGAGGGAGAGCCTGTTGTTGTGTTGCTAGAGAAGGTAGAGCCTTGTCATTGCTGCTGGAGGACATAGAGGAGTTGCTACCAACTACAAGTGCTCACAGGATAGAGTTGTTGAAGTTGTTGAGGAGACAAGGACCACTTGTTACTGGTTTTGAAGAAATTATGGTTGTTGGCTGGAGGGAACAGACGGGACCGTGGTGACGGTGAAGGAGAGGAAAGCTGTTAGTGCTGAGGAAGGAGTTGGAGGTGTCCTACCGGTGGTGGGAAATTCTATGATCGCCCCCTCTAGTCCCTCCCGTGTTTTGTTCTTTCTGTTTCTTCCTTTTCTTTCTTTCTTGTGTTTCCTTTCCCTCCCCCTTTTATGTTTGTTTTCCTTGTTATTTATAGATGAAGGAGGTAACCCTTCACCTACTTATTGCGTGCAGTGTGGGTTGCCTCCCCGTCACCTGCAATAGTGTGCCAGTATTATTCAAGTGACTCAACAGCGCGGTCACATCTGCAAAACTTGGGAGAAGGTACAAATGCACTTTGGTCCCTCAATAAATTATTCTAATTGCACTCCCAATTGACTTTAATTTTTAAATTTATGCAATTATATCCCCGCTAAAATTTCAATGGCAACATTAACTTTATGCGCCTTTTCTACTTTGATCCCTGGTTTCGGATTTATGCAATTTGACCCTTACTTGATCATTAAACTTTCAATTGTCTTCAATTTCACCCCCAACTTCATCCAATTAACTTGGTAAAAATCAAAATTGGTCTCCGAAAGTTCCAATCTTCTTAATTAGACCCAAATTAAGCTCAAGAACTTGATTTTTCATCAATTAAGCTCTTAATAAAATTAATTTAATCAATTTAATGTATAATTAAGTCCTTGCACTTAATTAAATCCTTCAATTGGATCCTAAATTAATTTTTAAATATAATTATACTTTAAAATTGGCCCATGATTAAATTAAATTGGCTTATAAAAATGTAATTATGTCATTTAACTTAATTTTTACGTAGACTTATCTAATAATAATTTATTTTAGCCTTGAATCTACATTTTCTTTCATTTTGGGAATAAAAAAGGTATGATTGGGCTATTGAAACCCTCCAAAATTTCCACCTTCAATAGGCTATAAAAGGGTTATATATAGACAAGGAGAGGTTTCATGAATATAGAAGATCTAAGTTGATGCCGAGAGGAAATGGTTCATTCCAATTCCTTGAAATAATAAATGATAATGCTTACAAAGTTGATTTACAATGTAAATATGGAGTTAGTGCTATTTTTAATTATCATTTTATCATCTCTTTGTTTGTAGTAGGTGATGATATGAGATTGAACCGTTTTAAGAAAAGAGAGAAGATGATGCAATTCAAACTTCACCAAATTATTCATTAGAAATTCTAGTTGGGTTACAACATCAGAATTTAATGATCTTATTGATAGTAATTGAGCCATGAGGAACTCCAATGAGTCTATATCTTCAATAAATAATAATCAGACCTTACTCATCCATCTCTTTCATAGGCTTTTTTTTTTTTTTTCTAATGCATAGTTTAGTACAAACAGGCATAAGTTTTTATCCAACCATTGGATTGACCGAGAAGTTTTCCAAATATTCCAAAGGCTTTATTTTATACTTTGTTACAATTTTATAATGATCAAACAATAGGAATATCTTGAGAAATCAGGAGTATCATGAGAAAAGGTCTAGAAGCTATTATGCAAGATTGGTATTAGTTTCCTAGTTTATTTAGGTTTTTATTTTATTTTATTTAGAACTTTTTTATTATTTTTATAGTCTTGTTTGTAAATTCTACTTGATAAAAATAGATTTATTTAGTTTTTTTTTTCTTTTAACATACTTTGATTCCAAAATAATATTTATTATATGATTTTGAGAGAATTCTTATCATTAAAAGGCTCTTGATTTATAGAAGAAAAAACCAAACTTTGTGGTTCCTTCCATTCTAATCATTCATGTCTTTTCAATTGCATTAAATGAAAACATTTTTCTTAACCTTTGTAGCTTACATATGATGATCTTCGGTCACAATTATAGAATTTAAAGTTAATCATATTCTTCTCTCCACCTTTCCCCCCATCTATGGTGTTTGGTTAGTCACCAGCACTTGGTGTCTAAACTGCAGCATCACCTGGTGCTGGTCGATAAGATCAGAGTTATATAATTTAATTTAAAATTCGAGCAAATCAAAGACTTGGGTTAAGATTTTTAATGTTTAAACCACTTTACCAAGTTTAATAATAATATCAAGGTCTAGATAGTATTTGTTTATGCTCTATAAAATTTTAATCAAACCTCAGCCAAATCACGAGTAGCAAATTTGTTATATTCTGAATTTAATTATATAATATTTTTTGTGCATATTAAAATAAAAAAATTGTGTTGTGGAAAATTGGCAGGCACATAACTCATAACTCATAGCTCCATGATCACAACCTAGCAGCACTATCTAGTGCTGGAAAAAAAAACATTTGATCTTTTTTATTACTTGTCGAAAAAAGTGCCCTAAGAATATTGTTCATAAAAATAATGATGTGCTTTTATTCATGAAGATTAACTTTATTCAAACTCGTAGTCTTAACTTTCCAAACTTAAAATAAGCTTCCATCACTTAACACAATGTCTATGGACATTTATAATATCAGTTACGAAAAAGAGTAAAAACAAAAAAAAGAAGGTGTTTTGAAGTATATATTAGTTATGGATAAGTCCACAAGACTAATTGTATATTTGAGATTGTACTTGAGGTTATCTATCAAAGTGATTTTTTTTCAGAAATACATCAAATAATATTTTAATTTTAATTTTTAAAAATTATTTTTGATATCAAAACATAAAAATTATCTAAAAAATACTAAAAACAATAATTTTGAAAAAATTCAATTATTTTTAAAAACGTTTTGAAATAAAATGTTAAAAAGAACCTGTCTAATCAAGCAAATAAAACAGAAAAGGCAAATATAGTTAGCTTCCACGATCTCGAAAAGCCACGCAGAGAGGACAAAATGTAATTTATCTCGAGAGTATGAGTTGGATGGATCTCCTACCACAATAATAGTGAAGAGAATAAATATATTGGGTTGATGAACTCCTTTAATGCTCTCTAGCTTATCCTTTTCCTTGGTGATAAGATTTGCCAGGTAGGAAATTTTTAGTTCATTCTAATCTGAATAGTAGACAGCAAATGATGATAAATTTTGACCCTCTAAGCTTACCTAGCTTCTTTTTGTAGGTCAATAATATTTGTCCACTCTTTTGACCTCTCTCTTTTTTTTTCTTTTTTTTTTCTTTTGTTTTCTATAATTACTTGAACACTCGTGTATCAAAATAAATACACTAGAAAAATAAATGGTTATTTTAATAAATCTAATTACAAGAAGAAAATAAATTCTTTTGAAGTGCTCTTCATTTGTATAATTTTTTTATTAACGATCAAATCTAGATCTTGTTTTGGATAACAGAATATTCACTCATGTCCAAAAACTTTGATCGTGTAAGATATTAACTTGACCTGACTTGATTAAGATTATTCAGATGATCCTGAAAATTTTAATTGTATGTTATCTTAACTTGATTTGATTTGATGAAACAAAGAGTTTTGGTCATTTGTTTTAGTGAAAAAAAAAGGACTTATGATCATTTTATTCCTTTATGAACTTAAATTTCTTTGAGAGAACTATCAAATATTTATGTTTGGTCTTTAGTTTGTGCTTCTTCTTCTTCTTCTTGTCGTGAACTTCATGCTTGTTGTTCTTTTGATTGGATGACTTTGTTGTTTATTCATAGATATATCAAGTGCAATTTAACTCAAATATTCTTTAACCAAAAGATATTCAAGTAAAATTGATTTAAAAGTTATTTAAAATAACATTAGCATGAAAAATATTGAAAGATGATACTTTTCAATTTAATTTTGGGCTCAAATCCAATAAATTTAATAATAAATTATTTTATTTGTTCATAGAGTTCTTTTGGGGTCATGATCAATACTGGACTAGTTATTTAAGATTTTCTAAAACAAACAAAAACTTGATGGTTTCATAAACCTTGTCGAATAAAGCTCAGAGAAGAAGCAGGCACTGGAGTAAAGAATGTCACCTCTACTATATCCGTGCACGTGGTCAACTTTGAAGATCCCGTGTCGGCATGCCGTGTTTGCGCATGATAATTTGATTATGGAAATAAATCCTAACTACTTTAGTGCCGAAATAGTGCTCTAATGGTGGATGATGTGTTGTTTTGTGTCTGTATCTGGTATTCAAGCAAGTGGAAGCGAGCAAAAATGACTCGATATGGAGAGCCATAACGGCTAGTTTGGCTGGTAGTGCCGGTTTGTTTGTATAGGATATGTTTGAAAAAAATTAAAAATTATTTTTATTTTTTATTGTAAATTAAATAAATTTGATGTTTTTAGATCATTTTCATGTACTGATATCAAAGATGATTTTTAAAAAATTAAAAAAATATCATTTTGATGCATTTCTAAACAAAAAACATTTTCAAAAACAACCTCAACCACGTTATAAAATAGTCATTCTGAAATAGACAATTAGTGAAAGCATGGAAGAACGAGCACAGTGATTTGCTACTCAAATGAGGAGTCACAGCTCATGAGAATGGAGATGACTGTGAAAGCAGATCGATTCAACTCGTTGTAGAGATAAGACTGCAGCCTCTGCTTAACAGTGTGTTTCCATTAATTTCCTGTCCTGATTTGACGAGGGAGCCATCTCAAACTCTCTCAAACGGGGGTATATATAAGTCTGTCGTTGTTCTTGCTTAACTTGTAGCTCACGTAACTAGTTCCCTCTATCATCATAGTATTATCTGATCTCGTGATTGCCAACTATGGTAACTTCGATGAAAATGAGGATCCTGTTACTGTCCATACTGTTACTGTTAACGCTTGTCGGAAGCTCTGGAGCTCGTATTTCTCGTAAGTTTCCAATCATGCCAAGGAAAATGGATAGCCGCCATGTTCTACGTGAGTTCGAGCATCATAGAAGATGGATGCAGGACGCTGATAGACTCTCACCGGGAGGACCCGATCCTCGGCATCATTAACTGTTACTGGCTGCTAATATTGCTGCTGCTGCATGTGGTTTTCATAAGGGGTCTTCGTGCAAAAACATATTTTCGCCGCCACATAGCATCACTACCTTACAGAATAAATTGCAGGGTTAATAAACTTGCACACGTTTGTAATGAGTTAATAAATTGATGAGTGTTTTTTTCCTTTTCCTTTTCCTTTTCCTTTTCTTTTTTGCTTGCTTTGCAGCAATTACTACTGAACCTGAGAAGTCACCATTGAGCTACAAGTGAGTTTAGTCTTCATTTGACATGCACTTGTGGCTGTAACACCACCACTATATATAATCTCCAATGCATGCTTGTTTATGCATCACAATTTAATACGTGAAAATATTTTATATCCAAAATCTTTCTCATGTGAACTTATTTATATTCATCACCCATAATACAAATTAAAACTCGTATAATTATCCATCATGGAGAGAGATTTCTTGTTTTTACCCATAATACGAATTAAAACTCGTATAATTATTCATCACCCATAATAAAAATTAAAAAAAAAAAATCCCTTTAGCACACGTATTCACTTAGCACGTCAATTGTTTTGTCATTCATTTATTGATATTCATTTTAATGCATATATATTTCACCAAAAATGTATCTTCTCATTTCATGTTTTACCGACTTGCCAAACTAAACCTAATATATACATAATCATCTAGATTCCAACTAAATTTCTAAACATCACAACACATTAAGACATTAATTAATATCTACACAATTCCACCGATTTCCTTTTTTTCACACATTACAAACAATAGCCTGATACCTTAACATTTTATTTCACATGGATCTCAATTATGCCTAAATAAAAGCCTGTCATTATATCAACCACAACATTATCATAATTTCATTATAAAATCATCCTTAATACAATTGATTCAATTTTTCACATTTTCATCATTATACATGTCGCTCGTGAACGCGCAACATTCAGGAATCAATAGAATCGTCATTTAGTTGTTTGATTTAGGGTTGCTAAGAAAACCCAGTTGTAAAGGTTTTATCAGAGATTCAAGTATAAGTGAATAGTTGTGTAGAGAAAAGATATTAGCATCTCTAGTACATCTTATTTTAGATAATCTGCATTGTTTTTGTCTGTTTGTTTTTTATTGGTCTATCATGGCGGGTTTGCTATGATGAACAAGCCCTAGTTTTTTAAGTTGAAAGTTTGGTTTGGAAAGGTAAGATATCCTTAATTATTTTTAAGGCTTCTTTTTGGTAAAGTTTTATTTATTTTTGACGCAGCAGAAATACGAAAAGGAATACGACCAACGTCAATACTCCGTAAATAAATTTCAACGAGATTAAATCTCAAAAAAAACTTCAAAGTTTATTCAATAAAATGATAGATAAGTCGGCTGCAGGTTTTACATTGGTACTTAAAGTAAAAACCCTAGCCTAATTCATTACAGAAAAGGAAACGACATAAAACATTAAATTTGCCATAAATGGCAAATTTGAGATAAATGCAGAATGTGAAAGGCTTATGAATTCTGAGAGAGTACCAATTGACTAAAGTCAATTCGGACTCTTATATCAAAAGTTATTGCAAAACGAAACTTTCCTAAAATAGCAAAAATGACGATTTCGGGGCCGAAACGATGGAATTTGGCCACAAACCGGTCGATATCAGGGGCATAGCCCCTGATATCTTGCGCAAACGGCGAAATGCATTGACTGGGTGAGTTTCGCGTCATTCCAACTTCGATGACCCGGTTGCCGAAATTCAGTTGCTTTTGAATTTCGGGTGATCGCTCTTGAGCATGTAGGATTCCGCAACCTGTTCTACATCAGACTTCTCTAAATGAAAAGAACTTGACCTTGAGTTATGTTCTGGATCAGAATCAGGATACAATGGCTCTTCCGCGTGAAACTGAAACAAATCTGCAACATTGAAAGTCTTGGAAATACCCATTGTTTAAGGAAGATCGATCACATAAGCATGATCGTTGATCTTTTTCAAAACTTGATACGGACCATACTTCTTGGGCTTCATCTTGCTGTAAGTTCCTACGGGAATCCTTTCTTTGCGCAAGAAAACCATCACTGAATCACCCTCTTCAAACACCTTGTGACGCCGGTGCTTATCCGTCGCAGCCTTATACTTAGCATTTATTGCTTCCAGCCTCTGCCTCACTTCTTCCTGCATGGCCTGGCCTTGTGTAGCCATGTTCTCAGCAGCCATACTAAATCCTGGACCTCCCTTGGGTAGACGAACTAAGTCCACTGTGTGCCTCATTGGTGTCACATATGTCATAGCAAAAGGAGTCTTTCCCGTCGCGCTATGAACGACACTGTTATAAGCAAACTCAGCCTGTGGCAACGCATGATCCCATTGCTTCGGCTTATCCCCACAAATGCTGCGAACCAAATTCCCCAAAGTCCTGTTTGTTACCTCAGTTTGCCCATCAGTTTGCGGGTGCGCGGTTGTGCTTCGGTTCAGCGAAGTCTGAAACATCTTCCATAACGTCACCCAAAAGTGACTAAGGAACTTCGTATCATGGTCGGAAGTAATTGATTGCGGCACCCCATGAAGTCGGAACCACCTCCCTGAAAAATAATCTGGCTATGTGCGACGCATCTGAGGTCTTTCGGCAGGGTATAAAATGGGCCATCTTCGAAAACCTGTCAACCCCCACAAACACAGAATCCACGCCTCGTTGGGTACGAGGTAACCCCAACACAAAATCCATGGACAAGTCCTCCCAAATATCATTGGGAATGGGTAAAGGTGTATAAAGACCAGTATTTTATGACTGACCTTTAGATACCTGACATACATAGCACCTCTACACGAAATTCCCGACGTCTCTCTTCAGTTGCGGCCAGAAATACCACTCCTCTAAGCTAGCCACTGTTTTGTCCCTGCCCAAGTGTCCACTCAATCCGCCCCCATGAAGGTCACGGATCAATTTCTCGCGCAGCGACATCCGGGGTATACACAAACGATTTTCGCGAAACAGAAAACCTTCGCTCTCATGAAAATCGCTGACGGGTTGTTTCTCAATGCACTTCGCCCAGATTTGTTTAAAATCCTCATCCTCCTGATACAACTCCTTCAAGCACTCAAACCCCACTACTTCAGGAGCCAATGTCACCAACAAATTGGCATGACGACTCAGCGCATCGGCAACCCGATTCAAAGTACCAGACTTGTGTCGAATAGCAAAAGGGAACTTTTGAAGGAAAGTTGCCCATATGACATGCATGTTATCCAAGTGCTTCTGGCTATTAATAAACTTCAGAGCTTGGTGATCAGTGTACAAAACAAACTCCCGCTGCACTAGATAGTGCTCCCAATGCTTCAAAGCTCAGACCACCGCGTAAAACTTCTGGTTATAAGTACTCCACTTCTGACAAGCCTCACTCAACTTCTCACTGAAGAAGGCTACTAGTCGCTTCTCCTGGGATAGCACAACCCCAATTCCTACGCCACTCGCGTCACATTCAACCTCAAATATCTTCTCAAAACTAGGAAGGGCCAATACTGGCACGGTGCATAGCTTTTCTTTTATCAAAGCAAAGCTCGTTTCTGCCTCTTCTCCCCACATAAATTTGCCCTTCTTCATGCACTCTGTTATCGGTGCCATGACAATACCGAAATCCCGAATAAATCGGCGGTAGAAGGTGGCTAAACCGTGGAAGCTCCGAACCTCACTCACTGTCTTCGGTGCAGGCCATTCTCTGATTGCGCGGACCTTCTCTTCATCCACATGAATCCCTTCTGAACTCACCACATAACCCAAGAATAACAGGCTATCCGTCATAAAGCTGCACTTTTTCAAATTAAGGAACAACTGGTTTTCCTGTAGTACTGACAACACTTCCCTCAACTGCTCCACATGCTCATCCTTGCTTTTACTGTAGATAAGAATGTTGTCAAAATAAACAACAACAAACTTCCCCACAAAAAGCCTCAAAACCTGGTTCATTCCACGCATAAATGTGTTGGGCGCGTTTGACAACCCGAATGACATAACTAGCCACTCAAACAACCCATCTTTGCTCTTGAAAGTTGTCTTCCATTCGTCCCCTGGCCTGACCCGAATCTGGAGATACCCACTACGGAGATCAATCTTTGAAAACAATTTTGAACCCTCAAGTTGATCCAACATATCATCTAGGCGGGGAATTGGAAAACGATATTTCACAGTTATTTTGTTGATGGCGCGGCTGTCCACACACATACGCCAACTCCCATCTTTCTTCGGCGTTAACAACGCCGGAACCGTGCACGGACTCATGCTCTCGAGGATAAAACCCTTATGCAACAACTTTTCAATTTTCTCCCGCAACACCTCATTCTCTTTCGGACTCATCCGATAATGAGGCAGATTTGTCAAGCTGGCCCCTGGTATGAGATCTATGTGATGCTGGACCTCTCTCAAGGGCGGTAGATTATTCGATAACTCGTCCGAAGTGATATCCCTAAACTCATCTATTACTGGTTTCCGTCGGTCAGGAACTATCACCGAAGTCTCAACTTCCCCTTCCACCACAAGGGCCTTCACTACTAGCGCATAAAATTCTGGTGCACCCTTAATATCTGCCACAAACTCCGTATCCGAACTGGACACTGTCAAAAATGACTACTTCTCCACTTCAGCAGCCTTACCGGACAACGCCTTCTTTTTATAAGGAGCCATAGCAATTTTATGTGACCCCCATGTGAACAAATAGGTATTATCCCACCCCTTGTAAGTAACGTCAACATCGTACTGCCACGGCCGACCCAACAACACACGACTAGCATCCATATCAATCACATCGCAAACTACATCATCCTTATATATTTTTCCAATGGAAATAGGAACGCGACAAATTTCAGTTACCTTCACCGTGGGTCCTTTCTTAATCCAGCCGATTGTGTAAGGGGTCGGGTGCTTCTCGGTTGGCAGCTTTAGGTGCTCGACCAAACCCCTTGCAACGAAGTTCTCGCAACTCCCGCTGTCCACAATTAGATCGCACACCTTCTGACTCACGGTGCAAAATGAACGGAAAATGTTATTCCGCTGCCCTGTCTCCTCCTGCCTTGGGGTGTAAAGTATGTGCTGCACTACAAAATTCACTAGTTCCCCATCTTCTTCAGCGAACTCAACTCCCTCGTAACAGTCATCCTCTCCTGCGTCATCTGTCGCAGCACCTGGATCCTCTTCTTCCCCCTCAATCCAGTTGACAGGCCTGCGCCTATCTGGGCAAGTATTAGACATATGTCCTGGTTTTCGACGGTGATAACAGACCCCAGGTGCAGGTCTGGCATATGGGTTGGAGTTCAAGTTTGTGTTCTGGTTCTGGTTCGTGTTTCGCGGCATACCCCTGTTTACTTGGGTTGCTGGATTGTTGTTGGTGTTGCCTCCCTCTTTGCCCTGATTAAACACCCTTGCTGGGTTGCTGCTGCTGCCACCACCCTTGTCTCTATGACTAAATGATGGTTCTGGATTGTTTCGACGGAAACCCGAAAATCCTCCCCTTCGCTCCATCAATTCAGCGTTCAACGCAAGGTTGTGAGCCTCCTCCACAGTCCACACCACCTGCAGACCAATTTTGTTGCGCAATGATGGTTTCAACCCATTCATGTACCTGAATACACGCTGCCCCTCTGTCTCATTCAGGTTGTTTCGTTCCAAGAGTCAGGAAAACTCCGCGGTATAATCAAACACAGATCTGGACCCTTGTGAGCAGTCCTGGTGTGACTGAAACAGGTATTGCTCATAATCTGGAGGCAGAAACCTCCCTATAATCAACTGCTTCATCCTACGCCATGTCCGTACAAGCGTCTTCCCTTTCCGCTGCCAATTTTTCTGTAATTGATCCCACCATACCGCAGCCCCTCCTTTCAATCTGAACGCCACAAACCTCACCATCTTCTCCTCTGGTATTTCTATCATCTCAAAGAACCTCTCCACTTCGGTGACCCAATCAAGGAAATCTTCAATTCGCAGATTCCCATTGAAACTGGGCAGGTCTGCTTTCAGCCGATAATCGTCCTGCTCCCTTGGTCTCCTCGCAGGAGGAGGTAAACCGTACCCCATAGCATCCTCTTCATCTGAATCATCATCACTGTCGGGTTGTATGCGAGTTGCTGGGTTGCGTCTTCTATCAACAGGTTGGCCTCGGGCAACCCCCTCAGTGCGAGCCCTGTCAACCGGTGGCCTGTTGTTGGCGTTGAGATTAATCCAGGCAGCAAGCATCTCACGAATCTGTGCTACTTGTTGCCGCGTTTCCTCCACTGCCACCCACAAGGCCTCTACTCCATGGTCTCCGCCAATAGAGTTTTCGTCTCCTGCTTCGTTATTCGCCATCGAGTTCGGCAAATCCATGCTCTGATACCAATTGACGCAGCAGAAATACGGAAAGGAATACGACCAACGTCAATATTCCGTAAATAAATTTCAACGAGATTAAATCTCAAAAACAACTTCAAAGTTTATTCAATAAAATGATAGATAAATCGGCTGCAGGTTTTACATTGGTACTTAAAGTAAAAACCCTAGCCTAATTCATTACAGAAAATGAAAAGACATAAAACATTAAATTTGCCATAAATGGCAAATTTGAGATAAATGCAGAATGTGAAAGGCCTATGAATTCTGAAAGAGTACCAATTGACTAAAGTCAATTCGGACTCTTATATCAAAAGTTATTGCAAAAATGAAACTTTCCTAAAATAGCAAAAATGACGATTACGGGGCCGAAACGATGGAATTTGGCCAAAAACCGGTCGATATCAGCCCCTGATTTCTTGCGCAAACGGCGAAATGCATTGACTGGGTGAGTTTCGCGTCATTCCGACTTCGACGACCCGGTTGGCCAAAATTCAGTTGCTTTTGAATTTCGGGTGATCGCTCTTGAGCATGTAGGATTCCACAACCTGTTCTACATCAATTTTGCTAGCGCATCATTTCAAATAATATTTTAGTGATATATGTTTTTTATCCTTATATTAAAGTGAGTAATAAAATTATTATCACTAATAATATTTTAGATATTCTGTTTTCTTAGGTTTTTCATTCTTATATTAAAAGTACATAAAAAATAATTTTTAAATATAGACCAAAATTCACGGAA
Source organism: Salix purpurea (assembly GCA_027405865.1). Taxonomy (NCBI): domain Eukaryota; kingdom Viridiplantae; phylum Streptophyta; class Magnoliopsida; order Malpighiales; family Salicaceae; genus Salix; species Salix purpurea. The sequence continues at coordinate 8,196,199 of JAOWLH010000020.1, read as the reverse complement.
TCTTACAAACTTGTAAAATCCTTGTAGTATATTTTTTTAAACATACTAAAATATTTAATTTTTCTTTTTTGACAAGATACTCATATAGATTTTTGACCATATGCAAAATAAAAAATATTTTTTAATTTTTTATGCTTTGTTTGGTGGAAAAACAATATCTTTTTGTAAAATAAAACTATAAAAAATAGGCTAAATGGTGTTTAACAAACACACCCTTACGCTAAAAAACCTTTTAACAAAATCATGACAAACCAAATAAGGCACAAATTATGTGACCCAAATTTGTTTGTTGACCCGACCTAGTTGAGTTGAATCAATTGGGATGACATGTAATCTTTGGTTCGACCATAAACGAAACCAAAAATTCTAGTTTGACCAAAAATCCCTAAATCAAAATCAAAGAAAAAAATGGATTAAATTTTCCAAAAACACAAAAACTAAAAAAAAAAGTTGAATAAAACATATCGAAAACAAAAAAAATAATGAACAAAGAATAACAACCTAGATCAAATGGAACCAGCAACATGGATTTAAAACTAGACCATATCTAGTTAAAATAAAAAAGCATACATGTTTGGAATCATTACGCCATTTTTTACTTAAAATACATGATTTTGTCAAAATAGATTGTGGTTCAAAACTGAAACTCAGGGATTCAGACCTATTGTAAATACATTATTAATGCAAATAAACACTAGATTACATGTTAATCATGTATGATGAAGTGTTGTGGGCGAAGAAATGGACCCAAATTGGTCGTGGTCATGTAGTTAAGGCAATGTTCTTTGGAAGAACATGAAGAACTTGAAAAGAAAAAACCTAGAACCTGAAATGGAAACCTAGGATTAAGACCCATTAAAACATGTCATTGATGCAAATAAACCATAGATTATTGACTAGTAAAGTCTAGGGAAGAAATATGGTTAAATAAATGGACAAAAACTTGTATGAAACATAGATGTAAGGCAATGTTCATCGTAGGAACATCAAAAATAAAAACTCAACTAAAACTTAGAATACTCAGACATTGTCAAGCCTTCAAAATTGGTTTTCTTAGCTTCTAAAACATGTTTTTTTTATCCCAACAGGTCACACTTACAGATATAAGCACATTTTAATTGAAACACTAATAAAAAAACCATCAAAACACCAAAATCAAGCTTGTTATAACAAATCCAAAACAATAACAACTTAACACAACGTATGTGCTCATTCTGAATTTATTTTGTGCATGAAGACCTCAACATGCTAAGGATAAACACATTTGCATTACCATGCATAAATGAGGTCAAAACACATAAAGCAACATTATATATATATATATATATATATATATCAAAGACACAAAATAAACTTCAAAATAACAACATTAATATTTTAAACTTCTATCTATATGTTTGTGAGCATAAATGTAAAACAAAAGTGATTTAGATAATGTTGAAAATCTTGGCTAAGGATTCACCATCTCGATCAAATTGAGATATCATAATGTTTTTTTCTCGTTTTTTTCTCAACTTCATTTATAAATCCTTTGAACCTTTCAGATGATTCAGACTTATATTTAATTAAATACACGACCATATCAAGAATGGTCATCAATAAAAAGAAAATGTATATCCACTTATGACAAAAATATTTATTGGTTCATATTCTGTATGTATCAAACCTAACAGTTTTTTCAACCTTTCACTTTTTCCCAATAGAGGAAAGAACATAAGATGTATTAATTTTAATATCTCTAATAAATAATCATTATCAAAGGAACATTTAGGAATAATATCTTGATGCAATAAGAATCCTATAATTATATCTTTATTATTTTCTTTGATAAGTGTTTTTGTTCCATTGACTTTATCTTTTCTCAATTTTCATTTATCTAGCATTAAATTCATAAAATAAATATAAATATTTATTTTATTTAATAAATTTAAATATGTTTTACATGAATAAAATAGTATGACTTGTGACCAATTGATTGGCTATCAAGCATATAAACCAACAATGCATTGATTTATATGTTTTTAACTTGGAAAATCACTTAGGTAATATATTTTTAAAAATTTATTTTCAACATCAATACTTCAAAACAATTTAAAAATACAAAAACAAATCAAGAAATAAAAAACATCGGTTTAACCCAACTCCAAAAGAACTTAAATCTTTGTGCACGAGGAATAACATATATTAATATTAAAGACACATCTCTATTTCAAGAAAATAATATATATATATATATATATATATATATATATATATATATATATATATATATATTATACTGTATACTAAAAGAGATTAGTGTTTTACTGTTCACTGAGTGTTTTTACTATGGATTATAATAGTTGTTTTGGGTCGGTTCGGTTTGGGTCACGATTTTTTTTTCATGTGGTGGTTACTTTGCCACGTGTCTTGCTTTTTTTAAATGCTTTTGTTTTTTATCTCACGGCTTGAATTTTGTCTTTTATTTTAGGTATTTTGCTTCTGTTTGTGGCTCTTTTTCATTTCTTCATCTTTTTTGGATTTTTGGCGCTCGATTTGGTCCTTCTACTACACCATGAAGGGGCATCGGCGAGGGTTTTGGCATCTTTTGTTATGGGTTTTAGGACTTTCAACAGCACTGACAAAAGGCAGCAACAATGTTTTTTGGTATCGGTGGCGAGGACATCGGCTTAACACATTTTTTCAGCTAATTTTTTGCTTTTTCCAGTCTAATTTGTTGTCGTAGAGGGGTGATTGGTTTCTTTCCTCTTTGGGTGGTGTGGGTTTAGTTTGGCAGCATTGGTTTTTTCAGCCTTTGCGGTTGTTGATCTCGATTTTGAGAGTGTGTTGCTTGGGTGTATTCGCAGTGGAAGGGTTGATTTGTGTGGTGGTTGAATCGTTGAGTGACACTGTTTTGTGGGTTTGATTTGTTGTTGATTTTGATTTTAACATGTTCGTTGTTTGAGTTTTGTGGGTGTGTGGCTTCGGTGTGTTGGCAGGGATGGGTTATTTGTATTCTGGTTCTGGTTGCCAGGTTAAAGGGGGAATTTTCGCAGATTATTAGTCCGGAGCAAACGGCTTTTATTGAGGGTAGACAGATTTCTGATGCTATTCTGTTGTCCCAAGAGCTCCTCCATAATTATCATCTCAACAAAGGCCCTCCTAGATGTGCTATAAAGGTTGACCTGCGAAAAGCCTTTGACACAGTTAGTTGGTCTTTCATTCTTGATGCCCTGAAAGCAGTCAAAATTCCAGATTGTATGGTGAATTGGATTAGGGAATGTATTACTACTTCCCATTTCTCTATCGGAATAAATGGAAATTCTTTCGGTTTTTTTAAAGCTTCAAGAGGGCTTAGACAGGGGGATCCTCTCTCCCCTTATCTTTTTATCCTTGCGATGGAAGGTTTGACTGGTCTCATGCATAAAGCCAGAGCTTTGAACTCCTTTAAGTTCCATTGGAGATGTCACAAATTTCCTATTACTCACCTTTGCTTCGCGGATGATCTCATGTTATTCTGTCATGGGGACAGAGGATCGGCTGGTGTTTTAAAAGATGTTATGGAGAATTTCTCTCGAGTTTCGGGATTGGGGATCAATTTCAACAAAAGTAGTCTCTTTACGGCTGGCATTGATCCAGTGGAGCAGGAGGCTATTGTCAGTAAACTGGGCATCCAAATAAAAGAGCTTCCAGTTACTTACCTTGGCATGCCCCTTATTACTACTCGGTTAACTAAGGCAGATTGTTCTCCTCTTATTGACCGTATCACGTCCAGAATCAGACTTTGGACATCGGCGTCCCTATCCTATGCAGGAAGATTACAGTTGATCAAATCGGTTTTGTTCTCTCTCCAGGTTTATTGGGCTACAAAGCTTATAATGCCGGTTGCTATCATTAATGAGATAGAAAGAATCCTCCGAAGATTCCTCTAGTGTGGGTCAACTCTTGGCAGGGGTGATGCTAAAGTGGCTTGGCGCGAGATTTGCACCCCTTTGGATGAGGGGGGATTGGGTATAAAAAGGCTGGGGGAATGGAATAGGGCAGCCATTGTTAAGCACATATGGACGCTTCTCACTAATAATCACTCTATTTGGGCAGCCTGGGTCCAAGCTAATCTGCTCAAAAGGAATTCCTTTTGGAATGTCCCTATGCCCTCAAATCCTTCATGGGTCTGGCGCAACATCCTGAATGTTAGGGAAGATGTCAGAGGTGATATGGTTGTTTCGATTGGCAATGGTAGGAATACCTTTCTTTGGCTGGATTACTGGCTTCCAGGGGGGGCTCGTCCTTGTGATATGCATCCTATGCGTTCTTTAACTTCCACTGGGCTTCCTTGGAACGCAAGAGTTTCTGATATTATTGAAGGTGACCATTGGAAGTTTCCGCAGGGCAATGACAGGTTACAAGAGATGTGGGGCTCTATTTTGTTTCAGCCAAACAGGAGTCAAGAGGATGGTTATGTTTGGACGAAGAGTGCCTCAGGGGACTGTATTATTAAATCGGTTTGGGAGGGGTTTAGAATTGTTGGTACTCGTGTGGATAGTGCTCGTCTTCTTTGGCACCCGTGGCACATCCCAAGGCATTCATTTGTGCTTTGGCTTGCTGCAAGGGGAAGACTTAGAACCTTGGATAGGATCCACAATGGTGCAGTGGACCAGCACAGATGTGTCCTCTGTCGTGATCAAGATGAAACTCATAATCATCTTTTTTTCACTTGCAAGTTCTCAACTGAGGTTTGGACGGGGGTTAATTCTCGCAGTCAAATCCAGTGGTCTCATCTTCAATGGCCCCAATCTTGGGGAGAAGCTACTCGCACTTTTGACAATATGAAGAACCCGTGGCATAGGGTGGCTGGAATTGTCATTGCATCAGCTGTCTACCATATTTGGAAGGAGCGCAATAATAGGATGCACAACCAGATTTTCAAAAGTGCTTTGAGTACAAGGGATGACATTATTAATAATGTCAGAGAGCGTTTGGCAAACTTGGAGAGTGAGAACCAGCTGCCAAACGAGCTGATGCAGAGGTGGAGCTTAACTTAGCTCTCTGGAGGTTGTGGGTTGTTCCCAGGTGTGTTTTGGGGCCTGGTTCGTTGCTAATGGCCTAGTGGCTTTGGGCGGGCTGGCTTCTTTTTGCGGTTTGGGCTTTGCTTGTAGTCCCGGGTGTGGTTGTGCTGGAATGCGTTGGTTGATGGCCTTGGGTTGCGCTCTTGCTTCGGGTGGGCTTCACTGGAGGATGGCCTTGGGCTATGGCTTCATGGGGGCTTCGCTGGAGGCTGGGCTGCTGCTGTTTGTCTCTCGGCTTCTCCTTTTGTTCGGGCGGAACGGTTTGCTTGTGTTCGGGGCCGATTGTTGTTTTGCTTTTGGTCTGGAACGGTTTTATTTTGTTTTGTTTCGGCTTGGCCTGTTTTCTATAGGTTTTTACCCGCTTTTTGCCTTTGGGCTTTGTGTTGTTTTTTCTTTAGCCTTTTTGGGAGCCTGTTCCCTTTAAGGCTTCCTGTTGGGCTTCTAGCCAGTAGCTTTCCTTGTACAGTTTCCTATCATTTTTTAATCCATCCTTTGAAGCGATTCAAAAAAATAATAGTTTGGCTTGGGTGTGTGTGTGGAGGCTACTGCCAATGTGTTGTTCATTTGGTTTATTGTTGTTTTGATTTTTTATGTTGTTGATTTTTCTTGGGTTTGATAGCAATGTGGGGAGATGTTGATTTTTCAGTGCAGATTGTTGCCATTATTGCTTTGGATCGGTTGGCAGAACTGTTTGGTTGTGTGTGTGTGCAGCTGCTGCTAATGTTTGGTTTCTTATTGATTTTTATTTTTAAGCAAATTTGTGTTTTTTATGTTGTGTTTGTGCAGTTTTGTGTGTTGTTTCTTTTGCTTTACTGTTTCGTTTTGGAAGAAATTGTTTGTGGATAGCAATTTGCATTAAATGCACAAATTACCAGTTATGTACAGGCAAAGTTGATTTCGACTATTTTCAAAATTTGTGTCTTAAGCAGTTATGGATTTGGTATGTGATTGATATTATTAACTGTTGTTGATCTTTGTTACGTGTGTGTGTCTTATTTTCTATCAATTGCATTGTGTTGGTTTTGAGAGTTATATATAACCTATGTGCAACCTTTAGGATTTTTTTGTTGGCTATCAAGCCTAAATTGGTGAGTTTTGTGCTATTCTATTTAGCATTGTTTTATATTCTCCTTTGATTGTTCAACTATTTTTTGTTCTGTTTTTTTGTTTTTTTTCCCTGTTTTTTTGCAGGCATAGATTATTATTAATTTTATTTTTGTTTGCTTTGTTGATTCTCTCAAGGTATATGTGATTGTTTTGGTTTCATGTTTGTTGAGTTTTGTTTTTGTTTCTTACATTATTAGGTTTAATAATGGATGTTGTTGGGTTGGTTGATTCTTTGCTGATTCTTTTGGTTGTATCCTCATTTTGTTGATTGTTGTGTTGTCTTTTTTTAATGTTATGCTATTTTCTTTAATGGTTTGTTGTTTGTGGTGTTGATGTTGAATTTGTTGGTTTTTTTAGGGGTTGGGAGTTGTAGCTGCTGCTGTTCTGGTTCTCCTTAATTTTCTTTTTGTGCGGTAACTCTTTTTTATATAGAAAATTATTTATGTTGATCATAAGAAACAAAGTTGTGTTTTGATTTTTAGTTTTGATTAAGCTGAATTTAAGATTTTTTGTTTTGATTGAGTTGAATTTAAGGGTAGCAAAGGTTGTGTTATATCTTGGAACAAATTTTTTGATGGGTTTTATGTTGGTATAAGACATGGCACTTGATTTTTTGTTGTTATTCATGCCTTTGTTGGAAACTTGCTTGCCCTTTCATCCTTTTTTTCCCATTTTGAATTATTGGTCTTGCTGTTATGTTTTTTAGGATGGTTTTCAGTTTATGTTTTTGGTTTTTTACCCCTGTTTTTTGGCAAGACTGTTGAGTGTTGTGGGTTTTGTTTGCTTTGTTTGTTGTTAGGGTATATATGTATTTTTTCAATTTTTTCTTGGTTCAATTTTCCCAAAAAGATTTTTAGGTTCAATGATAGTTGTTGTCTTAATTGATGATTTTGCTGAATGTTTGTTGGTTTTGACAAGTTTAGTTTGGTTGCATTGTTATTTTTTTTACAATTTTTTAGCTGCGATGTTGTTTTCTCAACTGGTTCATTGATTGTGATGTTGGTGTTTGGTTTGTTGATTTTTTCAAGGGCTTGGTGTTTTTGCTGTTTTTTTCTTTTTACTTTGCTTTTTGTTGTGAAGGTATCCTTTTTTGTGTTTGGAAAATAATGTATGTTGATCGTAGTCAACAAAACTATGTGTTTTGCATTTTGGTTTTGCATGTTGTGTTGCTTCTACGGGCTGTTTTAGTAATATTGTTGCTGCTGCTGGGTGATTCGGGTGGTTATTGTATTATTTATATGCTATAAATGTGTGATTTTACTGCTTCTGCAGATTGTTTTAGTGATATTGTTGTTGTTACTAGGTGATTCGGGTGGTTGTTATGTTATATATGTGTCATAAATGAGTGATTTTGCTTTGGATAAACTTAAGGTAAATTAAGGATTCTTTTTTAGTTTGGTTGCCATAGGAAATCAATTGTTAGTTTTGTTGATGTGGGTTTATTTGTTTACGCTTTAGATTTTTGCATTTTTTATACTGAAGTGAAATTTTTCTTAAAATCCTTGGTTGTTTTTATGGCTCTCTTCAATCTATAATGTGAAATTTAATCTATCATTGTATGTGAATGAGGGACTTTTGCTTATCATTATGGATGGATTGTATGCACTTTTGTTTTTTGGAAACGATTGGCGCAGACATTGATAAATTTTGTTTTGGCTCTTTTATATAGTTATTTTTTTCTGTTTTGCAATTTGAATTTATAATTTTAGTTAAGAGTATTCATGGTGTTCGTTGGACCAAGTATCAAATTTTGTTTCATGTTCCTTAGGTTGATGATTTCGTGTTGGAATTGGTTAATGAAATTAACAATTCAGTGTTTTGCAATTTGAATCTATTATTTTGTATTGGATGTTTAGGTGATCTTTAGTGGATCAAGTATAGATTTTTGTTTGGTGAATCAAAAATAATTTCCTACAATGTATATGCCTTTGGTGAATAATTTTGTGCTATAAATAGTTATGAAATTAGAGGATTAATATTTGATTAAGTTGCTCTATTTCGTATGCCTTCAGCGGACAATTTCTTTCTTTGATTAGTTATGGAATTAGAAAATTAATTTTTAATTTGGTATTTAAGAGAGGTATGTGGATAACATTGTAGATGTTTTTTTTTTATCTATTTCCTTGATTTTTTTCCCATTGGTTCATGGAAAACATGACTGTTTTTATGGTTGTTTTGCATTTGTCATTATATTTTATGTTGTTCGCCTTTGTAAGTAATGTATTCTTCGACGTTGCCATTAAAAAGTTTTTGCTTGACTATTTTTTTTCCTTGACAATTTTTTTCCTTTTTCTTCCTATTTAATGCCTTTGTTTTTTTTTATTTTTTTGATGATTGGTTTGTTATTTTCCAAGTTTAACTATAGTTTGGTTGCAAGTATTATTTTATTTTTGCATTTGTCAATGTATTTTATCTTCATCTTTGTGAGCGATACAGTCTTCATTATTACCATTATTTTTTTTGGCATAGCTATTTTCTTTTCTTTTTTCTCTATTGGTTCACTTTGTTTTAAATTGCTTCGGTGATTGGTTTGTTGTTTTCCACGTTTAATTATGGTTTGAATGCAAATATGCACCTATGTGCATATGTTGTCATTCATAAACACCTATGTGCATATGTTGTCATTCATAAACATCAATTGTTTTTTTCTTAATTATTTTGATGATATTAAAATTAAATCAAGAAAATAAAAAATAAATGTTATGCCAATATATTTTTGAGTTGAGGGTTCATTTCCAATACAATTTTTATAGAGCTTTGCTACAACAGTATTGATGGAAAATTCTTTTTAGAAAATACTTTAATTACGGAATTATCACAGGTTTTAAGCACAGTATCCTAGAAAAAACAAGCTTGGAAACAATGACATTAATGAAATGGTATAAATTTAAAGAATAAGAAAAGAGGAAAGCATTAATACAAAAAAAATATATTAAAATCACATAAAAGTTCCAAACAAAATAAAACAGTTGGTATAGCATCCATTTATGTTCATGGATTCTTTCATTTATTTATTTTTAATAATTGTGTTGGTGAAATTTCAATATGTATGTGAGCTCTCTTTCTTTTTTATCTTCTTGGTAGAATTCATGTCACCTTATTTTTATACATATCTTAAAATACTTGAAATTACAAGTGCCATTTTTTAAAAAAATATCACACTTGGAAACTACAAAATTTCTCTAATTGTGTTATTTTCCACTACATTTAATAAAAACTTTTTTTCACTAAAAAAACCATGGTATATATCATTTAAACAAAAATATGTGTGTTGAGAATAACTTTTTAAAATGCTTTTTTTTTAAGGGTTCAATTGATATTTTTCAGGTTTTTTTACTAAAAAAAACCATGGTATATATCATTTAATGATCGAACAACTTTTTATGCAATTTTGAAATTTTAATAATTAAATTATTTATCAAAATCTTAAAATGAATAGAGTATTTTTTTTAATGACGATACATAAACTAAAAATGTGTTTGTTTTTTTATAGACAAGGAAAATTAGGTTTATTGGTTGATTGAATCATTTTATTTTATCGTTGTTTTCTTTTCCAGGAATATATATCACGCGCTTGTTTTTTTTTTTGTGTTGAATCTATGAGACTGTAGACATATTTGTATTATGCAACTTTACTTGGCAATAACTTGGAAGCTACAGTTTCTCAAGGAATTTATAGAATGAAATGGTATAAGTTTAAAAGGTAAAGTAAGAGGAGAACAAAATAAAAAAGTAAAGAAAAGAAAAGAGAGATTGAAATCAAATAAAAGTTTCAAGCAAAATAAAACTGTTGGTACAGAATCCATTTATCTTCATGGATTCTTCCATTTAATTCTTCTAGATGAATCATTTAATGCACCTTTTTTTTTTGCAAGAATATATGTTAGGCATTTGTTTTTTTCTTTGCACCAATTTTTTTAAACTTTAAACATGTTTGTGTTACATAGCCTTACTTTGCAGTGTTGTGTCTATGCTACTATGAATTATTATTTTTATAAGCCTATTTTTTTCTCTTTTCTTCCATCCTTGATAAATCGGTGTTTAATTGCTTGCATATTTCAATTTTTTTTACAGATGTATAGTTTTGTGCATGTGTTCCAATTATCAACAATATTTACTCATGTTTGCATGTTGTTTGAGAAAGTACGTCTGTTTTTTATAGGTAAAGCAACTTAGATTTATTTGTTGAGGACTTTATTTGTTGCGACTTTGTTTTGTTTTCATAAAATATGTGTTCAGTGTTAATTGTTTAATGTTTTGCTCATTCTTTCTCAATGTCAATAAGACCAACAAGTGTTTTAAACAAAAAAAACGAGGGCGTATAAAAGAACAATCCTTTGGCGTGTTATAACTAGCGAAACAATTTGTCATTTGCGTTTTGTAAGATTTTTTCCTTTGGCGTGTTATAACTAGGGTTGAGCTATTTGGTGCTACTATTTTTTCATGTTTATTTGCTTTTACGTTGTGGATGAAAAGGCTTACATTGTTTTTTGAGTTAAATCGTTGAGATTGTAGACATGTTTGTATTATGCAACTTTACTTGATAGTAACTTGGAAGCTACGGTTTTTCAAAGAATTTATTAAAATGAAATGGTATAAGTTTAAAAGGTAAAATAAGAGGAGAACAAAATAAAAAAAAAATAAAAAAAGAGAGATTGAAATCACATAAAAGTTCCAAGCAAAATAAAATTGTTGGCACAACATCCATTTATGTTCATGGATTCTTTCATTTAATTCTTCGAGATGAGTAATTTATTGCACCTTTGTTTTTGTTTTTGTTTTTTGCAAGAATATATATATTAGGCGTTTATTTGTATTTTTTATTGCGCTAGATTTTTTAGATTGTGGGCATTTTGTGCTGCACAGCTTTGCTTTACAGTGTTATATGTGTATGCTGCTATGAATATTTTTTTTAATAATCCTATTATGTTTCTATGATCATTCATCCTTCATAAATTAGTGTTTGATTGCCTACATAATTAGTTTGTTGTGTTCAAAAAGATTTTCAATTTTGTTACAGATGTTCAGTTTTGTGCATGTGTTGCGATTATCAACAATATTGATTTATGTTTGCATGTTGTTTGAGAAAGTACATTTTTTTTTATATAGGTAAAGCAACTTAGATTTATTGGTTGAGAGGTTTATTTGTTGCGCCTTTATTTTGTTTTTCATAAAATATTTGAGTGTTAATTTTCAATGTTTTGCTCATTCTTTCGCAAGGTCAATAAAACCAACAAGTGTTTTAAACAAAAAAAAATAAGTGCATATAAAAGAACAATCCCTTTTCTCATACTAGGAAGTAACTAGCGAGACAATTTGTCATTTTCTTTTCTACAAGATTTTTTGCGTTGGAGTGTTAAGGCGTGTAGTTACTAGGGTTGAGCTATTTGGTGCTAGTGTGTTTTCATGGTTTTTTTTTTTACATTGTCGATGGAAAGTCTTACATTTTTTTCTCCTAGTTTCTTTTTACAGTAATCATTGATCATCTTTATAGAGAAGCATGTCAATTTTTTTCATGTTGTGACAATGTTGCGCTTACTCCTTATTTATTTACCTTCAATTAGCTATATATGTTCACATTGCATTTTTTTGTGTTTTGTTTTTAATTGAAATAATAGGTTTCTTTATTGATTTTCTCCAACCTATAGACAAAACGTGTGATGACAAGTCATCAAGGCTACAACCATTACAGCACAATGACACTAATCTGTATTCATCTCATAATTCAGTGAAGCTTTTTATGATTCTGATTCTATGTTGATAAATGATCATGAGACTATTGAAACGCAAGAACATGTTTCAATGGAACCTTCCAACTTTTATCCAGCCATGCACAACTATAGCAATGAAAAACTTGGTTGTTGTCAACCGCAATCAAATAATCCCCAAACTTCATGTCACAGTTCAATTGAAAGGGCTTCAACATCTAACTCAATTGATTCTAGTGATAAATATGTCGCTAATAAGCATGCTTTTCTTAATTCAAGCAATCATGAGCCTAATTTTTAACCATCATCAATTGTGTCATATGGCTAAGCTAACTATCAATGGAAAAGAAAACGTATGTTGTTTCTTTTAGGTTGTATCACTTTTTTCCTTTTTTTGCTTTTCCTTCGTGTTGCATGTTGTTTTTATTCTTTTATCCTTGTTAACTAGCGCTACATTTTTAGTAGTCTCTCTTTGTTATTTTGATTTGGTGAAAAGAAATTTATGTGTCGACATTGTAAAGCTCTTTTATGGCTTCAAGAACATCTTACACTTTCATCATAAACAAACCCAACTTTCTCACTTTGTTGCCTTAGTGGTAAAGTTTCATTGCCACACGCACATTCAACCCTAGAGCTTCTTGACTATCTTCTTGATCCATCAAATGAGTCTACATCGAGGAAGTTTTGAGATAATATATGAGCGTACAATTCTATGTTTGCTTTCACATTAATGGGAGGAAAGCTTGACCACTCTGTTAATGAAGGACATGGTCCATACCTCTTTAAGATTAATGGGCATTGTCATCATTTGATGGGTTCTCTTTTGCCAACTGAAGGTGATGCTCCTAAATTTGCACAGCTGTATGTCTATGATACATCAAATGAAATTAGCTCTTGAATGAGCGCATTCACAACAAATAGAGGTTCATCTTCTTTAGATGCAACTATTGTTGGCGATTTAATGCAGATGCTAGATGATATTAATCAACTGGTCAAAGTTTTTAACTATGCTAAGCAAAGGCTCTCCAGTGATTTCCAATCAAATTATAAATTACGACTGATTAGTAAAAGAGATAATAACTTTCAAATTGATATTAGCAGTTTAATATGATGATCCATCATTGAATAATATTAGCGGTTTAATTGTTGGAGATATTGGTAATTTTCAATCTGAATGTTATATTATCATCGAGCATTGTTGTGGATCTCTTCAAAAAGTTTCTAAGTTACACCCAAAATTCAAGGTGTTACAATATCCATTGCTTTTTCCTTATAGCGATGATGGGTATCGATGTAACATAATGTTTGCTGATCAAGATCACCAACCAAACATTCACGAGTCCCCATAAGAGCATATTATGCTTATCTTATTAATAAAAAGGCAAATTTTGTAAGAACCATAATCAAAGGTGGATGTCTTTGTCAGCAATTTTTGGTTAATGCTTTTGTCAATGTAGAGGAGGATCAACTTGATTATATAAGGGCTAATCAAAGTGATCTAAGATTAGAAATCTATAAAGGTATACATGAAGGATACTTAGAGGAGATGTTGAGGGTTGTTGCTGGGAAAATCATTGTTCCCTCCTCCTTAACTGGTAGCCCACGTTATATGATAAATAATTATCAGGATGTAATGGCTACATGTAGAGCTTATGGAAATCCAGATCTTTTTATTCCATTTACAGGCAATACATATTGGCCAAATATTCAAAGGGATATCATAAAAAATAGACCTTACAAGCAAGAAGACAAGCCTGAGATTGTTACAAGAGTCTTTCGAGCAAAAGTAATTGATATGATTGCCTATATAAAATCAGGCAAACCATTTGGTAGGACAATCGTAGGTGCTTATATCTTTTTTATTCTTTTCTATTATTAGTTTATTATACATTCAATACCATTTTCATACTTTTTTATGTTTCTACATTTCAAAAAAAGATGTTTGTGTAGTTGAGTTTCAAAAAAGAGGACTTCCACACACTCATCTTCTCATATGGTTAGATGCATAATTTAAATGTCGAAATGCTGAAGATGTTGATTCTATTGTTTTAGCTGAAATTCCTAACAAAAATAATGATCCCATTTCTTATGGTATTGTATCCAAATTTATGATCCATGGGCCATGTGGTCTGCCAAATCAGAAATCTAAGTGCATAAACAAGGGTAAGTGCTCCAAATCTTTTCCAAAGACATTTAGAACAACAATGATTTTTTATGACAATGGTTTTGTTTACTACAAGCGTTGCTAGCAACATGATAATTTTGTGCTTAAAGATGGAATACAGCTACACAATAGCTATGTTGTTCCATATAATAGAGAGTTATTATTAAGTTACAATGCACACATCAACATTGAGATATGTTGTCAGTCAATGCTTATCAAGTATCTTTTCAAATATGTTAGCAAAGGATCAGATAGGTGTCGAATGGTTGTCCAAAAAGAGAATGATAATGAAATTAAAGCCTATCTTAACTGTTGTTTTATATGCCTATATGAGGCTATTTGGCGATGTTTTTCAATTTCCTATTCATTTAAGAAATCCTCCAGTTGAGCGTTTACAGGTTCATCTGCCATCACAACATAGTATTGTCTACTTGGGAAATGAATCATTGCTAAATGTAATGAAAAGACCTATGGTTCACAAAACAATGCTTACATAATGGTTTGAATGAAATTAAAATGATTTAGCCACACGAAACCTATATTATATGGATTTTCCAAAAAAATTGTTTGGGATTCTAGGCAGAAATAGTTGTCCCCAAGAACAAAAGGTTTCAGTCTTTGTCGTCTAACATATGTTCATCCTGCAATAGGAGAATTATATTTTCTAATATTAATTTTAAGCCATGTTAAAGGAGCGTTATGTTTTGATGACCTCATAAAAGTTTCAAGGATCCTGTATCCAACATTCCAGCTTGCTTGCAAAACTTAGGGCTTTTAGGAGATAATAAAGAACGGGCGAATGCGTTAAGTGAAGCCATTATGATGACAATATCTCCATAAATTATACAATTGTTTGTTAGTGTGGTTTGTTTTTGTGAAGTTAGTGAACCAAATTAATTGTTCTTTCAATTTTGGAGATCCATGCATAATGATATTATACACCGTTTTAGATCAACTTTGAACATGCCAAATATTTTAATGTCTGATGATGAGCTGAGAAACTATGTGCTTTATGAACTTTAATTGCTTTTCAATGTTGCATCAACTTCTCTTGAAAAGTATAAGCTTCTGATGCCTAATGAAAGGTTGCTAGCAGAAATAAGAAATAAGTTGTTGAGGGAGGAGTTAAACTATGATATAGTTCATCTTAAATCTTTGCATTCCATAGCTTTCTCATTGCTTAACTAGTGCAAGACAAATGTCTATGAATATGTTATTACAGCTATCATGCAAAAATAAGCTTTAATATTTGTCCATGGACATGGAGGGATGGGAAAAACATTTTTATGGCAATACAATATGATGCAACCATATTATTTGATAATTTCATCCATATTTACATAGTGTTTTGCATATGTTTTATGTATAAAATGCCTTGATATTCTTTGTTTTATATTTTGAAGGCATTTTTGGATGAAAGATGCAAAAAGGAGGTAATTGGAGGTGATTGACAGATTTGACCTTCAGTCGGTGTTTTGTGCACAGTGGAAGCTCTAGAGATCGAAATGAAGTGATTCCAGTGACATTCAAAAGCTAACATCCATAAATTTATGGAAAGCTAAGGAAAAAGAAATTAAATAAGGAAGATCATGGAAATCGCATCCTGCAAAGTCAAATCTCGCATTCTGCCAATGTCGACCTTTCTCATTTCCAACTTCAATATCTCAAGCTACAGAAGTCCTATTGATGCAAACTCAATTGGAGTGGATTCAGGACTCAAAGACCTATAAACACTCCAAATTTCAGCTCAAAAAGATGTCATATGAAGGAGATATGAATTTTACAAGGGACAACTAAATTCTGCCAACTTAAGGAAGGACTATTTGGTAAAATAGACATTAGGGTTTCTAAGCATATATAAAGGAGAAGAGGAGAAAGGAAGTGGCGGCTAGCACAAAAGAAAACACAAAATCTTCCTCCTCCAAACCCTAAATCATGTGTTCTTTCATCTTTTTATTTAGTTGTTCAATAAACATGCAAGGCTAGACTCTTTTGCTTGGTTGCAAGGACACGGAAACCTTCAGATTTCAAGAACTGTGAGATCTATTTTTACCTCAATTTTTCAGTTTATATGATGAATATGTTTGTTCTCCTATGCTTATTTTCCTATGATTGTTTATTTAATTGCTAAGAGCGGACTCGAAGTTATTATTGTAGACAATCAATTGCTAAGTTTGATATCAAAACCAGAGTTGTGGTATATGAACTTATGAAGCAACTAAGTTAATAATTGTAGCGGATCTATGTTATTAATCTTAGGGAGAACATTCAATCGAACTAAACATATATTGCGGACAATTATGTTTCTTAATCGATCAATTTATCTAGATTTTAATGCTGCCATTGAATCAAATTACTAGTGCGGACACTGTGGTTGTTTGATGGTTAGGGTAAGTTATACGGCGGATCCGTTAACGAACCAATTTTAAGAAGAGATAAATATTCAGAATATAAATTGATGTGTTGTTTCTATGATCAGTTCTTATTTCTGTAGGTGGATGTTGATTTGCGACCAAGGTTTGTTTTATTGATAAATTTCAGTTTTATATATTTTTCGCTTAGTTTGCTTTAGCCTAGCCTAGAAACTTCCAACCCCCCCAATTGCATAACATATAGCACGAAAATCTGAACTAAATCGTCCTCGTGGGATCGACCCCTTGCTTGCTCTATACTATCTTGTTTGATTTGTTTTAAGCTAGGGTAATTAATTTGTGCGACCACGACATCGCAACAAATTTTGGCGCCGTTGCCGGGGATGTGATTTTAGTTGATTCTTGTGTTCTTGTGTTGTGCTGTGATTTATTCTACTTTCTGTTATTTTTATTTATTCTTAAAAAAAAGGAAAAAAAAAAAAACAAATTTGGGTTTGCGGCGGTACTGTTCAAAACAGATTGCTTGGTGGAATTAGGTATTGATCTTTTGTTTTCTGAAGGAAAACGACGTTCTGAGAATAACTAGTGACCTTTGGTCACTAGCCCCATACTACTGAGGCCCAATTCCATCGTTTTCTAAGGTTTCTGGACACTTTTAGTTTTATAGCATAGGATACTATTGTCTATTACGTTGTTTTCAATCTCTTGCGTGCTTGGTTTCTTTTGAGTTTTCTTTGCGATTTATGCCTGTAACCCTTTCTGCTAATCAAATTCATCAAGTGCAGGTTGATCTCGAAATAGAAAACACTTTACGCAGGTTACGAAAGGAAGCTCGCGTCAACATCATGGCTGGTGCACGACAACAAACACTCAAGGAGCTTGCTGCTCCTAATGTGGAAAACCAACCATTGTGCATCAACATAGAGAGTAATGTGAACTTTGAACTCAAATCTGGTTTTATACATTTGCTGCCAACATTTAATGGTCTTGCAGGAGAAGATCCTCACACTCATCTCAAAGAGTTCCACATGGTTTGTGTTGGCATGAAACCGAATGGAGTTGAAGAGGAACAAGTTAAGTTGAAAGCTTTTCCTTTCTCTTTAAAAGGGGAAGCCAAGGCATGGTTTTTTTCTATTCTCCCAGGTTCCATTGACACTTGGAATGGCATGAAGAAGATCTTCCTTGAAAAATATTTCCCAGCATCTCGAGTTGCCAACATAAGAAAAGAAATATGTGGTATTCAGCAATCTCATGGAGAAACACTCGCCGAGTACTGGGAAAGATTTGAGCTATTGTGCATTCAATGCCCTCATCATCAAATACCTGATCAACTGCTCATTCAATACTTCTATGAAGGATTGATGCCTACTGATCGTAGTATCATTGATGCTGCAAGTGGAGGGGCATTGGTAGATAAGACACCCGGTGCTGCACGCCAATTAATCTCAAACATGGCAGCCAACTCGAAACAGTTTGGCACCCGTGGAGACTTCTCAAACAAACGAGTGAATGAGGTAAGTATTTATAACCTTGAGAATAAAGTTAATGATCTTACTTCTCTTGTGCGTTCTTTTGCTTGTGGAAATGTACAGCAGGTAAAAGTTTGTAGCATATGCTCACTACAAGGACATGCTTCGAATATGTGCCCAACAATGCAAGAAGATTACACGGGGCAAGCTAATGCGGTTGATGGAACATTCAATGGACAACCCCAGTGTAAGTATGATCCCTTTTCTAACACGTACAATCCTGGATGGAGAGATCATCCAAACTTCCACTACGGGAACCCACCTCAATAAGGCAATCAAGGGAGACAGTTCCATTCCCATGGATTTCAACCACAACCCCAACAAAATTATCAAGCAAGACAGCCCCCTCCGTTCACCAACTCCAATGTTATGGGGTCATCATCCAATGATGATCTTCGTGAGATGATGAAAACTTTGGCTTCTAACACTGTGACTTTGCAGCAAAATGTCATGTCTTTTCAACAGGAAACAAGGTCAAGTATTCACAACTTGGAAAAGCAAATGGGGCAAGTAGCTTCAACTGTAGGGAAATTGGAAGCACAAATAAATGGAAAGTTGCCCTCCCAAGCATTGAATCCAAAAGAGAATGTTAGTGCTATCATGCTGCGAAGTGGTAAAGAACTTGAAGAGAAAAAGTTGAAACAAATTGAGATGGAGGAGGAAGAAGAGATAGAAACTGAATTGAGTACAAAGAAAGAACATCCTCCTCCACAAATAGAAACAAAGACCAACACTCCAAAGGTAACTTTTCACTCAATTAATTCTAGTTTTAAAACAAATCCACCCTTTCCTGTGAGTTCTTCTAGGTCAAAGAAAGAAGACAAAGAAAAAGAGATCTTAGAGGTTTTCAAGAAAGTGGAACTGAACATTCCTTTGCTTGATGCTATCAAGCAAATTCCCAAATATGCAAAATTCTTGAAGGAGTTGTGTACTACCAAGAGAGCTTTCAAACTGAAAGGTCATGAAACGATAAGTATGGGTGAAGTTGTATCTGCCGTTGTTCAAAAGAATCTGCCTTTGAAACAAAAAGACCCAGGTGCGTTTACTATCCCATGTGTTATTGGTAATGCTAGTTTTAAAAGGGCTCTATGCGATTTAGGTGCATCCATTAGTGTCATGCCTAAACATATTTATGATTCTCTTAGTTTGGAGCCTTTGAATAAAACCAACATTGTAATACAACTTGCGGATCATAGTTTTGTTTACCCACATGGTGTGATAGAAGATGTTCTAGTCAAGATTGATAGCTTGCTAATTCCATGTGACTTTTATATTCTTGATATGGAGCATAATTCTTGTGATTCCAGTACTCCTATATTGTTTGGGAGACCGTTCTTAAAAACTGCCAATACAAAGATTGATTGTGGTAAGGATACTTTGTCTATGGAGGTAGGAGATGAAAAGATTGAATTTAATTTTCATGATGCAATGAAATATCCTTATAGCAATGTTTATTCTATCACATGTTATGACAAATATGATAAGTGTGTGCAGCAAGATTGTGATTTTAATTCTATGGATGGATTAAGCGTAGCTTTGAGCTATGGCTATTATTTTACCCAATTGGAGGAGATGGAGAGACACACATGTGTTCCCCAAAATTTGCACAAAGTAGCATTGGCTTTGCAAGCTTTGCAAACCGTTCCCCGTGTTGAAATTACAGGTTTAGAAACCAATAAAGTATTGAAGGTCAATGGGCATCTATTGAAACCTTTCTATGAAAGTTGGACATCAGAAATCACCGCTTCTATAAAGAATGAGCATGCCATGCCACATGTCGAGCCAATGACACAAAACACAAGCGCTTACTGGGAGGCAACCCAGCACAAAACAAAATCAGATTTGCCTTCTTTTTCCCTTATCTTTTATTTTTCGCATTTTATTTCATTTTTGTCATTATCCTATATTCCTTTTCTTTTATTTTCAACATTGAGGACAATGTTTTGTTTTAAGTGTGGGGGTATTGGGAAAATGTTAGTTTTCTTATTTTGGTTTTCTTTATTCTTCCGTAAGAAAAAAAGAAAAAAAAAAGAAAAAATCTATGATTGATCTTTTTGAACTCCCATTGGTTTATGAGAATATGAGTATTATGTGTGAGAATTAAGTGAGATAGATGAATATATAAATTGAATGAATGAGTGTGCATGCAAGTTTTAATGTTTAATTGGTTTAGGGATTGACTCTGAAAATATGCCATGTTGACGTTATAGTGTTATACCAATGTAAGCTTTTGAGCCTTCAACATTATATTCTTTGATTGTGTGTTCTTTCAATGATATGTATCTCTAGAACTTGCTTCATATCTTGTTGAGATTACATTCACATTACATAGATGCATGAAGATGATAAAGGCATTAGGAATTTTAACCGTTTGAGCCAAAAAACCAACCTAAAGCATATTATCTTTAGTGAGCCCCTTTTGAGCTTGTTTATCCTTTCTTTGCTTTATCCATATATAAGCCTTAAACTTTTTATATGTTTTCCTCTTTTCCCCTGGCCAAGGATTAGTAGAGCATATACTTGTGATATCTCATGGAATTATGGTTAGAAATTATGTGAAAAGAAAGAAGAAGTGATGCTTGATGAAAAGATGGGCAAAGTTGCCAAAGGTGAAAAAGAACAAAAGAAAAAAAAAGAACAAGAAAAGAACAAAAGAAAAAAAAAGAAAAAAAAAACGAAATAGAAAAGAGCTTGAAATCGAAAGAAGCTAAGCATTGGTGCTTGAAGATTGAAAATTGATGTGTTTTGATGGAATGTCTTGGTTGAAATATTTTTTTTTCAGAATGCTCTACTTTCTTTGGTTTGAACCTTTTCTTCTACTCTCTTTTACCTCACCTTAACCTTAGCCCCATTACAATCGGAAAATAAGACCTTTTGATTCATGCATTGTTTGTAATATTTTAGTAATGGAGATGAGATTGAAGAGCAAGCTTATGGTAGAACATCTTCATTGATTGAATTTGAGAGATTTAAACACATAAGCCCTAAACACATGAGTGTTGGAGTGTATATCAATGAGAGGACCTATCACTTTGGCATGGCATAGATTTCTTTTAAATCCCGAAGAGTAATTGAGTTTTGAAGTTTGCATGTAAACAAATTCATGAAGATTTATGTTCTTTATCCTTCTCGATTGTATTCTTATTTATAATGCTTGAATTCTTGGATATTGATGGGAGATTAAGAGATTGATCATGGTTATTTTATTTTATTTTATTAAAATTTGTTTTTTTTACCTATCCTTTCTCGAGGACGAGCAAGAGCTAAGTGTGAGGGTATTTGATGCAACCATATTATTTGATAATTTCATCCATATTTACATAGTGTTTTGCATATGTTTTATGTATAAAATGCCTTGATATTCTTTTTTTTATATTTTGAAGGCATTTTTGGATGAAAGATGCAAAAAGGAGGTAATTGGAGGTGATTGACAGATTTGACCTTCAGTCGGTGTTTTGTGCACAGTGGAAGCTCTAGAGATCGAAATGAAGTGATTCTAGTGACATTCAAAAGCTAACATCCATAAATTTATGGAAAGCTAAGGAAAAATAAATTAAATAAGGAAGATCATGGAAATCGCATCCTGCAAAGTCAAATCTCGCATTCTGCCAATATCGACCTTTCTCATTTCCAACTTCAATATCTCAAGATACAGAAGTCCTATTGATGCAAACTCAATTGGAGTGGATTGAGGACTCAAAGACCTATAAACACTCCAAATTTCAGCTCAAAAATATGTCATATGAAGGAGATATGAATTTTACAAGGGACAACTAAATTCTGCCAACTTAAGGAAGGACTATTTGGTAAAATAGACATTAGGGTTTCTAAGCATATATAAAGGAGAAGAGGAGAAAGGAAGTGGCGGCTAGCACAAAAGAAAACACAAAATCTTCCTCCTCCAAACCCTAAATCATGTGTTCTTTCATCTTTTTATTTAGTTGTTCAATAAACATGCAAGGCTAGACTCTTTTGCTTGGTTGCAAGAACACGGAAACCTTCAGATTTCAAGAACTGTGAGATCTATTTTTACCTCAATTTTTCAGTTTATATGATGAATATGTTTGTTCTCCTATGCTTATTTTCCTATGATTGTTTATTTAATTGCTAAGAGCGGACTCGAAGTTATTATTGTAGACAATCAATTGCTAAGTTTGATATCAAAACCAGAGTTGTGGTATATGAACTTATGAAGCAACTAAGTTAATAATTGTAGCGGATCTATGTTATTAATCTTAGGGAGAACATTCAATCGAACTAAACATATATTGCGGACAATTATGTTTCTTAATCGATCAATTTATCTAGATTTTAATGCTGCCATTGAATCAAATTACTAGTGCGGACACTGTGGTTGTTTGATGGTTAGGGTAAGTTATACGGCGGATCCGTTAACGAACCAATTTTAAGAAGAGATAAATATTCAGAATATAAATTGATGTGTCGTTTCTATGATCAGTTCTTATTTCTGTAGGTGGATGTTGATTTGCGACCAAGGTTTGTTTTATTGATAAATTTCAGTTTTATATATTTTTTGCTTAGTTTGCTTTAGCCTAGCCTAGACAACTTCCAACCCCTCCAATTGCATAACATATAGCACGAAAATCTGAACTAAATCGTCCTCGTGGGATCGACCCCTTGCTTGCTCTATACTATCTTGTTTGATTTGTTTTAAGCTAGGGTAATTAATTTGTGCAACCACGACATCGCAACACAATACTAAGCAAGGTTCGATCTGAAGGTTTGATTGACCTTGCAATTGCATCATCTGGAATAGCATCATTATTATTATCGGGTGGTCGAACAGCATACTCGCGCTTCAAATCCTGCTAATGGTTTTTGAAATATCATCATGCGAGATAAAAAAAAAAGAACACAAACCTTTCACATCTCTTAGAGATGACATCTCTCATTATTTGAACTGAGACTCTAATGAATAATCGATGTTGCTTTAAGGCATTGGATTGTTCATTGCAGGATGTGCTTACTCATAATTAGCCATTTGGTGGCAAATAGTATTACTGGGTGGGGATTTTAGGCCAATCTTGTTGGTGGTTGTTGGAGGAACAAGAGAAAATATTATCTATGCTTCTTTGAGTAGGTCACTATTGTGGCATGAGTTTAAAATTTTCACACTAAATGAGAACATATGTGTTTCATCAAATGGACTATCTGATGCTGAGAAGATTGAATTGCAATTATTTTCCCAAACGGATTCTTATGATCGACAATGGAGAAAAATATGACATCCCATTTGAAGATGACTATTATACATCTTTAATCAAGATACCACCAGATCTGCTTTTTGATGCAAATTCTAACCCTATTGCATCTGTAGTTTCTCCACTTTCCCCTGCATTAGTAATCATCGCCTAGATTCCATCTATTTTCAAGAGAGGGCAATCGTCATGTAACAACTCGGCCCAACTTGCCATATATTGTTTGTTTTGGGCCTTATCGCCCTCATGGTTTTGTTCCTAGTGACGCGAGCCCACTTCTGAGTCTGACGCCCTAAAACGCGTATAAGAAGTTAGCAACCAACACTCTTAATAAGGCTAGCTACCACTCTCACACTCGCCGATGTGGGATATTACAATCCAAACCCCGTCGGCACAACTTGACAGCCAGTGAGGTCGGCTCTGATACCAAATGTACAGGCCCAGCCAAACCTGCCATATATTATCCACTTTGGGCCTTATCGCCCTCACGGTTTTGTTCCTGGTGACACGAGCCCACTTTTGAGCCTGACGCCCCAAAACGCGTATGATAAGTTGGCAACTAGCACTCTTAATAAGGCCAGCTACCACTCCCTCACCCGCCGATGTGGGATATTACAAGTCACTTCTATAAATTCTACAATTTCCACGATCAATGATTTCATCCTTGACATGTTGCCAGAAAACAAACATGTTTATTTAAGCTACTACAGTGTTTGCACATCATCAACTGATGCAGAAAATGTTGATTTATTGTATCCAATTAAATTTGTAATCAGCTTGAATTTAATGGAGTTCCTTCATATAAGCTTTCATTAGAAGGAGGGGCACCAATCATGTTATTACAGAATTTAAACCCATCAGCAGGTTTATGCAATAGAACAAGGTTCTTAGTGACACAGCTAGCTTAGAAAGTCATTGAAGCACAAATGATAACAGGTTCTGATGTTGGTAACCATGTATTCATTACAAGAATTACATTCCCAGTGAATGACAGAAGATGTGCATACATAATTAAAATAAGATAGTTTCCTATTCATCCATGTTATGCAATGATGATAAATAAAAGTCAAGAGCAATCTTTAAAGGTTGTTAGAGTTTTTCTTCAAGAACAAGTTCTTACTCATGACCAACTTTATGTTGCTCTTTAAAGAGTTACATTGAAAAAAGGACTTAAAATAATTTCACTTGATGATAAAGGCAATCCTATTGATTATACAAAGAACATTGTCTACAGAGATATTATTAGCGCGGTCATAAAAAGATGATATTATAGCACTCGAAATGCTAATCAAAATCTTTTATATGGTGCATTTAGTTTAATCGCTCTTTCACAGGTTCAACATCAAGTCTTAGATTTGTTTTAAATTTTGAAATTATGTTTAATTATGATATGTGTTTTTTTATTTTTGCTTAGCACATTTCATACAAGTTTATACTTTTTTGTGTGTTGTTGTTTATCTCTACTTATTTTTTTGTTTTTCTTTGTTATGGATATAGTTTTTCAATCCTGTTTTCCCATTATCAGCGTAACAATTTTTATGCAGGAACATGGTTGTGCGAATTAAGGATATCAAAGCATACATCTTCTATCCATTGATGCGAGCACAAGTCTATCGTGTATGGATTTTAAAATTTGAGAAACAAGTCAGCAGTTTTAATTGTGTTTTCTGTAATAATCAGGTGTGGTTGTTTTCTTTTGCGTATTTTTCTTCATTTGCATTGAAAGAAGAAAATGATACCTACACATATATTTTTTCCATTTTCTTTTCTAGTGTAACCAATAATCAAACAAAATGCATTTTTTGCTTTATTCTTTGTTTTGTTCTAACTCACCCTTCACTTTTATTTTGGTATCAGTTTCTTTCATAAGGCAAATGTTATCATCTATTTGGACTTTAATTTTAATTTTGCACTTATTTTTTGTACATAATATAATCATTGTTGTTAAAAGGGTGGAACTATTCAAGTATCGTCAAAAGCAAGAGATGTTGCTCATTTTGTTGATGCAGTTATTGAGGGTCTTTACTACGAAGTTATGAGTTTTTATACTTATGAAAACAGATCAACAAATATAGTTGTTGAGCTTAAACTTTCAGTCAAAATTAAAACCATTTATCCTCTCACTGCTGCAGTGCCAAGATATTACTTCAACTTCATTGACTTTGCACACATTCTCTCTCTAAAAAGGGTTCAACAGTTCTCACAACTTTAATTGGATCCTTTTATGTTATGTCTAATTTATTCATAACTTTGCTTTATTGTTTATTATCCCTGTATGTCAATCTAAAATTAACTTGTATATATTTTTTTTATTCAGATGTTCTAGGAATGCTTAAAGCTATTCAACCGCTTCAACATGTATTGCTTCAGGGCCAAACATTATAGAATAAAAGAGAGCTTATACTTGAAAATATAAGGTTTGCTAACAAACTCAATACATTTTTATACTATATTGTTCTTTAACATGTTTTGTTGATGTTTGTTGTCATAACCCAATTTAGGGTTATTCCACCAAATCTACCAAAATAAACCAAAAATAACAAATATAAAATAAATAGGGCTGGTGTTGGTAGAAAAATCAATGTGGAATTGTCCCAAAAAATAGAGGAAATACAAATTTAAGGCTAAAATAATTTATTATTGGATAAATATGTGTAAAAATTAAGTTGAAAGGCATAATTATATTTTTATGGGCCGATTTAATTTAATCGCCAACCAATTTAAAGTGTAATTATGTTTGTGAATTAATTAAGTGCAAGGATATAATTAAACTTTAAATTGGTCAAATTCATTTTATTAAGGGCTTAATCGTTGAAAAATCAAGTTCTTGAGCTTAATTCGGGTTCAATTGAGAAGATTGGAATTTTTGGAGATCGAATTGAATCTTTCCAAGCCAGATGTGCGAAGTCAGGGGTCAAATTGAAGACAATTGAGAGTTTAATGGTTAATTAATGGTCAAATCAGATAAATCAGAAACAAAGGACCAAAAAAATAGGTGCGTAAAGCTAAGGCTGCTGTTGAAATGCTGACGGGGATACAATTGCACAAAATTATAAAGTTCAATCCAAATAGGGGTGCAATTATAAAAAATACAAATTCAGGGACTAAATTGCATTTGACCAAATCCTCCCAATCCTACAGACATGACTCCACTCTTTAGTCACCTGAACAGTGCAGGCACACTGTTATAGGAGCGAACCCATCGCTACATGCAATGGACAGCCGAAGGGTTGCCTCCTTCCCCAATAAATAGCACTGATCAAACTGAAACAGGGGCGAGCAAAATATTTACCAGGGAAAAAATTGACGAATGGAAAATTTGGCAGAAAAACAAGGCAAAATCATGTGAGGAAGAAAAAGACACCACGTGAAGAAAAAAACTACACCACCATCCTTCATCCTCTTCGGCACCAACAGGAGTTGCCACAGTCCAACCACAACTCTCTCTCTCATCCAGCAACTCTCTCTCTCCCTAAAACTAGTCACGCTGACAGCCCTCTAACGCCTCTAACAGCAGTCGGCTGACCACCTACACCAACCCCATCAACACTGGCATCTTCTCATCCACGCCAGAAGGTCCACCGTGACCTCCAGCTACAGCAACTAGCTCCAGCAATGAAGCAGCATGCTCTCCTATACAGACTAGCATCTCTTCCACCAGCTCCCCTGGCCACCACAGGCTACGATTTCCAATGCCACCACCACAAAAAGAACCACCTCGACCTCCTTTACCCGGTGGTAGTGACAGGTACGCTGGTCATCTTACTCCCTCGATCACCTAGCTACTATTCACCATTCAATGAATAATATGTAATTTACATCCCATTGTTCACATGGTGAAAAGTTAGGTTGGCTGGGTTAGACTTTGTGTCCGACCTAGCCACTGAAGTGGTGGGCCTCTTGGCTCACCTAGTTTGAAGGCTAGCCCACCAAAGGGATGGGCGGTTGGCCCATTTAGGGCTGGACAACCAACCCCTCCCAGAAAATTTAAAACAAATAAAAAAGATAAAAAATATATATAAAATACAAAATCTGCATTAGAAAAATCTTTTTCTTAAAAAAATTAAGAAAAAAAAAGTGTTGTTTTTGTGCATACGTTTGAATTCCAAGTTTTTTTTCCAAGCATATTTTTCTCATATTATGAAAATGAAAATTAGATATCATGACCGGTTTATGATTATCCGTTGGAATTTGGCCAAAATATCAAAATAATTTAACAATTATTTTGTTTGATCACAGTGTAAACTATATTGTAAAGTACACTCACAGATATTTAAAAACAGGGTTTTCTAAATTCAGTGTAAAAAAAGTTTTGGTTAGGTCTTCAACTACCAATGAGGTAGAGACTCTCTCACAAAGAGAGATCTACCTTGATATTTAGGAAAGAACAACGAATTAAAAAATCAAACTTAGAAAAACAATCAAACACCAATGCAGCTTGCCTTTGGTAAAAAAGGTAGATCTCAATGGGCATTTCTAAGTTTGACCAGTTAAAAAACTTTTGGTCAGGTCTTCAACTCCCAATTAGGTAGAAACTCTCTCACAAAGAGAGATCTACCTTGATATTTAGGAAAGAACAACGAATTAAAAAATCAAACTTAGAAAAACAATCAAACAACAATTATTTTGTACACCAATGCAGCTTGCAATAGGGGTAATGCACCTTCCCCTTGCACAACAAGTCCCCTTACCCAGACTCTCGTAGACCAATAGGTCCCCTTACCTAAACTCTCTTAGACCAGTAGATTTCTTAGTGACCTTAATACTAGGTGGTGACTCCTAAGATTTATAGTCGTGATTTTACAACTATAAAACATACCCCTTTCACCGCGAGTCATTCTCCCCCTTCGGGGATGGCATGGCGCGAAACGCGAAAAAACATCGTCGCGACATTTGTTAAAGGAGTAATGAAATGCGCATAACTATATGGAGTGATCGCACAATGGATTTTGATGATTCAGCTCTTTAAACACTCAAATCACCAATTATGATGACTTTTGTAGGATTTTGTGCAACAAAACATCAAGGTTTCAACATCTTATGTTGCCTAAAAACTCTACTTTTTTTTCCGTATGTTGTTTCTTAGCATATTTTCTTATTTTAGTGTCTCATTTCAATGCCAACTTTTTCAACCACCAGGTCAACCTAATTTAAATCGGATAGCTACTTCTCTTTGGTATATAAATCCTGACAATCAAGAAGTGTTGTCTTACCATCGTCAGTAAGTTTATTCCTTCGCATTTAAATTTGGCTTTTGATAATATTTATCTTTTATTTATATTTATGGTCATCTAATTGCATATGAATTCTATTTTGAAAGCTTCGACAAATTGCCTGTTGAAATGTACCAATTTCCTTCATCCTCCAACGTTGTTTTTGAAATTGGAGGACCAAATTATTGAAAATGGAAAAATAATCAAAGAAATCTTTTTTCATGAATCCATACAAGCACAAGGTCCAATTTATTTCTTCATATCATTTTTTTTATTTCGTTGCTTTTTTTACTATACTTTGTGAACCATTTAAAATGTATCAGAATTTATCCATACTACTTATGTGAAACATGCACTAAATCTATTTACTGTCCCTTATAATAGAATATCAGATTCACATGTCGTGCATCAGTTGCTAATTTCAATATTTTTAATGGATGGTAGTACCCAAGTTGTCTCATTACGACAAAAAAATTGGTGGCACTACTAACAATCCAATTTGCATGGATCATGATGCAATAACATCCTTGCCTATGCCATGGTGGGTTTTTTTTTATCCTTACCTATTCCATGGTGGGTTTTTTTTGAAAAAATAAAAAAAAATTGATGATTTATTATTTGTTGTTTATGCACATACAATTCTTCTCTTAGTATATTAACTTTCATACATCATTTTTACAGCTTATGTAGGTTTCATCTTGATTGTATTGTCACTGATGAAATAGATGTGACAAACTTTCTCATGGTTGGAAAAGTGGTAGAAAACATTTTTGGATCATCAACGCATCACTGTGTATGATAAAGGTTATGATAACCCCTCAACAATCGCACCACCTATGGCAACCAAGCTAAACAGGATATATATTTTTCAATTGCAATTCGGAACATTTCGATCAACAACAAATCGATGTGCTATACTCATAACAAATGTTTTCGATGATGCTCCAATTGAATCAGCTGACATCCAAGAAGACCAACAACTTCAAATATCAAATGTTGATGAATCTATTGATGTGTCCATTATATCGAGCGTTGTAAGCAACACTTCATCCGATCCCCCTACACCATCAAATACTGCTCAAAAAATCTACTCCTCAACTGCACCATTAACAATTAATCCACCTAACACACAATAGGTGCAATGTATTACTTCGGATGCTGGAGCAAAGAGGAAACTCAACTTCGATTCTGATGATTTGTAATAGAGGTTTGCCTCTCTTATGCTCTAAACAAATAAATCATTTTAATAACTTTTATTTTGCTCTACACATTTAGCTTATCCTATTATTGAAATATACTTCACAGTAATTCATAATCAAACAACTCATTGGAAAAGGATATTCAAGCACAAGCAGGACAATCAACAGATGATCTTTCAAGGAAACAAAAAGCAAGTGCTTTGACCAAAAAAAAGGTATTGTTCCTACCTTATATAACATGCTAGAAACTATAGATGATAATGGTCATAACAAGAAACTAATGGGACAAAATTGGTAGGATGCTTGGAAAAAATTAAGAATAACAACAACAACAAACACATATTTCTTAGCATTTTTTATTGTTTTATATTAAATCATATTTTCTTTACATTTATTCCTAAAAATTGTTCTTATATTCATGACGCTATTACAAAAACAAATTATAATTGTCACAAACCGTGCTAATTATATATTGATGCATTCTTCAATTAAAAGAAATGGCAAACAACACTGCTATTGTAGTTATGATTTTTGTACCCTTTTTTATCCTTGTTTTTTTTCTTTCTTCTAATAAATGTGAAATGTTTTGTGACAAGTTTAAACAACTACCATGTTATGGTTGTTTTTCATAAGATTTCATTTCAATGCAATGTTGTAGTTGTTTTTTTTACATTGATAAAACTTTACAATTTCAGTTTCTAAGTGGCAACCTATTGCTCTTATTTTTTTGCATATCATCGCCAATGAATTTTGGCAATTAATTGTATAGATACCAATATAATCATATTAGCTTTGCTGAAATTTTCACTCGAGGCGGTGTAAAAGTTTATGAAGTTGTTGGAAGATCTGCATCGGTTTCCTCAATTTTGTGCTAAAAAAATTTGGAGCAATTATCCATTTCCATGTTTTCAATTATGAGGCTTTTGCGTTGATATTATTATCCTTAAATATGTTAGTACGACCCAACAGTTATGTATTTTGTCTTCTATTTCTATCAAACCATGTATGTAAACTGACAACATCATGAAGGTTGATGTAGATGTTAGGAAATAAATATGTTTTCCCACACCTTCGTGCTGAAAATCTTTCAAAGCAATTACATATTTTCGTCTCTTTGATGTTAAAGCTTCGATGTTGTTGTTGTTGCAATAAGGTTTATTAATGTGTTTCATTATATCAAACTTTGCATATGTAGATGTTATATTTTATTTTTGAATTAGCAAAACCTATTAATTGCTTCAAACCCAACAATTATAAAAATTGTTTACTAAGCCGACAACATAGTGTCGGCAATCTAACTAGTATTATATACTAAAAAAGGTCAGTGATTCACTGTGCATTATGAGTGATTTCGCTGTGGATTACAATAGTAGTTTTGGGTCAGTTTGGTTCGGGTGTCTAGGTCCTGGTTTTTGTGATTTTTATATTTTTTTTTTACATGGTAAAATAATCATTCTACCCTTATATAATACAAAAACAAAGAGTTACCAAAGGGGGTGTCATGATAATTTCACATTCCATTGCATAGTGAAATAACCATTTTACCCTCCAATAAGACAAAAATCAAGGTTTGCTTGCGGGGTGTTTCAGATATTTCATATTTTTTGAAAATGTCTAAATACTAATCTGCCCCCAATAAGAAAAAATCGAAGAGATGGTGAAAAGGGTGTTCCGGTAATTTATCATTTATTATTATTATTTTCCTACGAACATTGTGGGCACGTCTAGCACACATACCGATGGTTTTCTTCATGATGCTCCATTTGAGTGGGGCGTGTGGCGTGTTACTATGGTGTAAAATGTCCATCTGGCGTGTCAATTGATGCTCCTCCATGTTCTCTTCTTCATGGTATGGCGCGTGGCAGCACACGGTGGCCGAAGACATGAAAGTGGTCAGTTGAACCTTTTTTCCCCCTTTTCTCTCTCTTGCATGCTAAATTAAATGGCAGACCCTCTTTTTTATGGTTGTTTCATTTTTCAGTCCCTGGTCTTTTAATTGTGTTGTATGATCCTTATTTTTATTATGTACGTTTAGATTTGTTTCAATTGTGTCCTTCGATAGAAATTGATTATATATTATGTTTTCATTTCTGTCCTTATTCTTTTAATTTTGGGTTTGGTTTTCAATCACTTAATATTTTCGGTGTAAAAGGTTTGATTTTTTCAATTTTTTCCTTTGATTGAAATTGATAATATATTTGGTTTTCATTTAAGCCCTTATACATTTATTTTTTTATTTTAATTCATTTGTTTTTTTTATATTTATGAAATAGTCTCTATTTTTTTCCACGTGTTATATATGTGTGATCTTAGCTTTGGTTTTTAATTTTTATTATTTTCTCTTTTGTTGAGGTATATTTGTTTTTTTTAAATTTTGCTCTTAAATTTTAGTTTGTATTTATGATCATTTGAAAAATGATATTTCTTATTTTTTTTCCCTTTTTTCTTTCTTTTATTTTTTTATTAGTTTTTTTTTTATTTTCAAGTCAAATGAGTTTTTTCAACTAATAATTTTTATGTTTTTATCATTTTTTTTGTTTGCTCTTTTGTTAAAGTTTTTAGGCTTTTTTTATTCTTTGATTTAATTTTTTTCCATTATTAACGCAATAATAATAATAATAATAGTTTTAGTTTTAGTTTTAGTTTTAGTTTTAGTTTTAGTTTTAGTTTTAGTTTTTTTTCTTGCTTCCTCTTTTGTTAATGTTTTTGAGTTTTTTTCCTTGGGGTAATTTAATAATTTTTATTATTTTAGCAGTAATAGTAATGATATTTTTAGATGTTAAGGTTTCGATGTTGTTGTTGTTATAATAAGATGTGTTGATGTGTTTCATTATATCAAATTTTGCATGTATAGATTTTATATTTTATTTTTAAACTAGTAAAACATATTAATTTAGCCCACAATGTAGTACGGGCAATCTAACTAGTATATATATATATATATATATATATATATATATATATATATATATTTGCCAGCACCTAACTTTTCCACTCTTGTTCTACTATTACAAGAAGTTTACTCTTAACAATGGACAATAATAGTGTGTTGTTGTCACAGTGTCAAATGGGCACGAGGTGCACACTTCGGCAAGCTGTCCAAATCAGTGCCTAAGGGTACTGGCAGCCAAGCCAACAGTGGGAAAAATCAGCAGCGTAGATTTGTGCAGCTGTAGGTTCGTCAAGGAAAATCAGCAGCGCAGATTGTCGACGAACATAGGTTGGACGATGGGCTGTCCAGGCCAGGCAGGAAAATTCGTCAGGGGGCAGGCTGACGAGAATTTGGGTTATCGCAGGAATTCGGCAACACAAACATTGGTGGCACGCAGAAGTAGAGGCAGCATGCGTGGGCTGACGATTCGGCAGCATGCGTGGGCTGACGATTCGGCAGCATGCGTGGGCTGACGATTCGGCAGCATGCGTGGGTTGACGATTCGGCAGGCATGGGGGTTCATGCCTAGGCCGAATCTAACTGTCCAGACTTGGACAGCAGTACATGTGTCCTAACAGCAAGGGTGTTAAGGTGGCAGAACAGGAAGGCTACAGCAAAGGAGGCAATTAGAGTTGGTTTTCGGCAGTTACCAAATCTGGACAGGTGTAGTCTCCAGCCTTGGGAGGCAGTTATGTTGTAGATAACTTCCATGTAATGTTTATTTATGTGTTAAAAACATTGGGTAGCCTGCAGAGCACTCACACAGGCATTGTGTGTTTCCTTTATAGTGTTTGAATAAAGGTTGGGATAGGGTTCCTGTAAATTGGTGCTTGCATTGTGTTCTTATGGCTTTTGTGTTATTATTGCTGCCTATAATTGTTAAGGATTTTGGGGAACCTCTTTGGGTGTGTGAAACACTTAGATTGTAGGCCAAACACAAGAGGGATTGAGAGGAAGGCTGAGTCTAATAGGGGGAACTAGACTGCCGCACGGGTTGATTTGGGGAGCGAAAAATTAACCCTGTGACAAGTGGTATCAGAGCCAGGTTTCGTTCTGTTTGGGGGAACTTCTATTGACGCTGGATGCCAACAGGCATGGAGACGATTCGCGAGAGACTCACTCATCTCGAAAGTGTTTTGGGTCCCTTTGTCGAAGGTGAAAACTAGACTGTGCAGGACAGACTTTCGTATGCTACCGAGATGGCAGAGAGGGCTGCTAGACAGTACATTGATCTTACGGCAGAGCTTAGTCGCAAAGTTGTGATTCTGGAGGAAGAGATCGCGGTGTTGAAAAGGGCAGTAGCGCAGTCCCCACGGGTGGTGGCACGTCGAAGCCGAAACTACCGGATCCGAAGCCCTTCAGTGGCGCAAGAAGTTGTAAAGAGTTGGAAAACTTTTTGTGGGATATGGAACACTATTTCAGTGCTGCTAAGGTCGGGATGGATGAGCAAGTGAACATCGTTGTGATGTACCTCATGGGAGACGCGAAATTATGGTGGCGGACAAGGTCCAAAGAGGACTTGAATGCTGGAAGGCCGAGAGTGGAGACATGGGAGACTCTGAAACGGGAGTTGAAAGAACAATTTCTACCCAACAACACGTCCTGGATTGCGAGGGAAGACTTGAAAAAGTTACGGCAAGATGGGTCGGTAAGGGATTATGTGAAGAAATTTAGTTCTTTGATTCTGGATATTGATAATATGTCCGAGGAGGACAAAACATTCAATTTTCTGTCAGGACTTCAGTCGTGGGCACAGTTGGAGTTGCGTCGACAGAAAGTTTCAGATCTGTCTACGGCCATTGTGGCTGCCGATGGATTGGCAGATTTGATAGCAAGCGCTAACGATGAGATTGCTGGAGCATCTTCTATTTCGTCAAAACTGATGGATAGGTATGAGATGAAAAAGAAGAAAAAATGACTTGGTGGGGGAGAACCTAAACAGGCAGATGATAGTGGGAAGTCAGAAGCCATGGGCAAGGAAAAGGTTCCAAAATCAAGTTCAAATTGTTTTATTTGCGAAGGTAAGCACTTTGCAAGGGACTGCCCGAAAAGAGCACAACTCAGTGCTATTTCCGTAGAAAAGGATGGGGGAGAAACAGCATACGTAAATCCTATACGTGTGCTTGGCACTGAGTAAATAAGTTTGGTAATGGGGGCCAGCCTAGTCGAGAAGGATTTGGGCATGGCCAAACTGCCTTTGGCAAGGCAGAATCGGGAATTCAATGCACCTAGACGATGAGACTGCTTGGGGGTGAAGAATTCGGCATCCAAGTCGCAGTGAGATTTGGGTGGAGGAGTCGGACTAAATGGATTTAGTTTGGCATGTTGCCTTGGTGGGGAGGCAAAACACACAGGAGTTCAGTAACTTTGATGATGGGCAGATCATGTTAGAACTCTAGGCGTGGGGATGCACCAGTGAAAGCACAATGATTAGGATTCGGCAGCGATGGACAGCAGCAGCCTTGCAGGGGTTGATACGAATTTGGCAGGTAGAGTGTATTGCTGTATAGTGGACAAGCAATATATAAATTTTATGCTTGCAGCATGCGGAATGGTTGGAGAATTGGATGTTCGTATGGGAGCTCATGTGGTTCTTCAAAGTGATTTCGCGTGAATGTATTTTGTGAAGGGGGATGGACACACCTTAGGGATGCTTGGGATTAGTGTTTGCACTTCATGAAACACATGCTTGTAAGTGTTTGGCATTGGTGGATCACTAACGAGCCAAAGACAGAATTGTCACAGCTTGGTTTTGGAGCAAAGTTGACAAACTTCGGAGGACAGAATTGTTGTTGAATGTTGTCAGAAGCTAGAGGTTTTGTAGGGAGAAACATGGGTTGTGACGAGGAACAGGTGGAGTGCAAGGGTACTTCGAATCTGTCCGACGAGGGCGTCGGGTTCTTTTGGGTGGGGGTGGTTTGTCATAGTGTCAAATGGGCACGAGGTGCACACTTCGGCAGGCTGTCCAAATCAGTGCCTAAGGGTACTGGCAGCCAAGCCAACAGTGGGAAAAATCGGCAGCGTAGATTTGTGCAGCTGTAGGTTCGTCAAGGAAAATCAGCAGCGCAGATTGTCGACGAACATAGGCTGGACGATGGGCTGTCCAGGCCAGGCAGGAAAATTCGTCAGGGGGCAGGCTGACGAGAATTTGGGTTATCGCAGGAATTTGGCAGCGCAAACATTGGTGGCACGCAGAAGCAGAGGCAGCACGCGTGGACTGACGATTCGGCAGCATGCATGGGCTGATGATTCGGCAGCAGTGTGGGTTGACGATTCGGCAGGCATGGGGGTTCATGCCTAGGCCGAATCTAACTGTCCAGACTTGGACAGCAGTACATGTGTCCTAACAGCAAGGGTGTTGACAGGGTAGAAATTGGTTTGTGGCAGACCAGGAAGGCTATAGCAAAGGAGGCAGTTAGAGTTGGTTTTCGGCAGTTACCAAATCTGGACAGGTGTAGTCTCTAGCCTTGGGAGGCAGTTATGTTGTAGATAACTTCCATGTAATGTTTATTTATGTGTTAAAAACATTGGGTAGCCTGCAGTGAGGATGTGCAGAGCACTCACATAGACATTGTGTGTTTCCTTTATAGTGTTTGAATAAAGGTTGGGATAGGGTTCCTGTAAATTGGTGCTTGCATTGTGTTCTTGTGGCTTTTGTGTTATTATTGCTGCCTATAATTGTTAAGGATTTCGGGGAACCTCTTTGGGTGTGTGAAACACTTAGATTGTAGGCAAAACACAAGAGGGATTGAGAGGAAGGCTGAGTCTAGTAGGGGGAACTAGACTGCCGCACAGGTTGATTTGGGGAGCGAAAAATTGACCCTGTGACAGCTGCCATGAGGATGTACTTTACGTTTGTCAAAAAGAAATATATATATATATATATATATATATATATATATATATATATATATATATATATATATATATAATTAAATCATTTATTCAAGCTCAAAAAAGAAAATATTTATTAACAATTGACGTCCACCTATGCTTTGGATTGCTCCACTTGGTCCTAGAATTAAGTGGCCAAGATTCCACTGTATATATTTCCGAGATCTAATTCCCAGTAATTTTTATCTGTGCTTGCAGGCGATGCATTCTGCAGCAGCTGGCACAGAGTAGTAATAAATCTGATTCCACAGGCACGTTGCTTTGCCACAGTAAAACTCAATATAAAATAAGCTATTGTTGCCATTACGACTTGTAATTTTCGGGAAAAGAAAACTCAACAATCTGTGGAAAGCGGATACTGACAATATACAGAGTTTTTCATGCAGAGGAAGAACCTCTCGTAGGCTGACGCCATTTTATCTGCAGTGAACATGGAGAGAGCGTACTCCCTGCAGGCCATGCCTTTGTGCTGCAATACGTTAGCTCCATCTCTTATTGTCAACTCCATGGCCTCCACAAACGATTTCACGTTCGGCGAGAATGTGTACCCGAGCTCTTCCCTCACCACCACTGTTCCAGTTATGCTTGGATAATTGGGGGTCAAAACTGGCTTCCCACAATGCATCGCTTCAATCAGTGTAAGATCAAGCCCTTGAGGTCTCAATGTGGGATTGACAAACACGTCGATTGCGTTGTAGAATTCCGAAAGTTGCGAGGAATCCAAATCGCCCAAGGTCTTGACATTAGGGCCTAGTTCAGCGTACCTCTTTCCCCACGGGCCTGATCCAGCCACGAGAAGGAACACGCCGGGATGGCGTCGGATGATCAACGAGAAGGCCTCGTACAGGAGTGGGTGTCCTTTGTCCCTAACCAGCCTCCCCGCAACTCCCATCACAAGGCTGCCATTGTCAGGGACACCATATTTTCTTCTGAGCCTTGCTCCGGCATCTGGATCGAGCACAAATCTGGTGGTGTCCACCCCATTTAGTATGACATGAACGTTTCTCGAGGGGAGCTGGTAGACGCTGACTAGTACTTCACCAGCACTGTGACTTATACAGACATGTTGTTTGTAGCTTGAGAAGAATCTAATCTCGTCAATAAGCCGCGGCATTGCTTCTTGAAGCTCTGTCATGGGGCCCGGCAAAGCCCCATCTGGATTTGTGTAGAGCTCTTCAAACAATTTCGAGTGCATGATTTCGTACCAAATCCCATGCCATGTTGCAGCCACATTAGGCACCAGTTTAGCCCTCCAATGTGGCAAGGAAACACTCTCAGTATGCACGTAGTCAAACTCCCCATTTTCATTTATTCTGCTGAATATCTTGAATGCCAGAGAGCAGTTGAGCGAGCCATGATCATTGGCAGCGAAGTAAACATGGAGATTACCTTCGTGGATATCAAGGTGAGGCTTCCTGTCTGACGGAGCAGTAAACACATGAATTTCATGGCCCCTGCCAGCAAGAGCATGGTACAGAGTGGAAGCATGGCGTTCCATACCACCTGGGCCGGCACCAGTCGGCCACGTCTTGGAGAAAACTGCGAGTTTGAGCTTCTCGAAACTCGGTCCGAAGCAAAGCTTGTTCCAAGCAAACTTAACATCTCTGAGGTCACCATTAAATGTGTCTTCCCCCGACAGAACTGGTGGTTCTTGCCTGTATCTAAGCATGGAAATGCAAAGAAAACACGAGGTAAAGAGAAAGGCTAGAGTGAGAATGGTCGAATACCTAACAGAAAAGAGAATGGAAGATGAAGAGGTCTTGCAAGCTTGGTATTTCAACCCCATTGCCAGAAGAAGTCTCTAAAAGGATTCTTGATTTGTATTTATATATCACCAGGGATTTGCATGTGTGCCTGATATTTAATGCTTGCGGCCATTGATGCCGGATCTCGTCGAGCTTGTGCAATCTCATGTAGCTGCACATGGCCTCTTGGAGATTTTGTCAACTCTTTGCCACTTTGAAAATTTGTAGAGCTCCAAGTCTCTTTTTTCAGGGAAAATGTAGCTACCTACCTTATTTTATATCTTACAAAAGCTTGGTGTTGATTAGTTTAAGATCATGGATGGAATAAACATAATATTAATTTCTCTCATATTTGAATGCAATTGGATCTAAGTACGACAGAAGTATTTTTTTTTTTTTTTTCATTCTTTAACGCATACCTTTCGGTTTCTCTCTCGTATTTCCATTATTGTCCATGCCCCATTTCTTAATTGTTTTTTTCTTCTTTTTTGTTTTTTTTTTTTTTTGGAGCATAACGTTTCTACGTTTTAGATTAAAGTATAAATATGTTATTTTTATTGAATATTCATTTGTAAATTTTTAAGATATTATTTGCATGGTAGGCTCATATATAGTTATTCTAAAAGTACTTGCAAAAATTACCATAAAATACTTTAAAGAGGATTTTATTTAATTAAAAAATTTAAAAAAAATGGTTGGAAAGGATGATCTAGATGTGCCTAGGCTTCCAAGACAAGGGGAAATAGATTGAGCATATGACGTGTCTAAAACCTTAAAACTCAAATTTCAGTCTATTTTCACAAAAAAAAAAAAAAAAAACATTAAAGAAACCTAAATAATCTCATTTCCAACCACAAAATACACTTTAATAAGTTTGAAAACTCAAAATCAAACAAAATCTACAAGATCTTCTAAGCTTGATCTACTTTTTTTCAACATGATTAAAGAGTCAAACAATATTTATCAATCTTCCTCCATCAAGATGAACTCATTAGCAACCAGGTTTAGTGGTTTTAATAATCAAAATGTGGTCAATGAAAAGCTTTCTCTCCCTTCCCCCTTCTCATAACCTTTTCTCTTTTATTTCAACTTCTAGGAATTGGAATGTAAAAGAGATAAAAAATGATGCTGAAATGAAAGAGTTTTAAAATGTAGTCAATTAAATCTTATTACTTAAGATTGATCTTCTAATATTACGAATATTATCTCTATTAAACAACAAGTGAGGACTTTTGATCTTGAAAAAGATTACCAGCTCAAAGAAGCAACAATTGCAAAACAAGACACGAGTTTAATTAGAGAGATTATAGGAATCTAAAGTGCAAGAAAATTATAGATAAATCAATAAAGAAAAAGCAACCACACATTGTGAGAAAAAATAAAAATAAATATATTTTGTTCTATTTGATACACATGAATTATATGATAATCTTTGAGGACTAGTTATTTTATTGAGAACTACTATTCTAAATAAGACTACGAGCGATGTGCCCGCGCGATGCGCCGGGGCTTTTTTATCTATGTAAAAAATTGATTGTTTTTATATGTATTGTATTTTGTTATTTTAATATTGAATTAGTAAAATTATAATTGATAAAATCTGTATAATTGAAATGGAAAGTGGTTTGTATATTTTTTAATCGCAAATAATGTAGGTAAATTTTTTTTTATGAGTTTCATTTTTCCCCGGTAATATTAGATCCGACACATTATAAAAAAAATATTGTAATTGTTTTTTTCCAGAAATAAACTTACATTTTTTGCGTGCTATAATTAGTTATTTCAATGTTTAATTACAATAGTATAATCAAAACGAAAAGTGGTTCACATATTTTTTTAAGTGTAGATAATCTAAGTAAATTTGTCAAAAGAAAAAAAATTGAGTTGATAAATTTGTCTACCTTTTATTTTTTAAAGTTGTATTTTTCCCCCAGTAATATTAGATTTGAAATATTAAAAATGAAACTATTTTTTTCAAAAAAAATCTTAGGTCATTTTCTCTCTCTCTATATATATATATTTTTAGACAATAATATTTCATAAATATCAAAACATATAATTAGTCTCACATACTTTAATTCGTTGAATATATATATATATATAGCTTGACATATTCTCAATAACATCTTCAATTTAAAGGACAAAATTGAAGTAAATCAAAACATTGGAATTAAAAAATTTAACACAAAACCGGAAATTAAAAGATTCAGGACCAAAATGAAACTGAAATCCATAATTAACTTGCATAGAAGGATAAAATTGAAAGAAATCAAAGTTTGATACCCAAAATATTAAGGATTTATAATAAATTTGCAAGGAAGGATGAAATTGAAGTCAATGAAAACTTTGATACCAAATAATATTAAGGATTCCAGCCCAATCCGCAAAATTAAAAGCCTAGGGACCTAATTGCAACTACAATATATAATCAATTTCAATTGAAGGATGAAATTGAAACAAATCAAAACTTATATAATAGAAATAAGGGCCAGAACAAAACATTACAAAGCTCAGGGACCGAAATGAAATTCAGCAAAAAACAGTTGCGCTGACGTCATCCTGCGCAGGAGGAGAGAGAAATGGGGGGTGAAATTTCAAACGACCATTGACACGCCTACGGACACTTTATAGGAACACGCACCGCTCCATGTGGATGGGAACAGTCCTGAAAAGCATTCTAGACGCCGGTTGGGCTTTTTTGGACGCCGGAGTAAGCCGCACGCGCTGTCCGAAATACATGTGGCCACGGAAAGGGACGGCACGTACGGAAACGCGCCAACAATACTGCGCCGATAAATTTTAAAAAAAAAGGCTAATTACCTTAATGCCCCTCACTGCAACTGTTGTTTTTTGTCCTTTTCGGGGGACAAAAAGGTTATTCCACTGTTCAACTAATAATAAAAAACCTGGCCAGCCAGACCGGAACGGACCGGACCGAAAATGACCAATTACCGCGGAGCCCCTGCAACCGGCAGCATTTTTTGTCTTTTTCGAGGGTTTTTTTCGTTAATACACTGTTCATAGGCCGGAAAAAAAAGGTGGACATCCGCACGCGCAACACCGGATAAAATTTCGTGTCCACAGTGGCAATGAATCACAATGAACAGTATTGAATAGTAACAATCGTTCTGTTTTAGTATTTTTGATAATCTTTTGGTTATACATTTGTATTCAATTTATTTGTCAAACCTTGTTTTTTGGGGCATCACGACTCCTAATTGATTATGACCTTTGATCAATTTCACCATTGATGATCGATTTCATCTTTCTTATCTAATTTTAAAAAATAATAAATGTCACATATTTTGATTTAATGATTTTTAAAGAAATCAAGGTTTGATCTTAGGAAAAAAAAAAAAAACACGATACGCAGGTTCTGGTGGTCAGCACGCCTAGCCCATTAAAAATAAATCCACCTGTGGGATTGCCAAGCCGACCCATGAAGCTTTTCCTTTATTCTTT
This sequence comes from Salix purpurea, assembly GCA_027405865.1. NCBI lineage: Eukaryota > Viridiplantae > Streptophyta > Magnoliopsida > Malpighiales > Salicaceae > Salix > Salix purpurea. Next base: position 8,154,610 of record JAOWLH010000020.1, on the reverse strand, counting down.
TTAAATTGGGTGGTCAACTTGATTTAAGAAAATAAAAACAAATTAGATGCGTTATAAACTATCCTCATTTCTAGTAAAGAGGTGGTCAATAAATGATTTTGAGGTTTTTAGACTTAAAAATCAAAATCTTAACTTATTTTCATCTAAAAACACTTGAAAAAAAAACTCTTGTAACCTCGATACACTAATTTTCTCAATCCAATAAAAAATAACAAAAATTCTCTCCACCCAATCTACCTTTGAAGTCAACATTGAAAACAAAAACACCCCAACAACAGCCCCCCTCGTTAGTTTTTCGGCAACCCTCTCTTGAATTTTGAGACTGAGAAGTAAAGAAGATGAGATGTTAGACAAAAAAAAAAACAAAAACAGCGAGAATTCTCAAACTACACTATCCACTGAAGGAAAAACAGACTGTTATATCCATCAGATTGATTATCCAATACTCCAGTGATGAGTATCGACAAATACATTTGTGAACCGGGGAATGGCACATTAATACATCACACGAAATGCATAATGAATGTATGTACAGGTTTAATACATACAGAGTCAACATATAAATGACTTAGTGTGACGGTTAGTGCGTATATTTGCAAGTGCATGTACAAAATACATATACCAAAATATCAACTTTGTTATAATAAACAAATTATGAGAAAGAACTGGCAGTGCTTTGAATGCTAGAAAACTGTCACCTCTTTCCTCTACTTCATTTTTCCTTTCATTTTATATCAGCAGAATCACCACCTTAAACATCCATTCTGTCCATGTTTAAGGCTTCTGATTTGCAGATGGGGCAGACATTCTTCAAGCGTAGCCACTTCTTCAAGCAAACTGCATGATACTCGTGTCCACAATCAAGAGTTGCAATCTTCTCCTTACTCTTATAATCATCCTGTAAAGTCCCAGAAGATCCAAAAAAAAAATGTCATCCATTGCATGAAAGAGAGAAGCATGACATTTCATTTTAATATGCAGAATACCAGGTGATAAAACTAAACTGCATTCTAGGAAATTGAGAATAATTTTAGTGTACAAATACCAAATTCACAAGGTTGCTTTTACAATACCTGGCAAATGATACAAGAATCAGCTTCTTGATCCATACAAGCTGCCTCTTCCAAATTGATTGTAGGGGATGATAAAAAGGTTCTTGTTTTTAATTGGCTTCTGATGGTTCCCTCTGATAATCCAGTATTTACACTGCCAATTCGCTCCCCTAGTGCAAGAAGCTCCTGTACTCGAAGTTGAAAATTTCATATTACAAAGCATAAAGAAGATGCATTTCAGGTTGTTGATGTTTAAAATCAAGACATGTCAATCCTCCATTCATCTAGACAATCCAAAACCAACTGAATGCTCATAAAGATTCTCCTCACTACTGACTACATATTGAGCTTTGCATGTTAAAAGATACTGCTGCCAAAGTACCTCAAGCTTACCTCATAAGACATGTCCTCTATATCCAAGCGCATATCTCTGTGGTGGTCAGCATAATTCTGTACTTCATAATAGTCAGGAAATCCTAAAATTGCTACCCCCTATATACACATGAATAAGAAATATTTTAGCCACTTTACAAATAGAAGAATTATCAATAAAAGGATTTTTGTTTCACGAATATTATCATCATGAACAAAGGATAACTTGTTTCACGAATAATATCATCATGAACATAGGATAACCACTCATAATAATGAACGAAGAAAAAGAATTGCAGATATGAAAATGAAGATGGGGTCTTACATCTGTTGGCAATACTCTCAACTGAGGGAGGTTGCGATGTCTTAGGGTGGTCTCAGGTAAAACTCCCTCATGGTGAGGCCTGTACATTCTAAGGCCAGTTGGTTGGACTGATGCTAGATGCCTAAGTCCAACATCTAAACCATCTTGAGATGGATTCATAGTGCTTTGTGGGGCATTAGCTATAGGAACTCTGAATGAAGCTGCTGGTGCTTGAGGAAGAATATTAATATTGTGGCCTCTCATTCCTTGAATTGGTGGAGACAGATGATGAAAATTGTGGTGCTGAAGGTTCACAGTAGAAGGGTGGGAGAAACTGGCATGACTTCTGTTGCTAGCTGGTTCATGATACTGCTGTAGACCCATATTACCAATTTCTATAGGACCTCCATTGAGATTGTTCCCTACCAGAAAATAAGCCAAGGTGCTTAATATTACCATAACTGGTCAATTTATGGCTCGTGAAACAAAATTAGAGAAAAAAAGTAGTTGATCATACATTAGGAGAACAAAGAGTAGAAATAATAAGTAGAAGATACCATGCATGTAAGGAATAGAAGGGGTCTGAGTCCATCCTGAAGTGCCTGCATCAGCAGCACTGTTGCTTAAATGTTGATCTAACCAAAGAGAGCCACTTGGCTGATAGGGTTGACCCAAATAGTTTCCTTGAATAAAATGGTTTGGATTGTGCGCCAGAGCAGGATCTAACCCAGCAGCACCTAATCTATTCCTCACACTTCTTTGAGATCCCACATCTCTGATTGATGAAGCACTGCTCCCTTGGTAATGTGGCGGGGTGAATGATGTAGCATCCATCACAGCAACCCCCTCAGGATGCCTTGTATTCATTGGGGCAACTGAAGAACTAGAGCTTGCCAAAGCATTCGGATACTGGAAATTCCCCAGGTTTCCTTCAGCATTCTTTCTCTTGAATGAACCTCTAGCATTATCCATGAAAAGACTGTTTGTTCCATACTCACCAGCAGAAACTCCAATCACTCCATAATTGTTGGAAGATAATAACTGATCACAAGACCCATGAGTGGTAGGAATACCAGAAGATGTAGTCATGCAAGGAACATAGAAGTTGGGTGCAGTAGCAACACTTAAATCAAGATTTGGGCCATGATATTGAGGATGAGGATGAAGGCCATGGTATTGGGGCATACCATAAAACATAGCACCATCATAATGATCCACAAGATGGGCATCACGATTGATAGTGTTCCCTGAAACTGCTACCATGGTAGGAATATCAGATGGTCGGAAGTTTGTCACACCCCCTAACAGAATGCAAGGCTCAGGATGTAGATATCCCTGGCTTTGTTGATCCATTTCTAAATCAATCATCTGATTGGTGCATAGCATGTTTCTTTGTCCCATATCTCAAATTATCCTTGCTTCATAGCCAAGATATTCACATAGAAATGTTAGAATCAGTTGAGAATGATATGCTGTGATATAAGTTGCCAATGAGAATTGGAGTGGTGAAAACAAGACAACAATTATTCACCATCCAGAATAAGGATGGCCTGTGTAATGAATACATGCATATCCATATTCAAAATATATAAACCAAGAGAGCAATAAAAAGTCAAAATACCATCTCAGACATTAGGAACACATGATGAAAGACATTAAATAATATATTAAGCAATGTTGCACATCAAGCAATATGTACAAATTACATCTGTGTAATTACATAATTCCTTTCCACTAATACCTTTTATACTACAGCTTGGTGAAATGCATCCCATATGAGAAGGAAATGAAATAACACAAACAAATAAGTTAAAGAAGTTTCTGATGATATTAAAGTGAGCTTCACACAAGTCCTATTCAAACTTGGGAAAGAGGAAAATTTTCTAAACTCTACACATGGTTCAACCTAAGGGCAGAACACGAGAAATATAACACATAAGACATAAAGATTCCCATGTTATTTTCATTTAAATGTTAAATTGCAAAGCATCCCATTGTCTAACACATCAATTCACCTATTTCATGTGTAGTATTAGAAGAGAAAAAGAAGGGACAGGGAGGATGGAGAGGATCTCTATGATGAATCAAGAATGAGACATGAGCACAATATCACACTGAACAAGGGGAGAGTATGCGAGAGAAAGAGAGTTATACAACTCCCAATGCGAAGCTCAGTGCAACCCCCTATCAAGCATTTGGTGCTTTCATCATGGATGAAAAACTTTACATCTATCTTCAATGATGTCACTCATCTCACTAATGCAGAAAGCTGTTGAACTTTATCTCTGACATCTAAAATGGAGATGCGCCATGTCTCATCACAACTGAAACTCAAATTGCATTTAACTTTGGCTTCTGAAATACCTTCTCTAAGGAAAAAGGCCCCTAGGTTAAAACACAACGCAAAGTCTCTAGAAGTACTAGCATAAAATTCTCAACAGTCAAAAACTACATGTAACCTCAATGCAATGAACCTATCCTTATAATTCAAGGTGGATCCAAATTTTTTTTTTTGGTGCAGCATAAGACTTGTGCCCCAAATGGATGCCAAAACAAGATGCCCAACCAAAGCAACCTTAATAATCAAAGTACTCCTAAATCCTTCTCTAGATTTGACATGGCCATGTTAGAGATAAATCTTATATTCTCGATTCTATTCAAATTTAAGCCCAGCCTCTAATTTCTCTTCTTGGAGCAATTCCAAATGTTACCCCATATGTACAATTAACAAACACACAACAAGATTTACAAGTAAAAACGAAATGAGATAAACAAAAAGTTAGGACCAGTATGTTGCCAGAAAATATATCTCATGCAAATAACAAACTGATGTACAATAACAACCAGCAATTGAAGCAGCTCTGCAAGATAATATTATGTAATTGAAGGCTTTCTTCTTAATTTAACAGATTTTGGTGTCAAAAATATGGAAAAACACAAATGAATTGCATGAGAATCTCCATTCTTCAAAGGAGCACTTTCATCTATCAGGCTAAAGTGAAACAGTGTCCTCCATTCACCAAAAGAATTCAATATCATGCTACCAAAGTACATAGCTACTCCTTTGTGAATTTGTTGCTGCCAACCAAAAAGAATAATTTTCTCCAAGACCAGTAGATGTTCCAACTAAAATGCTCAATCTAAATAACCTAATCTATGTTCCAACTTCATCACGCATTACATTCCAAGAATTCTGCAACTAATGGCTCAATCTACAACATCAGGTAAATTCATGTGTTAGAGATTAATTAACTTAACAATGACTATAACTTCATCCCATTCACTTTTTTTTTCACATATTAGACAAAAGAACATCACAAATTCGTCAGTTAAAACATGATCACGTGGGCAGACGGGAAAACTTAAGCTAACACTTTTAGGTTAATAATGCTTCAGCTATCGCTTACCCGTTCATCCTATCCTAGAAATTAAGAGAGGCCCAATACAGGCGACACAAGAAGATGCTTAATTAAATTACTTCAAAATTGTACCAAGGAAATCTCAACTTCAACGAAAAAAAAAAATCTTGCCCAGAGTCCAACATTTCCCATGTAATCATTTCAAAACAAACATATAATTAGATTCAATTATCATCAAAATCTAAAACTACAAAGAAGGAAAAAAAACTGAAGACGTACCTTGTGATCATGAAAATAATCAATTATGAGCTGGAATTTCACCAAAGGAGGGATTATGCAAAATAATAAATACCTGCAAAACCAAGAAATCAAAATCAAAGATAAACCGTACATTCCAAAACTGAATTTAAGAGAAAGTAAAGCAAGAATTGAGAGAGAAAAGAAAGCAAACCTAAAAATGGAGAGAGAGAGAGAGAGAGAGAGAGAGAGAGATTGTGGTTGTGAAATAGAAGGTAAGGCTGCCAAACGTGGACGGAGTGGAGCTGTTATTTTTTATTTTTTTATTTTTTTATTTTTCTTTTAACCGTTGGAATTAAGGTTATTATTAGTTATCTCAGTCAGTCAAGTTGTGATATTATTTTATTTTCTTACGGTCGTTGCTGTTTAATAAATACAGCTTTAACTGAACGCGTGTCCGCATAAAGCATATTCCTACCCTTGAACTATATTACAATAAAAAAAATATAAGACAAAACAAAATTAAAAACCTAAACATTTTTATAAAATTATACATTGTATATGTAAATGTCTAGACATATTTCGATATTTTTTTATTATATTTATTGATTATTAATTCAAGTTTATTTGAATTTATTTAGCTTACGGACTAATAACTCAAAATAAGATGAAATATCCTTTGTAATTAAGGTATAATAACGCTTCATACCATTTTTATTTTGTTTAATAATTTCATCTTACTATGTTTTTTTATCGTGAATTTTTATGAATTTTTTTATATTTTTATTTGTGTATTTGTCTAAATTGAAAATATATAGAGGTAATGTCACTGATAAAGATATGTTAAAAACATTTTTTATTTTTCATGTCTCGAATTGATTTCATGTCTACTTGTGGCTGAATAGAATAATAATTTTTTAATGAAAAATCATGAATTATGATCGATTAGTTCAACTCTATTCTCTGAAGTGAATGTTACAAGATATAATATTAATAATTATGGACATGAATTTATCGTGGTAGAAGCCATGGATTAAAACAGCTTAATTACCGCAACTATAACAACCATAATTTGTCAAATTCTAACAAACTTTCATAGAATGAGGAGAAACAAGAAAGTAAGAAGAACATGCATAACAAGGATACCAAGAAAGTAAAAAATATTTGTTATTGGTGTTGAATAAAAGAGCTTTGGTTTTGTACATGTATAACCAAATATCTTATTGATTTACATGAGTTATCATTAAAAAAATGACAAAAACATAGAAATTAATTTTTCCTCACACATGTCTAGATAATGATGATAATTATTTTGACTTTTTGGATATGTTGCAATTGTTTTTTGAACAAACTAATAAAAAAGTTATATTCATTGTAATGATAATAATTAGTTTAGAATTCTATTAATTCGAAAACTGCATTTTTTAAGCTAGTATATTTTGATGTATAAACAAAACGCTTTACGCATGCCTAATTAAATAACTTGATATTTAATCAAGAGATAACTAAAATTAAGATATTTAATCTTGCAATACAAGTAATATATCCACTCATGTCTAGTGACTTTATTTCTTAGGATAAAGTTTTTGTTCAATCAAACTATTATTTGTTACAATAAAAGGTAAAAAAAAATATTACCAAAAGAAAATTAAATAAAATATAAAGCCCAACTAAAAAACAATCTGATATGGAATAATGAAACTAAAAAAAAAAGCAATGAGTAATATTATGTGGGTCAACCTTTGTTTACTCACCAACCATACAACCTTGGGGCACATGATTAAGATAAACCTATAGAAAGGAAAATGAAAAAAAGGATGAGGATCAATTTCAAAAAAAAAAACTAAGATGTTAAAGGATTAAATTCAAAATAAAATCTATTTTTAAGAAAATCTAAAGAAAAATAATAGTCAACCTGTGTTAACTTTCAAAACTTATGACTGTAGTAACGAGATTGAAACTCATTACATAGAAGAAATGTTTGGTGATGAAGTTAAAAATATATATTTTTTAAAAAGTAGTGAAAAAAATCTAATTCAACCCAGGATTGAGATAACCCCACATAAGAGAAAGTGAAAAAAAAATTGAAAACCAAATCTAAAAATTCAAATGTTAAAGAATGAACTTGAAAATAAAAACATTTTATAAAATAAATTAAAAAATATAACCAAAGTCAACCTATACCCTTAGCTATAAGGTTGAGACTAACCCTATCAAAGACAAAACAAAATGAAGAAAAAATCTTAAATAAAAAAATATCAAAGGATTAAATTGGAAAAAGTACAATAAAAAAACACTCAAAACAAAACAAACAACAATAAAAAAAGAATATAGACTAAATTCAACACAAAAATAAATTCAAAATCAAATTATTAGGGATGAAATTGAAACTAAATTTAATTAGTAAAAGGGTAAATTTTTTAAAAAATAAGGACTAAATATGGTATGAAAATCAAATTAAACTCCATGACAAAGATGGAATTGAAGAAAATAATTAACAAAAAATAAAAATGATAACTAAACTACTTAAAAAAATAAATTATTTGATATTGTTATACTTTGAAAAGTAGAAGAACAAGGAAAGAGGGAGAAGTATAAAATGCTTAATCACAACTTCATTGTACACACAAGTCACACCATTACTTGGAAGATATTTGTTGTCCTCTCAACACCATATTGGAAGTCGACATTTGACCTTGGGATGTTGTTGCTCGATTTAATCCAAAAAAACATAGTTGATATCCACTCGTAAACACATGCAATTTTTTTTTCACATTATATTTACTACAAGATCAAGGTTTTCTAAGTTTTATTGCACAATAATTAAAAAATCAATTTTAAAAGATGAAAAAAATAGTAAATAAGACTTTACTTTTAAAAGTTAATTTAATTATTTAACTATATATCAAAAATTAAAAATATAAAAAAATTCCTTAACATCATCTTTAAAATATTTTATTAAAAAGATATTAAAATCATTTTACTTGCACATTAAATGAGAAAAGATTATTATATGAGGTACTAATAACTTTAGACTTTATAAAATGAAAAGTAATTTAATTGGTTTGTTTTAAAAGAGGTAAAATAGTAATAAAAAAATATTATAATATTTTTGCATTTCATTTAGATTATAGTTAATATATTATTATTTTATCTATGACTTTAAAAAAAAGATAAATGAACAAAAATAAAAATTTAGAAATTGAATAAAAGGAGAGGTTGTCCACATAATTTTGAGATTACTATAAAAGCCTCATCTGAGGTCTCAATATGTTACGCTTAAAATATTAAGCTTGAGAAATTGAATAAAAGAATTAAGAAATTTTGTGGCAGTTTAAGGAGTCAAGGCCTCCACCTTGAGTAATCTCAATTAAATAAATAAGCTTGATGCATTTCTCATAATTCCTTAGCCTTTAGTAGGCATTCGGTACATACATGGTTACCAATAATAATAATTGATGCACTACCCCTTGAATAACTCCCCACTTACACACTAATACCACTAACTATAACAAACCTACATAATAGTATACTAAGTTAATTTAATTACTAGTACAAACCCTTAATTAAACAATAATCTAATAACATATCCCATTACTAACACTAATTTAATATTGACCCCTTTATAAACACTAATCATGTTTAGCCCCACCCTTTTATTACACAAAAAATGCATTAATTAGGCATTGACTGGTTGGCGTGTAACATAACCTTCCACTTTAGAAAAGCCCACCCACGAGCTCAAAGTAGGTTTGGCGTAGCTCATCGGAGTCCATCCACATGGCATCCCCTTGTCGGATCACATGACCTAGATACTCTACTTCACAACATTTAAAACACATATTTGGATCCCTTAGCATATAATTAGTGATGTCGTAAAACTTCTAGAACAGATTTTAGATGCCCTACATGCTCCTCTACTATCTTACAAAACACAAGAATATCATCAAAGAATATTAAAACAAACCTCCTTGAAAGGTTGATGGGAAATTTGTGAGCCCAAAGGGCATCACTAAAAATTTATAATGTTCTTAATGTGTATATAATGCAGTTTTTGACACATCTTCAGGTTTCATCCTAATTTGATGATAACCTAACCTCAAACTAAAATTAGAAAAGAACTATGCACCATTAAGTTCATCCAATAATTCAATAATATTGGGAATAAGAAACTTAGCTTTAATGATGTCTTTGTTGAGGGCTCGGTAATCAATGCACATTCTCCAACTCTCATCAGTTTTCCTTACTAATAGATTTGGTGATACATATGGACTTTGACTTGGTTGAATGATTCCAACCCTTAACATCTCTTGACCAGCTTCTTAATTTCTTCTTTTTGGTAGTAGAGGTACCAATAGGGTCTAACACTTATTGGTTTGGCTATTTCATGTAATTGTATTTGATGGTATGACTTCTAGGAGGTGGCAACCCTTTGGGTTCATTGAGCATTGTCTTGAACTCCTACAAAATAGCTTGTATGGTAGGTTTAGTTGTTACTCCTTTTGGATCTTCATCAATGTTCATTAGCTGCAACCATATCCCTCTTCCCTATGTAAGATTAATCTTTCTCAAACTATGTTCTTCTTTGATAGCCTTCTCTCGTTTCTTCAGAACTTGTAACGATAATTCCTCTCCTCCTATAAAGAAGCTCATACTAAAATCAACAAAAATCCATTAAAATAGTTCCCAAACATCTCAATCAATCCACCCTTAACACCACATCACACCCTTCTAGGGTTAATACAAACAAGTTGGTTAAAATGTTACAGTTTTGCATTTCTACCATTATTGCTTAAAAGTATCCATGACAGGGAAGGGTATCACCATTGACAACTTGGACAACTAAGGGACTTTCTTCTACTAGCTGCTTGGCCCTTCGTGCTACCTATACATCAACAAAACTATGGGTACTCCCAATAACAATGAGGACTATGACTAAATTTCTGCCAATTTTTCCAACCAACCTCATGGTTCTTGGAGATGGGGCTTCTGCAATGGCATGTAAGGAGATGCCTAACAATTCGGCTTGTGGAACAACAAGTATTGGATTTGAGTTATTTTGATTTATAATCTCTTATTCTTCCAATTCCTCTTCTTCCTCAAACTTTATTCCTTCTAGTAAATATAGGTTGGACATGTTGTATTTGTGTCCTAATTGATATTTTTCATCACAGAAATAGCACAACCATTTCTCTTATTTCTTATATTTGGTTATGACTTATTTGTCTAATAGGTTAAGAGTTTCTTTTTTGGAGTGTAAGATCAGATATTTGGGGGGTGTGGAGGTGGTAATTTGGTTACAAGATTTTGGGCTGGTGTGGAGGTGGTATTTCTTTTAATCTTGAATTTTATTTTAATTCCTTTATTTTTCCTATATATTTCTTAAATGGTTCCTATTTTCTTATATGTTTATATGTTCATGCTCTTAGTTTTTGTTTCCAATTTTTATTATTTCCAATGTTATTAATTTTTTTTATTTAATGTTGAAATTTTAATTTGTGTTGGTGAACATTTGAAAATTGATATTTATTTATTTTTTTATTTTATTTTTATTTATTCTTCAAGTCAAATAATTTTTAAAATCTAATAATATTTATTTTTGTTTAGTCATTTGTTTTGCTTTTTAATTGCTTTTTTTTTTCTTAATATTGTTAAGTGTTGAAATTTTTTATTATTATAGATAAGACATTCAAAATAATAATAATTATTATTTGTAAGTTTTTTTTCTTATAAATATGTGAGAGTGATTATATATTTTGATATTTATTTAATATTAGCGTCTTAATACATCCATACATCCATACATCCATCCATATATATATATATATATATATATACACCTAGTTTTTTTTTGATAAAAAAATTAATATCAGTGTTATGAAATTAATTTAATATAATAATATGAGGAATAAATCTTATAAAATAAAAAAAATAATTTAATTTTTTTTCTAACAATAATTATGGTTTCATCGATAGTATGAACAATAATAATAATAAATTATTTAGAATATGAATTATTTATAATGATGGCTACAATAATCGTGACAATTTAACAATCATGTTAATAACAATAATAATAATAATCAAAATAATTCATCAATTGATATTATTTTTCTTCAAGGTTGATTTTTTCTACTTTTTTTTATGTATAATATTTCATATTTAATATTAGATAAACAAAAAATATATGAAGTCACATGCATACGAAACAGGTGAAAACATAGTGGAAAATTATCTATAATAAAAAAAATATAAGAGTCAAATGCTCTCCACTTTGCCATAGCCATAAACAAAAAATTTTAAAATACAAACAAAATGTTAATAGTCTTAGATTTTTTTTATAATAATATATATCTGAGCAAAATAATGAGCCTAAAATTTTTTCGGTTCTTACTATAGCAAAAATATTTACAATAATAATAATAATAATAATAATAATTATTATTGTTGTTGTTGTTGTATATTAGGTTTTTATATATTCATTTTATTCTGGAAAATGTGATGAAAATAATGATAATGATTATTTTTAAGGATTTTTCTTTTAAAAATAATTATATATTTTGATATTTTTTAATATTAACACCTATATATATATATATATATATATATATATATATATATATATATATATATAATGAAGTAAGTTTATTTTTATTTTTAAAATTATGATATTAATTTAATCTTAGTATTCTAAAATACTTCAAAAATAATAATAAGAAGAACAAATCTTGGAAAAAAAATGAATTGTTTTTATAATGATAATGACAATGGTAGCGATAATATTGTTAGTGATGATTATAATATTAATTATTTACAATAATTATTACAATAATAGCTATAATAGTTATGACAAATTAACAATCATGATAATAACAATAAGAACCATAATTAAGATAATTCATTAATCGATGTTGTTTTTGTGAAAAATTGACTTCTGTAATTTTTTTATGTATCATATTTCATATCTAATATTATATGAATAAAAAATATATGAAACTACATATAGACAAAACAAATAAAAATTTTTGGTCAAATTATCTATAAATAAAAAAATATATTAGTCAATTGCCCTGCATTTCGCCATAGACAAAACCATATTTTATAAAATATCAAAAAATATTAATGGTTCTTGATTTTTTTAATAACACTATACATTGAGCGAAATAATCAATCTACAAGACTTTCAATTATTTAGTTTTTTATTATATTCATTTTATTATAGATAATTCATTGAAAAATAATTATATATTTTGATATTTATTTAAATTAACATCTTAAAAAAATATAACAAATAAATAACAACTGAATATTAACTATACATGTATAAGAGATGATTTTACTTTCATTTCACACCACCAAAGATGAATTTACTCTATTTTTTATGCAAAACTACATTTAATACAAAAACAATTCTAATAAAAATTAAAAGTCAAAAGTAAGAGTATAAATATATAAATACAAACAAATTATTTAGAGTTATACCAAAATTACTTAAAAAATAAACGGATCAAAACTAAAGCAAGAGATAAAAGAATTATTTAGTTTTTCCTTGCAAGACTTTTAATTGTTTTAATTTCATCCTTTGGTTAATTACATAAAAAAAAGTTCAGCACAGCGTGTGGACAAGTAACCTCGTAACAAACCTATATAATATTATACTAGGTTAATTTAATTAGTAGCACACACCCTTAATTAAAATGATCCAATAATAGACCCTATTACTAACACTAATTTACATCCCGTTTGGCATTGCGATCCCACCGGTTTTTGGCTGAAATTTGATTTATTTTTTATTTTTTTAGTTTAAATGAATATGTTTTTGTGTGTTTTAGATCATTTTGATGTGCTGATTTCAAAAATGATTTTAAAAAATAAAAAAACATCATTTTAATATATTTCGGCACGATAAACACTTTGAAAAGCTAACGCAACCACACTCCCAAACAGCCCCTTAATACTGACCCCTTGATAAACATTACTTACGTTTGCCTCACCCCTCTTATTACACAATAAATGCATTAATTGGGCGTTGACTGGTTGCGTGTAACGCAATAACCCAACTATTATTCTCTTCTGCTGATTCTGGCAAGCTTTCTTTTCCTTTCTTTTATTTCCATTATTTGAAGGAGCGTTCTAGGGTTTGTTGTTTCATATTCTCCCATATTGTTTTCATAATTCTCTCTCTTCATCTTCATTGATATTTTCCCCTATTTTATTTTATCGATTTCTTTTGAAAAAGCAAAAACAGAGCTTGACTGGCTAAATTCATTGAAATCAAGTAGAAAGAAATCCTTGTTTAAGTTGTTTTGGATAGTTTTCCAGATCAAAAGAATGGGCTTTGATTTTATGTGTTTCTGTATAAAACTGGAATGTTCAACAAATAAGGTTACTGTTCATTTTTTAGATGCCTTTTGTATGCCAAGATGAATTGAAGTTTGCAAAGACCAAGTGAAAAGCTTCGATTTTGGATGCTTTATTTGTATGAAGACTGGTTCTTTTTGTTGCTAATTCTTATTATTCTGGCTTTGTTTTGCATGCAAGATGGTATGAGGATATGTTGTAATGATATGCATGATTTGATGTGCAGATTTCAATTTACAAATGGGGAAAAGAAAGTCAAGTGCAAAGCCACCGCCCAGGAAGCGGATGGACAAGCTTGATACTGTTTTCAGTTGCCCTTTCTGCAATCATGGCACAAGTGTCGAATGTCGCATGTAAGTTCTCATTCACTTTCTTTTCCATCTGTATTTTGCTGTTCTTATTTTACTGGAAAATCTTTTTAAGAATCTGTATGATGTTGCGCTCCCACTTTTGAGAAACATTTGCTATCAATAATTGAATAGGATTTATGCCTCTTGTTATTAAGCATCGAAACCAATCCTTTTTCCTTTTCCTACTTTTTTTTCCCAGTGATATGAAGAACTTGATTGGTGAGGCTGTATGTGGGATTTGCCAGGAGAGCTTCAGCATGACCATCACAGGTATTTTGCACTGTAAATGAATGCCAAAAGTTGAAGAAATCAAAACTCTTTAACTAGAACTAGGGGTTTTCCAAACTTAAATGTGAAGGTAGAAATTAAATGTGAAATATAGCTGATGGGCGCTTGCATCAAAGTTATTTAAATAAATATGTATGCTTTATGTCCTATAGCTCAGGGGATGATAATGCAAATTCCCCTGTCACTTAATTGTTTTTATAATTTGGAAGAAGAAATTTAACTTTCATTTTGATCTCGAGCTGGATGTGTAAGATCTGGCCTGCTTGCACTCCATCTCAGCTTGTAGTACTCATTATCTCTTTTAGGGTCGTATTTAATTCAGTTTGGTGAACTTTAGTTTATTTAGATTAATCTAACTTCATTTTGAGAAGTTAAATCAATTTAGTTACCAAGCTGAAACTGATACTGAAACTTAATTTATAAACCACACCACTCTCTATGGCGTGTCAAATAGAATCGAATAACATCGTGATGGTATTGTTATGATATGATAAATCCAGCATCAAGTTTTGTGCTAGGAGACATGTTTTTAATGAGTAGGAAACCAAAGGGAACTTGAGAAAAAGAACTAAGATTGGAGAGAAATAAAAAGAGGGAAATAATTAGGAACGAAAAACAAGAAAGGGATGGTATGGATTGAGAGAGGTCCAAAGCAGAGGAGAGGAGAGAGTGAGAAAAGTAGGAAAGAGAGGCAGGGAAACATATCTTCACTCGTTATATGGTCACTGAAAAAATAAAAAAATAGTTCTTGTAGGATGTTAAAAAATAATGAGTTAGTCTTTCTCCTCCATCCTTGAGTCACCATCTACCAGTTAAAAGTTGCACCGCCTTAGTAATGCATGCTTGACTAACCTATGAGTATATGTTCCATTTCCTATGTCTTAGTTAATTTGTCAATTATGTGATGCAATCAAGAGCATTTAATATGTTTTCATTACTGGTTAATTTTTACACCCGAAGGTTGTGGTGTTTCATAGGACCTGTCTTGTGAGGTTGACAAGGATGATTTGTATAATTATTTTACCAGTTTATAAAGTCATGGTTGTTTAGTGTTGAAATTAGGCTCAAAGTTAGGGATTTACTAAGATATTCTTAGTAATGATTAGTACAAGAATCTGGCATTATATGCCAGAATAAGCTTTCCTAGATTAGGAAAGATTCTAATTCTTTCCTAGTTTATTATTTCCTGTTTATATGTTGCTGCCTTGTATATATATTGAAGGATGTACTATGCATAAGCTAAGTTGAATAAAACAACCTCTTTTCGCTCAAAATCTCACATGATATTAGAGCTTGGTTCTTAAACCTAATTAGTTCATACAGCATGGTTGCCGAGAGGCAATGCTCAACCTCTGAGGTCACCTCTCGTGACCACCAACAACCATCAACCTTGGAGGAACTGGAAGCTCTTCCATTCTCATCACATGTCACAAACTCAATGGGTGTAATTACCTTCAATGGTCCTCATCAGTAATGATGTTCATTTGTGGGAAGGGTAGGGATGATTATCTCACAGGAGAAGTCATCATACCAGAGAAGAATGATCCCATTTTCAAACATGGAAAACAAATAACCACATGGTAATGTCATGGTAATCAACTCAATGACAAACAAAATAGGAGAAACTTCCTACTCTATGGAACAACAAAGGAGATTTGGGATGCAGCTAGGGAAACATACTCCTGATAACACATCAGAATTGTTTGAGGTTGAAGCTGCATTCCATGATCTTCGCCAAAGAGTTCTCATCGTCACTCAATACTTCAACACTCTGTCTTGACATTGGTAGCACCTTGATATGTTTGAAAGTTATACACGGAGATGCCCTGAAGACACAACTCTATACAAAAGAATTCCGGAGCAGAAAAGAACCTTTAAATTTCTTATAGGACTCAATAAAAACCTAGATGAAGCTAGAGGAAGAGTAATGGGAACCAAACCTTAGAGAAGCATTCTCAGAAGGGCGACATGAAGAAAGCATGAAGAAAGTTATGGTGGGACCTCACACCTCAACACCATTGATGGAAGGATCTACTGTTATGACAATCAACAGAAAAAAAGGAGACCTTGGTGTGACCACTGTCACAAACCAGGACATATAAGAGAAACTTGCTAGAAAATTCATGACAAAGCTACTGATTGGAAGCCATCACAATTAGCAAATGACAGAATGTCGAGCCAATGTTGTTGCACTGCAGATGACAATCGACACAAGAGAAACAATATACCAACAGACCCCTTCACTAAAGAACAACTTGAGGTTCTACATAAACTTTTCAGCCAAAACTCTACCAAATCCATCAGTCTCTAGTTCTAGCATGTCAGCACAAAAAGGTAAAATCTCAACTCCCCTTACAATCAAAACAAACCACTCAAAAACATGGAGCATCAGATCACATGACAGGAGATGAAACTATCCTCTATGAATATAACCAGTGTAGAGAGAATTGTGCAGTAAGAATTGTTGATGAGACTCTATCCAAAATTGAAGGAACAAGCCCAAGCAGAATTTCAAAGGACATGAATCTCAAATTTGTCCTTCATGTTCCTAATCTGGGCTGTAACTTACTCTCAATCAGCAAACCGACTCATGATCTAAATCGTGTTGCTAAATTTTCCCCAAACTTTAATGTATTTTAGGATTTGTCTTTGGGGAAGAAGATTGACAGTGCTAAGATGTGTTAAGGACTCTATCTCCTCAAGAACAACATTCCTCTAAAATATCAAGCTCAGAACACAGTGTTTATGAAATCTAAGAGTCAGTCATCTTTAAATTCCTATGTCAATAAAGATAATGATGCTATGCTATGACACTATTGTCTTGGTCATCCAAACTTTATGTATCTTGAGAAGCTATCTCCTTTTTTATTCATCAATAAAAATTCAAAGTCTTTTAGTTGTGAAATTTGCCAACTTTCCAAACACACTCGCGGTAGCTACCTTAACATATCATATAAGCCATGTCAGTCTTTTGCAATGATTCACAGTGTTGTTTAGGGTCCCTCAAAGGTAAAAAACATATCAAGCTCATGATTGTTTCTCATTTGTTGATGATCATGCTAGGTTAACTTGGTTATTCCTTGTGAAAGAAAAATCTGAGGTGGGTCAACTATTTCAAAGCTTCAACTCCATGATACAAACCCAATTCCAAACCAAAATTCAAGTCCTAAAAATTGATAATGCCAAAAAATACATCAACTCTGTCCTAGGTACTTACACATAAGTTCTTATGCTGACACCACAATAAAATGGAGTTGTAGAAAGGAAGAATAGACATTTGTTAAAGGTAGCTAGATCCCACATATTCTCCACTGGTATCACAAAATATTTTGGGGGAGAAGCTGTCATGACTGGTGCTTATCTCATTAATAGAATGCCTTCTAGGGTTCTCAAATCAAACACCTTGTCAGACACTCCTCAAAGTTTTCCCCTATACAAAACTAATTTTTGCCTCAGATCCCAAGATATTTGGTTGCTCAATCTTTGTCCATATACATCAGCAACATCATCCTATCAACATATTTGTTTCATATGAAGGACTATCACCATCTTATCATGTATTTATCTTAGCTTTTAACGGTATACAGATTCCTAAGTCTATCCAAGAGGCACTCAAAGATTCAGAATGGACAAAGGCAGTTAAAGAAGAAATAAGTGCATTAGAGAAGAACAACACTTGGATAATGACAGAACTCCCACATGGAAAGAAACCAGTAGGCTGTAAGTGGTTATTGACCATCAAACACAAGGCTGATGGAAGAAGAAATAAGTGCATTAGAGAAGAACAACACTTGGATAATGATAGAACTCCCACATGGAAAGAGATTAGTAGGTTGTAAGTGGTTATTTACCATCAAACACAAGACTGATGGAAGCATTGAAAGATTCAAGGCTTGACTGGTTGCCAAAGGGTTCGCTCAATCCTATTGCATAGACTATCAAGAAACCTTTGCTCAAATAGCAAAACTTAATGCCATTAGAGTACTTATGTTACTTGCAACTAATCTAGACCGACAGTTACATCAGCAAGACATCAAGAATGCATTCTTGAATGGTGATTTGGAAGAAGAGGTATACATGGATCTACCTCCAGGAATAGATAGAAACACCTGTCAACTACAACAAGGTGTGCAAATTGCAAAAATCACTATATGGACTCAAGCAATCTCCTCGAGCATGGTTTGATAAATTTGCAAAGACAATAGTCCAACTAGGATACCCTTAGTGTCAAGTAGATCACACACTATTTGTTAAGCTCTCTATAGAAAACAAAAAAGCTATACTAATAATGTATGTTGATGACATTATCCTAACTGGTTATCATGAAGAGGAAGTGGTCAGACTAAAGACATTGCTAGCAAAGGAATTTGAAATAAAAAACCTTGGCACCCTTAAGTATTTTCTTGGCATGGAGGTAGCACGATATCAAAAAGGTATATTTATCTCCCAATGAAAGTATATCTTGGATTTACTAACAGAAATAGGGATGATGCGATGCAAACCAACAACCACTCCAATGGATCCAACGAAGAAATTAGGAGCAGAAACAAGTGCTTTAGCTGACAAAGGAAGGTATCAAAGACTTATAAGTCGACTCATCTATCTCTCACTAACTCGACCTGACATAGGCTCAGTAAGTGTTACAGGTCAGTTCATGAATAATACAACTGAAGAACATATGGAGGCTGTGAACAGAATCTTAAAATACCTGTAAATGACTAATGACAAGGGACTTCTATACAAAAAGAATGAAAACAGGAAAATGAAATCTACTCTGATGCAGATTGGGCATGACATATTTCAGATAGAAGATTGACTTCTAGGTACTTCTCCTAAGTGTGGGGAAATCTTGTAACTTGGAGAAGCAAGTATCAATCAATGGTCTTTAGAAGTGGTGCTGAATTAGAGTTTAGAGCCCGAGCCCTTGGTATTTGTGAAGGAATGTGGATACTAAGACTGTTTAAGAAAATAAAAGTAGATGTTGAAATTCTATCAAGATGTTTTGTGACAATCAAGCTTCCATAAGTATTGCCAAGAATCTTGTTCATCACGACAGGACAAAAAACATTGAGATAGACAGACATTTCATCTCAGAAAAGATTGAAAAATGAATCATTTATCTAGATTACATCCCTATAAAATTACAGATTGCAGACATCCTAACTAAAACACTTTCACAACCTAACTTTGAAGAACTAAGTCACAAGATGCACGACATCTACAACTAAGCTTGAGGAGGAGTGTTGAAATCAGGCTCAAAGTTAGGAATTTACTAAGATATTCTTAGTAAATACTAGTAAGAAGCATTTGGCCTTATATGTTAGAATAAACTTTTCTAGTTTAGGAAAGATTCTAATTCTTTCCTGTTTATATGTTGTTGCCTTGTGTGTATATATATATATATATATAGAAGGATGTATATGCATAAGCTAAGTTGAATAAAACAACCTATTTTCTCCCAAAATCTCACAGTCTGCAGTATTTATTTATATCTTTGAACTTCTGCTCGTATCCATTTATTTTCTCCTTTTTATGTGTCAGAACAAAGATGAATTAACCTTCCATTTCTGCCATGTTTTGCAGCTTTGACCGAGCCCATAGACATGTGAGTTGAAATGCATATTCGCTTAGAATAAGACAAAGATCTCTATATATTTACTTCTCTAACCTTTTTTTTTTCTTTTAAAATAATCAGATATAGCGAATGGATTGATGAATGCGAAAGGGTCAACAACCTGGAAGATGACGGTGCTTAACCAGCTTGTGTTGTACAATAGATGGTTATATTCTCTTATGTTGCGGGAGATAAAGCCTGAAATTAATAAGTCATTATATTAATACGCCAAAATCTCAAGGACGTTTCGTGGGGGTCACTACTCTGAAAAGCTGTGCATGGTGCATGTCCAGTGGAGTAATTCTTGGTCTTCAGTACGCTTTAATAATTGAATTTTGTATTGCATCATCGATTTGTAAGAATGATGAACTTCCATGTGCTTTGTGTGTTTAAAACATTCAATGAACAGATGTGCTTTGTGTGTTTAAAACATTCAATGAACAGCGCTTCTCTTTCGAGGAATGTTGTATCTAAATTTGTCTTTTCATGCTCATTTTCACTGCACGAGTAGCTTTTATCTAGTCTAGATTGGGGTGTTAGCCAAATTTGAGCTCAACAGGTAAATGCATATTTGCATGATTTTGGGATCAAAACCCACAATAGCTGGACTAGGTCTGCAATTTTTAACTTGGGTTTTGGCTCGGAGAATCCATGTTCTTGGAGAGAAAAAAAGAGAATTTAGAAGAGCGAGCTATTCACAATGAGTAAAATTAACAAAAAAAAAAAACCAAAAGCCCCTCCTCCCATTAGTCTGTTTTTTCTTTATAAATTTTAATTATTTTAATATTAAATTATTTAGAATTGCGTTTTATAATATTTTAATTGATAATCCACTTCTTTTTCTCTGGTCACCAGGGTTTCCAACTCAATTTGAGTAACAAAAAACCATTTAAGTTGATAGCCAAAGGTGCATAAAATAAGTCATAATCAATTGTGACTTTTAAATAACAAGGAACTCTCTTGACGGCCGGTCATTTGGCGAGAGTCTCGTGGATTATGCATAAATTATCATAACTAAATTACAACATGTGATGCGAACCGGCCCAGAAACACCAACAAGGACTTCTTACATGTTCAGGGACTTGATTCGTGGTTTTGAAGGTGTCAGCTAAGTCAGAATTGTAAGGACCATTAAAGTATTAAGAGGAGATGCTAGTATATTTTATCTATGTGCAGGAGTGGTCTCAACTTTATTTGGGCCATGAAATGAGTACAGCGAAAGAGCCAAAAGAATCTTACTACAACTTGAAAACATGGGATTAATGGGCTTGATGGAAGACTTAAAAAAAAAGTCTTATGAGTTTTAATTAATTTTGTTAGCTACAGTCCAAGGCTTGTTTGGGCTTAATTAAGACTTTGATTTCAGCTATGATCCAAGGTTTGCTTGGATTAAGGCATGGACTTTTCAATTTAGGAGTTTGGGTTAGTTTTGAGTGGACCTCTTTTAAGTCCACATAAGAGGCCCATTAGGGTTAGTTTTTAAAAGACTATTTAAACTCATGTTAGTTAAATTTCAGCAGTCATTGATTAATTTTAATTCTGAACTTTTCAATTTATGGGTGAGAGTGATTCTTGCATTCTTTAGTTCTTGAACGAACTGAATCTGACTTAGCGAAGATTAACTGGCTTCATGGCGTCATTCTACTCATTCCAATAGTGCTGGTGCCTTGGGGCAGGTTTCCATTGTGTCACACTCCTATCAGACCTATTTCGGCTTTCCAGGATTAGATCTCATTCTTGGTTGTGGGTTGCGTAACCACATGATCACGAGGTTCGCATCAACATGTCTCAAAATATGAAAGTGAGATGAATTGTTAAGATAGCTCTGATAGGGTTGTGAGAGTGAGGACTATATGGAGATGCGTTTGATGGAGAGATGAATTGTTTTCTAGATGGACTTCAAAAGATTCTTAGGGAAGATAATATAAGTATCATCTTGAAGGTTAGAATCATGAAGAGTAACATTGAAAGGATAACTATTATCTTTATAGCATCATAAATATGGGAAGCTTGATCATCCAAATGTTTTTGAAAAAACTATATGGTATTAGCTTTTTATATAACACAAAATAAGGAGATAAATTTTATAAGAATTTTATAGGTAGACAACTTATGAGAATCATTGCTATAAGGAAGGTATCAGTTTGATAGATGTGCTTTTCCTAATAAAGTTAAACTAATTTCTTGAATATGTTAATGCCTTTTGTTTTGGTAATGCTATTTTGTTGTGAAATATATATAAATTGTTTTCGACTTGTTTTTGTTTTGAAAATTCATATTTCTTTTTTTTCCCTTTTTTTTTTCTTTTTAATTATTCTTCAAGTCAAATAACTTTTTTAAGCTAATAATATTTTTTTGTAATTTATTTTATTTTTTGTTGTTTTTATGTTGTTTTTGTTAAAAAATAACTTTTATGACTTTTTATGTATGATATTTCAGATTTAATATCATGTTAACAAAATATATATAAAGCCACACATAAACAAAACGGGTGGAAAAATTAAGCCAAATTATATGCAGTGAAAAAACATGTGAGCGACTCTCCCTGCACTTCGTCGTAGCCAAAACTAATTTTTTTAACATATAAAACAAATATTAATGGTCGTAGATTTTTTTTATGATGCTTTACATTTGAGCGAAATAATCAACCTACAAAATTTTTGATTATTTATTTTTTATACATATTATTTTTATTATGAAGAAGTAGTTTAAAATAATGATAATGATTATTTTAAAGGTATTTTTTCTTAAAAATATGTGAGACTATTGACACTTGAAGAAATATATAAAAAATGAACTATGTTTTTTTAAAATATCAAATTAATTTAATCTCATTGTTTTGAAATCTTTTAATATAATAATATGAAGAATAAATCTTAAGAAAATAAAAAAAGATGAATTTCTTTTTATAACGATAATGATAGTGACAATGATAATGCTGTCAATAATAATTAAAATATTAATTATTTACAATAATAATTATAATGACAGCTATAATAATTATGATAATTTAACAATCATGATAATAATAATGAGAATAATAATTGAAATAATACATTAGTCAATGTTGTTTTGTAAGAGAAATGACTTTTGCGGCATTTTTATGTATGATATTTCAGATTTTATATCACATTTTATATCACATTAACAGAAAATATATGAAGCTACACGTAAATAAAACAGGTGAAAAAATTAGATCAAATTATCTACAATGAAAAAAATATATAAGTCACTTGTCCCGCCCTTCACTGTAGCCATAACCCAAGTTTTTTCTTAAAAAAAAATATAAGAAAATATTAATGTTTCTAAATTGTTTTATGATGCTATACATCGGAGCAAAATAATCAGTCTACAAATATTTTAATTTAATAAGTATAATTAAAATTCATGATAAATTAACTTGAACACTATTGTTTTTGGTGGATTTTTTTTCTTATAAGATTTTTATATATTTTAAAATTATTTTAATGTATTAATATTAAAAAAATAATATATTTTTAAATAAAAAATAATCTTAAGAAATAACTGTCATTATAATATTAAACTGTATCTGAACTATCTGAAGTGATTTATCATTTTGAGCGACGAAATCAAGGGCCGAATTCCAAATCACGCCTCCATCACACCCCTCTCTTTCTCCCTTTTCTTTTCTTTTTCTCATGCGAGATTGTCCTTTGACTTTCCCTCTGTTTTAGTTTTCCTTCAAAAAAAAAAAAATCTCAACAAGCATTTACTGTAACAAGCAAACTGAGTTTTTTAATTGTTCAAAAAAGCGGCGTGCCTGCTTCGAAATTGAATTGTTGATTGCAGAAGAAGAGATTGGTAGTAGAGCGAAGTGATGGGTCGCCCTCCCAGTAATGGCGGTCCTTCCTTTCGCTTCATGCAAAATGAGGTATGCTATCTTTTCTGTCAATAATATATATATGTATGTATTATGGATGAGGGTTGGATTCAAAGTTTGAAATATGAAGTGGGCTGGTTTTGTTTCCGGATTTATGTGCTTGATTTTTCTGGGTTTCAATTATTTGCCTTGTTTTTATTACGATAAATGATATGATGTTTGCTTTTTCTGAATTTTGTATCTGATGCCGTTTGTGTTAATTCTAGCAAATTTTTATTTAGTCTTATATTTGTTGTTTCTGTGACATCAATGCTTATAAAGAAGGTCTTAAATTGATTAGAGATAAAATTATAATGTTTTTCTTTTCTCTACTAAAATAAATTCAATTGTTTTGCATTGGGATTTATCTTGTCTTGGGTCTCTAGGCATCAGAAACGATATTCTAGGATGCAAAGAAAAACATACTCCTTTTCCTTTTATTTTTCACTTCCCATTCTTTTTAGTAGATGAATTAATTTTTCTTTTTTGTGTATTATATTTGATGTTCGTGATTTTAAATTTTTGAGAAATGCTCTGTGCTTATCCTTTTATTTCAAGGTTACGGAGATGGAAGCTATTTTGCAAGAGTACAATAACACGATGCCTGCTCGTGAGGTTCTTGTATCTCTTGCAGAGAAGTTCAGGTGTGTTTGTTTTCTTCCAAGTTGCGATATATAACCTTTTCTCCTTATGTTGCGGGCATTAAAATTATGAGGTGTTTATCTCTCCTTTTAGTGAGTCCCCAGATCGAAAAGGGAACATTCAAGTGCAAATGAAACAAGTAAGATGCAGTGAGTGCATTTCTTTCCTGTACGATTGGGATTCATCAACACTCATCTCTTGATTGGAATACTACTTATAGGTTTGGAACTGGTTCCAAAATAGAAGGTACGCAATAAGGGCAAAATCAAGTAAGTCCCCGATGAAGTTAAATATAACACCTATGCATCGCGACGATTTAGCTGCAGCTAGGGGTATATCTCAACAAGTAGCTGATCCAATACCTGGTGCTGTCCCTGCAACTACACCTGCTTCCTCAGGTAGAATGAATTCTGACGTGTTGAGGACCTTCTCCTTCTGAGTATTGCGCATGCCTGTTAGATTGTTTCTTTGTTCTTGGGTTAATTCATTTTTTTGTTCTTTTCTAAATTGAATATTTTTATTTTCAATTTTATCTTTCAACATTGAGTTAATTGAGAGTTACACATTTTAGGTACCATGCTAAAGTATTGCCCATGCCCAAGTGCTAGTGTAAGCGTATATTGGTCTATATTTACAAACACTATATATCCGTCTATTTGAAATGGGTTTACTCATTGCTGTTTTTAGGTATCATGCTCCATGTTGCTTATGCTGCAAACAGTGTCTTCCTGTAGTTTATTTATCAACAGCTTCTCTACATCAAAAATCTTTTTTACTTGATATTCATTTTCCTTATTCTTTTGCTTTCTTCCCTTAATAAAATCCTTTCTCTACCGGTTTACTCTCATATTTCTTGTTTCCTAGCAATCAAATACTAGAGTGGTGGTTGCATTAAATCTTCATGTGCATTTACATGAAAACAGCATAGATCATTGGGTTTAAATAATTATTTATTCACCCAACTTGTTCTCCCTCCTCATGTCTTTGTTTTGTATAATGTCTTGATGTTTGTTTAATGCTTTTAGTAACAACTCGAGAAACAAGTCATTAAAATTTAAAACCCCTTTATTTCCCATAAGACAAATATTTCTGCCAATCACAAAACTTAGAAAAATAAAATTCAAACTGCTCAAATGCTATTTTATATTTTCCAGATGAACTAGAAATGGTGTTGTGTTGTTTATGTGGACTGATGCTTAGATTGCTTCGCTTCAGTGGAGGGTGAATTACATGCAGGCTTCAAAGTATACATCCCTGTGAAATTATCCATTTCTATATGATGCTCTTTACTTTCCCCCCATTTCAAATTCATTGCTGTATTAAAGTGACAGAGCTTGCCATGTGAACATTATACAACCTATGTTGATTTTAAAGTGATTAGTTGTGTGGCTGCATATCCTTACAAAAAAATTGGATAAATTTGAGTCATTTTCAATCAAAGTCTTGTATAGCATTCTCTCGGGGATAATTTCGTATGCTCTAATTTGGAATTTGTAACTCTATAATCTCTCTCTTGCTCTCTCTTTCTGAGATATCACTTTTTGTGCATCTGGTTTTGTTCTCTTCTTTCATGTTGCTTAATTTCTTCTCTCATGTTCTCTCTTCTTTAGTTCCTAACTCCTCTCTTAGCTTCTAGATGTGTCTATAGGTATGAAAATGAAAGAGAATAAAGGACTAGTTAAAAATGTTCCAAATCTAGATTAAAAAGAAAAACCAGCTATTTTATTCATTCTTTTTTAAAATAAAGGGCATTTTTATATAGAATTCTAAGATTCATTGTGAAATCATTACAAGTAAAAAATGCTCCAAATCTAGAATAAAAAGAAAAATCAGCTATTTTATCATTTCTTTTTTAAAATATGGGCCAATTTTATATATAATCCTAAGATTCATTGTGAAATCATTATATACTTCTAGTCCAAGGCGGCACTTGGTCATGAGAGGGGGGCGGGGGGGGGGGGAATTCAGGTGGTTAAGGATATGTTAAGAGGTTGTATCACATGTCACACACTTCTGGTCTGAGTCTGTCATTTTGCAGTACCTTATGAGGTTTTGCCATGATGCACCCAGAAGATACAGAACATGGAGTTTATGCAGTAAAGTTTAGCGAGGAATAATTGCATAGTTGATATTGGAAAACTGAATAGGATAAACTCCAATTTATTTTCCTCAAGCATGCATAATTGCATCTTAACTGTTGAAAGTTCTATTGTTCATTTCTTGGCCTGCTCTAGAGAAAAAAAGATGTTAAAGATTAAGTGCTGTTTCATAAACAATTTCAAATAGTCAATTTTAGTTTTCTTGCATGACGACGTGGTTGGCTGAAGAAAATATGCATCTCTATATTAGAATTGCATCTTCCAAACTGGTGATTTAAATGCTGCCTGCTATCCTGATTAGTCATTGAGAACCATCATTAAACTGCATCTCTATATTAGCTGAAGAAAATATGAATCTATTGCTAATGCTTCTAGTTGTTGTGGAGCTCATTTTTGTTAACTGCGTAAATTTAGTAATCATTTTATAGATTTATTTGGTCACCATTTTTTTGACAGCTGCTGGTCTTGGAAGGGCAACTTCAGAAAACTCTTACATGGAATTTGAAGCCAAATCTGCTAGAGATGGTGCATGGTGAGAATTTAATACTTTTGCAATTGACAATTCGAGTGGTTGAGATTTTTAATGTTTCTTCCTGTTCTATTTTATTTGATAGTTAATATTTTCCTTCCTTAGATGAATGATTATTTGATTCACTCCAATTTTGCTTTGCCAGGTATGATGTAGGAACCTTCTTATCCCATAGATATTTGGACAAGGGGGATCCGGTAACATATGAATTTTTCTTGCATATAATAATGCCATGATTAACATGAACTAACTCTGGATATATTTTTGTTGTCTGCTGGGACCAATACTTTCGTTATTATTGTTGCTTTATTTTTTTATCCATTGCATCTTTTAATCAACTGGATAACTTATTTTCCATTTTCATTTTCAATAAAATTCTGTGAGATGGTTTCAAGCTAAGTATGCATAAATCATCTGTATTCCATTACTAAATTGTTAATTATGTTAAAGATATGATTTCATGGTGTAGATACACGTTTCAACCTTGTCACTAGGGCTGAGAAGGAATAATCACATTTAAGTTTTTTGCCTAAGATAATATTTGGCTTGATGGCCCATGAACATCTATGTTAGGATTGCTATCTTATGATCCTATTCCCTAAGAGAATTAAATAACTGCTGATAACTTTGTTAAATATTTTTTCAAATTTGAGTTTTCTTAGCTGTTTGCTACATGGGAACAACTGTGCCTTTTCGTTTGGTTGCTTTGCCAATCTTCTTTCACTAAGCTCATGTTCTACTGTTTCTGGCCATTTCAGGAAGTATTAGTTCGGTTTTCTGGTTTTGGACCGGATGAAGATGAGTGGCTTGATGTTCGCAGGCAGGTCAGGCAGCGGTCTCTCCCTTGTGAAGCATCTGAATGTGTTGCAGTTCTTCCTGGAGATCTCACACTCTGTTTTCAAGTGGGAACATCTACTTATGAATGAAAACAAATGATCAATTAAGCCAATATTTGGTGAAACTACTAGGAACATTTTTCTAAAACGTTCTTAAATTTTCAGGAAGGCAAAGATCAGGCTCTGTATTTTGATGCTCATGTTCTTGATGCCCAAAGACGAAGACATGATGTAAGAGGTTGTCGTTGTAGGTTTTTGGTGCGTTATGATCATGACCAATCTGAGGTATATTTACACTTCTATCTTCTGAAATTCATTTTTCCAGTTTCTGATGTACAACGACCATTGGAACACCTGGTTTATTACATGACCAGTGTTAAACTAATCAGTTTCTTTCATGGTTTGGGTAATAACTTTAACTAATAGAACTCTTCATCTATTCCCTACCATTCAAATGGTAAATGTTAAATTCCTTTTCTTTTTTTTAATTTCCCTCATGAGGATCATTATTATGTTTATATAGTTCTCAATCGTGTGTTCCTCAGGAAATTGTGCCACTGAGGAAGATTTGTCGCAGGCCTGAAACTGATTATAGGTTGCTACAACTTCACGCCGCAAATGACTCAACAGCTACTGACCAGAAGGAAACGGGCGTTGATCCGTCCACAGCCAATGCCCAAACGGTTGCTGCTTCAGCCTCAGAAACAACGCCGCTGCAAAAACATAACTCAGATGTAGCCATGGTGGTTCAGGCTTCACATGCCAATGTTTCTCAACCTGTCAAAACAATGTAGAGGGGACATTCGCCTGTAATGATACAGTAGAGGTTATTGCTGTCCATGTACAAGAATAGCAACCAAATATTAGGATCTTTAGGCCTATATCAAGATTCAAGAAACTCGGACCTTCATTAACAAAGTGTTCATCGTTTCTCCAAGTATACTGGTGAGTTTAATTTGCTTCAGTCGTATTCTTGGTGGGTGCGTTTTCCGTTGGATTCTTGTAACATCTCGGTCGCACGGACGGATATGCTGTTATTCTTTTTCATGATCCCAACCAAAAAATATTTCATTACACACCAGTAAAAATATGTCACGAACAGAACAATAGAAGAACTCAGAGAAACGAGAGGGAAAACTGAAACAATTAGAATTCAAATAATTGTAAACAAAATGCAGTCGTTTTGTGTAGTTCTTTTAAATTCCAGTAACTAAAGAATATTGCCACGTGTGTAATGGCCAACTGACAAAGGAAACTGATTCCTTTAAATTCCCCAATGATGGGCACAGAACGATAGACAAGAAATATAACAGAATTCCTGAATCTTCTCCATTGTCCTTTCTGTCACACACATAAAGCATTTCTCTCTAGCCTTCTTCCCCACACCATCTTCTTCCCTGAGTTTCTCTCCATTCCCTTGGAGATTTTCTAACACGCAGCAAAGTGGTATCAGAGCCTTCACGTCTTCGGACTTCATCGATGGCACCAGAAACCAGGTCCCAAGACATCAAAAGAATAAATGAATCCTTGGAAGCTGCTAATCAGAGGGTCAATGGCATGGAAGTCAGGCTGCATGCTCAGTCAGATGATCTAGCCCAGCTTAAGGCTATGATGAAGGAAATGGCAGCCCAACAAAGCTTCATTACTCAAGCTCTACAAACGCTAACAGGGGAGGCCAGCTCTTCTCAGAACAATCGTACTTCCCAGCACCTTGCTCATACCAACAATCTTGAATGGCTGGGTGAAGGGTCCCAATCCACCTACAAGTCATGCAGACCTCGAAGAGATTTTCCTACCTTCGAAGGAGAAGATGTGCACAAATAGTTGTACAAATACAACCAATATTTCAACTAAGAAATACCAGAAGCTGAGAAGCTGAAGTTAGCTTCATATTATTTAGATGGCATGGCTCTTTATTGACACCAAAATTTTACAAGAAACTTAGAGGGGCATGAGCTGACCTGGACAGAATATGTAGATGCCTAGTGCTGTCGATTTGAGTGTCAAAGAGACCTCTTGGAAGAGCTCACAAAACACAAATAAGAAGGTGACTTAGAAGAGTATATCAAAAACTTTGATGAACTATGGAACAAAGCACAAATCACTGAGAAACAAGCCTTGATGTTTTTTTCTGGGAGGATTGGAGGTAGAGATCAAGAACCTGGTAAAAATGTTCGAACCTAAATCCCTCAAACAAGCATACAACTTAGCTAGGCTGCATAATAACACCCTCACCTACCGAAAAATAACCCCTCAGTATCCTAAATCCCAAAGTCAGGGAAGTACCAACCTGCAACCTGTAAAATTTAGCTACCCTATAAATAACCACAAAATCAACCTCATTCCTTCGAAGCCACTGTCCCCTGCATTACTGCCTAACCCTACGACCATGCCCCAAAACAACCCTATTGCTTATTCCGATAGCAAACCCACTCGACCCCTCAGGACCAAGGAAATGGAGGAGAGAAGGGTCAAGGGCCTATGTTTTTGGTGTGATGAAAGGTTCATACCAGGTCACAGGTGCAGAAATAGAAAACTATACTCCCTGTGTATAGTCGAATATGAGGGAGACAACTCAGATGAGGAGGAACAAATAGAGACCATGAATGTGGAAGCTATTCCACACTTGTCCCTCCAGGCCATTCAGGGCACTGCAGGATGCCATACCATCAAGGTATGGGGAAAGATTGGCAGATGTCTAGTATTTGTCTTAATAGACTCAGGCAGTACCCATAATTTTCTTCATTCTGACATAGCCAATAAAATAGGGTGTTCCCTGACTCCCATAAGGCCTGTGGAAGTCGAAGCAGCCAATGGAGGTACCATGGCCTGCACAGCAATCTGCAAGAACTTAAACTGGAAAATGCAAGGGGTCCAGTTCCAGGCAGATATGTTTGTCATGAAACTACAAAACTATGATATGGTCCTAGATATTCAGTGGCTGAAGCTATTGGGAAATGT
Source organism: Salix purpurea (assembly GCA_027405865.1). Taxonomy (NCBI): domain Eukaryota; kingdom Viridiplantae; phylum Streptophyta; class Magnoliopsida; order Malpighiales; family Salicaceae; genus Salix; species Salix purpurea. Next base: position 8,123,726 of record JAOWLH010000020.1, on the reverse strand, counting down.
ACTGTCTAATTATGAGGAAAGGTGGGTGTCTTTCAAATGGCAGACGTAACACTGAGAGGGGAAGAACCTAGGCTGGTTCAGTCCATACCATTGGAAGAAGTACATGGCTTGTTAAGCATGAAAAGCTCACTGTCTGAAGTAGGGCTCTGCAGCCTAAGCATAATAGGGAAGGATGAGTCTGCACAGGAGGTGCCTCAAGAGGCTCAAGACTCCGAAGACTCCTCTACAAGTTTTACTATTAGAATATCAACACCTGTTTCGAGAACCACAGGGATTACCCCCAGCCAGGAGGCATGATCACAGGATACCCCTCCAAGATGAAAGTAAGACAGTCAACTTGAGGCCCTATAGATATTTAGGGCTGCAGAAGGACACTCTGGAAACCCTAGTAGCTGAAATGCTAGAGGCAGACATTGTGCAACCCAGCAACAACCCATTTGCCTCTCCAGTAGTCTTGGTTAAAAAGAAAGACCAGACATGGAGATTCTGTGTCGACTTCAGAGCTCTCAACAGGCTCACCATCAAAGATAAGTACCCCATTCCTATAATCGATGAATTGCTAGAGGAATTAGAAGGGGCAACCATTTTTTTTCCAAAATTGATTTAAGGGCTGGTTATCATCAAATCCGAATGATACCTGAAAATGTTTTTAAAACAGCTTTCAAAACTCACAATGGCCACTATGAATTCCTTGTCATGCCTTTTGGACTGTCCAATGCACCAGCCACCTTCCAAAGCTTGATGAATGACATTTTTCGAGAGCATTTGAGAAAATTCATTCTAGTTTTCTTTGACAATATATTAGTATATAGTAAGGACATGACTGAACATCTACAACACCTCAAGATAGTTTTTAATATGTTGAGTGCTTAGCAACTGGTAGCAAAAAGAAGTAAATGTGTGTTTGGGACAACCCAAATGGAGTACCTAGGGCACGTGATTAGCCAAGAGGGGGTAGCAACTGACCCCAACAAAGTGGCAGCCATAATACAGTGGCCAGTCCCTATAACCATCAAGCAACTCAGAAGCTTCCTAGGTCTAACTGGTTATTACAGGAGATTTATGCAAGGGTATGGTATGATTTGCAGACCTCTCACTCAGCTTTTGCAGAAGGATTCTTTTGTGTGGACAGACACAACTACTACAGCCTTTGAACAACTCAAAAAGGCCTTGACTAAACCCCCTGTGCTAGCCTTGCCAAACTTTGGCAAGACCTTTGTGGTGGAGACGAATGCATCAAGGGTAGGTATGGGGGCAGTGCTTATGCAGGAAGGGCATTCCTTGCGTTTATAAGCAAGGCTTTGGGACCCAGGCAGCTGGCATTATCAACCTATGAGAAGGAATTACTGGCCATTGTTTACGCTGTCACAAAATGGAAGCATTATCTCTGGGGAAGGAAATTTCTCATCAGGACTGACCATTCTAGTCTGAAATTTTTGCTAAATCAGAAGGCTACTCATGTTGCCCAACAAGTATGGTTCACTAAGCTATTGGGATTTGATTATGAAATTGAGTATAGAAGGAGGAAGGACAACCTAGCTGCAGATGCCTTATCCAGAATTTCTCATCAAGAATTAAGTGCCTTGACTCTATCCTCAATCTCCACCAGCCTCATGGATGAAATAAGGAAAACATGGGAAACTGACTCTAACCTATGACAACTAATAGTAGAGTTAACAAGGGATGCAGAGTCACATCCCTACTATTCTTGGGTAAATCAAACCCTCATTCGAAGGGGGAAGGTGGTCGTGGGACAATTACCTAGCCTACAGAGGCATATTGTCAGCCTCTATCATGACTCAGCAGTAGGTGGACACTCAGGGGCTGTTGTAACTACAAAGAGGGTGGGACAGGTGTTTTATTGGAAGAAGCTTCAGAAGTTGGTGAGGCAGTACGTCAGAGAATGCACCATATGCCAACGAAATAAGAATGAAAATGTCAAAACTCCAGGCTTGCTGCAACCCTTGCCAATACCCTATGCCCCTTTCATTGATATTAGCATGGATTTTATTGATGGCCTACCCAAATCAGAAGGGAAGGAAGTCATTTTCGTGGTGGTCGATCGGTTCAGCAAATATGCCCATATGATGGCCCTAGCTCACCCCTATTCAGTTATTACAGTGGCTAAAGCCTTCATGAAAAATGTGTATAAACTACATGGGATGCCAACAATAATCGTGAGTGATAGAGATAACATCTTTCTCAGTCAATTTTTGAAGGAATTATTCAACCAGAAGGGAGTCAATTTACAGTATTCCACTGCATATCATCCACAATCGGATGCCCAAACCGAGGTTGTTAACAAATGCATAGAGGGTTACTTAAGGTGCATGACCGGGACCATCCCTACTCAATGGGGACAATGGCTGAGCTCTTGTGAATGGTGGTATAATACCAACTACCATACCTCCACAAAGAAGACACCCTATGAAATACTCTATGGGTTTATGCCTCCCATTCACATTCCCTACACTCCGAAGGATTCACTTGTCGAAGCTGTGGACAACTACCTCACGCAAAGGGAGGACATGCTCAAACTCATCAGGAGCAATCTATTGCAAGCCCAGAACAGAATGACACAACAAGGTAACAAAAAGAGGAGCGAAAGGGTGTTTTCAGAAGGAGACCTAGTTTATTTGAAATTGCAGCCCTACCGCCAGAAATCAGTTCACTAGAGAGAGTCCCATAAACTCTCAGCAAAATAATATGGTCCTTACTCTATCACCAAGAAAATTGGAAAGGTTGCTTACAGGTTGCAATTACCTATAGGAGCTATGATACATCCTGTTTTTCACATATCCCAGCTGAAGAAGCATGTAGGCAACCAGGTTGTGCAGTCTGATCTGCCCAAAATAACGAAGAAGCCCCTGTTACAGCCACAACAGATCATTGAAAGGAGGATGATGAAAAGAGGAAATGCAACCATAACTCAGTTCTTGGTTCTTTGGAAGGGGTTACCTTTGACAGAAGCCACATGGGAGGACGCAGAGGAGTTTGATTGGAGATTTCCTCAGTTTCACCTTGAGGACAAGGTGGTTGTCAAGGACAGGGCATTGTAACGAACATAACAATATAAGAACTCAAAGAGAAACAAGAGGGAAAACTGAAACAATTAGAATTCAAATAATTATAAACAAAACACAGTCGTTTTGTGTAGTTCTTTTAAATTCAAGTAACTAAAGAATATTGCCACGTGTGTAATGGCCAACTGACAAAGGACACTGATTCCTTTAAATTCCCCAATGATGGGCATAGAACGATAGACAAGAAATAGAATTCCTGAATCTTCTCCCCTGTCCTTTTTGTCTCACGCAGAAAGCATTTGTCTCTGACCTTCTTCCCCACACCATCTTCTTCCCTGAGTTTCTCTCCATTCCCTTGGAGATTTTCTAACACGCAACAAAATACCTTATGAAAAATTCATGTCCTGGCATTGAATGGTGTATTTTGGGTTCTCGGCCAAATAAGTTTTATCTTTACAAAAACAATTTCAATTTACATTTCAATGACTTCATCTTAATGAGACATACAAAGAGACAATTAGCAAAATTTGTAAGTGTCACACAACAACAGAAAAGGTGATTTCTTGAAAAATTCTCGTCAACTAACTTTGTTTTTTCATTATCACCGGAAAAACGAACACATCTAGAAAAGTTAGGGGCAATTTAGTATGTCATCAACCCTAACATACTAGTATTTGTGCAATGTTTTGCAAAAGTTTACATATAAAAAAACCCTAGTGGAAGTCAATAAATCTCAAATAGATCCAAGCCAGCCAAGATGAGATAAAATCTTTTTAAAAGATTAAGTCCTATGAAAAAGAGATGCCAAAAAATTGAAACTTTTAGGAATTTGATCTTATGTTGATGGAATTCAAATCATCACCAAAAGTACTAAGAGGTAATCCCTGAGTTGCTATATTTAAAATGAGTGCTAGGAAAATGATTCTATATCAATGGATTTCAAGTCATCTCTAAAATTATAAGGTAGACCTTAGTCACTAGATTTCAAACTAATGATAGAAGATTGGTCCTATGTTTGTGCATTTCAAACCATTACCAAAAGTACCAATAGATAGACTGTGAGACACTAAATTGTAAATTAGTGCTAGAACATCAATCTTGCATCAATGGACTTCAAACCAGCATTAGAAGTATTAAGAGGTAGACTTTGAGCTACTAAATTTCAAACTAGTGCTAGAAGACTAATTATGCATCGATGGATTTCAAACAATCACCATAATTACTAAGAGAAAAACCCTGAGTTATTAGATTTCAAAATAATTCTAAAAGACTAATTATATATTGATGGATTTTAAACCATCACTAAAAGTACTAAGAGGTAGGTCTTGAGTTCACGAATTTCAAACTAGTGTTATAAGACTTGACCTAATAAGGTTCATTATAATTTCAAGCCCAATAAAGGCTTTAACATATTTCGAATTTATAAAGGCTTTAAAAGACTGAACCCAACAATATTCATTACAATTTAGGCTCATCAAAGGCTCTAATAGATTTTGAGTCTAGTAAGACTTTGGTAAATTTAAACCTAACAAGGTTTAATTTGATCTTAACAAGGTTGGAGCAAATTTCAATTCCAAAATAGCTCAACTAAATTCAAACAAGGTAAGATTGATCTAACTTAATAAGGTTTAGTGTTGTGTAGTGTTTTGTAAATATTTAATAGGCAAAAGTCCTTAGTAGAGCATAATAAAGCTTTAATATATCCAAGTCAAAAAATATGTGATGAGGCTCTTTTTAGCTTAAATGTTTCATCAAGTTTCCAACCTTATGATAAGGGAACATCAAGAAATTGATTGTTTTATAAATACAATTTTATGATAGTATTTAATCTACACTATGAGATCTATTTTTGTATCAGAAATTAACTTGTATTGATAACCATATTCTTTTAAAGAGTCAATACTATAATGATGGAATTCAAACCATTACAAGATGTATTAAGAAGTCAAGCCCTGCAATTAGGAGGTTTAACCCTACCATTAAGAAAGTAGCCTTATAATAAGGAGAATAGACATTATCGATAGGAAATTAAACCCTGTAATTAATCCTTGTAACAAAAAAGTACTATGAAGTTGATCTTGTATTGATAGAATTCAAACCATAACCAGATTCTGTATAGAAACTTTGCTAACAAGCAGCACTGAAATGACCCCTACAAGAGTCTCAAACAAGAAATGCATCGGAGTTGGAAAATGAAGCTTGCTTCATAATTGCTTTTTGTTTGGTTACGTCTACACATCGTGTTTAGATTTTAACCTGTTTTATCCTTGTCTGCATTTTACTCATCACTATAAGACCTTTTTATAAACAAGCCTTTCTTTCCAATAAGATCATGTATTTTCTTTTATGGCATGCTCTTGCTTTTTGTTTAAATAACAAAGAACACCGTATACCCTCTCATCCAAATTATACATGATCCCATGATTTCATAAAGATTTTTGGCAAATCAAAGTTTAGTATGAAAAGAAATGCCAATTTGGTTTGTTTAACAAATGAGTTCTGAGAATTCAATAAATTTCATTGAAAGGTGATCTTATACCTCTAAAAACCCACATAATAAAGCTAATCCAAAAAAAAAAAACTCAATTCGCATGGAAAAGTAAAGCTTACTGATCTCGGATTCATGTTTTTGAAATGAGGAGAGATCATCTTTGATATACCTTCGCAAGTCTCAAATATCCTTTGCAGTCCCAGTTTGAGCCGAATAAAATTTTCTTGATAATTAACCCTGACAAGGATCACTCCGTATACTAGTGTCAAGTGCGAGGATTAAGAAGAGCTTTTAATCTACAAAATTGTCATTAATGACAAGAGATGCCTAAACAAAACTAGGGTCATAAACATAAAAAGATTTTTAGTACACTATAACAAATCAATTCAAAATGATGATAGTAATAAAAACCTATGATAGAAAGCCCAAACAAATAATGGGGGGTATGTTAAGATAAAAGCCCAAACAAATACCGGGGGGCATGTCAAAATAAAAGCTCAAACAAATACTGGGGGGCATGCTAGGTCATCATGCAAATAAATTATGAGGACAAAAAAGAGCTCTAAGAGTAATGACTAGTGATTCTTAGTCTAGAAAACCCACAAATACTTTTTGAGCATTCAAATATCTTTTTTCATAGCCAGCAACCTGAGCCTACGTTTCATTCCTGATAAAGTCCTTTCTGATCAAATACGGGTAATTTGGATCATAGGCAATGTTTTTCCATTTTAAACAAGCCTTACAACTGCTTCACATGACTTGATCAAAGCCTTTTGACATGCAAGACATGTGAACAAGCATCATTTCATATTTTCATCAAAAGCAACATAAAACCTGAAAATGAGATCTCTTGAATTCTTTCGAGAATAAGTTTGTTTAAACAAATATCAAAATGGTTTTTGTGCTTGGAATGACTTTAAAATTCCAAAACTCTTACATGAACACAATCTTTGTAAACAACCAACCCTTTTCATACAAACACTTAAAGCCCAAAACACTCATGGAGCATGACCAGACTTAGGGCAATCTAAAATGCAATTAAAATTGGCTTCATCATTCCTTTTCAAAGAATGTTGAGCAAAACTAAGAGGGGTATGCGGACATGGAAGATCTATTCAAAATCATAAACTGTGGCTCGAGTAAGCAAAAACGAGAAGCTATTAGATTTAAACCCCGAAAAGACAAGACCATGAAAAAGAAAGGGGACCTATATTTATCAAGTAAGTATACATGCATCATCATGCATTTCATCCCCACTGAGAATCTAGAAAATGTTTTGAAGGGATTGTAATTTACAAACCTGTATTCATCATTTTGTGTACGCCTTGAGCTCCCACCTCTTTCATTTCCTTGAGTGCGCTTTTTAGCTATATCTCTTTCCTTAATTTGAGTGTCATCATGCATTGCATCCCCACTAAGAATCTAGGAAATGTTTTGAAGGGATTGTAATTTACAAACCTTCATTTATCACTTTCCCGTGTGCGTCTGCAAGCCCTCAATCAACTCAAATAGCTTGTTCTCAACCTTATCTCCCTCATCCTTATTCAAGAGCGCTTTAAGCCCTCAATCAAGATAGTGCGCTTTCCAACCCTATTTTCTCTCCTCTTTGAGTGCGTTTTTTAACCCTCAAACATCAAATTAAATAGTATATCTTTTAGCTTTATTTTCTCTTTTCAAGTGCGTTTCCTAACCCTTGATCATCAATTAAAATAGTGTGCTTTCTAGCCCTATTTTCCCTTCTCTTTGAGTGTGTTTTCTAACCCTCAACCATATATCATAGATAACAAGCTTTCTCGCCCTATTTTTCATTCCATGAAATCTTCACCATTTATATGTTTCTCCTAGGTAGGTCACCCATTAAAATGAGATCATCTTCATAATTCTCACCTCGATAGGTAACTCATTTCAACGAGACATATTTTCTGGATAAGTTACCCATTAGAATGAGACCATCTTCACCATTCTCACCTGGGTAGGTCACCCATCACAATTAGATAATATTCACCATCTTCAGTTGGGCAAGTCGCCCATTACAACAAGATCATCTTTGTGTTTTTACCATCTTCATCATCTTCAATGGGGTAGGTCACCTATTACAACAAGATCATCTTTATGTCTCTTACCATCTTTATTCTCTTCACTTGGGAAGGTCACCCATCACAATGCTACTATTTTCTTGTTTCTTTCATGAAGATCTTTCCAAATGGCATGAGAGGTGTTGCATGAGAGGACATAGCTAACTAATTTTGGCTCAAGGGAATTCAGAATCCATGAAAGCACCATGTCATTGCAACACTACCAAATAACATGTTCTTCAGGATTTGAAGCCTCATGGGGTTCTTTGATTGTACCAGTAAGAAAACTTGTCTTGTTTTTTGAAATCAGAGAAATCTTCATGGCATGGTGCCAAGAATTGTAGTTATCATCATTCAATCTTTTTGAAACAAAAAGCAAGCGGGGGTTGTCTGAGTGATGAAGAAATAAAGGAGAACCAATAGGATTGTGAAGAGTAAAAGTAGAATCATCGGAACTGCAAAGCTCAATATTGTTTATAGCTATGATGTTTTAAGAAGAAGAAGAAATCAAAGATAAGGTGGAGACACAACAGGTGCGTTGAAAAAAAAATTAGAGTGTAATCTGCTCTGATATCATATAAAAATAAATAATTCAAGTGGAATGAGTTATTGTATTGATTGTAATCATTATATATACAAAGTGTCTTAGAGTGCTCCTACAAATCAGGAAATTGATAACCAATGGTAGCTGATTTTATAACGACTGATACATTATACTATCACATCTTTACTAATTACATCAAAAGGTTGCTTTCCTATTTATATCACAATGTTGTCAATATAATTTCCAACAGAGACAACTGAAAAATATTGTAGAGGATGAAAGGTCATTTACCACAATAGACAACCTATCACTTAATATATAAAAAAAGGAGAGAGAGAGAGAGAGAGAGAGAGAGAGAGACTGAAAGAATAAAAAAATAAGCTTAGGCTTATCAATGCAGGTTTTAGGTCTTTAAATAGGTCAATTTAGTCCACAATGGTAGATCTATTATAGTTATTTTCTAAAAGTATTTTATACTCTCTATAAGCCTAAAATTCAAAAGTTAGTGAATAATATCATTCTTACAGTATAATGATTATTTTGCTCTCAAATGCAAAAAAAAAAAAAAAAATCTTTGGGTGAGGAGCTTTCTTGTCTTTTTAAAAATAAAATAAAAGGTACAATTACGGATATGTCTTTCGAAGAGAAAACATGCATAGAGCGGCTTCTCTATCCCTTTCTTTTTTTCTAAACGGTGAGATAATGTAATTAACCTTGCAATTAGAAAAAAATAAAGGTTATTTAAGAGGGTGTTTTGATCCTTTTAAACTTTTGTTTTTAGGTTTTTTCATACATTATATATTTTAATGTTATTTTTAGGTTCTGCAATCCTTTTTACCCTTTCTTATTAGTGTTTTTGTACCTTGCATAAAAGTTTTATTGATTTTTTATTTATTTCATCATCCAATATTTATTTAATTAGCTAAGTGTTTTGCGTTTTAATTGTGTTTGAATCTAATATTTTATAGGTTGAGAGCTTAAAAAAGCAACCTTTATTTACAAAGTTGACACGGGTTTCTTAGTTTTTTATCTACTATTTTTATTCTTTAGCATTTTTTTATTTTTAATTAATTTTCTATGGTATCTTTTTAGTTGTTTTGAAATAACATGAGCTGCCCTTTTTATTTAGAATTGGATATCAAATCCATTTTAAACCAATATTTAAAAATTTGTAATTAATCAAATATATATATATATATATATATATATATATATATATATATATATAAAAGTAATTGAAGACATAAGTTGGGTAGTCAAAGGGTATATCATTCCACCGCAGGTCAGTGAATGCTGCGATAAGAAAATAAATGGTGACGGTAAAGACAGTCTAATAAGATATATAACTTTGAGGAGGGTACAAGATAACCTTCCACACCAAACATTGTATCTTCTTCACCAAATCATCCCCCCTACCATCATTATAGCCAGTTGCTTTCACAATTCACCTATCAAATTGTCATTTTCATCCAATCAAACGGCCCAGAATTGACCCCCAGTGGACCATTTAGTAACATGCACTCTGCTCTCCTATCATTTTCTCCGTTACTGTACCTTTATCAAATTTGATGCTTATTATGGCGGAAATATCACCCTCCCCCACCACCACCACACTATAGTGGCGGAAATATCACCCTCCCCCACCACCACCACACAAGGCTTCTTTGTCTTATTGCAGGAGGGGGGAAAGAGATGAGTAGAAATAGAAAAAAAAATGGCATCAAATTATCAAAGGTAAGATTTACAAGAATGCATAGGAGTAAGACAGTGAAAGCACTAACTAGAACTATGAAATGACTACAAAAACTACAGTTACCAGTACAGCCTTACCTCTCCCAAGGAGATGGGTTCTTATGAACATGGGCTTTAAAACCCAACCCCAGCCGCGCCGACCCCGAGCGTCGCCGCTGGTCGATGCGGCTCAAGTTTCCTATTCTTCCAGAAACAAGCCTCCGCCGCAAGCTTAGAGGCTGACCTCATTGGCTCAGACTTGCAGCGCTTCAGAACAAACGGCTCATACGCCTTGGCTCCTGCCAGCTTCTGCTCTATCATCCTGGACATGGACTCTGTCCCGGCTCCACGAGATGGCGGCTTAGCCGGGTATGAGCAAGAGGACCTAGGTGGCTGCTGCAAGCTACTGCTGTTATTACCGTCATCATACACCTGCGCAGGATTAATGTCGATGCTAACTCTTTTCCTGGGCTTATCCTTACCGTCCGTTTTGTTGACTGGCCTTGAATGCTCTGGTAACCATCTGATGAAGTCTGTGCTGCAAACCCAAGTTTCTTTGGATACCTCCATTGACAGCTTGGGCTCGCACATCATTAACAGCAAGCAATCTGGTAAAAGTGGTTGACTATTATTTCCTTCCTTTGACTTCTCACCTGTTTGACCATCCTCCTCTGCTTGCTCGGTCTCATTCTCTTCCTTTGACTCCTGTACTACTTGTAATTCAGCTACAGAAAGGGACTCTGGTTCCTGTTCCTGCGAGTCATGGACGGCAGCAACTTGTAAAGTTTCATGTTCGAGCCGTACAGACACTAAATTCTCCTCAATGTCACCACTCAGCTCTTGCACTACCTGTTCTTGATCTGCCTGGAATACCCTGTCTTCTTGATTATCCTCCTCATTTTCTTGAACCACCTCGTAGTCATTTTCGTCATTCATCAAGGCCTCTGGATCTACAATTTCTTGATCATGTGAAGAAGACCCATCACTGCATAGACTAACAGTTTCTTGCGTTGAGGCTGTTGGCTGCAAGTTCATTACCTCATGAGTTTCCGACTCCTCTTCTTCCTGTTTCACTAGATAAACTTCTTGTAGAACACCATCAATAATATCGTCTGTGCTTCCAATTTCTTGGCCATCTTCTCCAGCTTCCAAAAGATCCAAACTTTCTTCAGTTTCTTGAATAATTTGATAATGCTCTTCATTGGTTTCACAATAAACCAACTTGGCAGAAACAATCAAGTCCTGTTCCTGCACAATCATAATTTCTTGCTCAACTTTTATTTCCTCTTCTTCCTGACTTGCCTCAACTCCACTTTTATTTTCTATGTTGATAAACTTGTCTTCTTCTGCTCCCAAATCTTCATTATCTTCTTCCTCGTCTTCTTCATCATGTGGAGCAGGGGATTCCCAGAACTTATTAGCAAGAGCAGCCATTTTAACAGGATCAGATCTACACCTCATCAACAACAAAGCATTCTTTGGTGGTATACAAATACTTACACTTGCCTCTTCTTCTTGCAAACCCGCATTTCCTCCTTCAAATTTCTCATCTTTAATTTCAATATCTTCAAAAACATGTCTCCTATAACTCCTCTCATCTCTTTCTTCTTCGTCTTCTCCAACCACCAACTCTATCTCCTTCCCTTTCCCCTCTCCCTCCTGCACTGCCACTAACCACCTTGCAAATATCGCCCCGCAAGAGCTGCCACCGTTGTTATTAGATCCTGCTGCAGCGGTCTTCTCTTCTTTCTCTTTCTCACTTGCCATACATGAAGACCGGCAGGGTAAAAAGCAATTAAACTCAGCCCCAAAAGCCCTTAAGGCTTCACATATTGTCACGGGCAAATGTACCCATCTTTGATTCCTGTGTGACAAACCCTCCTGTTCCTGCTGCTGCTGCTGCTGATTCAAGAACTGATTGTTTATCAAATCATGATGATTTGTGCTCCCTTCAAAAGTATTGCTGTTTTGGTCTACTCTTCTAAAACTTATTTCCCCTCTTCTCTTTGATCTCGTCCTCAGCTTCTTCCCTTGTTTCTTGGTCTTAACTCTCACTTGACCAATACAAGTAACCTTCGGAGAAGAGGGTTCTGGATTCTCAAAAGCACAGCCACGTTTTTTGCCATTAGTAGGGAACATTGGTGAAGCTTGTCCACCTTTCATGCTGCCATTGCTTCTAAGTCTTCTACTGAGAGAGTTAGAGAGGGAGATTTGTGAGGAATCTCTGTGACGGCCAGGACTGAGAATCGATTTTGAAGAGAGCTTCATGGAGGAAGAAGAGAGGCGTGAAGTGAAACAGATAAAAAGCTCACTGGTTGTGTTGTTGTTACTAGAGCTACTGCTATTATTGCTGCTGTTGCATCGATGGGGTCTGTCTCCATATGAGTCCATGTTTTTTTTTTGTTTTTTTTCCTTGGTGGTTTAGTAATTGATCATTGAGGAGGGTAATAATGCAAGATTTGAAAGAAAGATGAGATTTTTATTGTTTTTGTGGATGGAGAGGGAAACCCTGATCTGATCCGAAATAATGGTGGTCTTTGTTAGGCTGTCTTCCGTATGATTTGCAGAGAGCTGCTCTACAGTACTGCTAGATAGATCGATGCAGGAGGGCCGAGCCGAGGCCGACGAAGACAAAGAGAGAGAAAATGGTGGAGGGTTTAATACAATGAAAGATTTTACACGATTTATATTATGCTCTTTAAATGACCTCACTCTACCCCGTGTGTGCTGTGTGAAAAGTGTGGTGGGCATTGCCAACCTTTTTTATGACTTTTTTTTTTATTGATTATTTTTATAAATTTTGAAATTAATAATTTTATGAATATTTAGTGACTATTATATTAAAACATCACCAGTAGAGCTTGATATTTTTGATGATTTTAGTATGTTTTACTCAAGTCTTGATATATTGATATGTTTGGTAACGTGGTTGAAGCTGTTCTTGAAAGTGTTTTTTTTTGTTTAAAAATATATTAAAATGATTTTATTTTATTTTTTTAAATTATTTTTAATATTAACACATTAAAATATCCAAAAACACTAAAAATAATAATTTAAAATACATTTTTTTTTTAAATTGCTTTATAAACATATTGACAAGCACCGCTAGAGCAAGAAAAATGAAAAGATGCAAGTGGGTCTTGGCCTAGCGGTGGAAAAAACTTGTTTTTTTTTCTCTGTATCAGGGTTCAAGCCTTATTATGCATGTTTGTCAACCATGTAGTATCTTGTTTATTAGGCTTGCAGGATATTTAATGAATCCAAAAATTAATTGAAATACGTGTAAGTTGACCTAGACATTGGTTATATATTTTTTTTAAAAGACAGGGTTTTCTCGCTTTTTTTTTTTTTTTCATCTTCTTCAACGGCTAAACATGATCGAAGTACATGAACGTGGCCAGTTCACGAATGTAGAGGGCAAGAAATCAATGGATGGAATCAACATGTTGGGACTATCAACATCTCCGTGACAGGGATGCCCCTTCTCTTCCCTGCCTCAACACCAAATTCTTAGCCGTTTTCTTTACCTGAAACACAATGTGAATGGTGGCAGTTTTGATATTAAGTTAGAGAAGGATGCCTTTTTTGTACTGGGATCACATGGGAGATCGATGGCGACGGGGTGAAAAACACAGGGAAGAATCCAAGGCTGCACGTGACCAGAGCTCCAAAGATGATAGTCTGTTTGGGAGAGTTGTTGTGGTAGCTTTTTAAAGTGTTTTTTGTGCCAAAATACATCCAAATAATATTTTTTTATTTTTTAAAAATTATTTTTGACATCAACACATTAAAATGATCTAAAAACACCAAAACATATTCATTTAAAATAAAAAATAAAAAAAATAAAAAAAAGCAAAAGCTGCGGCACGGCTTGAAAAATTATTCATAATTTTATATTATGGAATTTGTTCACTTCACCCGCATTTGCATGGCTTGCTAAAACAATCCCACGCGTCAATATAAAAATACCAAATTAAAATAAATATTGTATATATTTCAAATTTTATTAAAGGAGAAATCTAAAACAAAACCATATTTTACTTTTTTTTTAAAATTGGAGTTAAAATTTTCATCCAAAAAAATATTATTATTATTATTATTATTATTATTATTATTATTATTATTATTATTATTATTATTATTATTATCACCATACCACTACCATCTTTATTATAAATAGATTTGTCTTATTTTATTATCATAATTTAAAAATCATGAATATAAATAATTTATTTTACAACGGAATAGTTTTTAAAATGTGTCTAAATAATAAAAATCACTCCTTTTTAATAAAAAAATTATTTCTTTTGTAAATTACAAAAATTATTTGCATGAAAGACAGCATGCTTTAAGTACCCGATACTATTCCAATATCCATTTTGGATTGTGATTATTATATATTTGATGTATGATTATTTTTTTTATAATAAAGTAATATTAAATTCAGAAAAGGAAATACTAAAACATTACCAAAAATTTTAGTGGAGTAAAAACTAATATGTGGTTTTTTATTTTTTATAATAAAGTTTTACCAGTGAGGTTTTAAGCAGTTATATCCACAAGTAAGTCCTTAAATGGGAAAAGAGAAATAGCTAACTTCATTTTACTCTTCATGGAAAACAGGAATTAAAAAATAATTTAATTATTTACTCTCCCAATTTGTCTAAGATAATTTAATACACATATATTTTCTTTGGTAATAGCAAACATATTAAAAAACAATTTAATTAAAGGTGATTACCAAAAAAAGAGAGCAGGCAGTTTGAATATTTCAAGATATTCCGTCATTGGATAATGGATAATAATCACGGCTTCGGCACGCGCATAGATATGCGAGTAGCAATGATACAGATTCATTTACAGAACCAAAGTCCTCGTTGGCAGAGAGGCCTGTTCTGTACTGTCCTTCAAGCACACGCATGCGAGCGAGTGAAGATTCATCAAAATCAGGAGCTCACTTTTTATCCACTGCGGAGAGGGACACAATACCTGCAGCCTGGCCACCAATAGAGACTTGCACTTGTAAGGCCACGCTACGTGGCAGGCGTCGAGTGGATGTGACGTTTTACACGTGGAGGGAGGCTACTCGCAAGTGATGAGACGGAGAGAATTGAAAACCCCAACTTCCAAGGGAAAATGATGATGACCAAAATAATAGCAAGCAAGTGGTCAGGGGTTTGCTTGAAAAGAAGTGGTTTGACCAAGCGCATTTACACCACAAATATATTAAAATAATACTCACAAAAAGCAGCTTTGAAGTGAGCATCATGCAGCAGCCGGTAGTAGTAGTGTTTGGAATCTTTTATTTTAAAATATATAATTTTTATTTTTAAAATCTATCATTTTTCATGGAAATTCAACTGTAGTGTTTTATTCTAGATTCTATGGTTGTTTTTTAAAGTATTTTTTATTTAAAAATATATTAAAATATTTTTTTTATTTTTTTTATATCAGCATATTAAAATAATTTAAAAATACTAAAATATTTTTAATTTAAAGTAAAAAATAAAATAAAAATTTTATTTTTTTTTCAAAATCGCTTTCTAAAAGCACTCCCAAACACCTCCTTAATCAGTACCTACCCAGTAATTATAAAAATAAGTGACAGTTTGGTAGTGATGTTGAGACTTGAGATTGCTTTTGAAAATATATTTGATTAAGGAATACATTAAAATAATATTTTTTTTTTACTTAAAATTATTTTTGATAAAAAAAATCAAAAACATTTAATTTAAATAAAAAAAAAATCAATTTGTTTAAACCAAAAACATCCTAAAAGTGGGTTCGTGGCAGGTGGTGGGTTCGTGGCAGGTGGTCCATAGTGGCCCACCACTGGTTAGGAGTTAGGGTAGCCACTAGCTGGGCCACGGCCCATACTTGGCTGCTTAACGTGACAGTAAAAATCAGCGCCATCTCCCCTCATCCAACGTTGCTCTCCTCTGGGCTGGTTCACAGAAACGAGGCTACCCTCCCCTTCTTAAGCCCTGGATCACCTGCTCTTCTAAAAATCATTTCTTTATATAATAATAATAAAAATATTATTAGTTAGTAATAATAAATTATCCTCTTCACAAAAAATTGGAACAATATGTTTTAATTATTATTTTAATTTTATCCTTTAACATTTAATATATTTATAATTAAATTTTATAATTTATTTTCTATAAAATTATCCCACTCTTATGACCCATGTCATGAATTTTGTAGACTAACATGGTTGAATACTTTTTATTTATTTATTTTTGTAATTTTATCCTTCAATATTTCAGCTGATTTGAAATTTTACTCGAGTTTTTTTTTATTAGTTCTTTTTAATTTTATTCTTCAATATTAGGTTGTTTGAGAATTATGCTTCCAACATCTATGAATTTTTAAGCACTTTGAATGGCTGTCACTTTGTTTCTCAACTAAAGTTTTGAATTATTTAAATTCACTCAAAACTTCTTTTTAGCAAGTATATCCAAGTATTAACATTGTAATCACATTTAAGGGTGAGAAAATATTTGCTACCATAAACTAATATAGACTTGAAAGGACAGCACATATTGTCGTATCTAATATCATGATGAACTTCTTTCCTAGAAAAGAAATGCCTCTTTTGTGTTAAGAGGGGAGAATGATCGTGTTAGAAAGGAGTTGTCACTTAGTATTATGACCACTATAAAATTCTAATTGGTTTATTGAGTTCTAAGATAAATACTAATTATAATGAAAGAAATATATTATCACCTTAAAGCATTTTACCTAAGGTAAGTTATATTGTTACTCTTAGTTTCTATTCTTAGCAATTTGTTATATCTAATTTACTAGTGCTCTATCTACATAGGTGATAATGAATGTATTGTTGCGAGTTAAACATCGGATAGGTTTTATGATTATCCATTTTAAAGTTTTGTTCATTTCTCTCTATCCTAATTTGTTTAGTGAATTGACATTTCTACATCAATTTACTCTTGATCATAATATATCAGAAGTCTATCAAACCATGCTAATAAATAATTCGACGAGCCTATATTGGGCTCATTGAACCAATCCTAGATCTTAGAAGGAGTTGTCACTAAAAATTGTGTGTATTCAATAATTGTCAATGAATAACTACATATTATAGTTAATTTATTATATAGTGTGAGGGTTCACTAATAATTTTAATTGAATAATGGTTTTCATGCCCTAGTCCTAAAATATCCAAACAACAATCACTATGGGGTGATTTACTTAGTAATGGAATCTAGTGACATGAAAACTTTGGACTTTGTTTTGGAAATGATCTTTTTGAGGTTTATTTGTCCTAGGGCAAGTTTCTATATTCAATAATTATATTGATGCTTTAGTTTTAAAATGTTTCCATTTATACCCATTAGGCCGATATAGACTACGTTGACCTGACTTGGGTCCATCCACAATAATAAAGATATATCACAACATACAAAAAAACATCAAGAATATAAAGATTAACAATAATTGGTTAATTTATGATAAGAATAATGAATCAAGAGGGTATCATTAAAGATATTATTCAACTCACCAATTCATGTTCTTGCTTAACAAATATATTTTTAAAAACAAGCACAACTTATTAAAATAGCAAGCAAATTATTAAAACGTTTCTTCCATATATATTGTTTTAAAAACATATTCATACAAAACACATCATGCCAAAAAATTAAATGCACAAGAAATCTAAACCTACACACATAAATTCCACAACTTTCAGACAAATATAGACTCCTATTAAAAATTCAAACTAAAATAGACCTATTACACCTTGAATAAACCTTTCATAACCTGATCCTCCTAACTCCATTATACGATATTGATTACCCTCTTCCACCAATAAAACAACACTTTTAGATGATATGTTAGCATGATTATGAAGATTAACAATATAATACATTAGATGATTTAGACTAACCTTTTGAGCCACTAAAATTATATAAAAACGACTAAAATTAGGCTAATAACTATTAGAAAAGTCTAAAATACTGGCGACATGTGAAGTCATATACTATCATTATTCAAAGGTGCCCACCTATCATATCATTAACATCTTCACTTTCCTCATTGCTTATAAAATGACAATGAAGTAAATGGACACTTGTAGATAGAGATCTACCCTGTTGAAGTTTTGGCATCCTTTCTCTCTTTATTGTCTTTCAACCATGACTTTATAGTGCTTCCATTTACTGCTATTATGATAGTGTTGCTTAGGAGTATGGGTTGTGTAGAAGATCTTGTGCTCATCGGTGATGTTGTTGATAAGAAAGAGGACTTTATGTTTGGTAGAGACTCAGATAAAGTGGAGAAAAAGGACACTGTTACTATTATTTGTGGCTAGTATGGGTTGTTATCATGGTAGTCAAACTCGCGAGTCAACTCGCAAACTCGTACGAGTTTGCGAGTTGGCTCAGCAAATCTGGTTGGATCGGAAGAAAAACCGAAACCGGTCAAACTCGATCAAAATCGGGTTGACTCGTGAAATCGGACCGGATCGGTCCAATTTCACGATCCCAGCTGCTCGGCCTTCGCAGCTTCGCTTCGCTCTTCGTTCATTTCAATTTTCATTCGTTCATTTCAATTACTAGGTCTTGCTATTATACAAAGAGAAAAACAAGTGGAGGAGAGAAAGAGAGAGGACTGTGTACAGGAGCGAGAGGAAGAGAGGCGGTGGAAGAATCGGAGTTGGCCATCGATGGAGATCTAGATTTGGATCTAGATTTTGAGGATGTTAGCCCGTAGGACCTGTTGCTAAGTATTCCCAACCATAAAAAGAAAAGCCAAATAGTGCAGCTCCTACTCCTAAAATAAAAGGCAAAGGGAATAGAGCGATTGTTCCAATTAGAGAAGCTTGCAAGAAAAGGCTCTGTTTGTTTTAATTTAGCAACTAGAGGGGAGTGGAGATGAGATGATGGCTGAGTGAGTGAGTGAGTGGAGTGAGTGGCCGTGTGTCGTTTAGGACAAAATAAAAGGTAGACAAAACTTGAATTTTGGAATTAAGGTCGTGTTTGCCCCCCCTCTCTCTACTATTTTAAATTAAAAAAAACAAAAAATCAGTATTTTTTAAATGCTAATTTAATGATATAATTATTATGTATTTTTATTTTTTTTAAATCATGTATAAATCTTAACTAATAAAATTTTATGGCTATAATTATATTATATTATATTCAAAAATATTTTACTTATGATTTTACGATTTTTCTGCTTACACGATTTTAGCTCTGATTTTACGATTTTTGTACGGAAAAATTCAAGTACGATTTTACGATTTTACGATCCGATCTTACGATCTGATTTTTCGAAGCCACTTTCGATTCGTGTCAAAATCTCGATTTTGACTACCTTGGTTGTTATCATTGTGAAAGCTATCTACCAAATGTGATGGTGGTTTGGCCTCTAGACATTGGGAGGGAAGATGAACATTCAATATTGATAGGGAGAAAAATAAGTGGGTAACTATGATTTTTCTTTCTTATATGTGGAAGGTGGTTGTCTGGTGGCGTGAACTCCATCAATATAGGATAATCTTTTGAAGAAACTTATGGTGATGGCTTGAAGTCTATAGATGTAGGATCCATTTTTAGATAAACTTCGGATGATGATTTAAATCCCCAAAATATAAGATCAATTTCTATACAAAAGATTATAGGACCTGTGACCGACAAATTTCCTGGAACAAACTTTGCTAGCAAGCAGTAGTTCTAATAAAGTGTGATATAGGAAAAAAAAATTATCCCCTATTATCAGTCTAAGCTTGTAGGAGCAACAACAGTTTGTTCCTACATCATGTGTTGAAGGGGAACTCTAGTTTATATTTATGAATATAAATAATATAATAACAGACGTTGCTTTGAAAGTTCAAATTCTTGACTGATCCTTAAAAGCCACTCAAGACTACTATTTAAACAAATGTTCTAGCTGATCATAAGTCATCTGTATCACTCTAACATGGAAATTTCATATAAAAATACCCTCAGACAACTTTGATGTGTTTAAAAAGGGTACCAAACTCTTATAATGCATCCTCCTGATATTTGTAGATCCTATTATGATATGGAACCCATATCAGAGAAGTTTCGAGACTCACAAGATTATATTTCAGTGAAAGCTATTTAAAGATGACAATGCTCACATGCATTATTTGATGAAAGCATGCAAGCCTTTTCTGCTGAAAATAGTGGTGATTAAATGTAACATTTTGATGAAAATCAATTACACAAATCCACTTGCAGTCATCTCTGATGAGGCGACAACTCCTTAGTATTTTGGTGTCAGAGTTGACTTCATTTGGTCTCTGCAGTTTGTGATTTCTATTAGTGGTTTGTTTTTGTCTCCAGATGTTAGACTCTGTACTTTTGTTCTAGGATTTCCTGTTCTGTACTACATGAATCCTCTGTCAACCTCCTGTTCTCATTGTTCCTTACTGTTGAATTTTATGGAATCAAGACTGCTGCAGACAGTGAAGGCCACGACTGTGAAGATTGAAGATTCGAAGATTGTGTCTTAATTTTTTAGTGTTAGCTGAGTATTGAATTAGCTTAGCATTAGGTTGATTTTATCTTATCTTAAAATAAAGATCATGTTGATCAATTAGCTGATTAGGATTGAGTCAATTAGCTGATTAGGATTCAGTCCAATTTGAATTTTAGTTAATCATGTACAAGAAGAAGTTGTGTTCAACTACACCTCTTGTAATTTTTCTTTATAAATAAAGAAGAGGGATGGCAGTAACCTCACGTTGATTCTGCCCCTAATTAAAATAGAATTTCAGTTCATTGTGTTCTTCCCGTGTTCTTCATTTTCTGGAAATTCCAGATTTGAATCTCAACAGTGCTTGTTCTTGAGTTTATGACAGTTGACTTTTGTTGACTTCTCTTGTTTTAATTCTACAATTGGTATCAGAGCACTTAGGATCTTAGGAGGGATTGTGGGAAACACGAGTGAAAGGTGAGATTTACAAAAAGGGGAATCAAAATAAGTTTTTGGGTGAGAAAAGAGAAAAAAATGGATTCTGGAACCAATTTTGCAGCAAAGGCACCTTCATTTGCAGGGGTGAATTATGGCACCTGGTCTGTGAGAATGGAGACTTATCTGAAGGCATTTGATTTGTGGGATTATGTGGATACGAACAAGGTTCCAACTCCCTTAAACAATAACCCAACCGTGAATCAAATAAAGTTTTTCAATGAAGAAAAAGCTAAAGGATTTAAAGCACTTACTTGCATACACAATGCAGTAAGTGAAGAGATATTCTCCAGAATTTTGGCATGCAAGACTGCCAAAGAAGCTTGGGACAAGCTTAAAGCCAAATTCAATGGAGATGAGAGATCAAGAAAAATGCAAGTTATGAACTTGAGAAGGAAGTTTGAAGGGCTGAAGATGAAGGAGTCAGATTTCATCATAGATTTTTCTTCTCAAATCTCTAAACTTGTGAATCAAGTGAGATTATTGGGGGAGGAATTTCCTGATTCCAGAATTGTGGAGAAGGTGCTGGTGAGTCTACCTGAGAAGTTTGAACATAAAATATGTTCCTTGGAAGACTCTAAAGATTTTGCTGAAATGAGTTTTCAAGATCTTGTAAATGCTTTACAAGCAGTGGAACAAAGGCAATCTTACAGAAATGAGGGAACAAGTGAGAATGCACTTGTTGCTTACAAAGGAAAACAAGAACAATCTTACAATTTCTCGAGAACCAAGCAGATTGGAAAGAAAGAAAAAGGCAAAGAATGGAGACCAAATCATCAGAATTCAAGCAGTTGGCAACCCAACAACTTGACAGTGAAGGAGAGAAAGGAATATCCTGCGTGCAAGTATTGCAAGAAGACCAATCTTTCTGAAGATTGGTGTTGGTTCAAGAAGGTGCAATGTAGAAATTGCAATCAGTTTGGGCACTACCAAAAGTATTGCAAAAATAGAAAAGAAGAAGTGAAACAAGCTCAAGAAGAAGAGAGCTTGACAGTAAAGGATGAGCATTTATTTGTAGCTACAATGCACAAAATGCTCAGAAAAACAGAGGAGACAAATTCAATTTGGCTCATTGACAGTGGTTGTACAAACCACATGACAGCAGACCTCTCATTTTTTTGTAGCTTGGATAAAAGCTATAAATCAAGGGTGAAGATAGGTAATGGAGACTTTGTAAAGGTTGAAGGAAAAGGAGCAATAGCAGTGGACACAAGGGCAGGTACAAAAACTCTACATGATGTCTTGTATATGCCTAATATTAATCAGAATTTGATGAGTGTGGGTCAATTATTAGAGTCTGGCTATTCTCTATTCTTTGATAATGGAATGTGTATTATTAGAGATAAAATGGGGACACTTTTGTTGTGTGCAAAAATGGCAAATAGATGCTTCAATGCAGATTTGAAAGAAATATGTTGGACTGCCAACATGTGCAAGAATGGTGAATCAATTCTTTAGCACAAAAGGTTGGGACACTATAATTATGGTGCATTGAACAAAATGGCTGAGTTGCAGATGGCACGTGGATTACCAAGCATACTTGATCAAGGTAATTTTTGTGAGGCTTGTCAATTGGGAAAGCAAACCAAAATTGCTTTCTCAAAATCTGTTTTTAGAGCCAATTCAAAGCTGCAGCTCATACACACAGACGTGTGTGGGCCAATGCAAGTTGAATCATTGAATGGATCAAAGTATTTCTTACTATTTGTGGATGATTATAGCAGGTATTGTTGGGTTTATTTCTTAAAAAACAAGGCTGATGTTTTCTCTAAGTTTTTGTTGTTCAAGGCAGAAGTGGAACTTGAAACTGGACAGAAAATGAAGATGATAAGGTCTGATAATGGTGGAGAATTTACCTCCCAACAATTGGATAATTACTTGATGAAAGAAGGGATTAAAAACCAGTTGACCGTGCCTTACACACCTCAACAAAATGGGGTAAGTGAAAGGAAAAACAGAACCTTGATGGAAATGGCAAGGTGCTTGATGTATGAAAAGAAAATACCTTTGAAGTTTTGGGCAGAAGCTGTAAACACAGCATCATACATACAAAATCGTGTGTCTTCAAGAGTTTTGGATGATAAAACTCCTTATGAAATCTGGTATGATGTTAAACCCAATGTTGAGCAGTTAAAAGTCTTTGGTTGCATATGTTATGTGTTGATACATGATGTTAATCGAAAAAAAACTAGATAAGAAGGCTGATGTAGGTGTGATGATAGGCTATAGTTCAAAGTCTAAGGCTTATAGAATTTTTGATGTTATGGCTAACAAAGTTATAATTGCAAGAAATGTCAAGTTTGTAGAAGATGCTTCATGGAATTGGGAAAATATGGCAGTCAATTGGGCAGATCAGCTTCAGCATGGTGAATCTAATTACTATGATGAACTGGACAATGAAGAAAACATTGATGAACAACCAGTTAGGGGGACAAGAACCTTAACTGATATTTACAACAGATGCTCTATGGCTGAGGCTGAACCCGTGGAGATTGAAGAGGCATTGAAGTCACCAGTATGGGTGAAAGCAATGAAGGAGGAGCTTGACATGATCGGAAAAAACCAGACTTGGATGCTTGTTGACAGGCCTGCAAACAAGAAGGCAATTGGAGTTAAATGGATATTTAAAACTAAGATGAATGCTGATGGAAGTATCAACAAATACAAGGCAAGATTGGTTGTAAAAGGCTATGCTCAAGAAGCTGGGATTGATTACACTGACACCTTTGCACCTGTTTCAAGGCATGATACAATGAAACTCTTGCTTGCACTTGCTGCACAAAATGGCTGGTATGTGTTCCAATTAGATGTGAAATCTGCTTTCTTGAATGGTGTATTAGATGAAGAAATTTTTATTGAACAACCAACAGGTTTTGATAATCAGAATCTAAACCAAGTGAACTTGTTAAAAAAGGCTCTTTATGGACTCAAACAAGCTCCTAGAGCTTGGTATAGTAGGCTTGATGAGCACTTGCTGAGTTTGGGATTCAAGAGAAGCATCAATGAAGTAACTTTATATGTGAAACATGTTGATGATCATGTGCTAATGGTCTCTGTGTATGTAGATGATCTCCTAATTACTGGTGATAAAGGGTAGCTGATAGAAGAGTTCAAATCAAACATGAAGGATACGTTTGAGATGAATGAGCTTGGGTTGATTTCTTATTTTCTAGGCATGGAAGTAATTCAGTCAAAGCAAGGAATTTTTCTATGTCAAAAGACCTTTGTTCAGAAGATTCTAACAAATTTTGCAATGAAAAATTGCAAATCAGTTTCTACTCCTATGATACTAGGACTGAAACTGACCAAGGATGATGAAGCTCCCAAGACAGATGGGAAGACCTATAGAAGTTTGATTGGAAGCCTACTTTACTTAACAATTACATGACCTGACATCCTGTTAATCATGTTGATCAATTAGCTGATTAGGAATGAGTCAATTAGCTGATTAGGATTAAGTCCAATTTGAATTTTAGTTAATCATGTACAAGAAGAAGTTGTGTTCAACTACACCTCTTGTAATTTTTCTTTATAAATAAAGAAGAGAACCTCACGTTGATTCTGCCCCTAATTAAAATAGAATTTCAGTTCATTGTGTTCTTCCCGTGTTCTTCATTTTCTGGAAATTCCAGATTTGAATCTCAACAGTGCTTGTTCTTGAGTTTATAACAGTTGACTTTTGTTGACTTCTCTTGTTTTAATTCTACACTTACTCCTATTTTGCTTGTGTTAACGGTTTATCGGGTATTTTTTCTCTTCAATTGCAGTAAGCTGATTTAAGCGCACCACAATTTATTCATTGACAATTTTCAATTTCTTGTTTTTATGAGGTTGTTGTTGAGTTAGTGGTTGATAACTAGAGAAGTTTGTTAAGTTTTTCATGTATTTAAAGACATGCAATCAATGAAATAAATACTGAGACATTTTATCAAACACCCAGTGTGTAGTTCGTGTTCTTCAATACCCAACACTGTTGTTCTTGATTGTACATCCCTTCACCTACACAAGACATAGCAACACAAATCTCAACAGTGGTATTATAGCCCTCTTAGATCTTATAGGACTAAAAAACTATTTTCAAATCTCAGAAAATGACATCCAATAACCTTCTTTTAAACTCTCTCATTATCTTCACTAGTGAAAACTACCATATATGGTCAGTGAAGATGCAAGCTTTTCTTGAAGCTTATGATCTTTGGGAAATTATTTCTGAAGATAAACTAGTATCTCTCTTACCAACAAACCCACTGTGGCTCAAATCAAGTTCAACAATGAGGAAAAGGAAAAGAAATCTAAGGCAAAGTCAATCATACAGAATTCTAGGGCAGATAGCATTTTCTACAAAATTATGACATGCAGTTCTGCTAAAAAGGATTGGAACAAACTGAAAGAAGAATACCAAGGCAGTGACAGAACAAGGCAAATGTAAGTGCTGAATTTGAAGAGAGATTTTGAGGCACTAAACATGGAAGAAGATGAAACAATCTCTAAGTATTCTGATCGAATTTCACTAATTATCAACATCATTAGATTACTTGGAGAAGACTTTCCTGACAACAGGATTGTGGAGAAGGTTCTTGTGACTCTTCCTGAGAAGTTTGAATCCAAAATCTCCTCTCTGGAAGAATCAAAAGACCTCAGTAAAATCTTATTAGGTGAACTAATGAGTGCTTTCCAAGCACAGGAGCAACGAAGAACAATTAGGCAAGACAAATTGACTGAATGAGCTTTTTATGTTCAAAAACAACAAGTTGGAAAAGGAAAGAAGTTGTTTAATCTAAATATTAAAGGCAAAAATGAAGGGGCAGCACCGGTGAAGGTTCAAGACAGAACAAGTTCCCTCCTTGTACTCACTGCAAAATAAACCACATTCATAAAAATATTGCTGGTGGAAGCTAAATTGCAATTTGTGGAAATTGCAAGCAATCAGGGCTCATCACAAAGGTTTGCAAGTTTAAAAATTCAGACCCAAAACATCAACAAGCTCACCTAGCAGATTAAGTTGATACATAGGAGGAGAAATTCTTTGTTGTCACTTGTTTCTCAACAAATGATTCAGCTGATGCTTGGCTCATTGATAGTGGATGCAGATGCCATTTGTGCAATGATGCTGAAATGTTTAAAACCCTTTATGAATCTTACAAATCCAAAGTAAAGGTTGGCAATGGAGAATTTTAAGAGGTCAAAGGAAAAGGATTAGTCAATGTTCAGACAAGTTCAGGTATCAAAATCATTCCCGATGTGTTGTTCATACCTGAAATCAATCAAAACATACCAAGTATTGGACAAATAGAGAAAAACTATTCTCTTCAGTTTAAGGATCATAAATGCACTATTTTTTAATCCTTATTGAGAACAAGTGTTATGTGTCAAAATGAAAAACAAAAGCTTTGCTGTTGACTGGGAAAGAATGTCCAATCATGCCTATGTGAGTGCTCCTCAGGATGTTTCAAATCTTTGGCATAAAATATTTGGACATTTCAATCAAAAGGGCTTATCAAATCTACAACAAAAGTAGATGGTTGAAGCATTGCCTGTTAGGATTTGTGATGATTTGCAGAGAATTAAAGGAATGTAAGGAAGAAGAAGAGCATTAAGAGAATATGAAAGGGAGAGAGAGAGAGAGAGATAGGATAATTTGAATTGTAATTCTATTATTCTTTTCTGTTTTTCATGTATATTGTGTGTTCAATCCTCCCTATTTATACCCACAATCATCCTCTAAGATACACATGTTCATTTATCATTTATACTGTATCATCCCCCCCTCAATCTCTTATTTTGGTAAACCAATTATAAGATTGGTACAATGGGTGCGAAACAAAGAAGTGCTCAAGCCTTTGGTGAGTGTGTCAGCAAATTGTTCTGAGGATGAAACAAACTGAACATAGAGTTGATTGTTGGCCACGCGTTCTTGAAAAAAATGAACATCAATCTAAATATGTTTTGTCTTCTGGTGCTACACTGGATTGAAGGACAATGCAATGGCCGAGAGATTATCATAAAAGAGAATTGGTGGTTGAGCAATGGGAACACAAAAGAAAATTAATAACAACTTAATCCAATCAATTTCAGTACATGTAGAAGACAAAGCATGATATTCTGCTTCAGTAGATGATCAAGAAACTATATGCTATTTCTTTGACGACCATGAGATAGGATAAGAATCAATAAAGACAACCAGACCAGTAGTGGATCTGCAATCATTAGGATCACCTGCCCAATCAGAATCACTAAAGATTTGAGATCCAAGGAGCCATGATGATAACTAATTCAAAATTGATAGTGCCCTTGAGATATCAAAGAACCCTCTTCACTGCTGTGAAATGAATCACCATAGGATTTTGCATAAATTGACAAACTTGATGAATGGAGAATGTAATATCAGGATGAGTGAATGTACAATACTGCAAAGCTCTAACAACATTGTTATATAAGGTGGGATTATCAAATGGCACACCATCATCCTGAGATAACCTTTGATAAGAGAGAAACGGTGTGGCACAAGCCTTGATATCAAGCATCTCAGTTTTGAGAAGAAGCTCCTGAATATATTTAGATTGAGATATAAACAAATTGTTGCGGCAACGAGAGATTTGAATTCATAGAAAGAAATGAAGAACCCCCAAATCTGTTATTTCAAATTCAGTAGTAAAAGAACGAATAATGTTATGAATCTCACTAGAATTGTTTCTAGTAATGATAATATCATCAGCATATACTAGCAAAATAATAACCCCAATAACAAGATGCCTAACAAAGAGAGAGGAGTCAAAATATGTGTGTTGAAACCCTAAAGTTGGTAAGAAAGTAGTAAACCTTTATTCCATGCCAGTGGAGCCTGTTTGAGGCCATAAAGAGATTTATAAAACTTGCAAACTGATTTGGGATGAAGAGGATCCTCAAATCCTAGAGGTTGATCTATATAAACCTTTTCTTTAAGAATGCCATGTAAAAAGGCATTCGTAACATCCGGCTGCCTTAATTCCCAACCATAATATGCAGCAAGAGCCAAGACAAGACGAACAGTAGTGGGTTGAGCCATAGGACTAAGAGTTTCACTATAATCTTGACCTGGTTCTTGGCTGAAACCTTGGGCAACCAATCTAGCTTTATGACGAACAATAGAGCCATCAACATACTTCTTAATTTTGAAAATCCATTTACAACCGACCAATTTTTTTGATAAGGCAGGGTACCAGACTCCATATTTGCTGGGTGTGAAGAGCAACAATTTCCTCTTTCATCGCAGCAAACCATACTGGAACTTGTAATGCACTCTTGTAATTTCTAGGCTTAATTAATGATAAGTCAGTTGACGAAGATTGGTTGATAGTGGTGAAACAAGATTTCTGTTTGACAATTCCAGTCTTGCTGCAAATTTGTATTGGATAAAAATTCATAGAAGGAATATGAAGAACCACAGAAATTGCCTCAGGATTAGAGAAGAAGCTACAACACTCTTAAACAAAGATTGAACAAA
This sequence comes from Salix purpurea, assembly GCA_027405865.1. Lineage (NCBI taxonomy): Eukaryota > Viridiplantae > Streptophyta > Magnoliopsida > Malpighiales > Salicaceae > Salix > Salix purpurea. The sequence continues at coordinate 8,095,417 of JAOWLH010000020.1, read as the reverse complement.
TGAAGGAGGCATAGTAACAACATTTTGATTTGTAATAATAGGTAGCAAAGATATAAAATAATGATGAGAGACTGTAAGGGACGATGGAATGTGTTTGATTAAGTCTAGATAAGGAAAAACAAGTTCATTGAAGACAACATGCCTAGAAATGTATGTACGTTTTTGGCTGCAGTTTATGAAGAAGATAGGGACACAACAATGGAAAACAAGCACAACAAAAAATACACAAATGAGAGATAAGGGGAATAGCTTCAAACAAGAGCTCATAAGGGGGTTTATTATGTAGAATTGTTAAAGGCATCCTATTAATCAAATAGGATGTAGTGTGCACTGCATAAGTCCAATATGAAGAAGGCAACTTAGCATGTTGCAATAAGGTAATGATAGTTTCAATGAGATTGTCATGCTTACATTCAACTGTCCTATTTTATTGATGGATGTATGGACATGATTTATGATGAGAAACCCCCTTATCAGCAAGAAATCGTTGTAATTATTTGCTCACATACTCCCCCAATCACTTAGAATTATTTGAATAGAATGAGAAAATTGAATCTGAACATGAGCATAAAAATTAACAAAGACAAAATATACATTATTTTTATTGACCAATGGAAACCACCAACAATAATGTGTGAATTCATCAGCAAAAATCACATAATATCTATATCCATCAACCGAGATACTTGGAGAAGGACCCCGAAACATCACTATGGATAATGTGGAATGGTTTTACATACTTATGGGCATTGGGATGAAAATGAAGTTTATTGTTGCGATGTTGTGGTCGCACAAATTAATTACCTTAGCTTAAAACAAATCAGATAAGATAGCAGCGATCCCACGAGGATGATTTAGTTCAGATTTTCGTGCTATATGTTATGCAATTGGGGGGGTTGGAAGTTGTCTAGGATAGGCTGAAGCAAACTAAGTGAAAATTATATAAAACTGAAATTTATAAATAAAGCAAACTTTGGTTGCAAATCAACATCCACCTACAGAAATCAGAACTAATCATGGAAACGACACATCAATTTATATTCTGAATATTTTTCTCTTCTTAAAATTAGTTCATTAACGGATCTGCCGTATAACTTACCTTAACCATCAAATAACCACAGTGTCCGCACTAGTAATTTTATTCAATGGAAGCATTAAAATCTAGATAAATTGATCAATTAAGAAACATAATTGTCCGCAATATATGTTTAGTTTGATTGAATGTTATCCCTAAGATTAATAACATAGATCCGCTACAATTATTAACTTAGTTGCTTCATAAGTTCATATACCTCAACTCTGGTTTTGATATCAAACTTAGCAATCGATTGTCTACAATAATAACTTTGAGTCTGCTCTTAACAATTAAATAAACAATTATAGGAAAATAAGCATAGGAGAACAAACTTATTCATCATATAAACTGAAAAATTGAGGTAAAAATAGATCTCACAGTTCTTGAAATCTGAAGGTTTCCGTGTCCTTGCAACCAAGCAAAAGAGTCTAGCCTTGCATGTTTATTGAACAACTAAATAAAAAGATGGAAGAAAACATGATTTAGGGTTTGGAGGAGGAAGATTTGTGTTTTCTTTTATGCTGGCAGCCACTTCCTTGCTCATTTCCTCCTTTATATATGCTTAGAAACCCTAGTGTCTATTTTACAAAATAGTCCTTCCTTAAGTTGACAGAATTTAGTTGTCCCTTGTAAAATTCATATCACCTTCATATCACATCGTTGTGATCTGAAATTTGGAGCGTTTATAGGGCTTTGAGTCCTGAATCCCCTAAAATTGAGTTTGCAGCAATCAGATTTCTATAGCTTGAGATATTGAAGTTGGAATGGATAAAGGTCGATATCGGTAGATTGCAAGATTTGACTTTGAAGGCTACGATTTCCATGATCTTCCTTATTTTATTTATTTTTCCTTAGATTTCCATAAATTAATGGATGTTAGCTTTTGAATGTCACTGGAATCACTTCATTTCGATCTCTAGAGCTTCCACTCTGCACAAAACACCGACTGAAGGTCAAATCTGTCAATCAGCTCCAATTACCTCCTTTTTGCATCTTTCATCCAAAAATGCCTTCAGAACATAAAACAAAGAATATCAAGGCATTTTATACACAACACATATGCAAAACACTAGGCAAATATGGATGAAACTATCAAATAATATGGTCGCATCATTTACAAAACTTACCTTGAAGGCAACTAGGACACACAACAACAATGGAGTCTGTTGAGCATGAAATGTTTGTCTTTTGTAACATTGTGTGTATAATTTTATTTGATGGATGTCCTAACCTATGATGCTAGGTAGAGGACAACACTAACTGACCAAGAAATGACTGAGGTTGAAAATTGATCATGGATTGACCAACATGAGGAGAAAAATGAAGAGGATAGAGTCCATTACTGCAGTTCCCTTTGTAGTTTATCCTCCCTGTGGCTTTGTCCTGAATTCAAAAATGAAAGGCATCAAAAGTCAAATAACAATTGTTATCGAAGCAAATTCGATGGACCGATAACAAATTTTGAGTTAGTTTAGGAACATATAGCATTGGATTCAACTTAAGTGGTTTACTGGATGTATGGATGATGAAATTCCCAACATGTATTACTAATAAACCTTCACTATTTGTTGTTTGAACAGTGTGAGCTGTGGGATAAGGTGTGCTTAATTGCAAATTAGACAAATCACCAATCATGTGATTTGCAACACCATAATTCATAAGCCCAACTTGAGGAATCGAAGATGAGAATTGTTGAGATGACTAACAGGTAGTGTTCATAGCTGACATTGCAGGTTCTTCAGAGAATTGCTAAGTATGAAAGGCAATGTTCATAACTGACATTGTAGGGATTTGAGTGTGATGAGCTAGAGCTTGAGAGTGATTAGCAGCACGAACAAAATTTGGACCATTATCGTTATAAAAACAATACCATGTGGTATGATTGTTTTACCACAAATATTGCATTGAAACCTCGACTTTTGAATCCATAAAATGGAGCAGTATGTCCTTCAACGTTACATAATTGGCAAATAAGAGGAGTTGAAGCAGACGAAGGAGTGGGAGAAGTGCCAAGAACACCTGGAGATGTGAATGGCAACACATGTGTTTTGGCATGAAATTGTGATCTTTGTGAAAAGTGTCTCTGTGTTGGATTAAATTTACCTCTTCCTTTACTCCTATTAAATGGTCTATAACCACCATTACCATATGAATTATATCCATGAGAGCCACGATACGATTGAGAAAACGATGTGTTTGAGGTAGTGGGCTTAACAGCTGTATGCATTGCAGTAAGATAGGAAGGATTAATGTTCTCCACAATTCTTTCTTCAACAAGTAGTTGAGATTGAGAATCTTTTAGAGTAATAACACTCTCTCTTCCCTTAACAACACATCTGAATGTATTATATTTAAAAGGAAGACCATTCAATGCCAAAATGACAATGTCTTCACAAGCAAAATATACCCCTGCAACAGTCAAATAGTCTCTAGTTTCTTTTATTTTAAGAGGATATTGGCTTATAGTGTTTGTGCCTTTTCTAATGTTTTGTTGGTTTGATTTTATTTGAAAAATGCATGTCTTAGATACGGTAGAAAATTGGCCTTTTAGCCAAATCCAAAGATCTCTTGAGCTATTGCTACCAATCGCACAAAACATTACAACTGAAGATAATGTTGTAGTAATGAGTTTCATTACTACTCTATCATGCATTTCCCATATTAACACATCATCACATTCTATAGCAGAAAAAGAAGAATTCAAAGTATTTGTACCACATTCACTCGTAGAGGTAGAAGGAGGACACGAATGAGAGCCATCAACAAATGCAAAAGTTCCATTGCTTTCCAATAACAATTGCATTTGGAAGTGCTAGTTCAAGTAATAGGAATCATCCAATTTTACATTCATCGATGTTGAGATTGTTGAAATGAGATTTTTTATTGAAGATTATAGAATCTGAAGTTGTGCAGTAGTCACCATTGTAGAAGTCAAATGAGCTCTTAGATACCTTTTATCAAGCATTGAAATCGACACAAAGAAGGTTCAACAAAAAACGCAACAAATTGCAGAAACTGAAGGTTGGATCAATCAATTCATTTGCATGAGCACAATAACTCTAATACCATATTAGGATTTGTGATGATTTTTAGAGAATTAGAGGAATTGTAAGGAGGAAGAAGAGTATTCAAAGAATAGGAGAGAGAGAGAGGGAGAGGAGAATTTGAATTGTAATTCTATTTTCTATTATTCTTTTCTATTTTTAATGCGTATTGTGTGTTCAATCCTCCTTATTATACCCACAATCATCCTCTAAGATACACATGTTCATTTATCATTTATAATCTATCATTGCCCACATTGAATGGTGAGATTAATTTGTGTGAAACATGTTAACTTGGCAAACAATCAAGGCCACCATTTCCTAAGTGCAAGCATGGAGAGCCAACCAACAACTTCATCTTATCCACACTAACGTGTGTGGACCTATGAAGACAACCTCATTATGTGGTAACAAGTATTTCATTCTCTTTATTGATGATTATACTAGGATGTGTTGGGTGTATTTCATCAACTTTAAGAGTGAAGTATTTACAATCTTTTAAACATCCAAAACTTTAGTTGAAAATCAAAGTGACATACTAATTAAATGCTTAAGATCTGACAATGGTATTGAATATACCTCAAATCAGTTTCTTAAGTATTGCAACAACAAAGGTATTTTGCACTGGTACATTACACCATACACACCACAACAAAATGGTGTGTGATAGGAAGAATAGGATAGTAATGGAGATAACTAGATGTTTCTTACTTGAAAAGAAAATGTTAAACAAATTATGGGTAGAGGCAGTCAATACCTCTGTTTACTTGCTGAACAGACTTCCAACCAAAGCACTAGAGGACAAGACATCACATGAAGGTTGGAATGTTGTCAAACCTGTTATAGATCATCTTTGAATCTTTGACAACATCTACTATTATCATATAGTTGAGCTAAAGAGGAGCAAACTTGACAACAAAGCTCAAAAAGGTATTCTTGTGGGCTATGGAATAACAATCAAAGGATATAAAATCCTTTGCTTACAAACAAAGAAGGTTATTCTCGGTAGAGATGTGAAGATTGTTGAAGTAACCACACAGGATTGGGAAAATTAGAAAAATATGAATTTTGATCATCTATTCACCATTCAGCCTCAAGTGGAAGTTGATAAATCAATGGATGACCTTCCATTTAGAGGCACAAGATCCTTGGAAGACACTTACCAAAGATGCAACATGGCAATTCTTGAACCTATTAGCTACACTGAAGCCCAAATATCTCCAGCATGAAGAAGTGCAATGGAGGTAGAAATAGAGATGATGAACAAAAATGCAACATGGAAGCTAATTCAAAGGCCTAAGCATCGCAAGGTGATAGGTGTAAGATGGGTTTTTAAAACAAAACTCTATCCAAATGGGTCAATATACAAGCACAAGGCTAAATTGGTGGTAAAGGGCTATGCTCAACAATATGGTATGGACTACCTAGAGACCTTTTTTCCAATAGAAAGGTATGATATTATTGACTTCTCATTGCACTTGCATCACACAACTCTTAGCTGATTCACCAACTTGATGTAAAGTTTGCCTTTTTGAATGGATTTCTTGCTGAAGAAATTTTTGTAGAGCAACCCGATGGATATGTTGAAAAAGATAAAGAAGAATTGTGTATCTACTTAAGAAGGTCTTGTATGGGTTGAAACAAGCTCCCCGAGCTTGGTATGATAGAATGGACACACACCTGCTTCAACTTGGGTTCAACAGAAGACAAAATGAAGCAACTTTGTATGTGAAATCCTATGGTAACCAATCTTTAATTGTATCTATTTAGGTAGATGATATGCTCATCATAGGAAGTGAACTTGGAATGATTGAAGAGTTCAAAGATGGAATGAAGAAGATGTTTGAGATGTCTGATCTTGAATGATGAAGTACTTCCTTGGAATGGAAGTGATGCAATCTAGCCATGACATTTTTACATGCCGACAAAAGTATGCTTCAAACATCCTAAAAAGATTCAAAATGCAGGATTGTAAACAAGTGGGGATTCCTATGACAACAAGTATCAAGCTAAGCAAGGATGATGAGTTTGAAAAAGTGGATGAAAGTTTGTATAGAGGCTTAATTCGCAGCCTTCAATATCTCATAGCAAGCAGACTTAACATATTGTTTGTTGGGAGTATTCTTTCAAGGTTCATGCATTCTCTAAGTGACACTCATTTCATTGCAGTAAAAAGGATACTTATATACATCAATGGTACCATTAATCTTGGTATTTTTTGTCCAAGATCATCAGAAGGGCTATGGAACTAATTGGTTATACTAACAGTGATTGGGGAGGCTGTGTTGATGAATCAAGAAACACTTAAGGGTATCTATTTTCATTCAATTTAGGTTTTTTCACCTTGACTTTAAAGAAGCAAGAAACAACAACTCAGTCCATTGTAGAAGCAGAGTACATTATTGCTACCACTACCAAACAAAACAATTTGGTTGAAGAAAATGTTAAAAGATTTGGGACATGAACAAGTTGAAGCTACTAAAATCATATGTGGTAATAGTTTTGTAGTTTCAATTTCAAAGAATCTAGTCTTTCATGGACGTACAAAGCATATCAAAATCAAGTTTCATTCTATTAGAGAAGTTCAACAATCTAATGAAGTCATGCTGATTCATTGCTCTTCCGAAGAACAACTTGCAAATATATTTACCAAACCACTACCTAAAGAGAGATTCGAGACATTGAGACAAATGATTGGAATTTGTCATCAAAATGTCAAGGAGTGTTAGACAATTGACAATTTAAGTAGTGCTTCAGTTTGTTTAATTGTTTTTTAATCAAGCGTTGTCTGTTTTCTGTTCTTTCATTTTTGTTTTGATTTCATCAGAGTCAGTTCCTTGTTCTTTTGACGTTGTTGCTGAGTTAGTGGAAGCACATTGTCCAATAAAGTTAGTGGCTGATAACATGGGAAGTTTGTTAAGTTTTTCATGTATTTAACAACATGCAATCAATGAATTTTTTTTTGTCTTGATATTGACACACAGTACCTGGATCCTATTTGTGAATAGCTATGCCAGATATTCTTTTCTGGACCATTCCTATTGTATTTAATTAATAGATTACATCTAATCCATACAATTAATTTATATAATATATTTATATTATATTTATTTATATTTATATTTCACTTTTTATTCCATTTTATTTCAATAGAATCAAATTTCTAATTATTTAGAATTTATGAAGAAATGATTTTCTAATATCTAATATTATATCTAATATTATAATTTTTTTTATCAAATTACACTTAATTTTACATTTACTTTCATTTACAAATTACATACAAATTATAAGTTATAAGAAAGTTTGACACACTTTATCAAACACCTGATGTGTAGTTCGTGTTCTTCAATACCCAACACTGTTGTTCTTGATTGTGCATCCCTTCACCTACACAAGATATAGCAACACAAATTTCAACACATATTGCACACACAAAAGACCAATTTTAATGCATTTCAAGGCTTCTTGAGGATGATACAGCACCTAACGTAATGAATCGACTATCTACAATGCTTTGTCTTCCTTCCACATCCCCCAAACCTATGTGATTCATAGCATTAAGCATACAGGAGATCAAAATTTAACTCTGGGTATAGTGGTGAGAGTTTCTTACTAGTCCAATCAAGGTCTGGGCAAGATTTTAAGGATTACATTCATTGTTCTTCTTTCCACTCACAATCTCTAGTAACATGACCCCAAAACTAAACACATATGATTTGAACGAGAATTTTCCAAAGACTGCATACTCAAGTGACATATAGCTACTGCACAAGAAAAATGTGAAAGATTATCAGTTAATGTTATCATTCTTGATGAAAATCCATGCATGGTATTGTAAAAATCTATTTCTCTAGGTGAGTAAATATACATACAATGTTCCCACAACTCCTTTTGTCTTGTCCAGAGTCTGGTCGCTTTTGAATATTCTAGCAATCCCAAAATCTAAAATTTTTGGAGTCATCTTTGATCCAATAGAATGTTGTTGCATTTCAAGTCCATATTAATGATTCTCAACCTCGAGTCTTAGTGAAGATAAAGGATTCCACAAGTGATACCAACAATAATGTCAAACCTTTTTCTCTAATCCAAGAACAATGAAAGTGTTTGTGCAGAATAAATGAAACGTGACTAAGAGTTGACAAAAACTGAATCTCATTAGTAACTGTTTGTTACGGTTGACAAAATTGTTTTTGAAAATGTAGTACAAAATTTTTATCTTAGAAAAACAATCCAACAACAATGCAGCTTACCTTAGGTAGGGTGCACTAGGGGTGATGCATCTTCTCCTTGCACAACAAGTCCCCTTACCTAGACTCTCGCACACCAATATGTTCCTAATAACCTTAATACTAGGTGGCGATTCCTAATAATTATAGTCGTAATTTTTATGACTATAAAACACACCCCATTTTCACAGTGCGCCATTGTCCCCCCAATGTCAGGGGATGGCGGGGCGCGTAAAAAATCGTTGTCGCGATAACCACAATACTATTCATTTATTTATACCTACTTCTAAGCCTCTAACGATATTATTGTCTTTTTCTATTTTTTTTAAAACATTACATTTTGCGGAATATATACAACTCTAACTATTTCTTAATACCTAGAAACAAAAACAATCCAAGTGAGAAAAAAATAACAAAGAAAACTTAAATTACATATGTATATAGTATAACCCTGACCAACTTAAAATAATAATAATAAGAAGAAGACGAAGAAGAAAAAGAAGAAGAAAAAATTAATGTCATTAACAGTGTCTTTATTGATAAGTTAGAAATTAAGCGTATTTTGAACATAGAGTATACCCAACAAAATTTAATTATTGATTTTACCTATGTTGATCCTTTCTATTGTAAGTTTACTATTATTACAAATATACAATTGTTTAAGGTATATATAAATATAACATATGTTGAATAAGAACTAAAATTGATATTTAGAATTGTTATATATGTTAAGCTAAGAAAGAAAATAAGTTTGAGAGCTTTGATTAGGTATTCATGAGATCAAGATCAAAAACAATTTGAACTTGAAGAAGAGTTATTTTCAACTTGGAGAGATTGATGAAGGAGATTTTTATAAAATGCTTGAGCTTATGATAACAAATACAAATTTTAATTTTTCTAAGAGATTCTAGATGTCATGTTCCGTATAGGGTTTAATTTATGAAATCATCTAATTTTATTAAGGCCTCCAAACGAGTCATGTAAATTATTGTTTGAGAAATGCTATATTTTGAAGTTGATTTATATTTGTTTTCTATTTACTTATGATTTTTTTTTAATTTTAAACTTAGTTTTTTTAAAGTATTTTTCCTAATATATAAGTATTTTATAATAGCTTTGACGAGCGATATGCCCGCGCGATGCGCTGTTTTTTTTTTTTTACAAAATTGATTGATTTTATGTGTGTTGTATGTTGTTATTTTAAAATTTAATTAGCAAAATTATAATTGATAAAATCTGTTAGAAACGAGAATTTTTTTCCCATCAAAAAGTGATTGAATGTTGCTATCGTCAATTTTTTTTAATAAAATCTATTAAGAATTTTTTTTCTATGTAGAAAACTGATTGTAAAATTTATTGTTCATATTATTAGATTTAAATATTTTAGAATAATAATAAAAAGATCATATATATATATATATATATATATATATATATATATATATATATATATGAAAGTGCTGATATTAAATAAATATCAAAATATATAATTAGTTTCACATATTGATAAGGGGAAAAATATTACAAATAATAATTACTATTATTTTGAATTTATTATCTATAATAATAAGAAAATTTAAGACCTAATAATATTAATAGAAAAGCAATTAAAAAACTAAATAAATACATGAAAAAATAAAAAATTTGATTAGATTTAAAAAAAAATTATTTTAACTGAAAAAAAACACAAATAAAATCATTTTTGAAATGATCACGAACATAAATTACAATGTAAATATGAAAAACAAATAACCTCAATAACAGTGGAAATAATAAAAATTGATGAGACAATAATTATTGTTAGAGAAAAAATTCCATATTTTTTTAACTTTTATATTATTATAGTAAAAGTATTGCAGAAAAATGATATTAATTATTTTTTTCAAAACAACTTAGGTTATTTATATATAATAAAGCTCTAATGTTAAATAAATACTAAAATATATAATTAGTCTGATATATTTAAAAGAAAATAAAACTCTCAAATTTAGACAGAAATTACTTTTACAAAATTCAATATCTAACTATATTAACAGAAAATTAATATTATTATATTTAAAGAAATTACTTAACTCGAAGAGTAAAAAAAAAGAGAAATAATAACAAACCTTATTTCATTAAAATTTGGACATTAAATAGAAAAACTTAATAACATTGGAAATAAAAGAAAATTGGAAAGAAAAACGAAGAGCATATACATATAAACATGGGCAGAAATAGGAACTATGTAAGAAATATGTATAAAAAATAAAGGAATTAAAATAAAATCCAAGATTAAAATTATAAGGGATGAAATAAACAAAACACATATGTAATAAATTTAATTTAAAGGACAAAATTGAAATAAATCTAAATATTGAAATTAAATAATTTAAAATAAATCCAGAAATTAAAATAATTAGGACCGAAATGAAACTGAAATTAGTTATTTGAATATTAAATTTAATTGTAGATAACCTAGTTAAATTTGTCAATTTTTTTTTGTGAGTTTTTTCCCCCAGTAATGTTAGATCTGAATTATTATAAATAAAAATATTGTTATTTTTTTAAAGAAATAAACTTAAACAAAAGAGCATAGAATTAAAATTTGAAGCTAATTTTTTTTTTAATTTTATAAGATTTATTCATCATATTATTATATTAAATATATATAAGAATACTGATTGTTTTTTTAAGAACAAATCCTAGGTCATTTTTTTAGGCGATAATATTCTATAAATATCAAAACATATAATTAGTCTCACATACTTTAATTCATTGAATATATAATTAACTTGACATATTTTCAATAATTTATTAAATTTAAAGGACAAAATTGAAGTAAATCCAAACATTGGAATTAAATAATTTAACACAAAACCCAAAATTAAAAGATTTGGGACCGAAATGAAACTGAAATCCATAATTAACTTGCATAGAAGGATAAACTTGAAAGAAATCAAACTTTGATACCGAAAATATTAAGAATTTATACTTAATTTGCATAGAAGGATGAAATTGAAATCAATCAAAACGTTGATACCAAAAATATTAAGGATTCCAACCCAATCGCAAAATTAAAAGAATGGGGACCTAATAGAAATAACAATATATAATCAATTTCAATTGAAGGACGAAATTGAAACAAATCAAAACCTATATAATAGCAATAAGGGTCAGAAAAAAAATTACAACGTTTAGGGACGGAAATGAACTTTGACAAAAAACAGTTGCGCTGACGTCAGCTTGCGCAGGAGGAGAGAGAAATGGGGGGAAATTTCAAACGAACACTGCCACGTCTACGAACACCGTAACGTCACATGTGCCGCACCATGTGGTAGAGAATATGACTGAAAATCATTCTAGACACCGGTTGGGCGTTTTTGGAAGCCGGAGTAAGCCGCATGCGCTGTCCGAAATACGCATGGGCACGGAAACCGACGACGCATACAGAGACGCGCCAACAGTACATCGCCGATTTTTTTTTTTGCTAATTACCGGATCACCCCTCCCCGCAACTCCTGTTTTTTGTCCTTTTCGAGAGACAAAATGTTATTGCACTGTGCAAGTAATTATAAAAAATTAAAAAACCGGTCGGATGAATCGGGCCGTACCGAACTGAAAACGGTCAATTACTGTTGAGCCCCTTAAGCCGACGGTGTTTTTTGTCTTTTTCGAGGGGTTTTTTCGTTAATACACTATTCACAGACTAAAACAACATCCTGCCTACAATGCGAATGGGTCTTGAACTACAGTGAATGACAGACTTCTTTTAGGTTCTTTGTAATATTTAGTTTTGATTATTAAAAATATTAAGTAATAAAAATTTAAATTTAAATTTAAATTCTATCTTTCTTCGTGTTTATTGTCTTTTTTTTTTTTTTTTTTTTATTTTGTCTTTGTATATGCGTCTATAACCTCCTACATATTTCCAAAACTAGAGGACGCTGTAGTTTACAAGAAAATCTAGGTTGATATTTTAACAAAAACAAGTCATTGTCTTGATATTGTAGGTTGAAAAGAGGAACCCATTAGAAAGAAAGAGATTCCACGTTAAGCCAAATTGACCCGCACAATTTTTTATATATGATATGTCATATTTACTATCATATAACCAAAAAAATATACAAAATTAAATATAAACAAAACAAGAATGAAAATTGAGTCAAATTATTTACAAGCGCTTCAATGCTTCTAGACATCTATTGATTAAATAATTATTTAGACATTCAAATAATAGCAACATTCAGTAACTTTGATATACAAAAACATAACTCATTTGAGATGGAATTTACTGGCAATGATTTAACTAATTATATTTAATCAATAAAACATGCAAAAATAATTAATTAATTTACTATATTAAAAAACCTCAACACAGAACGCGGGAAAGTATAATCGCATTTCCAAAACTAGAGGACGGTGTGGTTTCCAAGAAAATCTAGATTGATATTGATATTTTAACAAAAACAAGTCATTGTCTTGATTTTGAAGGTTGAAAAGAGGAACCCATTAGTGGATCCCAAACAACCACTTTCGTCACGTAACTTCTCAGGAGACCCTAATTCTCCACAGAGTAAAATTGAACTCTTTTCCACAAGCCAAAGATCCAGTTTACTCCGTCATGGAGGCTGAGAAACTGTTCCTGTTTTTTTCTCTTATAATGCTCCGGTTCTCATGGTGTACATCCCAAGACTCCATAAAGACGAGCCAAGCCATTAAAGAAGGTGACCTTCTTATCTCCAAAGGAAATAATTTCGCACTGGGATTTTTCAGTCCAGGTACTTCTAGCAATAGATATCTTGGAATTTGGTACCATAAAGTGCCAGAGAAAACGGTGGTGTGGGTTGCAAACAGGAACGATCCAATCATTGGTTCTTCTGGATTTCTCTTTCTAAACCAATATGGAAACCTCGTTCTCTATGGTAACGACGACCAAAAGCTCCCAGTGTGGTCTACAAATGTTTCAGTGGAAGAAAATGATTCCTGTGAAGCTCAACTCTTGGATTCAGGAAATTTGATAATGGTCACGAAAAGAAGCAGAAGTATTATATGGCAAAGCTTCGATCATCCTGCAAACACACTGCTACCTGGAATGAAACTGGGACTCGATCGAAAATTGGGAATTGATCGGCTCCTAACTTCATGGAGATCAGCTGATGACCCTGGTACTGGGGACTTTTCACTTAGGATCAACCCAAATGGCTCACCACAACTCTTTTTCTATAATGGTAAAAAGGCAATTGTTAGATCTCCCCCTTGGCCATGGAGAAGTCAGATGGGCTTAGGCTTATACAAAAGCACTTTTGTAAATGATCAGGACGAAATATACTTTCTCTACACGGTTCCTGATGATTCTTATCTGCTAAGAATAATAGCGGATCATTCAGGACATGCAAAGGCGTTAACATGGCGACAAAGTGATGGTCAGTGGAAGGATTACTGGAAGACCCCTCAGTTTCAGTGCGACTACTATGGACTGTGTGGTGATGATAGTACGTGTGAACTTACCAATCATAATACATTTGGCTGTGCCTGTTTACCTGGGTTCGAGCCCAAGTACCCAGAGCAATGGTCTGCGAGAGATGGATCTGGTGGTTGTGTCAGGAAGCGCCTGCAGACGTCTTCGGTGTGCGATCATGGAGAGGGGTTTGTGAAGATGGAGAATTATAGTCTTCCAGACACTTCTTCAGCAGCTTGGGTGGACAAGAGCAAGAGTCGCGCAGCCTGTGAGTTGGAATGCAAGAGGAACTGTTCATGCTCTGCATACTCAATCATTGGAATTCCCGGAAAAGGGGATGCTTGTTTGACATGGTACAGGGAATTAGTAGACATTAGATATGAAAGGAGTGAAAGTTATGACCTTTATGTTCGTGTTGATGCATATGAATTAGGTACCTTTTTTCATTACAAATTTTCAATTATAAGAGCTTTTCAATGTTTTGCCACTGCTCTGGACTGTAGTTAATATGCTCCGTAATACATAAAGAAACCATTCTAGTTTTTCCTCTGCTGTTAATCTTTATTCTTTCCACTCTCATGCAGCTAAAAATACAAGAAAGTCAAATGGTTCTCATGAAAAAACGATGCTGGCAATTTTAGTACCATCAATTGCATCATTCTGGCTTCTCATAAGCCTATCTGCGTATTTGTGGCTCAAGAAGAGGGCAGAAAAAGGTACGACAAGACACTCTAATCTCTATTTGATATACTATTCTGCTTTTCTTGTGGGGAGAAGTTCACATTTGAAAAATAACCAGGTAATGAGCAGCAGGTACAGAACAATTCTATTGAATTGGAGTATTTCAAGCTCAGCACCATCACGGCGGCCACCAACAACTTCTCTCCAGCTAACAAACTCGGCCAAGGTGGTTTTGGCACGGTTTATAAGGTAGAGATTCTTATTGCAGCTAGCTAAAAACTGATGGCCTCTCAATACTACAGATTGTTTTCCTCTGATTTGAATAATTCTAATATCTAGGCTTGCCCTTGTTACATGATCTTAGGGTCTGCTAGCTAATGGACAGCAGGTTGCAGTAAAAAGATTATCTAGAAGTTCAGGACAAGGAACAGATGAATTTAAAAATGAAGTTATGGTAATTGCAAAGCTTCAACACAGAAATCTTGTGAAACTTCTGGGTTATTGCATTCAAAACGAGGAACAAATGTTAATCTATGAATACTTGCCCAACAAAAGCCTGGACTCGTTTCTTTTCGGTAGGGCCTCTCTGTCTATTTCCCTGCTTCACACTAATTGTCAACTTATAGATGTCTGAAAAATAATTTTCCTAACAGATGACACAAGAAGATTGTTATTGGATTGGAGAAAACGCTTTGATATTATTGTTGGAATAGCTCGTGGGATATTGTATCTTCACCAAGACTCCAGGTTGAGAATCATTCACAGGGATTTAAAATGTAGCAATATTCTACTGGATGCAGAGATGAATCCAAAAATATCAGATTTCGGAATGGCAAAAATATTTGAAGGCAACCAAACTGAAGATAGGACAAGGAGAGTTGTAGGAACATAGTAAGTATCTTTGACAAAGTACTGTCACTGATTATCAGGAATACTAAAACTTGAGATTCCTGTTTTTCTGTTGCAGTGGCTACATGTCGCCAGAATATGTTGTGTTTGGAAAATTTTCTGTAAAATCAGATGTTTTCAGTTTTGGGGTCATGTTGTTAGAGATTGTTAGTGGAAAGAAGAACAATAGGTTCTATCAACAGAATCCTCCCTTGACTTTGATTGGATATGTGAGTTATAAGATAGCCTTTTGTGCTCTTAGCTGAATTTTAAAGATTGTCTGCTGTGATTTCTTGTATGCTAATGATTTATATGAGCAACACAGGTGTGGGAATTATGGAGACAAGACAAAGCATTGGAGATAGTGGATCCATCAATGAATGAGTTATATAGTCCGCGTGAAGCTTTGAAATTCATACGAATTGGTCTCCTGTGCGTGCAAGAAGATGCCATGGACAGACCATCTATGTTGGCAGTTGATTTCATGTTGAGCAGTGAAACAGATATCCCTTGTCCAAAACAACCTGCATTCCAGTTTAGAGAATCTCATAATAATCCTGATATAGCATTGGCCGTAGAAGATGGACTTTGTTCTGTAAATGATGTAACAATTAGTGAAATTGGTTGTCGCTGAAGTTGTACGATATGAATAATTGACTAAGTTAAGTTTGAACTTGTCTTTTAATTGTTGCTGTTTTTATTTAATAATGTCCTGATTTTGAGGATTACACCAAACTGTGATAGGAACAGAAGTTTGCGATGACCACCGATAAATATGTTCAAGTAGCCATTCCTCAATTTGATGGTTAATATGACTACTGGGCTATGCGCATGGAGTATCTTCTTCGTTCAAAAGAGTACAGGGGTTTGATAGAAACAAGAGTCTCCTTAATAGCAGAAGATGGAATTGTGCTAACCGAGGCACAAAAACAACTCAAAATCAAAGATTTAAAGGTGAAGAACTATCTGTTTCAGGCCATTGGTCGTACTATCATAGAGACTATCCTTGATAAAGGAAGTGCTAAGAGCATATGGTACTCTACGAGGCAAAAATATCAAGGATCAACAATAGTTAAAAGAGCTCAATTACAAGCTTTAAGAATGGAATTTGAGTTGTTACAGATGAAGGAAGGGTAGAAAGTGGACGAGTACTTTGGTCGGACATTGACTATTTTAAGATGATGGAGCAGGTCATGATCATTGAGAAAATTTTGAGATCTATGACTTCCAGAGTTGACTATGTGGCATGTTTAGTAGAGGAGTCTAATGATTTGAGGCAACTTACCATAGATGAACTTCATAGTAGCCTCCTTGTTCATGAACAAAGGATGAATCGTCATTATCAACATGTTGAAAAAGTTCTAA
Source organism: Salix purpurea (assembly GCA_027405865.1). Lineage (NCBI taxonomy): Eukaryota > Viridiplantae > Streptophyta > Magnoliopsida > Malpighiales > Salicaceae > Salix > Salix purpurea. The sequence continues at coordinate 8,078,695 of JAOWLH010000020.1, read as the reverse complement.
ATGTTTCATATGAAGGAGGAAGAAGCATAGGTGGTCGTATTACATTTCAAGGTCATGGAAATGGTTGAGGGGGACATGTATTTAACATCGAGAACCCATTCCTAGAAAGAGTATGTGGAGAGCTACACAGCAACTGCAACTCATCCATACCTACATCTGTGGTCCCATTACACCTGAATCACCCAACCATAAGAGGTACATGCTTACATTTATAGATGATTACAACAAAAAGTGGTGGACCTATTTTTTGAATCTGAAATCAAAAACACTTGCAATGTTAAAAAAATTCAAAACCCTTTTAGAAAAAGAATTTGCAAATGTAATATGTTGTCTCCGATCTGATCGTGATGGGGAGTTTACCTCGCTTGATTTTAATGAGTACTGCAGTTCTAATAGTATTGTTAGACAACTCACAATCGCCTATACCCCACAACAAAATGGGGTTGCTGAGCGAAAGAATAAGACAATTATGAACATGGTACGTTGTATGTTGATAGAGAAGCTTATACTGAAAGACTTTTGGCCTGAAGCTATTAGCCTGTTCATTTGCTTAATCAATGCCCTACATTTGCTGTGAAAGACAAGATACTAGAGGAAGCATGGTTTGAGTTCAAGCCATTAGTGGAACACTTCAAAGTGTTCGGTTGCATTGGACATGTTCATATTCCTAACAAAAATTGGAAAAAACTTGATGATAAAAGCCTTCGATATGTCTTATTGGGTTTGAGTCAAGAATGTAAAGCCTATAGAATGTATGATATAGTGTCTACAAAAATTATTGTGAGCCGAGGTGTAGTGTTTGAAGAAGACAAGTGGGATTGGGGTACTAAGGACACTAGGAGTCCATTTCTTAAGTGGGGAAATGAAGATTTGCTCCTAGAATATAAAAATGAAGAAAGGCAACAGGTTGAAGATGATGCTACAAAAGCAGTACAGTAGATTGAAGATAGTGCTAGATCATCAAACAACAACATAGAAGCAGCACAACAAGTTAAAGACAATGCTAGACACAACACATAGTAGTGCATCAAATTGACAGTACTACTCACGACATTGATACAGGCTCAAGTTTATCATCAAGAAACAACGTTCCCAGTCCAGTTGAAGGATTATGCTAACCGACATGATTATGTAAGGGGTGTAGGGTTATCTGACTTTGATGAAATTAACTTAATGTTGTTTTCAGCCTCCAATGATCCAATATCCTTTGAAAAAGCTGCCAAGAGCCCAAAGTGGAGAGCAACAATGGATTTGGAAATCCAATCCATAGAGACGAATGGAACTTGGGAGCTAACGACACTTTCAAATAGAGCCAAACAAATTGGATTAAAATGGGTCTTCAAGACCAAACTAAATGAGAATGGGAAAGTGGATAAACTCAAAGTAAGGCTTGTAGCAAAAGGATTCTCACAGAAATTTGGAATCGATTATACCAAAGTCTTTGCACTTGTAGCTTGATGGGATACAATTTGAATGATCTTAGCTCTTGCTGCTTGCAGAGGTTGGGATGTGCATCAACTCGATGTGAAAAGTGCCTTTTTGCATGGGGAGCTGAACGAGGTAGTGTTTATTGAGTAACCACAAGGCTATGAAATAAAGGGAGCAAAAAACAATGTTTATAGACTCAAGAAAGCTCTATACAAACTCAAGCAAGCTCCTCGAGCATGGTACAACAAACTTGAGTCCTACTTCATTAAGGAAGGTTTTGAAAGATGTCCGAGTGAACATATGCTATTTACAAAGACAATAGAAGGGAAATGTCTTTTTATAAGTGTATACGTTGATGATCTTATTTTTACAAGGAATAATGTTGCAATGTTTGAAAGGTTCAAGAACTCTGTGAAACAAGAGTTTGACATGTCTAATCTTGGAAGAATGAAGTATTTTCTTGGTGTAGAAGTTGTGCAACATAGTGGAGGGATCTTCATTAATGAAAGAAAATATGTCAATGAGGTGCTTGAAAGATTTGGCATGATAGAGTGCAATCCTATCAAAAATCCAATTATACTAGGTTTCAAACTTGTAAAAGAAGAAGGCGGGGTAAATGTTGGATGCAATGATATACAAGAAAATGGTGGGCAACCTCATATATTAGATGGCCACCAGACTAGACTTAGTGTTTGTGGTAAGTTTGATCAACAAATTCATGGAAAGGCCAACTGAGCTACACCAACAAGCTCTAAAGAGAGTTCTTCGCTACATAAAAGGGACTATTGAGTTGGGAATCTCTTATAAGAGAGGTGAAGAAGAGAAATTGGTAGCCTACTTGGACAACGACTACGCGGGAGATACTGAAGATCAAAAAAGCACATCAGGATACCTATTCTTTCTCAAATCAGGAGCTGTAGAATGGTCTTAAAAGAAACAATCAGTAGTCACTCTTTCCACTACTGAAGCTGAGCTCATAGCTACCACCTCTTGCGCATGTCAAAGTATATGGATGCATAGGATTCTTGATGAGTTTGGTCTTGAACAAAGTAAATGCACCGATATATTCTATGATAACAACTCTACTATTAAATTATCAAAAAATCCTATTATGCATGGAAGAAGCAAGCACATTGATATTAGATTTTATTTTCTTCTTGATTTAACTATTGATGGAATTGTTAAGCTAGAGTATTGTGGTTCTAAAGATCAGCTAACAGACATTATGACTAAGCCTTTGATGCATGAGGTGTTCAAAAGATTAAGAGAACTGCTTGGAGTTTGCATGGCACCAAATATAAATTGACTGCAAATTGCAAGTCAGTTTAAGGGAGAGTTTGTTGAGTTTTTTTGTTGACTAAGTTCAGTTTCAACTAGTCGTTTAGTTGTTTTTTAGTTAATAATGTCATGATTTTATGGGCACTTCAGTTTAGATTTGATTCCCTTGTAACCAAATGACCACGTCTTTAGTAGCTTTGTTATATTTCTGTATTCTAAAGGCTGCTATAAAGTCTTGGTTCTTTAACTGCAATAAAGTGAGTCTTGCGGCTTTTAACATTCATTGTGCAACTAAGAGCTTACGAAATTCCCCTAAAAGCCTTGAAATGCATGATGTCATGGACAGACCATCCATGTTAGCAGTTGCTTCCATGTTTAGTGAAACAAAAATTCCTTCTAATGAACAACTTGCATTCCTTTTCAGAGAATCTGGTGAAAACCTGTCATAGCAGTAGAAGTAAAAGACAGACCACCTTCTCACATTTTCCGCAATTATGAATCGCTGAAGTTGTATGATTTGAATAAATGGTCGTCAGGCATTCCATTAGAGTTTTGATTAAATGGCAAGATTTTCCCTTCCTTATTGGATTCATTCTAAATATTAATGGCTTTCTACGAACTCATTGCTAAGAAGAAAGAAATTTACTTCCAGCACATTAAAAGTTGAAAGCAAAGCTGTAGTCATTTCAGACAATGGACAACAGCTTTATGAGAATTTACTTCTCTTTGCAGCAGGAGAGTTGTCATCCTCTATTTCTAGTGCAACCTGTTCGAGGCTATGTTCAAACTCAGTACAGATTGTATTAGTTTAAAATAAAGAAAGAGAGGTTTAATAGGAAATGACAACAATGACCTTTGAAGAGTCAGTTCTAGGTATAAATATATGAAGCACATTTTAGTACATGAACAAAGAGTTGATAAATATAAATTGGAGGGAAAAAAAAGATCTAAAAATAGAGAGAAAGAACCACCAGGAGAGAAAGAGAAAGGTGAAGAGAATTCCAGGAAAAATAAGTTGTTAAGATAAGGTTTATGTTTTCATACGTTTAAGGGTGGTTATTAATGAAGATTTTGTTGAAGATTACAGTTTTAAAGATTATGTTTAGGTATTAATTGATTATTAATTGTTATGTGTAATCATTTAAATGGTTGAATTTTAGATGATAATGCTAGGAATAATGGTTTTAAGATTAACTAATTTAATTGATGTGGTGAGTGTAAAATATTGAAAAATTGTGAAAAACCTTGCCTCAAAACTGGACCGTATGTTATCATTCTTGATAAAATTTCTATTATGTTCCCTAGATGGAATTGTAGTTTTTCACCTTAAGACTATAATTTCCAATTTACAAAAATAATTTTTCATAATTTTTTAATATTTTTACACCCAACACATCAATTAAACTAATTAATTTCAACTTCATTATTTCTAACAAAATCATATACAATTAAATCATTATTCATAATAATTAATCCATAATATTTCAATCATTTCATTAATCTAATCCAAAAAAAAATCTTCAAAACTCTAATCTTTAACATAATAGAAAATCAAAGCGTTGGGTAATGTTTATGTCTTAATATGTATAAATATTGTTATTAGTTAAGATTTGGAATTTATTGAAGATTAGGGTTTGAATATTTTGTTTTGGGTTTGATTAATGAATTAATTGAGATGTTAAACATTAAATGCATTGGGTAATAGTTTAATTGCTTAAATTGTAGATGATTTTGAGGTTAATTGATGTGTTAGGTGTAAAATAATATTGGGGATTGTGAAAAAAGCTTTTCTAGAAATATGGACAGTAGGCTGGAGGTCGAAGATGATGGACTTTCAGTTTGGTCTCTTATTTTGTGAAATTATAGTTTAGTCCCTGAACTTTGGAAAATATACAATTTGGTCCCTGGAGTGAAATTTGAGATTGTGGACAGATTTGAGGATGAATAATGGGAAATTTTTTAGAATATTAATGAATTTATGATATTTTCAATTTAGTCCCTCAATTTGACAGTAAAAAATTGAGAAAATTACAGAATGACCACTAGCTGAAATATTATTTATACTAGTTTTCAGATTGGTTTAGTTAATAATAGAGGCTTATTTGGTGAATTGTTATCAATTTTATTAATGGTTTATCTTGAATTAAATTTCAAGAGAAACCGTTAAATTTTAAGGTTTTGAGAAAAAAATGATAGTTTGATTCAAAAACATATAGGATTATGAGGTAAACTCCTAGATAAGTTTATATAATAGAGTTTCCTTCTATTTAGTTATTTTTTAGTGTGTCTTCTTTTGTATTCAAATAATTCTAATATTTTACCCGCGAGATGTTGGTAGGATTTTCTTCGATATTTTCTTTTGAATTATGTTTGCTTTTGAGACATGTGAATGAATAATTTTTAATATACATGAGGAATATTATAAATATGTATGAATTGCTAATATGAATATTAGATTATATTTATTTATAATATGTACATTGATTATCATTTTTGTTATGATAAAGCATAATCAATTATTGATATGAGCAAATATATACTTGTGAATTTATAGCTCCTCATTTTATTGATTTTATAAGTTGAGCCTTGAGATATGAATATGTTTGTTTGATTATAATATAAACCTAGGGTATGCCAGTCAGAATACCCATGCTAATAGGGCAGTGTTAGTCTTTGTACACATCGTATCTGAAACCTTAGTTGGTCAAAGGAGTTACTGACCTGTGTGGACTAATCATCCCACAGTACGGAGCCTCATGCTCATTGTATTTTGATTTTCCGACAAGCTTTACCTTATAATATTCTTGTTATGACCTATTTGAGAAACATTTTTGTAATAACTTAAAGGTGTATTCATAAATATATTTCTCATTGTTATATTATCTTGTATATGTATATTAAATGGTATCTACTCATTAAGTTGTTGAACTCACTCTCTCATTATTTATCATTTTCAGGCTTGTAGCTTGTTAACAGGTAATTTTTGTTGTACTTCAGAACCAACAGTTTTGGTTGTAACCTATTCTTTATGTCTAATTAGTGCTCCACAATTATAACACTTTGTATTTAACTCTTATACTAAGACAATCAAATTATATTTTAAAATTAATTTTGTTATTAACGTTGTGATGAACTCTAATTAACTTATTTAAAGGTTAAATTTGTATGTAAGTTTGAGTCTGCATAAATATGGAACCTTGGAGAGGGAACACGTCAATGTGCCGGTTATGGATCCAAGAATTGGGTTGTGACATAGTCTTTCCTTCTTTTCCCTTCTTTTTTTCTTTGCCTTTCACGGTTCTTTCACTCAAAATTCATCTCTCTCTCTCTCTCCTTCTCTTCCTCTTCTTATTTATATTTATCAAGTTTTATTAAATTACCACAATATTATTCATTCATTTATACCTACTTCTAAGCCTCTAAGGATATGATTGTCTTTTTCTATTTTTTTAAGCATCACATTTTGCGGAATATATACAACTTGAATTATTTCATAATACCTAGAACCAAATTCTAAAGAACTTAGAAACAAAAACGATCCAAGTAAGAAAAAATAACAAAGAAAACTTAAATTACATATGTTTATAGTATAACCTAGACAAATTTATAGTAATAATAATGATAACAACAACAACAACAATAATAGCAACAAGAGCAATAATATCATTAACGATGTCTTTATTGATATGTTAGAAATTAAGTGCATTTAGAACATACAATATGCCGAACAAAATTTATTTATTGATTATAGCTATGTTGATCGTTTGTACAAATTATAAGTTTACTACTGTCACAAAAGTACAATTGTTCAAGGTTTATATAGATATAACATATGTTAAATAAGAACTAAAACTGATTTATAGAATTGTCATATTAAGCTAACAAAGAAAATGAGTTCGAGAGCTTTGATTAGGTATTCACGAGATCAAGATCATAAACAATTTGAACCTGAAGAGAAGTTATTTTCAACATGGAGGGATTGATGAAGGAGGTTTTTATTAAATGTATGATAATGGGCATAACTATTTACACAAATCTAATTTTTTTCTAAGAGATTTTAGAGGTTATGTTCTATATAGGGTTTGATCTATGAAGTCATCTAATTTCATTGAGGCCTCCAAACATGTCCTATAAATTATTGTTTGGGAAATGCTATATTTTGAAGTTGATTTAGATTTCTCTCTCTTTACTTTAGAGTTTTTTTTTTTTTATTAATTTTAAACTTTGTTTGAGGTATTTGTCCTAATATATAAGCATTTTATAATAGCTTTAATATTTGGTTTTGATAACAAAATATTAAGTAATAAAAATAAAAATAAAAATTCTATCTTTCTGCGTGTTTATTGTCTTTTTTTTTCTTATGTTGTTTTTGTATGCGTCTATGAGCTCGTGTCACCAGGGGTTTAGTCGAGCGGCAAAGGCCTTGGCTGTTTCGCTAAAAAAGCGGAAGGTCAGGGTTCGAGCTTCGAAGGCTAACCGTAAGGTCCCCTGTAAGAGCCTGGGACAGCCGGAGGTTTACGCATGCCCTGAGCCCACAAAGTACGCTTTCCGGGTCATGTGGTTCCACCGTTCCAATATGGATATCCAAAAAAAAGTCTATGACCTCGTAGATATTTCCAAAACTAGAGGAGGACGGTGTGGCTTACAAGAAAATCTAGGTTGATATTTTAACAAAAACAAGTCATTGTCTTGATTTTGAAGGTTGAAAAGAGGAACCCATTAGAGAGAAAGAGATTCCACGTTAAGCGGAGTGGCTCCCAAAATAATCATTTTCGTCACGTAACTTCTCAGGAGACCCTAATTCTCCACAGAGCAAAATTTAACTCTTTTCCACAAGCCAAAGATCCAGTTTACTCCGTCATGGAGGCTGAAAAACTGTTCCTGCTTTTTTCTCTTCTAATGCTCCAATTCTCATGCTGTACATCCCAAGACTCCATAAAGACGAGCCAAGCCATTAAAGAAGGTGACCTTCTTATCTCCAAAGAAAATAATTTCGCACTGGGATTTTTCAGTCCAGGTAGTTCTAGCAATAGATATCTTGGAATTTGGTACCATAAAGTGCCAGAGAGAACGGTGGTGTGGGTTGCAAACAGGAACGATCCAATCATTGGTTCTTCTGGATTTCTCTTTCTAAACCAAGATGGAAACCTCGTTCTCTATGCTAACGATGACCAAAAGCTCCCAGTGTGGTCTACAAATGTTTCAGTGGAAGAAAATGATTCCTGTGAAGCTCAACTCTTGGATTCAGGAAATTTGATAATGGTCACGAAAAGAAGCAGAAGTATTATATGGCAAAGCTTCGATCATCCTACAAACACCCTGCTACCTGGAATGAAACTGGGGCTCGATCGAAAATTAGGAATTGATCGGTTCCTAACATCATGGAGATCAGCTGATGACCCTGGGATTGGGGACTTTTCAGGTAGGATCAACCCAAATGGCTCACCCCAATTCTTTTTCTATAATGGAAAAAAGCCAATTATGAGAGGTAACCCTTGGCCATGGAGAAGTCAGATGGGCTTCTACAAATGCTTTTTTGTAAATGATCCGGACGAAATATACTTTCTCTACACAGTTCCTGATGATTCTTATCTGCTAAGATTAATAGTGGATCATTCAGGACTTGCGAAGGCTTTAACATGGCGACAAAGTGATGGTCAGTGGAAGGATTACTGGAATACCCCTCAGTTTCAGTGCGACTATTATGGACATTGCGGTGCTTATAGTACGTGTGAACTTGCCAATCTAAATGAATTTGTATGTGCCTGTTTACCTGGGTACGAACCCAAGTACCCAGAGCAATGGTCTGCGAGAGATGGATCTGGTGGTTGTGTCAGGAAGCGCCTGCAGACGTCTTCGGTTTGCGATCACGGAGAAGGGTTTGTGAAGATAGAGAATTACTGTCTTCCGGATACTTCTAATGCAGCTTGGGTGGACAAGATTAAGAGTCGAGCAGCCTGTGAGCTGGAATGCAAGAGGAATTGTTCATGCTCTGCATACTCAATCATTGGAATTCCCGGAAAAGGGGATGCTTGTTTGGCATGGTACAGGGAATTAGTAGACATTAGATATGAAAGGAGTGAAAGTTATGATCTCTATGTTCGTGTTGATGCATATGAATTAGGTACCTTTTTTCAATTACAAATTTCATAAAATTTTCATTGCAAATTGCTATTTATAAGAGCTTTTCTATGTTTTGCTATAGGCTGTATTTGTATTGGTTAGACATATCAGTTACTCTGCCGTATGTATTGTCATGTTTCCATTTGCGGATAATGTTTTTTTAAGGACTTAATCTTTATTCTTTTCACTCTCATGCAGCTGATAATAAAAGGCAGCCAGATGGCTCTACTGGAAAAACGACGCTGGCCATTTTAGCATCATCATTTGCTTTATTGTGGTTTCTCATTAGCCTATATTCTTATTTGTGGCTCAAGAAGAGGGCAAAAAAGGGTTAGATATCACTCTCTAATCTCTATTTGAAATGTCTAACCAAGTCATGCTCTGGTTGTGGGGAGTTCACTTTTTGTTTCATGATTTTTGAAAAAAACAATCAGGTACTGAACTGCTGGTAAACAGCAATTCTACAGAGCTGGGATATTTCAAGCTCTTCACCATAACAGCGGCCACTAACAACTTCTCTCCATCCAACACACTCGGGCAAGGCAGTTTTGGCACGGTTTATAAGGTAGAATTTCTTAAAAGCAAATGGCTTCTAATAGTACAGATTTTTTTCTCTCTAATTTTAGTTTAGAGGCTTAATCTTCTAACATGATTTTAGGGTCTGCTAGCTAATGGACAGCAGGTTGCAGTAAAAAGGTTATCTAGAAGTTCAGGACAAGGAACAGAAGAATTTAAAAATGAAGTTATGGTAATTGCAAAGCTTCAACACAGAAATCTCGTGAAACTTCTTGGTTATTGCATTCAGAATGAAGAAAAAATGTTAATCTATGAATACTTGCCGAACAAAAGCCTCGACTGGTTTCTTTTCGGTAAGATCTCTCTGGATTTATTTCCCTGCTTCACTAATTTTCAAATCATAGCTGGCTGAAAAGTAATTTTCTTAACAGATGAAACAAGAAGATTGTTATTGGATTGGCGAAAACGCTTTGGTATTATTGCTGGAATAGCTCGTGGGATTTTGTATCTTCACCAAGACTCCAGGTTGAGAATCATTCACAGGGATTTAAAATGTAGCAATATTCTACTGGATGCAGAGATGAATCCAAAAATATCAGATTTCGGAATGGCAAAAATATTTGAAGGCAGCCAAACTGAAGATAGGACAAGGAGAGTTGTAGGAACATAGTAAGTACCTTTGCATAAAACAAAGTGCTATGATTGATTATCAGGAATCCTAAAACTTAAGATTCTTGTTTTTCTGCTGCAGTGGTTATATGTCGCCAGAATATGTTGTGTTTGGAAACTTTTCTGTAAAATCAGATGTTTTCAGTTTTGGGGTCATGCTGTTAGAGATTGTCAGTGGCAAGAAGAACAATAGATTTTATCAACAGAATCCTCCCTTGACCTTGATTGGATATGTGAGTTATAAAGAGCTTTTTGAGCTTTTAGCTGAATTTAAAGATTGTCTGCTCTGATTTCTTGTATGCTAATGATTTATATGAACAACGCAGGTGTGGGAATTATGGAAACAAGACAAAGCATTGGAGATAGTTGACCCATCACTTAAGGAGTTGTATCATCCGCGTGAAGCTTTGAAATGCATACGGATTGGTCTGCTGTGCGTGGAAGAAAATGCCATGAACAGACCATCTATGTTGGCAGTAGTTTTTATGCTGAGTAGTGAAACAGAGATCCCTTCTCCAAAACAACCTGCATTCCAGTTTAGAGAATCTCATATCAATCCTGATGTAGCATTAGCCGTAGAAGATGGACTGTGTTCTGTAAATGAGGTCACAATTAGTGAGATTGCTAGTCGCTGAAGGTGCACTGTCTGAATAATTTCTAATATGACGTTGCATTAATATTGTATAATTGCCCCTGGACTCTCCATAGCCATGAGCATGTTCACCAATAAGGTTCTTGAAGTTTGCAGAGAGAATTGTTGTGAGTTGCTGGGGTAAATGAGTAGTCCCCAGTTCCCTGGTCATCTGTGTCACAAATACAGAATTTCTGTGTATTTTTCTTTTCTATTCAAATGAGGATCTCATCCTCTAAATACATGTGCAAAACAGTCTACAATTAATATAATATTTTGCTGTTACAGTAAGCAATTAAGTCTATATTCTGCTGTTACAATTTACTTTCCATTTATCATGATGTTTGTAACTGCTGTGATATCTTTCCATATATACATTATTGACATCCCCCCTCAAATTGATGTTGGTCGATCAAGAAGCATCAATTTGTCAATCATCAGTTGGTGTCGTGGCCGAGGTAAAGCCTTCATAAAGACATCAACAGTCTGATGTTCGGTGGAAATATAGGGTAGTGTAAGAACTTTATGATCAAGAGCTTCACGAATATAGTGACCATCAACTTCAATATGTTTGGTGCGTTCATGAAACACAGGATTAGAAGCAATCTGAATAGCACTTGTGTTATCAGCATGAAACGGTGTAGGACGGTGCTAAGTAAAACCAAGTTCGTGTAACAAACCTCGGAGCCATACAATTTCAGAACATGTGGCGGACATAGCGCGATACTCAGATTCTGTGGAAGATTTTGAGATACAATCTTGCTTTTTGCTTTTCCATGAAATTAAAGCATTTCCAAGAAACATACACCATCCCGTAACAGACCGACGGGTATCCATACATCCTGCCCAATCTGCATCACTATAACCAGTTAATTGTAATGAGGTGTCACCAGGAAAAAATATCCCTCTCCCACATGTGCCCTTAAGATAACGAATAATTCTTTTGACAAAAACTAGATGAGGTTGCCGAGGAGTCTGTAAAAATTGACTTACTTGTTGTACTGCAAAAGAAGTGTTTGGCCGAGTAATAGTTAAATAATTCAAACTACCCACCAATTGCCTATATATGGAAGGATCAGGCAATAAATCTCCATCATTCTGAAAAAGTTTTAAATTAATCTCAAGAGGTGTAAGAACACTATTTCCTAATTCCAGACAGGCCAAAAGTAGTATTTCTTGGGTATATTTGTGCTGATGTAAAAATATTCTGTTAGACATAGAGTGCACCTGTAGGCCAAGAAAATAATGAAGTTCTCCAAGATCCTTCATATGGAATGCAGTGTTAAGAAAACATTGTAAATTCTCAATGAGTGGAATATCAGATCCTGTAATAATAATATCATTCACATATACCAGGAGAGCAATAATACCATTAACAGTTCGCTGGAGAAACAAAGAGGAATCATATTGACTCTGAATAAATTGAAGATCCAACAGAGTAGTATGAAACTTTTCAAACCATGCCCGGGGTGCTTGTTTTAGACCATACAAGGAACGTTTTAACCACCAAACTTTATCGGATGGGTGAGTAAACATACCAGGGGGAGGATTCATATAGATCTCTTCTTTCAAATCATCATGTAAAAATGCATTTTTTACATCCATTTGACGAATTGACCATATCTTGGAAGCAACAATTGCCAAAATAGTGCGTATGGTGATCATTTTAGCGAAAAGTGCAAGTATCTCTTCATAATCAATACCATATGCTTGACAATTTCCAAGAGCAACTAACCGTGGTTTATACCGCTCCACAGACCCATCAGGTTTTAATTTGACATTGTATACCCATTTGCATCTAATAGGTTTGGTTCCACAAGGACAAGAGACAATATCCTATGTGTGATTATCCTAAAGAGCTTGAAGTTCTTCTTTCATGGCTTGTGCCCAAAAGTCTTGGGTAGAAGCCTGCACATAAGTCATGGGTACAACAATACTATCAATAGTAGTAGCTGAGTATCCGTAGCTGTCCGGGGTTCGTGAAATCCGAGATGATCGTCTTGGTTGATGATGAAGATCAGATGTCAATTCTATGTTCAGAAGGGGCAAAGTGGAACATCTTTGATATACAATTCCTGGCTTAAAACGTTCAAAGTGAGAAGATGGATAATCATCATCAAATATGGGAAGTTGGATAGAGTTGGATTGTGTAGAGGAACAAGACGGAAAAAAAAATTTGATTCTCAAAGAAAATAACATTTAGAGAGATACGAATTCTATGAGCATTTTTGTCATCACACACAAACCCTTTATGAGAATTACTGTATCTTAGAAAAGCACAGCGAGCAGTTTGGGCTGTAAGTTTATTACGTTCAGTAAATGGTAAGTGTACAAAACAAACACACCCAAAGACATGGAGAGAATCATACTCAGGAATAACACCAAATAAAATAGAGTATGGAGATTCAAATTTTAGAACTTGGGAAGGAAAACGATTAATTAGATGAACGGCTGTTGACAGTGCTTCTACCCAAAAATGTGTAGGTATTGAAGAGTCAATTAATAAGGTACGAACAATATCTAAAAGATGACGATTCTTATGCTCGGCAACTCCATTTTGTTGAGGAGTGTAAGGACAAGATCGTTGAGAAAGAATCCCTTTGATTTTGAGATACTCCTGAAATTCTTTAGACATATATTCCCCCCCAGAGTCAGAACGTAGAATTTTAATATGAGTAGAAAATTGATTTTCAATAAACACAACGAAAGCCTGAAATGTTGAGAGTACCTCAGATTTAGATTGGAGAAAATATATCCAAGTGAAATGACTAAATCATCAATAAACATGACAAAATATTTATACTGAGCATGAGAGAGAACAAGACTTACTCCCCATACATCAGTATGAATAATATCAAAACATTTAGAAGCTCGACTGCCATGTGAAGGAAATGAGAATGATTTTCTTTTTCCTAATTTGCAAGAACTACAATCCAAAAATTCTGTTGAACAAGAATTTTTATTCCCCAAATATCCATGTCTCATAAGATGAGTCAATACAATAGAATTGGGATGCCCCAATTTCTTATGCCAAAATTGATGATTATTAATGACAGTAGAATAAGCACAGGAATTTATACTAGAAAATTGTATTGGAAATAAATGTCCCACTTTAGGACCCTTTGCGATCACCTTCCCCGACACTTGATCCTGCACACAACAACCATTATGATTAAATCGAATTTCACAATTGTTTTCCACCATTTGCCCAACAGAGAGTAAATTTGCAGATAATTTTGGTGACACAAAAATATCTTTAAAATTCGAACCCAAATCACCAATTGACAAAATCGACAAATTATCACCATTTGCTACCTGTATATGCTAATTACCCATATACTTTTGCACATTACACAACTCATATTAACTGTTTGTCATATGATTTGATGATGTCGAATCCATTAGCCAAGTTTTATCATTTGTCGAAACCACATCTAAATTAAATTCAGATTGCTTTCCTTTAAACCCAACTGCCAAATCATGATTTCTATTATTTGTCGAAACCCTAGACTTAAATTCGTTCTTCATACCTTGGAATCCAAATGCAAAGAGAGCAGAGACGATCATCTGCTACATCTGCTCCACCATCTCCGGCGTGAGGGTTGTCGATGAAGAGCCCATCGTCGACGATGATTCTAGTGTCGACGATGAGATAGCTGCGGCAGCCATGGAAGCAGTGGTCATCGGCATCCCTAGCCCTTGTCGATTCTGTGGTCGTACACGGCAATCCTTGATAACATGTCCCTCTTTCTTGCAATAATTGCAGAACTTCTTGCTGTAATTTCGGGCAATATGCCCATTTTCTTTGCAATTAAAACACTGCAAACCCACTCCTCTCTGTCGTCCCTTTCCCTAAGCCATGTATGCCATGTTCACCATTTCTGTAGCAGTCGGCTGAGTCAACTCGTGCTGAGTGGCGAGTCGTTGTTCTTCCTGTAATATCTCTCCCAAACAATCATCCAATGAAGGTACTGGGTTTCGATTAATCAAGCTAGATCTCACAGCCTCAAATTCTGGCCGGAGCTTCATCAAGAATTGGTCTCTCTGCTCTCGGCATGAACAAGGTGCAGTGCCTTTAAGCTTTCCTTCGGTACTTTAGAATAGATTATACCAGTGTATTCACTCCACAAATTCATGAATCCGGCATAAAAATGTTCAATTGAGAGATTACCTTGTTTGTAGTTAGCAATACTCAATTCAAGTTGAAATTTTTGAGCCGAATTATTCTGAAATAAATGCGTCGGAGGTAGTCCCAAATCTCCTTCCCTGTGTCAAATTGATGTAGAACAAGTTGCGGAATCATACATGCTGAAGAGGGATCATCCGAAATTCAAAGGCAACTGAATTTCGGCAACCGGGTCATCGAAGTCGGAATAACGCGAAACTCACCCAGTCAATGCGTTTCGTCGTTTGCGGAAGAAACCAGTAGCTTTGCTGCTGACCTCGACCCAATTTTGGCCAAATTCCATCGTTTCGGCCCCGAAATCGTCATTTTTGCCATTTTCGGAAAGTTTCATTTTCGCAATTACTTTTGATTTAAGAGTCCGAATTGACTTTGGTCAATTGGTACTCTCTTAGAATTCATAGCTCTTTCATATTCTGCATTTATCTCAAATTTGCCATTTATGGCAAATTTAATGTTTTATGTCATTTCCTTTTCTGTATTGAATTAGGCTAGGGTTTTATCTTTAAGTATCCCTTGTAAACCCTGCAGCCGACTTATCTTCCATTTTATTGAATAAACTTTGAGTTTGATTGAGATTTAATCTCGTTTTCTTTAATTTTACGGAATATTGACGTTGGTCGTATTCCTTTGTGATTTTCTGCTGCGTCACAAATGATCTGAGATTGTTAATCATATGGGGTTCAACAGACCCCAGAATCCATGAAACATTTTGGCATCCTTGGTAGTCCAAGCAGTTAGCTCTTGTGAATCGGTTGGAACCTTTGTAGTTCCATCAAGATGCCCCCATAATTCCTTTCCTTTTACAAACATCCAAAATTGAAACTCTCAACTGACATAATTTTTGCCATTGAATCGTGTAAGAAAAGTCTCTCTAGACATCTTTAAAATCTAAAAAAAACATCGAAGAAAAGGTTGACAATTCGGTTCAGAATTGAAGCTCTGATACCATGTCGCAAATACAAAATTTCTGTGTATTTTTCTTTTCTATTCAAAGGAGGATGTTATCCTCTAAATACATGTACAAAACAGTCTACAATTAATGTAATATTTTGCTGTTACAATAAGCAATTAAGTCTATATTCTGCTGTTACGATTTAATTTCCATTTATCATGATTGTAACTGCTGTGATATCTTTCCATATATACATTATTGAAAATCTGCTGATCTCCATGATGTCAGGAACAGTTCCTGACGTGTTTTCCACACAATCCAGAATGGTATCCGTAGGAAAATTGAAACTTTTCCACACAATCCCCTTGTTTTTATCCTGGACCAGAACAAGATTTCCTGAGTCCAAGAGTTGAGCTTCACAAGTATCTCCAAGAAAACAATTTTCTGACAATACTAGAAACCTTTGGTGAGAGTCACCATAGAGAAAAAGGTTTCCATGTTTCTTGAAGAAGAGAAACCCTGAGGACCCATTGATTGGGTTCCCTCTGTTGATTGTTAAGCTGCTTACGTGGACACAAAGCAAACTCAACAGAAGTGGAAGAAGGCTGCAGCAGAGTTGAGTAAACAGAGAACTGTATTGTAATGTGTTTCTTTGTTCTTAGCTAAGTCAGTTGTAAAGAAGAGGAGATCAATGCAACCTCTTCAGTTAATTAGTTAGTTAGTTAGTCAGTTACAAGTTGTTACAATTGAATACCAACATGAAAAACGTGTGTGAGGCCTAAGTGTATAAATAGGCATAAAATCAAACAAATTGTAAGCAAGAATATATAGAAGCTTACCTCTTTCTGGAAATACGCTCTGCCTCCAATTCTCTCAAATCCTTCTCTCCCAAACAAAACCCATACACCTGCAAAACATAATTGAATCAATTAAGAACACAACAATTGATCAATTGACAGAAAATCAACATGGTATCAGAGCTCTAATATGATTCAAGAAGGGGCGTAAAACTGTGGAAGACAATTAATCAAATCAGAATTCAACAGCAAGAACAATGACTGGATCATCAGACCTTCGAACACCACAATTTAATGGTGAGAACTATGATTTTTGGTCAGTTAAAATGAGAACAATCTTCAGAGCTTATGATCTATGGGATGTGGTTGGAAGTGTTGATACATCAGCACCAGTTTCTAATGAAAGCAGCAGTGGAGAAGCTTCTGGTTCGAAAGACAAGAAAACTGAATCAGGAGAGACTGCTGCTGAGACTAAGGAGAAAAGGATCAAGGATGCCAAGGCCTTAAGTATAATCCAAGGAGCCTTGACTGATGATATTTTCCCTAGAATAAGAAATGAAGAGACAGCTAGAGGAGCATGGGAGCTGTTGAGAAGAGAATACAGAGGAGATGAAAAAGTTAGAGAAGTGAAATTGAAGGCAGTAAGGGCAGAATTTGAGTATATGAGAATGTTAGAGGGAGAAAGCTTAGATCATTACTTGACTAAGTTTTTTGGAGTGATAAATGACTTGAAGTCTCTTGGAGAAGAGATAACTGAACAAAGGATATTGCAAAAGACCTTGATGAGTCTTAGCAGAAAATACAAGTCCATAGTCTCAATTATTGAAGAAACAAGAGACTTGAAAACACTTAGAAGTGAAGAAGTTATTGCTTCAATTAAAGTGTATGATAGAAGGGAAGATATGCATGATGAAAGAGATAGAGAAATGCATACAAAGAGGGCATTCAACAGTCTCAAGGTGGGTTATAACCGTGGAGATGTTGCTGGAAACAGGTTTTCACAGGGGAGGTTTAATCCTAAATGGCAAAGACAAGATCAAAGCCATTCAACCTGGAATCAAGGGAGAAATCTGATGAATAATCACAACACGAACTGGAATCAAAGAGCTGAAACAAGCCATGGCAATACATTTAGTTCACAGTATAGAAATATGAACAACAATCAGCTGAATACCAAACCACAATGCAACACTTGTCAGAAATTTCATCATTGTGTTTGCAGGTATAAAGGTCAGCCTAAATGTGGAAGATGCAATCTGTTTGGGCATAATACAAATGATTGCAATGATTACAAGTAATTGGCAAATTGTGCAAAGGAGAAGGAAGAAGTGTCCATTGCAAATTTATTTTATGCTTGTCATGCAACAAGTTTAAAGAACAAGGATGAAATAAATGAAGATCATGCAGAACAACAAATTGAAGTCATGCATGATGGTGTAGTAGAAGAACAAACATTTGAAGGAACCTCAAATCTCAGGACTGAGTTAAACAAAGAGGCTGCGACTTTTTCTTTTGAGAAGGATTTTCAAGAAATGCAAGAAATGCTGCAGCAGTTGAAGCTTGAGAAAGAGAAGACTGAGGTGTTGTTGAAAGAGAAAGATGAGATGTTGAAGGCTAAAGATGATGAGATTGAAATGAAGGGTAAAGAACAGGAGAAAATGAAGACGGAGTTGAAGAAGCTGCAGAAGTTGAAGGAGTTTAAGCCTACCATGACTCTCCCATTTATTCAAGTACTGAATGAAAAGGAGCAAGACAAGAAGAGAAAGAAGGGTGGCAATGAAATCAAAAGACCATGCCCACCTTACTCACTCTGGTGCAAAGATCAATGGAATGAGATCAAGAAAGAAAACCCAGATGCAGAGTTCAAAGATATCACTCACATTCTGGGGGCAAAGTGGAAGACCATTACTGCAGAGGAGAAGAAACCTTATGAGGAGAAGTATCAGGTTGAAAAAGAAGCCTATCAAAAGTTGATGACAAAGGAGAAGCGCGAGACCGAAGCAATGAAGCTTTTCGATGAGGAATCACAAGCAGAAGTAACACTTCTATTGTGTGATAATATGTCAGCAATCTCAATGGCTAGAAATCCAGATTGAGGTTGAAACTTGGTGATTAACCAGTAAGCAACTTAGGAGGGAGTGTTGATTGTTAAGCTGCTTACGTGGACACAAAGCAAACTCAACAGAAGTGGAAGAAGGCTGCAGCAGAGTTGAGTAAACAGAGAAGTGTATTGTAATGTGTTTCTTTGTTCTTAGCTAAGTCAGTTGTAAAGAAGAGGAGATCAATGCAACCTCTTCAGTTAATTAGTTAGTTAGTTAGTCAGTTACAAGTTGTTACAATTGAATACCAACATGAAAAACATGTGTGAGGCCTAAGTGTATAAATAGGCATAAAATCAAACAGATTGTAAGCAAGAATATATAGAAGCTTACCTCTTTCTGGAAATACGCTCTGCCTCCAATTCTCTCAAATCCTTCTCTCCCAAACAAAACCCATACACCTGCAAAACATAATTGAATCAATTAAGAGCACAACAATTGATCAATTGACAGAAAATCAACACCCTCTACTGGAGTTTTCTTTGCTAACAAGCAGTAACTCTAATAAATAGTTGAAGCTTGATGGAACTGGGATAATGATGTATATTATGGAATATATTAAGATTGTAATATTTCCTATTATGGAATGTGAATAACCTTAGGCATGTAATTAGATATTTAGCACTTATTATGGGATCAAATTGTATACTGACTAAGGTTATAAAACCCTAATGAAATGTCACGGCAGACCCTAAGGTTTTGAGGCTGCTACATTCCTTCTCTACTGTTCCATTGTTTTATCATGGTATCAGAGCTATCAAACCATTGAAACAAAACACACAATCAAGCAGCATACATGGCAGAATCCATGTCCGGGAACAAGAATGTCTCTGTTGACAAAACAGAGTCTAGTTCCGGGAGCAAGAGTGTCTCTGGTGAGAATCGAAAAACAATCTCACCATACGACATTACATCTCTTGATAATCCCGGATTGACAATTACTCAAGTCCAATTGAAGGGGGACAATTATGAAGAGTGGGCACGTTCGTTCCGAACAGCCCTGAGAGCCCGAAAGAAATTCGGGTTCATCGACGGGTCAATTGAACAACCCAGTGAAGAATCAGAAGACTGTGAAGACTGGTGGACAATCAACTCACTGTTGGTGTCCTGGATTCGAAACACTATCGAATCCACACTCCGATCAACCATCTCCCATGTAGAGATTGCACGGGATTTATGGTTGGACATCAAGGACCGATTCAGCATCACCAATGGACCCCGAATTCAACAATTAAGGTCTCAATTGGCCGATTGCAAACAAAAGGGACTGTCTATTATGGATTACTATGGGAAATTGAAGAAATTGTGGGATGAGCTGGGCAATTTTGAGCAATTGCCCGCGTGCAAATGTGGAAAGTGCACGTGTAATCTAGGTTCAATACTGGAAAAGAGAAGAGAGGAGGAGAAAGTGCACCTGTTCCTCATGGGTCTCGATGAGCAGCGGTTCGGGACAACTCGATCGAACATCTTGGCACAAGACCCATTGCCGGGGCTGCACAAAGTGTACTCCATCCTCACTCAAGAAGAACAGGTGAAAGGGATGACTCGGGGCAGAGATGATTCGGGTGAATTTGTAGCTTTTATGGGTCGAACCCACGGTCGACAGCAAGGGTCCATGACTCGGGTGACAGGGATGACCGACGGGAGAGAAAAGGGGGTGTGTTCATACTGTCACAAAACTGGACATGGGGAGGACACTTGCTTCGCTCTTAAAGGCTATCCCGAGTGGTGGGGTGACAGACCCAGGGGAGAGGAGAGAAGAGAAGGTGGCCGTGGAAGAGGGTACTCCGGTGGCAGAGGAGGAGGCCGGGGTCACAAGGGAAACCACCGTGCCAACGCTGCACAGACCACCGGAGGTTCAAGCTCTGTCGCAGCCGAAGGAGGTGGCTCGCCGCTGGCAGGCTTGAGCGACGAGCAATGGGCGAAATTGAGAGTGATTTTGGGTGAGCCGAAGGAGATAATAGATAAAATGACCGGTAAGCTTAAAAATCTAATCGGGACAAATACTGGTTCGGTTTGGATTTTAGACACCGGGGCTTCAAACCACATGACCGGGTCAATTGGGGAACTTACTGATTTAAAATTAATTGATCAGTGTCCGGTTGGATTACCAGATGGAAGTAGTGCTTTGGCGGTCAAAGAGGGAACGACGGTTGTTGACGGATATTTGTGCCTTGAAAATGTCCTTTATGTGCCAGGACTCACTTGCAATTTAATTTCTGTGACGCAATTAATTGATCAGTATGATTGTTTTGTACTTTTCACTAAAAAATTATGTGTTATACAGGGCCACACTTCGAGGATGCTGATTGGTGCGGGTGAGAGACGAGATGGACTCTACTATTTCAAAGGGATACCGCGGATTAATGCAATGAAGATCAGTAATAAAGCGTCTCTGGATCTCTGGCATCAGCGATTGGGGCATCCTTCACTGCGAATAACAAAGTTAGTTCCCGAGGTTAATTCTAGCAACCAGGAAAACAGTTTGAATAAAAATTGTGATGTTTGTCAAAGAGCAAAACAGCGGAGAGATAAATTTTCTGTTAGCGAAAATAAGACTTTGGATATTTTTGAACTGGTTCATTGTGATTTATGGGGACCATATAGAACAGTTTCCTCATGTGGTGCTTCGTATTTTTTAACTATTGTTGATGACTTTTCCCGTGCTGTATGGATTTATTTGCTTGTTGACAAGAAAGAAGTGTCTAGTATGCTTAAAAGATTTTTTGCCATGGTGGAGAGGCAATTTGCTCGGAAAGTAAAAATTTTCCGGAGTGATAACGGGACAGAATTTACATGTCTGAAATCGTATTTCTTTGATCAAGGAATTATTTTTCAGACTTCTTGTACAGGCACTCCACAGCAAAATGGGCGTGTGGAGAGAAAACATCAACATATTTTGAATGTAGCCCGCGCTCTGCGATTTCAAGGTTCTCTTCCAATTAAATTTTGGGGAGAGTGTGTATTGACTGCTGGGTACTTGATCAATAGGACCCCCTCGTCGGTATTGGATGGAAAAACACCATATCTCGTCTTACATGGGGAGGAACCATCCTATAATCATTTGCGAGTTTTGGGTTCTTTGTGTTATGCGCATGAGAAAACGGGGGATAAAATGGCTAGTAGAAGTCGTCGGTGTATTTTCGTTGGTTATCCCTATGGGAAGAAGGGATGGCGCCTATATGATTTGGAAAGACAGGATTTTTTTGTCTCCCGGGATGTCGTGTTTTCAGAAGATGTCTTTCCCTTTGCTCAAACTGCTGATGGGCCTCTCACTACTGATATGGTCCTCGCTACTTCTGACGAGGTCCATGATCTTATACCTGAGGATATATCTTCCAATGAAATGGGTGAACCGGTCGACCACTTGGAAGACAACACTTCACCGGTCGACCGCTTGGAAGCATCTGCCACTTATCCTGGTGAACCGGTCGACCGCTTGGAAGACAACACTGAACCGGTCGACCGCTTGGAAACATCTGCCACTTATTCTGATATGGGAAGAGGACATCGTCAGCGGTATCCCTCCATCCGACTACATGATTATGTCACCAACACTATTCAAAAGAGTCCATCTCTCTCACCACCCGTCCCACTGCATCCTTCAGGTACACCCTATCCTTTAGCACATTATGTGAATTGTGACAAATTTTCTGTGCGCCATAGAAATTTCCTTGCAGCCATCACAGCTGAGCGGGAACCCGTGTCATATTCGGAGGCGGTAAGACACGACGGTTGGAGAGATGCCATGCAGCGTGAAATTTCCGCACTTGAAAATAATGAGACCTGGGTTGTTCAGAGTCTCCCAGCGGGGAAGAAAGCTTTGGGATGCAAGTGGGTGTACAAGATCAAATATAATTCTGATGGTACTATTGAGCGATTGAAGGCTCGTCTAGTCATTCTGGGCAATCATCAGACTGAAGGTCTTGATTACACGGACACTTTTGCGCCTGTCGCAAAAATGGTTACCGTACGGGTATTTCTTGCGGTAGCCGCAGCGAAGAATTGGGCGGTGCATCAGATGGATGTTCATAATGCATTTTTGCATGGTGATCTTCAGGAGGAAGTTTACATGAAATTTCCGCCTGGCTTTCGCGTTGGGACAACTGGGGTAGTTTGCAAACTTCGAAAGTCGCTTTATGGGTTGAAACAGGCTCCTCGGTGCTGGTTTGCCAAACTTTCACAAGCCTTGACGAGCTATGGTTTCCAGCAGTCTTATTCCGACTATTCATTATTCACATATCTGCGAGGGGAAGTACACCTCAGTGTTCTTGTGTATGTTGATGATCTCATCATTGCTGGCAATCGTCCGGGTGATATCCAGACTTTCAAAGACTATCTTTGTGCTTGTTTTCACATGAAAGATCTTGGCTGCCTAAAATATTTTTTGGGAATTGAAGTGGCGCGCAATCCTGCTGGGTTTGTACTTTGTCAACGCAAGTATGCACTTGACATCATTTCCGAAGCCGGGTTGCTAGGGGCTCGACCAGCAGCTGTTCCTTTAGAACAAAATCATCGTCTTGCTTTGTCCACCAGTACAGCATTGACCGATCCGGAAAAATATCGTCGCTTGGTAGGACGATTGATTTATCTTTGCTTCACTCGACCCGAACTCTCATACAGTGTGCATATTTTATCCCAATTTATGCAGTGCCCACGGGAGGAACACTGGGAAGCTGCTTTGCGGGTAGTCCGGTACCTTAAGGGTAATCCGGGTCAAGGCGTATTTCTTAGTAGTGAAAGTGATCTGCGGCTACACGGGTGGTGTGATGCCGATTGGGCCGGTTGCCCTCTTACTCGGCGATCACTTACTGGTTGGATAGTGTTTCTTGGTGATTCTCCAGTGTCTTGGAAAACCAAGAAACAACACATTGTCTCTCGCTCCTCCGCCGAAGCAGAATACCGATCTATGGCCATGACGACCTGCGAATTGACTTGGCTTAAAGCTTTACTTGAAAGTCTTGGCGTGTCTCATCCGACTCCTATGTCTCTTCATTGTGATAGTCAATCAGCTCTTCATATGTCGCAGAATCCTGTGTTTCATGAGCGCACTAAGCATATTGAGGTGGATTGTCACTTTATACGTGATGCCATTGTGGCTGGGAGTATTACGACTAAATTTGTTACGTCATCTTTACAGCTTGCCGATATATTCACAAAAGCCTTGGGAAAGCAACAATATGAATTTTTATTGCGCAAGTTGGGCATCCGGGACCTTCATGCTCCAACTTGAGGGGGGGTATTATGGAATATATTAAGATTGTAATATTTCCTATTATGGAATGTGAATAACCTTAGGCATGTAATTAGATATTTAGCACTTATTATGGGATCAAATTGTATACTGACTAAGGTTATAAAACCCTAATGAAATGTCACGGCAGACCCTAAGGTTTTGAGGCTGCTACATTCCTTCTCTACTGTTCCATTGTTTTATCAATGTAGGAACAATCTGCATGATTGCTCCCAAAGTTAAATTTATTTCGTTTTGGATATCATTCTCTTTCTCTTGTGGTGGGAAACGATGGGGCAGCTCACATAAAAGATCCAATGGAATTCCAACCGAGATACTGTGATCTAGTGGGATATAGGAATAAATTTATTCCCACATCATGTATTATGCATATAAATAATCTAATGACAAACGCTGCTTTGAAAGTTCAAATTCTTGACTGATCCTTAGCAGCCACTCAAGACTACTATTTAAACAATGTGCTAGCTCATATGTCATCTGTTTTACTCGGACAAGGAAATTTCATATAAAAAATATCCTCAGACAACTTTCATGTTTTTAAGAAATGAAACAAGCTCTTGTAATGCGTCCTCCTAATATTTGTTGACCCTATTATGATGTGGAACCCATATCAGAAAAGTTTTCAACACCCACATGATTTGAGCGTGAGCTAAGATCCAGAATTGTCATAATGTAAGATCAAAATTTCTTAGGCTAAATTATATTTAAAGTTGACTTTCTTAACAAAACCTGAATAATCCACCAGTAGTCTCGTCATTACAGAATCATCAGAAGGGATAGCAGTTGTCATGCCTATCTCGTCTCGATCATTTACAAATCTAGAGCTGTATGACCTCCTCTGTGGTCTCCAAGGCGAAGGGGAAGTTCGCCAGACACGTTTTTCGCCTTTGTAGAGAAAGATTTGTGGTGAACCTATATGAGTAGTCTCCAATTCCAGGGTCATCAGCTGCTCTCCACGATGTCAGGAACCGGTCAAGACCTTTTTTCAGATCCAGCCCAAGTCTCATTCCAGGCAAC
Organism: Salix purpurea; assembly: GCA_027405865.1. Classification (NCBI taxonomy): domain Eukaryota; kingdom Viridiplantae; phylum Streptophyta; class Magnoliopsida; order Malpighiales; family Salicaceae; genus Salix; species Salix purpurea. Next base: position 8,053,805 of record JAOWLH010000020.1, on the reverse strand, counting down.
ACATAGTGCGTTGGATAAAATATTTCCACTTTTTTGAACCAAAACAAAATTTCCCGAATCCAAAAGCTGAGCTACAGAATTATCAGCTTCCTCCCTGAAACATTTGTAAATCATACTGAAACATTTCGGCTGGTGTCACTATAGAGAATGAGGTTTCCATATTCATCAAATGAAAAAACCCCTGAGGAGCCATTGATTGGATGGTTCCTGTTTGCTACCCACACTACTGTTTTTTTGTGGTAATTTATGGTACCATATTCCAAGATATCTATTGCTAGATTTTCCTGGACTGAAAAATCCTAACGCAAAAACTATTTCCTTTGGAAATCAAAACATCACCATCTCTGATGATTATGGTGGTGTTTATGGAGTCCTTGGAATCACAAGAAATGAAATGGAGAATCAAAAGCAAAGAATACAGAAACAATCTTTCTGCACTCATTTGAGCTTCCGGGCATGTTTTGGCTGATAATCGGTGCTGCCTCTTGCTTTGTGGAGGTGCTTGTACCTGTAAACAAGATGATATTCCTTGACTTCTTTGGCTGATAATTACATCTCTACGCTCTAGGAATTTTATAAAATATGCCTCAGCACATACACTAAAGAAAGATGTTGGATTCTTGAAATTATAAAAAAATATATATATATTATTTTTACATGGGAAATATGCCTCAGAAGTCTCGTCATTCAAGGGCAAGTTTGAATGGGAAGAAAGATCGTGGTCATGTGATGTAGTGAGATCATGAAGGTCTTTGAAAATGGGAACCAAGTCAATATTTTGACTCCCTATTTTTTGTTTAGAGAAACAATAAATAAATAAAGTGGCCCTTAAGGAGTGCAAGTGGTATACAATGGACAAGATATAACCTAAAAAATTGGAAAATAAATATCAAGCATAAATTCTAAAATAATCTAATATTAAATAATAAAATCATAAAATAAATTATTGAAGAAAAAAACTAAAAATAAACTTTTTTAATGTGGGGATATGATAATTAAAATACAATAGTCAGTGTTTTGTTAAAAAGATCTGTTAGATTCCAAAATAACTTCTCTTGCCATTCTCCACTAAGCAAAATGCAACACTTACCTATTCCAAAAATCAAGGCCCAGTTTACTCCTTCATGGAAGCTGAAAAACTGTTCCTGCTTTTTTCTCTTGTAGTGCTCCAATTCTCATCTTGTACTTCCCAAGACTCCTTAAAAACGAACCAAACCATTAAAGAAGGTGACCTTCTTATCTCCGAAGGAAATAATTTCGCACTAGGATTTTTCAGCCCAGGTAGTTCTAGCAATAGATATCTTGGAATTTGGTACCATAGAGTGCCAGACAGAACGGTGGTGTGGGTTGCAAACAGGAACGATCCAATCATTGGTTCTTCTGGATTTCTCTTTGTAAACCAAGATGGAAACCTCGTTCTCTATTGTAACGATGACCAAAAGCTCCCAGTGTGGTCTACAAATGTTTCAGTGGAAGAAAATGATTCCTGTGAAGCTCAACTCTTGGATTCAGGAAATCTGATAATGGTCACGAAAAGAAGCAGGAGTATTAAATGGCAAAGCTTCGATCATCCTACAAACACCCTGCTACCTGGAATGAAACTGGGGCTCGATTGAAAATTAGGAATTGATCGGTTCCTAACATCATGGAGATCATCTGATGACCCTGGGACTGGGGACTTTCCACTCAGGATGAACCCAAATGGCTCGCCACAACTCTTTTTCTATAATGGTAAAAAGCCAATTGTTAGAGCTGCCCCTTGGCCATGGAGAAGTCAGATGGGCTTATACAAAAGCACTTTTGTAAATGATCAGGACGAAATATACTTTCTCTACACAGTTCCTGATGATTCTTATCTGCTAAGAATAATAGCGGATCATTCAGGACATGCAAAGGCGTTAACATGGCGATAAAGTGATGGTCAGTGGAAGGATTACTGGAAGACCCCTCAGTTTCAGTGCGACTACTATGGACTGTGTGGTGATGATAGTACGTGTGACCTTACCAATCAACATACATTTGGCTGTGCCTGTTTACCTGGGTTCGAGCCCATGTACCCAGAGCAATGGTCTGCGAGAGATGGATCTGGTGGTTGTGTCAGGAAGCGACTGCAGACGTCTTCGGTGTGCGATCATGGAGAGGGGTTTGTGAAGATGGAGAATTACAGTCTTCCAGACACTTCTTCAGCAGCTTGGGTGGACAAGAGCAAGAGTCTCGCAGCCTGTGAGCTGGAATGCAAGAGGAACTGTTCATGCTCTGCATACTCAATCATTGGAATTCCCGGAAAAGGGGATGCTTGTTTGACATGGTACAGGGAATTAGTAGACATTAGATATGAAAGGAGTGAAAGTTATGACCTTTATGTTCGTGTTGATGCATATGAATTAGGTACCTTTTTTCATTACAAATTTTCAATTATAAGAGCTTTTCAATGTTTTGCCACTGCTCTGGACTGTAGTTAATATGCTCCGTAATACATAAAGAAACCATTCTAGTTTTTCCTCTGCTGTTAATCTTTATTCTTTCCACTCTCATGCAGCTAAAAATACAAGAAAGTCAAATGGTTCTCATGAAAAAACGATGCTGGCAATTTTAGTACCATCAATTGCATCATTCTGGCTTCTCATAAGCCTATCTGCGTATTTGTGGCTCAAGAAGAGGGCAGAAAAAGGTACGACAAGACACTCTAATCTCTATTTGATATACTATTCTGCTTTTTTGTGGGGAGAAGTTCACATTTGAAAAATAACCAGGTAATGAGCAGCAGGTACAGAACAATTCTATTGAATTGGAGTATTTCAAGCTCAGCACCATCACGGCGGCCACCAACAACTTCTCTCCAGCTAACAAACTCGGCCAAGGTGGTTTTGGCACGGTTTATAAGGTAAAGATTCTTATTGCAGCTCAATACTACAGATTGTTTTCCTCTGATTTGAATAATTCTAATATCTAGGCTTGCCCTTGTTACATGATCTTAGGGTCTGCTAGCTAATGGACAGCAGGTTGCAGTAAAAAGATTATCTAGAAGTTCAGGACAAGGAACAGATGAATTTAAAAATGAACTTATGGTAATTGCAAGGCTTCAACACAGAAATCTTGTGAAAGTTCTAGGTTATTGCATTCAGAATGAAGAAAAAATGTTAATCTATGAGTACTTGCCGAACAAAAGCCTGGACTGGTTTCTTTTCGGTAAGTCTATTTCTCTTTCTATTGCCATCCTTTACACTAGTCGTCAAATTATAGCTGGCTGAAAAGTAATTTTTTTAACAGATGAAACAAGAAGATTGGTATTGGATTGGCCAAAACGCTTTGGTTTTATTGTTGGAATAGCTCGTGGGATTTTGTATCTTCACCAAGACTCCAGGTTGAGAATCATTCACAGGGATTTAAAATGTAGCAATATTCTACTGGATGCAGAGATGAATCCAAAAATATCAGATTTTGGAATGGCAAAAATATTTGAAGGCAACCAAACTGAAGATAGGACAAGGAGAGTTGAGGAACATAGTAAGTATCTTTGACAAAGTACTATCACTGATTATCACGAATACTAAAACTTGAGATTCTTGTTTTTTTACTGCAGTGGCTATATGTCGCCAGAATATGTTGTGTTTGGAAAATTTTCTGTAAAATCAGATGTTTTCAGTTTTGGGGTCATGTTGTTAGAGATTGTGAGTGGAAAGAAGAACAATAGCTTTTATCAACAGAATCCTCCCTTGACTTTGATTGGATATGTGAGTTATAAGATAGCCTTTTGTGCTCTTAGCTGAATTTTAAAGATTGTCTGCTCTGATTTCTGCTAATGATTTATATAAACAACACAGGTGTGGGAATTATGGAGACAAGACAAAGCATTGGAGATAGTGGATCCATCAATGAATGAGTTATATAGTCCGCGTGAAGCTTTGAAATTCATACGAATTGGTCTCCTGTGCGTGCAAGAAGATGCCATGGACAGACCATCTATGTTGGCAGTTGTTTTCTTGTTGAGCAGTGAAACTGAGATCCCTTTTCCAAAACAACCTGCATTCCAGTTTAGAGAATCTCATAATAATCCTGATATAGCATTGGCCGTAGAAGATGGACTTTGTTCTGTAAATGAGGTAACAATTACTGAAATTGGTTGTCGCTGAAGTTGTACAATATGAATAATTGCAAAATGATGTTCTATACATTTCTAATGAAAATACTTGGTAAATTGGGGATCCAAGATTCTACAAACAACCCAATTCAGTGAACAAGAGAGAGAGAGAAACACCTAATGAAGATTACACCAAACTGTGATCGAAACAGAAAGTTTGCGATGGCCACGGATAAATATGTTCAAGCAGCCATTCCTCAATGTGATGGTCAATATGACCACTGGGCCATCCGCATGGAGTATCTTCTTCGTTAGAAAGAGTACAGGGGTTTGATAGAAACAGGAGTGTCCTCGGTAGCAGAAGATGGAGTTGTGTTAATCGAGGCACAAAAACAACTCAAAATCAAAGATTTAAAGGTGAAGAACCATATGTTTCAGGCCATTGATCTCACTATCATGGAGACTATTCTTGATAAAGGAAGTGCGAAGAGCATATGGGACTCTATGAGGTAAAAATATCAAGGATCAACAAGAGTTAAAAGAGCTCAATTACAACATGATGAAATAGTTCTGAATGTTTCATATGGAGGAAAAAGAAGAGGTGGTCGTATTACATTTCGAGGTCGTGGAAATGGAAGAGGCAGACATAGATTTAACAAAGCACTTGTGGAGTGCTACTAATGTCACAAGCTAGGATATTTTCAATATGAATGTTCAAGTTGGGAAAAAAGAGCTCAGTATGCTAAGATAAATGTAGAAGACAAATTGTTATTGATGACTCAAAAAGATTTTCACAACAACCCTAAAGAAACCATGTGGTTTTTTGATTTAGGCTGCAGCAATCACATGACTGGTGATCGGCATGTTAGCATAACAACATAGGAAGTATGGCTATAGGGTGGCTATAGGGTGGCTACTCTTCCTTAAGTCAAGGGGCTAATTGAGGAAAGAGGCTTGGTTAGTTGTGCCTCTTTCCCTATATATAATGTTAACATTTAAATGAAAGAGGGGAACAAAACATAAAGTTTCCTTAAGATTTTTTATTTTGACATGGTATCAGAGCCACACTCTTGAATCTGCAACACTCTCGGTTTTGTGGATCAGCCCTGCATACATAGGGCTCTCGACTGGGGTGAATTTTTTTTGCATCAGTCCTAGATATATAGGACTCTCGGTTTTCTTGGTTCTCTATCAGTTTCTAGTTTGTTTTCTTGGCTGTCATTGGGGCTCATCAACACAATGACATCAAGCAATTTGGTGTTCGGTTCACTGGAAAGAATTATTCCGCTTGGGAATTTCAGTTCCAAGTTTTTGTCACGGGAAAAGAATTATGGGGTCATATGGATGGAAGTGATCCAGCTCCCACCGACGCTACAAAGCTGTCTCAATGGAAGGTTAGGGATGCCCGGGTAATGTCTTGGATATTAGGGTCGGTTAATCCTCTTATTGTTCTTAATTTGAGGCCATATAAAACTGCAAAAACCATGTGGGGATATCTGAAAAAGGTTTACTATCAAGATAACAATGCTAGACGTTTTCAATTAGAAAACGATATCTCTAATTATACTCAATGCAATCTATCTATTCAGGAGTATTATTCTAGTTTTATGAACTTGTGGGCAGAATATACTGATATTATTTATGCCCAAATACCAGCCGATTCTCTTTCTGTTGTTCAAAAGGTCATGAGCAAAGTAAGCGGGATCAATTTTTAATGAAATTGAGGCCCGAATTTGAGATTACTCGCTCAAATTTAATGAACTTAGATCCATTGCCTACCTTGGATGTTTGTGTTGGGGATTTACTGAGGGAAGAACAGCGCCTTCTTACACAAGGCAGTCTCAAGCAAGACAATATAGCTGTTGTTGCCTTTGCAGCCCAAGGAAGGGGAAGAGGTCGAAATATGGGCAGTGTTCAGTGTTACAACTGCAAAGAATATGGGCACATTGCTAACAATTGTAGAAAGAAGTTCTGCAATTATTGCAAGCAGCAAGGCCATATCATCAAGGAGTGTTCCACTCATCCCCAAAATCGTCGGACAAATGCTTTTTCCGCGGTGATGTCCGACAGCTCTTCTATGGCAGCAGCTGCATCAAGTCCTCTTACTCCAGAAATGGTGCAACAGATGATCCTTACTGCCTTCTCGGCCTTGGGGTTGCAAGGTACTCATTCTAATTCTCACTTGTGGCTTGCTGATTCAGCTGCGTCAAACCATATGACCAACTCATCTAGTAGACTTAAGAATGTGCGTAAGTATCATTGCTCATCAAAAATTCTGGTTTCTAATGGTGGTCACATACCCATTACTAAGGCTGGAGATATTGATCCAACTTTCAAGCATATTTTTGTATCACCAGATTTGTCTACTAGCTTTATTTCAGTCGGTCAACTGGTGGATGATAACTGTAATGTGCATTTTTCTCGTAATGGCTGTCTTGTGTAGGATCAGGTGTCGGGGAAGACCATCGCGAAGGGGCCTAAATTTGGACGATTATTTCCGCTGCAATTTTCCATTCATAGTTGTTTCTCTTTTGCTTGTACTATTGTTCAAAATCAAAGTGCCATATGGCATAGACATTTAGGCCATCCGAACTCTATTGTTTTATCTCAATTATTGAATTCTAGTTTGTTGGGCAATAAATCTAGTTTTTCTTCTCATGATGCTTTGATTGATTGTTCTACATGTAAATTAAGCAAGAGTAAAACTCTTCCTTTCCCTTCTCATGGTAGTCGTGCTACAAAAAGCTTTGATATCATTCATAGTGATGTGTGGGGTCCTGCACCGATTCTTTCTCATGCTCTTTACAAGTACTTTATCACATTTATTGATGATTATAGTAGGTTTACTTGGGTGTATTTTCTTCGTTCCAAATCTGAGGTATTTTTGGTTTTCAAGACATTTTGTGCCTATGTTGAAACTCAATTTTCTACTAGTATTAAGGTATTGAGATCTGATTCGGGTGGGGAATATATGTCACAGGAATTTCATCATTTTTTATCGCAAAAAGGCATTGTTTCGCATCGGTCGTGTCCATATACACCACAACAAAATGGGATTGTTGAGCGTAAGAATCGTCACCTTTTGGATACCACTAGATCCTTATTGCTCGAGTCATCTGTTCCATCTAAATTTTGGGTTGAAGCTTTGTCTACTGCAGTGTATCTAATCAATCGATTACCATCCCAGGTATTAAAATTCGATTCCCCTTCTATCGTCTTCATCATAAGTCTCCTAGCTATCATGACTTGCATACTTTTGGTTGTGTTTGCTTTGTCCATTTACCTCCTAATGAACGACACAAACTTTCTGCTCAGTCTACTAAATGTGCCTTTTTAGGTTATAGTATTTCTCACAAAAAGATTTGTTTGCTATGATCTCAGTTGTGATAAATTTTGTATCTCTAGAAATGTTTTCTTTGAAAATCAATATTTTTTTCCTACTACTACTGCATCTTCCTCGGTAGCTCCTCTTTTCTTTGCTTTATCCATGTATAAGCCTTTAACTTTTTATATGTTTTCCTCTTTTTCCCTGGCCAAGGATTAGTAGAGCATATACTTATGATATCTCATGGAATTATGGTTGGAAATTATGTGAAAAGAAAGAAGAAGTGATGCTTGATGAAAACATGGGCAAAGTTGCCAAAAGTGAAGATCTTCCTCATTTTGAGGACGTGTCCTCTTTTGAAAGATTCAAACCTGGTATTGTGAATGAAAGACGTCGACCAACTTTGCCTCTTTCGACAACTTCTCCTCCACCTGATACTGCTCATGGAGACACTTCTATGCCACCTCCTCCGCCGGCTCTTCGCCGCTCTACGAGGGAATCTTATCCTCCTGATCGGTATGGTTTTTCTGCTACTTTATCCAATATTATTATTCCATCATGTTACTCACAGGCTGTCGAGCATGAGTGTTGGAAAACAGCCATGCAGGAGGAACTTCAGGCTCTACAGGAAAATCATAAATTGGACCTTATTCCTTGTCCTCCAGCAGTTAAGCCCATTGGATGTAAATGGGTGTACTTGATTAAGCTCCGCTCTAACGGCACTCTGGATAGATATAAAGCACGGTTGGTTGCTCTTGGCAACAGACAGGAATATGGGGTGGATTATGAGGAGACTTTTGCTCCGGTCGCCAAAATGACTACTGTGCACGCTATTATTGGCATTTCTGCCTCTCAGGGATGGCCACTTCACCAAATGGACGTCAAAAATGCTTTTCTCCATGGTGACCTTATGGAAGATATTTATATGACACCTCCACTGGTTTTGGTTTCTTCTTCTAAATCGACTGTGTGTAAATTGAGGCGATCCTTATATGGATTGAAGCAAGCTCCCCAGGCGTGGTTTGACAAGTTTCGGACTACCTTGCTTCGCTTCTCTTTTGTGCAAAGCAATTATGATTCTTCATTATTTCCTTGCACAACTTCAACTGGTATTGTTCTACTCCTTGTTTATGACGAAGATATTGTCATTACCGGGACTGAGTCTATATTGATTAGCCAACTTCAGAAGCATCTTTGGGATTGCTTTCATATGAAGGACCTAGGTTCTCTTACTTATTTTTTGGGTTTGGAGGTTCATTCTTCTTCTTCTAGTATCTATGTGCATCAGCAGAAATATGCTCAGGACTTGATTACTTTGGCTGGTCTTCAAGATTCTTCTCCGGTTGATACTCCTTTAGAGGTGAATGTTAAGTTTCGACATGATGACGGTAATCTTCTGCCTATCGGTAATTGGTTGGCAGCCTGAATTATCTTACTATTACTCGGCCTGATATCTCTTTTGCTATTCAGCAAGTTAGTCAATTTATGCAATCTCCCCGTCATTTACATTTGGCAGCGGTTCATCGTATTCTTCGTTATCTACTTGGTTCTGCTAGCCGTGGGCTCTTCTATCTAGTTGGCTCTCCCATCCGCCTTGTGGCATTTAGTGATGCTGATTGGGCGGGTTGTCCTGATACTCGACGCTCTGTCACAGGGTGGTGCATGTTTCTTGGTGATTCCTTGATTTCTAGGAAAAGCAAGAAACAGGATCGTGTTTCCAAATCTTCCACAGAGTCTGAATACCAGGCCATGTCTACTGTGTAGTGTTTTGAAATTTTTAATAAGGAAAATACATGAATGCCCTTAGTGGCTTAGGATTAGGTTAAGGGTAGGGTAGTAATTGCATAAGCTTATAAATATAAATAGAAAAGAAAAGGAAAGAAAAGGAAAAAGAGAAGTAATCTGAAATTTGAGAGAGAGAATCGGGAAGGGAGGAAGAAAGAAGAAGAAGAAGAGAAGAGGGAAAGAGAAGAGGAGGAGAAAAGAAGAAGGAGAAATAAGTTGTTAAGGTAATGTGTGTGTTTTATTATGTATAAATGTGATTATTAGTTATGATTTTTGCTTGTATTGATTGTTAGGGTTTGAGAATTTTATTTGGGTTTGATTGATGAATTAAGAGAGATGTTAAGGGTTCAATGTGTTGGGTAATAGTTTAATTAGTTTAATTGTAGATGATTTTGAAGTTTTGAGATGTTTGGTTTAAGAAAATATTGAGAAAAATGGTGAATAATGTTGATAAATTTCGAAAATCCCTTGCTGGAAATTCTGGGTTGAGGTTGAAGATGATGAAAATTCATTTTGGTCCTTTTGGTGACAATTACAATTTAGTCCCTGAACTTTTGAAAAATTACAGTTTGGTCCCTGGAGTGAAATTGGAGATTCTGGACAGAATTGAGGATGAATTATGGACAAGATTTAGGATAGCTATGAATTTATGAAGTGTTCAATTTAGTCCTTCAATTTGATAAAATTACAATTTGACCCTAGAAATATAAGAAAATTTCAGAATGGTCCCTAAGAGAAATATTAGTATTTCAGATTGGTTTGATGGATAATTGAAGCTCATTTGATGGATTAATATCAATTTTAGGAATTCTGTATTTTGGAATTAGATTTCGGAAGAAACCTTTGTTTTAGGCTTTTGCAAAGAAATGGATAGTTTGATTCAAAAACACATAGGATTATGATTTGAACTCTTAGATATGTTATTAAAGGTATTTTACTTCTTTTGACTCATTTTTTGAGTATATCTTCTTTTATATATTCAGATAATCCCGATATTCAACCCGCGGGACATCAATAAGGTTCCGTCAATATTCTGCTTTAAAATTTTGATCGCTTTTGAGTCAGGTGAGTGGATAATATTTAATATGCATGAGAAATAGTATAAATATTTGAATTTGCTAGTATGAATTGGATTATGCTTTTTGATAATATATACCTTGATTATATTCTTGATACGATAAATCATAATCATTTGTTGAATATACGTTCTTGATATGAGCCTATATTTGTTTGTGAATTGATAGCTCCTCATTTGATTGATACCATGAGTTGAGCCTTGAGATATGAATATGTTTGTTTGATTATAAGATATACCTATGGTATGCCAGTTAGAATACCCATGCTAACAGGTAGTGTTAGCCTTTGTGCACATCGTATCTGAAACCTTAGTTGGTCGGGGGAGTCACCAACCTGTGCGGACTGATCATCCCACAGTACGGAGCCTCATGCTCACTGCATTCTCATTTTTTGACGAGCTTTACCTATACATTCTTGTTATGACCTATTGAGAACCTATCATATGTTTGTTATGACCTATTTGAGAAACTTGTTGTAAGAACTTGAGCCGATTCGATAATATACTTCTCATTGCTATATTATCTCGTATGTGTATATTGAATATTATCTACTCACTGAGTTGTTGAACTCACTCCCTCATTATTTATCATGTTCGGGGTCGTAGCTTGCTAGCAGGTCATTTTTGTCCTACTCTTGGAACCTGCAATTTTGGTTGTACTTGATATTTTTGTTCATATGTCTAGTTAGTGCTCCACAATTATGTAATCAACTCTTGTATAAAGACAATCGAATTATGTTATAAAGTTTATTTTGTTATTTCCGCTACGTTGAACTCTGAAGTTGAATGATAAGTTTGTGTGTGAGTTTGGGTTCACATAGGTGTGGAACCTTGGAGGGGGACCATGCCTATGTGCCGGTCACGGATCCGGGAATCGGGTCGTGACACGCTGCTTGTTCGGAAATTGTATGGCTTCGTGGTTTATTGGCCGAAATTGGTTTCTCTCAGTCCTCTCCTACACTTCTTCATGCTGACAACACGAGTGCTATCCAGATTGCTTCGAATCCTGTGTTTCATGAGCGTACTAAACATATCAAAGTAGATTGTCATTCTATTCAAGAGGCCATCGATTCTCATGTCATTTCTCTTCCACATTTCTCCACTGATCTTCAGATAGCTGATATTTTTACCAAATCCTTGCCTGGCCCACGCCATCGGTTTCTTGTTATCAAATTGATGCTTTGTTCTCACCCGGCATCAATTTGAGGGGGGATGTTAGCATAACAGCATAGGAAGTGTGGCTATAGGGTGGCTACTCTTCCTTAAGTCAAGGGGCTAATTGAGGAAAGAGGCTTGGTTAGTTGTGCCTCTTTCCCTATATATAATGTTAACATGTAAATGAAAGAGGGGAACAAAAAATAAAGTTTCATTAAGATTTTCTATTTTGACACGGCAGTGGTTCTCTCATCTAGATGAATCTTTTCCACAAGTTGTGAAGTTCGGCAATGAAACCAAAATGGTTGTAATGAGGAAAGGAAACAAGCTTCGAATTAATGGTACAAGTTATATGTTGGGTGGTCCCGCACCATTTAAAATAAAAGAGGGGCTGCCACATCACTTAATATGTGGTATTAGGGTTTTATACTTAACAAGAGACAAAAAGAGAAAAGTGAGGGAGAAAGAAAAAGTGGTGGCTGCTGACAAACCATCTTGTTTCTTTGATTGCCAGTTCGTTAACCGTTGGATCGAGCTGAGATTTGGACAGAGGCTTCTAGACACATTAATCTTCATTCTGAACGGTTGGATCGAAGATTGGAGTTGTGTAAGTTGTCCGTTTTGACAGAAAACGGGGCTGTCAGTATTGTGAGCCTTTTCTCAAACTTTGTTCTCTTTAATCTTATTGTATTCCAAGAATAGGTTGTTCTTGATGATATATATTGTAGCCCTTAGTTGAATCTAAGGAAGAATATTGTGAACCCATTATTTGTGATAGTGGAAGTTTTAAGTGGCCTACGGTCCCGTGGTTTTTTCCCGCATTGGGTTTTCCACGTAAAAATCTTGGTGTTGATGTGTTTGATTATTTGCATTATATTGTTGATTGTTTGATCCTATAATTTGATTGCACAAAGAGGGAAAAAGGTTTAGGACTTGATTGGTAATCCGCAAAATTGGTTCCCTATTATTGAGTACTTTTCCCAACAAGTGGTATCAGAGCACTGGTTGTGTAGATTGATTTTCTTGTGCAATTAAAATGGAAAAGGAAGATTCGGGCATGATAAAGCTCAATTCCTCAAATTATTTTCTATGGAAAACAATGATGGAGGATCACTTATATTGCAATGATTTGGCTTTACCGATTGAATGTAAAGGAGTAAAGCCTGATGAAATGGATGATGCAAAATGGAAGGGACTTAATAGAAAGGCTACCGCTAATGTTAGAAAATGGGTATCTTCTAAGTCCATTAATCATATTTCTCAAGAACATGATTGCTATAAAGTTTGGAAGATGTTGGAAGAAACATTTGCCAAAGAGAGTGCACAAAACAAGGTTTTTGTAATTAGAGACCTTGTGAATTTGAAGTATAGAGATGGTGAAGATGCTTCAGTGCATATAAATGAATTCCAAGGGTTTTTGAATCAGTTGTCATTGATGAATCTTGAGCTAGCCGATGAGATGCAAGCACAAATCCTATTGAGTTCATTGCCGGATAGTTGGGAGACTTTGGTGGTATCACTTAGCAATTCTACTCCGAATGGAGAGATCACTTTGAAAACAGTGAAGGATTGTATCCTCAATGAAGAGAAGAGGAGGAAAGGGACAAGCACTTCCGAGTCTCATGCACTTGTTACAGAAAGTCGAGGGAGAAGTCAAAGTAGGTTCTCTCACGGCAAACAGGATAGAGAATCCAGCAATAGAAAAGGCAAATGGAAGCCAAGAGGAAGATCTCAGTCAAGGAAGGGATTTAAGTGCTATTATTGTGACAAGCCTGGGCATATTCAAAAAGACTGGAGAAAGTATAAAAGAGATCAGAAGGGAAAAGATGAAGACAGAAATGAAGAGAATGGTACAGCTGCAGTTGTATTTGATGGTGATGTTGCCATTGTTTGTGATGATGGTTGTGTTAACCTTGCATGTCAGGATACCACCTGGGTTGCAGATTCAGCAGCTTCTTACCATGTTACACCCCGACGTGATTTTTACACATCCTACACTGCTGGCGAATTTGGTCAAGTTAGGATGGGAAATCAAGGGATGGCTAGTGTTGTGGGCATTGGAGATATTTGGTTGGAAACCAATACTGGGTGCAAGTTGATACTCAAAGATGTTAGACATGTACCCGATATGCGCCTACATTTGATCTCTACAGGTACTCTTGATGAAGAAGGCTATCACAGTTACTTTGGAGATGGTAAATGGAAGCTGTCCAAAAATTCCTTAATTGTTGCTAAAGGGAAGAAGATGGGTCTCTACATGTCACAAGCCAAGGTGATCAAAGGGGAGGTGAATGCAATTGAAGATTGCTCTACTGATTTATGGCATAAGCGGCTTGGACATTTAAGTGAGAAAGGTCTTGGCATCCTTGCCAAGAAGAACTACCTTCCTTTAAAAGGTATGAACTTGAACACATGTACTCATTGTTTAGTTGGTAAACAGCATAGAGTTGCATTTCAAAGATCACCTTCACATAGAAGATCACATATTCTTGATTTAGTTCATACTGATGTTTGCTCTATGATTGATAAGTCTCTTGGAGGTGCATTGTATTTTGTTAGTTTTATTGATGATCACTCCAGGAAAATTTGGGCCACTTGTTTGAAATCCAAAGATCAAGTGTTTGATGTCTTTAAGGATTTCCATGCCAGAGTTGAAAGAGAAACTGGTAGAAAGCTGAAATGTGTTCGAGCTGATAATGGTGGTGAATACAGAGGTCCTTTTGAGAAGTACTGCAGGGAACATGGTATCAAGTTGGAGAAGACAGTTCCTAAGACTCCACAGCAGAATGGAGTGGCTGAGAGAATGAACAGAACCATTGTTGAAAGAATTAGATGTATGCTCTCTCATGCAAAGCTGCCTAAGTCCTTTTGGGGTGAGGCAATGAAGACTGCAGTTGCCATGATCAACCTCTCTCCATCAGTTCCCCTTGAATTTGATGTTCCGAATATAGTTTGGAAAGGAAAGGATGTTTCTTATGCACACTTGAGAGTGTTTGGGTGCAGAGCATTTGTACATGTTCCTCGAGATGAAAGGTCTAAGCTCGACAGCAAGACAAAGCAGTGCATTTTCTTGGGCTCTGAAGATGATGAGTTTGGCTATAGGTTATGGGATCCAAAGGAGAAGAAAATTATGAGAAGCAGAGATGTTATCTTCTTTGAAGATAAAACCATTGAAGACTTTGAACAGAAAGAGAAAGTAGAGTCTACTACTTTTATTCCATCAAATTCAAATCCAAGACCTACTCAACAGTTACCTTTGATGCTTGCTAATCATGGGGGAGATTTGCAAAATGATGATAATGGTGGTTTTCTTATTGAGCCATTAGTTGGTGATTCTGAATCAGCTAATGATGATATTGATGTTATTCCTGAACAGGATATACAAGAAGCTCCGGATGAGCCACAGTTGAGAAGGTCAACTAGACCTCACCAACCTTCCACCAAATATCCTCCTCATGAGTATGTGCTGGTTACTGATGGGGGAGAACCAGAATGCTTTGATGAAGCTATGTCACATGAGAAGAAAAGTGAGTGGTTAAAAGCAATGCAAGAAGAGATGAAATCCTTGCATGAAAACCATACCTATGAGTTAGTGAAGCTTCCTAAAGGTAAGAGAGCACTCAAGAACAAATGGGTGTTCAGGTTGAAAACTGATGAACATTGCTCACAACCAAGGTACAAGGCAAGATTGGTTGTGAAAGGTTTCGGTCAGAAGAAAGGTATTGATTTTGAAGAAATTTTTTCACCAGTGGTCAAGATGTCTTCAATCCGAGTTGTGCTTGGTATAGCTGCTAGTTTGAATCTTGAAGTTGAACAACTTGATGTAAAAACTGCCTTTCTGCATGGTGATTTAGATGAAGAGATCTACATGGAGCAGCCTGAAGGGTTTGAAGCAAAAGGCAAAGAGCAACTAGTTTGCAAGTTGAAAAAGAGTTTATATGGGTTAAAGCAAGCTCCAAGACAGTGGTACAAGAAGTTTGATTCTTTCATGGTGGATCATGGTTTTGACAGGACCACTTCTGATCACTGTGTATTTATGAAGAGGTTTCCAGATGGAAACTTTATTATTCTGTTATTGTATGTGGATGATATGCTGATTGTTGGCCATGATGCTAAGAAGATTCAGATTTTGAAGGAAGAGTTAAGTAAGTCTTTTGCAATGAAAGACTTAGGACCGGCAAAACAGATTCTTGGCATGAAGATCACACGTGACAGGAAGAAGGAGAAACTTTGGCTATCTCAGGAGAGATATGTTCAAAAGGTACTTGAGAGATTCAACATGAGCAACTCCAAACCGGTTTGTTCTCCACTTGCAAGTCATTTTAAACTAAGTTCTAATCAGTGTCCTTCAAGTGATGAAGAAAGAGATGAGATGAAAAAGGTTCCTTATGCATCCGCAGTTGGTAGCTTGATGTATGCCATGGTTTGCACAAGTCCGGATATAGCTCATGCAATTGGTGTGGTTAGTCGGTTCCTCTCCAATCCTGGTAAAGAACACTGGTCAGCAGTGAAATGGATACTCAGGTATCTCAAAGGCACTTCTAGCTTCAGCTTGTGTTTTGGCAATAACAAACCTGTGTTGGAAGGATACACAGATGCAGATATGGCTGGTGATGTTGATTCTAGAAAGTCCACATCAGGATACTTGATGAAGTTTGCAGGGGGAGCAGTCTCATGGCAATCAAGGTTGCAAAAATGTGTTGCATTATCCACTACAGAGGCTGAATATATTGCTCTTACTGAAGGGGGCAAAGAGTTGTTATGGATGAAGAAGTTCTTGCATGAACTTGGTCTAGTTCAAGAGAACTTTGTGTTGCACTGTGACAGTCAAAGTGCAATCCATCTCAGTAAGCATCCTACTTTTCACTCTCGATCAAAGCACATTGAAGTTAGATATCAATGGATTCGAGATGCTATGGAGATGAAGTCATTTGTTGTTGAGAAGATCCATACTGATAACAATGCATCAGATATGATGACCAAGCCTTTACCGAGAGAGAAGTTTGAGTTTTGCAGAAAGGAAGTAGGCTTGGTAGAGCCTCCTAAATTGAACTTTACAAGTTGATCGCCACTATGGCGAATTCCTCACATGGTGCGTGAGGGGGAGATTTGTTGGGTGGTCCCGCACCATTTAAAATAAAAGAGGGGCTGCCACATCACTTAATATGTGGTATTAGGGTTTTATACTTAACAAGAGACAAAAAGAGAAAAGTGAGGGAGAAAGAAAAAGTGGTGGCTGCTGACAAACCATCTTGTTTCTTTGATTGCCAGTTCGTTAACCGTTGGATCGAGCTAAGATTTGGACAGAGGCTTTTAGACACATTAATCTTCATTCTGAATGGTTGGATCGAAGATTGGAGTTGTGTAAGTTGTCCGTTTTGACAGAAAACGGGGCTGTCAGTATTGTGAGCCTTTTCTCAAACTTTGTTCTCTTTAATCTTATTGTATTCCAAGAATAGGTTGTTCTTGATGATATATATTGTAGCCCTTAGTTGAATCTAAGGAAGAATATTGTGAACCCATTATTTGTGATAGTGGAAGTTTTAAGTGGCCTACGGTCCCGTGGTTTTTTCCCGCATTGGGTTTTCCACGTAAAAATCTTGGTGTTGATGTGTTTGATTATTTGCATTATATTGTTGATTGTTTGATCCTATAATTTGATTGCACAAAGAGGGAAAAAGGTTTGGGACTTGATTGGTAATCCGCAAAATTGGTTCCCTATTATTGAGTACTTTTCCCAACATTATATGATCGCTGATGTATTTTATTTACCTGAGCTAAAAAAAAATCTTCTCGCATCTACGGGGCTGATGTATTTTATTTACGTGAGC
The DNA here is from genome assembly GCA_027405865.1 of Salix purpurea. Lineage (NCBI taxonomy): Eukaryota > Viridiplantae > Streptophyta > Magnoliopsida > Malpighiales > Salicaceae > Salix > Salix purpurea. The sequence continues at coordinate 8,036,553 of JAOWLH010000020.1, read as the reverse complement.
TAAATATCCCTCACCAGTTGTTAATTGAATATTGATCTAATGAAGAATATTTTTAAAGGATATATACTATAAATATAAAAAACGTAATTTATGAAAGGTTAATATCAATAATTGTATAAAAATAATGAGATTTATAATTTTTCCAAAAATAAACGGTTCGCTTTTTTGCCTCGTCAGCCAGTCAAACAAACAAGATTGTGTTATCATAAGTCAAAACACTAAAGCCCAATTGATACGCTGACTTGACTCGCGAGCAAGAATGGGATACGTGATAACTACTATCGATCCTTTCTCCTCCATCGTCTGGCGTGGCAACTGCAGGCCAATATTCTCTGCCTGTGTTTGGGATTGCTAGAAGGTGGTAATTTTTTTTTAAAAAAAAACTCTAATATTATTATATTGTTTTGATGCGCTGTATTAAAAATATATATTTTATTTTCTAAAAGAATTTTTTTTTTGTTACCATGCAAACAGACTTTGTGGAGGGTCTTCCTAACTTGCAGGGATATACGGTGATTATGGTTGTGGTGGATAGACTCAGTAAATACAGTCACTTTGATCCTCTCAAGCAGCCATACTCAACATCGACAATATCAAAGGCCTTCATCGCCAATATTGTTCGTCTTCATGGTATTCCATCTTCAATCATGAGTGATCAGGACAAGATATTTATAAGCTCCTTCTGGCAAGCATTATTTCGTGTCTGGGGGACCAGTCTCTACATAAGTACCAGTTACCATCCTCAAACAGATGACCAAACGGAGTTTATTAATAGAGTTTTGGAGCAATATCTTTGTAGTTTTGTAGGAGAAAAACCAAAACATTGATGGATTGGATTCCTTGGGCGGAGTATAGCTATAATACTTCTCTTCATACTTCCACCAACATGACACCTTTTAAGGCAGTTTATGGCACTCCTCCACCCAAACTTCTTCCTTACACTCCAGACACTGCTCGTGTCCAAGCGGTGGATGTTTATCTTTGTGATTGTGAGACAATTTTGAGAGAGTTGGGTTGTAATCTTTAGCTGACACAACAACATATGAAAGCCCATGCTGACCAGAACCAAGGAGAAGTCACTTTCGAGGTATGTGATTATGTTTATCTGCGACTCCAATCCTATTGCCAACAATCCGTGGTCAAGTGACAGTCTTCGAAACTTGCACCTTGTTTTTTGGACCCTTTTAGATATTGGGCAAACAAAGATACACAATGTGGTCTATGTTAGTAAATTGAAGCGTTACTTTGGTCCTGTACCTGATCACTTCACTCTTATAACTCCAGTCACAAATGATTCAACCATAATTGGGTAGCTACAAGAACTCAATTTGGCTATTCTAATGCAACATGGAAAGTGCACAATTTACCATTATGAATGAGGGTTAATTATGCGTACCCAAATGTCTACTAATCGGATGTTATCCTTCTGGCTGAAAGAGAAACATAGGTGCAAGCTTAAGTCTGCATTCCTACATGCTTCAAGACCATATCTAAAGATGCAACTGACATGTGGCACTGTAGATATGGGTATTTACATTTCAAGGGCTTGAGTACCTTGTCTCGTACGAAGATGATGAACGACATGCCTCATCTAAGTGAATCATCTACTATTTGCACAATATGTATGACAAGAAAAAACATCGAGAACCCATTCCTAGAAAGAGTATATGGAGAGCTACACAGTAGTTGCAACTTATCCATACACTTGAATCACACAGCTATAAAAGAGGTACATACTTACATTTACAGATGATTACAACAGAAAGTTGTGGACCTATTTCTTGAATCTGAAATCAAAAACACATGCCATGTTCAAAACAATTCAAAACTCTAGTAGAAAAAGAATTTGCAAATGTAATATGTTGTCTCTAATCTGATCGCAATGGGGAGTTTAACTCGCTTGATTTTAATGAGTACTGCATTTCTAATGGTATAGTTAGACAACTTACAGCCGCTTATACCCCATAACAAAATGGGGTTGTTGAGCGAAAGAACATGACGATTATGAACATGATATTTTGTATGTTGATAGAGAAGCTTGTACTAAAATAATTTTGGCCAGAACTTGTCAATTAGTATGCTCATTTGCTTAATCAATGCCCCTACATTTGCTGTGAAAGCCAAGACACCAGAGGAAGCATGGTTTGGGTTCAAACCATTGGTGGAACACTTCAAAGTGTTCGGTTGCATTGGACATGTTCATATTTTCCTGACAAAAACAGGCAAAAACTTGATGACAAAAGCCTTTGATGTGTCTTCATGGGGTTGAGTCAAGAATCTAAAGCCTATAGAATGTATGATCCAGTGTCTACAAATATTATTGTGAGCTGTGATGTGGTGTTTGAAGAAGACAAGAAGTGGGATTGGGGTACTGAGGACACTAGGAGTCCAATTCTTGAGTGGGAAAATGAAGATTTGAAGATGATGCTGCAAAAGTAGTGCAGCAGATTGAAGACAGTGTTAGATCATCAAACAACAACATAGACGCAACACAACAGGTTGAAGACAATGCTAGAAACAACATATAACAGTGTAGCAAATTGACAATACTACTCGCGATATTGATATAGGCTCAGGTTCATCATCAAGAAACAATGTTCCCAGTCCAGTTGTAGGATTATGCTTACCGACATGATTATGTAAGCGGCGAACCATTATCCATGCGCGGACGACAGTTTTCCACCATCTGAGGCAACTATACGTGCCTCCTGAAAGGTGCGTGCGTGTGGAACACTGCGGGCACCTCCGTACGATGCACCTACATTGTTCCAGATAAAGAAATAATAAAAAAATTATCAATTACCCATACACCCTTGGACCCAGCTATACCTACGAAAAAGCTGGGGGTGAAAATCCTTAAATACCCCTAGTTCCAGGGGTTAGTTTTTGTCGTTTTCGAGGGCTACTTTCATAGTTTTACTATGCACAAATTCGGAAATATCATCGATGTTATGTGGAAAATTCTAAACTACCCCTAGTTTTGGTTTAGCTTATTTTGTCATTTTATGGGGCTATTTTAGTAGTTTTATTGTGCAACAAATTCAAAAATATCATCCATATCCCCTGGAAATTTCAAAAATACCCCCGGTCGTGAGGGTTAAAAAATTTCAATCCTAGGGGTGAAGTGGTAATTTCATTGTAGCAATATATAGTGAACTATGTCTAGGTGAATAGTGGAATTTTGCACAGAAAAACAACCATGACTTTTATATTTTAGTTAATAACATATGATAAATAAGAACTAAAACTAATTTATAGAGTTATATATTTTAAGCTAACAAAGAAAATGAGTTCAAGAGCTTTGATTAGGTATTCATGAGATCAAGATCATAAACAATTTGAACCTAAAGAGAAGTTATTTTCAACATGGAGGGATTGATGAAGGAGATTTTTATTAAATGTATGATAATGGACATAAAATATTTACACAAATCTAAATTTTTCTAAGAGATTTTAAAGGATATGCTCTATATAGGGTTTGATCTATGAAGTCATCTAATTTCATTGAGGCCTCCAAACCTGTCCTATAAATTATTGTTTGGGAAATGCTATATTATCGACAATCTCCAATGCTCTGTCTTCCTTCCACAGCCCCCACACCTGTGTGATTCATAGCATTAAGCATACAGGAGGATCAAAATTTAACTCGAGGTATAGTGCTGAGAGTTTCTTACTAGTCCAGTCAAGGTCTGGGCAGGATTTTGAGGATTAAATTCGTTGTTCTTCTTTCCACTCACAATCTCTAGTAACATGACCCCAAAACTAAACACATCTGATTTCAACGAGAATCTTCCAAACACTGCATACTCAGGTGACATATAGCCACTGCACAAGAAAAATGTGAAAGATTGTCAGTTAATGCTATAATTCTTGATGAAAATCCATGCATGGTATTCTAAAAATCTATTTCTCTTGGTGAGTAAATGAACATACAATGTTCCAACAACTCTTTTTGTGTTGTCCAGAGTTTAGTCGCTTTTGAATATTCTAGCAATCCCAAACTGAAATTTTTGGAGTAATCTCTGCATCCAATAGAATGTTGCTGCATTTCAAGTCCCTATGAATGATCCTCAACCTTGGTTCTAGTGAAGATAAAGGATTCCACGAGCGATACCGACAATAATGTGAAACCTTTTGCTCCAATCCAAGAACAACTTTCTTGTTTCATCTGTAACAAAACATTTCACCTTTTCATTTGAACTACATTAAACTGAGGTAGACTGTAAAATGTCGATAAGAAATTTACTGAAAAGAAATGAATCCAAGCTTTTGTTTGGCATGTACTCGTAAATTAGCATTTGTTCTCCTCCTTGAATGCAACAGGCTACAAGTCTCACAAGATTTCGGTGCTGAAGCTTTGCAATTACCTTAACTTCATTTGTAAATTCTTATATCCCTTGTTTTGAGTTTTTTGATAGTCTCTTTACAACAATCTTCTCACTATCAGGTAGCTCACCCTAAAATCATATTACAGGAGTCAACTTTTATAATTCAGATTTATCAGTTCATGGACATGCAAAAATCCTCAAAACGAATCATATCAAAGACTAACACACATCTGATATCTTGCTTAGGATATGACCTTATAAACTGAGCCGAAACCTCCTTGTCCAAGTTTGTTATCTGGAGAAAAAATGTTGGTTGCAGCAGATACTGTGCTGGGTTTGCAAAATGCAAAATCTTGATCATTACTACTTCTTTGGAGCTCATTTTTAACCCATGTACCTATTTTGACGATATAATCACAAAAACTTAAGTAGAATAATATATTTCTTCGAAAGGCACAAAATGGTGGACATATACAAGTTTCATTACAAGAAAACCTGATGTCAAAAAATGTTGTTACAGGTAACACAAACAGTTGATAAAAACATCTAACTCCTGTGAATATTGCATATAGAAACCATGTGTTTATGGTGCTGAGGTAATATTTCAGATTTTAATATTTTTTTAATTCCTTTACTCTATCATTTGTAGTGGTTCTTGCTTTGCCTTACCTCTATTTCCTCTCCTCTTACGCCAAAAATAAGCTACTATGCTGATGGCCAGCAAAGCTGAAGAAACAGTGGGAATTAGAATGGCAGGAATCTCCTTTTCAAGATACTCATTTGATTTCCTCGCATTCTCTAAAAGCTTTGCTATCTTAAGGTCAATCACTCAATTTGAAAAAACTCACGCTGGAACTCACGGCTGGAAATCACGCTGGAACAGAGCCAAAGCAATGAAAGAACAGAGGCCTTTTTTGGTGCTTTTCTCACTACATCATTGTCTGATTTTCTTATTATTTATAGAGGCAAATATGAAAGGTTATGTCCTAAAATACATCACAACTATTACATGAAAAGTTATGTCCACTAAAAGGTTATGTCCCAAAAGAGGTTATGTCCCCTAAGAGGTCACGTCTCCTAAGAGGTCACGTCTGCTGGAAACAAAACAAACTGAAATAACAAGATTAATTCTATCATTCTCCTCCTTAAGCTTGTTGTTCTTTATTGATGTCCAGTACACCAATCTTTCCTCTCATCTCCTGAAACTTTATCCTTCCCAGTGACTTCGTTAAGATATCAGCAAGCTGGTCCTCGGTACGAACATGCTGAATTTCAACCAATCCCGATGTCACACAATCTCTTATGTAATGAAAACGAGTGTCAATATGTTTACTCCTCTCATGATGAACTGAGTTCTTGGTTAGAGCAATTGCAGATTGATTATCCATTTTTAGCACCACTTTCTTAGGTTCAGCTTTTAACAATTCTCCTAACAATCGACTCAGCCACACACCTTGACACACTACCGCACAACCAGCAATATATTCTGCTTCGCATGAAGATAACGCCACTACTTTCTGCTTTTGTGAACACCAGCTGATCGGATTTGCCCCAAGAAAGAATATCAATCCTGAAGTGCTTTTTCTGTCATTATTGTCACCAGCCAGATCACTATCCGAAAACCCGATCAGCTCCAAATCTCCTTCTTTCTTCTCATACACAAAACCAAAGTTCAATGTTCCCTTCACGTACCTCAGTATGTGCTTTACTGCTGCCATGTGTTCCAACGTGGGTTTCTCCATAAATCGACTTACCATTCCAACGGCAAACGCCAAGTCTGGACGTGTGTGCAGCAAGTATCTCAAACTGCCAACAATACTTCGATACAAAGTTACATCTACAGGAGGTTCAAGGCTGTCCTTGTTCAATTTCAGACGAGGCTCCATAGGAATCTGTGTTGAGTTACAGTCCTTCATCCCACATTTCTCCAGCACCTTCTTTGCAAAACCCGATTGCTTTAAGGTGATTCTTGTTGGAGTTTGACACACTTCAATTCCCAAATAATAGCTAAGCAATCCAAGATCACTCATTCTAAATAGCCCTTTCATCTGAGATTTGAATTTGTCAATGTCTTGAATACATCCTCCAGTGATAATTAAATCGTCTACGTATACTCCAACAGTTAAATTTCCTTCCTTTCTCGTGTACACCGCATGTTCTAGAAGACACCTCTCAAAACCGAGTGCTTTCAACGACTTATCCAACTTGTCGCAAACTGTACAAGGCTTTATACAGTTTCAGCACCTTATACTCTTCTCCTTTTATCTCAAAACCTGGTGGCTGCAGAACATACACATCCTCCTCCAATTCACCGTTAAGGAAAGCGGATTTTACATCCATGTGATGCACTTGCCACCCCTTTTGTGCAGCGATTGATATCAACAACCGTACAGTTTCCAATCGAGCAACAGGAGCAAATACTTCGTCAAAATCTATCCCGTGCTTTTGAACATACCCCTTTGCTACTAACCTCGCCTTGTGTTTGATTATTCTCCCTTGAGTATCTTTCTTCAATTTAAACACCCACTTCAAACCAATTGGCTTTTGATTTTCTGGTAAAGCAACTAACCTCCATGTTGCATTCTCCTCTATGCTGGAAATTTCTTCTTCCATAGCCTTTCTCCATGTTGAATCGGTTCTTGCTTCTTCATAACTCGTAGGCTCCTCCTCTCCTAGCAAACATAGCCCCCGAATAATCCAATTCAGTAGGAATAGTTTTGTCGTACAAACTGTTTAGGTCTCGTTTCTCTCTTGGTCCCACTTCTGATGCCTCTGGATGGATGAATTCGGATGCCCTCTGCTCCACAGGAAACGACACTGGAGTTTGTGCATTTCTAGAACCAAATTCATCTGCTCTGTTGCTACCAGCAGATGTATTCTCAGGCTCGCCAGATTGATTGAACCCTGGCTGTGGAGACGCCATATCAGGATACAGCATCTCTTCCTCAATTCGTTGATGGGCAGCATCACTTGAAACTGCAACAGGAAAATAAAGAATAGTAAAGATATCCTTTGCTGGTCTAGATTCTGTAGCCGATGAATCAGTCCAGTCCCACTTCTTTTCTTCATCAAACACGGCATCACGAGTCACTACCACCTGTTTTGTCTTTGGGTCAAACATCCGATAACCCTTGGTATTCAAATCATACCCAATGAACACCATAGGTTTGCTTCGATCTGCTAGTTTTGCAAGGTGAGGTGTGACATTCTTCACATGAGCAATACATCCAAAAATTCGCAAGTGTTCAACCTTTGGCTTTCGATTGTAGTAGGCTTCATAGGGTGTCTTGTCAACTAGACTCTTAGTTGGTGCTCTGTTCAGCAAGTAAATTGCCGTTGACACCGTTTCTCCCCAAAATTCGCCGGGAACACTTTTACTTTTCAGCAAACTTCTTGCCATGCCAACCACTGTCTGATTTCTCCGTTCCACGACACCATTTTGCTGCGGAGAATAAGGTGCAGTAAGGTAGTGTTTAATACCATTTAATTCGCAAAAGCCCTTGAACTCATTTGATGTGAATTCACCACCACGATCACTTCGAAAAGCTTTCAACTTACACCCCTTCTCCATTTCGGCTGCAGCTTTGATCCTTTTAAAACTTTCGAACGCCTCGGCTTTGCTTGAGATCAGAACCTGCCACATAAACCTTGTGCAATCATCGACAATTAGCATAAAATAACGTTTTCCCCCATTCGTAGTCGGTGTGATTGGCCCGCACAAGTCTATGTGCCACAGCTCAAGAGGGTACTCGGCTCTGAAATTTGATTCAGCAGGGAATGGTTTTCGTTGTTGTTTTCCAATCAAACATCCATCACAAATGCGATCTTTATGATCTATCAAGGGCATGCCATGCACCATTCCATTTTTACCCATGATTTTTAAAGCATGAAAATTCACATGTCCATACCTTGCGTGCCAGAGCCAAGCTTCTTCTTTGCTCCTTACCAGAAAGCATTCGGGTAGAGCTGGTGCTATGTTAAGCACATATAACCGGTTGCTTGACCTCTTCACTTTTGCTAGTAGCCTTTGTAATCTGTCCACAACAATCATAACACCTCCTTCAATCACTACCTTGCATCCGTTTTCATCCAACTGGCCAAGGCTTATTATGTTGCTCTTCAACATTGGGATGTAGTAGACATTAGTAAGTATTCGATGTTCACCTGTGAAGTCTTCAAGCAAAACCGAACCTCTTCCTTGGATTTTTACAGTCGAGCCATCCCCAAATTTGACTGACCCTGTAATAGTCGTGTCAATTTCAGCAAATTTTTCAATACATCCGGTCATGTGGTTACTTGCGCTGGTATCTAATTACCAATCCTTCTCTCGGGTGCCTTTAATCTTTGGGACCACCTTGTCTTCATGCAGTAACACATGCTCGTTCTGTATTGAGTGGCTAATAACACAAGTTTCGGCCATTAGTAGTGCCGGTTCATCATCGGTTTGTGTTGTAACAAAATTAGCCCTCTCTCTTCGGTTTGGCTTGGAACAATCTTTTGCAAAGTATCCAAATTCATTACAATTGAAACACTTAACCTTGGATTTGTCGAAGTTTCGTGGCTTTCGGTCTTCGTTAGTGCGTTCACCATTTCCTCGACCTCCACCATATCCACGCCCACGACCATGTCCTCTCTAGTGACGTCCTCCTCTTTTGTTGTTGCTGAAACTTTCATCTTTCTTTGCCTTTGGGGTTCTTGCTTCCCTTTCGGCTTGGTTGAATAGCAACTGCTCTCCTGTACTCTCTATATGAGATCGCCCCTTCAATCCCTCTTCAAATGTTCTCAAACGCCCAATAGCTTCTGAAACCGACATCGTGTCTATATCTCCAAACTGCTCAATTGTCCTAATGATTTGAAGAAATCGATCTGGAACCGAACTGAACAGCTTTTCAACAACTTCGCTTTCTTCAAGTTTCGCGCCAAGTGATCGGATCTCACCAACCAAGGCAGTCAACTTCATCGAATACTCATTTACGGTTTCTGAATCTTGCATATGCACCTTATACAATTGTCGTTTCAGTACTTGTACACGTGCCTTCTTGACACGATCTTCGCCAATTCGCATCTCCCTGAGTGCGTCCCAAGCCTCCTTTGCCGTCTGCTTCTCCGCGATTGCCATCATCACGTCATCTGGCACGGCTTGAGAAATGGCTACCATGGCGCCTTGATCTTTGTCGTCGTCTGTGTCTGCACCTTCGATCACTGACCATACTCCTAGCGAACGCAAGATTATCTTCATCTTGACAGCCCATATGCCGTAGTTCGTTTCGCTTAACATTGGATAATGGATCGGGATTGAGGCTCCTCTTGCCGTCGGTTTGACGACTGCAAGCGTCTTAGATTGATCTCCTTCAACACCAGCCATTGCTTTGACAACCTTTGCTCTGATACCAATTGAAAGCTTTGCTATCTTATGGTCAATCACTCAATTTGAAAAAAATCACGCTAGAACAGAGCCAAAGCAATGAAAGAACAGAGGCCTTTATTGGTGCTTTTCTCACTACATCATTGTCTGATTTTCTTATTATTTATAGAGGCAAATATGAAAGGTTACGTCCTAAAATACATCACAACTATTACATGAAAAGTTATGTCCACTAAAAGGTTATGTCCCAAAAGAGGTTATGTCCCCTAAGAGGTCACGTCTCCTAAGAGGTCACGTCTGCTGGAAACAAAACAAACTGAAATAACAAGATTAATTCTATCATTCTCAGCTGCATGAAACTGAAAATAGTGAGGATTTCAGAATTTTTGTTTCAAATGGCACTAACCGAAACAAAGCAGGAAGACAGTAACTAGTTCAAGTGCATCGACTTGAACATATCAATCATATATGTCACTCATGTTATATCGAACTGCATCTACTAACTCCCCGTATCATGTCAAACAACTAGTGCCTTTGTCAGGAATAATGGAAAGGATGCCCCTACTTCTTTCAACTCCCCACTTTGCTAATAACCATAGTTCCCGCATTCAAGGCTGCCCTGCGCCCTCTCATGCACAACCTCCATGCACATTGCACGTTTCTCATATCACAAACTTATCCTTTAAAAAAGTTAATTAGAGTTCAACGCAATGTTAATAACAAAATTAATTTTATAAAATAATTTGATTGTCTTAATACAAGAATTAAATACAAAGTGCTATGTGGAGCTCTAACTAGACATAAGGAATAAGGACGGTTGTTGAAACCTCCACAAATTAATTCTGATTTAACTATCACCGAAACAATAATTTTAGTAGTATGGTGGTAGAGACCAGGTCAAACCCAAGGGAAATTGATTTATTTTCCTACAAATACCAAATTCAAAAGAATAGGGGTGGTTTGAATCAATAAGAATTAAATGAATAAAAGTGCTAAATCTTAAGGAAGGTTAATCAAGACACTGGCAACTCGGTTCAAAGAGGTGCTTTCTCCATTCAAACAATGGGTTAATCATAGAAGTTAAATTTAATATCCTTTCATATCAAGCAAATAAATTAGGCTTCCATTAAAGCTAAGGGAAATCTATAGTCATGTTAAACTAATCAAATTAAACTTCTAATTAATTCCTTATCTATCACATTAATTCCTTATCAAGCGAATTTAGTATTGAGAAGTAATCCTTCTTCACTCAACAGTAGCCTTAAGATCAAGATCTACACAATTTATTCCTAGCCAACGTTTGAAAGCTTGAACATCTACTCGTCCTATTCATCCTAAATAAATTAATGTGATATATAAGACAATCAAATTAATTTACTTGCTTCTTATTTTTGTTCCCCACTACAATTATGGATTGAAATAAACATAGAAAGCACATAAACCATATCAAACCAATTTTTTTTTTGGAACAGGATATATATTAGAAGATGGAAAAGATTACAAGGGGAAGGCCGAGAGGGCCAACGAGAACAAAAAGAGGATCAAGCTCCTCACAAGAACAACAAAAAGGCACTCCTATCCTGTTGCCAATGAGGCCAAAGAACGAAAGTCCATGGCCAATGGCCAGAAGATAAAAAACCAAAACAAGCCCATAGATGGGCTAACAAAGAAAACAAACAACCCCTTCACAGGCAGCCTTTCCACAACTCCGGCCTTCTCCTAAGACCTTCGCCCTGTAGCTATTGTGCTAATATTCCAGACATTACCGATGGCCTCAGTGATCCCATGACGATTATCTGCATTAGATAGAATATCCCTCATTTGCTGATGGACTTCCTCGCTGAGAGTTTGCACTGATTTGGCATGGTTTTGGAAAATCCTGCTATTGCGCTCCTACCATAAATGATAAACCGAGGAAGCCAAAAGAAGAGGCCCAATCATGTCCTCCATGTTCTTTGAACGGTGAAATCTGTTGGAAGTCCAGTCCAGAAGGCTTGTCCTTCTTGTGATCGTCTGCCAAACCTGGCCTGAGAACCTGCATTGAAAAAATAGATGGTCATGGGTTTCTACCTCACTGTTGCATAGCTTGCATGTCCTCTCCTCCACTGTGTTGTGCATCCGATCCATGGTTCTTAGCCATCCCTTAGCTGCTAGCCATAGGATAAAAGAGTGTCTGGGGACGTGGAGAGGGTGCCATAAAATGTGGTGAATCTTAGATATTGGCTGCCGATTCCTTAGCTTCTCCCATGGTGATGAAATCGTGAACTGCCCTGTGCTGTTTGCGTGCCAGATAGCAGTATCCCTCTCCGTGATCTTAGGCTGAAAACAAACACTACTCCACATCTCCTCTAGCTGACTATTACCCATCGGGAAGTTCCACCTATTCCCATCCACGATATCTGCCACCTTCACATTCCATCCCAGCGCCGTGGAGGCTAAAATTCTACAGGAGAACATATCTATTGGTCTTTTACCATTTGGAAGCCAGTAATCGTACCATAAGGAAGTATCCTGACCATTGCCCACCTGAGCACCTATGGCTCCTCTGCACCACTCCCTGGCCTGAAGAATTTTCCTCCATGTCCACGTAGGACTGGAAGGGACTGTAATCTGCCAAAGAGAACGACCCTTGATGAGGTACCTATGCACCCAAGCAACCCACAAAGAATCTTTATCAGTGAGGAGGGTCCAGATGTGTTTAATCATTGCTGCTTTATTCCAGGTTCCCAACCTTTTAATACCTAGGCCCCCTTTTGTTTTGGGGAGGCGGATATCCTTCCAGGCTACCTTGGCTCCCTTTGGAGATAGAGATCCCCCCTTCCACAAAAGGCTGAAAGAATGCTCTCAATTTTGGAAATAGTGGCTACAGGGAGAATAAGCTTTGTAGACCATTAGACTTGCATTGCAAAGAGGACTGATTGAATTAGTTGAAGACGACCCGCGTACGAGAGGGTAGAAGTCGTCCATAATCTAATTCTGGCCTTGATACGATCTACTAGCGTCTGACAATTTGCATTAGTGAGCTACGTAGTGATCAAGGGGACCCCTAGATAAGTAGGAACTGGGGTAGATTTTGGGATGCCCAAGAGATCTGCAATCTGATCCTGAACTGCCTCCTCCACCCTCGTGACAAAGACTGAACTTTTCCTGTGATTGACATCGAAACCCGATAGAGTAGCGAACTTATCCAAGGTATCTTTCAATATGTTAACCGAAATGGTGTCAGCATGACTGAAGATAATAAGGTCATCCGCAAAGCATTGGTGCGTGATTCTTTGGTCCTTACAACGCCAATGGTGCCTGAATCCTGTCTCTTGAGAGGCTTGTTGAAGAATCCCGTTTAGCCCCTCCATCGCTAGAACGAACAAATAAGGAGATAAGGGGTCCCCTTGCCGGAGACCCCTAGAGGCACCAAAGAACAAGTGATCCTCTCCATTCATTCTGATGGTATACCAAGGAGAGGTAATGCACATCCTTATCCACCTAATAACCGTCGGATGAATGTTTATGCTTCTCATAGCCTGTAATATAAAGTCCCAGCTGATCATGTCAAAGGCTTTCCGGAGATCAACCTTAATAGCACAGCGAGGAGGGCATTTCTCACGGTGGAAGTTGTGCATTAATTCCTGCACAAGAAAAATGGCTTCACTGATATTCCTACCCGGCAAGAAAGCTGATTGCGCTCGGCTAATGACCCTTGCCAGGCTTCTTTTAAGTCTATTACCTAGAATTTTAGCAATGCACTTGTAAACCACCGTGCAACAAGAAATGGGACGATAGTCACCTAGATTATCAGGGTTTGCCACTTTCGGGATTAGAATGATCCTTGTTGCAGAGATGCATCTCGGCAATGAGGAGGTTCTGAAGAAGTGGAGAACTGCTGCTATGAAGTCGTTTCCCACTATGGCCCAACTCTCTTTGAAGAAACAACTGTTAAATCCATCAGGACCCGGGCATCTGTGATGGGGCTTAAAGCAGGATAGGGTTGGGACAACAAGTCTTTAAAGTAGTGCACTGCTAGGTTACCCATCTCCATTGTATCCCTGGTAATTTCCCTTGAATGACTTCGAAGACTGTGGATCCTGTTTCTGGATCTCCGATGCGTCAATGATCTATGGAAGAAGGTAGTGTTTTTGTCCCCAAGAGTGAGCCACTGGATCCTCGAGCAATGCCGATAAAATGATTCCTCATCTGCACACAACTTGTTATAGAGGTGGCATTGCTCGATTAGGAAGCATGAATATGAAATTAATAGTTTAAATTATGGAAAAAGATAAATAAATACTTAAAAGTGTAAGAATTATAATGGAAACTCTACTTCTCGCAACCAATAATGAAGATGGATGCTATCCCTTTTGAACCGAATAATGAATCAGCTGCTCATGCTTTTGTTGTTTGCTGCTGAATCTGAAAAAAGGAGTAAAAGAAGAAGAGTTTGTTGCTTGCGTGTGTCTTCCCTTTTATGATAGAAGAGTCCTAGCCCTAATGTTGTTAACCAAGCTAAAAAGTAGGAGATAAATGTTGTAGACAAAATCTCTCTAATCTTTGACAGATTAGGAAGCACAACCCGTCATCCAGCTTGCACTAGGAGTTTCGTGCTGCAGATGATTTTTCCTGACTTTGGGCCTTTAATGAAAGTTGTATCCCTAAATGTGTAGATGAATTTGGGCTTTTTTTCACTTGATTATGACATTGTATGCTCCAGATATGCCCAATTATAATTAATTATATATTATATTTTTATTTCGGTCTTTATTCTTTTAATTTTGATTTTGGTTTTAAATCCCTTAATATGTGTGATATAGATATTTGAATTATTGTCAATTGAATCCTTCAATTGAAATCAATTATATATTTTATTTTTATTTCAGCCCTTATACTTTTAATTATTGTTTTCAAATTTAACTTTTTTATTAGTATTTATATAGTTACGCATTAATCCCTATTATTGTACATGTTTATATGTATATGGTTTTTTTTTTTTTACTTTTGAATTCTTTTCTATCTTCTCTTTTGTTGGGGTAGTATTTTTTTATTTAGTCTTTAAATTTTAATCTGTGTTAGTGATCATTTGAAAATTCATATTTCTTTTCTTTTAAAAACAATTAAATGTTTTTTTGAAGGCTACTAATATTTTTTTTGTCATTTATTTTATTTGTTTGCTTAATCTTTTGTTATAATTTTGAGTTTTTTTTTCCTTCGAGTTTCATATTTTTTTATTATTTATGCAATATTAGTAAGAATTATTTTTTTAATTTTCTATTTTGTTGGAATTACTTTTTTTATTTTGTCCTTAAATCTTAATTTTCTATTTTGAGGTTATTTTTTTAAAGATAATATTTTTTTTTCATTTATTTGAGTTTTTTCCTCCCCTTTTGTTAGAATGTTTAGTTTTTTTAATCTTCGAGGTAATTTTTTTTATTAGCTGTGCAATAATGGGAATCATTAATTTATATGTTATCTCCAAAATATTTTCTTAAGACTAATAATTTTTTTTTGTCATTAATTTATGTTTTGCATACTCTTTTGTTATATTTTCTATTTTCTTGATTCTTCAAGGTATTTTTTTTCATTATTTATGCAATAATAATAATAATAATAATCATTTGAAATGTTTTTTTTTCAAATGATTTTGTTAAGGTTAATAATATTTATTTTTCTTCTATCATTTATTTTATTTTTTTATTACTATTTCATTATAATTTTGAGTATTTTTTTATTCTTTGATGTATTTTATATATATATATATATATATATATATATATATATATATATATATATATATATATGCAATGATAATAATAATTACATATGTGTTTTTTCTAGCTTACTTTTTTGTTTAAATTTATAAGTTTTATTATGCTTCAAGATAAGCTAATAATTTTTGTTGTTTTAACAATGCTAATAATAATAATTTAAAATGTTATAATCTTGATGTTAATAGTGACATTATAAATTATCATAATAATAACGATTATAATTTATTTAAATAGTTATGGTGCTTATCATGTAGCTAATAATGACTTTGATGGTAATAATAATAGTAACTCGTAAAATAATATAAAAATATCAATAATGACAAAAAAAGTATACTAATGATAATAATACTAATTATAATTGAAATAATATTCATAAAAACAATGAAGTTAATTATCATAATGATTATTGTCGTAATAATTACAATGATTATAGCAATATTATCAGTAATAATCTGAATATTAATTACTTACAATAATTATTATAAAAGTATCTATAATAATTATGACAATTTAAAAAAATGATGATTAAAATATAATAAGAATAAAAATAATTCATTAGTCGATGTTTTATGTATGTTTCTTGAAGAAGAGAAACCCTGAGGACCCATTGATTGGGTTCCCTCTACTGGAGTTTACTTTGCTAACAAGCAGTAACTCTAATAAAGTAGTTGATGGAACTGGGATAATGATGTAGGAACAAACTGCACGATTGCTCCCAAAGTTAAATTTATTTCGTTTTGGATATCATTCTCTTTCTCTTGTGGTGGGAAACGATGGGGCAGCTCACATAAATAATCTAATAACAAACGCTGCTTTGAAAGTTCAAATTCTTGACTGATCCTTAGCAGCCACTCAAGACTCCTATTTAAACAATTTGCTAGCTCATATGTCACCTGTTTTACTCTGACAAGGAAATTTCATATAAAAAAATCCTCAGACAACTTTCATGTTTTCAAGAAATAAAACAAGCTCTTGTAATGCGTCCTCCTAATATTTGTTGACCCTATTATGATGTGGAACCCATATCAGAAAAGTTTTCCACACCCACAAGATTTGAGCGTGAGCTACGATCCAGAATTGTCATAATGTAAGATCAAAATTTCTTAGGCTAAATTATATTTAAAGTTGACTTTCTTAACAAAACCTGAATACTCCACCAGTAGTCTCGTCATCACAGAATCATCAGAAGGGATAGCAGTTGTCATGCCTATCTCGTCTCGATCATTTACAAATCTAGAGCTGTATGACCTACTCTGTGGTCTCCAAGGCGAAGGGGAAGTTCGCCAGACACGTTTTTCGCCTTTGTAGAGAAAGATTTGTGGTGAACCACTAGGATTGACCCTATATTGTCAGGAACCGGTCAAGACCTTTTTTCAGATCCAGCCCAAGTCTCATTCTAGGCGACACATAGTGTAAGACATAAGAGTTTTTCAAAGATTTATTAGTATAGTTTTTTAATAAAAAATAATTAATAATGAACTCAAGATATTTAATATATTGGACAATTGCTTATAAAAATATTGATACAACAGCATATTAAATGACATTTTGTAAAATATTAAGAAGTAATATATTAGATCATGAATCGAGTTAGCTCAACCAAACTCATGACCTACATTATGAGGTCAAGATAATTCCATATAAGAAAATAAAATCAACCCGAGTTGAATTATCAAACCTATAACCTAGGTAATGAGATCAAGATTAACCCATAAATAAATAAATAATAATCATGAAACTTAATTTTCAATTAATCCAATTTTAAAGGATAAAATAAAAAAAAATATCAATAAAAAATGAACCGAGTCAACCCAAGTTAACATGTTAAACCAGTAAATTATATCATGATATCAATTCATGATAAATAAAACAATTAAGAGACTGAATTCCAAGAGATCTAATATTAAAGTTCGATATAAGAGTAAAATATAACCTAAAAAATTGGAAAATAAATATCAAGCATAAATTCTAAAATAATCTAATATTAAATAATAAAATCATAAAATAAATTATTGAAGAAAAAAACTAAAAATAACACTTTTTTTTTATGTGTGGGGATATAATAATTAAAATACAATAGTCAGTGTTTTGTTAAAAAGATCTGTTAGATTCCAAAATAACTTCTCTTGCCATTCTCCACTTAGCAAAATGCAACACTTGCCTATTCCAAAAGCCAAGATCCAATTTACTCCGTCATGGAAGCTGAAAAACTGTTCCTGCTTTGTTCTCTTGTAGTGCTCCAATTCTCATCTTGTACTTCCCAAGACTCCTTAGAAACGAACCAAGCCCTTAGAGAAGGTGACCTTCTTATCTCCGAAGGAAATAATTTCGCTCTTGGATTTTTCAGTCCGGGTAGTTCTAGCAATAGATATCTTGGAATTTGGTACCATAAAGTGCCAGAGAAAACGGTGGTGTGGGTTGCAAACAGGAACGATCCAATCATTGGTTCTTCTGGATTTCTCTTTGTAAACCAAGATGGAAACCTCGTTCTCTATGGTAACGATGACCAAAAGCTCCCAGTGTGGTCTACAAATGTTTCAGTGGAAGAAAATGATTCCTGTGAAGCTCAACTCTTGGATTCAGGAAATTTGATAATGGTCACGAAAAGAAGCAGAAGTATTATATGGCAAAGCTTCGATCATCCTACAAACACCCTGCTACCTGGAATGAAATTGGGGCTCGATCGAAAATTAGGAATTGATCGGTTCCTAACATCATGGAGATCAGCTGATGACCCTGGGACTGGGGACTTTCCACTCAGGATGAACCCAAATGGCTCACCACAACTCTTTTTCTATAATGGTAAAAAGCCAATTGTTAGATCTTCCCCTTGGCCATGGAGAAGTCAGATGGGCTTAGGCTTATACAAAAGCACTTTTGTAAATGATCCGGACGAAATATACTATCTCTACACACTTGCTGATGATTCTTATCTGCTAAGAATAATAGCGGATCATTCAGGACATGCAATGGCGTTAACATGGCGACAAAGTGATGGTCAGTGGAACGATTACTGGAAGACCCCTCAGTTTCAGTGCGACTACTATGGACTGTGTGGTGCTGATAGTACGTGTGAACTTACCAATCAACATACATTTGGCTGTGCCTGTTTACCTGGGTTCGAGCCCAAGTACCCAGAGCAATGGTCTGCGAGAGAAGGATCTGGTGGTTGTGTAAGGAAGCGCCTGCAGACGTCTTCGGTTTGCGATCACGGAGAAGGGTTTGTGAAGATAGAGAATTACTGTCTTCCGGATACTTCTTCAGCAGCTTGGGTGGACAAGATTAAGAGTCGCGCAGACTGTGAGCTGGAATGCAAGAGGAATTGTTCATGCTCTGCATACTCAATCATTGGAATTCCCGGAAAAGGGGATGCTTGTTTGACATGGTACAGGGAATTAGTAGACATTAGATATGATAGGGGTGAAAGTTATGACCTTTACGTACGTGTTGATGCATATGAATTAGGTACCTTTTTTCATTACAAATTTTCATCTATAAGAGCTTTTCTACGTTTTGCCACTGCTCTAGACTGTAGTTAATATGCTCCGTATTTGCTAGGTGCCGAAGGGGCCATTCTATGCATTATCACGTTTCCATTGCTAGGCTGTTAATCTTTATTCTTTTCACTCTCATGCAGCTAAAAATACAAGGGAGTCAGATGTTTCTCATGAAAAACCGATGCTGGCAATTTTAGTACCATCAATTGCATCATTCTTGCTTCTCATAAGCCTATCTGCTTATTTGTGGCTCAAGAAGAGGGCAAAAATAGGTACGACAAGACTATTCGATATGTCTTGTAGTTACTCTGCTTTTCTTGTGGGGAGAAGTTCACATTTTGATTCATGATTGGAAAAATAACCAGGTAATGAGCAGCAGGTTGACAGCAATTCTATTGAATTGGAATATTTCAAGCTCAGCACCATCACGGCGGCCACCAACAACTTCTCTCCAGCTAACAAACTCGGCCAAGGTGGTTTTGGCAATGTTTATAAGGTAGAGATTCTTATTGCATCTGGCTAAGAACTACATGGCCTCTCAATACTACAGATTGTTTTCCTCTGATTTGAATAATTCTAATATCTAGGCTTGCCCTTGTTACATGATCTTAGGGTCTGCTAGCTAATGGACAGCAGGTTGCAGTAAAAAGATTATCTAGAAGTTCAGGACAAGGAACAGATGAATTTAAAAATGAAGTCATGGTAATTGCAAAGCTTCAACACAGAAATCTTGTGAAACTTCTAGGTTATTGCATTCAAAACGAGGAACAAATGTTAATCTATGAATACTTGCCCAACAAAAGCTTGGACTCTCTTTTTGGTATGTCTTTTTCTTTGTCTATTGCCCTCCTTTACACTAGTCGTCAACGTATAGCTGGCTGAAAAGTAATTTTCTTAACAGATGAAACAAGAAGATTGGTATTGGATTGGCCAAAACGCTTTGGTATTATTGGTGGAATAGCTCGTGGGATTTTGTATCTTCACCAAGACTCCAGGTTGAGAATCATTCACAGGGATTTAAAATGTAGCAATATTCTACTGGATGCAGAGATGAATCCAAAAATATCAGATTTCGGAATGGCAAAAATATTTGAAGGCAACCAAACTGAAGATAGGACAAGGAGAGTTGTAGGAACATAGTAAGTATCTTTGACAAAGTACTATCACTGATTATCAGGAATACTAAAACTTGAGATTCTTGTTTTTCTGCTGCAGTGGCTATATGTCGCCAGAATATGTTGTGTTTGGAAACTTTTCTGTAAAATCAGATGTTTTCAGTTTTGGGGTCATGCTGTTAGAGATTGTTAGTGGCAAAAAGAACAATAGATTTTATCAACAGAATTTTCCTTTGACCTTGATTGGATATGTGAGTTACAAGAGCCGTTTGTGCTCATTGCTGAATTTCACAATTTTTAAATGTTGTCTGGTCTAATATCTTGGAAGTTAATGATTTTTATGAATAACACAGGTGTGGGAACTATGGAGACAAGACAAAGCATTGGAGATAGTTGATCCATCACTGAAGGAGTTGTATCATCCGCGTGAAGCCTTGAAATGCATACGGATCGGTCTGCTGTGCGTGGAAGAAAATGCCATGAACAGACCATCTATGTTGGCAGTAGTTTTTATGCTGAGTAGTGAAACAGAGATCCCTTCTCCAAAACACCCTGCATTCCTGTTTATAGAATCTCATAATAATCCTGATATAGCATTATCCGTAGAAGATGGACCGTGTTCTGTAAATCAGGTCACAATTAGTGAAATTGCTAGCCGCTGAAGTTGCACTGTCTGAATAATTTCTGACCAAGCTTAGGAGATAGTTGATTATCAGTGGAGGAGTCATATTTTTCCCTCAAAGCCCTGTAATGCATACAAGTCGGTCTCTTGTTTTTATGTTGAAGTATTGAAACAACTATTCCTTCTCCTAAACAAACTGCATTCCTCTTGATGCAGGAGCTAGAACTGTACTAGCTTTCATATAACTAGAAATTTTCTTTTAATATTTTATTTTTATAATACTTATGATGGTAGTTTTGATGGCTATGATTTGTTGTTTTCAAGGGCCCGTTTTCCATCCAAGTATCTTTATTGGTACCGATTTCAATGATGGGGAAAACGTTAGTGAATGCCTTTCCTCGAGTATTTGCATGATCACCAGAGAGTTCTTCAGGAGCTAAGATGCCTGCATATGATTCACAGACATTGCAAGTTATGAGATGCTGAGATTTTGTGTTAGAGCCCTGGGATTCAATTAAAAAAAAAAAACAAAACAAAAGATCTGCACAATCACCAGCGATTCATCCTTCTCCGTCGTTGATGTAGTCAGGTTATTGCACAGATAAAGCTCTCGATCATTGGAAACAGAAGAGGCCGCAACTGCTAGAATAAGGTGAGCATTAATTGAAATTCCAGAAGAACGAAGCATTGGATCAGCATCATAATTGCTGCTTCTCAAAGCATCAGTCAAAGATCTCATCTGCTCTTGGGGCTTCTGCCGTGATTTCTCCACTCAGCATTCAGCGGTTGTTGAATTCTTCGTGGTGACAGCTGAAGCCGTCCAAGGCGGAGCTGGAACAGGGGAAGGATACAAACGATTTGGCAGAGAAGAGCAACCTCTTCCAAGATCTTCTTGTTGGTGTGGAAATCCAAGGTCATTTTAGAGTAGTACCTGTTGGGAAAAGTACTCAAACAATAGGGCATCAATTTAGCGGATTACCAATCAAGTCCCAAACCTTTTTCCCTCTTTGTGCAATCAAATTATGGGATCAAACAATCAACAATATAATGCAAATAATCAAACACATCAACACCAAGATTTTTACGTAGAAAACCCAATGCGGGAAAAAACCACGGGACCGTAGGCCACTTAAAACTTCCACTATCACAAATAATGGGTTCACAATATTCTTCCTTAGATTTCAACTAAGGGCTACAACATATATCATCAAGAACAACCTATTCTTGGAATACAATAAGATTAAAGAGAACAAAGTTTGAGAAAAGGCTCACAATACTGACAGCCCCATTTTCTGTCAAAACGGCCAACTTCCACAACTCCAATCTTCGATCCAACCATTCAGAATTAAGATTAATGTGTCTAGAAGCCTCTGTCCAAATCTCAGCTTGATCCAACGGTTAACGAACTGCAAATCAAAGAAACAAGATGGATTGTTCAGCAGCTATCACTTTTTCTTTCTTCTCACTTTTCTCTTTTTGTCTCTTGTTAACTATAAAACCCTAATACCACATTTTAGTGATGTGGCAGCCCCCCTTTTAATTTAAGTGGTGCGGGACCACACAACAGTACCTCTCAATGACCTGGCGTGAAGACTTCTTCACTGTCTTGGTACGAACACGACCCATATTGGCAAAGAAGTTGTTGTGGCTTCAAGATTCAAGGAGAGCACCGGTGATGAAAATAGAGGCGCTGCTGCGGCGTGATGGGAAGTTGTGAAACCCTAGGTTTTGTAGATTTTATGTTTTGTGTGCTCTGCCGTTTTGTGTGTCACTTTCTACCGTTTTTGCAAAAAAAAAAAAACAAAAAAAATGAGAAAAAAAGAAGAAGAAGAAGAAGAAGAAGAAGAAGAAGAATTACAAAATGAATTCTTACACAGATTAAGAAATTCATCGGCAAATAAAAAACTTCAGAAAAACTGAAGTAGCCAAATGAAAAACCTCAGAAGAACTGAAGTAGACAAATGAAATTCAAACTCATTCTATCATCTCTCTTAACTCCCATTTCTTTCTTCTCATCCCTCTCTTCTCAAAGATGAAAAACTTTAGAAAAACTGAAGTAGACAAATGAAATGTCAATCAAGAAATAGACATATGAAATGTCTTCTCTCTCTCTTCTATCTTCTTTGCCATTCGAGCATTTTTTCTTTTTCTTCTCAATCGCATTCAAACTCATCTTTCTTTTACAAAGTGTTTTTTGTCAAAAAGGATTCAGTACTCATGTATTTCTTCTCCATTGCTGCAATCTCATACTTGGTTCATCAAAGCATGAGCTTGAGGGGGGATGTTAAAGTATAGAAGAATATTCTAGAATAGTGTATTTGTATTCTAGAGTATGAGAAATGTGTATAAATAGAGAAGTGCACACACAACAAATGTATGCAAAACAGAAATCAATACAACACAATTTTAAAATTTCAGTCTCCCTCTCTTTTCTCTCTTCTCCCTCTTCCCTTCTCTAAACTAATTCTTCTTTCAATTCTGCAAACTCTCTCAATCCTAACACACATTACCTTGTGCTTGATTTTTATTAAATAGAATAGGGGTGGTGAGATTCGAACTCGTGACTGCTAGGTCAACCTGGCTCTGATACCATGTCAAGGAACCATCTCATCTAAAAGCTTAAGCTGTTAGGTGAACCCCAGAATATGATTTATATCCAAGTTCAAATTCTTGACTGATTATTTAAACAAATAAGTTATCTGTATCACTCTGACAAGGAAATTTCATATACAAAAATCCTCAGACAACTTTCATGTTTTTAAGAAATGAAACAAACTCTTGTAATGCATCCTCCTAATATTTGTAGACCCTTTATGATGTGGAACCCATATCAGAAAAGTTTTCGACACCCACAAGATTTGAGCGTGAGCTAGGATCAAAATTTCTTAGGCTAAATTATATTTCAATGACAGCTATTTAAAGTTGACTGTGCATACATGCATTTTTTTATGAAAGCATGCAAGCCTTTTCTGCTGAAAATAGTGGTTATTAAATGTAACATTTTGATGAAAATCAATTACATAAATCCACTTGGAATCATCTCTTCATCCAATAGAATGTTGCTGCATTTCAAGTCCCTATGAATGATCCTCAACCTTGAGTCCCGGTGAAGATAAACGATTCCACGAGCCATACCAGCAATAATGTGAAACATTTTGCTCCAATCCAAGAACAACTTTCTTGTTTCATCTGTAACAAAGCGTTTTACCTTTTCATTTGAACTACAGTAAACTGAGGTAGACTGTAAAATGTCGATAAGAAACTTACTGAAAAGAAATGAATCCAAGCTTTTGTTTGGCATGTACTCATAAATTAGCATTTGCTCTCCTCCCTGAATGCAACAGCATACAAGTCTCACAAGATTTCGGTGCTGAAGCTTTGCAATTACCTTAACTTCATTTGTAAATTCTTCTATCCCTTGTTTTGAGTTTTTTGATAGTCTCTTTACAGCAATCTTCTCACTATCAGGTAGCTCGCCCTAAAATCATATTACAGGAGTCAACTTTTATAATTCAGATTTATCAGTTCAAGGACATGCAAAAATCCTCAAAACGAATCATATCAAAGACTAACACACATCTGATATCTTGCATAGGATATGACCTTATAGACTGAGCCGAAACCTCCTTGTCCAAGTTTGTTATCTGGAGAAAAATTGTTGGTTGCAGCACTGAGTTTGCAAAATGCCAAATCTTGATCACTGCTACTTCTTTGGAGCTCATTTTTAACCCATGTACCTATTTTGACGATATAATCACAAAAACTTAAGTACAATAATATATTTCTTCGAAAGGCACAAAATGGTGGACATATACAAGTTTCATTACAAGAAAACCTGCTGTCAAAAAATGTTGTTACAGGTAACACAAACAGTTGATAAAAACATCTAACTCCTGTGAATATTGCATATAGAAACCATGTGTTTATGGTGCTGAAGTAATATTTCAGATTTTAATATTTTTTTAATTCCTTTACTCTATCATTTGTAGTGGTTCTTGCTTTGCCTTACCTCTATTTCCTCTCCTCTTACGCCAAAAATAAGCTACTATGCTGATGGCCAGCAAAGCTGAAGAAACAGTGGGAATTAGAATGGCAGGAATCTCCTTTTCAAGATACTCATTTGATTTCCTCGCATTCTCAGCTGCATGAAAGTGAAAATAGTGAGGAATTCAGAATTTTTGTTTCAAATGGCACTAACCGAAACAAAGCAGGAAGACAGTAACTAGTTCAAGTGCATCGACTCGAACATATCAATCATATCTGTCACTCATGTTATATCGAACTGCATCTACTAACTCCCCGTATCATGTCAAACAACCAGTGCCTTTGTCAGGAATAACGGAAAGGATGCCCCTACTTCTTTCAACTCCCCACTTTGCTAATAACCATAGTTCCCGCATTCAAGGCTGCCCTGTGCCCTCTCATGCACAACCTCCATGCACATTGCACGTTTCTCATATCACAAACTTATCCTTTAAAAAAGTTAATTAGAGTTCAACGCAATGTTAATAACAAAATTAATTTTATAAAATAATTTGATTGTCTTAATACAAGAATTAAATACAAAGTGCTATGTGGAGCTCTAACTAGACATAAGGAATAAGGATGGTTGTTGAAACCTCCACAAATTAATTCTGATTTAACTATCACCGAAACAATAATTTTAGTAGTATGGTGGTAGAGACCAGGTCAAACCCAAGGGAAATTGATTTATTTTCCTACAAATACCAAATTCAAAAGAACAGGGGTGGTTTGAATCAACAAGAATTAAATGAATAAAAGTGCTAAATCTTAACGAAGGTTAATCAAGA
Source organism: Salix purpurea (assembly GCA_027405865.1). Lineage (NCBI taxonomy): Eukaryota > Viridiplantae > Streptophyta > Magnoliopsida > Malpighiales > Salicaceae > Salix > Salix purpurea. Next base: position 8,011,056 of record JAOWLH010000020.1, on the reverse strand, counting down.
CACTGGCAACTCGGTTCAAAGAGGTGATTTCTCCAATCTTACAAATGGGTTAATCATAGAAGCTAAATTTAATATCCTTTCATATCAAGCAAATAAATTAGGCTTCCATTAAAGCTAAGGGAAATCTAGAGTCATGTTAAACTAATCAAATTAAACTTCTAATTAATTCCTTATCTATCACATTAATTCCTTATCAAGCGAATTTAGTATTGAGAAGTAATCCTTCTTCACTCAACAGTAGCCTTAAGATCAAGATCTACGCAATTTATTCCTAGCCAATGTTCGAAAGCTTGAACATCTACTCGTCCTATTCATCCAAAATAAATTAATGTGATATATAAGACAATCAAATTAATTTACTTGCTTTTTATTTTTGTTCCCCACAACAATTACGGATTGAAATAAACATAGAAAGCACATAAACCATATCAAACCAATTTTTTTTTTGGAACAGGATATATATTAGAAGATGGAAAAGATTACAAGGGGAAGGCCGAGAGGGCCAGCGAGAACAAAAAGAGGATCAAGCTCCTCACAAGAACAACAAAAAGGCGCTCCTATCCTGTAGCCAAGGAGGCCAAAGAACGAAAGTCCAAGGCCTATGGCCAGAAGATAAAAAACCAAAACAAGCCCATAGATGGGCTAACAAAGAAAACAAACAACCCCTTCACAGGCAGCCTTGCCACAACTCCGGCCTTCTCCTAAGACCTTCGCCCTGTAGCTATTGTGCTAATATTCCAGACATTACCGATGGCCTCAGTGATCCCGTGACGATTATCTGCATTAGATAGAAGATCCCTCATTTGCTGATGGACTTCCTCGCTGAGAGTTTGCACTGATTTGGCATGGTTTTGGAAAATCCTGCTATTGCGCTCCTACCATAAATGATAAACCGAGGAAACCAAAAGAAGAGGCCCAATCATGTCCTCCATGTTCTTTGAATGGTGAAATCTGTTGGAAGTCTAGTCTAGAAGGCTTGTCCACGGTAAGGAAGGCCAGTGATTACAAGCCCTTCTTGTGATCGTCTGCCAAACCTGGCCTGAGAACCTGCATTGGAAAAATAGATGGTCATGGGTTTCTGCCTCACTATTGCATAGCTTGCATGTCCTCTCCTCCACTGTGTTGTGCATCCGATCCATGGTTCTTAGTCATCCCTTAGCTGCCAGCCATAGGATAAAAGAGTGTCTGGGGACGTGGAGAGGGTGCCATAAAATGTGGTGAATCTTAGATGTTTGCTGCTGATTCCTTAGCTTCTCCCATGCTGATGAAATCGTGAACTGCCCTGTGCTGTTTGCGTGCCAGATAGCAGTATCCCTCTCCGTGATCTTAGGCTGAAAACAAACACTACTCCACATCTCCTCTAGCTGACTATTACCCATCGGGAAGTTCCACCTGTTCCATCCACGATATCTGCCACCTTCCCATTCCATCCCAGCGCCGTGGAGGCTAAAATTCTACAGGAGAACATGTCTATTGGTCTTTTACCAGTTGGAAGCCAGTAATCGTACCATAAGGAAATATCCTGACCATTTCCCACCTGAGCACCTATGGCTCCTTTGCACCATTCCCTGGCCTGAAGAATTTTCCTCCATGTCCACGTAGGACTGGAAGGGACTGGAATCTGCCAAAGAGAACGACCCTTGATGAGGTACCTATGCACCCAAGCAACCCACAAAGAATCTTTATCAGTGAGGAGGGTCCAGATGTGTTTAATCATTGCTGCTTTATTCCAGGTTCCCAACCTTTTAATACCTAGCCCCCCTTTTGTTTTGGGGAGGCGGATATCCTTCCAGGCTACCTTGGCTCCCTTTGGAGATAGAGATCCCCCCTTCCACAGAAAGGCTGAAAGAATGCTCTCAATTTTGGAAATAGTGGCTGCAGGGAGAATAAGCTTTGTAGACCATTAGACTTGCATTGCAAAGAGGACTGATTGAATTAGTTGAAGACGACCCGCGTACGAGAGGGTAGAAGTCGTATATAATCTAATTCTGGCCTTGATATGATCTACTAGCGTCTGACAATTTGCATTAGTGAGCTACGTAGTGATCAAGGGGACCCCTAGATAAGTGGGAACTGAGGTAGATTTTGGGATGCCCAAGAGATCTGCAATCTGATCCTGAACTGCCTCCTCCACCCCCATGACAAAGACTGAACTTTTCCTGTGATTGACATTGAGACCCGATAGAGTAGCGAACTTATCCAAGGCATCTTTCAATATTTTAACCGAAATGGTGTCAGCATGACTGAAGATAATAAGGTCATTCGCAAAGCATTGGTGCGTGATTCTTTGGTCCTTACAACGCCAATGGTGCCTGAATCCTGTCTCTTGAGAGGCTTGTTGAACAATTCCGTTTAGCCCCTCCATCGCTAGAACAAACAAATAAGGAGATAAGGGGTCCCCTTGCCGGAGACCCCTAGAGGCACCAAAGAACACGTGATCCTCTCTATTCATTCTGATGGTATACCAAGGAGAGGTAATGCACATCCTTATCCACCTAATAACCGTCGGATGAATGTTTATGCTTCTCATAGCCTGTAATATAAAGTCCCAGCTGATCATGTCAAAGGCTTTCCAGAGATCAACCTTAATAGCACAGCGAGGAGGGCCTTTCTCACGGTGGAAGTTGTGCATTAATTCCTGCACAAGAAAAATGGCTTCACTGATATTCCTACCCGGCAAGAAAGCTGATTGTGCTCGGCTAATGACCCCTGCCAGGCTTCTTTTCAGTCTATTACCTAGAATTTTAGCAATGCACTTGTAAACCACCGTGCAACAAGAAATGGGACGATAGTCACCTAGATTATCAGGGTTTGCCACTTTCGGGATTAGAATGATCCTTGTTGCAGAGATGCATCTCGGCAATGAGGAGGTTCTGAAGAAGTGGAGAACTGCTGCTATGAAGTCGTTTCCCACTATGGCCCAATTCTCTTTGAAGAAATAGCTGTTAAATCCATCAAGACCCGGGCATCTGTGATGGGGCTTACAGCAGGATAGGGTTGGGACAACAAGTCTTTAAAGTAGTGTACTGCTAGGTTACCCATCTCCATTGTATCCCTGGTAATTTCCCCTGAATGACTTCGAAGACTGTGGATCCTGTTTCTGGATCTCCGATGCGTCAATGATTTATGGAAGAAGGTAGTGTTTTTGTCCCCAAGAGTGAGCCACTGGATCCTGTTTATAGAATCTCATAATAATCCTGATATAGCATTATCCGTAGAAGATGGACTGTGTTCTGTAAATCAGGTCACAATTAGTGAAATTGCTAGCCGCTGAAGTTGCACTGTCTGAATAATTTCTGACCAAGCTTAGGAGATAGTTGATTATCAGTGGAGGAGTCATATTTTTCCCTCAAAGCCCTGTAATGCATACAAGTATTGAAACAACTATTCCTTCTCCTAAACAAACTGCATTCCTCTTGATGCAGGAGCTAGAACTGTACTAGCTTTCATATAACTAGAAATTTTCCTTTAATATTTTATTTTTATAATACTTATGATGGTAGTTTTGATGGCTATGATTTGTTGTTTTCAAGGCCTCGTTTTCCATCCAAGTACCTTTATTGGTACCGATTTCAATGATGGTAGTGAATGCCTTTCCTCAACACTGCTAAAATTCCCAACCTGAGTCTAAACAACTGATTCGTTCTGCCTATCATATCATCCATTTGATCTCCTCCATTTCCTCTTGCTTTGCTTTTCACAGTCTGAAGTCTGAACGACTCATACTTCTGTCCACCCAAACTGCTACTGAAGAATCATTAATGGACTGAACGCTGCTTACGAATATTCTAGCCCCCTTACTGACTCAACCACCAAATCCATCTCTCAGAAATCAATTCCTTGTATCCTAGAGTTCATACCCTGGCAAACAAGCACATTCATATCTGGTATTGTCAGCAGGATGGCATGTACTATAAGCACCACGTTTTCCATACCAATCACATTGGTACTTAGGTGCTGCCCAGAACTCCTTCCATTTGTGGTCACTTGCATGCCATTTTACCAGCTTCAAAAACCCTGAATGATCCACCCTTATTCTTAGGATAATGGAATCATCAATAGGTGTAACGAAAAAGTATATTTAATCTTTAATATTTTTGAATATTTCCTTGTATAATTGCCTCTGGCCTCTCCATAGCCATGAGGATGTTCACTAATAAGGTTCTTGAAGCTTGCAGAGAGAATTGTTGTAAGTTACTAGGGTAAATGAGCAGTCCCCAGTTCCCTGGTCATCTGCTGATCTCCATGACATCAGGAACAGTTCGTGACGTGTTTTCCACACAATCCAGAATGGTATCTGTAGGAAAATCGAAACTTTTCCACACAATCCCCTTGCTTCTATCCTGGACCAAAACAAGATTTCCTGAATCCAAGAGCTGAGCTTCACAAGTATCTCCAAGAGAACAATTTTCTGACAATACTGGAAACCTTTGGTGAGAGTCACCATAGAGAAAAAGGTTTCCATGTTTCTTGAAGAAGAGAAACCCTGATGACCCATTGATTGGGTTCCCTCTACTGGAGTTTACTTTGCTAACAAGCAGTAATTCTAAAAAAGTAGTTGAAGCTTGATGGAACTGGGATAATGATGTAGGAACAAACTGCACGATTGCTCCCAAAGTTAAATTTATTTTGGTTTTGGATATCATTCTCTTTCTCTTGGGGTGGGAAACGATGGGGCAGCTCACATAAAAGATCCAATGGAATTCCAACTCAGATACTGTGATCTAGTGGGATATAGGAACTCTAGTTTATACTTATGCATATAAATAATCTAATAACAAATGCTGGTTTCTGTCAAGGAACCATCTCACCTAAAAGCTTAAGCTGTTAGGTGAGACCCCAGAATATGATTTATATCTCTAACACCCCCCTCAAGTGAAAGCCCTTTGGGCTTGAAACTCGCACAGGTCCATATTAACTTATGCTAGATTTTTATCAAATAGAATAGGGGTGGTGAGATTCGAACTCATGACCGTTAGGTCAACCAGGCTCTGATACCATGTCAAGAAACTATCTCATCTAAAAACTTAAGCTGTTAGGTGAGCCCCATAATATGATTTATATCTAAGTTCAAATTCTTGACTGATTGTTTAAACAAATAAGTTATTTGTATCACTCTGACAAGGAAATTTCATATAAAATAATCCTCAGATAACTTTCATGTTTTTAAGAAATGAAACAAACTCTTGTAATGCATCCTCCTAATATTTGTAGACCCTTTATGATGTGGAACCCATATCAGAAAAGTTTTCGACACCCACAGGATTTGAGCGTGAGCTAAGATCCAGAATTGTCATAATGTAGGATCAAAATTTCTTAGGCTAAATTATATTTCAATGACAGCTATTTAAAGTTGACTCTGCATACATGCATTTTTTTATGAAAGCATGCAAGCCTTTTCTGCTGAAAATAGTGGTTATTAAATGTAACATTTTGATGAAAATCAATTACATAAATCCACTTGGAGTCATCTCTGACGAGGCAACAACTCCTCCTTAATATTTTGGTCTCAGAGTTGACTTCATTTGGTCTCTGCAGTTTGTGATTTCTGTTAGCGGCCTGTTTTTGTCTCCTGATGTTAGACTCTGTACTTTTGTTCTAGGATTTCCTGTTCTGCTTTAGGCAGCTTGGTAAAACTGCCTGGTGGAAAACGCTCTGGTTTAAGACGAACAAGCACCATGTCCCCTTCCTTAAATTGGCGATCTTTACGATGTGCATTAGCTGTTGTGGCATAAGAATTAGCACTGATTGCTAGCCGTCGCTTGCACTCTTCGTGTAGATGGCTCATGTAACTGGAAAAATCCAAGGTTGCTTCGCTGGGTCTAGGTGGTAATGGCAAGCAGTTGACATCTAGTGGTGTGTTCGGACGAATCCCATAAACCACTTCAAATGGGGCACAACCTGTTGATCTGTTGACTGAATTATTAAACGAAAATTCAGCATGTGGTAGAACCAAATCCCAGCTGGTAGCATGATCTGTCACAAGGCAGCGTAGTAGATTTCCTAGGCTTCGATTGGTCACCTCTGTCTGGCCGTCTGTTTGGAGATGAAACGCACTTGAAAACTTCAATTTTGTCCCCATTTTTGCCCATAAAGTTTTCCAGAAATAGCTGACAAATTTCACATCACGATCCGAGACAATGGATTGGATGCATCGAAGGTCTTGTGGCATGGGATAAAATGGGACATTTTGGAGAAGCGATCCACTACTACCATAATGGAATCATGTTGTCGAGGAGTCCTTGGTAATCCAAGAACAAAATCCATACTGATGTGTTGCCATGGCTTGTCTGGAATGGGTAATGGTGTGTAGAGACCGGCCTGGTGTTTAGTTCCCTTGTTAAGCTGGCATACTCTGCATCTGTCCACTACGGTATGCACATCCTTACGCAGCCGTGGCCAATAAAATCGGTTAGCTACAAAAGCATACGTTTTGTCATGTCCAAAATGTCCTGCTAATCCGCCTCCATGGAGTTCTGAAATGAGGAATTCTCGAAAGGATCCCTGGGGAATGCATAGGCGTGACCTGAAAAATAAAAACTCGTTATGCAGCATATAATAATCTTGGTTTTGAGTACCAGCACTGTTTAACTCTTTCCATATCTTGCCGAAATCCATATCTTCTAGATACTCCTCCTTTAAATGGTCAAAACCATTGGCTGTCACAGATGAGATTTGTAACAGATGGGGTCTTCTACTTAGCGCATTTGCCACTTTGTTTTGTGCTCCGGCCTTGTGCTTAATTAAGAACTCAAATTGTAGCGCCGACGCGTCTCATTGAGTTTCTCGCTGAAAAAGGCAATAGGATGCCCCTCTTGACTCAACACTCCTCCAATCCCTACGTGCGAAGCATCGCACGCCACCTCAAACACCTTGGAGAAATCAGGTAGTTTGAGGACTGGGGCCTGTCCCATCTTCTCCTTGATTAAACTGAAAGCTTTGTTTGCTGCGGTGGTCCATACGAATTTCTTTTCTTTAAGGCATTCAGTAATTGGAGCCATTATGGTGCTGAAATTTCGGATGAACCGACGATAAAATGTCGCTAATCCGTGGAAGCTCCTGACATCCGAAAAATTCTGTGGTGGTGGCCATGTTTGGACTGCTTTTACCTTTGCCGAATCAACCTCAACTCCCTTGCTAGAGATGATAAATCCTAGAAATCGCACACTTTCCTTCATGAATGCACATTTCTCTTTATTAACAAAAAGCTTCTCAGCCCGCAATATTGATAGCACCTGTTCAACATGACTCATGTGTTCCTTCAAATCTTGGCTGGAAATCAGTATGTCATCGAAGTAGACAACCACAAATTTTCCCAAGAAAGGCTTAAGCACTTGCGTCATGACACGCATAAATGTGCTGGGGGCATTCGTCAAACCAAAAGGCATGACTAACCATTCAAACAATCCATCCTTTGTCTTGAATGTTGTCTTCCATTCATCACCCACTCGTATCCTAACTTGGTGATATCCACTTCGCAAATCTAACTTCGTAAATACTGAAGAACCATTCAATAAATTCAGCATATCATCAAGGCGCGGAATGGGAAATCCATACCTCACCGTAATTTTATTGATTGCGCGGCTGTCCACACACATTCTCCAGTTGCCGTCTTTCTTCGGTGTTAGAAGTACTGGGACCGCGCAAGGGCTGCAACTTTCTCGAATGAATCCTCGGTCAAGTAACTCCTGAATTTGACGACTAAGCTCTTCATTTTCGGTTGGACTCATTCGGTAATGGGGAATATTGGGCAAAGAGGAACCGGGCACCAAATAAATGGCATGTTGTATGTCCCTCATTGGTGGTAGTTGTCTTGGCATCTCCTCTGGCATTACGTCTTGGAATTCATGTAACATTGTTGCCATCTCCATAGGAATGGTGTTGTTGTTTTCTGCCTTCTCCCGTGAAATCAACATGAATAACATTTTATCTTCTTGCATGACCCGGGTGAATTGCCTCATTGTCAATACGGGCCAATTCTCCTTTTCAGCCTTGAATTTAGATATATGCAGTGGGTCCAGGACAAGCTTTCTGTCGTTGAACTTAAAGGAGTATGTGTTATTAAAACCATCATAAAATACCTTACGATCATAGAGCCATGGTCGTCCCAAAAGCATGTGACAAACGGTCATAGGGATGACATCGCACCAAGCTTCGTCCGCGTAATGTTTTCCTAATGAAAATTTAACTAAGCACCGTTGCTTTACCAGTACTGAACTGGTATCATTCACCCAACTAATTCGGTATGGCTGTGGGTGTTTTTCTGTTTTTAAACCCAATCTTTCGACAGCCGTTTCAACCACCACATTCATCCCACTCCCGTTATCAATGATAACGTTTAATGCTCGATTATTGTGCTCCATCCGTGTATGAAAGATGTTTGTGCGTAACCATTTGGGATTGGCCTGGATTTCCCTTTTTTCTCCTGTCAAAACTCGGTTAATCACACAACTAGGTAAGGAAGATGCGCTCAAGTGCTCGCCTTCACTGTCACAGTCTTCAAAAGGCTCTCCAGTTTCCGTGTCTTCTTCCTCCATTGTGAGCAGCTCCTTCTCACATATATAGGCTATTTTTTTGTCTCTCGTCGGACACACCACAGCGTAGTGTCCATAGCCCTTACATTTGAAACATTGTGGCCCTTCGTTGGTAGTCCTCGCGAAACCCTTTGAACCTCCATTGTTATAACTTTGAACTGGATTTCTTGGTGGTGGTGTTTTCTGGAAACCATTGGCAGTCGCAACTTCCTACCTTAATTCTGTCGTGATGCTTCTCCTTCCAAACGCAGTCTTTGTTTGCTTTTCAATGCGAAGAGCTAGCTGATACGCCTCCTCTATGTTAATCAAGCGAGCAGTCCACATCTCCTTCCGTAATTCCTCTCGTAATCCAGTACAATAACGCGTCAACGTCTGCTGTTCCGTCTCCACAATCTTGCTGCGAACAGTTAGTTCATGGAAACGATCAGTGAATTGATCGACAGTCATTGGTCCTTGTCTGAGTTGTAGCATTTCCTCAAACATCATTTGTTCATAATCAATTGGCAGATACTTCTCCTTAAGCCGCTCCTTCATTTCTTCCCAATTATTCACAGCTGGGCGTCTAGTGCGACGCAGCTGTTCCTCCACGCTACCCCACCAAGCTCGTGCATGTCCTCGTAATTTCATTCGGACATAACGTACTTTCCTCTCCTCCAAAACATCAAACCAATCGAAATAATCTTCGATTGCTGTCAGCCAATCTTCAAACGCATGAGGTTCCAATTTTCCACAAAATTCTGGAACATTAATCTTCATACTCTTGATCATTTCGTCCATGGGTTGATATCCTGCTCTTTGATGCATATGCACCCCTTGCATATGTTGTCTAGGTTGACGAATTCGAGGCTCATAATCCTCATACTCTAGGTTCTCCTCCACATTTGCGTGAATATTGTCTGCATTATTCGCACGCATGTTTTCATCATTATTAGGTTCTATTCCTGCTCCATGATTTCCCCTGCGTGCAGTTCGATTGAAAGGATCATACTCGTCTCTGGCATGTCGCTCCTCCATGACATCCAATCGACGAATGACTTGTTCCAGAACAGTAGCAATCTGGTCTAATTGGTAGTGTACTGGGGGCTGGTCTGGTTCCCGGGTGTTGGGATTTGGAATGTTTGGATTCTGTTGGATTGAGGTGGATTGGTTTGGCTCTTGGTTTGTGGTTTGTGGGTTGTTTGGATTATGGCTGATGGGGCTTGGATGGGTTGGTGTTTGGCTGTTTGGACTTTGGTTGTTTCGGTTTTGAGCAGCAGCCATTGCATAAGAAGTCCCACTTCTTGTTACTGGCATGGATGGAATTGCTCTGATACCAAATTGGTGTCATAAGCTACAATTTAAAATCTCAATAAAATGTAACCAGGCTTGTGCAGAATCACTCTGCGATTCATTGGAATCTCTCCAAAAACACTGAATTTCTTCAATGGAAAATTATGGAATTCAAAACTGATTATTCCTTACAATCGTTCTTCTTAAATAGATGCAACACTCACAATGATAAAGCTTAACTAAGGAAAGCAGTAAATTAGGAAACTAAATAAAATTCGAATAATTAAAACAATCAACAATTAAAGGAATTAGATTTCTTTGCAACTTCAGCTTCTTGATTCCCGCTTGCTTTAATGTCCATATCTATCTTCACTTGTAACGGTCATTCTCCACAACTTCAGCAATTGTATCCACATTTAGAAGCTTGTTGATCTCCTGTTCTGCCTCGATTTGATCCTCTTGCTCGTGATCTGCACTTGCCTCCTGATTGTGATCTGCGTTTGCCTCCTGATTTGCATCAATTGCCGGCTCTCCCAAAGAACTTGACTCCGACAAGTTATGGTGGAGGTAATTGGTAAATAGATGGGGGTGTAGACGTTGTAATTCTGAAGCTTGTAACCACACTGACTCTGAATGAGGACGATTTTTCCACTGGACTAAAAATTTATAATAGCCCCCTCGACGTGTAGAAACGAATTGATGGTCAAGAATGGCAGCCACCTCATCACGTGGTGATGTATGTTCTGGCAGTGGCATGGCTGGTTGTATATCCTGAGTTGTTGTTGTAGCAAGTTCCCCTTTGAATGCAGTAATATCTTCGATGTTGAAGACATGGCTGATGTTGAACTCAGCAGGTAATCCCACTACATAAGCATTACTGCCCAGCTTCTTAATTATCTTAAAAGGACCTGCTCTTCGTGCATGCATCTTGGTAAAACTGCCTGGTGGAAAACGCTCTGGTTTAAGACGAACAAGCACCATGTCCCCTTCCTTAAATTGGCGATCTTTACGATGTGCATTAGCTGCTGTGGCATAAGAATTAGCACTAATTGCTACCCGTCTCTTGCACTCTTCGTGTAGATGGCTCATGTAACTGGAAAAATCCAAGGCTGCTTCGCTTGGTCTAGGTGGTAATGGCAAGCAGTTGACATCTAGTTGCTTGTTGATCTCCTGTTCTGCCTCGATTTGATCCTCTTGCTCGTGATCTGCACTTGCCTCCTGATTGTGATCTGTGTTTGCCTCATGATTTGCATCAACAAGGCGCATGAAGGGGATACGTGAAGCTGGATTGAAGATCAATTAGAATTATTATCATGCACGATTGGAGCACCAGCAGGACTTGTTACCATACACGTCAACGTGCATGAAGGCACTCTTCTTTATTTGTTTCTTTATTTTAGCAATTTCCTTATTATTTCCGTTATTAGAGGATTCCCTTGTATCCGTAGATCTTTCCTGTTTTAATTTCAATTGCATAAGATTAGGGATGACAGTCTATAAGAATTGACATCCAACCAGTATTGAGACACTTCTGAATTTTAATCAAACAAGTTCATTCCAGAATTTTGTGTTATTCTTTGCTATTTTGCTCGTGGACTCGAGCCAGTTCCTGAATAAGAACGGTGATTCTTATTCTCGTTTCAAACAATAATCTTCTGCTACGTCAGTTGGTATCAGAGCAGGTTTTAATCGTTCTTTCAATGGCGAATCCACCTAACGAACAGGGAGCCATGAACGAGGGGAACCAAGAAGACGACATAATCACGCAGGTCGATTTTAGGGCCATCCAACGTGAAACCCAGCAGGCCCTGCAAGCAATACAGGCAACCCTTGCTAGGTTAACCACTGGGAATAATCAGTAACGTAAAGAGGAGAGGGTTCATGACAATTACAGGGAACGGTTCCACCCTGCTCGTGAACACAACCCAGCCCCACGTAGGCAGCTAGCCTACGAGGAAGAATTAAGTGATGATGAAGAGTTTGCAGAACGTATTTTAAGGCCCAACAGATAGGGCTACCATAACATAGGGGGACGAGAACCTCAAGCATTCCGAATGAAAATGGATTTACCCAGTTTCAATGGCCAACTTCAGATTGAAGGTTTCCTTGACTGGTTAGCAGTGGTGGAGAGGTTCTTTGACTACATGGACATCCCTGAAGATAAAAAGGTGAAGCTAGTCGCGTACAGGCTAATGGGCGAGGCCTCTGCTTGGTGGGAACAACTTCAACTTACCCGAATGAGGCAAAGAAAGGGCATGGTTCAATCTTGGTCCAAGATGAGGGGCGTTTGCTACAATACAGGTACTTACCACCAGACTATGAGTAGATTTTATTTCAGCAATACCAAGATTGCAGACAAGGGAATCGCACGGTTCAGGCTTATGTGGAAGAATTCCACAGATTATCGTCTAGAAACAATTTATCTGAGACAGATTCACAGCAGGTTGCTAGATTTGTGGGAGGGTTGCGTTTAAATGTCCAAGACCGAGTCTCAATGCAAACCATATATACCCTGACTAAAGCCAGTAATTTGGCCACAAAAGCAGAAACCCAGTTGGAGAGGGCACGGTCCACAGGTGTGGTTCGACCACCATTTGAACCCAGGCAGAATTTCCTAGTTACTGCTGCATAGAGGGGGAAATTGCCCATGAATCCCCCACCATCCACATCCAATTTCACAAAGGGACCTAGTAGTAGCAGGACCCAAGTGACCGCTGCCGGGACACCACCAGAAGCACCCCAAAACCCATATTCCCGACCGTCAATAGACAAGTGCTACCGGTGTGGCCAACCTGGTCATCGTTCTAACCAGTGCCCAAAGAGAGGAGTCATGAATCTGATTGAGCAGGGAGAAAACCCAGATATGGAGGCAGAGGGAATTGATTATGAGGCAGAGGACCTCTACGAAGAAGAAGAAATCACGGGAGGTGATGAAGGAGAGCTGCTATCACGTGCCTTGGTAGTCAGAAGACTACTATTATCACCAAAACAGGTGAGTCCATCACAAAGGCACAATATATTTAGAACTCGGTGCACTGTGAACAAGAAAGTGTGTGACGTCATTATTGAAAATGGCAGTAGCGAGAACATCATATCCAGAACCATGGTCACGAAATTGGGCTTAAAAACGGGAAAACATCCCTCCCCATATGTAATCGGGTGGATCAAGCAGGGGGCAGAAACAAAAGTTGCAGAAACTTGTCACTTCCATATCTCCATTGGAAGGAATTACGTGGACAAGATCACTTGCGATGTAGTGAACATGGACACCTATCACATGATCTTAGGAAGACCTTGGCAGTATGATGTAGATGCCACATATAGAGGCAGGGACAACGTGTATGTTCTTATGAGTGGAGGGCAGAAAGTGGTACTTGGCCCCTTAAAGGAAGATTTCTCTAAAAATGAACCCAAGGCACCAAGCAAGCCGTTGCTTCTGGTTGATGGAGGAACCTTTATGGCCGAAGCCAGTGAAGCCAGCGAAGTTTTTGCATTAATAATGGGTGAAGGGGAGAAGGCAGATTGCACAGTCATTCCAGAAAACTACAACCCCTACTAGAAGAGTTCCAGGATATAATACCAGCAGAATTACCAGAAGGGTTACCACCCATACGTGATATTCAGCATCACATTGATTTAATTCCGGGAACTAGTCTACCAAACCGTCCACATTACCGCATGAGTCCAAAAGAAGCTAGTATCCTACAGGGGCAAGTAGAAGATCTGATCAAGAAAGGGGTGGTTCAAGAAAGTATAAGCCCTTGCGCGGTACCCACGCTATTAGTGCCAAAGAAGGATGGCAGCTGACGAATGTGCATTGACAGCCGAGCTATCAACAAAATCACCATTAAGTACAGGTTTCCCATTCCACGACTAGAAGATATGCTGGACATGCTGGTCGGGTCCAAGATTTTTTCAAAGCTTGATTTACAAAGTGGGTACCATCAAATTCAAATTAGGCCCGAAGATGAATGGAAGACCGCGTTCAAAACAAAGGAGGGCTTATACGAATGGTTGGTAATGCCATTCGGACTCTCTAATGCTCCAAGTACCTTCATGAGGTTGATGAATCAGGTACTCAAACCATTCACTAGCACTTTTGTGGTAGTTTATTTTGATGACATACTGATTTATAGCCAGTGTGAAGCTGACCACATTGAACATTTACGGAAAGTACTCACAGTCTTGCAGCAAAATAAATTGTATGTTAATTTAGCAAAATGCAAATTCATGACTAGCAGTGTATTATTTTTGGGGTTTATTGTGAGTGTTGCTGGCATTAAAGTTGATGAAGAAAAGATTAAGGCTATCCGAGATTGGCCTACGCCAAAAACTGTAGGGGAGGTGCATAGCTTTCATGGGTTAGCTACATTTTACCGACGGTTTGTCAAGGATTTTAGCCGAATTATGGCACCTATCACGGAATGCATGAAGAAGGGGCAATTCCATTGGGGAGCCGAGGCAGAACACAGTTTTGCGCTAATCAAAGACAATTTATCATCTGCCCCGATTTTGGCACTTCCAGATTTTGATAAACTATTTGAGGTGGACTGTGATGCGTCCATCATCGGCATTGGAGCTGTTCTCTCTCAAGAAGACAGACCCGTGGCTTTTTATAGTGAAAAATTAAGTGAAGTACACAGAAAATGGTCTACCTATGAACTAGAATTGTATGCTGTTTTTCAAGCTCTGAAAGTGTGGGAACATTATTTGGTCCAACGGGAGTTTATTCTCTTTAGTGATCACCAAGCACTCAAGTTTATTAACAATCAAAGTAACGTGAACCGAATGCATGCTAGGTGGGTTGCATTCATCCAGAAGTTCACCTTCACACTGAAGCACAAATCGGGACAGCTGAACAAAGTGGCAGATGCTCTCAGCCGAAAGGTGTCCCTACTCATCACCATGCAAGCTGAGGTCATTGGCTTTGAAAATCTCAAAGAATTATATGTAGCAGATGAAGACTTTGGTGATATTTGGGGCAAGTGCCAACAAGGGATACCATGGGCAGACATGCATATACACGGGGGGTATCTATTTCGGGGCAACCAATTGTGTATTCCCAGGAGCTCACTACGGGAACAAATTATACATGAGCTGCACGGAGGAGGCTTGGGAGGACACTTGGGAAGGGATAAAACCATAGCCCTTGCAGAAGAACATTACTACTGGCCTCAATTGAAACGAGACATCAGTGGCCATGTCAAGAGGTGCCCAGTTTGCCAAACGGCCAAGGTTCAGACGCAGAACATAGGCCTATATCTACCATTACCCATACCTGCAGCCCCATGGGAAGATCTCTCTATGGATTTCGTACTGGGACTCCTGAGAACTCAACGGGGTGTTGATTCCGTCTTCGTAGTAGTGGACTGATATTCTAAAATGGCCCATTTCATTGCCTGTAAAAAGACTTCAGACGCAGTGAATATCGCCAACTTATTCTTCAAAGAAGTTATGCGACTACATGGTGTTCCTAAGTCTATTACCTCTGATTGGGACACTAAGTTCCTAAGCCATTTTTGGAGGACATTATGACGACGGTTTGACACGACACTTAATTTCAGCAGCACCAGTCACCCTCAGACTGATGGTCAAACCGAAGTAGTAAACAGAATGCTAGGCAACTTGATCCGTTGTCTCTCGGGTGAGAAGCCAAAGCAATGGGACCTTACATTAGCTCGAGCTGAATTTGCCTACAGCAGTATGATGAACAGGTCCACGGGAAAAACACCTTTCCAAATAGTTTACTGCCAACCCCCTCGCCATGCACTGGATTTGGTACCTCTACCAAAACTCCCAGGAATGAGTATTGCAGCAAAAAATATGGCGGACAGAATTAAAGCTATTCAAGAAGAAGTAAGGATGTCACTGGAAGCATCCAACGCCAAATACAAAGCAGCCACGGACCGAAAGCGTCGCCTTAAGTTATTTGAAGTGGGAGACTTAGTTATGGTTTATCTGCGAAAGGGACGATTACCAGCAGGGACATTTAGCAAGCTAAGTAACAAGAAATATGGTCCCTACCAGATCCTACAGAAGATTAATGCCAATGCTTATCGGGTTGATCTTCCAGCTGAAATGGCAATATCTTCCACCTTCAATGATGTAGAACAAGTCGCGGAATCATACATGCTGAAGAGGGATCACCCAAAATTCAAAGGCAACTGAATTTCGGCAACCGGGTCGTCGAAGTCGGAATAACGCGAAACTCACCCAGTCAATGCGTTTCGTCGTTTGCGGAAGAAATCAGCAGCTTTGCTGCTGTCCTCGACCCAATTTTGGCCAAATTCCATCGTTTCGGCCCCAAAATCGTCATTTTTGCTATTTTAGGAAAGTTTCGTTTTTGCAATTACTTTTGATTTAAGAGTCCGAATTGACTTTGGTCAATTGGTACACTCTCAGAATTCATAGGTCTTTCATATTCTGCAATTATCTCAAATTTGCCATTTATGGCAAATTTAATGTTTTATGTCCTTTCCTTTTCTGTATTGAATTAGGCTAGGGTTTTATCTTTAAGTATCCCTTGTAAACCCTGCAGCCGACTTATCTTCCATTTTATTGAATAAACTTTGAGTTTGATTGAGATTTAATCTCGTTTTCTTTAATTTTACGGAATATTGACGTTGGTCGCATTCCTTCGTGATTTTCTGCTGCATCATTCAACGTAGCTGACTTGTTCGAATACTATCCACCGGACGAGTCACCCTCCAATCTACATAACTCGAGGGCGAGTTCTTTTCAACCAGAGGAGACTGATGCAGGACAGCTCAACAAGGCGCATGAAGGGGATACATGAAGCTGGATTGAAGATCAATTAGAATTATTATCATGCACGATTGGAGCACCAGCAGGACTTGTTACCATACACGTCAACGTGCATGAAGGCACTCTTCTTTATTTGTTTCTTTATTTTAGCAATTTCCTTATTATTTCCATTATTAGAGGATTCCCTTGTATTCGTAGATCTTTCCTGTTTTAATTTCAATTGCATAAGATTAGGGATGACAGTCTATAAGAACTGACATCCAACCAGTATTGAGACACTTCTGAATTTTAATCAAACAAGTTCATTCCAAAATTTTGTGTTATTCTTTGCAATTTTGCTCGTGGACTCGAGCCAGTTCCTGAATAAGAACGGTGATTCTTATTCTTGTTTCAAACAATAATCTTCCGTTACGTCAGTTTCTTACTAGTCCACTCAAGGTCTAGGCAGGATTTTGAGGATTAAATTCGTTGTTCTTCTTTCCACTCACAATCTCCAGTAACATGACCCCAAAACTAAACACATCTGATTTCAACGAGAATTTTCCAAACACTGCATACTCAGGTGACATATAGCCACTACACAAGAAAAATGTGAAAGATTGTCAGTTAATGCTATCATTCTTGATGAAAATCCATGCATGGTATTCTAAAAATCTATTTCTCTTGGTGAGTAAATGTACAGACAATGTTCCCGCAACTCTTTTTGTGTTGTCCAGAGTTTGGTCGCTTTTGAATATTCTAGCAATCCCAAACTAAAATTTTTGGAGTAATCTCTGCATCCAATAGAATGTTGCTGCATTTCAAGTCCCTATGAATGATCCTCAACCTTGGTCCTGGTGAAGATAAAGGATTCCACGAGCGATATCGTCAATAATGTGAAACATTTTGCTCCAATCCAAGAACAACTTTCTTGTTTCATCTGTAACAAAACATTTCACCTTTTCATTTGAACTACATTAAACTGAGGTAGACTGTAAAATGTCGATAAGAAACTTACTGAAAAGAAATGAATCCAAGCTTTTGTTTGGCATGTACTCATAAATTAGCATTTGTTCTCCTCCCTGAATGCAACAGCATACAAGTCTCACAAGATTTCGGTGCTGAAGCTTTGCAATTACCTTAACTTCATTTGTAAATTGTTCTATCCCTTGTTTTGAGTTTTTTGATAGTCTCTTTACAGCAATCTTCTCACTATCAGGTAGCTCGCCCTAAAATCATATTACAGGAGTCAACTTTTATAATTCAGATTTATCAGTTCAAGGACATGCAAAAATCCTCAAAACAAATCATAACAAAGACTAACACACATCTGATATCTTGCATAGGATATGACCTTATAGACTGAGCCGAAACCTCCTTGTCCAAGTTTGTTATCTGGAGAAAAATTGTTGGTTGCAGCACTGAGTTTGCAAAATGCCAAACCTTGATCACTACTACTTCTTTGGAGCTCATTTTTAACCCAGGTACCTATTTTGACCATATAATCACAAAAACTTAAGTAGAATAATATATTTCTTCAAAAGGCACAAAATGGTGGACATATATAAGTTTCATTACAAGAAAACCTGCTGTCAAAAAATGTTCTTACAGGTAACTCAGACAGTTGATAAAAGCATCTAACTGCTGTGAATATTGCATATAGAAACCATGTGTTTATGGTGCTGAAGTAATATTTTAGATTTTAATATTTTTCTAATTCCTTTACTCTATCATTTGTAGTAGTTCTTGCTTTGCCTTACCTCTTTTTCCTCTCCTCTTACTCCAAAAATAAGCTACTATGCTGATGGCCAGCAAAGCTAAAGAAACAGTGGGAATTAGAATGGCAGGAATCTCCTTTTCAAGATACTCATTTGATTTCCTCACATTCTCAGCAGCATGAAAGTGAAAATAGTGAGGAATTCAGAATATTTGTTTCTAATAGCAGTAACCGAAACAAAGCAGGAAGACAGTAACTAGTTCAAGTGCATCGACTCGAACATATCGATCATATCTGTCACTCATGTTATATCGAACTGCATCTACTAACTCCCCGTACCATGTCAAACAACCAGTGCCTTTGTCAGGAATAACGGAAAGGATGCCCCTACTTCTTTCAACTCCCCACTTTGCTAATAACCATAGTTCCCGCATTCAAGGCTCCCCTGCACCCTCTCATGCACAACCTCCATGCACATTGCACGTTCTCGTATCACAAACTTATCCTTTAATAAAGTTAATCAGAGTTCAACGCAACGTTAATAACAAAAATAATTTGATTGTCTTAATACAAGAATTAAATACAAAGTGCTATGTGGAGCACTAACTAGACATAAAAAATAAGAACGGTTGTCGAAACCTCCACAAATTAATTCTGATTTAACTATCACCGAAACAATAATTTTAGTAGTATGGTGGTAGAGACCAGGTCAAACCCAAGGGAAATTGATTTATTTTCCTACAAATACCAAATTCAAAAGAACAGGGGTGGTTTGAATCAACAAGAATTAAATGAATAAAAGTGCTACATCGTAACGAACGTTAATCAAGACGTTGGCAACTCGGTTCAAAGAGGTGATTTCTCCATTCTTACAAATGGGTTAATCATAGAAGTTAAATTAATATCTTTTCATATCAAGCAAATAAATTAGGCTTCCATTAAAGCTAAGGAAATCTAGAGTCATGTTAAACTAATCAGAATAAACTTCTAATTAATTCCTTATCATCAAGCGAATTTAGTATTCAGAAGTAATCCTTCTTCGCTCAACAGTAGCCTTAAGATCAAGATCTACGCAATTTATTCCTAGCCAACGTTCAAAAGCATGAACATCTACTCGTCCTATTCATCCTAAATAAATTAATGTGATAGATAAGACAATCAAATTAATTTACTTGCTTCTTATTTTTGTTCCCCACAACAATTACGGATTGAAATAAACATAGAAAGCACATAAACCATATCAAACCAATTCCATAAGCATGAATCCGAAATCAATAGTTTAAATTCTGGGAAAAGATAAATAAATACTTAAAAGTGTAAGAATTATAATGGAAACTCTACTTCTCGCAACCAATAATGAAGATGGATGTTATCCCCTTTGAACCGAATAAGTGAATCAGCTGCTCATGCTTTTGTTGTTTGCTGCTGAATCTGAAAAAAAAAAAGAGTAAAAGAAGAAGAGTCTGTTGCTTGCGTGTGTCTTCCCTTTTATTCTAGAAGAGTCCTAGCCCTAATGTTGTTAACCAAGCTAAAAAATAGGAGATAAATGTTGTAGAGAAAATCTCTCTAATCTTTGACAGATAAGGAAGCATAACCCGTCATCCAGCTTGCACTAGGAGTTTCGTGATGCAAATGATTTTTCCTGACTTTAGGCCTTTAATGAAAGTTGTATCCCTAAATGTGTAGATGAATTTGGGCTTTTTTCACTTGATTATGACATTGTATGCTCCAGATATGCCCAGTTAAAAGTTGGTGCGCGAACAAAGTCAGGGCTGACGTTGTTGTTCCAATTGGATGCCCAAATCTGCATTGAATTTCTGCCTCCAATACTTTTCCAGCAAGCTTGATTGCTATAATTCCAATTTTGAAACTCCTCTTTAGGAATTAAAACCTGAAACATGCAACAAAGGTCCGAAATATAAAGTGTAGAATTTCCTATTTTGTAGCAAGTAATCCACAAAGTCTCTTAAACATGTCAAACCCATAAAATAATTTTTGATATGTTGAAATAAGCTTAAAAGATGTTAAAAAGCATAATATAAAGGAATACAAATAGATGTATATTTTGCACTGGTCAAATTCCCCCACACTTAGCTTTTGCACGTCCTTGGGCAAGATTAAAATCTACTTTTTCGAAAGAAAATGCGATGCATCAACTAAGACCAATCAAACTCTTAAATCACCATAATGTTTTATGAACAACAGTCAACACAACTTAAAAGAAATGCTTAGAAAGCATTTTTAATTTGAAGATAAAATAAATGGATGCGTAGACCTCATAGAAATAATAACTCCATTCTCACGTGTTTGAAAGGTTAATGTTTTGCTCAAATTTCTTTCAATGAAAGTGATCTACCATAAGCTTGCAAATCATCTCACTCTCCACCACCTAGATTACATGCACTACATAAATCATAAGGTCTTTAGAAGGGTTGTAATGGGGCTCGATTTAAGGTAGGGAATTTTTTTTTTGGTAAAGTAGCTTAAAAGCCATTGAGACCAATGGAGCAAAATACCTTGAATTTGAATATGAAACCTCAAATACTCCATCCGTCCCTTATTTAAACTTCAAGATATCAAACCCACTTTATCCTTCGTTTCTCGATAATTTATCACTCACAAAAACGTTTGCATTCAGTTAAGGGATGATCGTTAACCTCTTTTTAGAATTTGTCAAGGAATCAATGATAAGAACAAATGGTTGCTATCAAACAGAAAGCTTAGCTTTTGTCATGGATTCTTATAATTTCCATATTTTTTTCATACCTTTGCTCCAAACCATGATTTAATCAACCATAATATACTGAAAGTACTTTAAAGTAACAATCTATGGCATTTCCCTACCATAGCACGTCACCTTCCAAACCTCTCCCAACTTTCCAAGTAGTCTCATTCTCCTATAATTATGAATTATACTCCATTGGTCCCTACGGCTTGGGTGAGATAAATAGTAAGGCTTGTAATGTGGGTTATCAAGGAAAAAAACATCATTAACTAAAAAGGGTTCGCAACGGGAATATTAATTCAAAGGTGGGTTGATAGGCTAAATGTGGCATATAACAAAGACTGCCTTAATCATGTTTATTCATGCATGTATCAATGTGGTCTCGAAAAGAATCATGGCAAGTTCTAGAGAGACAAAATAAATGGAAGAACATCACACATGAAAGGAAAATAGAGACTGATATGGATATTTTTGTCATTCAGCTCAAAATCTCATAGGCTAGTGTCTATCACATTCAGTTACTTTTATTCCAAATAATATCGCTTCACTAAACAACTTTTAAGAAGCAAGTTTATCATTCAATCATGTTATGATTTTTCTTGAGTTCAACTGAAAATTCGTTCATGACATTAACATGCAAAACAAAATAAATTTACCTTAAATTCAAAAATATTAGAGACAAAGATTTTAAGGATTGCACCCCCCCCTACACTAAATATTGACATTAACCTCAATGTGTGCAAGTAAATTCAATGAAGAGAGAAGGGAAAGGAGAAAATTGCCCTAATTACTCTTTGTATTACTAACATTCGGTGGAAGATTTCTTTGCATATCTGACCGAAGTGGCAACTGGATCAAGACTCTATAATCTCTATTTGATATACCTTACCATGTATTTATTCTGCTTTTCTTGTGGGGAGAAATTATCTTTTTGCTTCATGATTGGAAAAATAACAAGGTAATGAGCTGCAAGAAAACAACAATTCTATTGAATTGGAATATTTAAAGCTCAGTACCATCACGGCGGCCACCACCAACTTCTCTCCAGCTAACAAACTCGGCCAAGGTGGTTTTGGCTCGGTTTATAAGGTAAAGATTCTTATTGAATGGCCTCTCAATACTATAGATTTATTTTTCTCTAATTTGAATAAATGTAATTTATAGGCTTGCCTTTGTTACATGAATTTACAGTCTGCTAGCAAATGGACAACAGGTTGCAGTAAAAAGATTATGTAGAAGTTCGGGACAAGGACAAAAAAAATTAAAAATGAAGTTATGGTAATTGCAAAGCTTCAACACAGAAATCTTATGAAACTTCTATGTTATTGCTGTTATAATGGCCAAGAAAAACAGAATAATGTTCCAGAAAATAATACCGAGAGAGTTGCTAGAAAAACTTATATTCTCTCTTGTGTTCTTTTCAGCTTTATACAAGATAAGTAGATGATATCCTATACATGGAACTAATCCCTAAATTTCAGCTTACATATCCTATACATGGAAGAGTTTGTGATGTGTATAACTTCCTAAGTATTAGAGTTCTAACAATTCTAAATCTCTGTACAGTTATACTTAAGTTAACATCCCCCTCAAATTGATGACAGTAAGTCAACCAACAACAATTTGCCAACAAGGAATTGATGGCGTTGTCGAGTCATGGCTTTGGTGAAGACATCAGCTACTTGGAGAGTAGAAGAAATGTATGGAAGAGATATCACCTGACTTTCCAAAGTATCGCGAATAGAATGACAATCAACTTCAATGTGCTTGGTGCGTTCATGAAAAATAGGGTTGGTCACAATCTGAATAGCATTAGTGTTATCAGCATAAAGAGGTGTCGAAGTAGTCTGAGGAAACTATAGTTCCTCAAGGAGACCACGTAGCCATACAACTTCAGAACAAGCAGCAGACATGGCCCAATATTCTGGATCAGTTGAAGATTTAGAAACACAATCTTGTTTCTTACATTTCCATGAGATCAATGCATCACCTAAAAACATACACCAACCCACAGTGGAACGACGTGTATCCGGATACCCAGTCCAATCAGCATCACTATATGCAGCAAGTTGAAGAGATGTTCTTTTAGGGAAGAACAACCCACGAGTAGTTGATCCATGAAGATAACGAATGATGCGTAGAGCTACAGCAAGATGGAGATGCCTAGGAGAATTCATAAATTTACTGACTTGATGAACAACATAGGAGTATCAGGTCGGGTAGATATCATGTGGATAAGACTCCCATCCAACCTTCGATAAAGAGTAGGATCATCAAAAATGTCCCATCATCTTTCCTGTATTTTACATTTACCTCCATAGGGGTGTCAACAGAAGAAGAGTCTGCCAAACCAACCAAGGTAATAAGGTCTTGAATATACTTATGTTGATTCAAAAAAATACTGTTACCCTGATGATGAACTTCTAGTCCTAAGAAGTATGTGAGTTGAACAAGACTTCTCATATGAAATGTTGTATGTAATAACTGCTAAAGCTTAGTAGTCAGACCACTGTTAGTAACAGTAATAATAATATCATCCACATAAACCAATAAAATGACTATACCCGATGCAAACTTGTGGAAGAAGATTGAATAATCATACTGACTTTGTGTAAAACTAAAGGAAATAAGTGTATTGCGAAACTTTTCAAACCAAGTGCGAGGCGCTTGTTTCAGACCATAGAGAGAACGCCTTAGCTTACAAACATGAATTATGGAATGGCATCAAACCTAATCTAGGTTATTTCCATCCATGGGGGTGTGCACCTTATATTCATGTGCCCTCTAAATATGTCCCATCCACCCCATATGAATTATGGAATGACATCAAACCTAATCTAGGTTATTTCCATCTATAGGGATGTGCACCTTATATTCACAATACTTCTCATGAATATGGAAAACTTGGTCCTAGGGAGAAGAAGTGTATTTTTATATGCTATTATGAATATTCCAAAGGATTTATATTTATTGGTGAAAAAGTTGATGGAAGAGCGACAAAGATTGAGTCATGTGATGTTGTATTCTTAGAAGAGGTTTTTCCAAAAACAGGTGAGGTTAAACAAGATTTTCAATTATATGAAATGGAAAATCTAGACTATGGCAACACAAGCCATCTAGCAGAGGATTTAAATGAAGCTAGTAATCCTCCTAGTAACAATGAGAGTGATATTTTGTCTATTCCTACTCTCATGGAGCAAGATCATGAGCAGTCTCAAACTCGTAGAAGCATTCATGAACCAATTCTTCATCGTCGATTTGAGATTGAAGGGGAAACGTTCATGATTGCTCCACAAGATGATGAAGAGCCACAAACATTAAGTGATGCTTTATCTGGTCACAAGCCAAAGAATGGATTCAAGGTATGGAAGAAGAAATAGAGTCGATGAAAACTAATCAAGTCTGGGACTTGGTTGATTTACTGTTAGGACAAAGATCCATTGAAAATAAATGGGTTCTTAAAATTAAACGTAAGGTGGATGGATTAATAGAACGCTATAAGGCTCGAATAGTAGCGAAAGGCTATACCCAAGAAGAGGGAATTGACTATAAAGATACATTTTCACTAGTTGTGAGAATTACTTCAGTTCGTCTTATTTTAGCTATAGTCGCATATATGGATTTAGAGTTATAACAAATGGATGTTAGAAATGCGTTTCTCAATGGAGAAGTAGATGAGGAGATCTATATGGATCAACCTTTAAGATTCGAGACTAAAGGATAAGAGCGCAAAGTTTGCAAGCTTAATAGATCTATATATGGTCTTAAGCAAGCCTCTACACAATGGAACATCAAGTTTCATCAAGCTATCCTGAAGGATGGTTTTGCAATGATGGAAGAAGATCATTGTGTGTATTTAAAACGTTCTAACAATAGTTTTGTAATATTGTCCTTATATGTTGATGACATTTTAATAGCTGGAAACAACAAAGAGATGATTGATACTACCAAAAGGTGGTTATCATCAAACTTTTACATGAAAGACATGGGTGAGGCCAACTTTGTTCTTGGTGTGAAAATCATTAGAGATCACGCTAAAAGACTTTTGGGTTTAAGTCAAGAGACTTAAATCAAAAAGATGTTAGAGCGCTATCACATATAAGACAGTAAACCAATAAACACCCATGTTGATAAAAGTTTGAGCCTAAGTAGTGATATGTGTCCCAAGACTCTAGAAGAAAAAGAGAAAATGTCCAGAGTACTTTATGCCAGTGCTGTCAGTAGTTTGATGTATGCAATGATGTGCACATGTCTCGATATATGTTATGTTGTTGGATTGGTTAGCCGATATCAATCAAATCCTAGTCAGAAACATTGGATGGTAGTCAAAAGGATTCTACGATATCTGAAAAGAACTTCAAATTACATGTTATGTTACCAAGGAAAGAAAGATTTACGATTGATTGGTTACTCTGATGCTGATTGGGGGGGAGATGTCGACCAATCAAAATCAACTTCAGGATGTGCTTTCTTGCTTAATGATAGTGCAATACTATGGAGGAGCAAGAAACAATCTTGCATAGCCTTATGTACCATGGAAGCTGAGTATGTAGCTTGTTCCGCAGCAACACAAGATGTTGTTTGGTTAAAAAAATTCTTGGATCATTTGAAAATTGTCAAATCAACATCAGATCCAGTGACAATTTATTGTGATAACACTGTTGCAATAGCTGTGGTCAAAGATCCAAAATACCATAGAAAGACCAAGCACATCAAGATGAGATATCGCAACATTAAAGAAGCGATTAATGACCATGATGTGATCCTAAAACACATTTCTACAAATTCTATGGTTGCAGATCCACTCACAAAACCAATAGCAAGAGATGCATTTATTAGACATGTGAAATCCCTTTGTTTGTGTACAATGTAATTAAGTAATGAATAAATGTTCTTTGGATATAATTTTATTCATTATTTGTTTATGGATATATTGAGTATCGTATAGTACAATTTGTTAAAGTATGTCAATAGACTAAGATTGACTCACTCACATGAGCAATCACCTCTAGCATTTGTAAGGTGCGTGGAGATGAGACTAATTGAGTTTTAATGCTCAAAAAGTGACTTGGGCATAGTAGGAGCGATTTTTAACTCAAAATGTTTATTAAAGAGTCGCCTTGGTTGGAACCAAGATGAGGTTCTTAAATAAAAGAATCAACATGAATGAATTCCCATCATTCATGTGTCTATTATGATTGAAGTCGAGTATGAAATTATTCATTTGTCATTAATAACAATGAGCAAATGAGAATTTCTGATTTGAATTTTGTTTTTGGCAACAAGACTAAGACTCGTATAATGTATTTCCTCTAACAAGGATAGCAACGACATACACTCTTTGTCCTTTGAAAAGGAAAAGAGTACGCTCCACTATAACATGTACGTCATACTACATATGCTGACGACCATTATAGGAGTAAAGAATGGATCCCTACTTCTTTATTATGTGAGTCCTAGAGATCATACCTAAGATCTCAAAATCTTACAGTTTGTGACTTTTAACTATATCATAAGGTGATGAATAAATGATCGCTACTTTAGGAGTATATCGCATGGTCATGGAATGATTCAACTTGAAGGAATACTCTTAGGAAAGCGAGTTAATTCAGATCTAAGTGATATGAGAGCGAAAGAAAAAGTAATTTTAGTTCTACACATGTTACTTGTATTCACCGGTTGGGATCATATCATTTGAATAAATTTGATATGATTTAGAATACATGTAATGTAATTGTCATTATGGATTGAGTACGAAATTCTTGAGGGATTGAATTATACTTATTCATGTGTAACTAAAAGTGCTTGGGGTTTATAAGTACACTCTAAGGAATAATTAATCATAAAGTAGATGTCTCCTATATGGACTATATTAGATTTATATAGATTGGAGCTCCTTTCTCTATGTGCTTCAGGTCGCACAGTCCGTTCGGCAAGTATGAAATTTCTGTGCAAGTTTGAAAAAAATGTATTAGATAAATCTAGCCCTTCATGGGCGAGTGGGAGATGTTTGTTATTGGATTTGACCTGGTTCGCCCATGAGGGATGAACCTGGTCTATTTATCTAGAGGTGTGGTTTGGCCTAGTTTGCCCATGAGGGATGAACCTCGTCTACTTATCTAGGAGTGTTACTTATTGGTAACCTCTAGGTAACCGCTCTTCTCTACATATAAATATGGACTTCCCTCTCATGGTAAATGATAAGTTTTTCATATAATTGGAAGATAGTTATTTTTCTCAATATTCTATATTAAACTTGCTAAGATCTGTAAAGATGTTCGTGCTGTGAAACATCGCTTTGGTTCTAGTAATCGAAGTGGTCCTTGAAGCAATTGATCTAGGAAACAAGGAAACGGAATCTCACAAGTAAATTTTCCTTATCGAATCTACACATTGTTTCTATTATAAGTTTACTATTATTACAAATATTTACTATTATTACAAATATACAATTGTTCAAGGTTTATATAAATATAACATATGTTGAATAAGAACTAAAATTGATATTTAGAATTGCTATATACGTTAAGCTAAGAAAGAAAACGAGTTTGCGAGCTTTGATTAGGTATTCATGAGATCAAGATCAAAAACAATTTGAACTTGAAGATGAGTTATTTTCAACATAGAGAGATTGATGAAGGAGATTTTTATAAAATACATGACCTTATGATAATAAATACAAATTTTAATTTTTCTAAGAGATTCTAGGATGTCATGTTCCGTATAGGGTTTGATTTATGAAGTCATCTAATTTTATTAAGGCCTCCAAACGAGTCATGTAAATTATTGTTTGAGAAATGCTGTATTTTGAAGTTGATTTATATTTTTTTTTTCTATTTACTTCCGAGTTTTTTTTAAAAAAATAAACTTATTTTTTTAGGGTATTTTTCCTAATATATAGGCATTTTATAATAGCTTTAATTTTTAGGTTTGATCATAAAATATTAAGTAATAAAAATTTAAATTTAAATTCTATCTTACATCGTGTTTATTGCCTTTTTTACGTTGTTTTTGTATGCGTCTTCAACCTCCTTGATATTTCCAAAACTTGAGGACGCTGTTGTTTCCAAGAAAATCTAGGTTGATATTTTAACAAAAACAAGTCACTGTCTAGATTTTGAAGGTTGAAAAGAGGAATTCGTCAGAGAGAAAGAGATTCCACGTTAAGCGAAGTGGATCCCAAAACAACCACTTTTTTTCTGTGTTTTGTTAAAAAGATCTGTTAAGCGAAGTAGATTCCAAAATAACTTCTCTTGCCATTCTCCACTAAGCAAAATGCAACACTTACCCATTCCAAAAATCAAGGCCCGTCATGGAAGCTGAAAAACTGTTCCTGCTTTTTTCTGTTGTAGTGCTCCAATTCTCATCTTGTACTTCCCAAGACTCCTTAAAAACGAACCAAGCCCTTAGAGAAGGTGACCTTCTTATCTCCGAAGGAAATAATTTCGCACTAGGATTTTTCAGTCCAGGTAGTTCTAGCAATAGATATCTTGGAATTTGGTACCATAAAGTGCCAGAGAAAACGGTGGTGTGGGTTGCAAACAGGAACGATCCAATCATTGGTTCTTCTGGATTTCTCTTTATAAACCAATATGGAAACCTCGTTCTCTATGGTAACGATGACCAAAAGCTCCCAGTGTGGTCTACAAATGTTTCAGTGGAAGAAAATGATTCCTGTGAAGCTCAACTCTTGGATTCAGGAAATTTGATAGTAAGAAGCAGAAGTATTATATGGCAAAGCTTCGATCATCCTGCAAACACCCTGCTACCTGGAATGAAACTGGGGCTCGATCGAAAATTAGGAATTGATCGGTTCCTAACATCATGGAGATCAGCTGATGACCCTGGGATTGGGGACTTTTCAGTTAGGATCAACCCAAATGGCTCACCACAATTCTTTTTCTATAATGGTAAAAAGCCAATTGTTAGATCTTCCCCTTGGCCATGGAGAAGTCAGATGGGTTTATACAGAAGCACATTTGTAAATGATCAGGACGAAATGTACTTGCTCTACACAGTTCCTGATGATTCTTATCTCCTAAGAATAATAGCGGATCATTCAGGACTTGGAAAGGCGTTAACATGGCGACAAAGTGATGGTCAGTGGACGGATTACTGGAAAACCCCTCAGTTTCAGTGCGACTATTATGGACATTGTGGTGCTTATAGTACGTGTGAAGCTGCCAATCTAAATGAATTTGTATGCACCTGTTTACCTGGGTTCGAGCCCAAGTACCCAGAGCAATGGTCTGCGAGAGAAGGATCTGGTGGTTGTGTCAGGAAGCGCCTGCAGACGTCTTCGGTGTGCGATCACGGGGAAGGGTTTGTGAAGATGGAGAATTACTGTCTTCCGGATACTTCTAATGCAGCTTGGGTGGACAAGATGAAGAGTCGCGCAGCCTGTGAGCTGGAATGCAAGAGGAATTGTTCATGCTCTGCATACTCAATCATTGGAATTCCCGGAAAAGGGGATGCTTGTTTGACATGGTACAGGGAATTAGTAGACATTAGATATGATAGGGGTGCAGGTTATGATCTTTATGTTCGAGTTGATGCATATGAATCAGGTACCCTTTTCTCATTCAAAATTTCATACAATTTTCATTGCAGATTTATATTTATAAGAGCTTTTCTACGTTTTGCCACTGCTCTAGACTGTAGTTAATATGCTCCGTACTACATCAAGAAATCATTGATAAAGGTACTTGCTAGGAGCCGAAGGGGCCATTCTATGCATTATCACGTTTCCATTGCTAGGCTGTTCATCTTTATTCTTTTCACTGTCATGCAGCTAAAAATACAAGGGAGTCGGATGTTTCTCAAGAAAAACCGATGCTGGCAATTTTAGTACCATTAATTGCATCATTCTGGCTTCTCATAAGCCTATCTGCTTATTTGTGGCTCAAGAAGAGGGCAAAAATAGGTACGACAAGACTATTCGATATGCCTTCCCATGTCTTGTAGTTACTCTGCTTTTCTTGTGGGGAGAAGTTCACATTTTGATTCATGATTGGAAAAATGACCAGGTAATGAGCTGCAGGTTGACAGCAATTCTATTGAATTGGAGCATTTCAAGCTCAGCACCATCACGGCGGCCACCAACAACCTCTCTCCAGCTAACAAACTCGGCCAAGGTGGTTTTGGCACGGTTTATAAGGTAGAGATTCTTATTGCATCTTGCTAAGAACTAAATGGCCTCTCAATACTACAGATTGTTTTCCTCTGATTTGAATAATTCTAATATCTAGGCTTGCCCTTGTTACATGATCATTAGGGTCTGCTAGCTAATGGACAGCAGGTTGCAGTAAAAAGATTATCTAGAAGTTCAGGACAAGGAACAGAAGAATTTAAAAATGAAGTTATGGTAATTGCAAAGCTTCAACACAGAAATCTCGTGAAACTTCTTGGTTATTGCGTTCAGAATGAAGAACAAATGTTAATCTATGAATACTTGCCAAACAAAAGCCTAGACTGGTTTCTTTTCGGTAAGACCTCTCTGGATTTATTTCCATGCTTTACACTAGTTGTCAAATTCTAGCTGGCTGGCTGAAGAGTAATTTTCTTAACAGATGAAACAAGAAGATTGTTATTGGATTGGCCAAAACGCATTGATATTATTGCTGGAATAGCTCGTGGGATTTTATATCTTCACCAAGACTCCAGGTTGAGAATCATTCACAGGGATTTAAAATGTAGCAATATTCTACTGGATGAAGAGATGAATCCAAAAATATCAGATTTCGGAATGGCAAAAATATTTGAAGGCAACCAAACTGAAGATAGGACAAGGAGAGTTGTAGGAACATAGTAAGTACCTTTGCAGAAAACAAAGACCGAGTGACAAAGTACTATCACTGATTATCAGGAACACTAAAACTTAATATTCTTGTTTTTCTGCTGCAGTGGCTATATGTCGCCAGAATATGTTGTGTTTGGAAACTTTTCAGTAAAATCAGATGTTTTCAGTTTTGGGGTCATGCTGTTAGAGATTGTGAGTGGCAAGAAGAACAATAGATTTTATCAACAGAACCCTCCCTTGACTTTGATTGGATATGTGAGTTATAAGGAGCTTTTTGTGCTGTTAGCTGAATTTTAAAGATTGGTTGCTCTGATTTCTTGTATGCTAATGATTTATATGAACAACACAGGTGTGGGAATTATGGAGACAGGACAAAGCATTGGAGATAGTGGATCCATCAATGAATGAGTTATATAGTCCGCGTGAAGCTTTGAAATTCATACGAATTGGTCTCCTGTGCGTGCAAGAAGATGCCATGGACAGACCATCTATGTTTGCAGTTGTTTTTATGTTGAGCAGTGAAACAGAGATTCCTACTCCAAAACAACCTGCATTTCTCTTTAGAGAACCTGACAAATTTCCTGATATAGCATTAAACGTAGAAGATGGACTTTGTTCTGTAGATGAGGAAACAATTACTGAAATTGTTTGTCGCTGAAGTTGTACGATATGAATAATTGCAAAATGACCTTCCATTACTGAAATTGTTTGTCGCTGAAGTTGTACTATCTAGATCTGATTCCGGCAAGCTCAAATTAGGTGTCACAAGTCTTCTCAGCTAATACATATGATGAACATCAGAATTCAGAAATTTGGTTATGGCAGAGGCGTTTAGGTCATGCATCCTTTGGATATTTACAAAAAATATTTCCACAATTATTTCACAATTAATTGTTTCAGACTTTAAATGTGATGTTTGTGACTTTGCTAAAAGTCATCGTGTTTCATTTCCTATTAATATGAATAAAAGTCATGCACCCTTTATGGTTATTCCCTCTGATATATAGGGGCCGGCAAATACTCCTTCTCTGAATGGATCACATTGGTTTATTTCATTCATGGATGATCACACCTGTATGACTTGGATTTGCTTAATGAAACCAAAGAGTGAAGTAAGTTCTTTATCCCAACAATTTCACAAAATGATAGCAACACAATATCAATCTAACATTCAAGTTATCCGGACCGACAATGGAGGAGAGTTTATCAATCACAACTTGAAACATTACTTGAATTCATATGGCATTGTGATGTAACCATATTATTCGATAGTTTGACCCACATCTACCTAATGTTTTGTCCATGTTTTATATATAAAATGCCTTGATATTCTTTGTTTTATGTTTTGAAGGCATTTTTGGATGAAAGATACAAAAAGGAGTAAATTGGTAGATTTGACGTTCAGTCGATGTTTTGTGCAGAGCATGAGTTATACAGATCAAAATGAAGTGATTCCAATGGAACTGTAATGCAAGAAAAATAAAAGGAGAAAGATCATGGAAATCACATCCTGCAAAGTCAAATCTCGCATTCTGCCAATGTTGACCTTTGGCCATTCAAAATTTAATATCTGGAGCTACAGAAGTCCAATTGATGCAAACTCAATTTTATTTGATTCCTAATTCAAAGACCTACCCACGCTCCAAATATCAGCCAACAAAAGATGTCATATGAGGGAGATATGATTTTCCAAAGATGACAACTGAATTCTGCCAGCAA
Organism: Salix purpurea; assembly: GCA_027405865.1. Taxonomy (NCBI): domain Eukaryota; kingdom Viridiplantae; phylum Streptophyta; class Magnoliopsida; order Malpighiales; family Salicaceae; genus Salix; species Salix purpurea. The sequence goes on along the minus strand of JAOWLH010000020.1, from coordinate 7,978,549 downwards.
ACAGGTTTCATGAAGAAACGAGTCCAAATTACATTCTGAAGCATCTAAACCGACATCCAAGTTTTTATATCAGCAATTTAGCTCCTCTAAGTCAGAGTTTGAAGATTTCATGCAAGTCTATTTCTCCTTTTTAGGAAAAATAGTTATTGAAGTACTTAAATGTAAACTGTCAACTTAAGGAAGGACTATTTTGTAAAATAGAGACTAGGGTTTCTTAGCATATAAAAAGAAAGAGAGAAAGGGCAGCAGCCAGCAAAAAAAGAGAAGAGGCAGCATCCAGTAGAGAATAAACACAAATTCTCTCCTCTACAAACCCAAAAAAATCATGTTGTCTTCAATCTTTAGAAGTAGTTGTTTAATAATTATGCAAGGCTAAGCTCTTTTCTTGGTTGCAAGGACACAAAAACCTTCGGATTTCAAGAACCGTGATATTTATTCTTCCTTTTATTTTCAGTTTATGTTATGAATGAGTATGATTGTTTTCCTATGCATATTTCCTATGATTGTTGTTGATGATTGCTAGAGCGGACTCTAAGTTATTGTTGTGAACAATCTATTGCTAAGTTTAATATCAAAACCATAGTTGTGATATATGAACTTGTGAAGCAACTAAGCTTGATAATTATGGCGGAACTACATTATTGAACTTAGGGAGAACATTTGAATAAATTGACACAAGTTGCGGACAACTTGTATGTTAATCTTGATGAAATTATCTAGTTCTTAAAGCTACCATTAAATTGAATCATTAGTGCGGACACTTTGATTATTTGTTGGTTAGGATTAGTTATACGGCGGATCCGTTAATTAATCACATTAAGAAAAGATAAAATTTCAGAACATAAACTGCATTTTTTTGTTTCAAGGATCGGTTCTAATTTCCGTAGGTGGATGTATGCTTGTGACCAAGGTTTGTTTTCTTGATAAGTTTCAGTTTTAATTGATTTTGTTTTCTAGTTTAATTGCTTCCATAGTTTAGATAATCACAAACCAAATCCCCCCAATCACATAACGTATAACATAAAAATCTGACTTGAAACTTTCTTGTGGGATCGACCCTTGCTTGTTCTATACTATGTTGTGTATTTTAAGCTAGGGTAATTAATTTGTGCGACCGCGACATCACAGCACATTGCTCATCAAACAACTTTCCCTTAAAAATCATCACCTTTTTTAGGTTGTCTGTGATTCCTTATTTGAAGCCCACATGCCTAGCAGTTACTAGAGAGAAGTTGTCACTGCTAGAGGCTATATCATCAACCGTGTACCCTCTAGTTCTCTGCAATTCCAAACTCCTTTTGAGGTTCTTCAGCACATTGTAAGTGCTCCTACTATGCCAAATTTATCTCCCAAAGTTTTTGGATGTGTAGCTTATGTGCATCTTCAGTAAGGCTTGAGAACTAAGATGGAACCCCAGGCACTTCGATGTGTGTTTGTTGGCTATGCCCTACACCAAAAAGTCTCTTAATGTTATCACCCTCCTTCTCGCAAACTTTATGTTACCATGGATGTGGTCTTCCATGAAACTACAATGTGTTATTCTGCAGTTTCATCTCAACGGGAGAATAATGATGAAGTGAAGACATCAATTAATCATGCAGACAATTTGGATATCATTGCACATGGTAACCAATTAATTGATCCTTTGGATAACGTGGAGACTAATGATGAATGTCCAATTAATGAGAACATTGATCACCAGGATAGGGAGGAGTATACTAGTGATGCAAGTTATGGAAGTGATGGTCCGGAAATCATTCATAGTAATCAAGATACCTTGGAGGTACCAACAGTTTCCCATAATGTACCAGTTAACTAATTATCTTCCCTAGTTGATTCCATACTTGAGTCTCATGAAAATCCTTCATCTGAACTTCTAAAAGAACTACCTAATTGAATCACAAGAGGTAAACCCAAGGTGAACTATGAATCGGTCCTTCATTCAAAAATTAAATATCATATGAATAACTATGTATCCTACCATAAATTGTCAAAAGAAAAAATGGAATTTGTACATCAATTATCCATTGTATCTATTCCTAACAGTATGCAGGAAGCATTGGATGATTCTAGATGGAGGGAGGCAATGAATGAAGAGATCAAAGTTCTTCAAAAGAACTCAACATGGGAAGTCATTGACTGCCGAAAGGAAAGTTACCTGTTGGGTGTAGGTGGGTCTACACCATTAAATACAAAGTCGATGGAACTATTGAACGATGCAAAGCAAGACTCGTCACCAGGGATATACTCAAACATAAGAAATTGATTATATGGAGACTTTTTCATTAGTGGCTAAAATTAATATTGTTCATATTTTACTATCTATAGTAGTAAATCTTTACCAGCCCTATAAGTTTTGTGTAAAGAATGTATTTCTACACGGAACTCTCCAAGAAGAAGTGTATTTCTATGAATTTTCATCCATAATAACTTATTCCATCCCATTCACTTCAATAACAACCAATTTCACAATGCCCCCTAATTTCGCAAAAAATATAAGAACATAAAAAAGACAAAAAACCCCAAAAGGCTAATAATAAACTCTAAAAGGCTTATTACAACAAAGCCCAAATGAGTAGGCTTGAGGCAGGCCCCTAGGGTTGGGCCAATATGTTTTGTTGTTCACCTCATTATTTTGGAAAAAAGGTATTTTAAAAGAAAATACTTATTTCTTAAGGGAATCAAACCACGACCTCCAACCACTCTCTCTATGTGTTAACCAATTCATTTACTTCACGAAATTGTTTACATAATAATGAAAAGATATATATTAACCTTATCCATTGTTCTTATAAACAGTTAACTACTCATATCTTTTAGCAGTTTCAGTAATGAAGAGGAAATGATATTATAATTATACATGTGTTTTTATTTTTAGATACATTTTTGTGATATGTTGCACATTTTTGAACTTTGAGAGATTGGAATTTTGCATAAATTATGTATTTTCACCTTTAACTATCTATAATTTGAAGTCATAATTTTAGTATAACAAACTATGTTTTTGAATATAGTATAAGGTAATCGAGAAACTTAATTGAGTAATTTGTTTCTTACCATATTTATTTGGATTTTTTTGTTATTTTAATAATCATAAATTGTCCCACAAACCATCAATATATTTAAATGCCATTATGATTACATGTATTCTTTTTAACTTGTATGTATTGCAATGTGTATAATTTCCATCATCCCAATCTAACATTGATTAGTTCACTACTTCTTAAGAATGGACAAAACACTCAACATCAATAACCAATCTCTTATTAAAGACAATGGGTGTGTTTGGCATTGCTTTTGCTTTTGTGATTGCTGTTGAAAAAAAGCAGTTTCAAAAAAAGGGCTTTTAGTGTGTTGCAAAATAAGCAGTTAAGTAATTGGTTAAAACTGTAGTTGAGTTGGAGGTTGAAAAAAAAGTAGTTTTGGGTGTTTGGTTACCAAACTTTTCATATTGCTTTTAACTTGTGAAATTACTTTAAAGGGTATATATATATATATATATATATATTTTTTTTAATATTGTAAATTTAATAATGATAATAATATTATGTAATTAATAATTCATGAAAAAAACAAATATTATTTTTTATTCTCCCATCAAACTACTTGCAATTTCATCACGAACAAATATGTTCCTTCCATTAGGACTGATCTGTATCTAAACATTTTTAAAAATATATATATATTTAAAAAAATGGCTGGGTCGAGGACAACCCAACTAAATTGGGCCTAAGCCCAACTTTGTTGGACTTGGGCTGGGCCGAGTGCAGCCCAGCCCAGGTCCAGCTGCTCTCTCTCGAAAAAAATTAAAACGGTGCGCTGCACTGTGCGTCTTCTTCGCGTGACAGTGCAGCGCACCTGTGCACAGTGCTTCCGACCGACCACGATGAGAGCTTCAACGGAGGATACCTACAGGTAGAGGAGTCCAAGGTGGTTCTTCCTGTGGTGGTGGCGTTTGAAATGGTGGCCTGTGGTGGCCGGAGGCAGCGTTGGAAGGTGGTGGTACTGTTCACCGACCACGACGAGCGCTTCAATGGAGGATACCTACGGGTAGAGGAGGCCGAGGTGGTTCTTCCTATGGTGTTTTCATTGTAAATGGTGGCCTGTGGTGGCCAGAGTCAGCGTTGGAAGCTCCGGCCACCATGTCTGTTTTGGGCAGAGAGAGAGAGAGAGAGATAGATATGCATGTTATATGCAAAATGGTATTTTTTTAAAATTATTTGTCAAAAGGGCAGCTGCTCAGTTTTGTTTAAAAATGTGTGTGTATCGTGGTTCAGAAGAAAACGCAATCATGGGAATCGACCATAAATAAGCATCAAAATCCAGCTTTTTTCAAACCACCGTTCAGAAGAAAAATTGTCGTGGGACCTACCATTTTGTACCGGTGTTTGATACTAACCAAACAACAAAACTGCGTACCCATTTGGCAATCGTGGAACGCACCACATTGCCAAACGGGTACAATATATGGTAGCCTTTTGGTAAACAATTGCATCATAGAGTTCATTGTTTGTCTACTTTGTAATAGATATAGCTTGTGAACATGGAGAAAGTTGGTTATGGTTTGGAGAAAAGAGCACTTGGGTGTTTCATCATATTAGTGATCATGTTGACTACCATTTCTACTTTTTATACAGATGTCTAAAGTTTTCAAAGACCACATGCATTGTCTATGAAAATCATTAACATAAACTCTTAGATGAGAGTGTTGTAGGTTTGGATTTTTTACCAAATTTAGCATTTGTAAAATCAATTTAGTAAATAACATCTATTATTATATTGATGAATCACATGTACTTGGTAGGGAAAAAGGCATAGGCCTACATCTAATAGTAATAATTAGCACCATAACAACATTAATTAACTATCTTACCTTAAGCTCTAAGAATAACATCATTATTCACTGATATTATGAGTAGACTTTGGTCATCTACTTGTTGTGGTGCATCTCTAAAAAACTTCTCAATTTTCTCATTAGTTTCACCATGTAAATTCATTGGAACCTTTTGCTTAGCACCATCATTGCTTCATGTTCATTATTTTGCTTTATCATAATAAACCTTTGTGATCACATCTAATTTGGTTCCTTTCTCGTGGACAATCTTATTATTAAAATCAAAGTCAATTTGCTCGTTAACATACATAATTTCTATATACTCAAGGTCATCATATTTTTTGATATTTATTTAATATTATTGTTTAATATATATATATATATATATATTGTGGTTTCTCATTAGCCTATATTCTTATTTGTGGCTCAAGAAGAGGGCAAAAAAGGGTTAGATATCACTCTCTAATCTCTATTTGAAATGTCTAACCAAGTCATGCTCTGGTTGTGGGGAGTTCACTTTTTGCTTCATGATTTTTGAAAAAACAATCAAGTACTGAACTGCTGGTAAACAGCAATTCTACAGAGTTGGGATATTTCAAGCTCTTCACCATAACAGCGGCCACTAACAACTTCTCTCCATCTTAAAGGATTTCAAGATTTAGAGATGAGAACAGTGGACGGGATGAGAATTGAGAAAGAGTTTGAATAATTGTCACTGCAGTCTTAATTTCTTATTCATGGTTTGCTATATAAATATTGATACAAGAGTTAATGTTATTTACAGAATAGAGATATATAAGGTAAGTACAATTAATTTTGTATATCACAATTGATTGAGAATCAATTTGATTGTATAATGTCGTTGCTTGTGATCTTGCTTGTGATCTGCATGCCGTTACTTTTGATCTACTGATCAGCATCTTCATCTTCTTTAATATCTTCTTTACCCCCCCTCAAGCGTAACGGAGCAATGCAAAGATTAAGCTTGGACTTAAGAAGACAAAACCATTCACGACTCAGGCCCTTGGTGAAGATGTCGGCAAGATGATGAGCAAACGAAACATAGATAGTGTGGAGAGCTTTTTGAGCAACAAATTCGCGAACAAAGTGGTAGTCAATCTCAATGTGGCGAGTGCGAGCATGGAAGATAGGATTAGCAGCCATGTGACTAGCTGAGATATAAGAATCCAAACCAGCGAATTTCAGCAGCCATGTGGAGAGGAATACCAAGTTCACGAAATAAGAATCCAAACCAGCGAATTTCAGCAGCCATGTGGGCAAGTGCCCGATATTCAGCTTTCGTGCTGGAGCGAGAAACAACAGACTGCTTCTTGGCAGTCTAGGTGAGAAGATTGGGGTCGAAGAATATACATGCACCAGTAGTGGAGCGGCGGTCATCTACAGAACTAGCCCAATCAGCATCCGAAAAGCTGCGTAGACTGAAGTCATCAGATTGGTGGAAGATAAGGCCTTGATCAACTGTACCCTTAATGTACCGAAGAATACGCTTGACAGCCTAAAGATGGGATGAGCGGGGATTGTGCATGAACTAACATACTTGATTGATGGCAAATGAGATGTCAGGTCGTGAGAGGGTAAGATATTGGTGGCCACCTACCATGCTTCGATAAAGAGAAGGATCAAATAAGGGATCCCCATCCAAATACGATAGGCGGGTATCAGAAGATAACAGCGTAGGGCATGGTTTACACTCGGCCATATTAAACCGTTTCAATAAGTCAACTGCATAGCGAGTTTGAGAAAGAAATAGATGGTCAACAAACCGAGTGATTTCCAGACCAAGGAAGAAATTGAATTCCCCCAGTCGGCGATTGTCAAATGTGGCGCATAGTTGATCCAGGAAGTGATGGACACATTGTAAGTCAGACCCAGTAACAATGATGTCATCCACGTAGACAAGCACATACACCTTGCAGGAGGCGGAGCGGTGAATGAACAAGGATGCATCGGATTGACTGTGAGAGAATCCTTGGGTAAGAAGAAAGGCACTAAGATGTTGGAACCAGGCTCGAGGGGCCTGTTTAAGTCCATAAAGGGCCTTATGGAGTTGACAGACTGCCTGAGGGCGTGAGGAATCATGAAATCCAGTTGTTGTTTCATGTAGACAACTTCTTGCAAATTGCCATTTAGGAAAGCATTTCGAACATCAAGCTATTGAAGGGACCAATTAGAGGACACAGTGAGAAAGAGGATAGTGTGAATGGTAGCTGGTTTCACTACCGGGCTGAAGGTTTTTTCATAATCAAACCCTTCCTATTGATTGAAGCCTTTGGCTACAAGGCGGGCCTTGTAGCGGTCAATGGAGCCATCCGCTTTCCTTTTGACTTTGAATACCCATTTACAGCCAACAATGTTCATTTGTGAGGAGGCGGGATCAAGAGACCATGTTTGATTTTTCATGAGAGCATCATATTCATCCTGCATAGCAGCTTGCCAGTGGCTGTATTTAGAAGCTTGAGTAAAGCTTGTTGGTTCAAGGGACATGGGATCGGAACAATCGGTAGAGAGAGCATGATGTAAGGGGTGTGGGGTGGTGTGAGAGTAGAGCGGTTGGGGTTCAGGACCAAAGGGGATGATGGTTTTAAGACTCCTGAATTTTTGGGGAGGTTCGGTGTATCTGGTGAGTTAGGGAGGAGGGATGGGTCAATAGGGGAAGAAGTGGGTGTTGGCAAAGGGGAGGTTAGGAGGGTGTGGTGTTCAGTGGAAGGGGCCTTGTCCATGGTTCTGGGGGAGAGAGGTGGTGTGGATGAAGATTGTGTGGGGCAAGTTGTTAAGGGGGTAGAGTCTATGGATGGAGATTGGGGTGAGTGGGCAGGTGTATATTAGGTAGCGACTAAAGGGGAGTTAAGGGAAGTGGGGACAGATGGAGTGACTAATGAAGGGTCAAGGATTATAGGGGCAGAGTGGGATGGTGTTGTTGTCTTTAGGAGTGGTGGTGTCCCAGTATCCATATGAGTAGCAGTTGTGGGTTGAGCAGCTGGTGGGAGCTGAGGTTGCTGGTAGGGGAAACTTGCTTCATCAAAGACCACATTCTGAGAGATATAAACCCGACCTGTAATAGGATCAAGACAACGGTAACCTTTATAGTGATCATCATAACCAATAAAGATACATGGAACAGATTTAAAGGATAATTTGTGCCAATTGTATGGGACCATGTGGGGGAAGCAAGCACAGCCAAAGCTTTTGAGGAACGTGTAATATGGTGGTCACTGAAGTAATTTCTCATAAGGGGAGATGTGATCAAGCTTAGGAGTTGGAAGGTGATTAATGAGAAAAACGGCCGTGGTAAAGGCTTCAACCTAAAAGCTATGGGGCAACCGAGATTGGGCCAGTAAGTAGAGTCCCATTGCAACAATATGTCTATGTTTCCTTTCTACCACTCCATTTTGTTGGGGAGTGTAGGGACAAGAGATCTGATGAGATATGCCATGATTACATAGGAATGTCAAAAATAATTTGCTTGTAAATTCACCTCCACCATCAATCTACAATTGTTTGATGTGAGAGCTAAAACGGTTTTCCACCAATTTTTTGAAGTGAATAAAAGTAGTAAAAATATCTGATTTCTTAGACAATGGATATATCCAAGTGAATCGAGTATGATCATCAATAATAGATAAATAGTAATGATAACCAAAATTCAAAGGTATTGGTGCAGGACCCCATAAATCAAGATGTAAGAGTGCTAAGGAAAAATGAGCATGAAATTGTCTATCTTCAAATGGTAATTGACATGATTTTCCCAACGGACAAATATGACAATTTTTATTTGAGACAGGTGTACCATTAAGTGGTAAGTTGTACTTATTCACTAATGTAGTAAAGACTGAATGAGACGGGTGTCCAAGTCTAGCGTGCCATACATCTTGTGTTGTACGCTTTCCATAGCAAGCAATTCGACAAGCAATAGCGGAAGATGTTTGGATATGATAGAGGCCATCGTAACTACTGCCAGTAAGAAGTACCTTCCCCATTTTGTTGTCCTTCACAGAAAAACCATTAGCATCCATTTTAAAATAACAATCATTATCAACGCAAAAATGACGTATAGAGATTAGATTTTTGTGGATAGCAGGTAAACATAAAATTTCATTTAGATGTAGTGGTTTATGTATCCCAGTTAAATGTGTTTTCCCAATATGAGTTATTGCTAGCTGATTACCATTGCCAACAATAATTTTATCTGTACCTGTATATGGACGGACATCAAGAAGAGAGGAAGGATTAGCTGTCATATGGTGAGTGGCACCCGAATCAAGGCACCAATTGAGTTGTGCCACGTTAGCAATGAGAGAGGGTGAGGTGGCAGTGTTCTCTGCCACGTAGTCATGAGGATGCCTTTCGGGACAAAAACGGGCTATATGCCCTGCCTTGTCACACCGAAAACAAACGACGTCGTTTCGTTGATAATTTGAGGGGTTGCTCTGCGGTGTTGGGAGCAGAGGGGGACGACCATCCGAGAGAGTTGGGTATGAAGGTATGGTGGCAGACTGTGATTCACGGTGCTGATTTGAGGGCCATTCACGGTGCTGATTTGAGGGCCAAATCTTTTGGGTTTGTTCCCATTGCCCTGTTCGTCTTGACCCTCGTCCTTGATTCCAGTTTCTTCCACGATTTCTCCCAAAATTGGTGTGGTTATTGCTGGGTAATTTGGAATTGAAGTTGCGTTCGTTGGGCACACGGTCAGCCGCCATAGCCACACTTGTGGTCAAGGTAAGGGACATGCGTTTCTGCAAGTGTTCTTCTCTTAAGGCTAGATCATAAAATTGATCAAAGTTGATGTTAGGGTGCAGGTGAAGTGTCATGGCCAGTTCTTTGTATTCCAGACCCAGTCCATCCAAAACATAGCTGATGAATTCATCATCATCCATTGTAGCACCAGATTGTATGAGGGAATCAACGAGTGATTTGGCGTAATTGAGGTAATCGACCACTGTTGTGTCATTGTTTTTCTTGAGTGTGCGAATTTAGTCTCTAAGAATTCTTATACGGGTACTGGCCAGTGGTGACAGGCGCTTGGCCAACATTTTCCAAGCTTGATTGGCAGTGGTGCATGGGATGAGAAGTGTCTTTATGGAGGATAAGGAAGTCACTTTGATCCAACTCAGGACCAGTTTGTCCTTCGCAAATTCTGGGTGCACAGAACCATCTTCTTGCATTTTTGGTGGTTCTGTGTCGTTGTTGATGACTGTTGTGAGGCCATGCATCTCCACTATGTCCTCAAATTGTGATTTCCAACTTGCATAGTTGGTGCGGTCCATGGGAACCGTGAATAGAGATGAGATGTTGAAGGAGGTGGGTAAGTGATAGGATGGGAATGAAGGTGAGGAAAGTTTTGACATTTTAGAAATTAATTTTGATATATCAATGTTACTTGATTCTCCTGATTTGGGTGTTTCTACCATTATTTTGTCTAGGATCGAAGGTTGAGGGTTAGCTCAAGCTAGCTCTGATACCATAAAGGATTTCAAGATTTAGAGATGAGAACAGTGGACGGGATGAGAATTGAGAAAGAGTTTGAATAATTGTCACTGCAGTCTTAATTTCTTATTCATGGTTTGCTATATAAATATTGATACAAGAGTTAATGTTATTTACAGAATAGAGATATATAAGGTAAGTACAATTAATTTTGTATATCACAATTGATTGAGAATCAATTTGATTGTATAATGCTGTTGCTTGTGATCTTGCTTGTGATCTGCATGCCGTTGCTTTTGATCTGCTGATCAGCATCTTCATCTTCTTTAATAGCATCTGTTGATCAGCAATTCTACAGAGCTGGGATATTTCAAGCTCTTCACCATAACAACGGCCACTAACAACTTCTCTCCATCTAACACACTCGGGCAAGGCAGTTTTGGCACGGTTTATAAGGTAGAATTTCTTAAAAGCAAATGGCTTCTAAATAGTACAGATTTTTTCTCTCTAGTTTTTGCATAATTTTAGTTTAGAGGCTTAATCTTCTAACATGATTTTAGGGTATGCTAGCTAATGGACAGCAGGTTGCAGTAAAAAGGTTATCTAGAAGTTCAGGATAAGAAACTGAAGAATTTAAAAAAAAAATTATGGTAATTGCAAAGCTTCAACACAGAAATCTTGTGAAACTTCTAGGTTATTGCATTCAAAATGAAGAAAAAATGTTAATCTATGAATACTTGCCGAACAAAAGCCTAGACTGGTTTCTTTTTGGTATGACCTCTCTGGATTTATTTCCCTGCTTCACACTAATTGTCAACTTATAGCTGTCTGAAAAATAATTTTTGTAACAGATGAAACAAGATGATTGTTATTGGATTGGTGAAAACGCATTGATATTATTGCTGGAATAGCTCATGGGATTTTATATCTTCACCAAGACTCCAGGTTGAGAATCATTCACAGGTATTTAAAATGTAGCAATATTCTACTGGATGCAGAGATGAATCCCAAAATATCAGATTTCGGAATGGCAAAAATATTTGAAGGCAGCCAAACTGAAGATAGAACAAGGAGAGTTGTAGGAACATAGTAAGTACCTTTGTATAAAACAAAGTGCTATGATTGATTATAAGGAATCCTAAAACTTGAGATTCTTGTTTTTCTGCTGCAGTGGCTATATGTCGCCAGAATATGTTGTGTTTGGAAACTTTTCAGTAAAATCAGATGTTTTCAGTTTTGGGGTCATGTTGTTAGAGATTGTGAGTGGAAAGAAGAACAATAGATTTTATCAACAGAACCCTCCCTTGACTTTGATTGGATATGTGAGTTATAAGATAGCTTTTAGTGCTTTTAGCTGAATTTTAAAGATTGGCTGCTCTGATTTCTTGTATGCTAATGATTTATATGGACAACACAGGTGTGGGAATTATGGAGACAAGACAAAGCATTGGAGATAGTTGATCCATCACTGAAGGAGTTGTATCATCCGCGTGAAGCCTTGAAATGCATACGGATTGGTCTACTGTGCGTGGAAGAAAATGCCATGAACAAACCATCTATGTTGGCAGTAGTTTTTATGCTGAGTAGTGAAACAGAGATCCCTTTTCCAAAACAACCTGCATTCCAGTTTAGAGAATCTCATATTAATCCTGATATAGCATTAGTCGTAGAAGATGGACTGTGTTCTGTAAATGAGGTCACAATTAGTGAGATTGCTAGTTGCTGAAGCTGCACTGTCTGAATAATTTCTAATATGACGTTGCATTAATATTGTATAATTGCCTTTGGACTCTCCATAGCCATGAGAATGTTCACCAATAAGGTTCTTGAAGCTTGCAGAGAGAATTGTTGTGAGTTACTGGGGTAAATGAGTAGTCCCCAGTTCCCTGGTCATCTGCTGATCTCCATGACGTCAGGAACAGTTCCTGACGTGTTTGCAACACAATCCAGAATGGTATCTGTAGGAAAATTGAAACTTTTCCACACAATCCCCTTGCTTCTATCCTGGACCAGAACAAGATTTCCTGAATCCAAGAGTTGAGCTTCACAAGTATCTCCAAGAGAATAATTTTCTGACAATACTGGAAACCTTTGGGGAGAGTCACCATAGAGAAAAAGGTTTCCATGTTTCTTGAAGAAGAGAAACCCTGAGGACCCATTGATTGGGTTCCTCTACTAGAGTTTACTTTGCTAACAAGCAGTAATTCTAAAAAAGTAGTTGAAGCTTGATGGAACTGGGATAATGATGTAGGAACAAACTACACGATTGCTCCCAAAGTTAAATTTATTTCGATTTTGGATATCATCTCTTTCTCTTGGGGTGGGAAACGATGGGGCAGCTCACATAAAAGATCCAATGGAGTTCCGATCGAGATACTGTGATCTAGGAATAAATTTATCCCCTACTGTTGGTGTAGATTCAATACGGAAAACTATCTTGTGATATTCTGTTTGTATGTTCTTGGATCTTTACTTCAGGACCACTTTGATTACTAGAACAAAAGTTATGTTTTACGGCACGAACGTCTTAACAGATCATAACAAGTTTAATGTAGAGTATTGAGAGAGATAACTATATTCACTTATATGAATAACTTATATATATTATGGAGAGGGATGTCCCTATTTATACTAGAGAGGAGAAGTTACTTAGAGGTTACCTTGCGGTTACCAATAAGTAACACCCCTAGATAAATAGACTAGGTCCATCCCTCATGGGTGAACCAATGCCAAAATGCACCTCTAAATATATAGACCGGGTTCATCCCTCATGGGCAAACCAGATCAATCCTAATAACCAACAGTTGGTTAATTATTTTAGTCTTGCAACATTTACGTTAATTGTGTTTTTTCATTAGTCATTGTTACTGTCATTATTTTAATTAAGTCAAGTCATGTGTTTGTCCTAGTCTTTAGGAAGTTGTTAATTACGTGTTAGTAGTGCAGCTCATTACGCGTTAGTAGTACAGCTCATTACGTGATCATGGAGTTCAGATCATGACAATAGAATAGGAAGTCACGTTTATTTATGTTCTATAAATTGTAAGGTGGCATTTCAATTCTTGTATTCAATTCTGCAATTTATCAAAGCTTTGTGAACAGTAAAAACATCTACTGTTCAAATTAATTTCTAGCATTCATCATCCTCTGTCTCTCACCTGTTTCAATTATTTCTTCTTGGAAAAGAGAATTACCACCAAGGCAGTGAAGGGCAAAACTCCATTTGAGGCGTGGTATGGCAACAAACCTTCACTCAATTTTCTTAGAGTGTTTGGTTGTGTGTGTTTCACTCATGCTCAACAGGTCAAACATGATAAGCTTGACAGAAAACCAGAACCTGGCATCTTCATCGGATACAGCTCCTCCTCAAAGGCGTACAAAATCTATTAACCTAAAACAAGAGAGATAATTGTCAGCAGGGATGTAATCTTCCATGAAGAACAAAAGTGGAATTGGGAACCTACAACAGAGATATCCTGCAGCAAATCCACATCAAACCCTGTTTTTCAAATAGAAGAAGAAGAAGAAGATGATGAGGCAGAATCGTGGCAGACAGAATTGGAGGATGATCTGCCCATTCGTGGATCAAGACCCATACAAGAGATCTATCAAAGATGTAATGTGGCTATTTGTGAGCCTACTGGTTACCTCGAAGCCGCTTAATACCAACAGTGGCAGAAGACAATGGAAGAGGAGCTATCAATGATCAAGAAGAACAAGACATGGGAGCTGGTTGACAGGCCACAAAACCGAAAGGTGATTGGCGTAAAATGGGTGTATAGAACAAAGCTGAACGCAGATGGATCCATCAACAAACACAAGGCCAGACTATTCGTAAAGGGCTACGCATAAATCTTTGGAGTTGATTACTCAAATACATTTGCCCCTGTTGCCAGACTTGACACCATCAGACTTGTATTAGCATTGGCAGCCCAAAATGGATGGAAGGTTTTTCAAATGGATGTAAAATATGTCTTTCTTAATGGCAGTTTACAGGAGGAATTTGCAGAACAAGGTGAAGAAGAGAAGGTCTATTTGCTTAAGAAGGCTCTATATGGCTTGAAACAAGCACCTAGAGCATGGTACAACAAAATAGATGAGCATTTGTCAAGGCTGGGATTTCTGAAGAGTATCCAAAGCCACTCTTTATGTGAAACATAAAGAAAATGACTTGCTTATTGTTTCCCTTTATGTTGATGATCTTCTAATTACAGGAAGTAACATTAAGCTAATTGACGAATTCAAAGGGGAGATGATGGAAACTTTCAAAATGATAGATCTTGGATTGATGACATATTTTCTGGGAATGGAAATCAAGCAAGAAGAAAATGAAGTCTTCATATGTCAAAGGAAATATGCCAAGGAGATACTCAAGAAGTTTCACATGGAAGATTGCAAGGCTATGTTTACTCCAATGAATTCAAAGGAGAGCCTAAGCAAGGATGATGGTGCAGACAAGGTTGACGAGGGATATTTCAGAATTATGATTGGTTGCCTAATGTATCTAACGGCAACTAGACTAGACATCATCTTTGTTGTCAGCTTACTCTCTCGGTTCATGCATTGTGCCAGTGAGATACATCTCAAAACAGAAAAGAGGGTAATTAGATATATCAAAGGAACTGCTGCCTTTGGTATATAGTTCAAGAGGTGTCAATACTTCAAATTGCTAGGATTTTCTAATAGTGATTGGGGTGGTTCAGTGGATGACATGAATTTTTACCTCTGGATACCGTTCAGCTTAGGATCAGGAGTTTTTTCATGGAGTTCAAAGAAGCAGGAGACTGTGTCACAGTCTACTATAGAGGCTGAATTTGTTGCTGCTACAGCAGCAGCAAATCAAGCCTTGTGGCTGAGAAAATTGTGCTGTGATATGAATTGGAAGCAATTGAATCATACAGAGGTGTTTGTGGACAATCAAGCAACAATCGCAATTTCATGCAATCCAGTTTTTCATGGAAGAACCAAGCATTTCAAGATCAAATATTTCTTTTTGAGAGAAGTGCAGAAGGAAGGAGAAGTCAGTCTCATTTACTACAACTCTAAAGAACAACTTGCGGATATTTTCACAAAGCCTTTGCCAGCAAACAAGTTGAATTTCTGAGGCATAGACTTGGTGTTTGCAGCTCCTAAAACATGGAGGAGTGTTGGTTAATTATTTTAGTCCTGCAACATTTACGTTAATTGTGTTTTTTCATCAGTCTTTGTTACTGTCATTGTTTTAATTAAGTCAAGTTATGTGTCTGTCCTAGTCCTTAGGAAGTTGTTAATTATGTGTTAGTAGTGCAGCTCATTACGTGTAGTAGTGCAACTCATTACGTTTATTTATGTTCTATAAATTGTAAGGTGGCATTTCAATTCTTGTATTCAATTCTGCAATTTATCAAAGCTTTGTGAACAGTACAAACATGTACTGTTCAAATTAATTTCTGGCATTCATCATCCTCTGTCTCTCCCCTGTTTCAATTATTTCTTCTTTAAACACTTTCACCTACTATCAGTCTAGGCTTGTAAGAGCAACAACAGTATGCTCCTACATCATGTATTATGCATATAAATAATCTAATAACAAACGCTGCTTTGAAAGTTCAAATTCTTGACTGATCCTTAGCAGCCACTCAAGACTACTATTTAAACAATGTGCTAGCTCATATGTCATCTGTTTTACTCGGACAAGGAAATTTCATATAAAAAATATCCTCAGACAACTTTCATGTTTTTAAGAAATGAAACAAACTCTTGTAATGCATCCTCCTAATATTTGTAGACCCTATTATGATGTGGAACCCATATCAGAAAAGTTTTCGACGCCCACAAGATTTGAGCGTGAGCTAAGATCCAGAATTGTCATAATGTAAGATCAAAATATCTTAGGCTAAATTATATTTAAAGTTGACTTTCTTAACAAAACCTGAATACTCCACCAGTAGTCTCGTCATCACAGAATCATCAGAAGGGATAGCAGTTGTCATGCCTATCTCGTCTCGATCATTTACAAATCTAGAGCTGTATGACCTCCTCTGTGGTCTCCAAGGCGAAGGGGAAGTTCGCCAGACACGTTTTTCGCCTTTGTAGAGAAAGAATTGTGGTGAACCTATATGAGTAGTCTCCAATTCCAGGGTCATCAGCTGCTCTCCACGATGTCAGGAACCGGTCAAGACCTTTTTTCAGATCCAGCCCAAGTCTCATTCCAGGCAACACATAGTGCGTTGGATAAAATATTTCCACTTTTTTGAACCAAAACAAAATTTCCCTAATCCAAAAGCTGAGCTACAAAATTATCAGCTTCTTCCCAGAAACATTTGTAAATCATACTGAAACATTTTGGCTGGTGTCACTATAGAGAATGAGGTTTCCATATTCATCAAATGAAAAAAACCCCGAGGAGCCATTGATTGGATGGTTCCTGTTTGCTACCCACACTACTGTTTTTTTGTGGTAATTTATGGTACCATATTCCAAGATATCTATTACTAGATTTTCCTGGACTGAAAAATCCTAACGCAAAACTATTTCCTTTGGAAATCAAAACATCACCATCTCTGATGATTATGGTGGTGTTTATGGAGTCCTTGGAATCACAAGAAATGAAATGGAGAATCAAAAGAAAAGAATACAGAAACAATCTTTCTGCACTCATTTGAGCTTCCGGGCATGTTTTGACTGATAATCGGTGCTGCCTCTTGCTTTGTGGAGGTGCTTGTACCTGTAAACAAGATGATATTCCTTGACTTCTTTGGCTGATAATTACATCTCTACGCTCTAGGAATTTTATAAAAAAATATATATATTATTTTTACATGGGAAATATGCCTCATAAGTCTCGTCATTCAAGGGCAAGTTTGAATGGGAAGAAAGATCGTGGTCATGTGATGTAGTGAGATCATGAAGGTCTTTGAAAATGGGAACCAAGTCAATATTTTGACTCCCTATTTTTTGTTTTGAAAAACAATAAATAAATAAAGTGGTCCTTAAGGAGTGCAAGTGGTCTACAATGGACAAGATATGTCATGGTCTGTTCTAGATTATTGACTTATACTATGTTGCAAATCATATCAATTTTTTTAACATAAGAGTTTTTCAAAGATTTATTAATATAGTTTTTTAATAAAAAAATAATTAATAATGAACTCAAGATATTTAATATATTGGACAATTGTTTATAAAAATATTGATACAGCGGCATATTAAATGACATTTTGTAAAATATTAAGAAGGAATGTATTAGATCATGAATCGAGTTAACTCAACCAAACTCATGACCTACGTTATGGGGTCAAGATAATTCCATATAAGAAAATAAAATCAACCCGAGTTGAATTATCAAACCTATAACCTAGGTAATGAGATCAAGATTAACCCATAAATAAATAAATAATAATCATGAAACTTAATTTTCAATTAACCCAATGTTAAAGAATAAAATTAAAAAAAAATTGAAAAAACAATTAACCGAGTCAACCCAAGTTAACATGTTAAACCGGTAAATTATATCATGATATCAATTCATGATAAATAAAACAATTAAGAGACTGAATTCCAAGAGATCTAATATTAAAGTTTGATATAAGAGTAATATATAACCTAAAAAATTGAAAAAATAAATATCAAGCATAAATTCTAAAATAATCTAACATTAAATAATAAAATCATAAAATAAATTATTAAAGAAAAAAACTAAAAATAACACTTTTTTTATGTGTGGGGATATAATAATTAAAATACACTAGTCAGTGTTTCGTTAAAAAGATCTGTTAGATTCCAAAATAACTTCTCTTGCCATTCTCCACTAACCAAAATGCAACACTTGCCTATTCCAAAAATCAAGGCCCAGTTTACTCCGTCATGGAAGCTGAAAAACTGTTCCTGCTTTTTTCTCTTGTAGTGCTCCAATTCTCATCCTGTAATTCCCAAGACTCCTTAAAAACGAACCAAACCATTAAAGAAGGTGAACTTCTTATCTCCAAAGGAAATAATTTCGCACTAGGATTTTTCAGCCCAGGTAGTTCTAGCAATAGATATCTTGGAATTTGGTACCATAAAGTGCCAGAGAAAACGGTGGTATGGGTTGCAAACAGGAACGATCCAATCATTGGTTCTTCTGGATTTCTCTTTCTAAACCAAGATGGAAACCTCGTTCTCTATCCTAACGATGACCAAAAGCTCCCAGTGTGGTCTACAAATGTTTCAGTGGAAGAAAATGATTCCTGTGAAGCTCAACTCTTGGATTCAGGAAATTTGATAGTGGTCACGAAAAGAAGCAGAAGTATTATATGGCAAAGCTTCGATCATCCTACAAACACCCTGCTACCTGGAATGAAACTGGGGCTCGATCAAAAATTAGGAATTGATCGGTTCCTAACATCATGGAGATCAGCTGATGACCCTGGTACTGGGGACTTTTCACTTAGGATGAACCCAAATGGCTCACCACAACTCTTTTTCTATAATGGTAAAAAGGCAATTGCTAGATCTTCCCCTTGGCCATGGAGAAGTCAGATGGGCTCACACAAAAGCACTTTTGTAAATGATCAGGACGAAATATACTTTCTCTACACAGTTCCTGATGATTCTTATCTGCTAAGAATGATAGCGGATCATTCAGGACATGCAAAGGCTTTAACTTGGCGACAAAGTGATGGTCAGTGGAAGGATTACTGGAAGACCCCTCAGTTTCAGTGCGACTATTATGGACTTTGTGGTGCTTATAGTACGTGTGAATATGCCAATCATACTACATTTGGATGTGCCTGTTTACCTGGGTTCGAGCCCAAGTACCCAGAGCAATGGTCTGCGAGAGATGGATCTGGTGGTTGTGTCAGGAAGCGCCAGCAGACGTCTTCGGTGTGCGATCATGGAGAAGGGTTTGTGAAGATAGAGAATTACTGTCTTCCGGACACTTCTTCAGCAGCTTGGGTGGACAAGATTAAGAGTCGCGCAGACTGTGAGCTGGAATGCAAGAGGAATTGTTCATGCTCTGCATTCTCAATCATTAGAATTCCCGGAAAAGGGGAAGGGTGTTTGGCATGGTACAGGGAATTAGTAGACATTAGATATGGAAGGAGTGAAAGTGATGAGCTTTATGTTCGTGTTGATGCATATGAATTAGGTACCTTTTTTCATTACAAATTTTCATTTATAAGAGCTTTTCAATGTTTTGCCACTGCTCTGGACTGTAGTTAATATGCTCCGTAATACATAAAGAAACCATTGATAATGGTACTTGCTAGGTGCCGAAGGGGCCATTCTTGTTTTTCCTCTGCTGTTAATCTTTATTCTTTCCACTCTCATGCAGCTAAAAATACAAGAAAGTCAAATGTTTCTCATGAAAAACCGATGCTGGGAATTTTAGTACCATCAATTGCATCATTCTGGCTTCTCATTACCCTATCAGCTTATTTGTGGCTCAAGAAGAGGGCAAAAAAAGGTACGACAAGACACTATAATCTCTATTTGGTATACTATTCTGCTTTTCTTGTGGGGAGAAGTTCACATTTTGATTCATGATTGGAAAAATAACCAGGTAATGAGCAGCAGGTTGACAGCAATTCTATTGAATTGGAGTATTTCAAGCTCAGCACCATCACGGCGGCCACCAACAACTTCTCTCCAGCTAACAAACTCGGCCAAGGTGGTTTTGGCACGGTTTATAAGGTAGAGATTCTTATTGCAGCTAGCTAAAAACTGATGGCCTCTCAATACAACAGATTGTTTTCCTCTGATTTGAATAATTCTAATATCTAGGCTTGCCCTTGTTACATGATCTTAGGGTCTGCTAGCTAATGGACAGCAGGTTGCAGTAAAAAGATTATCTAGAAGTTCAGGACAAGGAACAGATGAATTTAAAAATGAAGTTATGGTAATTGCAAGGCTTCAACACAGAAATCTTGTGAAACTTCTTGGTTATTGCGTTCAGAATGAAGAACAAATGTTAATCTATGAATACTTGCCAAACAAAAGCCTAGACTGGTTTCTTTTCGGTAAGACCTCTCTGGATTTATTTCCATGCTTTACACTAGTTGTCAAATTCTAGCTGGCTGGCTGAAGAGTAATTTTCTTAACAGATGAAACAAGAAGATTGTTATTGGATTGGCCAAAACGCATTGATATTATTGCTGGAATAGCTCGTGGGATTTTGTATCTTCACCAAGACTCCAGGTTGAGAATCATTCACAGGGATTTAAAATGCAGCAATATTCTACTGGATGCAGAGATGAATCCAAAAATATCAGATTTCGGAATGGCAAAAATATTTGAAGGCAGCCAAACTGAAGATAGAACAAGGAGAGTTGTAGGAACATAGTAAGTACCTTTGCATAAAACAAAGTGCTATGATTGATAATCAGGAATCCTAAAACTTAAGATTCTTGTTTTTCTGCTGCAGTGGCTATATGTCGCCAGAATATGTTGTGTTTGGAAACTTTTCAGTAAAATCAGATGTTTTCAGTTTTGGGGTCATGTTGTTAGAGATTGTGAGTGGCAAGAAGAACAATAGATTTTATCAACAGAACCCTCCCTTGACTTTGATTGGATATGTGAGTTATAAGATAGCTTTTAGTGCTTTTAGCTGAATTTTAAAGATTGGCTGCTCTGATTTCTTGTATGCTAATGATTTATATGAACAACACAGGTGTGGGAATTATGGAGACAAGACAAAGCATTGGAGATAGTGGATCCATCAATGAATGAGTTATATAGTTCGCGTGAAGCTTTGAAATTCATACGTATTGGTCTCCTGTGCGTGCAAGAAGATGCCATGGACAGACCATCTATGTTTGCAGTTGTTTTTATGTTGAGCAGTGAAACAGAGATTCCTACTCCAAAACAACCTGCATTTCTCTTTAGAGAACCTGACAAATTTCCTGATATAGCATTAAACGTAGAAGATGGACTTTGTTCTGTAGATGAGGAAACAATTACTGAAATTGCTTGTCGCTGAAGTTGTACGATATGAATAATTGCTACATGACGTTCCATTAGTTTTCTAATGAGAATACTTGTTGGTAAATTAGGGATCTGAGATTCTACACACACCACCACAAACAACCTAATTCATTGAAAAGTTAAATAACATCCCCTAAGAGCCTGAAATGCATACAAACTATGTCATGGACAGACCATCCATGTTAGCAGTTGATTCCATGTTTAGTGAAACCTAAATTCCTTCCCACGAACAACCTGCATTCTGTTGATAATTCTTAGTAATTATCTCCAAGTTGGATTTCCAGAATTCAAGTCCTAGTGTATCTCTAATATTAGAATCCCTGTAAAGTAGAACTTTGTTTGTAAGAGTTGCTATATATACCGTGCTTGTAACAGAAACGAATTGAGCTGAATAATATTGAATATCTTTGTTGAAAATAAAGAACCTGAAGAACAAACAGTTACTGTTCAAATCTGTAACTTGTTCTTCGTAAAAACCCAGAAAAACAGGCACTGTAGAGATCAAAGAAAAGAACCTCTGTTTTTCCTAAAACCGTGAGACACAAGGCAACTTTAAACACAGACTATTTTGCTTGGAAAGTTAGGAGCAGAATCATCAGGTTACTGCCATCCCTTGAGTTTATTTATAGTAGAAAAACTGAATACAAAGATAGAAATTCCAGTCCATTACAATTGCTTCTACTGAACTGGAAATAATCAAAAACAGGAAAAGCTAACTTAGCTAAATAGGAAAATAAACTTGCTGAGATCAATACAATTTGATCCCTAATGAAAACATAAAACTGATAATTAAAACACTCCTAATGATCTTCAATTTCTTCAATTGTAGTCTTGGAATCAAAGTCTTCAATCTTCAACACTCCTTCTTGGTTCCAAGACTGCATAGCTGCACATTCCTTTCAACTCACGTTTTACCTTAGGTTGCAGATTATAGTATGGACTCCCAAACAGTCTCAAGTGTTCTATGTTAGGTTTGTATCCATGCCATATTTCATAAGGTGTCTTCTCTCCTAAACCCTTAGTAACCATTTGATTTAGGAGGTAAGAAATTGTGCTTACTGTCTCTGCCCAAAATTTCAGAGGCAATTTCTTCTCATACACATGGCATCTAGCCATCTCCACTAGAGTTCTATTTTCTTTTTCACTAACACCATTGTGTTGAGGTGAGTATGGTACTATAAGTTGGTGCTTAATCCCCTCTCTTTCTAAATGCCCCTTAAGTTTATGAGTAGTGAACTCACCCTCATTATTAGACTTCAAAGCTTTCATCTTGGTTCCAGCTTCCCTCTCGGCTGCAACTTTGACCTTGACAAAGGTATCAAACACTCCCCCTTTTGTCTTAAGAAAATAAACCCAACAATATCTAATGAAGTCATCAACAAATAGCAGAAAATACTTAGCATCATTTAGGGATTCGTTTCTCATAGATCCACATACATCAGTATATAACACATGTAGCTTGCAAGTGGCTCTAAATGCATTATCATTAAAGACAATCCTAGTTTGTTTGTCTAACTGACATGCTTCACATATTTTCTTTTGATCTTGGATTTCAGGTAGACCAACCACTATTTCTAAGTCTTCCATTCTCTTCAAGGTGGTATCATTAAAATGCCCCAATCTCTTGTGCCACAATACTGGATTTGTATTGTCAGTGATGTTCATGTTCTGATGTTCATACTTTAAGCTAAGATTAAAGCTTCGATTAGTCATTTTAGCTGAAAATAACATGACCCCTTTATCATCTCTAATTGTGCATATGCCATCAATAAAGGACAATGAGTAACCATCTTCAAGCAATTGTCCAACACTCACTAAGTTTTCTTTAATTTCAGGCGCATACAACACTTTATCAAAAATTCTCATACCTGCCATAGTTTCAATGTCAACATCTCCTCTGCCTTCCACATCAACATACTGACCATTTGCCACTTTTACTCTAGATTCATAACTTGAATCTAAAGTATTAAACATCCACACATCTGCAGTCATATGATTAGTGCATCCACTATCAACAAGCCAATCTGATTTTTTTACCTTTGTTTTGCAGCAGATTTGTTCTGTCACAACCATGAACAATTGTTCATCTTCACTTCTGAATTTTTTGCAATGTACGCTTGCTTTCCAGTTCTAGCTTCTGCGTAATTCAGTTCTTCTGTAGCCATGAATAATTGTTCATCTTCCACTTCTGAATTTTTTGCAATGTATGCTTGCTTTCCAGTTCCAGCTTCTGCGTTTGATTTGCAGAACTTTTGAATGTGTCCATACTGCTTGCACCTTCTGCATTGAGCATTCTTGAGCCAACACCTTGACTCAAGATGATTAATTTTGAGGCAGTATTTGCAAGTAGGAAATTGATCCTTTCTCTCCTCTCTTGCATTGAATTCGTTGGGATAATTCTGGCTTTGTTGCCAGTTTTTGTTTTGCGAATTCCTTCCAATTTCTCTTCTGTCACCATGACCAATTGTTGGAAAATTCTGATTTCGAGATCTTCCTTTGAATCCTGTAACAAAAGCTTCTTCACTGGACCCTTCCTGTCGATATGCTTGTCTTTGTTCTACAGCTTGTAGAGCATTGATCAAGTCTTGAAGACTCATCTCTGCAAAATCTCTTGAGTCTTCAAGAGAGCATATTTTGTTCTCAAATTTCTCAGGCAAGCTTACAAGAACCTTTTCAACCACACGTGATTCTTGAACATCTTCCCCTAATAATCTCATTTGATTAACCAACTTTGAGACACTAGAAGAGAATTCCTTGATGGTTTCTGCTTCCCTCATCTTCAGACCTTCGAATTGCCTCTTTAGATTCAATACCTGCATTTTCCTTGATTTCTCATCACCTTGGAATTCTGCTTTCAATTTATCCCAAGCCTTCTTAGCATTGTCACAAGTCATAATCCTTGTGAAAATTTCTTCACTCACTGCATTATGAATGCAAGTGAGAGCTTTGAATCCTTTTGCTTTTTCTTCGTTGAAGAATTTGATCTGTGCAATTGTAGGATTATTTCCCAAGGGGTTGGGCTATTTGTCACTCTCTACAATATCCCACAAATCAAATGCTTTGAGATATGCTGTCATCTTTACTGCCCAAACACCATAGTTCTAACCTGCAAATACAGGTGATTTCGATGAAAATGACGAGGAGTCCATCTCTGTCAAAACAAATTTTTCTTCTTGCAGGTATTCCTTGTACTGGAAACAAAGAACAGGAGTAGCAGTTGATGATTACAATCAATTGCGTATCTCTTAAAGAACAAATCAAGATAATTTTCTTGATTAAATTTCTAAACACTCGTGTTTCACTCACCTTCCCTTCAAAGTTAATAACTTTGAAAAATCTCACAATTCTCTCATGTTTCTCACAACCCTTCTAAGATCAATTTAGCTCTGATACCATGTTGAAAATAAAGAACCTGAAGAACAAACAGTTACTGTTCAAATCTATAACTTGTTCTTCGTAAGAACCCAGAAAAACAGGCACTGTAGAGATCAAAGAAAAGAACCTCTGTTTTTTCTAAAACCGTGAGACACAAGGCAACTTTAAACACAGACTATTTTGCTTGGAAAGTTAGGAGCAGAATCATCAGGTTACTGCCATCCCTTGAGTTTATTTATAGTAGAAAAACTGAATACAAAGATAGAAATTCCAGTCCATTACAATTGCTTCTACTGAACAGGAAATAATCAAAAACAGGAAAAGCTAACTTAGCTAAATAGGAAAATAAACTTGCTGAGATCAATACAATTTGATCCCTAATGAAAACATAAAACTAATAATTAAAACACTCCTAATGATCTTCAATTTCTTCAATTGTAGTCTTGGAATCAAAGTCTTCAATCTTCAACACTCCCCACGTATTCTGCATATTTTCGACTTGGAATCAGAGCAAGGGATATTATTTGCTCTATATATCATCACCACACAAAACCTGAAATCTTATAAACCTTCCTCCCGAACCATGAATAGTGACAAAACCGAATCATCCTCTATACCAGTTATCCAGGTTCAATCAGAAAATTTTAGTTTCTCAACTAATGTCATCCTTACCAAAAGCAGCTATGATGTCTGGTCTCAGATCATGGAGATAAATTGCAAGGCGAGAGAAACTTGCATAGCGTGTAAGTAGCACATCTCCAGAGATTACTGATCCATCCTATGCTAAATGGTATGCTGAGAATCAAAAGGTTAAAGGATGGTTGCTGACCTCCATGTCACCAGAAATTATGAAACACTACCTTAGATTGCCTACTGCACATTGGAGCTGGAATGCTCTTGCCAAAGCATTCTATGATGGGGCAGATGAATCACAACTGTTTATATTAAACCAACGTGCGTTCTGCACCAAACAGGTTGGTCATCCTATTTCTACCTATTATGGTGATATGAGAGAAATCTTTCAAGAACTAGATCATCATGATAAAATTGTCATGAACGATCCCAATGATGTCATTGTCTATAAAAAAAATCAATTGAGAGATTGCGGGTGCATATTTTTCTGAATGGACTTGATGAAGCATTTGAACAAATTCATGGTGAGATCCTTAGGAGAGATTCTGTACTAGACCTTGAAGAAACATATGCTTATGTTCGTCGTGACTCCATCCGACGAAACACACTGAATGGTGAACTTGGACACTTAGAGTAATCTGCTATGGTAGCTCGCCGAATCAAATATCAACGACAAATGAACCTGAAACCAGAGTGAGCATCTGGTTCACTGAATCATAATCATTCAATTGGATCACAAAATCATAACTATGAAATAGGAATTGCACGACCAAAGTGCATGTGTACTCACTGTGGTGAAACTGGACATACTAAGCTACGATGCTATGAATTGATTGGATATCCAGAATGGTGGGATATTTCCAAAGCACCTCGTAAATGAAACTTAAAGACAAATCCTCAGGTGTTTGTTGTTGTGGTGGAGCCTAATCATAAATGTGTCAACAATCCTGAGAAAACCTCCTCTTCTATTGCTACTGCTGGGAATGAAGGTAAGGTCTTCATACCTCCATTTCTGTTAAAAATAGTGGATAGATAATTGATTTAGGTTCCACAAATACATGACCTTTGACAATAATATTCAGTCCATAAAACCCTCAAACCAACATATAGTATCCACAGCCAATAGTACCCCTTCGTGTGTGTTAGAAGAAGGCACAATTACTCTTACAAAAAAATTGAATTTGGATTCGATTCTTATTGTCCCTTATCTTAATCATAATTTATTATTTGTTGCTCATATAACTTGTGCTTTAAAGTGTGTTGTGATTTTTTGGCCAAACCTTTGTATATTCAAGGACATTCGAACTCGGAAGACAATTGGTTATGGTACTAGCAGAGGGAAGCTATACTATCTAGATCTGATTCCTACAAGCTCAAATCAGTTGTCACAAGTCTTCTCAGCTAATACATATGATGAACATCAGAATTCAGAAATCTGGTTATGGCATAGGCGTTTAGGTCAGGCATCCTTTGGATATTTACAAAAAATATTTCCACAATTATTTCACAATTGATTGTTTCAGACTTTAAATGTGATGTTTGTGACTTTGCTAAAAGTCATCGTGTTTCATTTCCTATTAACATAAATAAAAGTCCTACATCCTTTATGGTTATTCACTCTAATGTATGCGGACCGACAAATACTCCTTCTCTGAATGGATCACATTGGTTTATTTCGTTCATGGATGATCACACCCGTATGACTTGGATTTGCTTAATGAAACCAAAGAGTGAAGTAAGTTCTTTATCCCAACAATTTCACAAAATGATAGCAACACAATATCAATCTAACATTCAAGTTATCCAGACCAACAATGGAGGAGAGTTTATCAATCACAACTTGAAACATTACTTGAATTCATATGGCATTGTTCACCAAACAACTTGCCCTTAAAAATCATCACCTTTTTGAGGTTGTTTGTGCTTCCTTATTTGAAGCCCACATGCCTAGCAGTTACTAGAGAGAAGTTGTCACTACTAGAGCCTATATCATCAACCGTGTACCCTCTAGTTCTCTGCAATTCCAAACTCCTTTTGAGGTTCTTCATCACATTGTAAGTGCTCCTACTATGCCAAATTTATCTCCCAAAGTTTTTGGATATGTAGCTTATGTGCATCTTCATAAAGGCTTGAGAACTAAGATGGAACCCCAGGCACTTCGATGTGTGTTTGTTGGCTATGCCCTACATCAAAGAGGCTATTGATGTTATCACCCTCCTTCTTGCAAACTTTATGTTACCATGGATGTGGTCTTCCATGAAACTACAATGTGTTATTCTGCAGTTTCACCTCAACGGGAGAATAATGATGAAGTGACGACATCAATTAATCCTACAGACAATTTGGATATCATTGCACATGGTAACCAATTAACTGATCCTTTGGATAACGTGGAGACTAATGATGAATGTCTAATTAATGAGAACATTGATCACCAGGATAGGGAGGAGTATATTAGTGATGCAAGTTATGGAAGTGATGGTCTGAAAATCATTCATAGTAATCAGGATACCTTGGAGTTACCAACAGTTTCCCATAATGTACCAGTTAACCAATTATCTTCCCTAGTTGATTCCATACTTGAGTCTCATGAAAATCCTTCATCTGAACTTCTAAAAGAACTACCTAATTGAATCACAAGAGGTAAACCTAGGGTGAACTATGAATCGTTCCTTCATTCAAAACTTAAATATCCTATGGATAACTGTGTATCCTACCATAAATTGTCAAAAGAAAAATGGAATTTGTACATTAATTATCCATTGTATCTATTCCTAACAGTATGCAGGAAGCATGGGAGGCAATGAATGAAGAGATCAAAGTTCTTCAAAAGAACTCAACATGGGAAGTTGTTGACTGCCGAAAGGAAAGTTACATGTTGGGTGTAGGTGGGTCTTCACCATTAAATACAAAGTCGATGGATCTATTGAACGATGCAAAGCAAGACTCGTCACCAAGGGATATACTCAAACATAAGGAATTGATTATATGGAGACTTTTTCACTAGTGGCCAAAATTAATAATGTTCGTATTTTACTATCTGTAGCAGTAAATCTTGACTGGCCCTATCAGTTTGGTGTAAAGAATGTATTTATGCACGGAACTCTCCAAGAAGAAGTGTATTTCTATCAATTTTCATCCATAATAACTTATTTCATCCCATTCATTTCAATAACAACCAATTTCACAATTCCCCCTAATTTCACAAAAAATATAATAACATAAAAAAGACAAAAAACCTAAAAGGCTAATAATAAACTCTAAAAGGCTTATTACGACAAAGCCCAAATGAGTAGGCTTGAGGGAGGCCCCTAGGGTTGGGCCAATATGTTTTGTTATTCTCCTCATTATTTTGGAAAAAAAAATATTTTAAAAGAAAATACTTATTTCTTAAGGGAATCAAACCATGTCCTTCAACCACTCTCCCTATATGTTAACCAATTCATTTACTTCACGAAATTGTTTACATAATAATGAAAAGAAATATATTAACCTTATCCATTGTTCTTATAAACAGTTAACTAATATCTTTTAGCAGTTTCAGTAATGAAGAGGAAATGATATTATAATTATACATGTGTTTTTATTTTTAGATACATTTTTGTGATATGTTGCACATTTTTGAACTTTGAGAGATTGGAATTTTGCATAAATTATGTATTTTCACCTATAACTATCTATAATTTGAGGTCATAATTTTAGTATAACAAACTATGTTTTTGAATACAGTATAAGGTAATCGAGAAACTTAATTGAGTAATTTGTTTCTTAGCCATATTTATTTGGATTTTTTTGTTATTTTAATAATCATAAATTGTCTCACAAACCATCAATATATTTAAATGCCATTTATGATTACATGTATTCTTTTTAACTTGTATGTATTGCAATGTGTATAATTTCCATCATCCCAATCTAACATTGATTAGTTCACTACTTCTTAAGAATGGACAAAACATTCAACATCAATAGCCAATCTCTTATTAAAGACAATATATGGTAGCCTTTTGGTAAACAATTGCATCATAGAGTTCATTGTTTGTCTACTTTGTAATAGATATAGCTTGTGAACATGGAGAAAGCTGGTTATGGTTTGGAGAAAAGAGCACTTGGGTGTTTTTTTTTATCAAATGTAAGAATATATTAAGATCAAAAGTAACAAGCCACAAAAGCAGCAAACCAAAAAAGAGGGTAACAGGACCCTAAAAACCAAAAAAGAACGGGAACAGACTCCCCAGAAAAAATATAAGAGACAAGCCACAAAGCGAACAAAGAAAAAAACAAGCCATATAGCTAAAAGCCGAGCCTAGCCATGCTTATCACAAGTCGACAATCCCCAAGCATTGGAGCTGCTTTAGCCAAAGCAACCAGCCAAACACAACAGGACAAACTCACAAGAAACAGCCAAAGGACACCCAATCATCCATGTAGACGTTGCTCCACCATGCAGAAAAACTTATTGCAGCCGCAGAGAGAGAACCACTGCATGCCCCATGCAAAACCAGCCAAGACCAAGCACGCTAAAATTCCAATAAAGCCATTCAGAATGCAACACTGTAGGCTAGGTTTTTCATGGAAGTACAATATAGTGTAAAACAGAATCTGGAATTTCCTGAAAATAGCTTCAACTGATTTCCCAGCATCGTTGAAAATTCATTTGTTTCTTTCCTCCCAAATCAAATACACAAGAACAGCAAGAGATACTCTTCTCATTCTCTGTTGCATCCCTTTTTTGTTGTTTTGTAAAACCCGGGTGGCTCTACTAAGGGAAAGCATGGAGTTATGAATCTTTAGCCAGTGTTTGGCCTTTCTCCAAAGAGAGGATGGCCAGTCACAGGTGAAGAAAAGATGGTCATGAGATTCATCAGCGAACTGACACAGAGGGCATAAAGGATCAGAGGAGAGAAACCGAAGACGATCTCTGGATCGTAGCTTGTCCAACATTGCCATCCATAGGGGAAAACTATGCCTTGGAAGAGACCATTGCTCCCAAACTACATTTTCCCACTGAACTGGAGCAACTTTAAATCTGAAAAAATCATATGCATTGGCTGCAAAAGGATAAGGGCCAGAGTGCCAAGCTGAGAGCAGCTGCTGCACTGGAGCAACCGTACCACCATAGAGGTTAATCATTCTATTACGAAGGGAGAGTATGGACTTCCACATAGGGGAGTCGGTTTTCTTGGCATCCAAGGACCAGATGGGTGTTTCATCTGGAGCAACCGTACCACCACAAAGCACTTGGGTGTTTCATCATATTAGTGATCATGTTGACTACCATTTCTACTTTTTATACAGATGTCTAAAGTTTTCAAAGACCACATGCATTGTCTATGAAAATCATTAAAATAAACTCTTAGATGAGAGTGTTGTAGGTTTGGATTTTTTACCAAATTTAGCATTTGTAAAATCAATTTAGTAAATAACATCTATTATTATATTGATGAATCACATGTATTTGGTAGGGAAAAAGGCATAGGCCTACATCTAATAGTCATAATTAGCACCATAACAACATTAATTAACTGTTTTGGTAACAACCTCTCTTACCTTAAGCTCTAAGAATAACATCAGTATTCACTGATATTATGAGTAGACTTTGATCATCTACTAGTTGTGGTGCATCTCTAAAAAACTTCTCAATTTTCTCATTAGTTTCACCATGTAAATTCATTGGAACCTTTGGCTTAGCGCCATCATTGCTTCATGTTCATTATTTTGCTTTATCATAATAAACCTTTGTGATCACATCTAATGTGGTTCCTTTCTCGTGGACAATCTTATTATTAAAATCAAAGTCAATCTGCTCATTAACATACAGAATTTCTATATACTCAAGGTCATCATAGACCAAAACTTCTACATTGAAATCTAGTCCTTCACCATCATCTTTCTCATTCTCATCAAATCCTAGTGATTGATTTAAATCTACAATAGAACTAGAATCATGAAAAATCCTAGTTTCAACAACATATTCATCATAATCAATAAGTAGCCTTATTTCATCATTAACATCACTAAACTAGATAAAATCCATCTAACTCAAAGAAAACTAATTTATTTTCGTCCACATGATTGATACACCAATGTTCAAATACTATAAAATATGTTGATTTCATTATTCACATTACAAGCCATCAATAAAGACTTTTCATTTTCTTCTCTATAAAATTAGATTTTCTACCACCACTCATATTCAAATTAGCATGATATTTATATTTGTAATGTCCACACTTGTAACTCATGAAGTATTCAACATTTGATTTGTCCATTGGCTCTGACTTGTAAAAAATTGAATGGTTGTTGTCATATCTTTTTCCTTTTATTTGAGAATTACAAGACTTATTATTTTTAATCTTTTTATATGATAATATATCATTATTTTTGTTTGTGCTCCTATTCTCTTTGTGAGGTAGAAAAAAATTATTAGATGAAACTCATAAAACCTTTCCCTTCTTGTCTTGTTTATTTAAATTTTAGTCATAAATTAGTAAGGAATTTTGTGATTCATCAACAGGGAGTTGATGAGTCAGACTATTTAACTCAATATGTTTTATGCTTTAAAAGAGTTTATATTTAGAGTTTAAACCAAATATACTTAGACAACTATGTGTTAAGTCATGTTTGTCATGGGTTTGGTGAAATGCCATACCTATTACACTTGAGTTTACCATGTGTCAAGTCCAAGTCAATATGGGTCTAATAGGTTGGCATACCTAATGTAGTTGGGTTTAGTCATGTGTTGAGCCTAAGATATTATGGGTCCAGCTCATTGTCAGACCTAATATACTTGGCTTCAACCATGTGCTGAACCTAATCAACATGAGTTTAACATGTTGCCAAACCTAATAAACTTGAGTTTAATCATATTTTAAGCCCAAAATACCACGAGTCTAGCACATTGTCATACTCAATATACTTCAGTTTAGTCATGTGCTAAACATAGGTCAATATTAGTTTAGCAGGTTGTCAAGCCTAATACACTTGGCATTGAGCCCAAGTCACTGTAGGTCTGGCAAGTTGTCAAACCCAAATTTATTTGGGTTCGGCCAAGTATCAAGCCCTAGTCAACATAGGTTTGACATTAACATATTAGCCATGAGTTGAACCCAAAATATCATAAATCTAGAAAGTTATCAAACCCAATATGCTTGAGTTCAATACATTGTTGAACCCAAAACTACATTAGTTTAGTAAACTTCCAAACCTATCTCCCCTCTACTTAACTATGTGTCACACCCAATTGGTTTGGGTTCTATCTTAAGACCTATTAACATGAACTATTCATGGAATAATCATCTTCCTACATCTATAGGTTTATAAAAGGTCTCCCACAGGCCGACCACATTTCCATCTCATTAATATATTTTATAAGGGATTTTTGTCCTTTATTAATAATATATCAAGGATTCATGCCCCACATTAATGTCATTACGATCAAATGACTTCTTAGTCTCTTCACCCCATCAAAACATCAAGTTCAGAGATTATAAATACCATCTAAATCATCCAAGCAAGAAATTCATTCTTTCTTTCTACTCTTTTAGCATTAATACTTTAACCCTTAGAGTATTTATCACACAAAACAATAACTAACATTTTTGTTCTTAGAACTAAAAGCTCTTTCTTTTATTTATTACAATTCTAATTTGAAATTATTGATTTTACATCAAAAAAGCCCTTAAATCCCACTGAAAGAGATTATTTTGAAAGTATGAGAACTTTCTCCATCAATTATGTACTTTGTCATAACCTAATTTTAGGTTATTCCCCAAAACTACCTGAAAATAACAAAAAAAATTAAAATAAAAGGGGTTGGTGTCGGTAGGAAAATCAAGGTGAAATTTTGGATGTTTTTGAGAGTTCGATCGTACTTTTTTTTGTGCCCAAAATGAAGGAAATCGCAGATTCAAGGCTAAAAGTAATTTATTATCGGATAAATCTGAGTAAAAATTAAGTCAATAGATATGATTATATTTTTTATGGGTCAGTTTGATTTAATCGTTGGTCGATTTAAAAGTATATTTATGTTTGAGAATTAATTTAGGGTCCAATCGAAAGATTTAATTAAGTGCAAGGATTTGATTATATTTTAATTTGGCAAAATTAATTTTATTAAGGGCTTAATAGATGCGAAATCAATTTCTTGGATTTAATTCGGATTCAATAGATGAGATTGGAATTTTCGGAGACCAATTTGGATTTTCCCAAGCCAATTATGCGAAATCGGGGGCCAGATTGAATGAATTGGGAGTCTAATGGTTAATTGGGGGTTAAATCGTGCAAATTAGAAACCAAGGACCAGAATAAAAAAAGCGCACAAAGCTAAGGTTACTCTCGAAATTTTAACGGGGATGCAATTGCACAAAATTCATAAGTTTAAATCCAATTGGGGGTGAAATTAAAACAATTACGAATTGAGGGACCAAGTATACTTTCACCCTCTGAATCTATCAGAATTTGCAAGCGTGTCGCACGCCTCTGCAATTTCAGGCGGCGGCAACCCATCGGTGCACGCCAGGGGCAACCGAAAGGTTGCCTCCGGCCTATAAAAGGCATGCCAATGCAGGCAGAGGAGAAGACAAAAAAAGAATAGACAGGGGAAAGAAAAGAAGAAGATTTTTCATGCAGAGAAGAAGAGAAAAATCAAGAAAAAAAAGCAGAGAAAAAGCAAAGAAAACGAAGGAAAATTTACGTAAAAACATAGTTGATCTTCATCCCTCTCGGTGCTGCTCTCTCTCTCTCTCTCTCGGTTCAGCAACACCGGCCACCAGTTTTAGCCATCAAGAGCCGCTTGGTCATCACCAGAAGCTATCCCTCATCCCCAGAATCTCAGTCACCATCTCAGGCGAAGGCAAAAGCAAGTCCACCGTCGCAGCAAGCACATCACTTGTCAGCGTCTATTCTGGCCACCACAAGCCACCATTTCCGACGCCACCATGACCATAAGAACTACCTCGACCTCCTTTACCCAATGGTAGTACCAGGTACGCCGTTCGTCACACTCGAAAATCTGCCATTTTTACTATTCATCTTCTTCGTTGCATGCGTCGGGTCGGGCTTGTGCCTGGCCTAACCCAAAACAACTGGGCTCCAGCCCGTTCTGACTGGGATTAAGTGGGCTGAAGCCCAGTACTAGTTTAGGTGGGCCCTAGTCCGGCCCCATGTAAGGCGGGCTGGCAGCCCAGCCCCAGTAGGCTTGCTGGCGGGCTGGCCCACCAGGGCCGGGTAACTAGCACACCAAATAAGAAAAAATAAAAAAATATATAAAAAAATAAAGAAAAAAATACAAAAAAATATAAAATTTGTATAAAAATATTTTTATTAAAGACAAAAAATGTGTTGTTTTCATGCATATTTTAAAAATTCCCTTTCTTTCAAAAAATATATATTATCTTGGAGTTTGATGAGAAAATGTGTTTTAGCATGGATTTCGCAAAGAAAAATCATTTCTTGCATCTTGAGATTTTACAACATGTTTGTAAAAATCCAAAGGGTATTGGCCAATATTTCAAAAATATACAAATCTTATTTTTGGGAATTTATTATTCACTGTCGGTGTTTGGATAAATAAATCCTAAGGGGTCAATATCCAAAATATTTCAACAGGGATAGTATATTCAGCGGGGATAGTATGTTATTATTCACTGTTGATGTTTGGATAAAAAATCCTAAGGGGTCAATATCCAAAATATTCGACGGGGATAGTATGCTAGTATTCACTGTCGGTGTTTGGATAAATAAATCCTAAGGGGTCAATATCCAAAATATTCGGCGGGGATAGTATGCTAGTATTCACTGCCAGTGTTTGGATAAATAAGTCCTAAGGGGGCAATATCCAAAATATTCGGCGGGGATGATATGTTATTATTCATTGTCAGTGTTTGGATAAATAAATCATAAGGGGTCAATATCCAAAATATTCGGCAGGGATGATATGTTATTATTCACTGTCGGTGTTTGAATAAATAAATCTTAAGGGGTTAATATCCAAAATATTCGATGGGGTAATACACCAACATCATTTAGCCAACATATTCTTTGAAAGATCAAAACTGTAACAACTCCTAAACAAACCAAAACGTTAAGCAGCTTACTTTAGGTAGGCGTATTAGGGGTGCTAAAACCTTCCCTTTATGCAACCAGTCCCTTACCTTAGAATATTTTAAAGACCACTTTTAGGTTTCCTGTAACCATAATACTAGGTGGCGACTCCCTTTTTCACAGAAATAAAGATAATACCCTTGACATTGAAATACCCCCGCTCTCGGGAAGGGTCGTCACAACGCCGTGCTCTCGCGATGGGGTGTGACATACTTCATGAGCTATGATAAAGGGAATATTAAGATGAACAATTAATTAACAAAGACTCAAACACCAAATAACCAAGCTCTCAAGCAATTTGGAGTTTTTGGACATCATCATATGTTTATCAATATCCTTAAATCCCTCTATTGAACAAAATTGAAATTGAAGAATTTTGTTTGTTTTATTGCTATGGATTCACATCTTGTTAACATTGCCATCATTCTTGAAAAAATAGTCTATGAATGATTCTCCTGTATTCATTATAAGGAATTTGAAATTGAAGAATCTCGATTGTAAAAGATAATTTTTTACCTTCAAATCTTTAAATCCTCTATCTCTATTTTTTTTGCACATACGAAATTGTTGATCAAGATAGTGAGAAACAGTATGTCAATACTTCTTTGAGCTTAAAAAAATCTCCATAAGCATGCTCCGGTGATCATTATTGATCATCAAAGCATGGCATGGCCGGGTGAATAAAATTATCAGAAGCCATGATAAAAAAACTGTTGAATTTGTTTTAAAAAAGACATCACTGCTGGAATAAATTGTGTTATGTATTGAGCTGCTGCCAAGACTGTTAGATGCTGCTTCTGGGATGACTTCAAGAATTTTGAAACTACTTCTGTGTTAAAACTTTGCCGCTGGGGCATCTGTTCTGCTGGTTTTCTACTGTGATAGGAGGGTGCTCACTGCTGCTGCTGTTGTTTTGTCTTGTTTTCAACTGTCAAAGGGAGAAAAAGCTGCTGCGTTTTTCTCTTTTAATTAACACATCAATTGTTGAAAATAAAACACAAGTGTTTGGATAAACCTCCCAAGATTTATTGATCAATTCACTTTTTATCAACATACTTAAATTCGGAATATATTAGCCCTTATATTTATAGGAGATTACACCTCTTAACTATCATAATCTAATATGGATTTCAATTAACTAATTAAACAACAAATTCTAATAAACTAGTTTAACACAAATCCATAATACCATCGTCAAGGATCACAAAAATAAGAGTAGATCATAGGGTGAGGTGCATTGTCAGGTTTTCTATTATATTCAGCAGGTTTTCCAGTTTAGTTTTTTGCATCACTTGCAAACATGGGCGGCTCATCTACTGCTAAGCTCACATGTCTGAATACTGTTCCTGGCTAAATGATCTGTCCTGATTTTTGATACCTGAATCATTCTCCCGACATACTTCTCATACCCATCACCTCAAATGGAATTTTTAGTCACACGACTTTCAGTAGAGGCGCCAACAAATTAGCCTTTCACATTTAATCCTTTCGACTCACGCCTTATGCAGTTTTCTAACAAAAGCTCATAAACTTACAAAAATGGAAAACAAAAGTTTGAGAAGTTTCATTTATTAGCCTAAAAATTCTAACATCTCTTCAGATATTGTCAATAGAATAACAGCAAATATGGCGCAAAGTAACATGCAAAGCTGATATAAACTATGTTGTCCTCCAAGTTCATGTTAGCATTGTAAACTATGTTGTCCTCCAAGCTCATGTTAGCATTGAAAAGCAAGCAAAAAAGTTCATGAAGATGCCATGTGAGCTAAAACTTGATTAAAGTTGCATGACTAAAATCAATTATGCTGATTGTGTTCTAATTACACAAAAGTTAAAGAGAAGCAGAATCTTATTCTGGTAATTCTCTCTTTCATTGCTGTATATTGTCTGCGTTTTGATCTCCCTGGCTGCTCGTCAACTCAGCACCATCTGTAGCGCTGTCAGATGTTGAATTTGGTGAACCTGACTGCCCATTAATTTCACTTTCAGGTACTTCGTCGCTACCGACTTCCATTAAAGAGTTGAAAGCAAGTTGGGCAGAATAAAGGAACAAACCAACAGAATTGATGCCAAAAACAAATGTTGCAAGGTAGCACAAACCATTCACAATAGTCCTGCAAATAGAAGAAAGATGTCACTGTCTTGCATAAGTGAAATCACAGTGCAAAAGGATAGTGGTAGGAGGACCTACCTAACAGTTACTGTTATTTGCCGCACCTGAAACACAGGAAGCGAAAAGAGTGAGAAACAGCGTGTAATCTTGACACAGTAACAATTTTCAGACTATCTTTATACAGATAATCTGGAATATGTGGTAACAATGCAAGATGTGTTTGACCTCACTTATGACAAACTGTGGACAAGAACATGCTAGCTTGAAACTGTATGATTCCTGATACACTTGGCATAAAAAAGCCAACTAAGACCGACAAGTACAAAACAATCCAACGAGGTAAGGCAGGAAAGAGATTTTGGGACAAACCGAGAAATTATCTGACACTGTCTGGCGGTTAAGAGATGCCTCGATAGTAGTGGTGAACTTGTAGAGAATAAGTGCGATCACACCTGCTGATATTGCACCTAAAAATGCCTGAACCGGGGAAGGAGGCTTCTTAGCATCGATTGGAGCTGATCCAAAGTTCTTCAAACTATCTAATGCTTCCTCTTTCAAGGTTTTCTTTGCCCCTGATGACCTAAATTTCTAAGAACACAGGATGAACACCCTCAAAATTCCAATCTCATCGCAAATAAGTGAAATGAATGCAAATAAAATCGAACAGCTTCTTTAGAGGTTAAATTGAATCATAATAACATGTGAGTGAATACATGATTTCACGGCAACCAGCAAAGGACAAAAAGTCTAGCTTTTCAACAAATTTCCAAATTAAGCAATATAGTCCCCAAACATTATGAATTGAAGAGAATTGAGCCACGCCAAAAACTAGTGTGCTTCAGAAGTTCACAATGGAAGTTAAAACGAAAGCAAATCCATCAAATTAAAATCTAGCACTAAAACAGCACATATATGCAAATTCCCAGGAGAATGTAACGGCAATAAAACCACTGATCAACAGGGTATTTGTAAATTACTCAAAGAGTACAAGACAAGAAATAAAAATAAAAAATCCAAACTGAAACATATTTACCACAAAACAAAATTGAATCATGGGAGAGAACCACTTAATTGTGCCGGAGAAACATTATCCCATCAACCAAACTCACTTCCTTTCTAATTCCAATTTCCATATGGGCACATCAATAAAAAAAGAAAAGTTAAGGGAAATACCAGCTCTTTAGAACGATTAGCACGGCGTCGAAGAGAGCGGAAGAGGAAAACAGAGATGGCACCGGTTAGGAGAACACTAGTAGCAACCTGAATAGGAGAAGGATCATCTGAGGTTGCGAAAATGGAAGGATAAGACCTCAATAACTCTATGGGACCTTCTTCTTCCGGTCCTGGTGCTTGTTCTGGTAACTGGGCAAGCCATAGCGGGGGGTCTGGTCTGGAACGAGGGAGGGCTGACAGAGTGAAAGGCGTGAAAATGGTGGGTTTGTATAGAAGCTTCAGAGGAAATAAATGGTGATTAGTGTGGTGCTGAGAGAGAGGGAAGAATTGGGGAGAAAGATGGTGGAAGTTGTGGCATTGTAAATGCAACATCTCAGAGTTCTTGCAGAGATGGGAGGGAAAATGTGTGTTTCTTGTATTTGGGATCTTTTCTTTTGCGTTATCTTCAACCGCTTCTTTTCGGACATCATCGTATCTTTTGGGCACCTCACAGTTTTTAGATTTTACTGTAAATGAATGGAATCTCAAGTTAATTTCTTCTAAACCAAATGTAAAGGCCTAAGAAGAATTTGACATCATTTTCATTGTGTTCAAAAATATTTATAAGAAAAATGAAATTTAATTTTTTTTTTATTTTTTATTTTTATTTTTATTTTTAATTAAAAAATTAACTATTTTTAGATTATTTTCATATGCTAATATCAAAAATATTTTTTTAAAAAATAAAAACATATCATTTTAATATATTTTTAAACGAAAAACATTTTTAAAAACAATCTTTAACCATACTACCAAACAGATATTTTTTCTTACATAAGAAAATAGATCATTTGAAAAGTTAAAAAAAAAAAACCATTAATGCTCACCATAGATTAAAACGCGAAGTTGAAAGATAAATGTACAAAAAAATATTTTTGTTGTTGAAATATTTTATTTAATTATATAAAAATAATAATAATTTTTCATCACAAATGTAATAATTTAAATTATACATAAAAAATATGACTGGTAGGGTAAATTCTCAGTTTTTTTCTTTTATTTAATTCTTTAGTCAAAAAATATATTTTTACCTTATTAATTGCATGAAAACTATAAGTAATTAAAATAAATATCAAAAAAAAAATCAAACAGTTTTGAAATAAGTGTTAAAAACATGTATCTCTTTCATCAAAACCTCTTTTAAAAAGAACTATTTTATTAGAAGTTTTGCTTTTAAAACAAAAAAACTTAATATAATCTTAAAAGAAGTTTTTAATAAAACAATAACTGAATAATAAATTTATAATTCTAACACATATGTATTAAGAAAATATAACTACAATAAACTTGGAATAAATTATATAAAACATTTATTCTAAAAGTTTAGAAAATAGAAGTTTTATCCACATCTAGAACATCATGCAGATTAGATTCAAATATAATTATTTGGAAAGAAATTACTAATATTACCAATAATAACATAATTGGTTAATCATTTAAAAAAATTACTCAAAAAGCTAAAAGATAATTTAATATTCACATTTCTATAAAATAATATGAAGGTAGAAAATAAGATACATAAATCATTGGAAAAAAAAAAACATATGTCATGAAATGTAGTGTGCATGTGTTTATGTAATTCAATAAATTAAATATTTGTAAATTCAAGTTAAGAAAAACACAAAAAGAGAGAGATTTTATTGTGCAAAATTCATTATGCACAATCACAAATCAATAGCGATTTACTTTCATTTTCATCGTCAAATTCTTTTTTTTTATGCGATTAGAACCTTTCTTAACCAAATTAATGACCCATTTCTTCTAATTTGTTAATGGAAGATGATCTCCAAAAAATAAAGGATTAAAATAAAAATAGAAAAACAAAGAAATCAAGTGGATTATAATGTACCGGATATATGTTTAAGCGCATTTGTTTTGTCCAATAGCTTAGCAGGTCCACTTTGTTTATGCTTTTGGGACTACCCTCACAATGTGCGCCAATTATTTTGGGCCAGAAGCGCGTTCACATTGCTCGCACTTGTGGTCTTTATCTTAAGACCCTCCATTATTGTTTTTCTTCTTAATTCATTTGAAATAAATAGGTTTTTTGATTAAGAATTATGTTAAACTGTGTTCGTTTTTCACCATGCAGTAGACATAGATTATTGTAGATTGTAATAGTTTAATTATCATTTTGCCTTTTAGTTTCTTAATTCAAGCACTGGAATCAGGGGTCTTTTTGACTTTTTCATGAGACCGGTAGACATTCTCTGATTTTTCGGGGGTATTTGTGTTCTTACTAGGTATTTTTGCAAGGTAAAACTATGATTTTACCCTTGCCAACAGACAACAAACAGTTGTCTATCCAGGGATATTTTTGATTTTTTACACTTCAATACACAGTAAAATAACTATATTACCCTCAAATAAGATAAAATACAAGTTGGCTATAGGGGTGTATAGTTAATTTAATATATTTTTTTGCAGAATATTGTTGGTGTGTCGGCCGGACGCATCAACGATGTTCTTCCTCACGCTCCTTTTAGGCGGCGCGTAAGGCGTCCTGCGTTGGTGTAAAATATCCATCCGGCGTCTTACTTTAGGTGCCGCCATATCCTCTTCCACATGTTGTGTGTGTGTCGTCTCACGGTGGCCGGAAATGTGACCGTGGTCGGTTGTTCTTTTTTCTCCTTTTCTCTCTCCTACAACCTAAATAACATGGAAATCCCCTTGATTTATGATGTTTTCAGTTCAATCCCTCCACTTTTGATTGTTTTGTTTGGCCTAATTTCTGCTATACATGTTTTGATTTGTTTCAATTTCGTCCTTCAATTGAAATTAAGTATATATTTGGCTTTCATTTCCGTCCTTAATCTTTTAATTTTGGGTTTGGTTTTAAATCTTTTAAATTTTTTGGTATAGAAGTTTCAATTTTTTTTCAATTTTATCCTTAGATTGAAATTTATCATATATTATTTTTATTTTGACCCTTATTCTTTTAATTTTTTCAATCCTTCTAAAATAGTCTCTATATTTTGTCCATGTTTATATGTATATGCTTGTAGTTTTGATTTTAATTTTTAATTATAGTCATATTTGTTTGCTCTTTTGTTAAAGTTTTTATAATTCTTCAGGATAATTTTGTTATTTCTATTATTTTCATGATAATAATAATAATTTTAGTTTTTTTTTCTCCAGGGTAATTTAATATTTTTTATTGTTTTAGCAGTAATAATAATCATAATTTTAGGTGTTATAATCATGGTATTAAAAGCAACATTACTAATCATAATGATAATAGCAATTGTAATTTATTGTAATGGTTATAGTGCTTATGGTGTTAATAATTATGACTTTGATGGTAATAATAGCAATAACTCATAATATAATATAAAAAATATCAATAATGACAAAAAAATATAATAATGATAATAATAGTGATTATAATTTAAATGATATTAATAAAAATATTAAAGAAGAAGTTAAGCCTATGCAGAATAGTGTTAGATTTTTTAACATTTTAAAAAATGTTAATGGTGCTAGACATTCTTTTGTGATGCTATACATCTGAACAAAATAATCAACCTACAAAAAAAAATTATTAGGTAATGTAAAAAAAACTAATTTTCTGTGTTTATTACTAATGTTAAATAATATAATTTAAAAAAAAATAAGGTAAAAATTAAAGATAATATTGAGTTACAGATTTTCTAAAGAATAGAGCATCAAATGATAAATTATTAGATTTGAACCATTATATATAGAGAAGCTGTAAAAAATAATTATTAATAAATACAATATTAGATGATAAATTATTTCAATTGTTATTCTCATTTTTATTCTTATGATCGAAGGCAAAAAAAAATTATTAGCATAAAAATAAATATTTGAAGACATTTTTGCTTTATCACAATTTTGAGACCTGTATGCTCTTATAAAATTAGTTCTCTTGCACTTAACATTTTCACATGCATATTATTTTGATGCCCCCACTTTGAATAAGCATGGGATTAGAGTGACCAGGAAATACTGTTTTCGTTGCTCGCCATTTTTGGCCTAGTTAGCTTGAACAACGGCATAAATATTCTCAATCAAAGTCTTTTTTATTTGAAAAAATAATAATGACCACATTTTGCTGCCCGGTTGTTCGGTCAAAACTTTATGTGATGGAGAAATTTTGGGGGCAACTCACATCCACACTCTTTGGTTTCCAGCAATTACTCCGTTGCTACTTCCTTACTTGAGCTGATACCAACCTAGGGAAGAGTAGAACCATAACAAATTAGGGTTTCTATTGTTGTGCATACTCGTTTGAGATTTGTCTTGCAGGTTTTATGTTCGAGAAAGAACATGCTCGTTTTATACGATCTTAGAATAGTCAGAGTTTTATTTGCTTAACTCGGCCTACAAAATAAACTTAAAAAGAGATTAGGTTTCCTCGAATTTAAAAATAAAAAAACTCGATTGAAAGAAAATACAGGTACGTCAACGAAGGCAGTATATTACAAACAGTCTACTTACTCCTACTACAATCCCAAAACTCAATGTCTCACTCATCACTTACTTGTTTCTCATTCTCTTGTGACTTCTTCTCTTATTGTAGCATGATAGACTCCCACTCAAAATAACTTTCTTTGACTCAAGAAACTTTTCAGAGTTTGTAGCCTTCTATTCCCTCACTAAAACCCAGAAAACATAGTATTTTGGCTCCAGGATCTATATCTGAACTCAGTAACATGATCATATATTAAGCATCCAAAGACACTTCAAGAGTCATAATCATTTGCAGGAGAGGGTAGCCATACCTCCAAGAAAGTTTTTCCATTTAAAAGTTTTGTTTTCTCCATGACACCCCCCACATAGCCAACACGATGCATCTCCATCTTGCCCATGAGCTTCCACCAAAACCCGACCTCCCCTCAGATTTGTGTCCATCGGCAACGACGTTTGAATCCACAAACAAATCCTACAAATTATTTTTTGATATTTTTGAAAAATTATTTTGTAATTTTAGATATTTATGTGTTTGTTTAAACTGTTATTAGATTTTTTTTATTTGTAAGCATGTAATTTATAGATGTGAAAAATATAATTAAAAATAAGAGAATATGTGTGTACGATTTCATTTTTTTTGTTTCAAATACTTGATAAAAAAAAGATAAAAGAATTAATACAAAAAAAACATATTGCTTAGTGATTCTATACAAAATCCTAAAAAAATATGTTTTTGCATGTGTTTCAGGATTTTATAACCAGTTTATTAAACTCTTAAGAATTTGGCCAATATTTAAATAATTCACCAATTTAACTCATGAGAATCAATGGTATAAAATTCTGATATAAATATTGAACATACATGTAAGCTAAAATTTAAATATATAGAAATAACAAAAAAAATCAGAATTAGTCCGAGCATTAACCAATTTTTAATTGGAACATTTATTTTCAAGAAAACATATCCATCTTCAAGGATAGGTGAACCCTATTAGAGCATTTATAAGAAATTTTCTTTTAAAATTTATTTTTGAACACATGAGCCCATAATAAAATTAAAAAAATCAAATTTATTAACATGAACAAATTTTCTTCGATCAAACCCTTAAACTCCATCAAATTGCACAATATAGCTTACCTCTGGTAATATATGCTACAAGTGTTAATATTTTTTCTTATCACAATCAATCTATTACCCTTGATTCTTACAAGACAGTACATTCAAGTTTTTCTAGTGATCATGGATCAAACACAGATAATAACTTTAGAAACCCCTCAAAAATCATGTGACATATGTGGTTGAAAAAAATTGCTATATTTATTTTCTACCTAAAT
This sequence comes from Salix purpurea, assembly GCA_027405865.1. Classification (NCBI taxonomy): domain Eukaryota; kingdom Viridiplantae; phylum Streptophyta; class Magnoliopsida; order Malpighiales; family Salicaceae; genus Salix; species Salix purpurea. Next base: position 7,934,120 of record JAOWLH010000020.1, on the reverse strand, counting down.
TTCAACTACTTCAAATTAACATGAGCTATTACATGACAAAAACTAATAGCTTAAATACTCTTTTTCTCTCTCTCGTCCTAATTGAAACCGTCGGTTTCAATATTAATGGAGAGATTTTGAGAATGATGCGTAAAATTCTTTAATGAGAAGAGCAAAAAAGAATATATATATATATATATATATATATATATATATATATATATATATATATAGGGGGCTTGAGTCATCTTCTTCCAAAAGAAAACAAGAAGCATTATCTACTGCAAAAATGAGCGATCTCATCTCCAAGAGAACGAATTTCCACATCTTGATGTTCCCCTGGTTTGCTGTTGGTCACCTGACCCCATTCCTCCACCTATCAAACAAGCTTGTAGAGAAGGGTTGTACCATATCTTTCTTGCTACCCAGTAAAGCCATTAAATTATTAGAACATTTCAATTTCTACCCTGATCGCATCACTTTCCACCCCGTGAAGGTTCCTGATGTTGAAGGTCTCCCTCTTGGCACCGAGACTGCCTCCGATATTCCTATCAACTTGACTCATTTTCTTTGCGTTGCCATGGATCGCACGAGAGACCAGGTTGAGAAAATTATACGCGACCAGAAACCTGATTTTGTCATGTACGATATGGCATGCTGGATACCAGAAGTGGCCAAGCCCCTTGGGATCAAGACGATAAAATATTCTGTTGTTTCTGCTGCTGCAATAGCAATAGTTCTCGTCCCAGCACGTAATGTTGTCAAAGGTAAGCCCATTTCCGAGGCTGAATTATCACTGCCACCCACCGGCTATCCATCAGCTTCCGTCGTGCTCCGAGGCCACGAAGCGCGCTCATTGCTCTTTGTATCACAGCCCTTCGGTGAGGGGGTGACGTTTTATGAGAGATCCTGCATAGGAATGAATGGATGCGATGCAATCGCCATAAGAACATGCCATGAGATTGAAGGAAAGTTGTGTGATTACATAGGTAGCCAGTATGAGAAACCAGTTTTTCTAACAGGACCCGTGTTGCCTGAATCAGCCAGGGTTCCTTTAGAAGACCGGTGGGCTCAATGGCTAGACGGGTTTGAAGCTGGCTCGGTGGTATTCTGCTCATTTGGAAGCCAACGCGTCCTTGAAAAGGAGCAGCTACAAGAACTGGTTCTTGGGTTCGAGTCAACGGGTTTGCCATTTTTAGTGGCTCTAAAGCCACCTGTGGGCTCATCAACAATCGAAGAAGCATTGCCAGAGGGTTTTGAAGAGAGGGTCAAGGGGAGAGGAGTGGTTTGGGGTGGATGGGTGCAACAACTGGAGATTTTAGATCATCCATCGATAGGGTGTTTTGTGAACACTTGTGGGTTTGGATCAATGTGGGAGTCTTTGATGAGCGATTGTCAAATAGTTCTGGTGCCACATTTGGGTGACCAGATCTTGAACACGAGGTTAATGGCTGAAGAGTTGAAGGTGGCTGTGGAGGTGGAAAGAGATGAGAAAGGCTGGTTTACAAAGGAGAACCTTAGCAATGCAATCAAGTCTGCCATGGATGAAGAGAGCGAGGTGGGCTCCATGATAAAGAAGAATCACAACGAATGGAGAAATATTCTGGGAAGCAAAGGGTTCATGAGTAGTTGTATTGACAAGTTTTTCCAAAATATGCAACGACTTGTTGATCATTAGGGATCAAAATGCTGGACGGGTTTGCACCTGGTTCTTAAAGTTTTTAGTTGATGTCTGATTAATAATGATGTTTATTGAAATTTGTAGTTGTAATCTGATTGATGATGCTTAAATGTCTTGCTAAGAAACTTAACTTTGTTTTTTTAACTTCGAGTTTTGCTTCTAATACATACGATTTCAACGTATGTAGTTGTTGATTTCCTATCACTTCTGCTGTCATCTATGTTTCTCATTGGAACACTTCACTTTTACTAGTAAACAATTCATGCTGGATGTTGGATTCGCAGTCGGGGGATCCCACTTATAGCCTGTTTGGTATTGTGGTCAAACCGGTGTTTGGCCAAAATTCAAAAAAAAAATTATTTTAAATAAAAACATTTTGGTGTATTTAGATTATTTTGATATGCAGATGTCAAGAATGATTTTTAAATGAAAAACACTTTCAAAAATAACCGCAACCACACTCTTAATAACTGAGTATTAGTCTCATTTGCACTCATCTGATCAATATGGTTTTCATAAATTAAAGCCCTAACATACACTATGATAGCATTTGCATATCATATCTTTCGATCTATTATGAGAATTTGTGAAGAATATTGATCAAATTTTAAGATATAATTAGAATACCAAGTCCAATATCTATAATAGAACTGACCATGTCATATTCAATCAAGTTCATAATAGTTCATTTTGTCATGATTGACTAAGATAAAGCAATTGACTATAAGAGTTTGAATGAACAAGATGGGACCAAATCTTAGATATATTCAAAGCTAAAGTCCTCATTAGAATAACTAATAAGAAATCACAATGTCAGCTTAGGTTTGAATTATAGTACAAACTATTTTTTTATTAATACCATGTGCATGTATGCTAATCATTAAAATATAATGATAACTTTTTATGAAGATAATGTTTATGAAACAAAAATGTTTTGCATTGGAGATCATAATATTGTTATAATTATAAGATTCTTATTTCATCAAAACATTGTTTCTAACTATTCATGATTAATTTTATATTAAGATTGGAAATTAATTAGAGTTTTGGGACTCATGCATAGTATGTTTCTTTCTTTATGACAGGAATCATTTTCTATTGTAAATTGATGTATAAAGAATACCTTAAACTATTATACAGGTGCTTGCCAGATGATATATACACTAAATTTAGTGTTCTTCTTTGATTCTAACTACACGTTGTTCTAATAAAAGGTAACAAACAAACAAATATGAGTATAACATAAATTATATGATAATATTTAAGTAATCAAAAGAGGATTCATCACTTTGTATGAATTAAAAAATATATTTCATATGTTCCGAAATAGTATTGATTGTGTACTAATTGGCTTAAGTATAGTGAGTTTTGAAAAGAATTTGAATTTTTTATTCAAATAATCAATGATTATAATTTTAAGAACTAACATGGTTTAATTATTAAAAAAAAAAAAAGACATTTCATGTTATAATGTCTAAATTGGAACAATCATGATGAAGAGATGATAATTGTACTAAGAAACTGGTCACTCAAAGGTTAACTCAAGGCAATCATGACTTTCTTAATATTTGAGTGATCATGACAAGTTATTAGACATTGTACTTGATCTTCAAATATAAATTAATCAATGTTTGGATGATCATAATAGATTGTTAGACATTGAATTGATAATAAATTTATTTTTTTATTTTTTTATCTTATTTTATCTAGGATAATGATTTTTATTTGAGTCAAATTAATAGGGAACCTAATGGGCCACACACATGAAACTTATTGGTTAAAAATTAAAATGAGATTATTAATCAAGTGTGGCTTGATTGTAAATAAATTTTAGAAATTGACTAAAATGTAGTTAATATAGGAGATTGTAATTCTAGACCTAGAAACGATCAAGAATAAAATATTTGATTGAATAAATTTATAAAATCAATCTAAAACAATATTTGTGGTATAATTTAAGTGGAAAATATAAGTGTTTAGAAGATTTCACACTAAAAATTTGTTTGTATTACCATAATATGTTGGATATTTGGATGACTTTTGGTTTGTGGCAACCAGTCTTGAAGCAAATATTCAAAGCTAATAAGAACATTTCATCTTTATATAATCTTTACATAAATCAAAAGAAAATAGATGTTTAATAGGGTCCTTGAAACTTTTGAAAAAAATTAAATTAACTATTTTTGTTATGTGTATGTATTTCATAAAACCCAAAAGTGATAACAAACCCTTCACTAGACAATTAGGGATGTTGATTATATATTTTAACTATTTTTTATGTTAATTACTAATTAAATTTGCGTGCAAGTTTATTTTCCACGAAAGTAAGTTTTTCTCTTGTGACATTTCAAAAACAAATTTTTGGCTACTGTTTTAGGCTGATCTTGGTGGATACAACAACTACTAGCATCGCTAGCATGCTTGACTATGCTACTGGATCGAAAAAGGCTTATAGTCACTGTTGGCAACAATGACAACAATGTTAGGTGCTATTAGCGCTATTGGCGTTGTTGCATGATTGCCACATGTTGTCATAGGCATTACACATAGCGCCAACAAGCATAGCAAAAAGGTCGTTGCCCTACTCCATCAACAGGTGCAGAAAATAGGGACTAGATTACAATTCCTCCCCTAAACTTTGTTTAGGGTTTTTAGGGATATAATTAAATATCTACCTACACATATTATATGTAATTACATCTACATAAGTACACCTCTAGGAGACAACAAATATAAATTTGGTATAAAAAGAGTTGCCAATTATGATAGGGAGACATTAAATAAGGGTATATTTTCTTCCTATATAATTAAATGATTTTGATATAATTCTAGGGATGGATTGATTGAGTGTCATCAAGACCAAATACATTGTTTTGCTAAACTAGTGACTTTACATGGATTAGATGAAAATAGGGTAGTGTTTAAGGGAGAAAGAAATGTGAATAGTGTTTGGGAGAGAAAGAAATGTCATACTAAATTGCATGATTTTGGTTATGGCTATGTGGAAGATGTTGAGGAATGATTTATGGCTTATTTAACCTATGTTACGGGGTTAGAAAATAGAAAGATAGAGTTGTCTTATATTCTTATAGCTAAAGAGTTTCCCAATGTGCTTCTAGAAAAGTTAATAGGACTCCTATCTATAAGAGAGGTAAGGATCTCTGTAGATATAATACCTAAAATTGCCTTTATAACATAACCACCTTATAGGATGGCGCCTATAGAGTAAGCACAACCGAAGATTTAGTAAAAGAGTTATTGGATAAAGGGTTTATTCAACCAAGTAAATCACCTTGGATTCTCTAATGGTATTTATAAAGAGAAATGTAGCACCTTTAAACTAAATAGGGTAATGATAACGAACAACTACTCGCTTCCATAGATAGTTAACTTGTTTTACCAATCAAAAAGGGTAAAGGTGGTTCAAATATAGACTTAATATTAGATTATTATTAGTTGAAGTTAAAGAATCTGATATCTTAAAAACTATTTTTACGACTCGATATAGATATTACAAGTTTTATCTAATGTTGTTTAGGCTAACTAATTCTCCAATAGTATTTATGGATTTAATGAATCGAGTTTGTTAGCCCTACTTAGACAAGTATATAGTGGTGTTTATAGATGATATATTGATTATTCTAGTTATTTTATGGAGCATGAGAAACACTTAAGGAGTGTATTGACGAATTAGATGTAAATTTTAGCAATATGAGTTTTGGTTTAATGAAGTACTCTTTTAAGGCATGTAAATTCAGTTGAAGGTATATATGTGTGGATCCAAGAAAGGTAGAAATCATATTAAATTTAGAGAGTTCTATAAATGTAATAGAAATCTTAAGTTATCTTGGATTGGTAGGTACTATAAAAGGTTTATCAAGGGATTTTCTGTTATAACAACTCCTTTGACATAATTGATATAAAAATAAGTGAAGTTTGAATGGTCAGAGTATGAAAGAAACTTCTAAGAATTAAAGAGGAAACTCATAGTTGCTTATGTTCTAACACTCCCATCCAGCTTAAACAGATTTGTGGTATAATGATGCATTAAAGAAGAGATTGAGGTATGTTTTAATGCAACATGGAAAGGTAACTTCTTCAAGATAATTTAAGCCTGATGAAGCAAACTACTTTGTTCATAATTTAGAATTGGTAGTGTTAATATTTTTCTTTGAAAGTGTTATATGGCTACAGGTTCAAATCTTTACGAATCAAAAGAGTTTAAAGAACTTGATGTTGTAGAAGAGTTGAATAAGCAATAAAGATAATGGGTAGAGTTATTAAAAGATTATGATTATATGATAGATTATCATCTTGGAAAAACTAATATTTGGTGTTAATGCTCTTAGTCATAAAGAAAAGGCAATGGTGAGTGAATTGGTCATATGGGATAAAAGATAAGTAAAGGAGTTGAAAAGGATTGATGCATAGTTGATAATCAGGCATGCATGGTCTTTATTATCATGAATCAAATTATGATCAATACCTAGATATAAAGTATTTGAAGCTCAATAAAAATATATAGAAGTGGAGTAGAGACAAGGTAAAAATTGGAGTTAAGACTCCTTTTTAAATTTTAGATGATGAAATGGTTGTAATAGGTTGCAAGGTGTAGTTGTCTGATGATAAAGATTTATGAAATAAAACTTTAAGGTATGGTAAGTTTTAAAAGTAGGTCGAGATGAGATACCTAGTTAGAAAAAGGAAAAATATTTGAACTTAAGAACAATGGCAATGTCATCAATATGAATTATAAGCAAGGTTGTCAAAATCACGATTTTGACATGACATGGAAGTCCTTTCTAAACTCAAATCATAAAATCGTACCTGATATTTTACCATACAAAAATCGTAAAATCACAATTAAAATCGTCTAGGTAGAAAAATCATAAAATCATAAGTAAAATATTTCTAAATATAATACATCATAATCATGGCCATAGTACTTCATTAGTTAAGGTTCATATATGATTTAAAAAAATAAGTTAAAAATAGATTACAAAACAATTATGTCCGTAGAATTTCTTTTTTTTAGGTAAAAATTAACAAATTTAAAACAAATATTTTATTGGCATGTTATGTAAGCTAAAATCAACCTCACTACCGTCATCTTCCTCGCTATTTTTAATGCATTCATCAAAAGTATTACTATTGAAAATATTATTAGTACTATTAGTGGTACCAACACATATATTGATAGTACTAATTCCAACTCCAACAATTTATTTTGACATTAGCACATAAAAATGATCTAAAAATACTAAAAAAAAATTTAATTCAAAGTAAAAAATAACAATAAAAAATTTAACTATAAATTTTAAAGTTAATATTTAAATAAACACATGAGAATCAAGAAATTTTTATTATCTAATGTGTGCATGGCTACATGCATTTAATAAACCATGAGAGAGAGAGAGAAAGGGTTGGGGGGGGGGGGATATATATATATATAGACCTATCCCCCATATATATATATATATATATATATCTGTGTGTGTGTGTGTGTGAATTTGTTGGCTACAAATTTTAACAAACCGAGAGAGAGAGAGGGGGGGGCATGTGCAGGGGGGATGGCCTATGGCCTAGGTGGCAAGAGAGAGAGAGTCTGTGTTAGATTAGTGGAAATGTAGAAATTAGAATAGCCTGAATCGGTTTGATTTTACAATTCTGTATGATTTTAATGGTTTTGGTCCGATTTTAACGGGGTCTGGTTTTGTAACCCAATTTGACCAGATTTGTTATTTTGACTCGCAAAATCATACAATTATACGAGTTAACTCGTGATTTTAACAACAATAATTATAAAGGATATATAAATATAGAACTTGGTTTCCTAAGGAGGCCAAATTGGTCAGTTTTTACCATAAAGTATAAAAAAAGAGCTTTAAGCAATACCCTTGGAAAATATTTGCTAAAAAGAAGGGTTCGATTAAAGGATAAAAAAAGAGTTCAATTAAAGGATCATGAAGAGTTGGGGAGGGATCTAAGCAAGCAAATTGAAGGATTTCAAAGGTTTGTTTAGCAAGATGGGTTGGGGGGGGGGGGGGGGGGGGGGGGGGATTAAAGCTTGTTCTTATTCTCTCAATTTGTTGTACCTAAGTGGTAAGGATCTTCATTTAAGTTTGGTTTAATTATAAATGAGAGTTAATGTGTTTTTCATATAGAAGTGTTATGTAAGTCTTATGTTTGAATGAATGGATGTTTTTATGTTATATTGAGGTTAGCAAGCATGAAAAATCATTGGTAATGTGTTAATTAAGATAATTGAAGATGCAAACATGCCCCCACCTTGTAGAAAAGGTTTGGCCAAAACGAGGAATGAAAGGGTAAAAGTTGTTTGGTTTATTTGCTATGTAAATCATATAGAATTATGTTAGTTTAAATGCTAATCAAATAAACAATGTATTAATTGCAAGGAAAACCGTGGAAACAAAATGCATTCCTTTAGGGAAGGAAGTTCGGTCAAATGTGCTAGGGTGAGAGGTTGAATTTTTTTTTTAATTCTTGGTTAATACGGAGTAATTACATGATGAATGGTATGGATTATAAATAAAGTGAGTTTAATTTGCAAGTAATTGAAAAGGGAAACCCTTTTCTTAGCATATAATGGTTCGACCTTAATGAAAAAAGAGAAGAGGTTGGAGTTTTGTTTGGTTTCGTGATTTAGATAAGTCAAATTTATGATAAAATGAATCAATATAATGTATTATGGCATGTAAATTGAATTATATAGGCTCTAGTGTTTCACTATTAAAGAATATGTATTTAAAATAGTAACATGTTTTTTATATAATTTATATCAAGTCTTCCTTATTAAATTTTGCATTGTTTTAAATGTGTGATAAACTATGTTAAAATGGCATTATGGAATGTTGTTGTAATTATTTGGATAGATGATTGAATTTGATTTGAGTTTGGTAGATTGATGTCGACACTTGGAATTGTCAAATTTTAGGAGAGAATATGTCGAGGCTTTGACAGAGATTATGTTGAGTATATAGGTGTAAAGTTGTATAAGAAAAAAAAAACAAAAAAAAAACACCATGGTTCTCAATAAACTTGACTTGATACTATGTATGAAATTGATCTAAAAATTAAGGATGCTACAAGTATATTCCCCTAACCTTTCATGATAATAGTAGATAGGGAGAAAATCAACTAGTGGGTGTTCTCGAGTGTGAGATGAAAGGAAGAACTGCTTCCAAAGTGATTATCTGAAGAAGGAACCAAAAAAACAATTATAAAATTAAACTAGACATCATTAAACAATTTAAAGAGTTGGTGTTGATTTTGAGATCGCACTTAACAATCCGTAATAACTTACCACCTTTTGAAATAATTTCATGATTTCTTGATGAAATACTTTGTAATATGTCCAAACTTCTTGCAATACTTTGCTAGATGTCATGGTTTGTATAGTAAAGCCAAGATGAGTGACTTCTTGCAATACTTCACTTAATAATTCTCCCTAGAAAATATTCAAATATGAAAAGGGATTGATTATCCTAGTTTTTTACCAGACACTTCATATACAATAAACTAGACATCTCTATTCCTAAATTTATTAGAACTTTGTTTTAAACCAAAAAATTTCTTTCAAGATACACAATATAAAGACATGTTAAGAATCATAAAATCAATTCATATGCTATCAAAATACAATTACCTTCTATGGGTGTCATGATTTTTTTCATAAGCATCACTATCAATGTCAATTATTTTTTTTATTGATAGGAACTCCTGATGAACACCGTCTCTGCTCATTTTGCATGCCTCCATGCGCTCTTTCGAGGTCACTATCCTCTCTTGAAAAGCGATGATACTTTATGACATTGCTTTGGCATCATTTTGTTATAATAAATTAATGTTTCTTTTGTTGTATTTTCAACTCTTGAATCAGTAAGCTAATCCATTTACTATTTTGGATGTAAGATATGATGAATGGAATAGTTTAGCAACTCTAATCATGTAGCTGTTTTATTGTATAACAGCTATATACTTTCAATATTTTTGTTCTTTAACTTATCTTAAATAGATTTTATTGATTGCAATTTCACGAGTTGCAGATTAAATTATCATCCAAACAAGTCAAACGATAGCAGCAATCAACCATTTGACAAATACAACAAATTACTCATTTAAAATTGTTTTGACTGATAATCATTTGATTAATTACATTTTAAATTGAGCGATAAAAACCCCGGCAAATCAGTTTGCTGAATTAAAAAAAACCGGCGCAATGGGCGAGCAAGGTAACTCGTGTAAGGTAAACTAGCTCATGTGGTCTTAAATTTTGGTCTTTAACTCTATCAAAAACTGATCTCTTTGGCTCACATGATGAACAGCTAGTAGTGTTGCTCGGGCTCTCTTAGAAACAGTAAAATAAACCATCATATAATATTCACTCCATAAATTAAGGAATATATAATGTAATCATTCAAAACAATGATTACATTGGTGATAGTTGCTGATTTGTAACTCCAATTAGAGCTACCATGCAATGTTAGTTTGAGAATAAATGCATCCAAGATAATTCCACATCCCTATAGTAGCAGCGAATGATCAAAGATTATTCACCATATTCTATTTGGTAAAGCCTAGTAACCAAGAGATAACATGGGCATCCGTTCTCCCCTACGAGTCAAACTCTCCATTTTCATCAGATAGTTTGCATGTGCTCATCAGATTTCCTCTGTGGCAATAAACAGATCAGGTTAACAAAAAGAAATGAAAATATCTTCAAAAACTAAATAATTTTCCCTTGTGCAGGAAGATAATTGGATTTCTGTGTGATCTTCTCGTCTCCTTCCATAAAATGTCGGTCCATACTACACCCTCCTTCGAAAGCATAGAGCATTTCGAAGCCGGTATATCACATTGTTTAAGGCTTTAAGCTAGCATAACATACATAAATACAATAAAGATTTACCCCATTAAGCTATGACTGATCTAAGGCGAGCTGCAATAACATTTATTGACGAGGAGAGCCACAAACTTCACCAGTATCCGAACAAGTGAGCCCGGAGCAAACAATTGATTACCTCAAATTCCAAGAATTTTAGTTAAATTATCACAGTTCAGGCAGAATCAAGGGCGGATGTAAGAAAGAAGACAAAATGTCAGCTGCAAATTACTGAAACACCAAAAGCAGTTCTAGTTTCAGCCTAATTATTGCATCAGTCTCCAGTGCTTCAATGTTTTCATGAGACCACAAAATAAGGTTTCTGTTTGGAATGACTAACAGTGTTCACAGAAATCACTCTGTTTCTTGCCAGACAGCTCCACCTGCTCATAAAACAATCCCATAAGATGTAAATCAGGTAAATAGCATTTATTACCCCTTGATGATGAACACTAGAACTTTTATACCACAATAATTATCAGCACAAAGAACAGGAGGTATTAAGAAAGTAAACACTTGATATCATTATTTATAACCAGACAACAGGTGCTGCTGCAACCTGTCCTTTTCACCCTCACCTTTCAGTAACCTCTTTTCCCCATCACCTTTCAGTAACCTCTTCACACCCCTACCCAGGGCAGTAATCATAACATGGTTTCAGGTTAGAATTCATCGTTTGACAGTTTGACCAGTCATAAATCATCGATTGCATATAAAGCTCGCTGCTCAAGCTCCAGTATGTTAACTATGTAAAACTTAAAATAAAGTGTTTAAATCTAAATTCAAAGAACACCATCTCGTGGGCTAACAGCTAGAGAGAATAATCATTCAATGATGTTGAGTTCTGTACTCTGCTAATCCAATTCTACTTTTCAATTGCGTGTCTCCAAAATATTATTTGAGCAAAAGTTCATCAATCAAATCAAATTAGTTAGTTAGCTCCAAAAGTTGACATCCTCCAATTGAAATCTGAAGATATCAAAATCTATACTCGCTCTTCAGCTAATGATATTATCCCAATATGGGTAACTGAGATCTTTCCCCATGAGAACTAAAGGGGAACTTCTCCGTGCATTTATTTAGCTTAATCATCCAAAAAGTCATTTGCCTGGCGATGTAACATGAGTTCTTAAATAAAAAGTCACTCCACAAAGATACAGCATCAGAACACTTAGAGTGATATGTTTGCCTCTCAAATAAGTTATTTTTGTATATATATAAAGAGTACAACTCAAACTAGACAAATAGCTTGAACTATAGATATTACGAATAGCTGACAGCATAAATGGGATCAACAAAAGTTTGCATAATCACCTTGAAAACCACTGGTATGGGTATCAATTTGATTCATTATAATTCAAAAGACAAGGATGTCACAAAAATACAAAATGCTTTCTTTAACCATGCATTCACATAAATTGTTCCCATCCAAGTTTTAGTGTAGCCCCGTTTCATTTACTTCTTCCTAGAATTTAAGAATAATTGTCATCATAATCTAAAGAATAAAAAAAATTAAAACAATCCAAAATCAAATAAAGATAATGTCAATATAAGGTATCATCAGGAAGTCAAGCCCTTCAAACCGATAAGGCACAAAAATCCCCGAGCCTCACATGTTATACTTACTAAAAACAAAACAAGAAATTAGATGCAAACCAATCAAATCCATCTATCCTCTCTATCAGCTCTTTTTTTGCCTCCACTTTCCCAATATACCCTTCAATCAGGAGTCAAAGCAGCCATAAACCTCTCGAATGGAAAAGGCATTAAATCTGGTGCATTTAAGTTCACCAGTAAGACTACAAAACAGAAATCAAATGTACAAGTCAATACGAATTATATAGCTAAAGAAATCACTTGAATCATATTGCCTAGTGATGAAGTTCACTCTCAAATATGGAAGCCAAAATCAACAGCCTGGCTCAGATTAGTTAGTTCCAGCAGGTCATAAATGTTGCAGTCACAGTCCAAAGAATAAAAATTTTAATCTGCTCTTAAGCTAATCAACAAATATTTTCCGTTCAGCAGCTATCCATTCCAACTCTACACCAAAAGGGGGGTTATTTTTTAAATTTATCTCAACAATATAAGTCTTCAAGAAAGAGTACCACTAAGCTCGGAAAAGAGCTAATTAGAAATAGTTATGCCATCATGAATAAAACTATACCGCATAACTCAGATGTACACATAAGTCAGGTTATACAACGAGGTGAATAAATGGAAAATTATTTCCTAGTTTACAGCCCAAATCAAATTAGTTAAATCCAAAGGGCTATATCCTTCAATTTCTGTCTGCATAACAAAAAAAATATAAATGCTCTGAAGGTAATCTGATACAAAAAGTTTCCCCTCAGCTGATATCTTTATTCCATACCACCACAGCACTGAAAGGGAGATTTTTTATTTTTTTCTCTCTTATCAATTGAAGACATTTATCATAAAGTGTATCATCAAGCTCTCAACAGAGTTATTCAAGACTAAGTGAAACTAAAGCACAGAAGTCAAATGTACAAATCATTGCTAGTTAAATAACTATGAAAATCCCAGATAAAGCCTAAATGTGGAGTTTAAACAGGTTAATGTATCTGAAAACCCTGAAGACCATCAGCATCAATATATGATGCTCTATTTTCCAAAAAGCTATCTCAGATTGAGTAAACGTCACAAACTTCTCGCAGCATCCTGCTACTTTGTTACTTTACTGTTCAACTACATTACTTTCCAAGCAACGCACAGTCAAATGAAAGCAAAACATACACAATTCCAAAAATGAATACAGAATGATAGAAAACAAAAACATTGGAAGAAATTTGGCAGCAATGGTGGTTTCTGCTAAGGTTTCTAAAATCCAAGTATTTCCACCATTATGATCTTCAGCTCTTTGCTAGATCAGTAGACTCTATGAGAATCAGCCTGCAGAAGGATGAGACACAATGCTTGGTAACCACAAGTTTAATACTTAATAGCTTATGTATGCTAACGAGCAAATCACCATATGACACATGCCAGTTCAGAAGCAACCATATTTTTGGTATTACCACAAAACTTATTACCTTTTTCTCCCAAATTAAAAATTCCCCTAAACAAGCCCAGCCATTAATAACACAGCCCCGCCTATGCGGCACACACACTAGTAGTTGTTACGATAAGAAGAAGAAGAAAAAGCCTTGCTTCTATGGAGGAACAACACATCAATCAACTGGTATTCAAGACAGCACTTCAAAAATGGGTCTTTCTTAAAGGCTTCGTTCTGGTTTTGTAACCACACAAATATTTCCATTCCAGTAAAAGTGACCTCCACTGGGTCCACTAATGCTGGTACAAACAAATAAATAAAAAGAAATTTATTAACAGCCAGCAGGGAGGATGACATCAATGAAGGAATCAACCATAATTCTAAAATTTCAAACAATAACGTAAAGAAAAATCCAGAATCCAACAGCCAATGCCAAATTCAAAACATGATAAAAAAAAAAAAAAAAAAAGCTCATACCTTAATGAACCACATCCATCTGTCTATCTAATCTTTTGCATCCCAGCACTCATCTTTGCTGCCTCATTAATTTTGTCACTATACCCTTCAATGGGTGGAGTCAAAGTAGCCATGAAACTACCCGCCGGAAAAGGCGTTGAATCCGGTATCAAAGCTGCCATCTTCAAATTATCCGGTAAGGCCTCAATAGCCTCGTTCTTACACCTCAAGAAATTACTCAAAGCAGCCTGTCTGGCTCTATGCTTTCTCATCAACACCCTACTATACTCCTTGGCCAGTTTCATCCCATCCTCCTCAGTCAACTCATATTTTGGTATCTTATCGACATCAACCAAACCTAAAGAAATCAAATCTAAACCAGGAGTCCCAATAATCAAGGGCTCATCAGGAACTCCCATAGCTTGTCTTCCACCTTTCTTTAAAATCTCCTTCTCGCGAATCCTGTCTTTGCATAGAAGTCCCATTTTTTCTCTTTCTGCTTCACGGGGACGGTCTTTGGGCTTCAAGTAACGAACTGGGGTTGGTGCGTTGATGCATTGGTCATAAAGACGGTGCCTCTCAGAGTCTTGACGCGATAATGGTTTAGAAGGATCTTGAGAGCCTGATTTTTTCTTGTTTGTTGTCACTTTAGAGCGTTTCTTTGCTACCCCATCTTTGCCTTTTCCTTTCGAAGTTCCACTTACAGAGCAACGTTGGAGGAATTGGTGGGATAGGGACTGGAGTGGTTGCTGTGTTCTTCTGATTCCAAGCATTTTTGAAAAACATAAAAATTTAGTGGGGTGCTGCTGCAAGAGAGAGTGAAAATGGGAGGAAAGAAAGAAGAGGTAGGGTTTTAGCCTTTTAGGAGGAGGAGTGGTGGGCTGGATCTAGTATGCGCCTGTAAAAACCTTAGCTCTCTATTATTAGTCAATTCAATTAGCCTCCAACACATTCAATTTTTATGCAAGTAAAGATTAAGGGTGATGTAAAAAATAATGAAAAATAAACTTTTTTTTCTAATTTTAGTATGAAACTATATTAATGACATGTGCTACATTGCAAATTAGGTTAATTTTTTTAGTGTAAAGAATATTTAGATGTTACTACTTTTTTTTTCTAGTGAAGTTTTTTAAAATCACATGAGGATTGACACGGTGTAACTTACATGTTCAAAAACAACTCATATAATATATGAAAGTATATTCCAGTTACTATGACATTTCTTTTAATATTAAGATAACATTTGATTGATTTTATTTAACCCAATTACCATATCAAATTTTTGGCTCGAGTTATGAATCTGCAATAAATCCAAAGAAAATATATCAAAATACATTATGAAATTTAATTTTCTATCAACTTAATGTTTAATGATGAAATTTAAATATAAGCAATAAAAAAAATCTAAAATAACGACTTAAGTTAACTTATCAAACTCACAATCTAGATCAAGATAATCTCATAAGAAACAAATTGAAATAAAATATGAATTTCAATCCCTAATCAACTTAGTGCTGAAGAGTAAGATTAAAGAAATTGATTTTAAAAAAATATATAAAAAACAACTTGAGTCAATTTATCAAACCTGTAACTAGAGTCATCAAATTCAGATAACTTCATAAAAAAAATAACTTGATTTAACATTGGAATAAAATAACATTGATTTAACACCTAAGAAAGTTGCAATTTTGGTCATGGGAATAAAATAACCTTATAAAAAGCAAAAACAAATAAATTATGACTTTTAGTTATTAATTGCTCTTATCAAACTCAATATAGATCTATGAAATTTGTACAAATTTTATTTAAAAAATGACATAAAAAAATTAATCAAGTCAACTCTGGTTGACCCATTAAACATTATTCTCGGGTCACGAGATCAGGATAATCTAATAAAAACAAACTGAAATAAATCATAAAGTATAATTCTTAATCAAACACTATATAAATAATGAAATTGAAAAATCTGTCAAAGGTAAGACCTAATCATGAGACAGGGATAACCCACTAAAAAAGAAAATCCAATGTTGAAGTACCCATGAACCGAGTCATGAGAATGAGATAACATTTTATAAATATTTTTTTTTAAATGACCTGATTTAACAAGGGTAAATATGTTAAAACCTATGACTTTAATCGTTAGACCAAGATATACCTATAGAAAAAAATCAAAATAAATTATAAAATTCAATCTTCAACTGACCTAGTGTTGAATGATGAAATCGATAAAAACAAAACTCATTAAAAAATAACATAAAAACAACCTAAGTCAACTCAAGTTAACCCACTAAACATTATTATTGGGTCATGAGGTCAAAACAATATTACAGAAAATAAACAAAAAAAATTATGAAGTTTAATTCTCAATCAATACAATATCAAATGATAAAATTAGAAGAAAAAAAGAGAGGTTAAAATAAAAACTCAAGTCAAACATATTAACTTGTCAAACCTGCAATTTGTGTTATAAGAGTGTTGACTCAATAAAATAAAAATATATAATATTAAATAATAAAATTAAAAATGAAAATCAAATAAGAAAAGAAAAAGAAGAAGCAATCAGGTTAACTCATCTTTACATCTTTTCTTTTTATGATTCTTTAATCAAATAGAATTGTTTAAGTGTTTTTTAGATGATTAATGATACTTTAATACCTTTGTTTGTGCAATAGCACGATTGTTATCACAATTAAGGCGCTGAACAAACAATATTAGAAATCGCACCTAGTTTAGTGATGAACTTATTGATCTAAACAAATCTTTTTGCCTTTTCAATTCAAAGATGTACCAACTTTAGTTGTATAATTTTATTTGAAACATTTTCAATTTATAGCACCATTACTTAGAGTAAAATATAACCAAACTATATTTTTTTAATATCTTATTGAAAACTAGAATTGTCCATCTTCACCATAAACCAAAAAAACATTCTTAATTCTTTTTAAGTATTTAATAATATTTTTAACTATCATTCAATATTTCTTACTTCAAAATATAAGATATATCTGGTTTTATACTTGATATCACATACATGATCTTATCTCCAACATATATGTAATCATTTCCATCACATCTCTCTTAATTGTTGTTTCAGGGCATAAATCATTTGAAGAGACATATCATATGTGAAATAGATAAGTATATTCTTTTGGATTCTTCCATGTTAAATTATTTTTACTTTTTTTTTTCTATATATGCCAATTGAGACAATGTAAAAAAATTGTTTAGATCTATATTTTATATCTTTACTTGTAGTATATAAATTGTCTCTCATATCTTTCATATATAAATTAGACAATTAGATCCTTACTAATTAGAGTAAAGACATATTGTTACTATTAATAATATGTTGTTTATGTTCTCACATGCTTAAAGTTGGATGAAAGAGTTGCTTCCTAGAAATGAAGGGGTTTTGAGTTTAATTATAAAGTTATAATTTAAAAGAACTGTCATCTAGTTATCATAATCACTAAAAAAACCTATGGTTTGTGAAAGCTTGAGTAAGAGGACTAGTTGTACAAGAAGAAAATACATCACCTTTGATGTACCATACCTCATGTAAATTGCATTGTTGATTGATTGCTTTTCTAGGTTGTACTGTCTTTTGATTAAATTTATAAAATTATTTTTAAATAACATATGGGCATTATTTAAAAAGAAAATAGATGTGTTTGCCATTTATGGATTTTTTAGGATTTCCTATAAATATAAAAATCATGTCTTTTATTTTGATAAAAGATTGTGTGTTAGATAAAAAAAACTCATGTAAATTACATAATAGAGAGTTAGTACTTTACGCATAACAAATCTCTCCTAATAGAGATATATGAGATTTCTTACTAGTGATTAACGTGGATTAGCGTTGGAAGCTGGATAATCGCACGATTTATGGTTTGTGACAACGAAACCTATAACGAATTATTAAAAGCAAAAAAATATTGTATTTTCAGGTAATATTTATCTAACACTTAAAAGAAATCTTGAATAATTTGGTTTTATTGTTTCCTATGCATGTAAGTTATTAAGTAACCTAACAATAATCTCTAAAGCTTATTTCTTCTTTAACTAGTGTTAGCTTAAACATCAAAGGACTTCTAAAGCCAACAAAAATTGTTTCACCAAGTGTTTTTGCCACCCAAGTCTCAATTTTATAAAAATTAATTTGATTTTTTATTTAAGAAAATGTGTGCGTAAACCTCTTAGTATATATGACATTAACTCTAATAGTAAAGTATGTTATCTCAATCTCTAATTCTGCGTGCAAAAGAGATTAGCATGGAGTTTTTAACATTTAGAAAGCTTTAATTTGATATATATATTCCTACTAACATTTTAGTTGAATTAAAATTATTTTTATAGGTTTTAAAATAAAATACAACATGAAGGTTTACATAATATCATTATAAATTCAAATATAATGAAAATTTAATTATATAACAAATTGAGATAATATGAAAATAATTGAATAAAGCAATACGCATAGTCTTAAAGCAAAGTATCGTGATGTGGTGACAAATTTTTTATAATTTACACAGCAAATCTTAAATTTAAATATATATATATTCTATAAAAATTTAAAATAATCAAATCATAAAATATATATTATTTTGGAGTTTAATCACATAAAAAAAAATACATACACGGTTGGTGAAGCGTGTGTTTCTGAAGTAGAAGTCCAAAGTTGTAAAATCTGTTTTGGTCGTCGTTCCGGTTTTTTGATTGGAACGGAATGTTCCGGTTTCGGTGCATTCCGGCATGCCGTTCCAGTTTTGTATTGTTCATATATATATATATATATATATGAAAAAAATAAAATATTAATTTAACAAGTATAATTTAAATTCAAGATAAATGAACTTTAAATTATACAATACAAACACAAAGTCAAAAAAAAAACATAATCTCAAAATTAGAAACATCTCTAAAATTCCAAAATATTATGAAAGTAAAATGTTCTAAAATAAAAGAAATATACATCAAACATCTTCTACATCATTAATATAAAAATAAGGATCTTGATCTTGCGGTGGAATATAAGGAAAGTCATCAACAAGACATTCCAATAGTTGGTCATTTCCACCAAGCTCATTCTCCTCATTTAAACATGTCTCTTCATCATCTAAATTTAAAGTAGAGAAAGGTGCTTCGATACTCTCCCAACTTATGTCCTCTCCATCAAGAAGATTGAGTTCTTCACAAATCCATTCATTTAATAGATCAATGTTATCAAGGCTAATGGGATCTAAAACATCTATTGTTTTGCTCAAATTCCTACAAAGAATAAACACGAAAGAAATTAAAAAATTAATAGCAATGTAATAGAAAATATTTATTAATATAATAGTATTGATATTTTACCTCTGTTGAATTTTTAGATTATAGCGAATAAATACTAAATCATTTAATCTCTTGTGCTCAAGCCTATTTAGCTTTTTGGAATGGATGTATTCAAATACACTCAAATTTCTTTCGCACCTAGTTGCACTACAACATTGACTAAGAACTCGAATTCCAAACTTTTGAAGTTCTTCAATATCATTGCTGAATTGCTCCCACCATGAAACTAGATAAGAAAATTTGAATAAATCAAATATTACAGATAAAAAAAGATATTATATTGTAAAAAATAAAAGTTATTACCTGGATTTAACTTTTCTCTTTGACGAATAGCTAGAGATATGCCAAAAGCACCAGTTGCTTTCTTATACTCCTCAAGTTGGCCACTAATGATATCTTGAATATCACAATCAGGAACCAAACTAGTAATTGTGCTAAGCAAACCTCGAGTTACCTTCTTTTGTTTTAAAAAAGAAGGCCTAAAAAATATTCCAGGATTAAGAAAACATCCTGCTGCATGTAATGGACTATGAAGTTGCTTATCCCATCTAGCATCAATTACCCGAATATATGGTCCATATTGAGACATTCTATTTTTCAACCTTGTTTTGATGACTTCTTTTGCTTTATCCATTGCCTCATATAAATATCCCATTGATGGTTTTTCTTCACTGTCTGCTAACCTTAGAACTCGTACTAAAGGCTCGCTGACGTTGACTATATGTGCACAGCTCAGCCAAAAGTCTTTATCTTCTAAAACTATAGCAGCAATTTCCTTTCCAACCCGACTTTTGCCATGACTTGATTCAACCCATTTTGTGCAAGTAAACATCTGTCGAAGCTCATTCTTAAACTTCAGTAAACATTGGATGCTTAAGAAATGGGTAGCAAACCTTGATATGCCAGGACGACATAAATCATTTCCATTTGTGAATTCTTTCCTCATCAAAGCTAAAACCCATGCATGATTATATATAAACTTGGTTATATTTCTTGCATTTTTAATGGTTGCATCAATGATTGGAAAATATCTTGGATCACAAATATTTTCTAGCATTAAATCAATGCAATGGGCAGCACAAGGAGACCAAAAAAAGGTGTCATACCTTTGCTGCAAAGCTTTTCCAGCAGCCTTAAATGAAGCCTCATTATCACTAACAAATTGGACAATATTTTCTTGTCCAACTTCTTTGACAACTTCATCAAACATCTCCAGCAATGTCTCTTTATCTTTTCGAAGTCCTGAAGTGTCAACAGACTTCAAGAATACGGTGCCTCTCAAAGAATAAGCAAGGAAATTCACAATTGGTACATTCCTCCTATTTGACCACCCGTCAGCCATAATTGAACATCCATAAAGTCTCCAATCAGCCATGATACTTAAAATGTATTCATGGACATCATGAACTACATCTTTCAAAATGATCCTCTTAAATCATGATATGATGGTCCTTTAAAACCAGGTCTCATTGATGTTACGACATCTATCATTGGCTGATAATAATATGACTTAGCACTATTAAACGGTATATTAGCATCAAACCATCATGTTGCTATGGCTTTTCTTGCATTGTGTTCCATCTCCTTAGAAGCCATTGCACTTCTAATACTAGGTTGCAAACTTGGGGTAGTTCGTGGAGCAAATAAAGGTATCCTTCTTCTAGCTGTACTTGTTCCTTGCACTGTCAATCTTCTATTTGTTTGTGAATGTATATCACCCGAATGAGGATTTGCAGCATCACCCTCTTCAACTTCTTCATCATTGGAAACTGATTGATAATTTTCAATATCAGTTCTAACTCGTTTTCTTTTCTCTTCTCCGTTGTCATGTCATCTAGCAGTTGTTTCATTTGCTATTTAACATCTGGAGGGACCTTTTTACAAGGTTCAACCTGACCTTTAATACCAGCAAGGTGATACTTCAAATGAGTAACACCACCACCATTGATCCGTTTGTTACAATGAATACATATACTTGCATTCTTTGAACCAGCAACCACCTGTCCATGAGCCCATGCTGGATCATCTGATCTTGCTGGAGCTGAAGAAATGGAAGTCCCACCACTAGATTTGTTTTCAACCATGTAATTTAATCTGTTGTAAAAAGATAACACAAGTTAGAAATTAATAGAAATTTCGGTTCAAGTTTTCATTACCAATATCAAATCCAATCACACTCATTTCAATTCACCAACACCTTATACTGTTGATAACAACAATTATATTACAACCCCGCAAGGAAATCACTCAAATCAGCCTTTATTCTTCTCCTTGCTTCAATTAATCAACTCAAGTACTCATCACCAGTTTGTGTAAATTAATCAACTTCAATAAATATATGAAGTTTGGCATGGCAGGATTGTAATTAACATTAACATCAACAATTTGCTGAGATGAAAATGCATAAGAAAGCTTAAGTGTTATAAAAAAAGTCTTACTTTTAATAAGAAACAACAACATTCTCGATAGCTAGCATATCAAATATGTTGTAAGAAGATACAAGCATGTGTGCGTATGTCTAGTTAATAAATGAATATGCATCTAAATACCACGGGTTCTGGGTTTGGTAAATCTCTACTCAGAAATTGGTAGCATAGCAATTACAGGCCACTCATCTCACTTGAATATTCTCATGTTAAATAACTATTTTACAAAAATAGGATCATAAAATTTCTCCAATCTATTTGCTTGAAAAAACAAAACTATACTATCAAAAAAAAAAAATTCTGAAAGTTTGTTTCTTCAAACACCCCTAAAATTAAAGTATCATCTAGAGCTTTTGCTAGCTAAAAATCATCAGATAAGAATGTAGTTTCTATTTTATGCACTTTTCAAGGAGGATGCAATCCTTCTAATCACCATCAATTCGTTCACCTTTTTCATGGAGATTGGCTACATTGTTATGTACCTTTTCTATGCCTCAAAGAAGGATAAAGTATGCCCCATGAACACTACATTCCCTCACTTTTACATCCCTTTCCATACAATAATATCAATTTACTAATTGAGCTCTATTCGGTGCAGATTCTGACTTTCAAATTGAGCGACTATAAAATGACTTCTCTAAAATCAATGCATTGTTGGTTTACTTGTAAAATGTAGGATCAGAAAACATTATCAAAGTTTCAATGTTTACATCCTCGGTGACTCAAATTCGAAACAAACAAAAAACTCATACTCCAACCACCCAGATAGCAATCATCCTTTGTAGTTTGACTCACAAAGTTCAAACCTTCCTAACCTTTTAAAGCCAAAACAAAAAGACCCAGATGAAAAAAACTCTCACTTTCTTCCTCATTCCTAGATTTTCAAAGTAACCAAGCAATATGTGAAAGAGCCTAGGATTATTAACAAGGAAATAAAGAAAAAATTCATCAGAAACTGATCAAACACAGCTAATAACAATCGGTTCAAGATAGAAATTAATAGAAATCTGTTGTAAAACAAACCCAAGAATTTTACACCCACAGAAATTGATCAAACACAGCTAATAACAATCAATCAAAAACAAACCCAAGAATCCAGATAACACGTAATGCCCAGTTTTATCATGCATAAATGCCCAGCTTTATCATTTATGCCCAGTTTCATGATTCATCAGTTTCAAACTTTCAATAAATTCAAGGATTTGGGGACTGGAATGTGCACCTTTCACTTTCAGTTGCTGCCGTGAGAAGATTTGGGGAAGAAGTGAAGAACCGATGAATTGAAATTTAGGGAAAAAATGAAGATTTGGTGCCGCCGTGTGGAAGAACAAGTTCGGGCTTGCGATTTTGAGCAAGGGATTGAGATTTTGAGCTGAGTAATTACCAGTTGAGATTTTCAGGTGAGGGATTACATATTAGGTTTCGAAAACTTGAGATTTGAGTTGAGATTTGGGTTGATTTTTGAGGGATTACGGATGAATTGAGGTTTAAGAAACGAAATTGATTTGAGAATTGTGGAACCGGGGGTTGTTTCTGTGTGTTTTGTAAGGGGACATGAAACGGCGTCGTTTTGATGAACCCGGAACGGAACCAAGGCGTTCCGGCCGGAATTTCCGGAACAGACCGGAATTAAAACCGGGACAAAAACAACGTCGTTTTATCTCGGTTTTATGAATGGAACGGCACGTTCCGACCGCAACGGAACGGATTTCACAGCTTTGAATAGAACCTAAAAGAATGAACCGGGCTGTCAGGTGGTAAAAAGCGGTTTACCTTGAGGCTTTATTAGCTTGATTGAGTCTTGACTCGTGAGGTTGTCGACCTCACCAAAATTCCGCCTCTTCTTCTCACTTTTTTCTTAATTGCATACCAAAAAAAAAAAAACTCACTTTAATTTCTAGGGTTTAGAAGAAAGGAATGTTGGGCGGTGGATTATATGGAGATCTGCCTCCACCATCCGCCGCGGCGGAGGAAGATAAATCAACTTCCACCACCTCCTCTGTATGGTCTACTAGTACCTTAATGGCTCCACCTACTCTTCGTAAACCCATGCCAACCCCACCTCCACAAACTATTTTAAAATCTCAAAACAAACCTAAACCTTCAAAAACTTTATTTTCTCCGGCACCGCCTGTTACTGTCCTACCCGATGAAGTGGCTGCGCAGCCGGCATTGGTAGGGGTGAATTCGTTGGTCACCGAGGAGTATGATCCTGCGAGGCCGAATGATTATGAAGATTATAGGAGGGAGAAGAAAAGGAAGGCCATGGAAGCAGAGAGGTTGAGGGAGATTGAGAGGAGGAGGCAAGAGGAGGAGGAAAGAGAGAGTAGGGAGAAGGAAGACAGGGAGAGGGATACGAATATTTCTGGGGAGGAAGCGTGGAAGAGGCGTGCCGCGATGAGTGGTGGTGGTGTTCCGAGGAGTCCGTCGCCACCCAGTAATGGGGATGGGTTTCGTATTGGGAAGTCAGAGACGGTTGGGTTGGGAGTTGGTGCTGGTGGACAAATGACTGCCGCCCAGAGGATGATGGCGAAGATGGGGTGGAAGGAAGGGCAAGGATTGGGGAAGCAGGAGCAGGGGATTACGACGCCGTTGGTGGCCAAGAAGACTGATCGGAGAGCTGGGGTTATTGTGAATGCCAGTGAGTCAAAGCCAGAGAAGAAGGTGAAGAGTGTGAATTTCAATGGAACGCCTACTCGAGTCTTGCTACTTAGGAATATGGTTTGTATATATACCTCCTGTTTGCTGAATTTTTTAATGCATCTCTTAATTGGTGTAAATAATGGAAATTAGATAAATGGACAACAATTTATTGTTATTAAAAAATAACTGACAAAGACATCTGAATTGCATAGCAAGTTATTTCTGCTATATGAAAGTAAATACAATGAAAGAAACTAATGGGAATCAGCAAGTCATTGTTCTGTTCTGTTCTTTGTTTGTAATTTAATCTTTCATATCTTGTAATGCCTTCCTCACTTGATCCATTGATTCCATTGTTCTATAACTTACCCTTAGTAAACAAGAAACTGCTTACGTTGTGCTATATCCACTACCTGAGATTGCTCACTGTTTCTGCTTTGAGATTCACTAAGATTAGATATATTCTAATTTCATTTAGTAACCACCTGGTCTATCATATCTTGCATTTCTGTGCTTGTTTCTATAAATTCAAATTTACTGGTGCGGGAGAGCAATAACCATACAGTGGGCTGTGTGTAATTTCATCTGGTAAACATCCTAGATCTGTCCTTCCCCATCTTCTTTTATTGTGTTTGTGTCAAGGCCCAAGCAGGTGCATTCTTTACGGCACCTAATGTAGTTTTTTGCTATGAAGGAAAAATGCTGAGGTGTCAAGAGTTGATTAAGGTAATTCGGTTTGATAGCAAAAATAGCGATGTTCACGAAAATTGAATTTGTGATGTTGGTGAGGTGATTGGTCTTTTACTTTTCCTAGAAAAGCTCTTGGTGTTACCATCGAGGATGAATTAGATAATTGTGTTAAGTATTTTCCTTACTGCCCAGTGTAGAGAAAGCTCTGGGCTTTTAATAGAAACCATGAAATTTCTGTTTGAGGAGAATCCTTGCATTTAGATTAACATTTGGTACCGAGGATCTTGTTCTGCTGGCCACTGTGTTTCTGCAAAATGTACTCTCCTTGTTCTTTTTGGAATCACTTGATAGTTTAGAGTCTTAAGTGATGGATATCCACCATTGCTCCAACTTTTCTCTTAGCCATCCACTTCAGCAGCTTGCTTATTTCTCCTTTCCATACATAATTGCCCGCTTACTATCCTGCCACAGGCTTTGGTATTGGAGTGCATAAGTTTGGAGCTCTACCATGCTTCTCTCAAATTTTAAATACCCTCCTTAACACCAGAAATTTCTAAACATAAGAGGGGAAAATGTTGCCAGTAGCTTGCGGGCATTCTTATATTAAATAAGTGATGAACTTGTTCACCAATGTATAATCTCGAAGAGGTTTACACTTATTCAGATCACCACAAGTAAACTATAATGTTTTCTGTTTCCTTTACATGCCCTCGGAAGCTCTATTAACATAGCTTTTGAAAATTTGGAGTAATGTTAATATAAACCAGGTGATTGAAGATCACTTGCTTGTGTTTGCCCTTGATGGATGGATTTAATCGTGCTTGAAATGTTTGAACCACTCTCTTCAAATTAAAAGTCAGTGGAAGTCACTTGTACAAAAGGGCCAAGCCCAATGTCTCTATAGGCACTAATTTGAGCATCCCCTTTTGTAATCAAAGTCACCAAATGATAGGGTACAAAAGGGTTCCAGTTTAATCTATTCGTGATTGCTATTTGGTTTCTTTCACTTCAAATTTTATTCCTTAAAAAAACATGCTCTTTCATGGAACTGCATCAAATGTCTTATGGTTTTAACATAAAAGTGTCAATCCCATTCTCTATGTTTGTGATTTTGTGATTACAGATGGAAATGAGAATTTGCTGAAAAGGTTATTTTTTTCTTCATGAAAGGTGGGTCCTGGTGAGGTAGATGATGACCTAGAAGATGAGGTTGGATCCGAGTGTGCAAAGTACGGAACAGTCACTCGGGTTCTTATCTTCGAGATCACTGAGCCAAACTTTCCACGTGAAGAGGCAGTTAGAATTTTCATACAGTTTGAGAGACCAGAGGAAACAACAAAAGCATTGATTGATCTTGATGGGCGGTTTTTTGGGGGCAATGTGGTTCGTGCAACCTTCTATGACGAGGAGAAGTTCAGCAAGAATGAGTTGGCTCCCATGCCTGATGAAATCCCTGGCTTTTGATGGCTGATTGGATAACTTGTCAAGTTTCCCTCACAATCATTAGGTAAGATTCGGTGAACTCTTATATTGATTGCCGGTTTACTGTGAGAACTGAGCTGTGGTAAGTAGGTTCAAGCGTTGGGTGAGGTGGAGTGTAAACTGTGCTTCTATTGATAATTATAGGTTGCATGGACTTTTTACCGTTGAATGAACCAAAAGAATTTTTTTTCTGCCCAAATATTCTCACTTAGATAGGACAAACTTCTACATTCCCTGTGCATAGATAGTAGTCGACTATGATTTCAATCAAAATTCTACTCATAAAACATGGTGGCAGTTCTTGAAACTCGAGGAGATCCCATGCAATGCATTTTTATCTTAACGTACTTTTTTTTTCTTCCTGTCGTTTAAATATAAGAACATCAGTTAAGATGCTTGTGCACCTTTCTTATTGGTGTTATTGTCAAATGATGTTTGTTCCCAGAGCAAAATGCCATTGTTACCTTTTGTGACTCGTCTGTGCTGTGCTTCTCAGGTAGATTCAGAAACTTTTCTGCTTGTGTAGAGGCATAGAAAACTAGTTCGTTTTTTCGATTTATTGGGAGCCCATCGGCTTCGACTGCACAGCACAACAAAATAGACCAGTACAACAAAATAGATCAGAATGATATTTTTTTTATTTTTTTATTTAACTTAGAAATGATTAAATTCCAGAAAACTTCAATGCATCTACCTGGGATTCATCAAGTTTCTAATGTGGTTGATGTTGTTTTTCAAAATGTTTTTTTATTTAGAAATAGATCAGAATGATATTTTTTTTATTTTTTTAAATTATTTTTGAAATTGGTACATCAAAATGATCTAAAAACATCTAAAAATTTAATTTAAAATAATAATAAAAAATCATTTTTTTCAAAAATATTTTTGAAATGAAGTGGTAAAGACATATCTAACATGTTGATTATGCACCAAATATTAGGCCAAATCAAGCCTTTGCCAACCTTGCATGTTTCTACTACCACTAGATATAAAGGATCGACACTGCATTGACAAAACAAATTGATATGAAACTTTTGCTCTGTATACATTTTCCATATTTTCAAGATAATCCTTTCTAATAATCACCTACCCAATAAACATCCAAAATTCATGAAGTGCTTGAAGAGAGAGCATGCAAACCATATTCAAGAGTCTCAACAAAATAACAAAGCTATTGTTTAACTACTAAGTACTAACCGATGAGTGTGCAGGTCAAAGTTTGCATAAATATTAGACTAGTGAGCAAATATATTTAATTTATCATCACAAAGGCATGCTAAACAAAAAATATCCAACAAAAACCTAGAGTTTATACAGGTTTTAAAATATAAATATGCAAAAGCATAACTCATGACAGACATGTTTTCAATATAAATATAATAAGAAAATCCTAGAATTCATTTTAAGTATATAATCAAACTTGCAATTGATACTAATTAAAAGTTTTAGTATGCATACTAGTAGTAAAAAATATCTGTTTTTAAATTAAAAAAAAATAATGAAACTTTTGGTATTATAAGGATGATTTTTCTGTCTTTAAAGTTTTATTGGTCCTTACATGTACAACAATAATGTTTGCAATATACCTCTTCAGATTCCAAAAAAACCATTCTACAATCGTTTTTCCTTAACAATGAGTTGGATACTAATTTCTTCCTAATGTATAGGATGACAAGTTCCTATAAATCATCTTTAATATGATCTTTTCCCCTTTCTCATGTGTAAGTTTTCTCCATCTAATTACTTGTATGTGAAAAACATCTTCATTATGGTTATTCAACATATATATCATACAAGACCAGTTAAAACTCTCAAACTCGGTTCATTATGGTTATTGACTCAACCATCTTGAAATCTAACAATCTTCTAGCTATGATTTTTTTTTATACTAGCATAATCGGCTTTGTACTTTTTTCCTAAATTTCTATAATGAATTTGAATTCTTGATTAAACCACACATATCATATAGTATATTGTCTAACCTATTCAAGATGTAGTACTTGCACATGAAATCAATATGATTCCATGTAGCCATAACTGACACAATAGTAGGGTTAAATTTATTTTTTAATGATTTTGACGCTTTCTTAGTTAAGAAATTTACTGAGTTCAAGATGGTAAGATAAAATAATATTTTTTTTATCATCTCTTAAAGTTCAATCCATTGAATATTTTAGATTTCTTACTATGAACCATTCTTGAGTTATTTTGTTGACTCCTATTTTGTTCATTGTGATATGCTTAATTAAATTATAAAAAAAACTTATATTTAAATTATAATTAAATTATAAATTATGCAAGATAAAATCAACATTCATTTCCATTCTTGAGTTATTTTGTTGACTCCTATTTTGTTCATTGTGATATGCTTAATTATCATTATTTTAGTTATAAACTATATCGTATATAAAAATAGTATCATGTGAATAAAACTTTTACTAAGTAAATTATAAGAAAAGATTGAAAGGGTAAGAAATAGTCCCACTTAAAACCTAATCTCCTTAGATAAAACTTTCTAGACCATATTTATTCACCTTTTATATGTGCGAGTAGTAACATATATGTGAACAAACCAACCAGATAACTATGATAAAAATCTTAGAATATATAAGCAAGATAAAAAAACATATGATTGAACCAACAAGATAAAATGAGGTATCATAAACAAATCAATAATTTACTTGTTGAAAAATATAAATAAATAAAATATATAACATTAATCAAAACATTTAAAATTCTTGACAAACAATTTTAGGAGATAATTATAACTTTAAAACAAAGATATATAACATCCTTTTCAAATTAAACAAAAGAGAAGAAAGAAATCATAACAAACCAAAATGTTATAAATTAAAGCATATAGAAATAAAATTAAATCTATGTGTGAGAATATAATAAATTAAAAGAATTTAAATCATAACTTTAATTTTAATATTTTCCCTCACAATATGAACTAAACAAAGTATAATATAAATAAAAAAATAAAGTCTTAAGACTGTAAATTAAAGTTTGTAAATATATTATACTAGTGAGAAAATACATTTAGTTTATCATCACAAAGTCATACTAAACAAAAGATTTATAACAAAAGAATAGAGTTTATACATGTTTAAAACTATAAGCCTATAAAAGCATAACTCATGACAAACATGTTTTCAATATAAATATAATAAAAACAATTCTAGCATGCACACCAAACATATAATCAAACTTGCAATTGATATCAATTTAAAGTTCTAGCATGCATACTAGTAGTAACAAGATATATATATATAAAACAAATGAAGGTATTTTACTTGTAAAAACACTTTAAAGTAATGAAAATCTTATTGTTTAAGGGATGAATAATTTGTCTTTAAGGTTGTATCGCTACTCACTTATGAAACTAGGATGTTTGTAATGTCTCTTGAGATCTCAATAACACCATCTTAGTTTAGATGCATTTTTTAAACCAAAAAAAATATAAAAGTCAAATATCTCTCAACAAGATGAACATGAGCTCTAGATTTTGGTGGAAAACCATAACTTAAAATGAGAAGAAAATATTAAAACATAAGGTGAGGAAAATATGTAAAAAAAAAAAAAAAAACTCAAGTTCAAAATTCTTCCCTCACCTTTTTTATAGTGAATTTTAGGAAATAAAAGGTTAAAAAATTATTAATAATTAATTTTCATTTATACTATTTTATTAGCTATCATTCATCAAGAATTAAATCTAGAAATATAAAGGATTATTTGAGTAGGAAAACTAAGAGTTCTTTGAAATTAATTTTTCATTCACCTATAATTTGTTTAAATCATGTTAAACAAGTTTTCTCCATAAAATGCAGGAAAAGAATGCATGAATTGATATAGCTTTTTGATGGCAAAGAAAATATCAATTTGAATCAAGGAGAGATATTATGTGCTCGTTTGGTATTGAGGTCCAGCCGTAGGTTTGTAAAAAGCAGTGGTACATGGTGTTTGGTTAAATAAAAAACGCAAGTTTTGTGGCATGAGACCCACCAAATTTTTTGTCAAGTCGCAGGTTTAGAGAAAACAGTAATTTTCTGCTTTCCGAGTGGTGAGGAGAGAGGGAGCGGGTTGGGGGGCAAAATGCCAGGTGTGAGACCCACTTTCGTTTTTGTATTTAGCCATTGTTGTTAAGTGATTCAACGACTTGTATTTTGATATTGTAAGACAATCAATTCTTGATCGTTGATCATGTTGCTCCACTGAGCAATCGTCTAGTCACTTTGGTTTGAAAATGGAAAGAATAATATCCGGATGAACTTCATAAATTATTTTAAATTTGTTTTTTATTTAAAAAATATTAAAATAATATTTTTTTTTAAATATCAAATATTTTTAATTTAAAATAATATAAAAAATAATTAAAATA
This sequence comes from Salix purpurea, assembly GCA_027405865.1. Taxonomy (NCBI): domain Eukaryota; kingdom Viridiplantae; phylum Streptophyta; class Magnoliopsida; order Malpighiales; family Salicaceae; genus Salix; species Salix purpurea. Next base: position 7,903,127 of record JAOWLH010000020.1, on the reverse strand, counting down.
TAAATAATTTTTACATAATATATGTTTATTAATATAAAAAATATATTTTTAATTTTAAAATAATCTAAAAATTAATTAAATGTTATATAAAAATCTTGGTAACCAAACACACAAAAATGTTTTTTTCAACCTCAACCACAGTTTTAACCAAACACTTCACTGCTTATTTTAAACCACAGTAAAAACGCTTTTTTTTAAAACCGCTTTTTTTCAATCTCAACCACAAAAGCAAAAGCAATACCAAACAGACCCATAAGTATCAAAGAGTTTGGTGATGCAAGGTAGCATCAGTCGATGGAAAACCAATAGAAAATGTAAGAGCGTAAATAATGGCAAGGGGAGTAGAAATAGAACTATCATTAGCCTTAACAACTTGATGAAAAATAAGGTCTTATATATATATATATTCTACGATACAAATAAGCTATTATGATAAAGTGAGCTTCAATAAAAAACATACCCGAATGAAGTTGGTATTAAAGCCTTTGGAGATCATTTCTTATTACAAAGTTCATGATACTAAGCATAAAAGTTGACATAGCTCATTAATAACCTTTTGTAATCTATAAATTAACATATTGAGAAAATTAGGGTAAATGAAGTTAAGGGGCTAGTTCATGAATACTTTATTAGATAAAAGACTGTAAGTATATATCATTCATATAAAGTTGACAAAATGGATAACTGTTACTCATAACAAAAATATGTAATAATTGTACAATTGAAAATTTGATAACTAAGCTATAAGTTTTAGAAAAATCAATTCCAGCTCATTAATGAAAACCTTTAGCCACTAAGTAAGCTTTATAACGCTATTGACATATCAAGATCCCTTTTAATCCCATGGATAACCCATTTTCTCCCAATAACATTTAATATAAGGGTTCATGGAATAAGAGACCATGTTTGATTGAAAAGTAAGACATTGTATTCATAACTTATAACTCGATGTTGTTGGGCCTGATTGAGGGTTAATGGTTCAATGTTGAAAGAAATGGTGGTGATGTAAAGATTATGAAGGTATTCAAACTTTTTAATATTATCATAGTGTTATGAAGTGCAATTAAGATAAAATGAGAAGGATAAATAGATCAGATGAGACATTTACATATGAAAGATTAGATGCATTCTAACATGAGGATTCAGATTAAAAGCCCAATAATGAGATGTTTTGGTCTAAAGTCAATCCAGTAAAAAAAAAGCTAATCATATGAATTAGAATTATGGTTATGAAGGGGTGAATGACATCATATGAATTAGAATTATGGTTATGAAGGGGTGAATGACACATTCTTGTTTTCAAGAGTAAAAGAGCAAGCATTTTAGTACATTTTGAGTACCCAAATTTAAAGGTGAAGAATTAGAAATGACATCCAAAGATGTTGATTTTCAAGGTCCATGAGTTAGTTTAGATAACTAAATACTTGAGAAAAGAAAAATAGAGGGTGACTCTATATGAGATGTTTTTTTCTAGAAAGAAACCATTTTTCATAAAAACTATGTATAAAGGTAAAGAGTTTATTTATGAAAGGATCAAGATAAATATAGGCTTGATTTGTAATTCATTAGCTAATGAATACATAATGATGAGAACGTGGCTCAAGTATATAAGAGTAAGATCTTAACCACAACTAATACATCTAAAATCTCTTAAGGATAAATAATTGGGTGTCTGCTTAAAGAGACAAGAGAAATGAGATTTGTTACATGTTATGGTATTTAGCTAGATGAGATAAATCATTGCTTGAAATGTTATGAACCAATATTTATTTAAGTAGGAAAGAAACATGATGCAGAAAAGTAAACATTATTTCAATAACATGAAAATGTATACCCATAGTTGTTTCAACATATTCAGGGGTATGAGGAGAAGATTCAAGGTGTTAAATTCCAACCCAATAAAGTGATTGAGACTAGTGGCTTCACACTTTTATTTGAATAAACAATTTTAATTGTCATAAAGAATAATATTCAATACAATATTTAAACTACTCAAACACTAAAGTAACATCATATTTAGTTTTGATAAAACAAAACCAAGTGTATTTTGTAATGTGATTCATAATGATAATGTAAAAGCAAAAATTATCAAAAGAAATACGGCAATCAATTCTCCAAACATCCATAATAGAATCTCCATAGAAGAAGTTAATGAAGAAATGCCAAACAAAAATTTATGGCTTTTATTACATAAACATGCATTACATGAATTAAAGAAAGAGATAATGTTAATACATGTTGTTCAAAAAGAAGCCTTAAACCAAATGCCAAGTATTATGGATGAAAAGAACATGAAAGATCATTACAGAAAGATGGAACGGATCAAACATTGTTAAAGAGTTTCTAACTTTGTATTTAATATTTCTATTGCATTTTCTCACTTTATATAGAATGTGTGTTCATGTTTACTATAAATAATTGACATGGTCCTTTTATTTTGTTAAAATAAGTGATTATTTGCTTATAAAAAAATTCTTAAAAGATCACTATGAATATAAAAAATATTACTTCAAAATTGTAATTCATTCTCACCATAAAATAATATTATTCCTTTAGAATTCTATATCTAAATGAACAAGTCCTATTAAATAGACTTAAATGAAAAGAAATAACTTGAAGAAGGATTTTAGAGGATGATGTTTTTCAAAAAAATAATAATTCAGGATGAATGAATAAGATGATTATACCAAAACTTAATAGTTGAAGAGACAACATTTGGTCAAGTTGTCATGACAATCAATTATTATGGTGAAGTAAATGGTCTAGTCACTTAAGGTGGCTGGTTATATATGTTTTCTCAAATTTAACCTCATATTAAGGATGCCTCCTTGGTTAGATCCTTCAAAATAAAGAAATACAAAAGTTATAATAATTCAATAGAGGTGTTATTATGTGAAAAAACTTTAGAAAAAAAAGGATTTTTGTTGATGTTTGGTATGTACATAAAATAATTTTAAGTTTGAAAGTGGAACTACAAGATTTAAGAGTAATAAATCCTATATGAGTAATAGGAACATTATTAGCATCTACAAATATGATATCATCATTACCACCATACTCGAAGTGAATAGAGATTCTACAAATCTAATATGATGTGATGAGAGGCCTCAAAATCAACTATCCAACCTAACTTATTACTCAAAGTCTTATTTTTTAAACAAATAGAGGCAACTTATTCATTAAATAATGTATTTATATTTTTGGTCATAAATTGTAAAATAGACATGATCGTTAGAGTGTATCCTCATAAGAAATTACTTGATCTATTAAACTACTAATTGAAAAAACAAAAATCTCTAGAAAATTCACTATAGATCTTATAACAAAGAACTCTTCATTAAAACAATGCTTTGTTTTTATTTAGAGTCATTTAAGCCTTATTTTATTTCAATCATCATTTTTTTTTCAATTTTATCCTTGCAGATTAACTTATTTCAAATTTGGGCATGAAATTTTTTTTTGAATAACTTAATATGAGATTTTTAAGGTTTTATATTTGATTTATGTCCAATTTTACAAAAAATAAAAATCAATTTTGTTTCTTTACAAAACAATTCAGGACTCCAATTTGACATGTGGTCTAAAATAAATGGGTTTTTTTGGTTATTTTTCAAATCACAAGTTTTTTCATTTTCATTTTTCTTTAGATCGTTTCATTTTCATTTTAATCCCTTTTCTTTTTGTAGATGTTTTTGTCCAAAACTTTATTTTCTATTGTCTAATTTAAGTAATGAGATAAAATGGCTTGAAATTGATGAAGAAAAGATAAAATAGATGGTTGATAAATTATAGTCACTAAATAATTTGTTCATGATGTCAATAAGTTTTACATAATGAGAAGAGTTCCATTTAGGTGTTTTGTACCTTTTATTTTGATGGAAAGTAAATCGAGGTTGAAAAAAAAATTCAACTTGATTTTGTGTTCTTAGACCATATTTTGAGTGTTTTAAGTTGAGAGATTAATTTTTAAAGTTATAGATTATGAGGGTGTTTTTAGATGAAAATATATTGCAAAATAGCTTTTTGGATCCAAAAATACCCAATTAAGTTTTTTGACAAACTCTCATGTGGTAAAAAATCAAACATTGAGAAAACATGATGTCAATGTTTTTTAGAAAGGAGTTGGTCAACAAAAAAAATGAAAATAAAAGGCTAGGCATGTGAGCCTGATCTTATAGGTCCATGTACATGACATTTTCATTTTCTAGACTAGACACACTAGCCCATTTAGGTTTAATTAATTTGCTATCAAATCTAGGAATAATATAACACCAATATTGTCTCTTTTAATTTTAGTTCAATACCATGATTTTCATTACAATCATTATTTACATTTTTATTCGACCATTTTAATAAAATCATTATCAATACTTTAGTTCATAGTCCAAAATAATTTAGAATTTATCTCCCCGTTATCTACTTGTGATCCCATTTGATTTAACCATTGATCCCATCAATTTGTTATAACATATTTAACATTAGGGGTCATTATCACAATTCATCCTTCACTTTACTTATTTCAATGTCAATAAATCTTCTTTTAAACCAACTAATTTTATATGTTAATTTAATCATAAATAATATTGTCTTCAATGCACTTACTTTTATTTGTTTATTGTTTTTATCTCTTATATCACTTATAACTTATTAATATCATTTTTCAGTTGCCATATATAATATCACAATTAAAGTTCATCCATATTACTCTTTGTTCTCCATTATTACTCATGTTTTCATGGCTCATTTGTCTAATTTTTATCATCGATTAATCCTCTTGTCATTTTATAATTCATCTATATATTTTCATATAAAAATATTTATTTTGGTAATTTATAATGTAGTTATATATATATTCTTCATACATATATTCATTTGGCTCCTTTATGACTCATTTATATAATTTCTATTTATAATTATTCCATTGTCCTATTTATAGCTTAAATATTTATTTTTCATTCACTATTATTCATTAGGCTCGTTTATGACTTATCCATATATTTCTTATACATAAATATTCAATTAACCCATTTGAGGCTCATCCATATATTTTTTCATAATCAAATATTTATTTGACCTATTTAATAATCTCAATTGGATCTAGGGTTGCTTTTATTTCAATAACTCATTCTTTGATTTAATATGAGTATTACATAAACCTCAAACTCCTAATACCATTTACCATTTCAAATAACTTGTATATCATTTTTAGTTCATTGACATTTCCCATCAATTTAACATACATATTTTTGCTTAAGTTATTCATTAATTATAACTTATTGTTAGACATTAATCGCATGCTCATCAATTTGGTTTTGATAACAAAAGTTTATATTTAAACCTATTACTATCATTAACTTAATTCACTTCTTATAATTCTATTCCACAACATCCATCGATTAATGTTAACACTTGTGATTCGTGCTTAAGTCATTTAATTTTTTCATTAAACCTTGTCAATATTATTTGCTTATACTTTTGATGCCATAACCTCCCTTTAAAGGACTATCTTTCTCATATATTATAGCCTCTACCAAAATCGCTAACTTTCTCGTACATTATAGCCTCTGTCTAAAAGGTCAGCTTTCTCACACTTTATCATGTCCATTGCTTCCTCACTTAAGACTTTTACATTTCTATTTTCAATTTAATGTCCACAACTCACCAACACACTAAAACTAGGATTCCAAGTTCCTAAATTTCCTAATAACGTAGTCATAATTATCCAATCATACAATAACCCAAATTCCATTGTATCAACAATAATATATTCTAACAAATTATCAATTATTACATCAAATATATATTTAATACATTAAGCCAGACTTAGAAAAACACAATATAACCATTTAAAATCATTCAATTAGTTCCAATTATTTTTATCATTGTTTGAAAACACCAACTTCACACACTCACGCACACACATATATATTTCCATACTTCTCTTTGTACTCAATTATCAACAAGCTCCATTACTAAAATAACATATTGTACATACATCTCAATTGAGCTCAACATAATTTCGATCAAATTATAAAGCATATAACTCCCAATAAAATTTATCCATATTGATTTTTATCCATTTAATTATATTTAAAATACCATTCAACTCAATTCCAACATAATAATAATATCACTCACATACTAAATTTACATAATACACCCTATAATCTACATTTAATATTAATTTTTTTTTTTATTTTCTCCTAGGTTCAATAAAATTTCATTTTTTTTTACACTAAGATTGCATAACAATTACACTTTTCACTTTTCTATATTAACAAAGGAAAACACAACTATACTAACTCTGTCTTTCCTCTTTTAATTCTAACATTATTAATGCAATTCATAAATTCATAAAGGCTTATAATCTACCCCTAATAAATCAATTTAACCTACACACCATTTTACACACACACACACACACACTCATGTTCTTTATTTCCATATACTTTGCTAAAAAAAAGATCATTGTAGTAATACAATTAACCTAACCTTCAAGATCAACATTGCATATAATTGTATCATAATGGTGATAATTTACATTTCAAGCATTATTCTTTCAATGTCAACACACACTCATGGTCACAATCCTATTTAGCAAAGTTTCACATACATATAACCAATTCTACTCCTCAAACAATAAATATAAACATACATAGGTGTACGACTATTTTAATTACTTCATGTTTCTATTTCCTCTAAGTCTATTTCATTAATTTCATATACTTTCTTAAACATATAACTTAATATGCAAACATTCATTTAAATCTAGGCTCTACTTTAATTTAAATAGGTAGATAAATAGAGATGGAGAGAGACAAAGAAAGATAATTTTTCCCATAATTTTATCCCAAATTCCATTTCACAAACCTTCATGTGTACTTGGTATATAAAATCACAATCACATACAAACAAAAAATTTCTGATCCAACCGTCATTTATAATATTTTCATAAGATCTCCACTTCAATACATGTATATTATGATTACTCATGTATTCCAAATACATACTCAATTTCTATACATACCCATTACACCAATTTTTATGATTTAACCCATTTTTTACTTTCCATTCATGCCAACCATATCTGTGACGCCCCCAGCTCCCTTGCCAGTTACCTAACTGGCGTGACCAGGTTCGCCACACTGTTGGGACTAATGTCCCCTATTTCCTCCATCATACACAACAAAATACATAGATAACTACATTGTTGGAAACATACGGAATAATTTACAACATCCTTATAACCATTTTATAATTTACAAAATACTCAAAATGCCTAGATATTTAATTTACAAATTTGGCTCGTACCCCTTTTTTTTTTTTTTTTTACAAACAAAAGATATTCCTATTTTTATCAGTGACACATGAGCCTCTTTTAGCGAGAACCGGTAGCATCCTCAAACAGCTTAACCTTACCCTTGCCTGAAATAAAAAAATACAATAACAGAATGAGCCAAAGCTCAGTAAGTAGGGTGATGCACATGATATGCAATGCTATTGTGTTTCCCACATTTTCATCTATTTTTAATCCGGGTACCCTAGGTATATGCAAGTCCGTGCGAACTATCACTCGGTGATCATGTTATCACCTACTGCTCTATTACTTTCTCTCAGTGATCTCAATATCACCTACTGCTCACAACGGCATTATCCCTCGTTGTAGCACACGGTTAGCGGAATTATCCCTCGCTTAACGGTGTTAGTAAATAGAGCTCGCACTATGGATTTCTTGCTATTACCCATTCCACTCAATTCGGTTATCAAACCGTGTCAATTCAAGACTCAAAGATTTCTCTCAAATTAATTTCCCCCAATGCACGTGATGCACGTGATGACATGTTTAATCACATTCAAACAAACTCGGGTACCAATTCTTATTTCTCAACCATACTCACGGTCCAACTCGCATTCGGGATTCACCCATCGTTCCCATACCAATCATGGTTCTCATAGCGGGAACACAACCTCCGCTCATTAATATTGCTCATTAATTCCATTACTATTAAGATCTAATTATTTCCATTATTAAAAAAAATAAATTTATTTATTTATTTATTATTATTTATTTATTTATTTATTTTGTCCAAGCTCATTTCTTTTAATCTTAGCCCATCTATTTTTAAAACCAAGCTTTTTATTGTAGTCCAAGTCCATTTAATTTGTTCTAGGCCCATTAGCTTGATCCAAGTTTATTAACTTTATCTTAGTTCAAACTCATTTATTTTAATCCAAGCCCACAAGCCCATATGTCTTAGGTTAAGTCCATGGGTTTATTTCATGCCCACATTCATCTAAATCTAAGCCCACTTAATTTTACATATTTTTATATATATATATATATATATTTTTTTTCCAACAATAGTATGCCTACATATCCCATACCCATTTGGCCATAATTCCTTACATATATATCTAAAAATTACAAAGTTTTAAGGAGAGATAGTAGACATATAGATAAACAACTTTCCTTCTTTGTATTTTTCCTAAAAATCACTCTAAGATCTCGAAATAACTCATACACAATTTCGGATGGAAAATATTTTTTTCCAGCAGGTATCTATTTGAGCAACCCACGCTATATCAGTCATAACTCCATGTATATTTTTCTACAAAACACGGAATTTCACAGGGATATAGTAGACATATATATCCACAACTTTCATTCTTTGCATTTTTCCTAAAACTCTCTCCAAGGTCCCTAAATAATTCATGCACCATTTCGGACAGAAAATATTTTTCCAACAGGTATCTATTTGAGCAACCCACACCATATCAGCCATAACTCCATGTAAAGTTTTCTAAAAATCACGGCATTTCACAGGGATATAGTAGACATATATATCCACAACTTTCATTCTTTGCATTTTTCCTAAAACTCACTCCAAGGTCCCTAAATAATTCATGCACCATTTCGGACAGAAAATATTTTTCCAACAGGTATCTATTGGAGCAACCCACACCATATCAGCCATAACTCCATGTATATTTTTCTACAAATCACTAAATTTAACAGGGATGTAGTATACATATATATACACAACTTTCATGCTTTGCATTTTTCCTAAAACTCATTCCAAGACCCCGAAATAATTCACCCCAATTTCGGGTTTTCCATCCCTAAAAGAAATTCAGACCAAGCACACTTTTCATCATACATGCTTAACCATCCATCATCAAACATCAAGAGTAAAAATAATTACAAAACCATCATAATCACATTGACATTAATGAAACAACTCATAAAAGTGGAAAGCATAAACAAACAAAAAATGAAATGAAACCTACTTACCTTAGATTAAGTTTCCTAAAGTCTTTTTAGTTTTTTCCTTGCTTTTCCCTTCTTCTTCTTCCCTTTTCCCCTTCTCTTTCACTCTTTTTTTTTTTTTTTTAAATTTCGGGATGCATAAAAAAAAATGCCTCCCTCTCCCCCATGTTTGCTTTACTTAAACATCTTTTCCATTTAATGCTTATGCCATGTGTCAATGAGTTATGGTGAAATGCAAAGTTAAATTAGGCTTAAATTTTTATGGATTTCAAGGCAATTTATTTAGTTAGTTTCTATGAATTTTATTATTATTATTATTTTTGGCTAGCATCATTTTATATACTATAATTTATACTTATTACATATACAAAGGATTCACTAATTAATTCTCCTAAAATTATTTTTCCTAAATATTTACGTACATTAATTAATCCCAGCAATCACGTACATAAACGCCAATTACGTACATACCATATATTCTAGTATATATTTTTACCGGGTTACAGATTATCACGTACGTACCCTATATACCATATACATACGTACAAATATAATTATCCCGATCAGTACACTTATACGGTTACAAATTTTACGCTAGTTACAATATCCCTTTTTCCATGTTGTTAAATTATTATTTGCATATCATATATATATATATATATGATATTATAACACCACAAATTATTAATTTATGCATACCACCACAATTTTATCTCTTAACATCCAAATCTCAAAAGTTCATTTTATATATTTTCCAAACATACATCATAATATACCCATATCATTAAAATCAAGAGTTCTATTGAAACCACCTTTTTATAAAGTTCTCATAATAATTCATAAGCATTAACTGTCCAAAACCATACAAAACCTTACATTTTCAACTTCCTCCCCCAATACCTATACCACATGAAATTCATAAAACCTTTTCCAAACACTTTTAATCATATATATACATTAAATAAACATATAATTTCACAAAAATCAAAACAATTTTACCATTATTCGCAGAGCCCTCACATGGTCGACCCTAGACGTAGAAATTACTCAATGATTTTTATCCTTTTTACCCATGATTTCATTTCGACTAACAATAATATCACAACAAATCCAACAATCTACAGCAAAACCTCTTTTCCCAATTTAATTTGATAACCCTAGAATTTACAAATTGGGCATTTCTTCCCCCTAGCCTAAAAGAAAATTTAAAGTGCAATAAATAAAGGATTTGCCCTTTACATTTGATGCTTGAATGTAATTTGATTCTTTCTTGCTAATTCCACAACAATCTTTGCTCCCTCCTTCAAAGTATCCATTTTCTCTCTAATTTCACAATCCCAAACTCTCAAACTCTTTAATTTCTCCATTTGAATTATTTTCCCCACTAGTAGTTACCTAAAATTGTGCACCCATGACCAAATTTAGAGAGAATAACAAGATTTTCTTGGAAAAAAATCAAAACTTTTGTTCTCCATGGTTAGGGGTGATTTCATAAAGAGGGCGAAGAAATCTCTCTTGAAGTATTTACAAAAAATCCATTGATATTTTCTATATTTCTCTTGTCTGATCATTGACACTTTTACAAGGCTTTCCTGAATTATGATTAAACTGAAAATTATAATCTAAGATAAAATAATATGTCAGGAGACTCCTCACAAAACTTTATCTTTATCCAATAGTCACATTGAAGGGTATGTTTGATATCATATAACTTGATAATATATAATTTTATATCAAAATCCAAGTTTATGTATTATTTTATTTTCTTAAATTTTCAAATTAATTGAGTGGGGACTTGCATTCATCCATAATCACGATTGTACGTGACTTATACTAGAGATCAATGTTTTTAGAATATAAAATCAAACATTATTATAATTGGATTTCCACTTTATAATTATCATCATCACCTCAAATCATAAAAGTTTCATTTAAATAGTTATGTTACTCAATTAAGAAATTTACACTATTCATCACTAGTCAACATTTCTCCTATTAATTTAACTACTTTATTTCATCCAAAATCTAAGTTAATTTAATGGGAATGTTCATCCCAAATTACAACAAACTATTCATTTTAATTTATTATTTTTCAATTAAGGATTTCCTTATTTGGTTTTGGTTCACCAATTTTGGGATAAGAATTTACACCTAGCAAGTCCATGATTAGATTCACAAGCTTAATGAGTTAATTAAACCAATATATTTTGGCTCAAAGCATGGTTATCCCAATGTTTTTAAGAAATAAGGTGAAGCAATGAAGTCTTGAATATATTTGTTTTTTAATTCAATTAAGGTTGTGGGATTTTTTAATTGAAATTTATTTAAATAAATTAATAAAAAAATGTTATTAGGTTATTATTTGATAGAGTATGATTTGATTTTTACTTTGTTTTTTTTTTAATAGAATTACAATTGTTTTTCCTTGACATTAACAAACATTTTTTTTGTACAACTTTTCATAATATAATTTTTTCTAAAATTTTATTCAACTGCGTTCTTTTACTTATCTATTATTGTTAATCATATAGTTAAAGAATTGTTTTTGTATCAAAGCCATCCATATTCAAGATATACATGTCAAGTTTAATTTGTTAAATCGAATCAGTAAAAACATCTCCATCAAAAATACATATTTTAAGATCAAGACTATGGTGATTTTTTAATTTATATATATATATATATATATATATATATATATATATATATATATATATATATATATATATATATATATATATATATATATATATATCAATTAATTTTATTAAATAAACTGAACAAGTTTTCAAATCATATTTGAAATTTTTCATGATTTTCTTAATAAAAACTAACCATGCTCACATATTCTATTTTTTTTACTTTAAAATTAATTTTTAATGGAGCGCAAGCACTAGAACTAGTGAAAAACTAATATTATTTGGATGCCAACCGTCCTGAAAAGCCCTTGGAGGTGCCTGCTTATGCCCTTCTTTGGTAACAAAAAACCTTTTGCTGCCCCAGCCTTCGAGATATCCTGTCTTCCTTCACTTCATTTCTTTTCTTTAAAAACAAGAAACATTCTCATAGAATCTGTGATATACATCCAAGAAGAGAAGAAAGCCAGTGTAAGGAAGCATTTCAGGGGATAAAGAAGGCACGAGAAGTGATAGATTTTGCTGCCAAGCACAACATAACACGAAAAATGATGGATTTTACTGTCAAGAGTCCTGGGTAAGGGATAAGAATGAGTATCAAAATGTATCATACCCTATCTAGGTGAAAAGTTTAGATATCTATACTTCATTTATATATGATACTATACCTCGGATCAGGCTTTTGGTTGGATTTCACAATATATATATATATATATATATATATATATCATTACTAAATAATTTAGGCAAGGTAACCATCTACAAAACTCACCATTCATTTAGATCAGTATCCATCACTGAGTTCGGGTCAGCTTAAATTGTGGTCCTTACTCCTAGAATTAAACACCCCCTAAAAGGCTAGCTCGAAACAGCCTTATCAAGGCACATATGCAACAGCAAGACGGCAAACTCTGTGGAGTCTGAACTATAGCTGCCAAGCGTTGCCACTGTGCGCACCCCTCCAGGCTTCACATGCCACCATCCATGGCATGTCCGAGAGGGTTCCACAGATCACTGACCTATTGTCAAGGGAAATGTCCATGCATAAAGCATTTACATATTCATGGACATTTAAGATTTCAAATTTGGATGTGGAGTGATATACAAAATGATGACTAACTATATTGATACCCGGCATACTTATGAATAGAAAAAAATAATTAAACAGATGAATATAAAATCATGCTTGAGGCGTAAAGACTCAAATATTTCAGCCAACTCCATAAAATACATGTCGGTCACATTAACACACTACGACCTCAAGCTAGTCTCTCGCTGCTTTACTCTTAACACATAAAAAGACTAATTCTAGAAGATAAAGATTGCCACTCACCAAGCAAATTTAATTCACAATTCAGAGTCTCACCCGCAATCAACAATGTGTAATGAAAGATATTCCCATCTTGCACACAATCATATAAATGACAATTCACAACAACCAGTTTACTCTTTAAAATTTTTAAACAACAACAATAATAGGTCATGCTTGAGGTTGCTTTATCCCCCAAAGGCTTAATTATTTCCTCAACACCCATAGACTTCATTTCTGCCAGAGAAAGCAACATTGTCCCAATCCAGTCTCTTATCCCATTCATCTAAACTTCCCTTGGCAAATGCCAACTGATTTTAAAAGACACTGTCACACACCAAGCAAACAGAAATCACAGTTCAGAGTTCCACTCACCATCGAATGATATTTCCATCTTCCACTCACTTCATATAAATATCCATTCACATTAACCAGTTTACTCTGAATGAGTTTGTTCCATTCAACACTTAAAAGCAGATTACATAACATACACCAAACAAATTTAAATCGCGATTCATAGTTCCTCCCACAATCAACATAATAATAAGTGTAACTATCTTCTGTAAATTATATAATTGTTTTTTCTTTTTCCAGAAATCACACATTATACAATTATTATCAATTCCCAATTTGCCTTTAACAATTGCTCCACAATGAGTAAGCACACTCCTTCCATCTATTTAGGTATACAACGCATCCACATCTCTTCTCTGTGGATGAGTGCACCAAATTCCTTCCATGTGTAAACCTGTTCCCTATCCAGGCTCAGAATTAAGTGGTCAGTTTCGTCTCTAGAACAACTAATCTTTCGTCAGTCACCCTAAAAATGTCCATGTAATGATCTGTAAGCCAATCTGGTATTTTCTGATTTTCATTTATTAATTTAGCATGAATCAGAAGAAGAAACCAAACCAAGAAGCCCAAACTCATCATGCTCTAAACAATAATTCATCATCTCCTGCGTTAATAGAACTAGAGGCTTTTTACAGTAGGTTCAAATGGAGGAAATTAAGAAACAAAATAGCATAGGGATCAGAGTCCAATTCAGTTGAAGTGGGAGTGAATCTTATGGTGGCAAAGACAAAAAAAGAGAGGAAGCAAACACTGCAATCTGCATACAGTTATTTATAAAACAATAACAAAAATAATGGAAATACTATGCTTATGCAACCTGATCATTCCATTTGAATATTTTCGCCCAGGAAGAAAAGAATCTACACAAAAATAATATGGTCGCACTTGCCTTTTCATTTTCCTTATCGTTTATGTACAAACACAACTGCTAATTAAGAAAAACTTCCCATGCATGGCACACGGAAAATCACAAAAAGCTTGTACTGGATGGCGCATTAGCAGGGGCAGTTTTTGGTCTACATAGACCAATATGGGCAAAGATATGAAAACATACAGTAAGGTTATCAAGGCATTTCCAGGTCTGGTCTCCGGTCAAGCACTTCTTTCGCGGATCCATCTGGAAAAGCATCTGGATAAGTTGCCAAAATTTTGGCTTTCATGCTCCTGCAAAGGAGAAGGATTAGATTCCAGACCACTTAAATCAAAAGACAGCTTATTTCAGTTTATGCGATGAGAATGGAATGGAAAGAATACCCAAGCTTTTGAAAGATGTAATCGAGATCAAGCTTCATAGATTTTAAGAGACGGGTGTTTCTTGAAAAATCAGCAGAAACTTCTGCGAAACAATTCTCTGAATTTTCATTAAAATGAGACAGCACTGCGTTGCTGTCCTGCAACCTTCCCAATCTGTTCAGATTTGTTTTTATATATAGTAATAAGTCCAAAGACTGTAAATATATAAACAAGGAAAACAAAAATCAACAAATCCACAAAGAGAGAGAATTACATGAGAAGCTGCAATTGCTTGAGGGAATCCAGATCTCGTTCATCAATTAGGGTTTTGAACTCTCTACAGACCTCATTTGAAGCTTCTCTGATGGATTCCTCCTCCATTTTCTGCTTCCTCCAGTGATGCAGATGTTGGTGATTGTTTTAGGCCTTTGTTTTTCTGCTTTCTCGCCGGAGTTTGATCTAGCCAAATTATAATAATATCTTTTGGGCCATTTCAGAGTCTTGAAGTCCAATATAAAACATTATGGTCCATTATATTTTGCTGCCCACATCCCTTTGTTTTCATCATTTCGTCAAAATGGACCCATCTTTTCGCCAAAATATTTTTGATTGTCGATATCATTTCAGTTATCATTCCGGTTTTTTTATTAAACCAGGGATGACAGGCGTGAAGTGCGAAAAAAATCTGTCGCGATAACTAGACTTAGCCAAACGCTAAGCCTTTGCTATTTTTAGACTTTATAATTACAACATGAGTTACAAATATTTTTCTCTGATAAGTCAAAAATATTAATCTTGATAAGTTAAAAGTATTTATTTTACACATAAACTTCTTCCATGAAAAAAAAGAGAGTTTACGAGTTATTAAGGAGACAAATATATCCTTTGCTAGGAGTTTGGTGTTGGATTAATCTTCTAAACATATCACATATATATTCTTATCATTATTCTCTAAAAGATAATTCTATTTTTTAAAAAACTATATTCATTGAACCATTGAAAAGTTCCCAGACATAAAGAAAATCTTTTGCGGACACAACCAACCATCTTGGCTAGGGAGAACGATCCATATTTTTCAAAATTAGAAATATTCTTGGGCTCAATTAAATATTGACCCTATACACATATATGTTTGATAAACTATTAAACTTACCATCTCTAAACTCAACCAAGCACTAGGTCTAAATGTTTATGAACTTGATAAGCTATTAGATCCATCATCTGTAGACTTAGCCAAACTTAGCCTTTGCTCTTTTTAGCCCTGAAGAATCTTAGACTTTATAATAAGACCAGGAGTTAGATATATTTTGCTTTGATAAGTCTAAAATATTAATCTTGATAAGTTAGAAGTATTTATTTTACACATAAACTTCTTCCTTGAAAGAAATGAGTTTACGAGCTATTAAGGAGACAAATATATCCTTTGCTAGGAGGTTGATGTTTGCTTCATCTTCTAAACACCATACCACATGTATATATATATTCTTATCATTCTTATTTGAAAGATAATTGTTTTTTTTTATAAAAAAAATACTCATTTAACCATTGAAAAGTTCCGAAATACAGAAAGAAAACATTTTGCGAACACTAGACAATATCCACCAACCATCTTTCTTAAGGAGAAGGATCCAGATCATCAAAACCAGGAGTATTTTTGGGCTCAACTAAATATTGACTCTATACATATATATGTGTTATGAACTGCCAAACTTACTATGTTTGAACTCAACCAAGTATTATGCCTAAATAATTTTGAACTTTATAAGCTATTAGATCCATCATCACTGGACTTAGCCGAACGCTAAGACTTTCCTCTTTCAGAGAATAATAAGTTTACGACCTATAATGGGATAAAATCTATCCTTTGCTAGGAGGTTGATCATGGCTTATTCTTCTAAAGTCCATATCGCATTATATTCTTATCATTATTCTCTGAAAGATTATTGCATTCTCTCTTAAACAATACTCATTCAAGCATTACAAAGTCCTCAAATGCATAAAGAAAACCTTTTGCGAACTTCAGATAAGATCCACCAACAATCTTGGCCAGGGAGAATGATCCAGATCATCAAAACTAGGAGATTAACCAATAATCTAAGAAATTGGCTTGGCCTTTAAGCTCATTGGATTCATATGTAAATCATCAATGGTGCCATTTATGAGGACCTGATAAAAAAACCATCTTTTGTTCATTCAAGGGGCAAATCATTAACATCCCTAGTCACCATTAAAGATAGACCATTAGACTTTCCTATTATTATTGGCACCCTTGTTTGTCGTTCTGTTAGTAATTCTTTATTACATAGAAAAGTCTTTGCAGTAACTTGATTACTCTATGTAAGAGGAGGACTTCCACTAAGGTTCGACAATTCAAAGCTAAAAAATGAGAAATATTTAACTAAGTATGTTCATTAAAACCATAAATGCTTAACTCAATATAAAATTTGGACTAAGAAATATTGAACTAAGCATAAGGCTTTAAGCCAAAAATGTTTAACTAAAAATGAGCATTGGATGTACATAAAATGTCTATACAAGGGCTTTATATCTATGCAAACTGACATTGAGATAATTGAATTCTATAAAAAAGAATTTATATTAAATAAAGTATGTTACAATAGTCAGCCCTACTAGAATATGTCATATAAAGAAATAAATATGTACATATACACACACAAAAGGGGTTTAATAATATAGCTCAAACCTTTTAGCTAGGTATTACCAATGGTAAGCAGAAAAAACCCTAACTAGGAACATATTTGTAAAGCTAGAAACTGGGACGAGATGGAAGGTTGCATTGAAATCCACCCGAATTCCCCTTGATATATTGAAGAAAAATGGGTGGGACATGACAAGAAATATCTTGTCTTATATTGTCTTAGTCAAAGTCATCAACCTTATAAAAAAATATTGGAGCTTTTCAAAAGAGTCCCTTAAAACTTTCAACTTAGTTTAGAAATGTTAGGCTTCTTCTTTGGCAGCAGTTGAGCTCATCCCTCAAACTAGTTTGAGAGATCCTTTGTTCAAGGAGCTTTTATCTTTGGGAGACCACTTAGTTATATACAACGTAGAGCAATTTTTCACTAGAGCTCAGCTCAAAGGCAAGGCCCTGCACTTGGTCTTCCAACGTGGCTCTGCAACTTAGTTTTTACAACATTTCCCCTATAAGAGCATCTCCAGTGGGAGTAGGCATTTTGGAGAGCCAAATCTTTAAAATGGATGTTTGAATAGTGTATATATGACTTTTTTGTTGATGTGTACTTTAATGGTAAAAGGTATTTTGGAGAGCCATTTTTTTTTATATTACTATTTTAATGTAATGCAATTATTTTATATATAATTTAATTATGCAATTAATTATACAATTAATAGGAGTAAGTTATATAATTAAATAATTACTTTTAAAAAACCCTCCAATAATATAATTATTATTTTTCTAATTATATTTAAATTAAAAAAATGAATTTAAATAAGACCCGCGATATTTGAATTTTAAGCTGCTTATTTTATGTTTTTCAAGTAATTATATGTTTTTTTATGGGTATTGTATTTGAAGTTAATTAATGTTATTTATTGTCTTTGAGTGTTAATAAAATTTAGAAAAACAAAATGAACATATTAACAAATAACCAATAAGTTCAAACATAATTAATTAAAATACATTCCATTACAAATAATTGAATCAAATTAATTATAAATTAATACCCCTATTTTTTATGCTAAATATTATTATAATAATAATTAATAATAATAATAATAATAATAATTATTATAATATAATAATAATTAGTATAAAACCCACCCACCCGCTTGTTCCCCTTCATCACAAATTAAAAAACCCTACCCATCTTTCTCTTCTCCCTCCAGCCGCCGTCCCCTTCATCACAAATTAAAAAAAAACCCTACCCATCTTTCTCTTCTCCCTCTAGTCGTCTACCCCCCACCCACCCACCTCCAGTCCTCTACCCCCCACCCACCCACCTCCAGTCCTCTACCCCCCACCCACCCACCGTCCACTCCTCTCCAGTCTATGGCTAAGCTTCACTTCCATCATATCTCTAAAGTCTAAACGAATATATTGGATGTTTATATAGCAAGATAGCAACCATTGAACTAGGCAATCCAGCTGCCATCAAGAGCGAAGGAGAGTCAGTCCTGGAGACAGTGGTGAGCAAACTGAGGTGATTAATTCTTTTAACTTGCTTTTTTTTCTTGCTTTTGATCTGTTGTTTTTCTGCTGGATTTTTGTTTTTGGGTTGGAGAGGAGAGGAAGAATCTGGAAATGGAGAGCGAGACAATGGTGGAGATTGCAACGGTAACATTTCAACGGTCATATTTTCTTTTGCCTCCGCAGAATCCATCTGTAGGAATGGCTCCCGGATGGCTTCCGAAGATGAAGAAGCCATTTTGGCTCTTCATTTTGCTCCTCCCGCTGGAGACGGAAATTAACCAAAAAAACCTAAATATTTGAAATTTTGCCTTTGGCTCCCGGGATGGCTCCTCCCGCTGGAGATGCCCTAATTGTTTAAAGATAATTTTATTTGCCCTATTTGTGATAATGACCTCCTTGATATGATATTTTTTGGATACTCAACGTCTTTTATAGTAGGCTCATATTATAAAGTTCTTCTATCAAGGGTAAATGTTAATAGTGTTAAACATAAACCCATATAAAACAATCAAGGGAATTCCTTACATTAAAAGTCATTTAACTAGTTAAAGCCAAATAACAATGCAAGATTTCACCAAGCGTGCCTAGTAGGATGATAAGGATCCTCGTCAATGCTCTCACCTCCTTAAGGTTAATCTTTTTAAGAATTGATATTCCACTAATAATAGCCTTTATGAGTTGCCTTTGTTTATCTATGTGGATTGGAAAATTGAAAGAAGTACAATAAAGAGCCAAATTAATAAAAGAACATAATTGAACTTTTCAATGTCAGCCCTAATAGAGGTCTCAATTATTGCTTCCTCAACCGACAAAATAAGAGGCTAAGGTAGAGGGAATACCATTGCATAAGCCTCAGTTAGTGAGGCCTGGCCACGAGTTTCCACCGAGGTAAAAATTCTTGTATATTTAAAACAAATGTCAACATTCTCAATCACTATAAAGGGAGTCATGTCTACTTCCTTCTTAACTAGGGGAAGATACTACCCCGAACTTCTATTGGGGTTATAACCCCTATTTTTGTCCTCTCAGAGATAAAACCCTTTGGAGTTAGGAGTTCACCAATAATGATAAGGGATTCTCCCATCACCTCTACATCCACTAGTTTTAGGAGAAAAAAACACCCTCGAGGTAAATTCTATTCAATAACCCTTATTAAAGCTTATCCTTCTTCTTCAGCTATTAATCTCACAGAGACAAAAATCAAAATAAAAGTCAAGCAAAATGACAAAAAGGGTAAAAAAACAAGACAAAAAAACAATATACTTAGCAAGATGATAATTAAAAAAATAATTAATCCCATTAAATTTGCAGGTGAAAATCAACAGATCACAAGTAACGACACTCCTAAAATAAAAGCAGATCACAAGTAACGGCTCAATCACAAGTAACGGCTCAATCAAATTGATTCATTGCCTTTTCCGTTTTTGATGTATATAATTAAATGTGTTCAACGTAAATAGCAATAATTCTTGTATCATTATTTATACAGCTTACATGAATAAGAAACATAACACTGTGTGGCAATTGTTCCAACATCTTCTCTGTTCTCATCCTTACTCTTAATTCTACTCTTCCGTAAGCTCAAACTCTTTTATGGTATCAGAGCTCTTTGGAGCTAACCCTCACCTCTTTGATCCTACCCAAACCAATGGCAAACACACCAAAATCTGGAGAATCAATTAATCTAGACATATCAAAACTGATTTCTGAAATGTCCAAACTTTCCTCACCTTCATTCCCAGCTCATCCCCTGCCCACTTCCTTCAACATCTCGTCTCTGTTCACAACCCCTATGGATCGCACCAACTATCTGAGTAGGAAATCCCAATTTGAAGACATACTGGAGATGCATGGTCTCACGGCAGTTGTCGAGAACAACACAGAACCACCTAAACAGCAAGAAGATGGCTCTGTGCACCAAGAATTAGCAAAGGATAAATTGGTCCTGAGTTAGATCAAAGCAACTTCCTCATCCTCGATCAAAACACTTCTCATCCCATGTACCACTGCTAATCAGGCCTGGATTATGCTGGCCAAACGTCTCTCACCTCTTGCCAGCACTTGTGTAAGGATTCTTCGAGACCAAATTCGCATCCTCAGAAAAGACAACAATACAACAGTAGTTGATTATCTCAATTATTTCAAATCACTCTTTGATTCTCTCATTCAATCTGGTGTAACAATGGACAATGATGAATTCATCAGCTATGTTTTGGACGGACTGGGTCTCGAATACAAAGAGCTAGTAACAACCCTTCAACTCCATCCTAACATTGATTCTGATCAATTCTATGATCTAGCCCTAAGAGAAGAACATCTATAGAAACAGATGTCTCTCTCCTTGACCACATGTGTTGCTATGGCTGTTGACCGGGTGCCCAACGAACACACCTTTAATTCGAAATCACCCTGCCCTAATCACAACCCTAATCACATGTTTGGAAGAGGCCATGGCTGAAATTGGAACTAAGGGCGCAGACCAAGACAAATAGGGCAGTGGGAACCACCTCAGGGGACTTGGTCTTTAGATCGTCACCCTCAATCCCGTGACCCACAATTTGTCGTCATCCTTTCCACTACAACTCTCTCTGATGGTCGCCCTCCTCTACTTCCAACTCCACCAGGCAGAGCAACAAATACCCAACACAATTCAGTGATTTATTTTTGGTGTGACAAACCAGGGCACATAGCCTGTTTTTGTCCGGACCATAAGCCCCATGCTTACATGGCAGAAAATTTTACCACCCCACCCTCTCCTGCTGCTGACATGGAAAATCTCAATTGGTGTCTTGATTCGGGTGCCACTCATCACATGACTGCCAATGCGACTTCTCTTCTAGATGTTCATCCATTCACATGTACAGATAAAATTATTGTTGTAAATGGCAATCTGTTAACAATAACTCATATTGGCAATACAAAACTGAATGAATTACATAACTCATTAAATTTGAATGAAGTTTTGTGTGTACCTGCTATCTGCAAAAATCTGATCTCTATCCGTCATTTTTGCTCTGACAATGATTATTACTTTAAGATGGATGCTAATGGTTTTTCTGTGAAGGATAAAAAAACGGGTAAGGTACTCCTTACTGGCAGTAGTTTTGATGGTCTCTATCATATTCAGACATCTTCCTCCATTGCTCATCAAATTGCCTATTACGGAAAGCGTACAACACAAGACGTATGGCATGCTAGACTTGGACATCCGTCTCATTCAGTTTTTACTACTTTGTTGAATAAGTACCACCTACCACTTGATGGTACAATTGTCTCTAATAAAAGTTGTCACATCTTCCCGTTGGGAAAATCTTATCGATTACCATTTGAAGACAGACAGTCTCATGCTCAATTCTCTTTAGCACTCCTGCATCTTGATTTATGGTGTCCTGCACCAATTTCTTTAAATTTTGGTTATCGCTATTATTTATTTATTGTCAATGACCACACTCGATTTACCTGGTTATATCCCTTGAGTAAGAAATCAGAAGCTCTTACTACATTCATTCACTTCAAAAACTTGGTGGAAAATTGGTTTAGCTCTCACATCAAACAACTGCAGATTGATAGTGGTTTAACTCTCACATTAAACAACTAAGGAATGATGGTGGTGGTGAATTTACCAGCAAATTATTTCTGACATTTTTGCGTGATCATGGAATATCTCATCAGATCTCATGTCCATACACCCCTCAACAAAATGGAGTGATAGAAAGGAAACATCGACATATTGTTGAAGTGGGACTCTGCTTACTGGCCCAGTCTCGCTTTCCCCACAACTTTTGGTTTGAAGCCTTCTCCACTGCAGTTTTCCTAATAAATCGCCTACCAACTCCTAAACTTGCTCACATATCTCCCTATGAGAAATTACTTCAACGCACACCGGATTACACATTCCTCAAAAGTTTTGGTTGCGCTTGCTTCCCTCATATGGTTCCGTACAACAGACATAAATTGTCATTTAAATTTGTTCCATGCATATTTATTGGATATTATGATCATTATAAAGGCTATCGTTGTCTTGATCCTATTTCAGGTCGGATTTACATCTCTCAAAATGTGGTCTTTGATGAAGTAAGCTTGCCCCAGTTACCTAATCCACATCTACTGAACACACTGATATTGGACCTGGAAGGCACTCTCAGCAAATCCACAATCCTACAAGTCCAACTGACTCTGCCCCCATTATCCTTGACTCTCCATCAATCCCTCCTCCTATTACTTTACCACAATCTCCATCCACACCATCTGTCTCCACACAACCTCTCTTCTCCAGCCCAACAACAGTGATCTCTTCCTCTGACTCCCAACCCATGACAACACCTCCCTCTTCTCCTCTTAACCCATCTCTCCTCCTTAACTCCCCTGATATACCAAACCCTCCACAAAAATTTAAGAGCCTTAAAGCCATCATCTCCAACACCACCCCGCACCCCTTACCTCATGCTCTCAATGTCGCTTGCTCCGATCCTATGTCTTTAGAACCTACGAGTTTCACCCAAGCTTCCAAATACAATCATTGGTAGACTGCTATGCAAGATGAATACAATTCCCTTTTGAGAAATCAAACATGGTCTCTTGTTCCCGCCTCATCTTAGATGAACATTGTTGGCTGCAAATGGGTTTCCAAGATAAACCAGAAAGCTGATGGCTCCATTGATCGCTACAAGGCCCACCTTGTAGCCAAATGCTTCAATCAACAAGAAGGATTTGATTATCAGAGACCTTTAGCCCGGTGATTAAACTGGCCACCATTCAAACTATCCTATCTCTGGCTATGTCTTATAATTGGTCTCTTCAACAACTTGATGTCCGGAATGCGTTCTTGAATGGCTCTATCATGACCTGACATCTCATTTGTTGTCAATCAATTGTGTTAGTTTATGCACAACCCTCGTTCTTCTCACCTTCAGGTGTTCAAGCAGATTCTTCGATATATTAAGGTTACAATTGAGCAAGGTCTTGTGTTTTACTAGTCCGATGACTTCAGCTTACACAAATTTTGATGTTGATTGGGCTGGTTCTGTCGATGATCGACGGTCCACCACTGGTGCCTGTGTATTTTTTGGCCCAAATCTTCTCACATGGACTGCCAAGAAACAGTCTACTATTTCTCGCTCTAGCACTGAAGCTGAAAATCGTGCTCTTGCCTACACGGTTGTTGAAATTTGCTGGTTTGGATTCTTATTTCGAGAACTTGGTATTCCTCTTCAAATTGCACCTTGCATCTATGTCGACAATCTCTCTGCTATTCACATGGCTGTTAATCCTATTTTCCATGCTCGCACTCAACACATTGAGATTGACTATCACTTTGTTTGCGAATTAGTTGCTCGAAAAGCTCTCCATACTGTCTATGTTCCCGCATCTCATCAGCTTGCTGACATCTTCACCAAAGGCCTAAGTCGTGATCGGTTCGGTCTTCTTAAGTCCAAGCTCAATCTTTGCGTTGCTCCGTTACGCTTGAAGGGGGTAAAGAAGATATTGATCCCATTAAATCTATTGGTGAAAATCAGTAGATTACAAGTAACGACACTCCTAAAATAAAAGCAGATCACATGTAACGACTCAATCACAAGTAATGGCTCAATCAAATTGATTCATTGCCTTTTCCGTTTCTGATGTATATAATTAAATCTGTTTAACGTAAATAGCATTAATTCTTGTAATATTATTCATACAGCTTACATGAATAAGAAACATAACACTGTGTGGCAATTGTTTCAACATCTTCTAGTTCTCATCCTTTCTCTTAATTCTCCTCTTCCGTAAGTTCAAACTCTTTTAATAATATCCTATGGTCATCCTTTATTCCATATTTCGTTGAAGTCAAGGCCATCATAACATAATTTTGTACTTAATTCAAGCTTAGATGAGGTTTGTTGAAAGGAACTCTCTACTAGTGAGAATAACCCTATATTGGTTTAGCCCTTCTTTAAGATTTACTATCCCAGTAAAACTTATAAGCAACCATCTTCTTCTCCATATTTTCTTATGTGTTAGCTTCCCACTCAACATGTTCATGTCACCATTATTTCAATTGGCGAAGGTAAATAACCACTGCATGTTATTGTCACCATCACTATGATCAACCAATTGATAGTAGCTTTTAAAAAATTGATCGTAAATTTGAGCTTAAATATCCTATGAAATTATCAAAGGACATAATTATCCATCCATTGAGATGCAACTGGACACCTCCTTCATGGATCTTTGGAGAGAGAAGGAATACCTAATTATATACATATAGGTAAGGGCAATAATTTCAAAAACACCTTGGTGAAGCTTAGGGTCTGCTTATTGGTAGGCTCACTAAGGTCGGACATCTGAGCCATGTATTCTCTAGGTTTATGGCAAGCCATAAACTCCACATCCTCAATACATATGCTTTTAAGGACATGATCTTTAGGTGTCTGGTGCAATCTCCCTCTCTTTTGAGTATCTTTAACAAGGACAAGAGAAGAACTCCTACGAAACCTTCCTTTATAGGTATCTCTTTTAGAGGCAAGATAAGGACTCTTGTGAGAAGGTCTTCTCTCCTTTCTGCTAGATAAGGATGTTTATATAACACCCTATTTGTTCTTAGACCTAGTCTGATGGATCTTTGTCCCATATAGGTAAAACATTTCTCATAAAAGAAATGTCTACAATGGGTATTTCTCTTCCTAGATTCGACTAGAGATGATTGGGGTTTTGTTATGGGATAAAACTTTCAAAAATCATAGAAAATAAAAGTCAAACAAGAATGATTAGAATTATAAAAAAAAAATTGTTCCCACCATCAAATGAAAAACCTTTCATGTCATCACAAATCTAATAAAAACTCACTTGATTATTGCATTGAAAGCCAACAACTATTTTATTTTCCTAGGGACATTTCTTTCTAGTGAAGACAAACCATAATAACCCTATATTAGACATGTAAAATTTTATAAAGAAGGTAAAAAGGTTTTTATTTGCAGTTGATAGAGACTTTCAAAATCTTTACGTATAATATAAAAGGATTTTAGAGGGTTAATGATGGATTAAATTTGTTTTACCTAGATCATCTTTTCTAAAATAGTAACCACAGAGAGGATAACAACCCAACATCCTTAAGCTCGGTCAAACCCAAACATATATGGGTATAAAAAGTTGCTAAACCTATATATGCTTGGGCTCAACGTTCTCACACAATTTCTAAGTTAGGCCAAAGGTTGAGCCTAGGAACATATTGTGTTGGAAGTTAAGCTGCTGAGCTGGATTATCAAGAAGACAAATGAAAAAGATTTGGAAGTGCATTGACAGTAAAGAAGAAGAAGCAAAAAAGGCAGTTGACTGTTAATAAAGAGGTTGTAATAGTTAGTTATAGTTTTTGTTATTATGTAACTAATTGTAGACGTAAAGAAGAGAAAACGAAATTGAATTTGTAAACATGATAGTTGTAAACATGCATAATGTGTGTTCTGCCAAGACTATGTAAGGGGCATTATACCAAACAATTGATATGCAAGAAATACAAGAACACTTACCTGCTCCTGCAATTCTTCTCTTTTGAAAATCCTTTGCTCTTTGTGTACAAAATCCCTTCCTTCTGTCTCTCCCAAATCAACAAGCAGCCTGCATATCATCAAATAAACACAATCAAACACAAAATCAAAACTTCAATATGGTATCAGAGCAGCAACTTGATCAACAAGGGACTGAAAAATCAACATTCCAGAAAAGGAGATGGTGGGATATAGAATGTGTTTTGCAATTTAATTTAGGTTTTAAATATTATTCAATGTCAAATGTTTTGTTCCAAATAAATTTGTATTAGAAACCATGTTTGCCTTCTTTAAAAAGAAGAAGTCAATTAATTTAGTAAGGAAATATTAATGGACAATAATAGATTATTTCTTAATTAACTCCATTCCATCTGTTAAGGAATCATCTCACCTAAAAGTTTAAGTTTATAGATAAGGTCCCATAATATAATTTGTATTATTCTCTAATACACTTCCTGAAAATATTTTGGGTTTGAGCTAGCTTTACTAACCATCCATCGGGAATTTACTTTCTAACTTGTTTCTTACTCCGAGATGTCGATCAATTCTAATTTGATTCTTCCTTCAGGATTTCAATGCCCATGAATTTCTGGAATATATTTTCCTAACTTGTTTCGCACTTCAGGATGTCAGCAGCCATCATCCTGTGGTATTTATTTTCTACCTTGTTTCTTACTTCAGCATGTGAATGGCCATCAACTTCTGGAATATATTTTTCTAACTTGTTTCGCACTTCAGGATGTCAATAGCCGTCAACTCCCCACCAAAATTTGTATGCATAGCTGCTCATTCCCACTTCCAATTTGACTCCGCACCAAAATTTTCTATGCATAGCTGCTCATTCCCACTTCCAATTTGGTTTAAGAGCCATTAGCCATGGAAAATTCTCGGGCAGTGACTTGTGTCCGTGGAAATTACAATTCTTCAATACTATGAAATCATAACACCTTATAACTTAAGTTATTAGGTAAAATTTTACAATATATTTTATATTATTTTCTAATACATTATTTCAATTAAAAATATTTTGGGTTTAAAATTTATATAAACCCATACTATCTTGTACTTTATTTTTATCAAATATAATAAAATAATAAGATTTAAACTCGTAATCATTAGATCAACTAAACTCTAATACTATATTAAAGAATTATTTTATTTAAAAATTTAAATAGATAAATAAAATTTCAAAATATAATTTATATTATTATTTGATATTCACCGCGTTAAGAATTCCCAGGTTGCTTTGCTTTTCTCTTCAACGTTCAACGTTCGACGCGTGACATTTCATTTTATCCATGTCAACATCCAAGTTAATTGGTACCAAAAAAAAGTCCTCAAGCGGGAACGTTCCGTACCATAGGGACAATATATAATTGGTGTGCTGTCGATCTTGAACTATCCACATTAATCCGGCAGCTTTTTTTCCCCCTCATTCGTTCAGATCCTTGAAAAGTTTTGTCTTTGCTTGACTCGAAATGAATGCTGGGAAATATCAAGAATCCTCCTCTTCACGGTTTTCTAACTGTAAACATCAAGTGTTCTTGAGTTTTAGAGGTAGTGACACCCGCAAGAACTTTACCGATCACCTCTACACGGCCCTGGTCCACGCAGGGATTCACACATTTAGAGATGATGATGAGATTCAGAGAGGACAGAATATAGAGTTGGAGATCCAGGAAGCAATACAGCAATCAAAAATATCGATAATCGTGTTCTCCAAAGACTATGCTTGTTCGAGATGGTGCCTCGATGAACTTGTGATGATCATGGAACGTAGGAGGACTACTAACTCCATAGTGTTGCCCATATTCTATGATGTGGATCCATCCCAAGTCAGAAACAAAACAGGGAGCATCGCTGACGCATTTGTGGAGCATGAAAAGTGCTTCAAGGGGGAGATGGAGCGGGTGAATGGGTGGAGGATTGCTTTGAAGGAAGTTGCAGATTTGGGAGGAATGGTTTTAGGAGATGGGTAAGTTGTATCTCTTAATGAAACTACACATGGCATAAGACTAGAATGCTGGTGGCTGTGAACTATTTTTCGGAGAACATATAAGAGCAACAAAATAAAACATTTATGATTTCTTCTTTGTTACATGATTTTTCTTACCCCCAAATTTAACTACCAATGACTGGGCACACAACCTGCTTTAATTTCTTAGCTAAATACTGTTTATTTCTTTTCCTTATAATAGAGAGACTACTAATTATCGTACACTGTATTTTACTTGATGGAGGTACGAGGCACAGTTTGTCCAATCTATTGTGGAGAAGGTCTCAAAGAATTTGGATCGAAAAATATTCGATGTCCCCCTTCATTTCGTTGGAAGACATTCTCTAATACAGTATATCAACTCATGGTTGCAAGATAGGTCCCATGGTGCGTCCATTGCTTTACTCTACGGAATTGGTGGAGTTGGAAAGACAGCCATAGCGAAGAGTGTTTACAACCAGAGCTTCTATAAATTTGAAGGAAAGAGCTTTCTATCAAATTTTAGAGAAAGGTCAAAAGAATTCAAGGGTATAGTTTGCCTACAGAGGCAAATTCTTTCTGACATCCTAAAAAAGACTGTTGATGAGATAAACGATGTTGATGAAGGAATTCTGAAGATTAAGGATGCATTATGCTGCAGAAGAACTCTTATTGTTCTTGATGATGTGGACGAAAGGGGGCAGTTCAATGCAATTGTTGGCATGCAAAATTGGCTCTGTGAAGGAAGTAAAATCATTGTAACAACCAGAAATAAGAGTCTGATTTCAGCTAATAATGATATTGAATGGGTCAAGTGCAAAGTTAAGCCTCTAGATAACGTAAAATCACTTGAGCTTTTCAGTTGGCATGCCTTTGGACAAGCTTACCCTGTTGAAGGTTTTGCAGAGGACTCTTGGAGAATAGTTCATCATTGTAATGGGCTTCCATTGGCCCTTCGAGTTATTGGTTCTTCATTATCTGGTAAGAGTAGAGAGGTGTGGGAGAGTGCATTACATGAAATGGAAGTGATTCCAAATTGTGAAGTTCAAAGGGTTCTTCGAATAAGTTATGACTCTCTTGATGATGATCACCAGAAAAATTTATTCCTTGATATGGCTTGTTTCTTCAATGGGATGGATTACAATTATGCTATTAAGATACTAGATGGGCTCGGTGTAGGTGCAGGATTCAGGATTGACAATCTCATCGATAGATGTCTAGTAGATATTGTTGAAATCAACAATGATAAAAGATTGTGGATGCATCAACTCGTAAGAGATATGGGAAGGGAAATCGCTCGTCAAGAATCACCCAAGTGTCAAAGAATATGGCATCACATGGAAGCCTTTACAGTTTTGAAAGAAACAAGTGTAAGTACCTGATTTTGTTTCTTATTTGCATGGTGTATAAATGGCTTTCACTATATATATTGAAAGAAACTACTGCAAGTACCTGATCATTTTGTTTATTCTCTTACTTTCTCTTCTCAAGTAATTTTAATATTTTTGAAGCAGGATGCTGAAAAATTGCGTGGCCTTACCCTTGATATGCGTGCATTAATGGAAGATCATTGTACCGAAGTTATCTGTGGTGATTCAATGGTTCACGACAAGCATAACTTCTTTCAACATTATCGTCTTCCCGCGTTTCCCTCTCGGGAATGGCTTTCTGACCTTTTCTTCGGGGAACAAGTACAGATCAGTCAAGCAAGTTTGTTACCCGTCCTCAGCACGGATGCTTTGAGAAATATACGGAATGTTAAATTTCTCCAACTAAATTACATGAAGTTCTATGGAAGTTATGAACACTTCCCTAAGAATCTGATATGGTTATGCTGGCATGGATTCTCTTTGAGATCCATACCGAAGCACTTATGCTTGGAGAAGCTTGTGGTTCTTGATCTATCCAAAAGCTGTCTAGTTGATGCTTGGAAAGGCAAATTGGTAAGTATCTAGTCTCTCTCCATAGCTGTCTCTCTCATTTTCAGCTGATAACAACTAAATTCGAGTGTTTTTGCAGTCTCTTCCAAAATTGAAAATACTTGATCTGCGTCACTCGCATGGCCTCATTAGAACCCCAGACTTGTCAGGTATCCCACGACTTGAAAATCTAATACTTGAAGACTGCATCCATTTGGTTCAGATTCATGAATCTATTGGAGATTTACGTTGTCTCGTGATGTTAAATCTGAAGAATTGTAAGAGTCTCGTGGAGCTTCCTGAAGTAGTGAGTGGCTTGAATTCACTTCAAGAGCTTTATTTAAATGGTTGTTCAAACCTTGAAAGCTTGAATTTTGAGTTAGGGAATCATCAGGGACACAGGTTGCTTCAAAGTGATGCTAGTACACCATCCATAATCACATCTTTGTCGTTGAAGTTATTGTTTCCATCTAGGTTTTCAGCAAGAAAAGCTCCCAGATTTACATTTCCACACTCCTTGACGAGACTAGATTTAAGTGAAACTCCAATTCGTTTTCTTCCAGAAAGCATTAAGGACCTCAGTCCACTCGTAGCCCTGACTTTAAGAAATTGCAAAATGCTTCAGACACTCCCAGAGCTTCCCTCCAATTTGTCCTCGTTAGATGTGTCTAGTAGTTACTTACTGCAAAGTGTTCCAAATCTGATCCCTTGGACTGTAGTATATGATTGTGATCAATTAGCTGACATCCAAGATTGGATGAAGCTAGAATTAATCCAAAAGGCTGACTCACACATGTTCAGAATATTGGAATCGGTGAACGCTCAAATACAGCCATGGATATTTCAGGTCCTCCCACACCCATTTCACTGTATTTCAAATCTACATCTGTGTACTTCTCCTAAAATACTTTCCATTTGCTCATTTAATCATCGACTTCGTTTTGATGGTACAGGTAACAGTTGTTAAGGGCGTGTTCAACGTTGTCGTATCTGATGAAGATGGGATGTGTAAGTTTTACGAGGAGGAGGAAGAGGAGTGGATAATTCAGAAAGAGTTCGTAGGCCACCTCTCATTCCAAATATCCTCACCTGCTGCGCACCGGATATGTGCCTTTAATCTATTCACAAGGTTTTGCACCACGTCGGAAACCCTTCTCTGTGGTTCTATTTATCTTGAAATCAGAAACAATACCAGTGGTAGATCCTTGTTCTGTCCCGCCTCTTTCTTTCCGAGTGGTTACGAGCATGGGAATGCTGTATTCCAATCGCTAAGCCACTGGAAATTAGGGGGCGATGATCCTACATTTGATAATGGTGATGACGTGAGTATTTCTGTGCTTCCACTTGATCCAACTATTCAAATAATGATGGTTGGAATCCTATTGTTGCATGAAGAGGAAGGAAATGGTGATGATGATAAAATCCAATCAAATAATAAAGTTGTCACATCCCAATGTAGTAGCTCATTAAACAGGGAAGTTATCGCCACTCACAACAATAGCGATGATGATGATGATGATGTATATCTAGCTAATGTAGAAATAGCTTCTCGTGTTTTTAGGATTTATTCCTGTGATGCACGCTATAATCCTGGCAACTTGGAAGTATGTTCGTGGTTATTTGAAAAGAAAGGTGAGAGGGTATTAGGTGGGTGTTTAGCTATGCGGTGGCTTCCGCAGTTGAGGTTGTTAGAGTATAGAAGATGTATTCTAGAATCTTGTATTTGTAGTCTAGAGTATGAAAGATGGTATGGGATATGTGTATAAATAGAAAGGTGCACATACAACAAATGGATGCAAAACAGAATATCAATACAGCAAATATTCAAATTTCAGTCTCCCTCTCTTTTCTCTCTTCTCCCTCTTCCCGTATCTAAACTAATTCTTCTTTCAATTATCTGCAAACTCTCACAATCCTAACATGGTATTAGAGCTGCTATGCTAGCTCATTAATCCAAGCTTCTGCAATCTGATCCTTCAATGGATCATTCCAAAAAAAAACACTACTATTGAAGAAAACACATCGTTCAAGTTTTTCTTTATGATCTTTTGCAGCTTCTTCAATTCGTGTTGCTGTTATGGAAACATCTAGCATATCCCATGCCAAATCAAGTCTCTGCGCAACAAATTACTTCTAATTATGCACAACAAAAGTGAAGCTCAAACAGAGCAGCAGCACAGCGAGGAAAAAAAATTGAAGCTCACACAGAGTAGAAGCAGAGTGAGAATCATTGTGATCGTGAAGAGGCAGCGAAGCAAGCATCCCAACTCACCGATTCAATTCTTTAGATTTCCTGCAGCGATTCTCTCTTGTTTTTTCTTCGAGACCTTGATAGAGAGGCCTCTCGGGTTCCTTTCTCTCCTGCTTCAGTTTCAATTGGTTCCTCTTTGTCATTTTCATTGTTATCCAAGCCTGAAAAAAAAAATGAAGCTGAAACAGAGCAGCAACAGTGAGAATCACTGCCTCTGTCTCCAGTCACCACGATTCTCCCTCCACCACAGCCTCGCTAATAACGTGGGGACAAAGAGAGTGATGTTGCTGAAGAGTATTTTCGTCTGCTCTACTGGTTTTGTTTGCAAGCAGCAACAGAGACACAGAACGATAAGAGCAACGAAAATGGTGAAGTTCTTGAAGACAAACAAGGTCGTGATAATCTTGCAAGGAAAATACGCAGGTCGCAAAGCAATGATTGTCAGGTCCTTCGACGATGGTACACATGATAGCGTATATGATCACTGTTTGGTTGCAGGGATAAAGAAGTACCCAAGCAAGGTGAATCAAGCAGTTTCTGGTAATGTTAGTAATAATGGAGGCGGTCGCGGTAGTACCAGCAGTAACTCAACTCGGTCTCGTGTGGCGAGTCAACTCGATCAACTCGTTTCAGAGTCATGTATGCAGATGCAGCAGAGAGTATAGAGGAGAAAATAGCTGTTGTTACTATCGTTGTTACTGATATTTTGTTGTGAATTTCCGTTTCTGGAACTCGAAGAAGAAGATCCATGGAGAGGATTAATTTGAGTTTGTAGCAGTTGTCTCTCTGCTTGAGACTCTCGCTGTTGAATTTGAAGTCATTATCACTATTGGTTGCGGCGTTGTTAAGAGAGAAATAAGTAGAAACCCTAGGTTTTGTAGGTTTTGTGTTTTGTGTTTTATGTGTCGTCATTAGTATTGTGGTGTCGTTTTATGTGTCTTGTACTATTGTTTTGAAAAAAAAATAAAATAAAAAATTGAAAATTAGCATACCATCCCCACCGAATATTTTGGATATTAACCCCTTAGGATTTATTTATCCAAACACTGACAATGAATAATAGCATACCATCCCCACTGAATATTTTGGATATTAACCCCTTAAGATTTATTTATCCGAATACCGACAGTGAATAATAAATTCCCAAGAAATAAGATTTTTATATTTTTGAAATATTGGTCAATACCCTTTGGATTGTTACAAATATGTTGTAAACTAGTCTATTACGCTTCTTTCAATTCGGTCCTTGATTTCCAATTTGTGCGATTTGACCCTTAATTGACAATTAAACTCTCAATTTGTTCAATTTTGCCCCTACATCAAGATTTTTGGTTTTTTTCTTTTTTCCTTTTTTATCTTTTTTAATATTTTTTTCTTTTTCTTCCGAAACCTAAAAATATGTGGGTCAAAAATTGGGTAGCAACAATAAGGCAGAACCATCATCCCTATTTTCTACGACATTATGAGGTATTTCTCCCTTATGTTCTCCATGCACTTAGCCACTTCTTTTCTAGCAACTATTGGATAGTTTCTCCCCATGCCCTATAATATTAGTGGTTTATAGAGAAATCCCAACCATGCCCCATGTTTCAGCCACCTATCCCCCATGATCTAGAGCCATAACCGTCACCACTAAATCCACAATCTGCATGTTTAATTGCCAAAACCCAGCTACCAGTTTTGGATGTGTTTGTTCCCACCTTGTGACAATCGTTGTCCATGCCCCATGCTCATGCAAAGTCACCTCTCATGACTTGCATGTACCAATGTGTGTTGTCGAACTCACTAGCACTACTTTCGCTACTGAATCTAGTTGACACTATCTTCGCTACTGAATCAGCTGACATTGTCTTCGCTGTCAAATTTTGTTGTGATGTGGCATTGCCTCACGGGCTGTCACTGCCTATTATGTGTTTGGCACAACATTTCTTTCCAGTACATATATGGCTTATTCAACACTATTACAAACCTCTCATACCAAAATAACTCGACGACCTCATCAAAATAAGCTTGAACTATCCTCACGCCAAGTTTGTCCACTGTCACTCATATGTACCCCCTTACACAATTGAGCCTCTTGGTTTAACCCCCATTCATCCAGTATCCAGTCCACTGATCCTGTCATGTCCAGCTGACACTCACATCGTCAACTTGCTTTTGAACAAAAGTGGTGATCTATTCTTTTAGTGTGCAACACTGCCACAAACTAGCATGTCTTCAAAATATTGCATGTAACTCCCAAGTCAAACACAACACAATGCCTATTTCTTTGGCAATCTTGCATGCCAAATACTCCACTCACAAGCCTGTTTCGCAAAAATACTAAACATCCCTCTATAGATTTCAAAACATAACCACATAGAACCCGTATTGAGCATTTAAATGAGTCCTCGTAACATCCAACTCACCTGATTGTTCCATATGTAACCTTTGTCACATGTTTCGACCATCAAAATTCTTGGCATGCTTTCCCAACAAAGGCTATTATCTACTCAAATACCCTGTATAATCCATCATCCAAGGTACAAAACAGACTCCATACTACCTTCCCACCAAGGCAGCATGCTAAACCATTTTCGTTGATGATTTGGCTCCACAATTAAACCCCTAATTTGGCTGTCGAATTCCTGACATTGCGAAATCCACCGTCAATGTGCCTAGAATTCCCAAACATTGTTTACGTTAATCTCATCCCATTTGTTCGCCAAGATGCATAACATACTTGTTCTGCTTCCATCACCCCAATTTGTATCGTCATCAAAGTGCATATAATAAACCCAAATTCTACTGCCAAAAAGCAACAAGGCCAGTCAAAATCCTCACTGATATACCAGCCCACGAAGACTGAAATTCATCTTAGTTATTAAGCACACACATGGGACTTACGTATGCTATATCCTCAGCACCTTTCCACCAAGATATTATTGAGTTGTGAACTCTTTGGGCACTCTCTTGCGAAGTGATTCCCCTCATAAATGAAGCAGCATACAATTGGCTTTAAACCATTTTCTTTGGCCTTCCCTTCTGACCTTCCATTGCCAACAGCTTGGTTGGGTTCTCCCCCACCAAATTTCTTCTTCTTCATCCCATCCTTATCTTTAATCTTGGATGAGATTTTAGTTGCCCCATTATCCCCTTTGCTAACCACTGCATCAAAATCCACTAGTCCATTGGTAGTTGCGATGGTAGACGACAAGTCTGAAACCTTTTGCCTCCTCAAATCCAATTGCTCCCATGGCTAGAGTCTTGATATAAAATTAAACAATTTGTTCTCCTTTGACATATTCTCAATGTCAAGGTGATGGGATCCAACCATCAAAGGATCCATTGGAGGTTCCAGTTACTAGGCTTAGGGCTAAAAAGTTCAAAGAAGCTTTCAATGGACTTCTTCAAGATACATGGGCTAAGGTGGACTTCAAGAGAATTTGTAATAATAAAGAGCAAGCCTTGATTAATCTCATTCATGTTCAAGAAGGTCTTGTTGGTGGAACCAAGACCATTACACAAGGATTGGGAGAAGAAGACTAGATTCGGACAGTTTGACCTTTGTTTACTCTTTTAGTCATAACTGGAGCTACAGAATAAATTTTTATGTGATTCTAGTTGAGATGGAAACTAGACTTTAATACCTTTCCAACGATATATGGAAATCCTTCGAATTCATTAAGACGACAAAGAACCATCCGTTTTAAGTTGGGTCTTGTGTTGCCCGACAAAATACGAAAACAACGAACTTGTCTTATTTAATTAGTTTTAATTATTTTGAGAGGAGACAATTTGTTTGGGTTTCTAGACCTTTTTATTTTTTTATTTTAATTATTTTGGGCTAGTTTTAGCTTGGGTTTATTATTATTTATTTTGGGCTTATGTGAGACCCATTAGGGAAACTAGGGTTTTGGCTTGGAGTATAAATGCTCTTTAGGAATAATGTTAGGGAACTTTTTGAGCAATATTTTCCAGCATTGTATTCATCTTTGTTTGCTTAATGGTTCTTGATTGAACTTTTCAACTCTTCAAAGAATTGACCATTCTTTGTTGTGAATTTATACTTCCTTTGCTCGTCTCCAGGTGTAGACGTTGTGAACGAGTTGGTTTATACTCTTGTTGTCTTGGAGCAAGTCTTTCATTGTGATAAGCTCATTCAATTCTCAACAAACTTGGGTTAGATTGATCTTGGGATCGCGAATACCATTAAATTCCGCTAGGGTTCGCATCAGTTGGTATCAGAGCTAATCTAATCACAAGTTATATCCTTCAATTTGAGTTCTTATTGTTTCCTGTTTTGTTTTTGATAGATTCGACAACAAAAAAAAATCGGGATTTTACTTGTTATTGCTTTGTTGAACACTTAATCATAAATTAGTGTTCTTGCCAAAATATATACATATATAGATAAAAAAAAAAAGGTGCTTGATCTTGAAATCTTGATTGTTGCTACATAGAAAAAACAACAACAAGAAAAGCAACAAGAAAAAAAAGAAGAAAAAGAGAAAAGAAAAAAAGAAGAAGAAAAATCAATTTTATTGTTGTTGTTTTGGCCGAATAAATGTTTGAGAAAACCTTGATCATTGGGAAATTAGTTAGTCTTCACTTAGTAGTCTTGTTTGTGTACCTTCAAAATTTGGGTAGTGATGCGACCATATTATTTGATAATTTCATCCATATTTATGTAGTGTTTTGCATATGTTTTGTGTATAAAATGCCTTGATATTCTTTGTTTTATATTTTGAAGGCATTTTTGGATGAAAGATGCAAAAAGGAGGTAATTGGAGGTGATTGACAGATTTGACCCTTAGTCGGTGTTTTGTGCAGAGTGGAAGCTCCAGAGATCGAAATGAAGTGATTCCAGTGACATTCAAAAGCTAACATCCATAAATTTATGGAAAGATAAGGAAAAGAAATAAAATAAGGAAGATCATGGAAATCGCAGCCTTCAAAGTCAAATCTTGCAATCTGCCGATATCGACCTTTGTCCATTACAACTTCAATATCTCGAGCTGCAAAAGTCCAATTGACGCAAACTCAATTTTCGTGGATTCAGGACTCAAAAACCTATAAACTCTCCAAAGTTTAGCTAAAAAAGATGTGATATGAAGGAGATATTAATTTTACAAGGGACAACTAAATTCTGCCAACTTAAGGAAGGACTATTTTGTAAAATAGACACTAGGGTTTCTAAGCATATATAAAGGAGAAGAGGAGCAAGGAAGTGGCGGCCAGCACAAAAGAAAACATAAAATCTTCCTCCTCCAAACCCTAAATCATGTGTTCTTCCATCTTTTTTTTAGTTGTTCAATAAACATGCAAGGCTAGACTCTTTTACTTGGTTGCAAGGACACAAAAACCTTCGGATTTCAAGAACCGTGAGATTTATTCTTCCTTCTATTTTCAGTTTATGTTATGAATGAGTATGATTGTTTTCCTATGCATATTTCCTATGATTGTTGTTGATGATTGCTAGAGCGGACTCTAAGTTATTGTTGTGAACAATCTATTGCTAAGTTTAATATCAAAACCGGAGTTGTGATATATGAACTTGTGAAGCAAGTAAGCTTGATAATTGTGGCGGAACTACATTATTGAACTTAGGGAGAACATTTGAATAAATTGGCACAAGTTGCGGACAACTTGTATGTTAATCTTGATGAAATTATCTAGTTCTTAAAGCTACCATTAAATTGAATCATTAGTGCGGACACTTTGATTGTTTGTTGGTTAAGATTAGTTATACGGTGGATCCGTTAAGTAATCACCTTAAGAAAAGATAAAATTTTAGAACATAAATTGCATTTTTTATTTCAAGGATCGGTTCTAATTTCCGTAGGTGGATGTATGCTTGTGACCAAGGTTTGTTTTCTTGATAAGTTTCAGTTTTAATTGATTTTGTTTGCTAGTTTAATTACTGCCTTAGTTTAGATAATCACAAACCAACTCCCTCCAATCACATAATGTACAACATAAAAATCTGACTTGAAACTTCCTCGTGGGATTGACCCCTTGCTTGCTCTATACTATCTTGTGTGTTTTAAGCTAGGGTAATTAATTTGTGCGACCGCGACATCGCAACAAATTTTGGCATCGTTGCCAGGGAGGTAATTTTAGTTGATTGTTGTGCCTGTATTGTTATTTTTATTTGCTGTGATTAAAAAAAAAAGAAAAAAAAAGAAACAGAATTTTGCTTGCGACGGTACTGTTCACTTGCGGCAACAGTACTGTTCAAAACAGAGTTTTTGGTGGAAATAGGTATCGATCTTTTGTTACCTGAAGGAAAAGGACGTTCTGACAGGACTAGTGATTTATCACTAGCCCCACCCTATTGAGGCCAAATTCCGTTGTTTTCTAGTGTTTTTAGGCAGTTTTAGTTTTCTACCGTAAAATTTTCCTACAATTTTCATTGTTTTCAATCTCTTATGTGGTTACTTTCTTTTGAGTTTTCTTAAGAATTTATGCCTGTGACTTGTTCTACTAATCAAATTCAAGTGCAGATTGATCTTGAAATAGAAAGCACTTTACGCAGGTTGAGAAAGGAAGCTCGCCTCAACAACATGGCTATTGCATGACAACAAACACTCAAGGAGCTTATTGGTCCTAACGTGGAAAATCAACCATTGTGCATAAACATTGACAATAATGTAAACCTTGAGCTCAAATCTGGTTTTATACATTTGTTACCGACATTTAATGGTCTTGCAGGAGAAGATCCTCATACTCATCCCAAGGAGTTCCATATGGTTTGTGTTGGCATGAAACCGAATGGAGTTGATGAAGAACAAGTTAAGCTGAAAGCTTTCTCTTTCTCTTTGAAGGGGGCAGAAAAGGCATGGCTTTTCTCTATACTCCAAGGATCTATTGGAACTTGGAATGCTATGAAGAAGATTTTCCTGGAGAAATATTTTCCAGCATCTTGAGTTGCCAATATATGGAAAGAAATATGTGGGATTCGACAATCTCATGGAGAGACACTTTCCGAGTATTGGGAAAGATTTGAGCAACTATGTATTCAATGCCCTCATCATCAAATACCCAATCAGCTGCTCATTCAATATTTCTATGAAGGATTGATGCCTACTGACCGTAGTATCATTGATGCTGCAAGTGGAGGTGCATTGGTGGATAAGACACCCGAGGCTGCACGCCAATTGATCTCAAACATGGCAGCCAACTCAAAACAGTTTGGCACTCGTGGAGACCACTCCAACAAACGAGTAAATGAGGTAAGTATTTCTAACCTTAAAAATAAAGTTAATGATCTTACTTCTCTTGTGCGTTTTTTGGCTTGTGGAAATGTGCAGCAGATGAAAGTTTGTAGCATATGCTCCTTACAAGGACATGCTTCAGATATGTGCCCAACAATGCAAGAAGATTACATTGAACAAGCTCATGCAATTGATGGAGCATTCAACGGACAGCCCCAGCTTAAATATGATCCCTTTTCCAACACGTACAATCCCGGATGGAGAGATCATCCCAACTTACACTACAGCAACCCATCCCAACAAGGCAATCCAGGCCGACAGTTCCATCCACATGGATTTCAGCCCCATCAAAATTATCAAGCAAGACAACCCGCTCCATTCACAAACTCCAATGTTATGGGGTCGTCATCCAATGATGATCTTCGTGAGATGATGAAAATTTTGGCTTCTAATATTGTTACCTTGCAACAAAATGTCATGTCTTTTCAACAGGAAACAAGGTTAAGTATTCACAACTTGGAAAAGCAAATGGGGCAAGTAGCTTCAAGTGTAGGGAAATTGGAAGCACAAATAAATGGAAAGTTGCCCTCCCAAGCATTGAATCCAAAAGAGAATGTTAGTGCTATCATGCTGCGAAATGGGAAAGAACTTGAAGAGAAAAGGTTGAAACAAATTGAGATGGAGGAGGAAGAAGAGATAGAAACTGAATTGAGTACAAAGAAAGAACATCCTCCTCCTCCACAAACAGAAACAAAGACAAACACTCCAAAGGTAACTTTTTACTTAATTAATTCCAGTTTTAAAACAAATTCACCCTTTCCTGTGAGTTCTTCTAGGTCAAAGAAAGAAG
Source organism: Salix purpurea (assembly GCA_027405865.1). Classification (NCBI taxonomy): domain Eukaryota; kingdom Viridiplantae; phylum Streptophyta; class Magnoliopsida; order Malpighiales; family Salicaceae; genus Salix; species Salix purpurea. Next base: position 7,862,436 of record JAOWLH010000020.1, on the reverse strand, counting down.
ACAAAGAAAAAGAGATCTTAGAGGTTTTCAAGAAAGTGGAACTGAACATTCCTTTGCTTGATGCTATCAAGCAAATTCCCAAGTATGCAAAATTCTTGAAGGAGTTGTGTACTACCAAGAAAGCTTTCAAATTGAAAGGTCATGAAACGGTAAGTATGGGTGAAGTTGTATCTGTCGTTGTTCAAAAGAATCTGCCTTTGAAACAAAAATACCCAGGTGCGTTTACTATCCTATGTGTTATTGGTAATGCTAGTTTTAAAAGAGCTTTATGCGATTTAGGTGCATCCATTAGTGTTATGCCCAAACATGTTTATGATTCTCTTAGTCTTAAGCCTTTGAATAAAACTAGCATTGTAATACAACTTGCGGATCGTAGTTTTGTTTACCCACTTGGTGTGATAGAAGATGTCCTGGTCAAGATTGATAGTTTGGTTATTCCATGTGATTTTTATATTCTTGATATGGAACATGATTCTTGTGATTCATTAACCAGCACTCATATATTGTTTGTGAGACCATTCTTAAAAACCGCCAACACAAAGATTGATTATGGTAAGGATACCTTGTCTATGGAGGTAGGAGATGAAATAATTGAATTCAATTTTCATGATGCAATGAAATATCCTTATAGCAATGTTTATTCTATCACATGCTATGATCAAATTGATAAGTGTGTGTAGCAAGTTTGTGATTTTGATTGCGAAGACGGATTAAGCATAGCTTTGATCTATGGCTATGATTTCACCAAGATAGAAGAGATGGAGAGGCATGTGTGTGTTCCCCAAAACGTGCACGAATCAGTATCGGCCTTACAAGCTTTGCAAACTGTTCCCCATGGTAATGTCTTTGTTGATTTAGTACTCTCACATAAAAAGCTGTTGCCATCTATTTTACAGGCCCCCGAGTTAGAATTAAAACCTTTGCCCGATAATTTGAAGTATGTATTCATTGGCGACAACAATACACTTCCTGTTATCATAGCAAAAGGTTTGACAAGTATGCAAGAGGAAAAACTTGTGAAGTTGTTGTGTGATCACAAGACGGCCATTGGATGAACTTTAGCCGACATCAAGGGCATTAGTCCCTTAATATGTATACATCACATACTATTAGAGGACAACACAAAACCAACAAGGGAAATGCAAAGGAGGTTGAACCCGCCTATGACGGAGGTAGTGAAAGCTGAAATTTTGAAACTGTTAGATGCAGGAGTCATTTACCCCATCACTGACAGTAAATTGGTCGCGCCAATCCATGTGGTGCCCAAAAAGACCGGAATCACGTTGGTGAAAAACAAAAATGATGAGCTCATTCCTACTCGCATCTCAAGTGGATGGAGAATGTGTGTTGATTACAGAAAGCTCAATCTTTATACACGCAAAGATCATTTCCCATTACCATTCATGGATCAAATGCTTGAACGCCTAGCAGGTAAGTCTTTTTATTGCTTTCTTGATGGATATAGTGGATACAATCAGATTGTTATTAATCCTGAGGATCAAGAAAAGACTACATCTACATGTCTATTTGGTACATATACATATAGGAGAATGCCTTTTGGTCTCTGTAATGCTCCTGCAACTTTTCAAAGATGCATGATGAGTATTTTTTCTGACTATGTTGAAAGAATAATCGAGGTTTTTATGGATGATTTCACGGTGTATGGTGATTCTTTTGATAAATATCTAGAAAATTTATCTTTAATCTTGAAAAGGTGTATTGAAACTAACCTTGTCTTGAACTATGAAAAATGTTATTTTATGGTAGAACAAGGAATAGTTCTTGGGCATGTTGTGTCTTCACGTGGATTAGAGGTTGATAAAGCTAAGATAGATGTTATTTCATCATTGCCTTACCCCTCATGCATGAGGGAAGTTCGTTCTTTTCTAGGCCATGCAGGTTTCTATCGACGATTTATCAAAGATTTCTCGAAGATTACAGCACCCTTGTGCAAACTATTAGCCAAAGAAGTGGATTTTGTGTTTGATCAAGCATGTAAAGATGCCCATGATGAGCTTAAGAGATGTGTCACATTTGCCCCTATCATCCAACCACCAAATTGGGATGAACCTTTTGAGATAATGTGTGATGCGAGTGACTATGCGGTAGGAGCTGTGCTTGGGCAAAGAATTGGGAAGAATTTGCATGTTATCGCCTATGTTTCTCGTATGTTGGATGGAGCACAATGCAATTACCATACAACTGAAAAGGAACTTTTTGCAGTGGTGTTTGCTCTTGAAAAATTTAGGTCATGTCTACTTGGTACAAAAGTCATTGTTTTTACTGACCATGCAGCTCTCAGGTATCTTTTGAAGAAGAAGGAGTCCAAACCAGGACTGATTAGGTGGATCTTGCTTTTACAAGAATTCAATCTTGAGATCAAAGACAAAAAAGGTGCTGAAAACCATGTGGCTGATCACTTGAGCCGACTGAGGACCGAGGATATACAGATCAAAACAATAAGAGAGACATTCCCTGATGAGCAGTTATATATTTTGCATTCCTCTATAAGACCATGGTATGCTGATTTGGTAAACTATTTAGTCACCAAAGAATTCCCTTCAGGTTTGTCTAAGCCCCAAAAAGATAAGTTACAAGCTGATGCTAAATATTATTTTTGGGACGATCCTTACCTTTGGAAATTTTGTGCGGATCAAGTAGTTAGGAGGTGTGTACCACAAAATGAATTTCATTCCATTCTCACTTTTTGCCATTCTCATTCTTGTGGTGGGCATTTTGGAGCAAAAAGAACATCCCACAAGGTACTTGAAAGTGGTTTCTATTGGCCTTCTATTTTTAAAGATACATATCACTTTTGCAAATCATGTGAAAAATGCCAAAGAACAGGTAATATCACTCATAAGAATCAAATGCCTTTAACGAATATTCTTGTAAGTGAAATTTTTGATGTTTGGGGTATTGACTTTATGGATCCATTTCCTTCTTCTTTTGGCAATCTTTATATTCTTCTTGTTGTTGATTATGTGTCTAAATGGATTAAGGCGAAAGCCACCCGAACTAACGATGCTAAGGTTGTTTTAGATTTTGTCAGGACTCACATATTTGACAGGTTTGGAATCCCTAAAGCTATCATTAGCGATCGTGGCACTCATTTTTGTAATCGTTCCATGGAAGCATTGCTACGCAAATATCATGTGACTCATCGAACTTCCACAGCATATCATCCTCAAACGAATGGCCAAGCTGAAATTTCAAATCGAGAAATCAAGTCCATTTTGGAGAAAACAGTGCAACCTAATCGGCGAGATTGGAGTCTATGTCTTGGAGATGCACTTTGGGCTTATCGAACTGCTTATAAATCACCTATAGGAATGTCACCTTATAGAATGATTTATGGGAAAGCATGTCATCTACCGGTAGAGCTTGAGCACAAAGCTTTTTGGGCCATTAAACAATGTAACATGGATTATGATGCTGCTGGGATTGCAAGAAAACTGCAACTACAAGAGTTGGAAGAAATTCGAAATGATGCTTACGAGAATGCAAGGATTTATAAAGAAAAGACTAAGAATCTTCATGACCGAATGCTTACAAGAAAGGAGTTTCATGTTGGAGACAAAGTCCTTTATCATTCGCGTTTGAGACTTTTTGCTGGAAAATTGTGCTCTCGTTGGATTGGACCCTTTGTTGTTTCTAATATATTTCCTTATGGTGCAGTTGAAATTACAAGTTTAGAAACCAACAAAGTACTCAAGGTCAATGGGCATCGTTTGAAACCTTTCTATGAAGGTTGGACGACAGAACTCACAGCTTCTATAGAGTTAGCTGAACCAATCTATGAAGAATGAGCATGCCACATGTCAAGCCAATGACATAAAACAAAAGCGCTTACTGGGAGCCAACCCAACAAAAAAAAATCAGATTTGCTTTCTTTTTCCTTATCTTTTATTTTTTTGCATTTTAATTTATTTTCTGTCACTCTCTTATGTTCCTTTGCTTTTATTTCAACATTGAGGACAATGTTGTGTTTTAAGTGTGGGGGTATTGGGAGAATTTTAGTTTTCTCTGTTTGGCCTTTTTAACTCCCATTGGTTTTTGAAAATATGAGTATTATGTATGAGAATTAAGTGAGATAGATGAATATATAAATCAAATGAATGAGTGTGCATGCAAGTTTTAATGTTTAATTGGTTTATGGATTGACTATGAAAATATGTCATGTTGACTTTATAGTGTTATACCAATGTAAGCTTTTGAGCCTTCAACATTATATTCTTTGATTGTTCGTTCTTTCAATGATATGTATCTCTAGAACTTGAGTGTTGGAGTGTATATCAATGAGAGGACCTATCACTTTGGCATGGCATAGATTTCTTTTAAATCCCGAAGAGTAATTGAGTTTTGAAGTTTGCATGTAAACAAATTCATGAAGATTTATGTTCTTTATCCTTCTCGATTGTATTCTTATTTATAATGCTTGAATTCTTGGATATTGATGGGAGATTAAGGGATTGTCATGGTTATTTTTAATTATTTTTTTTACCTATCCTTTCTCAAGGACGAGCAAGAGCTAAGTGTGGGGGTATTTGATGCGACCATATTATTTGATAATTTCATCCATATTTATGTAGTGTTTTGCATATGTTTTGTGTATAAAATGCCTTGATATTCTTTTTTTTATATTTTGAAGGCATTTTTGGATGAAAGATGCAAAAAGGAGGTAATTGGAGGTGATTGACAGATTTGACCCTTAGTCGGTGTTTTGTGCAGAGTGGAAGCTCCAGAGATCGAAATGAAGTGATTCCAGTGACATTCAAAAGCTAACATCCATAAATTTATGGAAAGATAAGGAAAAGAAATAAAATAAGGAAGATCATGGAAATCGCAGCCTTCAAAGTCAAATCTTGCAATCTGCCGATATCGACCTTTGTCCATTACAACTTCAATATCTCGAGCTGCAAAAGTCCAATTGACGCAAACTCAATTTTCGTGGATTCAGGACTCAAAAACCTATAAACTCTCCAAAGTTTAGCTAAAAAAGATGTGATATGAAGGAGATATTAATTTTACAAGGGACAACTAAATTCTGCCAACTTAAGGAAGGACTATTTTGTAAAATAGACACTAGGGTTTCTAAGCATATATAAAGGAGAAGAGGAGCAAGGAAGTGGCGGCCAGCACAAAAGAAAACATAAAATCTTCCTCCTCCAAACCCTAAATCATGTGTTCTTCCATCTTTTTATTTAGTTGTTCAATAAACATGCAAGGCTAGACTCTTTTGCTTGGTTGCAAGGACACAAAAACCTTCGGATTTCAAGAACCGTGAGATTTATTCTTCCTTCTATTTTCAGTTTATGTTATGAATGAGTATGATTGTTTTCCTATGCATATTTCCTATGATTGTTGTTGATGATTGCTAGAGCGGACTCTAAGTTATTGTTGTGAACAATCTATTGTTGTTTAATATCAAAACCGGAGTTGTGATATATGAACTTGTGAAGCAAGTAAGCTTGATAATTATGGCGGAACTACATTATTGAACTTAGGGAGAACATTTGAATAAATTGACACAAGTTGCGGACAACTTGTATGTTAATCTTGATGAAATTATCTAGTTCTTAAAGCTACCATTAAATTGAATCATTAGTGCGGACACTTTGATTGTTTGTTGGTTAGGATTAGTTATACGGCGGATCCGTTAAGTAATCACATTAAGAAAAGATAAAATTTCAGAACATAAATTGCATTTTTTATTTCAAGGATCGGTTCTAATTTCCATAGGTAGATGTATGCTTGTGACCAAGGTTTGTTTTCTTGATAAGTTTCGGTTTTAATTGATTTTGTATGCTAGTTTAATTACTGCCCTAGTTTAGATAATGACAAACTAACTACCCCCAATCACATAACGTACAACATAAAAATCTGACTTGAAAGTTCCTCTTGGGATCGACCCCTTGCTTGCTCTATACTATCTTGTGTGTTTTAAGCTAGGGTAATTAATTTGTGCGACCGCGACATCGCAACAGGTAGTTTAGTTGATTTTATTTTTTTTGGGTTGCTGGAATTTTGTTGAATTAAATCCTTAGTTCTTGATAATTCGAAATTATTTCTCTCTTTTCTGATTTTTTTTCGTGTCTTTAAATCGTCATATTATTCGTACAAATTTGCATTGATATTCGTGAATTTGTCATCGAGTTTCATTTTGTTAGTTTTGTAATTTCTTGCTTCTAGAGTCTATATCAAATTTATAAGTTCACTGCTTGGTTGCTTTTTCTGAATTGTTGCTAAGTGATCTCAAGAACTAAAGACAGACAATTTGAGTGCAAAAAGGGATAGGGAGCATATTCGAGTGAAAAGCCTATAAAGTTGTGTGAAACACGAGTGTGTGAGGTGATTTTTTTTTATTGCTAACGATTTTCATGCAGGTTTCAAAAAAAATGTCTTCTAATAGTGTGCCACAGAAGATCGGTGAAATCCAAGAAGATAGGATTTTGAGAATGCAACAACAGATGGAATTTATGTTTGGTGAGCTAATGAATAGGATTGAAAAAGTAGAGACTAGGTCTGATGAAGGACGAAGTAAAAGGGGTAGAGAAGCTAGGAAAGAGGAGAGTGTTGCTGGAAACTCTGCAAATGAAGCCGAGGATGATCTTAACTATAGTGGTGGGTTCCGTACACATAGGGGAGAGAGGTATGAGAATCGGCCAAGGAGGGGACATATTCGGCCACATAGGGATTTTGAGCATAGAGGGGATTTTGATGATTTGGGAGATATAGACCAAAATTTGGGTAGTATTAAGTTAAAAATCCTAGCCTTTAAGGGAAAAACTGATCCGAAAGCTTATTTAGATTGGGAAAAAATGGTGGAGATGATTTTTGACATCCATAGGTACTCTGAAGAAAACAAGGTTAAGTTAGTTGTAGTGGAGTTTACTGACTATGCCATGGTTTGGTGGGAGAGATTGGTGGTAGAAAGAAGAAGGAATAGAGAAAGACCAGTCAGCAGTTGAAAACAATAATGAAAAAGAGGTATGTTCCTAAACATTATTATCGGGAGTTGTTTAATCGCTTACAAATGATTACACAGGGTAATAAGAGTGTGGAGGAGTATCCAAAAAGAATTAGAGGTGGCTATGATTAGAGCTAATGTTAATGAAGATGAGGAAGTTACGATGTCTAGGTTTTTGAATGGCTTGAATAGAGACATAGTAATGTTGTGGAGTTGCAATCATATGTTGATTTGGAGGAGTTAGTACACTTATCCATTAAGGTTGAAGGACAGTTGAAAAGGAAGGGTAATACACGATCTGGAGCTTATACGGGGTCTTCTTCAGGTTGGAAGATGAATTATAGGAGAGAGGGTAATGCATCATCGAAGCCTTTGGTGACTTCTAAAGTTGTCAAACCTAACTCCATAAAGAAGCAGGTTTCAACCAATGATCAAAAACTTAAGGGAGAAGTTCAACCGAAGCGTAATCGTGATATAAAGTGTTTCAAGTGTCAAGGATTGGGACACTATGCATCAGAATGTGCAAATCGTCGAGTTATGATTCTAAGGGATGATGGAGAGATTGTGTCCACTAGTGAGGAGTCTGATTGTGATGACATGCCCCCACTTAGGATGCTAGTGATTTAGAGTATGCTGTTAGTGATAAAGTTTTGGTGGTTAGAAGGTCACTTAGTATTCAAACTAAGGAGGATGATGTGGAGCAACAAAGGGAGAACATCTTCCATACTAGATGCCTAATCAACTATAAGGTATGTAGTATGATCATTGATAGTGGTAGTTGTACTAATGTTGCTAGTGTTACTTTGGTTAGAAAGTTGGGATTGAATACCATAAAGCATGAGAGACCTTATCAACTTCAATGGTTGAATGAATGTGGTGTTGTTAGGGTGAATAGACAGGTGATGATTTCTTTTTCAATAGGCAAATATAAGGATGAAGTGTTATGTGATGTTATGCCTATGCATGCTACTCATCTGTTACTAGGGAGGCCTTGACAATTTGATAGAAAAGCCAAGCACGATGGGTTTAAGAACAGGTATTCATTAGAGAAGGATGGAAGGATTTATACACTTGCCCCACTCTCACCAAAGCAAGTGTATGAAGATCAAATTCAATTGAAGAAGGGTTATGAAGAAGAGCAACATGTTTTGGCCAAAGTGGAGGAACAAAAAGATTTTGCCAAAATGGAAAAACAAGTTGAACAACATGGTGAGGATGTGAGGAAGAGAGAAAAGAAAGTGAGCCATGAGTTGAAAACCAAAGGTAACAAAGTTTCGGCCCTTAGGACATTAGGGGAGGGTCATGGCCAAGAACAAAAAATGAAAAGAAGGCCGAGAGTGGAGAGAAAATAAGTGGAGAGAAGAAAGAAAGGGTGAGAAAAGAAGAGTGTGTAGAAAACGTGGGGAAACACCTTAATTTTTTTTGCAAAATCTAATGATCTTAAACATGCCTATCTTTCTGACTTGCCTATGATTTTACTTGTGTATAAGGAGGCATTCTTTAACTCAGATGAGTTAGACTCTTGTGTTCCTAGTGTTGTTAAAGTTCTTTTGCAGGAATTTGAGGATGTCTTTCCAGATGACATTCCTAGTGGTTTGCCACCAATTAGAGGTATTGAGCATCAAATTGACTTTGTTCCAGGAGCATCTATACCAAATAGGCCGGCTTATAGGAGCAATCCTGAAGAGACTAAGGAACTTCAAAGGAAAGCGGAGGAGTTGATGTCGAAAGGATACATTCGAGAGAGCATGAGTCCTTGTGCACTTCCCGTGCTTCTTGTTCCAAAAAAGGACAAAATTTGGGGAATGTGTGTGGATTGTCGAGTCATCAATAACATCACTGTAAAGTATCGACATCCCATTCCTAGATTAGATGATATGTTTGATGAATTACATGGTTCTAAATTATTTTTGAAAATTGATTTGAAAAGTGGTTATCATCAAATTAGGATGAAAGAAGGGGATGAATGGAAAACTGCTTTTAAAACTAAATATGGTTTGTATGAGTGGTTGGTTATGCCTTTTGGACTTACTAATGCACCTAGTACTTTTATGAGATTAATGAATCATGTGTTGCGTGCTTTTATTGGTAAGTTTGTAGTCGTTTACTTTGATGATATCTTGATTTATAGTAAGGAGATTGATGAGCATATAAGTCATTTGAGACAAGTTCTTGATGTGCTTAGAAAAGAGTCCTTATATGATAATTTGAAAAGGTGTGACTTGTGCATGGATAGGATTGTTTTTCTTGGATATGTGGTTAGTGCAAAAGGTATAGAAATGGATGAGGCTAAGGTTAAGGCTATTCAAGAATGGCCTACACCAAAATCCATAACAGACGTTAGAAGTTTTCATGGTTTGGCTAGTTTTTATAGGAGATTTGTCTAAGACTTTAGTACGATAGCCTCTCCATTGACTAAAATTGTTAAGAAAATCATGGGTTTCAAGTGGGGAGAGGAACAAGAAAATGCTTTTATCTTGTTAAAATCAAAGTTGATTTCGGCACCTTTACTATCTTTACCTGATTTTAATAAAGCTTTTAAGATTGAATGTGATGCTTCAAGAATAGATATTGGAGGCATTTTAATGCAAGAAAAACGACCTATCGCTTATTTTAGTGAGAAACTCAATGGTGCAACTCTTAACAATCCCACTTATGATAAGGAGTTGTATGCAGTCGTGCGGGCTTTGGAGACTTGACAACATTATTTGTGACCCTGAGAGTTTGTCATACATACTGATCACCAATCGTTGAAACATTTGAAGGGTCAAGGTAAGTTAAGTAGGAGACATGCTAAGTGGGTTGAGTTTATTGAAACTTTTCCATATGTGATTAAATACAAGCAAGTTCAGGAAAATGTGGTCGTCGATGCCTTATCGCGAAGGTATGTTCTTCTTAATACTCTTAATACTAAATTGCTAGGATTTGAGTATATTAAGGAATTGTATCTTGATGATCATGATTTTGGTGCTATATATGACACATGCAAGGTTTCGGCCAAAGATAAATATTTTAGGCATGATGGATTTTTGTTTAAGGAAAATAAGTTATGTGTGCCTAATTGTTCTTTACGTGAATTGCTTGTGAGGGAAGCACATGGGGGAGGTTTAATGGGATATTTTGGAATTAGTAAAACTTTGGAGGTTCTGCATGAGCACTTTTATTGGCCTAATATGAAAAGAGATGTGCAAAGAATATGTGATAGGTGCATAACATGTAGACAAGCTAAGTCTAGGGTAATGCCTCATGGATTATACACACCTTTGCCTGTTCCTAAGGAACCTTGGGTTGATATTTCTATGGATTTCATCTTGGGTCTACCTAGATCTAAGAAAGGAAGAGATTCTATATTTGTTGTTGTGGATAGATTTTCTAAAATGACACATTTCATTGCTTTCCATAAAACAGATGATGCAATAAATATAGCTGACCTATTCTTTAGAGAGGTCATTCGGCTACATGGTCTCCCTAGGAGCATTGTATCCGATCGAGATGTTAAGTTTTTGAGTTACTTTTGGAAGGTTTTGTGGGGTAAGTTAGGAACTAAACTTTTATATTCTACTACTTGTCATCCACAAACAGATGGCCAAACTGAAGTTGTTAACCGGACTTTGATTCAATTGTTAAGGGCTATCATTCAAAAAAACCTTAAAAATTGGGAAGATTGTTTGTCACTCATTGAATTTGCATATAATCGTAGTGTGCATTCTACTACTGATCATTCCCCATTTGAGATTGTTTATGGTTTTAACCCTTTGACACCATTAGATTTGATTCCATTGCTTGTTGATGAAAGAGTTAGTTTTGATGGTAATCAAAAAGCACAGGTGGTGAAAGACCTCCATGCAAAGATTCAACAACAAATAGAAAAGAAGAATGAACAATATGCAAACAAAGCCAATAGGGGATGAAAATTAGTGAGATTTGAACCAGGTGATTGGGTTTGGGTGCATATGAGGAAGGAAAGGTTTCTTGAACAAAGAAGATCAAAGTTGATGCCTCGAGGAGATGGTCCTTATCAGATCATAGAAAGGATTAATGATAATGCCTACAAAGTGGATCTACCAGGTGAGTATGGTGTACGTGTTACATTCAATGTTTCTGATCTTTCTTCGTTTAATATAGGTGATGATTCGAGGTCGAATCCTTTTGAGGAGCGAGGGGATGATGCAATCCAACCATCAAAGGATCCATTGGAGGTTCCAGTTGGCCCAGTTACTAGGCTTAGGGCTAAGAAGTTCAAATAAGCTTTCAATAGACTTCTTCAAGATACATGGGCTAAGGTGGACTTCAAGAGGATTTGTAATAATAAAGAGTAAGCCTTGATTAATCTCATCCATGTTCAAGAAGGGCTTGTTGGTGGAACCAAGACCATTACACAAGGATTGGGAGAACAAGACTAGATTCGGACAGTTTGAAGTTTGACCTTTACTTACTCTTTTAGTCATAACTGGATCTACAGATTGAATTTTTATGTGATTTTAGTTGGGATGGAAACTAGACTTCAATACCTTTCTAACGGTATATGTAACGCCTTCTAATTCATTAAGACGAGAGAGAACCGTCCATTTTAAGTTGGGTCTTGCTGCTACCCGACAAAATACGGAAACAACGAACTTGTCTTATTTAATTAGTTGGGCTATCAAATTTTAATTATTTTGAGAGGAGACAATTTGTTTGGGTTTCTAGACTTGTTTATTTGTTTATTGTAATTATTTTGAGCTAGTTTTAGCTTGGGTTGATTATTATTTATTTTGAGCTTATGTGAGACCCATTAGGGAAACTAGGGTTTTGGCTTGGAGTATAAATACTCTTTAGGAATAATGTTAGGGAACTTTTTGAGCAATATTTTCCAGCATTGTAGTTGTCTTTGGTTGCTTCATGGTTCTTGATTGAAATTTTCAACTTTTCAAAGAATTGACTATTCTTTGTTGTGAATTTATACTTCCTTTGCTTGTCTCCAGGTGTAGGCGTTGTGATTGAGTTGGTTTATAGTCTTGTTGCCTTGGAGCAAGTCTTCCATTGTGATAAGCTCATTCAATTCTCAACAAACTTGGGTTAGATTGATCTTGGGGTCGCGAATACCATTAAATTCCGCTAGGGTTCGCATCACAAGGATTAGACAACTAAAAGATTTGACATACTCACGGACTGTTTTGTCATGTTTGAGTTGTTTCAATTCCTCCCATATAGTCTAAGATGTGTTTTTTTTTACAAGAATTGTTCCTTTAGCTCTTGCTTCACGCGTTCCCACGGCTCAACCTTAGGACATCTAACATTCAAATCTTATCTAGTTCTCATCCTCCACCAAATTTTAGCATCACCTGTGACATACATCACGGTGAGATCCACTTGTTCAGTAACGTCGATCTTTGCAATACTAAAGTTGCTCCATGTCCCATAAGAAATTTTCAAGTTTTTTTGGAACTTCTTGCCCCACCGAAAGACTTTGGTTTAGACACTTTAGGTTTAAACATACTTACCCTATTTGGATTGTTTGTTATTTCTTTTTTTTAGAATGGCAATCATCTCTTTGGCAACTTCCAATCGCTCACTTGATTCTGACGCGAGAGAGATGTACAAACTTGCAGCCATTTCAGCGCTTTTCATAACTTCCTTCAAATGAGCAGTGATAGAGTGTTCTTCATCCTCTTTCAGTAGCCATATCAATGTCTCAAGATGCGTCAACCTTTCACAAGTTATCTTTATAGCTCTATGTGTGAAAAGCTTAGTCACCAATTATCCAAACTATCCCAATAATGGCTCTTCCAAATTAGCCCTTTGATTTGTCCACTGAATAGTCTTGTTGTTCTACCAAGAACACAATTGTGCTCTTATACCAGTCTAAAATCAACCCTTATGCGGCAACCCAACCCCCTACTAAACTCAACCTTTTCTCACCCTTTTACTTTGTTTTCCTACAGCTAAGTGTATCCCACACCTAAGAGGTTTTCAACACTCTCACAAGTTATAAGCAAGCAGAACACACAAGTAAGAAGGAATGCAAAGTAAGTGCACAACATATACGGGAAAACATTCAACCTTTATTAATCTCATAAACAAAAGAATTACACCATATACAAGTGTGTGTGCTCTGCACAAAGATTGTTGTTAAACAATCAAGGCTTTCCATCCTATTTATATACAAACATAAGTGAGTTACAAGGCAGAACCATCATCCCTATTTTCTACGATATAGTGGGGCATTTCTGTCCCATGTTCTCCATGCACTTAGTGATTTCTATTCAAGCAATTATTGAAAAGTTTCTCCCCCATGTTCCTATGATCTTAGTGGCTTGTAGAGCAATCCCAATCATGCCCCATGCTCCAGCCACCTATCCCCTATGATCTAGAGCCATAACTACCATCACTAACCCACAATCTACATGTCTAACTGCCAGCACCTAACTGCCAGTTTTGGATGTGTTTGTTGTCACCTTGGAACATTCATTATCCAAACCAAGTCACCTCCCATGACTTGCATGAACCAATGTGTGATGCTGAATTTATTGGCACTAATTTTGCTGATGAATTTTGTGCGACATGACACTACCTCACGGGTTGTCACTACCTGTCATGTCTTTGACACAACAATAATGGTCCTACATATATGACTTATTCAACATTGTTACAATAATTATAACTAATAAATATAGTAGTCAAAGATGATTAAGAAACTTTGAGACTGATAATTTATGGAGCAATTTTTACAGAAGAAAATCTTTGAAGAAATATATATTTGATGAGGCCATGGATAGAGTTGCACGGTGAGCCATAACTTTCTCCATTCATGGAATGTTGTACTCAATTTGTAAATTATCAGAGCAACTCTAACACAAAAGCCATCTGCAAAAATAGAAAAGCTAAATAATTTTCCTTTTACCTATTATGTTTACTTTTCATGTCTCCAACACTGTAGCTATATTGATAGCTGAAATAGTTTTTTATTTACTGAACAACTATTCCTACACATTTTCAAAGCAAAGCCAAAAATTCAAAAAGTACACATAGCCAACAGACCTCGAGCAAGTGTTGTTCTGCTGGGAAGTTGTAATTTCTCTACTTTAGCGTTTCTACGGAAAATACAAAGACTGTAAAAGCACAAGAAAATAGGACTGAAACAAAAATGTATTTGATAATTATATACAGGAAAAAATAATAATCTATATAACATATTTAGTTATCATAAACAAACCATGATAAAATCTTAATCAATTTATTTAATTTTTAATATATATTATTATGAAACTTTTATATTTAAAAAATAATTAGATATTTTTTTTCTTTTAGTTTATATGGAGAATATAAATTAATTATATATTAATAACATTTTTTATAAAATCAAGAATGACCTAATGGGTTGATCTAGAATCGATTTGACATAGGGCATGTACTAGTTTGGATTTTAAAAAATAGAAATATGATTGACTTGACCTATTTTAGTAAGAAACTTGGGTCAAGACAAGATGAAACATGGGTCAAAACTAATTATTTTTAAAAAAATATATTTTAGTCAAAACAAATTTACTTTGATTATTTAAAAAAAAATGGGTTAACCAAGTCGAACTTCTCAATCCTTGACTTGAACTTTGCCTCTAGTAGGGTTTCAAAACTATGATATACATGTATTGACTTGAGTCAACATGGGTTGACCCTTTCAACAAGAGTAATGTTTTGTCTCAATGGACCCTAAGTCGAGTTTCAAAATTATGATACTAATTATTTTTACTCTTAAGGTAACTTGGGTCTACTTGATCCATGACTTGGGCCTTGAACAATGACCTAGGCTTTGCCTATGATCAACTCTTGAGTTAAGTTTTAAAATGTTTGCGAGTTTTTAAAAATATATATATATTTTTTAAATAAAATTAAAAAATTAAAATGTTGGAGGTTTTTTTAAAAGCAAATATTTAATTATATAAATTAATCATATTAATTGTATAATTATATCATATACAAAATAATTACACTATATTTAAAATGATATACAAAAAATAGCTTTTCAAAATGATTTTTATCATTGGAATACATATAAATAAAAAAAAATTATATTTACACTATTCAAAAAATTATTTAATCAAATTATGGCTTTTTGCATTGGAGTTGATCTCAAAGGTTAAACATGTCTAAACTTGCATGCTTAGGATTAAAAAGAAAAACTTTTTTTCAGAATGATGAAAAAACATATTTGATTCACATTGATGATTAGGACTTTGTCATTGAAAGATTGAGTGAAAACCAGGGCCAACAAAGATTCACATAAATAAAACACATAATCTATGATCTGCTAATCTAAACGTAAATATCACATAAATAAATAAAAAATTCACATAAATAAATAAAAAATTCACATAAATAAAAATTCAGTCTCTAGACGTAACACCAGCTGGCCAGGCTGAATATGTTCTTAGTAAACAATATCACAATTCTCTGATAATTATGTCTTCTCTTCTTGTTTTCACTAGAATATTTCACTTTCTTTCCCTGTGATGTGCTAATCTACGACAAATGCATGCTCGACATGTATCGGTTACATTATATGGAAAGCTAGAACCCTAACCTAAACACCTCGCTAATTTCTGCGCATCTAATTATTCTATGTCCTAGCAAATTGCCAACCAGGATTTTACAGAAGTGGATAGCAAAAGGCAACAATATCTGATCCATTTGTTGCACTTTGTAACAAAGAAAATCTTATTTGCTTTGGAATAATTAATACTGCCACCGAAGTTGCCCTAGCTTTTGCACATAAAATGTTAGCCCTCTTATTGATTTTGATTGGAGTTTTTTTTCTTTTTTTCATTACAAGAAGTGATCGTGATGGAACTCTGCAAATGGGAAAGGCTAGTCCAAGGAGAAAACCATCGGAATTGCACATTTCCATTGGGAACAAGTTCTAAGTTCTTAATCCCAAAAATTCCAAGTCCAACACAAAACCCTAAAAACAAAGGATCAATCATGAACCCTACGTCTCTACACCAAGCTTAGATTTCCCTTAATACCCACCCTGCAGAAACCCCAGACTCTCATGCCACCTTCAGTTTCTTCCTCATCAAACAAAGCGACAATCAACAAAAGGAAAGCATTTCAAAGTTCAAACACAAAAACCCACCACCACCATCATTTCCCTCTGCAAAACCACCACCAAAATGGAAGCCTCCTGAAACCCTAACGCCACTGTTATCCATCCACTAATGACAAAACTCCTAGTAGCTTCACATTCAAACCCTAAATCCTGTAGCTATGATTTTAGTCTGCTCGCAGTCTAACCCGAACCATGATAGTCTATCTGTTCCTCTACTAAATCCCAGTAGACTGCGTCTGAAACCTAAAAGATCTTTTTCACTTACTATAACTTCTCGCTACACACAAAACAAAGACAAACTCAACTCTAAACACCAGTACTGGAGCGTAAAATATCTACAGCCTAGCTACTAGCTTCTCACTCTTTGTTTAATTAAGTATATTATTATATGCTCTTCATTGGTCATAGAAAAGGAGTGTATGTATATATATATATATATATATATATATATATATATATATATATATGTGTGTGTGTTTGCGCTTTACCGAAGGCTTCGTTATTTTATTTTTTTTCTTGGAGACTGTGATGTAATTAGGAACAGTGACACAGTGCCCTGAAAAGGATTTAAAGCACGCTTATCTGAGTCTTGGGCAAGGGAAGAGCAAAAAAAAAATAAAAACAGAGAGAGCAAAGTGCAAGCATGAAATGATACTACAATCGACAAAAGTGGATGCCAAACCTGAAAGAGACATGGCCTCTCCTCCACGCGGGAACAGTAACAGTACTTCATTTCTATGCCATGCCCTCTCTCGAATTAAACCAAAATTAAATATTTTCTGAAAATAAAAAGTGATAGGAAATTTCTTAAAACCTACACATGTTCAACATATAAAACTTGCATTGTCTGTAGATCATAGCTGTTCCTACAACGGAACCTATGAAATTTTGAAGCTTTACTATTACCGACAATGTAACCTTAAAAAAACAGGAAAAAAGTTATTTCTCAGCATCCTTGACTAATACAAATATATTTGTCAATGTTGCGTAGCTGAAAACAATATATTTATTCACTTGGTAAATGAATGTCCACATATATTTGCCAATAATATGGTATTTTCATGTTATAATATGATCTGAGAATTCCAGTGGGTTACATTGCTGTGAACTACTTAGAGACTGTTTGGCTAAGCGGTTGAAACGTCGTTTGGCTAAATTTTGAAAAAAAAATTCATTTTAAATGAAATTTTTTGGTGTTTTTAGATCATTTTGATGTGCTGATATCAAAAATGATTTTGAAAAAATATAAAAAATCATTTTGATGTATTTTTAAACAAAAAACACTTTCAAAAACAACCGCAACCACACTACCAAACACACACTTGACCTATCTGCTCACAACAATTCAATCTTTATGTTAAAAAAAAAAAATGGATCGTGAACTATTTTCAGAATATTTTTGAAACTGGGTGAGTCTGTCATTTTCTATGCTTTAATTTAAAAACAATCTCAATTTAAACCGAAAAGAAATGAAAAGTTAACAACGTAAGAGAGCCGGAGAGGCCAAGAAAGCACGAGCCTCGAGAAAACAGTGCCTTTCGCTCTCACCTTTAAACTGCCTCGAATTTCAAACGCTGAAAAGGGCTAAATCCCTGTCCTGCCCCTCTATTTCTCAGCCTCACTCTACCTAGATCCTTGATACGGCCTGCCTCGGGCTCTACCATACCACCATTTATTCCTATGCTCATGATAAAACGTACACCTACATCATCTTTCGATACCATCATAACATGGAGTGGCATTGGCATGCATGCATGCATGGGTAGGATACATGGCCTCCACACACATACATGCTTACTGCGCACGCGGGTGCTATAAAGCGTGCAAGCCTAGCAGGTGTGGAGATCATGTAGATGAAAAGAATCCGGATTTTCTTGGTTCGGGATGGAACCAGTGCTAGGAAAAGGAGTGTACCGTTGTCTGATTGGTCAGAAAGTGTTGGGGCTTTTAGGGTGAGAATTGATTCCGGTTATACCCCATCTACTTATTATTGGAGTCGGATCTGACCCGTCACGAAATTCTGCAACCGTTAGATTGCCGGGTGTTTGACAAAGCTTACAAAATCAATCATGAACGAATTTTTTTTTTTTTTTCATTTAATGAAAACGACAACTACGGGAGTTCCCCCCTTTGTTTTTTTGCTGTAAAATATCTTTGAGTTTCGATGTTTTTGAAAGCAGGATACAAAAACAAGTGATTTTTTATTTTTATTTTATTTTATGAAAAATAAATATAGAACGTGGAGTGTGTTAATTAAACCTAGATGACATCGAATATCCTCTAATAAAAAACTTGTTTTTTATTTTTTAATTTGAAATGGAAATGAAGAAAAGAATCACAATTCTTACGTATAGGAGGAGCAAATTGAATAAGAACAAAAAAAACATGACAAAGAAAAAGGAAAGATGTTAATTATCTGATCATCTGTTTCCCTTAAACCCTTTTTCTTTTAAAACAATCATATGTTCTTGTTTCAAAAACATTTTTAAATTTTTTAAATTTTACTTATTTATTTTAAATTAAAAAAATTAATGTTTTTAGATTATTTTGATATACTAATGTCAAAAATAATTTTTAAAAATTAAATAATATAATTTTAATACATTTTTTTTATCAAAAACTATTTTAAAAAACAATCACAACTACACTATCAAAAAGTCACTTAGTTTTTCGTTCTGCAAGGATGTTTAAAATTAATAACTTAGAAGGATCGTCATCAACTTGTAGCTAGTAGAAGTTACTTGTTTCTCTTACCATTGTAGTAAATTTTCACCTGCCTTATCAATTCAGAAGTTACAAGTTGTTGTTTGATTTCTTATTATGTTTATCTAACATGACAAATAAAGAGTTTCTTATTTATTAGAGGAGAGGAATGGGGAAGTAGAATTTAATTATGATGTCAGGTCTAACTCATGAACATGTACGTAACATCTATAAGAAGATTTCAGCTCAATCAATACACTCGACCTGTTTGGGTATTGAAAAATCTTGAATGGATCGAGTTTATAACTTGTAAATTGTTATATCCTCTATTGAATATCAAATTAAACCTTACCATATAATAAATATTTCATGTTAAAAGAGGTATAAAAAAGAGAAATCAGGATTAATAGAGAAACTGAGTTGATATATTAAAACAAAAACCAAGAGAAATCAGGATTTCACTTTGCATACATTAATATTTTTTTTATCTATTTTTTAAATTAAGCGATAGAAACCAAGCTTGTCAATTCTGTTCCGTTCCGTCCGGAACATTCCGTGCCGTTAAAAAAATCGAGACGAAACGGCGTCGTTTTTGTCTCGGTTTTAATTCCGGCCCGTTCCGGAAATTCTGGCAGGAACGTCTTGGTACCATTCCGGGTGTGCCATTCCGACCTTAAAATCCTCTTTATTATGATTAACTTATGATTTTTTTTCTAATTTTGAGATTATGTTTGTTTGACTTTGTGTTTATATTGTATAATTTAAAGTTAATTTATCTGAATTTTAATTATGCTTGTTAAATTAATATTTTAATTTATATATATATATATATATATATATATATGAACAGTACAACACCGAAACGGCATGCCGAAACGCTCCGAAACCGGTTGAGAAACATATTTTGCAATTGATATTCTTAAATTTAGGCAACTCACCGAGTCAACTTGAAATTCAATAAAAAAGCAATTAGATAGATTCATTTAATAAGGAAGATATGGGGTGATAAATTGCAGGGAATGCTAGCCAGGCGATAGGTGGCTGGCTGGCCTTACCCAGCTGTTTGTTCCTTGGCAGGGCAATGCATGAAGGGTTTCCTGTAGATGCTCTTCCTTATAACGAGTTTCGCTGGTCCTATAAGTGCTGACAGATTTGGCTAGCCAACCCAACCAGGACTCAGACTATTCATCCTGGATTCTTCAATGATCACCGATATTCATGTGGGATCTTGATTGGATCTCTCGTCTTGACTAACCCATTTTATTTTACGTTGATCAGTTCTGTAACATCGCCGTAATTTTGCTGACAAAAGTTGCAGACAGCGTTTGCTCCCACGCTGGCCAGTAGCCACCAGCAATCTCTACGTGCTAAGCCATATGTCATTCCGAAATCACAGTTTCTTTTTAAATATTTTTTATTTATAAATATATTACAATAATATTGTTTTATTTTTAGAAATTATTTTTCATACTAGCACACGATTTACAAATATTAAATGTTTTTAGTTTAAAATAAAATTAAAAAATATTTTTTTGAAAACATTTTTGAAATATCTTTCAAAACAGCGCCTATATTTCAACCGTGAGAGTTTACGGTTATAAAACTATAATAATTTTATATAAGGTCAAAAATAAATCATGAATGTTAATTCTTAATTATTCTAAATATTAAAGAATAAAATTAAAAAAAAATCAATTAAAAATACCTAAAAAAACAATTGTAATTAACTTGTCAAACTCCTCACTCAAATTATAAGACCAAGATAACTTTATGGAAAACATGTTGAAACAAGTTATAAATTTCAATACTCAATCAATCCAATATTGAAGGTTGAGATTAAAAAAAAATTAAAATTATCCCAAATCAATTCATCAAACTCATGATATGGGTTATCAATTCAAGACAATCTCATAGAAAAAAATAGAAAAAAAAGATATGATTTATCCATTTTGACCTGCTAAACTCGCGACTTTCGTTTTGAGACTTAGATAATCTCATTAAAAGCAACTAAAAATAAATTATGAAGTTCAATTCTCAATTATTCATTTCGTTTCTAATATTGAATGATAAAATTTGTAAGAATTGTAATTTTAAAAAATGACAAAAAAAAAAAACTAAGTCAACTCCGGTTAACTTGTTAAGTATTATCCTCAAGTTATGAGAATGAAATAACCTAATAAAAAAACCACTACAAATCATAAAAGTCTAATTTCCAATCTAAAGTAATATTAAATTATGAATTTGGGGAAAAATCAATTAAAAAAAATTGAATCAATTGGGATAACCCACCAAACCTACATCTCATGTCATGAAATGAGGACAACCCAATAAATATAAAATTCCTTGTTGACGGTCAATGATCTAGAACTTGAGATGAGGATAATATTTTTAGAAAACAAATAAAAAATTAATCAATTTAATGAGACTAATATATCCCTAGATAAAGCAAATCAAACCCAAATCATAAAGCTCAATTCTAAACAGATTTAATGTTGAATGATGAAATTCAAAATAAAATCAATAAAAAAAGATAAATAAAAACAGCCGAAATCAAGTCAAGTTAATCCATTAAGTAATATTTTCGGTTCATGAGATGAAAACAACATAATAGAAAATGAACAAAAAAAAAAACTATAAAAATTAATTCTCAAAAAACCCCAAATTAAAAGAATTGAATTAAAAAATAAGATATTTAAGAAAAAAACTTAACCAACTAGATTAAATTGCTAAACTTGCCGATGTTATGAGAATTTGATAACTCCATTAAAAAAATATAATATTAATGAATATTTATTTATTAAAAAATATTAATTGAAAAAAAAAGTATTTTTTGTGAAAGGTACAATAAAAAATTATTGCATGTTGCTATCTCCAATAAACCCAAATCAATAAACGGTTCGATGTTATCCAGTAAATTTTCCTCAAAAAGTTTTTACCGAACCAAGGAGTGAACAGCATCAATCTAAGTATGTAGGGGAAGTATTTTTAAAAAATATTTTTTTTTAAAAAAAATGAAATTTTATTCTTGTTTAAATAATTATATTTAATATTTTTAAATTATTTTCATATGATAATATCAAAAATAATTTTTAAATAAAAATCATTTTAAAAAATAACTCTCACTGCAATCTCGAAAAAAAAATAATTAAGCATTAGCCACACGTTTGGAAGATTTTCCACTCTTGTATTCGCATAACGTAAAGGAATTTGGCTATCAATCATTGATTGTGCATATGTCATGTAGCTACAGTTATATGAATATATTTAACTTATTAATAAAAACTTATTTATATTTAATATCCATTATGTTTTTTTAATAAATTTAATATTTGATTAATGAATCTAAAATAAAGATAGAGTTTTTGGGATTTTGCAAATAAATTAAAAAATATTATTTTTGCACTCAACTTAATTAATAAATTTTAAAATTATTATAATTATGAGATTTCTATTAATAAAAGCAAAAATATTTTACAAAAATAAAAATATAAAATTATAATAATTACCACTCTTATTGTATCAAAGTTGACATCCTAAGGTATAACAATTTTTCTCTTAAGAGTTTTTAAGAAATTTTGAAACACATTTATCAAAATAAACACATTTCAACCGTGTAATTCTAAATCTTAACAAAATCTTGAAACTTTTAAATTTACAATTTTCATTATACATATATTTCAAAAAACCCAACATCTTTTCCATCATCATTTGTTACATGGATCGACCCAAGGAAATTCAGCACCCTAAAAATTACGAATCAGTCTAGGTATTTGAATAAAACCAAGCCGGCAACCCTACCAGCAGGGTGCCCCTTTGCTGTCACCCTACACCGCAACATGTCATCCCACTTTATTGAAATTTCACCGGATTTTCTATGTATTATTTTTTTTTTTTATTTCAACTTGTCAAATCCATAAAAAAACATGAAAGGGTAGATACTTTTGAAATGAAAAAAGCCTCGTAAATTCGGATAAAACGGCAGAAACATAACCCTATTCATTGAAACATGAAGCATACACTATACTGATGATTTTCTGCGATGACTTGCATCCATACATCATCATTCATAGAGGTCTTGGAGGCTAGCAAGAAGAAAATTTTAACTGGAATACATAGGGAACTAATTAAAAGATGGTGAAATTTCTCTCTAAACATCTTTCCCAGCCATTACACGAAGGACCAGTTGATGAACATGAAGGTCAGACAGTGGTTGGAATCATCATCATCAAGAACTTTCCATGCAATGGCCTGCTCGTAGGAGACCAGCCTCCCCATGCTGGATACACATATTCCGGCCGGCAGATGAGCAAATCCCTGAAATGTATAATAGCAGAAAAGACACTTTAGAACAGGCTCCCGGTGATGCCTCGGAATATCCCTCGAGGGCAAATGCTTGTAGAGATTCCGGTGTAATATGCAGAAGGGATGGCATAAAAACTCATCAGAGTTCCAGGAATAGGGAATCTCACCTGCTGCATGATCTTTGAGAACTCAGAGCAGAGAATCTTCCGGCCTGCTTCATCAAGAATCTTGTCAAGCATGATATCTTGAAGGGCCACAAGAGTAGTTTCAAGCATATCAAGTCCAGCCTGGTTTGCAAAAGTGAAAACTGGAGATTCCTGCAAGATTATTTTTAACCAGATCATGTTAAATTCCTTGTTGACAAAACCTGAAGAGCTCCCCCTCCCTCTAGCTGAACGGAGAAAGAAAGAGTGGAGTGGTTACGTTTGCTTTCAAGGAGCAGCACATTATCGCATCTGAATGGTGCCACAGTCGCTTCAGCAAAGCGTCGCCAGCTTGGGAGTCAACCCGAAATAGTTCTCCTCCAGTATGAATCCTTCAATATGAACAGGATTACAATGACAAGCGACATGTTGAAAAAGCAAAAACGAAGGAGTGACAAGACCCAGGAACTTGTTGCTTTAGCCATTTTTAATCAGAAGCAAAAACCAACTTCAGAAGCAATAGATCATATT
This sequence comes from Salix purpurea, assembly GCA_027405865.1. NCBI lineage: Eukaryota > Viridiplantae > Streptophyta > Magnoliopsida > Malpighiales > Salicaceae > Salix > Salix purpurea. Next base: position 7,838,702 of record JAOWLH010000020.1, on the reverse strand, counting down.
TTCATCAACCATTCATAATTTTAAATTCAATAACTTATTCTCTTCTAGCGTACACAATGAAAAGGATGAATAAAGAATGAAAATATAGTTCTTGATTTTCATTTTTGCTGTTCTGAACCTGAAAAAGCTGACAATGTTTAAATGAATAAAGATAGGATACCTGTAGCTTCGGCATATCCATTGTGCTAAAGTTAAGGCTTCAGGAGAGCCAGGAAGGGACTTTGGACCCATACTGGAGCTGGGCGGGGAAGGGGCAATTGCCATTGCAACCCTCTGAACAGAACCCACAACACCACGCACATATTGGCGAGCCATAGCAGCCACATTGTCTTGGAAGTGGCTCTCAAATGTAAATTGGAAAGCAATTGTCAGCACTGACCTAAGATTATAACTGTTGGTGTCAGCTTCGCTAGGTGGACGTGCACCACCACCTCCTACTTCAAGTGTAGAGGCTAAATCTAAAGTTCGAGTAGCAGCAGGTGCATCCTGAGATACAAGACCACCAGAACAAATAAGAGAAATGATGCAAAAGTGCTTGAGAGGGCATGATCATGACAGTTAAAAGGCAGAGGTCACCCAACTGTTTTAGGATCTAATGGTATGACGCGAAATCCAGATGGCAGCAATGGTGCATCATCAGCGAAGGATTCATCAATAGGCGCAAAGATAAGCTGAGCACAAGCACCGACAGCATTTTCATCAACTCCACTGCATAGCTGCCAAGTTAGATTTTAAAAATGTTATCCATTATTCGGGAGAAACATTCCCAAGTAAAAAATATAAAACAAAAACACCCAGTTTCAGTCTCCACCAAAAAACATGTACACCAACCTGCAACAAGTACATATCCCGTGCCAGGGCTACATCTGGGGAGAATGCATGGCCCTCCAACCGAACTACCTCCAAGAACTACCAGTGAAGAAAATGCAAAATAATCACATGGTGCATCAACTTTCAAGACATTCTAAAATAGAAACTAAAAAGGGAGGTATATACACTCAAGTGCTTACCTCCTCATGCTCCACAGTATGTGCAAGAGGTAAATTGACCTGGCTACTAGGGAAGCCACCAGGTCTTGCACATGGAACTGCGTAAGGACTTGCTTTAAGACATGCAGCAGAGTACACATCAACCCCGTAGTCTGCCCACTCAGATCGATGTTCTCTCAGAAAACGAACAAGCAAAGCAGGAGGAACATTCTACAGAGAAATGCACAGTTATTATTATTACAGTAAGGTAACATGTGACATTATTATTGATAAGAAAAAAAGAATAGTGCAAGGAGCAGTAGAGTTTCTGGTACAGTATTAGCACAGATCAGAAACACACACACCCTAGAATGGTTTGATTAGAGATTACCTGCAGCAACATTGATGCCTTCGCACACAGGACTCCTCCAAATGTAGGTGACATAGATGCGTTGTATTGAGATCCTAGAAATTTAGCTGGTGATGAATTTATGACAATGGTCACATCATCACCTCCATCACCATCCAGAAGTGACCAACCACTGTCTGTGAATCCATTTACAGCTTCATTGAAACCCCTGTAACCCAAACTAGTGAGTAGCAATGCTCATGCAAGCACAAAGGTTACAAATCATTGCAGGTTCTTATGCTCTCTCAACTAGATATGACAGATATTTTACTCCTTAGCTTAAATCTGCAGCTGGCTTAGTGGGATCATTCTCCGATTTAGATGGTTGAAAAGTCAACATGAATCAATTGCTATGATGGGATATCATCTTTACCTGGAGAGCCTCTGGCTAAATGTCCTTAAAACAGCAGGCTGACGGCCACCTCCATACTGAATTTCTCCGGTAGTCTCTTGTGCAATTTGTCTTATGTGCCGCAAGGCCTGAACATCAAATTATGAAACAATCATGAAACATATTTAATTGAATCAGAAAAAAGGTCAGTCATGATGATGATGTTATTACCGCCACTGTCATTTTCTGAGCAAGAATTTTGGATGACTCATAAAGTGGCCTCAGAACTTCAGGAACACTCCAGACCTAAGATTACAGATTTTAGTTGATGCATAAAGTCATTAAATCAAAAATCATTTAGGGGAAAACTTGAAACGTTGAATTAGAGCTTATTCTTACATCTAAGTCAACATGATCAACAATGTGAATGATGGAACCACCACCCTCACATGGTCGGATTAGATAGCCACTGGGAAGCATATCAGCTCTTACAAAGCTTGAAGGAGGAGGTCCTGTTGGGCCACCAGTAGAAGCAGTCAATGACCTCTCACATATCTGCACAACAATTTGAGACAAGTGAATGCTGTTGATCTTATGCAGCTTATATTAGGAAACGAAATAAAGAGAAACAAAAACACCAATGACTCACAACAAGACTCCCATCTTCCAAGGTTGTGGTGTATCTTAGTGTCCAAAAGTCACGTGCTGCGGCCAGTGTTGTTGGTGCATAAGTCTGATGAAAAAAATGGATAGATTAATATACATAGCAAAAACAGTTATTTCAAAGGTCAGCCATAAAAATGCATATTTAATAATGTACATGTACAAACCTGCATATATATCAGCTCAATTGTCCCCCCACTTCCTGTAGGAATCACACTCATTATATCAAGGCATCGGCAGTCACGAAACCAAGATGGACGATCTTTGAGGATTTCAGCGACCTGAACAGATACACATTCATCACATGCTAGAAAAGAGAAAGGACATAAAAACCTGAATAGTTTGAACTGTTTATATAGATATGCACCTTAATGGGCTCCAGGCTCACAAGGCCACAGGCTCGTGCTGCTACCCCACTGCAGTTGCGGGAAACAGCAACGATTCCAATAGAATCCGGACCAGGCTACATTGCCATTGGAAGTCAGATTTTACCAAACAATATGAAGTAAATGAACAAAAACAATAAACACACAGAGCATAAGATAACAAAAACTACAACGGGTGTTACCTTCATCCCAATCATCTGGACCCAGTCAACAGCAGTTCCAGTTGCCTTGGAAAGGAACTCTGCTAGGGTCTCCTCAGCTATTGAGAGAAGACTAGCAAAAGTATAGTTCAAAACCCAGTTAAGCCTGTGAGATACATTGCGTCTCTAGATCACATTGATTCAAAGCAAATGTAATTTCTTACCCAGCTGGGTTGTTAGCATCCCTTTGGGGTTGCAGAGGTGTTGGGTTTTGCTGTTGTTGGTGCTGACCACTCATGACCACAGACTCACAGCTATTGTCTGTGGTCGTTGCCGAAGCCTGTGTAGAATACACCAAAATGAAGGTTTATTGAGCATGTGCATGGAAAAAAAACATAATATTTTTTCACAAAAGCAATGTCAGCGAATGCCATACAGCATGGACAAAACCTAACCCATGATCAATGAAAAGAAGAAAACTAGCGAAGCACGCAACTTAATTGCCGATATTAACAGTTTCAAATATTCGATTAAATTATGAAGCACATGTTGGCAGTAAACTATCATCAAGTTAGAAAGATATCAGTAATTTGCTGATAAATAAAATACTATTTTAGACAGTGACATGATGATTTCCCAAGGAAGAGATATTTACCAGTGTAAACCTACAAAGACCCAAGTCCTAAAGTTAAGAACTAACAGAAAAATTGCAGACTGTCTTACGGTATGAACTTGCTGGCGCATGTATCCATTTTCATAAACCAAATGGGAGACTTGCTTCTGCAAACGGTCATTCTCTTCCATTAACAGCTTGTTCATGGCAGACAGCTTTCTATTCACCGTCTGGAGACGAGAAGCTTCCTTTCTCTGTTTTTCACGACATCTACAAAATAGAACAACGAAGAACCTCAAAAACTAACTTACACATCAAACTTCTTCAATGGGATCACCAAAAGAATGCAGAAACTTGCAGAAAAAATCCATTCCACAAACATAATAGCATAACAAAAATGAGACCTGTCTCACGATAATGGTCATGCCAGATTAGAAAGGACATAAGATGGTTTATAAGGTCAAGTCGCAGGAGCTCTTTCAAACTTCATGTCAAACATTCAAAAAATAAAAACGAGCATCCAAGCTTTTCAAAAAAATATAATCTTCAGAAAGTCCCACGATTTTATCGTCATGACAATCCTAGAAAAATGACAAGTAATTTACTTTCATTACAGAAAACTAGAACGGACATCAAGTTTGTCCCATCGTCCCCGGTTTTTAGCCAAACCCCCTACCTTATTATGCAGCTGAATCGGAACCACAATCATGCAAGAGAAAAAAATGAGGAAGAAAGTGCTTCCCTGTCAACAAAGATTAGTTACTTAATCTCTCTACGGCGAAGGAAACAGAAATAAGGAGAAAAGTGATAATGCTCAATGAAAACTGAGAGAAACGAAAAACGCAGCCCAAAACATGTTTGGTCATCCATTCAATTTGAAGGATACTGAAATCACAGAGTAAGAATAAAAAACCTTTCAAAAATGGATCAAAAAGCAAATAACAGCTACATTACTCGAGGAGTGTTACTTGAGATCATGAATCTTCCCGAAAGCCAAGATAAAAAACAAGAAGCTAATTAATAAAAAAGAAAAACAAACAGGAGTAACAATTTTTTTTGTCAATTTACATATTTTATCATGATGAACAAATCCAAACCAAGCCCGCAGTTTATAGGAAGCGCCTCCAGAACCATCCTAGTTATTTTCAAACAATGAGAGGAAAGTTAGCGCACGAAACCAAGTGCAATTGAATCAAACCCATTTCCTATTCTCTCCTAAAAATCCATGGAGGCCACCACTAAATTTCACTAGAAAGACACTTCCTTGGCTAATAACAAAAATCGAACAAGAAAAAAAAACATCCAATTTACAATGCTAAGATGTATGAAACCAGTATCCCATTCGTCATTTTCTGACTAAAATATAAAACACACAACACATTAACATGAAAGTATTTATACATATATATATATATATATATATATCAAAAAGTATAAGAGAAAAATAGACCCAATTTGGATCCAAATGAAACAAACCAAGGATTTCCATTTGATCCAAACAAACATGTAGACTGTGATTTAAGGTTACGTAGCTTGTCTCGTAATTTATTAATGTACCTGCGGTTTTGAAACCAGACTTTGATCTGTTTAGGCTCAATGTTGCAGAGAATAGGACACTCTCTAATGAGTTGTTGTCTTCTCAAGGAACTAGGCTTTGGACATTCTGTATAGACCCTCTCCAAAGCCTCAACTTGCTCAGGTGTATACCGAACATACTTACTTGAATCCATCTGCTTGTCCTTACTGTGCATAGATAGCGCCATACAAAGCAATGAAAACACCTAACGAAAGATCTAAAACTAAAAGAAAGCAACAGCAACGACCACCCAGATACTGTTTTCAAGTGCTTAACCAAATATTCAAAGACGACCCGGATTGTGGTTTTTGAAGTTCTGAGATTTAGAATAGTAAGTTGATGGGATGCATGTTTCTCTCTTAAATGAAAAGGGATTCTGTAGCAGTGCTATTGTTGGTGTCCACAGGCAGGCTCTCTCAGAGAGAGCCTCCTCTCTCCTTCATGAGTTACTCGAGAAAGTATCGTGGGTGTTTTGTTTGATTTCTCACTCAAGAAACCATACTACAGAGAGAGGCAAGGAGTGATTAGTGGATGTAGTTTCAGTGATGGAAAGATAAGGGAAGGGACAGGGTCCTGTTGTGGCCCTTTTAACTTGGACGTCAATCTCGAGATTCTTTACTCTTGTTAAAATAAATAAAAATCAAAACAAGAAAACCCATAGAAAGGAAAGAGCTTGGGATGAATCGAGCTGAAGAGAGTGAAATTTTGTGCGTTTATGTGATAGAGAAAGCACATAGAGAAGCAGGCAAATGGTACATGAAACAATGGCAGTACAAGCTGGATATATTATCGATTACACTCCTACCCTACGGATATATCATAGTTTAGTAGTTAGCAGAGAAAAGAAAAGGAAAATGTAGGTGGTAGAGAGGGAATAAATGAGAGGCAGCAGGCAGATCGGATTACGGGAGTGTGTGATATCTTTTATCTGACACACACATATTGTCCAGCAGATTTTGTTTGCAGAGATCGGTTCTTCTTTATTGATTCCATTTGGGGTTAGGCTTTTTTTCTATTAATTTTCTTTTCTCTGCCTGCCTGAAGCTGTTAACCATGGCTTCTTTTTTTTCCTTAGCCCCGAGACACCACTCAATACTGTGCAGGCTGTTAGCTGGCTGCTTCCCTCAGCAGCAGTGCATTTTATGGATAGTGATGCACTTCGTTTACATGCGTGTATGGGTTTCGGTGTACTTCCATCTATGTATGTGTTTCATGATGATGGCATGGGATATGGATGCATGGGATATGGAACCTAAAGGTATACTTGGAGATCTAAACGTTATTTTTACCGATGAAACCTTTCAATGCCTACGCTATGAAAAATAAATTATACCCAGAATTGATCAATGGAGAGAGAAGTGAGGTATATTTTTTTTCTAATATTTTTATTAAGTGTTAGAAAATGTTATTATACATACAGCTAAAACATCCCAAGTTTCCAATGGAGTATTAGACACAAATTATTATGAATTTCAATAATATATATAATTACTATTTCATCTCTCAATATGCTTGAATTTTAGTGTTTGAATTAGGGATATTTTTTAATATTATATATATTTCTATACATAGTAAAATAACTATAATATCCTAATAAGACAAAAGGCAAGAATTGTCGACGAGGGTGTCTCGATAATTTTACATTTTTTATGCACAATAAAATAATTTTTTTACCCTCCAATAAAACAAAACGGAAATGTTACCTGCGGGGATAGTTCGACCATTTCACTTTTTTAAAAATATATAAATATTAATATACCCCCATATAAGACAAAATACAAGAGTTAAATGCAGGGTGTTGAGGTAATTTACAATTTTTATTTTTTGTCAATTACTGTTGAAGCATCCGACAGACGCGCCGACGTTATCGGCCTCACCCCTCTTCAGTTGGCGCGTGTTGAGTCGTTCAACGGTTAAAAATGTTTGTTCGGCATCTCCACGGATGCGCCCCCAAGTCCTCCACCTCGCGGTTATGTGTGTGATGTGTAAAGATGGTCGGAGACATAACAGTGGTCAGTTGAACTTTGTTTTTCCCTTTTCTCTCTCCTGCAAGCCAAAGTGCACGTCAATCCCTGTATTGTATGGTTATTTCATGTCAGTCCCTAATCTTTCGATTGATCGGTATGATCCTAATTTCTGTGATGAAAGTTCTGATTTGTTTCAATTGTGTTCCAAGATGAAAATTGATTATATATGAAATTTTCACTTTCATCCTTATTCTTTTAATTTTTGGATTGCTAATAAATCCCTCAATATTTTCGATACATTAGTTTTCAAATTTTTAATTTTATCCTTCAATTGAAATTGATTACATATTTTGTTTTCATTTCAGCCCTTAAACTTTTAATATTTGATTTTAATTCTTGTTTAATAGTTTTTTTTTATTTCATCCTTTGATTAAAATTAATTACATATTTTGTTTTCATTTCAACTCATATACTTTGAATTTTTTATTTACTTTCTTTATATATATATATATATATATATATATATATATATATATATATATATATATATATAGTCCCTATTTTTGTCCATGTTTATATATATACGCTCTTAGTTTTTGTTTTCAATTTTATTATGTACTCTTTTGTTTAGGTGGTATTTTTTAGAAAAAAATAATTCTTAAATTTTAGTTTGTGTTTGTGATCATTTGGATTTTGATATTTCTTTTTTTTTTCTCTGTTGTTTTTTAGTTTTTAAATTGTTTTTTTTTCAAGTAAAATATTTTTTTTCATCTAATAATTTTTATTTTTGTTTTATGATTTATTTTACTTTTTCTGTTTGCTCTTTTTATAATTTTTTTTTAATTATTTACGCAACAAGAATAATAGTTTTTTTTTCATGCTTACTCTTTTGTTAAAAAAAGTTATGCTTTTTATATTCTTCAAAGTAATTTGATATTTTTTTTTAGCATTAACAATAATGATAATTTTATTTATTTTAATCATGAGAATAATAGTGATACTATTAATCATAATAATGAAAGCAATTGTTATTTATTATAATGGTTATAGTACTTATGATGTTAATAATTATGACTTTGATGATAATAATAACAATAACAATAACTCATAAAATAATATAGAAAATATCAATAATGACAAAAAAAATATATAATAATGATGATAATACTAAATATATTTTTGATTCTATTAATAAAAATAAGGGTGTTGATTGTCGTTATGATTATTATTATAATAATAACAATGATTATAACAATAATGATGGTGGTAGCGATAGTATTGTTAATAATAATAAGAATATTGATTATTTACAATAATAGTTACAATGACAGCTATAATAATTATGATAATTTAACAATTATCATAATATCAATAAAAAAAATTGGCTACAATGAAAAAATATAGGAGCCACTTCCCCCATGCTTCGTCGTAGCCAGAACCAAATTTTTAATATTTGGAAAAAATGTTAACGGTTTGATATTTGTTTTTTATAATGCTATACATCTTAGCGAAGTAATCAACCTACAAAACTTTTGATTATTTAGTTTTATTTATACTTTTATTGTGGATAACATGTAAAAAACAATTAATGGTCTTATAATTTTTTTTATAATGTTATACATCTGAGCTAAATAATCAACTTACAAAACTTTCACTAGTTTAGTTATAGTCTTTTATCTTTCTCTTCTAAAATTTCTTTACTTTTATCTTATTAATGGAAGGGTCAGATTAACATTCAATTTATAAGACACTACTTTTAGACTTATATTGGGCATATCTAAAAGCTAAAAAATGTTGGCACTTTGGATATTAAGAATCTTAGTCAAGGCCTACTCTTGCTTCAAGTTTAAGGCTGACCCTATCATGTGACTACCTTGTCTTTAAACTCATAAATATGTTTTTTTTGGAATTATTACATGATAAATTAAATTAAAAGATATAAAAATAAAAAATCATATTTTCATCATAAGTTTTCAATAAATGCCTCGATTTTCAAAATAATTATCATATATTGCTACATGTAACTTTCCACCAAATTCTACAAAATAAAAAATGATACAAGTTTGATAAAAAAACTGTGTTAATTAATAAATTATAAAATAAAAGGTGTATATTCATAAGAAAAATTACCTTAACTCAATGTTTTTTAGGTATCAAAATCAATCATCGAGGTTCTAATATCAATTGAAATTGGTCCATGATGCAACAAATTTTAATAACAAATAAGTGATTGACCTATTGTTGGAGATAGAGAACTTTAAAATTGATCAATATACAACTGTCTATGCTAAAGGCTAATTCACAAGCCACTGTGAATATATGAATAAGTAGAACATGTTGTGCAACATTTAAATATGTCTTATATTTTGAAGCATTACTTTTCCACAACCCAAAATATGTAACTTATTATCACCTTACAACCATAAACCAAATACCTTTCTATTTTCACACTATCATCCTCCTATAAATGCTTTTTGAGTAAAGCCAAATTGTTAACATGTGCCTCTATGTCATCAAGAACATTAACATCTTATTTATACTTATTATCATCCACCATTTCATTAACTTTCAAATAAAACTCATACAAGCTCACTACAATATCTTTCACCTTATTTGTTAGCAATTATACTTTTTCATAATCATACATGTCATCATTATATATATATATATATATATATATATATATATATATATATATATATATATATTAACTTGAAACATGGATCTAAGATAGAAACATACAATAAAAAAAATATGATTTATTTTACGCCACACTAAAAAAAATTATCTTTGCTTTTACATAATTGCAACAAGTTTGTATAAATATAAATCAATTCAATGAAGAAAGAATTTGATGTGACATGCAGTGAGCTAGAAATCTCAATGTAATAATGTAAGAGATCCTTAAGAGCTTCACCAAAGTCCTAATATTTTCCTAATTTTCCAAACTAGGTTTCCTTAATTTGTTTTATTCCTCTTTGAATCAACCTCCAAAAAATAACTTATATACTTAGTTTCACCTTCACTTAACCTCTTAACACCTTTTCAAACTTTTCAACAATTTCTAACATAGGATAAGTTGGATTCCATTGAGTTTCAATATCCAAACACAATAATTTCTTAGTTGATCAATTTTTCATTACATTCTTTATAAATTAAATAGTCATATTAGTGAGCTTGAATTGTCTACTGTAGCAAACAAAACTTTATCATTCCCCCACTATAATATACAATTCTTAATAACTTAACCAATTGTTTAACTCAAATGATAGGAGACTTGATTAAAAAAATGAGATTTGTTTTATTTAAATTCCACTAATTATCAATCTAATGAGCTGTTATAAGCATATAATTAATATTTTGGATTAATGTTCACGTATCTATTGTTAAACAAAATCATTGACCTCTAAGAGTTGTTTTTAATATTTCAATATCTTAAATATAAAGTTTTAAATAATCTCTCATAATAATGAAACAAGGAATGTTAAATCTAGGTTGCATGGTCCTATAAAATAATCTAAATACATGACGCTCTATAAAATTAAAAGGAAATTCATCAATTATAACTATATTTGCTAGTTCTTGTCAACATTCATCATAATTATAACTTGTGGCCTTAAAGAGTTTCCACATTTCAATCTCTTGATCCACCCTCCTCTTTCTTAGGTTCTTAGACAAAAATCATTTTGCATTCTATTAACCACACAAAAACTTTTTGCATACTTTTAAATGACTTCACATATTGCTCATGCCATTAATAATTGTATGACACATATAAGTTTTTCCCAAGAACTTGATTCAACTCTAGGAGCTTTAGGATCATCATCTAGTTTTGTAAAGTAATCATAAATTTATGAGTTTTTTTCTATCATAAACATTTTTTTTCCTTTGATGTAAGGATTTAAGGCTATTTACTTTTATTATCCATGGTAGATCCTGTAGTAGTTCATTATGGGTGTTTGAAGTTGGAGCATTTCTCGATATTGTGTCAGTGTCAATGGATGAAACATTTGATATTTGAAAGTTTTCCATATATAATTACCAAATATAAATATTTTAAAAATCATAATTTATATTAGACTTAAAGGTACTAACATTCAAAGAAACTAACAATAATAAATCTTAAATGTGGTAAGATATAATTATTAGAAATTATAATATGTTTTATATTTTAGGCTTTTTATATGCAATTTGCTTTTTTTTTAAAAAAAAAAGAACCCCCAAATATATATTAACATTTTCAAATTGATCAATTTCTTATATGTACTCTACATCGTTCTTAAACTTTGTTTTCTAAAAACAATTCAATAGAATTCCCACATTAGAAAATCTTAAGTGATCTAAGTTGTGGAAGAACAAACACTCATTTCCATTATTCTTCTACAATAAATTAAAAAAAATTTCCTAACAAAGAATTAATCTTGCCACACAAAAAACTCACCATAACTTGCTTAAAGATACAATGCCAATACAATTTATGTACACATAAAACTCATCATAACTTGCTTAAAGATACAATGCCAATACAATTTTTGTATACATACTTATAATTTATAGTTCTCTACTATCGAGAAACGCGCCCAAAATCCCCTACATCACATTAATAAGATCCAAAATTCTTAAAGCTACTGAGAAAAATGTGAACTACAATCTTGTTTCCTGTATATGATGAGGAATTAGTCATTACCATGAATGGAAAAAAGTGAGTAAATTAGATGGTAGATATGAGTAACTATTGCTTTGTCATCTACCATTGTGAAAAGGAAGTCTGGTAAGTGTATTCAAAATCTCTAATCAATACCAACTCAATTAATTTGAGCAAAAAACCTAAATAGAGTAAGATGAATATTTGTTTTTTGCTTAAGGCATAATATTTTCATCAAAAGATTTAAATAACAGTTCATTAAATAAAATTAATAGTACTTGAAGTGAAAACTTGGATTTTGATTAATTTTCCATTCTCCAAAATGTTTAGGGTAACTCAACAAATGTAACCTCCACCATCCTTGAACTCTAGGGCATGGATGAATTGAAGAGAGTCACCATGGGGGACCTTTGGAGTTAGCAAACTTTGCAGTTCCAATAATTATAGACAAAGTTGTTTGAGTACTAAATCCAGAGGACCACTACTATTAATTAACCACTACATTCCAGTCGTCTTAATTTCTTAGATAGAAAACATATTTGACCCAAAACTAAAGGGTGCGAAATTAATTCTTAGGACCAGTTACTTTTGTGTTTTCTTCACTTGAATTCTTTCTTTGACCAAATCATAGCTATTTGTTTGGTGAAAGTGACAAATCAACGAGAACAATGAGTTACGTTAATTGAAAATGAGATTGGAGATCCAAGAGATCAGGTCACAAAATTAGATTAAAATTACTTATGGAACATGTTATACTTTCAAGAAAGTTTTATGGAAGTGGCAAACAGGTGAAGTAGCTTATTCAAACTTGGTCATCGGAGGAATTGAATTTAGGTAAAACCGAAGATCTTTTTTTTTTTTAATGTTGTATCTTTTATTTTTTATTTTTAACTGAATAAATTTGGTTTGGTTGGGGGGTTCTCGAAATCTAACAGAATGATTTTTTTTTAAAATATTGCAATAGATTTAATAAGTTTTTTTTAACAATTTATTATTTTTTTTTTGTTTTCCAGTTTAATCGGTTTTTTAATTTTTTTTGCTCACCCTTAACCTTACGATTTAAGTAAATAAGAATACTAAAAGATGATTTTTTTAATGATTTTTATGCAAACCTAATAATATTATAAATTCCAGGTATAATTAAAACAAGAGGTGGAGGACTCATGATTTGTAAGGAACATCATAAGCTCACCGCCTGAAAATTTTTGATCAAAGGTAACAACCATAGAAAAAAGCAAGGATTTGAACACTTATGCATGTTAACGAATTGGTAGGTTATTGACAAACTTATGAATCTACATTACCTCTTCAAAAGAAACAACATGATTATTCACCTAATAGTGAAAATATTGCTCTTGTAGTTAGGAATTCAAAAAAATCATTTTTTGAAAAAAGAACTATGGTAAAGATAAATAAATAAAAATCAAAAGAAATGAGTTAGAAAATGGAAGCAAAGGTACAGTCAAATATAAAAAAAGAGGTAAGTGTTTTGAATGCTCAAAATATGGTAATTATAAGAAAGAAATGTCATAATTTCAAAATAAATAAAGGAAAAGCCCTTAATGTTACATTAAATAATGACTCTAAATATAAAAACTCTAATTCATCTTCTCTTCTGATAATGAGTTTCCCTTTGTCTCTCTTTATGGTCTTGTTAATGGATGTACAAATATGTACCCAATTGTCAATACATTAAGTGATTATGATAAATACCAAATTATTAACAAATTTAGTAGTTTTAACACAAATGAAACCATTAGTTATTATAGTGATTCAATTTTTTTTTTATCATAAATTAAACTTACATGAAGCTTATGATGAATTTGTGAAGAGGTCGTGAAAGTCAAGAAATTGATTAATTTGTTTTTTCAACAAGCTGACATTTATGGAGCACAAGAAGAACAATCTAACTAATACTCTAAAGTTGTAAGAAGTAATATATCTAGATCTCTCACTAAGCTCAAAGCATTTTAGAAAGATCTGACAATATGCAAATGATAAAACAATAATCAATAATATAGAAACTTGGAAATTCGAACTGTTGAACTATTGAAAGCTCAATGAGTCAACATTAATCATATAGGTTTAGGATACATGACACATGGAAATTCGAGCAATAATATGTCATTAGCCTTATATTTTTTAGGAATTACCTTTATGAAAGGTCAACTAGAAGAAACTATCATACATAGAGATGAGTAAAACAAATTCCAAATAAGCAAGTTAAAAGATAAATTTATTCATACTTGTGAGCAATATGCAATTTTAGGATGTAAAAAAATGAATTACTTCAATCTAGGAAATAGATTTCGTAATAATAGTCAATATGTAAAGTATGAAATTGACTTAATATTAAATCAATTATTTATTGCAAAAAGGAAACTTTAAAAGGTTATGAGAAATCTTAAGAGTTTGAAATTTCTAACACAACAAAAATGAAAAATCAATGGGTAGTTAAGAAAAAGGCAATATTTCAAATAGCACCTACAACACTAAAATAAATGAATATAAATTTAAGGTACTTAGATAATGGTTGTTCTAGATATATGTTAGGATATAAATGTTAGTTTTAAAAAATTAAATTCTTAAGTAGAGGATTAGTGATCTTTGGATATGAAAGAGAAACTACTATGCAAGGTAATAATAATATTGATATTTTTTGCTTACCTACTTTTCATAATGTTTTTTCTGTTAATGGTATTAAATCTAACATAATAAGAATAAGTTAATTTTATGATAAGAATCATTATGTGTAGTTTTTTAAAGATTCATGAAACATTTATAATCATGCTAATAAATAGATCATGAATGGTTTAAACAACTATCATGAAGTTTCAACCTTCACCACATTGGGTTTCATAAGGTAACACTAAATGATATTGATATTTGATCTTTGACATCAATATCTTGGTCAAAACAACTTTAGAGACTTGATGAAGATCTTTAAAAGAAAAGTAGTACGTGGTCTACCAAATCTGTGAATAGTCAGGAAAATAGTTTATGAAGCAAGTCATGAAGGAAAATAAATTAAGGCTCAATATAAAAAGACTGTTGATATTACAACTTTAAGACCCCCTGAATTGTCACATGTGAACCTATTAGGTTGAACTTAAACTGAGAGACTAAGTGGAAAAAAATATATCATGGTCATTGTGGATGACTATTTAAGATATACTTGGACAATTATATTATGAGAGAAGTTTGAATCATTTGATCGTCTAAGGAAATTGGTCAAAATACTGTAATTTGTTTTTCCATATCTAGAATTTATAGTGACCTTGATAAAGAATTTAAAAAAACTATGTTTTTTTTATGATGAATATCGTATATATCAAGAATTTTCTACTTTTATCACTCCTCAACATCATTGTATAGTTGGAAGAAATAATAGATTTATACAAGAAATGACCCAAACTATGTTGAGTAGTAGGAAAATAATATTGTACTTCTAGGGGAAACTATCAACATCGTTGACATATTTTTAAGTATATTGTTTTCAAATTTGGAACAAATCTTACTCCTTATGAGTTCCGAAACAAAAAAGAGCCCACGATCAAATACTTTAGATCATTTAAAAGTCCATACTAGATCTTGAAAGATTGCGAAAACTTATATAAGCTTGATAGTAAGAGTCATAAATGAATATTTCTTATATACTCATCACACAACAAACCTATAGAGTCTATAAACTACAAACTTAAATTGTTATGCAATTAATCAATATGGTTGTTAATGATAATTTGAAGGAATCTATTAAGAAATATCTCGATAACATCATTGAGATAACTAAACAAACCTTATCAGAACATGATGAAAAAGATCATACAGATGTTTTTCACATATATTTGAATAGTCACAAGAGAAAAAACCCTTCTTAAGGATAAAAAACAATCATCTTAAAGAGAATATTATTGGAAAATTGGATGAAAGTGTAAAACTAAGTAAAAAAACTTATCAATCAAATCTTATATATGTTTTATTTGTCATAAATTGTAAAAATGATGTATGAAAGTTAATATATCAAGAAAAAATTGTATGTGCATAACCACAAATACTAAATAATTAAGTTTCTTATTTTTTCAAAAAAAAACTACCATGGAACAAGCAAGGATGTTATTGCATCATGATCTATGCAAACTAGATTGTTAGCAGTGCCACCTAGTTTTTTGTTGCCATGAGGACAACTTGGTACCACCATCCATTAAAAATGTCAAAACTCGCAATCGATGCATGACATGTGAATCTGATATTCTGTTATAAGGGAGGGCAAATAGATTTAGTGCATGTTTCACATAAAAAGTAATATGGATAAATTTTGATACATTTTAAATGGTGTACAATATTTAGTAAAAAAAAAAAAGGAAATAAAAAAATATGAAGAAAGAAATTGGACCTTGTGCTCGTATGGAT
Source organism: Salix purpurea (assembly GCA_027405865.1). Lineage (NCBI taxonomy): Eukaryota > Viridiplantae > Streptophyta > Magnoliopsida > Malpighiales > Salicaceae > Salix > Salix purpurea. Next base: position 7,822,594 of record JAOWLH010000020.1, on the reverse strand, counting down.
TCATGCAAAGGATTTCTTTGATTGTTTTTCTATTTTCATGAATCTGGTCCTCTAATTTCAAAACAGGGTTAGAGGATGAAGGAACCTGGTACACTTCAACAGGCAATTTGTCGAAGCTTGCAAAATAGAATTCATATGCGATTAGATGACCATAAATATAAATAAAAGATAAAAATGATTAAAAGCTAAACTTAAATGCAAAGGAAGAAACTCAATGATGATGGTAATGAAACACTTCTTGTATGTTAGGATTTATATACCAAAGAGAAACAGTTGTCCCATTTATATTAGGTTGACCTAGCAGTTGAAAAGGTTGGCATTGAAATGAGACATAGAGCTAAGAAAATATGCTAAAAAACAATAACCTACAGAGAAAAAGTATTCTTAGACAACATAAGATATTCAAACCTCGATATTCTGCTACATGAAATCCTATAAAAGCCATCATAATTGGTGATTTGAGTGTTTGAAGAACTGAATTGTCAAAATCCCTTGTGTTATCACTCCATATAATTATGCACATTTCATCACCCCTTTAACAAACATCAACAAAACATGTTAAAAAAATATAGTATAAAAATGGATTGAGTTTGGTAGTGAACCTTATATTTTCAAGTATAAACTCTCTTTTATTCTCCAATGTTTGGCCGCGAACCAATACTTGCTCAAGCTGTTGAATTGCTTTAAGCCTTCCTAGAACATCTGATAAAAAAACATATACATTTTAATTTTAGATTGACATATATGGATAATAAACAATAATGCAAAGTCATGTACAAATTAGACATAACATAAAAAGATCCAATTAAACCTGTGAGAACTCTTGAACCCTTTTTTAGAGAGAGAACATGTGTGAAATCAATGAAGTAGCAAGAGGATCAATAGTTTTAATTTTGACAGGAGGTTTAAGATCGACAACCATATCGTTATCAACAGCTATATCTGTAGATCTAATTTCATAGGTGTAAAACCCTGACTTCATAGTAAAGACCCTCAATAATTGCATCAGTGAAATGAGCAACATCTCTTGCTTTTGATGATCCTTGGATAACTCCACCCTCTTAACAACAATGATTATGTTATGTGCAAAAACTAAATACAAATAAAAATTAAACTCCAAATAGATGATAACATTTGCAATGCGAAAGAAACTGATACCAAATAAAAAGGGAAGGATGAGTTAGAACAAAATGAAGAATAAAGCAAACAATAAATTTTGTTTGATTGTTGGATACACTTGAAAAGAAAATGGAAAAAATGGTATCATTTTCTACTTTCAATACAATTGAAAGAAAAATGTGCAAAAGAAAACAACCGCACTTGATTATCGTTGAAAACACAATTAAAACTACTGACTTGTTTCTCAAATTTCAAAATCCATACATGACAGACTTGTGATTGTATCATTGAATAAAAGGTGTGCTTTTTGATAGACTTAATCAGCACAACCATGTTCCGGAATAAAAAATTGTTACGTTGATAATGGGAGAATATGATAGAAAAATTATGCCCATAACAAAGAAAAACAAAAAAATAAGAAAAAAGATAGACAACGACATACAAAAGAGTACAAACTTGTATGAAATGTGCAAAGCAAAATGACAAACACATATCATAATTAAATTTAATCTCAAAGTTTAAAACAAATTTAAGACTTGATGATGAACCTATGAAAGAGCGATTAAACTGAATTCACCATATGAAAGATTTTGATTAGCATTTCGAGTGCAATCATATCATCTTCTTATGACCGAGCTAATAATGTCTCTGTAGACAATGTTCTTTGCATAATAAATAGGTTTTCCTTTACCATCAAGGGTGATTATTTTAAGTCCTTTTTTCAATATAACTCTTTAAGAGTAATATAAAGTTGGTCATGAGTAAAAACTTGTTCTTGAAGAAAAACTCTGACAACCTTTAATGATTGCCCTTGATTTTTATTTATCGTTGTTGCATAGCATGGATAAATAGGAAACTATGTTCTTTTAATTGTATATGCACATCTTCTGTCATTTACCTGGAATGTAATCTTGGAATGAATACATGGCTACCAACATTAGAAATATATCATTAAAATTGATTGATGTGCGCTTCAATGACTTTCTCGCTTAGTTGCATCACTAAAAGCCTTGTTCCATTACATAAACTTGCTGATGGGTTCAAATTTCGTAATAACATGATTGGTGTTCCTATTTGCAATGAAAGTTTATGTGAAGGAACTCCATTAAATTCAATTTGATTTACAAATTTAACTAGATATAATAAATTAGAATTTTCTGCATTGCTTGACGATGAGTAAACACTATCACAACTTAAATAAACATGTTTGTTTTCTGGCAACATGTCAAGGATGAAATCATTGATCATGGAAACTGTAGAATTTTTAGGTGTGACTATTGCCTCTCTTGAAAAAAAGACAGAATCTTGGCAATGATTGTTGATGCATGGGTAAACTGAAGAAACTATAGATTCAATACGGTTGGAATTTATATCTAAAAGCAGATCTTGTGGTATATTGATTAAAGATGCATCATAGTCATCTTCAAATGGGATATCATATATTTCTCCATTATCTTTGGAAAATAATTGTAGTTCAAGGATGAAATCATTGATCATGGAAACTATAGAATTTTTAGGTGTGACTATTGCTTCTCTTGAAAAAAAGACAGAATCTTGGCAATGATTGTTGATGCACGGGTAAACTGAAGAAACTATAGATTCAATACGGTTGGAATTTATATCTAAAAACAGATCTTGTGGTATATTGATTAAAGATGCATCATAGTCATCTTCAAATGGGATATCATATATTTCTCCATTATCTTTGGAAAATAATTGTAGTTCAAGGATGAAATCATTGATCATGGAAACTGTAGAATTTTTAGGTGTGACTATTGCCTCTCTTGAAAAAAAGACAGAATCTTGGCAATGATTGTTGATGCATGGGTAAACTGAAGAAACTATAGATTCAATACGGTTGGAATTTATATCTAAAAACAGATCTTGTGGTATATTGATTAAAGATGCATCATAGTCATCTTCAAATGGGATATCATATATTTCTCCATTATCTTTGGAAAATAATTGTAGTTCAAGTATGAAATCATTGATCATGGAAACTGTAGAATTTTTAGGTGTGACTATTGCCTCTCTTGAAAAAAAGACAGAATCTTGGCAATGATTGTTGATGCATGGGTAAACTGAAGAAACTATAGATTCAATACGGTTGGAATTTACATCTAAAAGCAGATCTTGTGGTATATTGATTAAAGATGCATCATAGTCATATTCAAATGGGATATCATATATTTCTCCATTATCTTTGGAAAATAATTGTAGTTCAATCTTCTCAGCATTAGATAGTCCATTTGATGAAAGTCGCATGTTTTCATTTAGTGTGATAAATTTTAAATTCATGTCACAATGGTGAGCTACTAAAAGAAGCAAGGATATTATCTTATCTTGTTCCTCTAGTAACCATCATCAAGATTTGCCTAAAATCCCTACCCAGTAATACTCACGTGCCACCAAATGGCTGATTATGAGTGTGTTGGCCATTACATGCAAGTACATTTCACAATGAACGATCCAATGCTTCGAAGAAACATCAATTATTCATTGGAGCCTCGTCCCAAATAATTAGAGTTGTAATCTCTATAGATGTGAAAGGTTTGTGTTCTTTTTTTTATCTCGCATGATGATGTTTCAGAAACCATTAACGGGATTGTGAAGCGCAAGTGCGTTGTACGACCACCCGATAATAACAATGATGCTATTCCAGATGGTGCAACTGCAAGGATAATCAAACCATGGATCGAATCTTGCTTATTATTGTATGCCATAAAAAAGTTTTTCCTGTCCCTCCATATCCATGGACAAATATTAAAGCTTGTTTTTCATAAAAATGGTAATAACATATTCATAGACATTTCTTTAGCACTAGTTAAGCAATGGAAAAGTTGTGGAATGCTGAGATATAAGATCAACTATATCATAGTTTAGCTCCTCCCTGAGCAACTTATTTCTTATTTCTTCTAGCAACCTTTCATTAGACATCAGAAGCTTATACTTTTCAAGAGAAGTTGATGCAACATTATAAGGAATTCAAGCTCATAAAACATATAGTTTCTCAACTCATCATCATCCATTAAAAGATTTGGCATGTTCAAAATTAAGACGGTGTATAATATCATCATGCTTGGATCTCCAAAATTGAAGGAACAATTCATTTGGGTCACTAACTTCACAAAAAAAGAACCAGACTAACAAACAATTGTCTAATATGTGGAGATGTTGCTGTTATAATGGCTTCACTTATAGCATCTGCCCATTCCTTATCATTTCCTAAGAGCCCCTTAGCTTTTGCAAGCAAGTTGGAATGTTGGATACAAAATTCCCAAAACTTTTCCGAAATCATTAAAACTTAACGCTCCTTTAACATGACTCAAAAGTAATCTTAGAGAATACGATTCTCCTATTATAGGATGAACATATGTCAGACAACTAAGATTGAAACCCTTTGTTCTTATAGACCATTGTTTCTGCTTGGAATCCCAAACAAATTTGTGTGGAAAATCCATATAATACAGGTTTTGTGCAACTACATCACTTTTATTGCATTCAAACCATTATGTAAGCATTGTTTTGTGAACCCTATGCCTTTTCATTATAGTTAACAATGATTCATTTCCTGAGTAGACAATATTAGTAAATGCTCAAATGATAGATTTCATGAATGAATAGGAAATTGAAAAGGTTGCCAAACAACTTTATATGGGCATATAAAACGACAGTTAAGATAGGCTTTAATATCATCATCATTCTTTTTTTTGACAACCATTCAACACCTACCTGATCCTTTGCTAACATATCTGAAATGATACTTGATAAGCATTGACTAACAACATATCTCAACGTTTATGTGCGCATTGTATCTTGATAACATCTCTCTATTATATGGAATAACATAGTTGTTGTGTAGTTGTATTCCATCTTTAAGCACAAAATTATCATGTTGTTGGCTACACTTGTAATAAAAAAACCATTGTTATAAAAAAATTATTGTTCTAAATGTATTCAGAAAAGATTTGGAGCACTTACCCTTGTTCATGCACTTAGATTTTTGATTTGCTAGATCACATGGCTCATGGATCATAAATTTGGATACAATATCATAAAAAATGGGTTGGGTATTTTTGTTAGGAATTTCTATTGAAACAATAGAATCAACATCTTCGGCACTTCGACATTTAAATTCTGCATATAGCCAAATGAGAAGGTTGGTGTGTGGAAGTCCTCTTTTTTGAAACTCAATTGCACAAACATCTTTTTTTTAAACGAAGAAACATAGAAAAAAGTATGGAAATGGTATTGAATGTATAATAAACTAATAATAGAAAAGAAGAATAAAGAAGCTATAAGCACCTGTGGTTGTCCTGCCAAATAGTTTGCCTGATTTTATATAAGCAATCATATCAATTACTTTTGCTCTAAAAACTCTTGTAACAATTTCGGGCTTGTCTTCTTGCCTATAAGGTCTATTTTTCTAATATCTCTTTGCTCTGGCCAATATGTATTGCATGTAAATGTAATAAAAAGATTTGAGTTTTTGTAAGCTTTGTAGATAGCCATTGCATCCTGATAATTATTTATCATATAACGTAGGCTACCAGTTAAGGAAGAGGGAACAATAATTTACCCAACAGTATTACCCTCATCATCTCCTCTAAGTATTGCTTCATGTATACCTTTATAGTTTTCTGATCTTAGATCACTTTGATGAGCCCTTATATAATCAAGTCGATCCTCCTCTATATTGACAAAAATATCAACCAAAATTTGTTCATAAAGACATCCACCTTTGATGATGGTGTTTTCAATATCTGACCTTTCATGAATAAGATAAGCATAATATGCTCTCATGGGGACTCGTGAATGTTTTCTTTGCGGCTGGTGATCATGATTAGCAAACATTATATTACATTGATAAACATCATCGCTATAAGGAAAAAGCAATATATATTGCAAGACCATGAATTTTGGGTGCAACTTAGAAACTCTTTAAAGGGAGCCACAACAATGCTTGATGATAATATCATGTTCAGAGTGAAAATTATCAATATCTCCAACAATAAAACCACCAATATCATTCAACGATGGGTCATCATATTGTCGTAAGTCATTATCTCTTTTACCAATCAACTGTAATGTATAATTTGACTGGCAATCACCGAAGAGACTTTGCTTAACATATCTAAAATCTTTAACTAGTTGATTAATATCATCTAGCATTTTCATTAAATCACCAACAATAATTGCATCCAAAGAAGATGAATCGTTATCCGTTGTGAATGCGCTCATTCGCGAGTTAATTTCATCTATTGTGTCATAGACATACAACTGTGCAAATTTAGGTGCATCGCCTTCAATTGGCAAAAATGAACCCAACAAATGATGACAATGTCCATTAATCTTAAAGACATATGGACCATTCCCTTCATTAATAGAGTGGTCAAGCTTTGCTCCCATTGATGTGAAACCAAACATAGAGTTGTACGCTCGTATATTATCTTGAAACTTTTATGATGTAGAGTCATTTAATGGATTAAGAAGATAGTCAAGAAGCTCTGGGGTTTGATGTGCATGTGGCAATGAAACTTTACCACCAAGGCAACAAAGTGAGAAAGCTGAGTTTGTTTCTGATGAACGTGCAAGATGTTCTTGAAGCCAAAAATGAGTTTTACAGTGCCGACACATAAATTTCTTCTTACTAAAATTGATATAACAGAGAGACTCCTAAAAAAGTAGTGCTAGTTAGAAAAAAGATATAAGAATCTAAACAACATGCAATGCGATGGAAAAGCAAAGATGGGGAAAAAGTGATACAATCTTAAAGAAACAACATACTTTTTTTCTTTTTTATTGATATTCAGCTTGACCATATGATACAATTGATGATGGCTAAAAATTAGAGTCATGATTGCTTGAATTGAGAAAAGCATATTCATTAGCGACATATGTATTGCTAGAATCAAGTGAGTTAGATGTCGAAGCCCTTGTAATTGAACCATGACATGAAGTTTGGGGAGTATTTGATTGCGATGGACAATAACTAAGTTCTTCAACGTTGTAGTTGTGCATGGCTGGATAAAAGTTGGAAGATTCCATCGAAACATGTTCTTGGGTTTAAATAGTCTCATGATCATTAATCAACTTACAATCAGAATCATAAAAAGCTTCACTAAAGTTATGAGATGAATACAAATTAGTGTCAGTGTTCTGTAATGGTTGTAGTGTTTGCCGACGACTTGTCATCATACTATTTGTCTATAGGTTCGAAAAAATCAACAAAGAAACCTATTATTTCTTATGAGAACAAAAGACCAAAAAGAGTAATGTGAACCCATATAACTAATTAAAGGTAAGCAAATAAGGAGTAAACGCAACATTGTCACAACATGAAAGAAAAATGGCATGCTTCTCTACAAAGATGATCAACGATTACTATAAAAAGAAGCTAGGAGAAAAAATGCAAGTCTTTTCATCTACAACGTAAAAAAAATAAAGTATGAAAAAACAGCAGCACCAAACAGTTAAACCCTAGTTAGAACATGCCTTAACATTGCAAAGCAAAAAATCTTGTAGAAAAGAAAATGGAAAATCACTTTGCCAGTTATTTCCTAGCATGAGAAGAGGAATTGTTCTTTCATGCACACTTAGTTTTTTTTAAAAACACTTGTTGCTTTTATCGACATTGTGATTAAATGAGCAAAACATTGAAAAATTAACACTTACTATATAGTTTACAAAAAACAAAACAAAGGTGCAACAAATAAACCCCTCGACTAATAAATCTAAGTTGCTTTATCTATAATAAAGCAAACAAACTTTCTCCAACAACATGCAAATATGAATCAATATTGTTGATAATCACAACATATGCACAAAAATGAACACCTGTAACAAAATTGAAAATTCATTTGAAACACAACAAACTATTTATGAAGGCAATCAAACACCAATTTATCAAGGAAAGAAGAAACAAGAAAAAAATAGGTTTATAAAAAAAAACTTTGCATAGCAGCATAGACACGACACTACAAAGTAAAGCTGCGTGACACAAACATGTTTACAATCTAAACAATTTAGAAGAAAAAAAATGAGTACCTAATATATATTCTTGCAAAAAAACAAAGGTGTAATAAAATATTCATTTAAAAGAATTAAATGGGAGAATCCATGAGCATAAATGGATGTTATACCAATAGTTTTATTTTGTTTGGAACTTTTATGTGATTTTAATATCTTTCTCTTTTCTTATCTTTTTTATCCCGCTTTTCTCTTTTCCTATTCTTTAAATTTATACCATTTCTTTTTAATAAACTCCTTGAAATGTCATAGTATCCAAGTTTGGTTTTTCTAGGGCATTGCGCTTAAAAAATGTGATACTTCTGCAATTGAGCTATTTTCTAAAAAGAATTTTTCATCAATACTATTGTAGCAAAACTCTCTAAAACCTTTGTTGGAAATGAACTCTCAACTCAAAAATATATTGGCATAACAATATTTTTTTATTTTCATGATTTAATTTTAATATCATCGAAATAATTAAAAAAACGATTCATATTTATAAATGGCAGCATATGCACATAAGTGCATACATGCAACCAAACCACAATTAAACTTAGAAAATAACAAACCAATCATCGAAACAATTAAAAATCAAGCTAACCAATAGGGAAAAAAGAAAAGAAAATTAGCAAGCAAAAAAAATTGATGGCAATAATGAAAATTGTATTGCTCACTAAGATGAACAGCATAAAATATATTGATGAATGCAAAAATAAAATAATGCAACCAAACCACAGTTAAACTTGGTAAACAGCAAACCAATCATCCAAAAAATTAAAAACCAAGTCATCCAACAGGGGAAAAAAGAAAAGCAAAAGAAAAGCAAAAATTTCAATGGCAACGACGAAGACTGCATTGCTTACAAAGACGAAAAATATAAATATATTGACAAATGGCAAAAATAGCCACATTTTCCATGAACCAGTGGAAAAAAATAAAAAAAAACAAATCAAGAAAATAGCCAAAAAAGTGACCATTAACAACGTTGATCGCATATCTCCCTTAAATACCAAACTAAATATTAATCTTCTAATTTCATAACTAATTTCAGCACAAATTGTTTACTGAAGGGATACAAAATAGAGCAACTTAACAGAACATTAATCATCTAATTTCATAACTATTTATAGCACAAATCATTTACCAAAGGCATACAAAATGTAGGAAGCAATATTTGATCCACCAAACAGAAATCTATACATGATCCACTAAACATCAACAGAACTTTCAACAAAAAATGATAGATTCAAACCACAAAACATTGATTTTCTAATTTCATTAACCAATTCCAGCATGAAATCATAAACCAAAGGCACATGAAACAGGAATTCAAAACTTGGTCCAGCGAACATCACGAATACTCTTAATTAAAATGATAGATTTGAATTGCAAAACATAAAAATAACTATATAAAACAGCCAGCACAAAATCCATCAATGTCCACGCCAACTGTTTCCAAAAAAATGTGTATATAATTTCATCCATAATGATAAGAAAAAGTCATTTCATTCACATACAACGATGGATCAAATTTCACATCATGGATCAAAGAGAGCCATAAAAACAGTCAAGTATTTTAAAAGAATCTCACTTTAATATAAGAACTGCAAAAATTTAAAGTGTAAACAAAAAACCCACATCAACAAAACTAACAATTTATTTCCATTGCCAACCCAACTAAAAAAGAGTCTTTAATTTGCCCTTAAGTTTCTCCAAAGCAAAATCACACATTTATTGCACATAAATAACACAACAACCACTCAAATAAGCTAGTAGCACCAATAATGTCACTAAAACATGTGCCAAATTTCTAAATTAGTGTCAAAAAATCAGTTCCAAGAAGCAACACAACATCCATTACCATTAAACTCAGCCCACACCAAAACCAAAATACAAAACACATAGTTTTGTTGATTATGATCAACATACATTATTTTTCAAATACAAAAAAGGGTACCTTCATAACAAAAGCAAAGCAATGAAAACTAAACAACAACAACAACTCCAAGCCTCTGAAAAACCCAACAAATCCAACATCAACATCACAAACAACGAACCAGCTAAGAAAACAACATCGCAACCAAAAAAATGTAACAAAACAATCACAAAAATAGAAATGCAACCAAAGTAAACTAATCAAAATCAATAAACAGTTAGCAAAAGCATCATTAAGACAACAACAACTATTACTGAAACCTAACAATCGGGGGGGGGGGGGGGGGTTGAATCAAAACAAAACTGAAAAAATACATATATACCTTGATAACCAACAAAGCAAACAAAACACACAACACTCACGCAAAAAAAAAGGGGGTAAAAAACTAAAAACTAAAATTGAAAATCACCCTAAAAACATAACAACAAGAAAAATATTGCGAAATGAAAAAAAAAGATAAAAGGGCAAGCAAGCTGCCAACAAAGGCTAAAATAACAACCAAAGATCAAGTGCCATACTCTATACCAGAATAAAACCCAACAAAAAAATTTGTTCCAAGATATAATAAAACTTTCATTACCATTAAATTCAATCCAATCAAAACTAAAAAACAAAACACAATTTTGTTACTTATGATCAACATAAATAATCTTTCAAACTAAAAGGAGTTGCCTCACAAAAAGAAATGCAAGGAAAAGAAAACAGCAACAGCAACAACAACAACTCCAAGCCCCTCAAAAAATCAATAAATTCAATATCAACACCACAAACAACAAACCATTAAAGAAAATAACATAGCATTGAAAAAAGGTAACACAACAATCAACAAAATAAGGATATAACCAAAAGAATCAGCCAACACAACAACATCCATTATTCAACCTAATAATGTAAAAAAAAAACAACCAACATGAAACCAAAAACCACACACAGATACCTTGAGAATCAACAAAGCAAACAAACACCGGAATCACAACAGTTTATTCCTATAAAAAAATGGAAAAAGAAAACAAAAAATAAGTTAAACAAATGAAGTAGGAGATAAAACAATGCTAAACAAAAAAAATATATATCCTGTAGTAGCATAAAACTCACCAATTCAATTCAACCTTGGCAGCCAACAAAAAAGTTTTGAAAGTTGCACATAGCTTATTTATAACTCCTGAAACCAACACAATGCAGTTGATAGAAAATAAGAGAGACACACGTGTAATAAAGATAAGCAACAGTAATAGTACCCTAACATGACGAAAAAGAAAACATTTTAATATTAACCAACCATATCTAAAGGCAGAACAAAACTGAAAACAACATTAATCACATACCAAACCCATAACTACCCAGGACACAAAAACTGAAAAATAGCCATAATAGGTAATATGTGCATTTAATGCAAATTGCTATCCACAAATAAACTCTTCCAAAATGAAACAGCAAAGCATAAGAAACAACAAACAAAACTTGCACCGTGAAAGGAAAAAACACAAATATGAAAAAAAATCAATAACAAGCCAAACACAGAGGACATCAGCAGCAACTGCACACACACACACAACCCAACAATTCTATCAATAAATCCTACGAAACATTAGCAGCAACCTCCACATAAAAATCAACTTTTCTCTACATTGCAAACAAACCCAAGTAAAATCAACAATAAACCTGCATAAAAACCAAATAAAAATCAAAACATACAATAAACTAAACCTACAACATATTGGCAGAAACCTCCACATATACCCAACCTAATGATTATGCCAAAATACAAATAACACATCACTTCTGACATACCAAAACCACACACCCTTAAAACTAAAATCAACAAACAAGTTAAAATCAAAATCAACAACAACAAACTCACAGAACATTAGCACTCAACGATTCAACCAAAACTCAAATCAACCCTTCCATTCAAAGAAACCATCCACTACCAACACACCCATAACATCGAGATCAACAACCACACAATCCATGCTCCAGTGATGCCAAACAGAACACCCACCGCAAAGAAACCCCAAAAACAAATCACCTCCTCACCCATTATCCAGTGGTGCCAAACCTAACCCCCACCACCCAAAGGGGCAAGAAACAAATCAAACCTCTTTTTGAAAACTAATCAGATTGAAAAAAAGCAAAAAAGTAGCTGACACAGTGTTAAGCCAATGTCCTCGCTGGTAGCAAAAGGTCACCGCCAACAAAAAAACTTTGTTGATGCCTTCTTTCAGTGTAGTTAAAGGACCAAAAACCAATAGAAAAAGATGCAAAAAACCTCGTTGACACCTTCTCTTGATGCAGCAGAAGGACCAATGAACAAATGCAAAAAACACAAAAAAAGATTAAGAATAGCAGATCAACCAAACACCGACGCAAAAAAGATAAAAAAAAAAAAGCAATATGAGAGATGAAAGAGCAAAACAAATTACAACAGTCAAGACATGTGGCAAAGCAGCCACCACAGGAAAAAAACAACAAAATAAATCGTAACTCAAAATCAAACCGACCCAAAATCACTGTTGAAATCCACAGTGAAAGCTCTCACAATGCACAGTAACAATCTGAGCTCTTTTAGTATCTTGTATAATTAATATGCAACTATAATACTATTTATTTGTTAAATAATAAGTACTTGTAAGTATTATAATATTTATAAGTTATTCAATAAATATAAATTTTTAATAAGTAAGATTTGAGTTTGTCTCATCCTAGCCGTGAACTCATGTAATAATTTAAGTTCCTCGTTCTCAATTGTAAGGAAAAACAAAATGATTTCTTATAAGAAAAACTCATTATATATATATATATATATATATATATATATATATATATATATATATATATATATATATATATATATATATTCCTCGTTCTGTTACATTGCTGCGAGCAGTTATTATATATACAATATATTCCTCTTGGCAAACTGTTGTTGATGAGTTGATTCATTGATTTTATCAATGACACCAAGAAGCACCTACATTTGGTAGCCATAAATTTAAAGAAGCTCGAGCCAATAAGAACTACCGATTAAAATTCAAGAAATGGGCAAGCAAAAGAGAGCAGTAAGTTAGTGCTCATTGCCTGTCTAAATAGCTAGCTTCATGTTTACAGTTAGAAGCAAGAATAATGGCCATTGATAGCGCTCATCTACATATATCCCTTTCTAGCAGTGTATATATATATCGTTGGTCAAAGTTACAATTTTCAAGTAATCTATAAATTGATGCTTTTGGATAAATATCATGTGCAGGGTTATCATGAACTCAACTTTGAGCAGGTTTGCTACCTTTTGCCCGTTAAGTGCCAAGTGGCAATTGTAATATATTAGGGTTTAAGGACAGGTTGCAAGCGAGTTAGGGTCATCAATCTTTGATGTTCATGGTTAAAGTATAATCAATTCTTGTTACCACATAACAGAAACCCTAAATCAACTAGGTTAACACAATTTCGAACCCAAAAAAATATAGGGTTTATAACCTACCAGCATCAACCAACCATCTCTTTTGGTGACAATCTGAGAGTGCTTCCCACCTAGCTCTCCCTTCACTTACAAGAATCCAAGAGATAGAGGGGAGAGAAAAAGATAGCTGGGAAAAGAGAGCCAACTTGGAAAGAGGTTTTTAAGCTTTGGATGCTTTATAAAGATACAAAAAACTTTATGGCAAATGTCAACCTTTTAAATCTAAAAGTCAATTACTTTTCTCACCATCTTCGTTCTCTCTATACTCTCTCTCTCTCTCTCTCTCACACACACACACACACTCACTATACATGTATAATTAATGGCATATGATGGGGCTCTCTGAAGGAAAGAGTCAATGACCACACAGACTCACTTGGTGTCTTCCTAACAAGTCTCTTCGTTTCTCGTTTTATTTTCCACTTTTACATCTCCTTTTGGAAGAGATGTACATGCAAAATAAGGGTCGGGTTTGGGACGGTCAAACCCCACCAATGGGGCATGTCCATGAGGCACGTTTCCCATGTCACATAGCGTGATTTTGCAAAGCTTACAAAGGTGGTAGTCTCCATCCAGCCCCGTATGAGGGACCCGATTGCTATTGGGTGGAGGAGAGCCGGCCCCATACCTTGTTATGCACCGAAACGGTGTTTAGACTCCACAAAATTTGGCCCCACAATGCAGCTTTCTCACTCTAGAATTGCTTGCCTTTGCTTTGCTTCCATTTTACACCTCTCTCTCTCTCTCTCTGGTTTGAGGTGGTGTCGGGGGTCCTGATGATAGGTGGTGTAAAGGTAGACAATATTGGATAGAGCGCAAGAATCCCCGCTTGATAGGCTGCTCATGTGAGGGGAAATCTTGATAGCTTTGCTACTAATTATAGCGCAATATATAATACATGCCATGATTAGGAGTGGTATGAAAGTATAGTATGAATTTTATTTGTCAAAAACTTTGGAGAGAAAAGGTAAAGGTTTCATTAGGATGAGCGAGACTGAACAATCAATGGTTAGCTTTATCGGCATTGATCATCTCTCGACATAATAACAACATCACCATGCATTAATATCTCTTCTTTTCTCATGTCACCATACGGAGATAGTAGAAGCATCTTTATGTTTGCTCAAAAGGTATATATCAGCAGCTGGAGAATGCAAATTAAGCGGGGAATGATCATTAGAAAGTTTTCAGAACTCCATCATGGTTTAATTTGTTTTACAGCATATAACTAATTTCAGTTCAGTAATTAATATATATAGTGTTGACATTTAAATTCTCCATAATATATTTAATGGAACTGGGGACTCGTTCTCGTCTTCAATTTTCTTATCTCATATATACAGAAACAATATGCAACCTTGAATTCCAACTTTTGGAATCAAAGACACAAAGAATGCTTCACGCATCGAATTTCCCAAGTAATATGGTGTAACAACGAGTGGTTTTTCTTCCTCCTTTAACTACTCCGAATTCCTAAATTTAAATTATATAGGTTAGATATTATTAATTTATTTTTTTGGATGTCAGTAAACTCTATTTATTGGAAAGTATATTATGTGAGTTCATATTAATGAGTAAAATACAGATAATTGTAAGCTCTTATAAAAAATACACGTCCTGACTCGAACTCGAGATCTACTATGTAGATCACAAGCTCTTTATCATCATAATATGTCAATTGGGGACTTAGATATCATGATATCATCATCGTTAGGTTTGCTTGTTTAGCCAAAAATGAAAGGACAACTTACTGAAGAAGACTCGATTTCGATTGTTATTTCTTGCGCCATATTAAGGAATATAATTTGCCTGTAAATACATAGCACTATAGATAAAGACCTATAATTTTGTGCTTATAATCAATATATTTTTGGCATTACTTCTCGTTGGGTTTTCTTTCTTTCTCACACCACGTTTCCCATACCAACAGGGGTTGCATTTATCGACATTTTTCACCCTTCAACTTTTCATTGTCAATGACTATATTTTATTGTTAGAGAAAAAGAAAAGAAGAACGCCATATTTTATCTTTTAAAAATAATATAAATTAAAGCTTAGCCTCGGGAGGAAAGAAAAGGCGATCATAAGAACAGCAATAGATGTGATATGATATATAGGCTTGTGATGGAGTGTGGACGAGATAGTCTAGCTGTTGTGGAGGACTCACGCGCGAACAAGATTGATTTTAGAATAGAAAATAGTGTTTTATCAATATAAAAAAAAGTCACAAATACATTAATATTCTTGCATTATAAGTATAAGAAGATAACGGAAATGAAAATTGAATCTAGCTGTTTGAAAAAATTAAAAACTTCAAATAGTAATTGGTCATTTGAACGATAAATTAAGTGATTGTTTGCTATTGTGGTTAAGGTTGATTTTAAAAGTTTTTTGTTCAGAGATGTACCAAAATTATATTTTATTTATTTATTTATTAAAAATTATTTGTAATTTCAGTACATGAAAATAATCTAAAAACATAAAAAAAAAATTAATTTAAAATAAAAAATAAAAATAATTATTTTTAAAATCACTTTTAAAATTACAAAGTAAAACAAGGCTAAAATTAGAATGTTGAAAATTGCACCAACACGTTGAAGCCATCAATAATTAATTATTAATAATGGAACATGTCAAACCAGACTTTTCTTTTTGTTGACTTGTATGTCACTCTCTTACATTGAAATAACTACAAAATCCATATTTAAAACGAGAGAAGCATCGTGAACCAAATCGTAGTAAAATGTAACCAAGTTTCAAAAAGACAAATAAAATATTCATAAAAATAATATAAATCCAGACACTAATCTAGATTTATAAATAAACATACACATTATCAAATAAATAAATCGGATATTTATTAAAATAAAAGAAATTAAATAAAAAGAAGAATAAAGGAGTTAAAGACACAAAGAAAAATAAAGGATGCAATTGCCTTCGATGATATTTAGGTGGAATTTCATATTACGGTTTAAGGCTCACAGAAGTTCTCAGCAATAAGGTTCTCCCACTCTAGCCCATCAGCCAACAACCCATCTTCAGATGAGGTGAAAAAGATCACGCAAAGCCGTAAAAAAGACGAATACATTCAGCACTGTTAGGAGAACTTCATGGCGAAACATCAGGATAATTCAGTAGTGGGAAATTCGAGGATAAGATAATGTAAAATGCCAGCCAATCATTTTATTTTTTTTAAAAAATAAGTTATTAATTAAAATATTGAAGAAGCAATTCCACGTGGATTTAACAAACTTAACCAATAAATATGTTTTTCTTGTTATTTCAGTTTCACTTTCAAGCACACGTGTTTAGTACTGTAGAAATAATAAGCTGTTAAGAGTTAGTTAGTTTTGTTAATTGTCAGTTACAGTGAAGGCTATATAAGTCAAGCTAAAACACTGAGATCAATTGAACTGATAATCATTCTCTTGCGTTTCCAATTTTCTCAAATATTCATTCTTTTCTTCGTGTCTTCTGTCAAATTGGTATCAGAGCGTGGTGATTGAAGATGGAGTCAAACAACTTTGCACAGCCCAGCATCCCTAAGTTCAATGGAGATTACGAACACTGGAGCATGTTGATGGATAACTTGCTAAGATCAAAGGATTATTGGTGTGTGATTGAAACTGGTTATGAAGAACCAGCACCAGGAGAGGTTCTTACCCCTGTGCAGAAGAAGAACCTGGAGGAGATGAAATTGAAGGATCTAAAAACCAAGAACTACTTGTTCCAGTCAATTGACAAAGCAATTTTGAAAACAATTGCTCAGAAGAATACTGCTAAACAGCTGTGGGAATCCATGAAAGTCAAGTACCAAAGAAACGCAAGAGTGCAAAGAGCTCAACTTCAAATTCATAGAAGAAATTTTGAACTGCTCGAGATGAAGGATGGAGAATCTGTGACAAGTTATTTCTCAAGAGTGTTGTTGACAACAAACAACATGAGAAACTATGGAGAAGATATGACTGAGGTGAAAATTGTGGAGAAAATACTGCGTACATTGACAGAGAAATTCAACTACATTGTGTGCTCGATTGAGGAGTCGAAAGACACAAACAAATTGACAGTAGATGAACTGCAAAGTTCACTACTGGTCCATGAGCAGAAGTTTTGAAAAACCAGAGAAGAAGACCAAGCCTTGAGAGTGTATGATGACAGATACAAGAGCAGAGGCAGAGGAGTGAATAACTATAGGGGAAGGAGTCGTGGAAGAGGTAGCCAGGTATACAGTAGAAACACCATTGAAAGTTTCAAATGCCATAGACTTGGGCATTTGCAATATGAATGCCCAAATCTGAGCAAAGAAGCACACTATGCAGAATTGAGCCAAGAAGAAGACTTATTGTTAATGGCTTATGCAGAAACACATAAGCAGAATTGAAGTAATGCTTGGTTCTTGGATTCGGGGTGTTCAAATCACATGTGTGGTGAAAGAAACAAGTTCACAAGCTTGGATGATACCTTCAAAACTCGGTTAAACTGGGGGATAATAGCAGAATCAGTGTTACAGGGAAAGGAAGCATGAAACTGATTTTGAATGGCATAAATCATGTGTTGAAAGAGGTGTATCACGTTCCCGAGCTCAATAACAATTTATTGAGCATAGGTCAGCTTCAAGAAAATGGCTTGGCAATAGTGTTTAAAGGTGGAAATTGCAAGTTGTACCATCCAGAAAGGGGGTTGATTGCTGAGACCAAGATGAGTTTGAATAGAATGTTTATTCTATTTGCTGGAGCTGAAAACACACGGGAGTACTTGTATACAAATTCTCAGAATTTGTCACATCTTTGGCATAGGCGTTATGGCCATCTAAGCTACACAAACCTGCAGATGTTGCTGCAAAAGTAGATGGTTCGTGGACTTCCACAATTCAAAGTCACAAAGGTGAGCTGTGTGGACTGCAATGTGGGGAAGCAGAGAAGGGATGCAATACCAAAGGCAAGTGCTTGGAGAGCAAATCAGCCATTGGAGCTGATACACGCAGACCTTCGTGGCCCAATTTATCCAACCTCTAACAGTGGAAAGAGGTATATTTTCTGCTGCATTGATGATTACAGTCGCAAGTGTTGGACCTTCTTGTTAGCAGAAAAAGGAGGTGCATTCCAGCAATTCAAGATGTTTAGAAGGGCTATTGAGAAGGAGAAGGAACTCTGTGTCAAATGCTTGAGGACTGACAGAGGGGGCGAATTCAATTCAAATGAATTCAATGAAATACTGCAAGGAGAGTGGAATCAAGAGGCAATTGACAGTTGCTTTTACGCCACAACAGAATGGTGTAGCTAAGAGGAAAAATCAAACAATAATGAACATGGTGAGGTGTGTGCTAACTGAGAAGAAGATTCCGAAGTGTTTTTGGGCAGAAGCAGTGGTGTGGAGTTGCTATGTTCAGAATAGATGTCCTACAAAAGTTTTGAAGGATATAACCCCACAAGAAGCATGGAGTGGGGTGAAGCCAACTGTCAACCATTTTCGTGTGTTTGGGTGCTTAGCACATGTTCATGTGCCTCATGAAAAGAGGAAGAAGTTGGATGATAGGAGCATATGCTGTGTTCTGTTGGGTGTGAGTGAAGAAACGAAGGGGTATAGGCTGTATAATCCCATGACAGATAAGGTTGTGGTCAGTAGAGATGTGGTGTTTGAAGAAGAGAAGGGGTGGAATTGGAGTGAAAATCATCAAGAGTAGATTTTGATGGATTTGGAGTGGGATGATTCTGGTGCAGAAATTGATGAGCACACTGAGATTAGAGAAGAAAGAAGAGTGGCTGGGGCAGTGACCAACGATTTGGGAGAAGCTGCTGAGAGTGATGAAAATGTGGCAGTTGAAATTGAAGAAGTAACAGCAGAAGTTGAAGATGCAGAAATTGCAGAGCATCAAAATGAAACCGTGACTGTCAATAATGCAGAGGGTTGAGTTGAAGGGAGAGTGACTCGAACTCCATTATGGATGAGGGACTATGTAAATGGGGATGAATTAAGTGCAGATAAAGCATACGTGGCAGAGGTAATGGCTACTGAAGAAGATCCATTTGTGTTTGAAGATGCAGTGAAGGAAGAGAAGTGGGACAAGCAATGGACAATGAAATATTGTCAATTGAGAAGAATAAAACGTGGACCTTGACTATGCTGCCAAACACTGCCAAAAGAATTGGTGTTAAATGGATTTATAAAACAAAGTTTAATGAAAGTGGGGAGATTGATAAATATAAGGCGCGGTTAGTGGCGAAAGGATATTCGCAGAAACATGGGATAGATTACACTGAAGTGTTTGCACCGGTAGCCACGTTGGATACAGTGAGGATGATAATATCCATGGCCGCGCAAAAGGGTTTGAGAATTGGACAGTTAGATGTCAAATCAGCTTTTCTACATGGAGAATTAAGTGAGGATGTGTATGTGGAGCAGCCGAGGGGTTATGAGAAGAAAGGAAAAGAACATCTGGTATATAAGCTTCACAAGGCTTTATACGGGTTAAAACAAGCACCGCGAGCTTGGTTTAATCGAATTGAAACATACTTTCTTAAGGAAGGTTTTCAGAGGTGTGAGAGTGAACAAACTCTGTTTGCAAAAAGGAGCAATACCGGAAAGATCATAATCGTAAGTATTTACATTGATGATTTAATCTTTACTGGTGATGATGATGCTATATTGACAGATTTTAAAAGGTCCATGTTAAAAGAATTTGACATGTCTGACTTGGGGAGTATGCGATTCTTTCTTGGAATCAAAGTTTTATAAAGAGATGATGGTATCTTTATCTGTCAAAGAAAGTATGCACTGGAAATCCTGAAAAGATTTGGAATGTTGGAAAGCAATGAGGTGAACAGTCCAATTATTCCAGGTTTTAAAATCAGTATAGATGAGGATGGGATTTCGGTAAATGATACACACTTCAAGCAATTGGTGGGAAGTTTGATGTATCTTACGGTCACACGACCAGATATGATGTTTGTCACAAGCCTTATAAGCAGGTATATGGGAAGGCCTACGAATCTTCACTTACAGGTTGGGAAAAGGGCTCTTCGGTACCTAAAGGGAACAATGAACTATGGAATTCATTATAAGAAGAGGGGGAATGGAAAATTGCTTGCATTTACAAACAGCGATTATGCAGGGGATATAGAAGACAGAAAGAGTACAAATGGCTATGTATTCTTGATGAATTCCGGAGCAGTATCATGGTGTTCGAAAAAGCAACCTATAGTCACATTATCAACGATAGAAGCTGAATTTATGGCGGCCGCAGTATGCACCTGTCAGGCCATATGGATCAGAAGGGTGTTGAAGGAGCTGAATTATAGTGAGGAAGAATGTACTCATATCTGGTGTGATAACAGCTCGACCATCAAGCTCTCAAAAAATCTTGTTTTGCATGGGCGCAGCAAACACATAGACGTGAGGTATCATTTTTTGAGAAATCTTACGAAGGAAGGATTGATTGATTTAATTCACTGTTGGAGCAAAGATCAAGTGGCCGATATAATGACGAATTCGTTAAAAGTTGATGTTTTTCATAAACTTCGTGGATTACTTGGAGTATACGACATTGCGGAATTAAGCTAAGTGCTTAACAGCAACTTGCTTAAGGGAGAGATTGAAGAAGCAATTCCACGTGGATTTAACAAACTTAACCAATAAATCTGTTTTTCTTGTTATTTCAGTTTCACTTTCAAGCACACGTGTTTAGTGCTGTAGAAATAATAAGCTGTTAAGAGTTATTTAGTTTTGTTAATTGTCAGTTACAGTGAAGGCTATATAAGCTAAGCTAAAACACTGAGATCAATTGAACTGATAATCATTCTCTTGCGTTTCCAATTTTCTCAAATATTCATTCTTTTCTTCGTGTCTTCTGTCAAACTAAAATATATGATATAATTATATTATTATTTTAGTATATTTTCAAGTAAAAACTTTTTAGGTTTGAAATTTACAGGAGTTCATAGTATGTTATGTTTAATTTCTATCAAATAAAATAAGATTCGAGATTCGAGATTCGAGATTTGAATTTATTATTGTTAGGTCAACCCGATTTTGACTTAGTATTATAACTTTGGTGACTAAATGATTATAAATTTAAATTTCACCGCTCTCATTTTATTTCTTAAAAAGTAAGCATAAAATAATATTGATTTGTCTAAGTTTTAAATTCAAAGAAATTTAATTTAAGGAGATATGTTAGAAAAAATATAAATTATATCTTGAGATCTCTCCAAAAAGTTTAAACTGTTAAGTGAAATATTTCATTACATGATATCAAAATCTTATAAACCAAGTAGTCGCGAGTCCGAGTTTTATCATCCTTGTTATATTTGGTAAAAAAGAAGCACGAGAAAATAAGAATTTGTACAAATATCAAGCCTAAAATGTTTTCCCTTAATAAGATATTTTAGAGAATAATATATATAAATTATATTTTAAAATTATAGCTAACAACTTAACTGTATAGGTAAGGTAATTTTTGAAATACGCTTAATTTACCAAAATATTTGTTGTAACATTAACATATAAATTAATTAAAGTATAACAATCCTGATCGTCAACAATTTTTAAGATTTTGAATTTAATGAATATGGCCATTGTTGTCAGAGTTTGAAAGGAATTCCTGCTTGGGATCAGGATTTTTAGAGATCGAAATCTAATTATAATATTAAAAAATAAATTTAAAATTTGTAAGTGGCTATTCGGCATAAGGTCTAGATTATTTTATTTATTTATTTGCACATACTATTGTGAATGCTTTGCATCGGTGAGATATGGGAAATTTGAAATGAAGTCAATAAATTGGGTTTTTACTTCATGGTATCAACAGTGTCAATGATATCACTATTACTTTCATCATATCTCTATCATAATCTATTTCTGGGTTATTTTTTAAAATCTATTTAAAATAAAATAAAAATAACAAAATAAAATAAAAGGGGCTGTCATTGGTAGAAAAATCAAGGTGAAAAATTTAGATGTTTTTTAAAGCCCGATCATATCTCTTTTGTGTCCAAAAATAAAGAAAAATACAGATTGAAGGCTAAAATAATTTAATACTAGACAAATCTGCGTAAAAAATAAGTCGGAAAGCATAATTATTATTTTTAAAGGCCAATTTGATTTAATCATGGGCAATTTATAGTATCATTATGTTTAGAAATTAATTTAGGGTCCAATTGAAGGATTTCATTAAGTTCAAAGATTTAATTACACTTTAAATTGGTCAAACTAATTTTATTAAGAGCTTGATCAATAAAAAATCAAGTTCTTGAGCTTAATTCAGGTTTAATTGAGAAGATTGAAATTTTTGGAGACCGAATTGAATTTTTTCAGGCCAATTATGCGAAGTATTGAGAGTTTAATGGTCAATTAAGGGTTAAATCGTATAAATCTGAAACCAAAGACCAAACTATAAAAGGCGCGTAAAGCTAAGGTTGTTGTTGGATGTGTATTATCTAAGGAAACTTTTTTCATTTAATTTTGAATTTTATAATCTAGTTAAGGGTCACCGAACATGACTATGGAGGGCAAACTTTGCAAAACAACATATTTGTCATATTTGTGATGCATTTCGTTACTTTTGGGGGAAGAAATGGGTTTTCCTCCTGTTATAAGAGTTGTAACCCTGTATGTTAGCTTTCCATCAAGATTAATTTTGTACAAAACAGAGTTCTATAGCTCCTGTTATAGTGAAAAATCTAGGCAGACATCGAAATCCGACCTCTGCTGGCAGCTTTGAGAAAAAAAGAAAAAGAAGTGGGAGGTCACGAAATGATAAAGTTAGACGCGTTAAAGGAAAAAAAACAAGTTATGTTTGAAAATAGGTGTTTATAATTATATTTTTATTGACAAGAGTTATAAGAAATAAAAATGAAAGAATAACAAATTTAGAGGCATATAGGATTGTTTCAGCGTGGTTTTTAGGAAGTGTATCAATGATTAAAAAAGATTTATGAGAATTTCCTGTAATTGAAGGAGGGACCACGAGTGTGGTGCAACAATAGCAACAAGGGACATCAGTAGAGCATCCACAACAGGTAGGTGATTCGTGTTTACGTTTCTGATTTAATTTTCATAAAGAAAATATGTGAATTATGCTTAAAGGTTTGATGGAAGTTTCAAAAGATATGATTTATCAGTAAGAATATTTAAGGCATGTGTATTAGGGAAGTTTGAAAATATCATGAGCAAAACATGGTCATGGCTAGCATACATTTAGTGTACGTTAGGATCCCGAATAAGGGGATCATCATGAATGATTGTCATACATTCAGTGTATATCAGTATCCGAATGGGGATCCTATGCACAAGCTAATATATGTCGAGTGTATGTTAGAATCTCGAATAAAATGATTATGGTGCAATGTTTAATACACATTCATGTATGTTGAAATTTCAAAAAAAATATAAAATGGAATCAACAAACATCCTAAGAAAAATATGAGTTATGTTAGGGACCCGGGAAGGGGTCTTCTCTGATTTTTTATGTCGGTTGGGTGAAAAGGGTATCGCCGATAATCAACATAGCTATGTATCAAAGCTATGTAAACACAAGATGATTGGGTCAAGATTGAATTAAAGGTTATGTTATATGTCAAAAACTTGAGATCTGCCAGTACAAGGGAGGAGGTTCTGCTAAAATTTTAGTGAAACCTTGTGTATATATTTGTATAAAAAATTATGTCTTTTTTTCTTGACGATTATGTATTAATAAGATTACTTGTTTGTCCCCTAAAGAAGGGGACGTTACAGAAATAGCTAAGTTAACTAACATATTGGAACAAACCATTAATCTTGTTTGTCAAAATAGATCAACTACTAAGAAAGGTTTGAAGGAAAGTCCCCACACATATAAATTAGTAGTATGAAGCTCACAATAAAGATGCCTCTCTGTGGGTGTTTGGCTATGCGGTGTGACCTGCGGTTGAGGCTCACCGCAGAGCCAAACACAATTTGATCAAACGAAACACCAGTTTTTTACTATGGGTCCCACCTAAAAACCAGCGGTTGCGTCGCATTTTTAAAAGCATCTGTGAGATGCTTTTCACAGCACACCACACCTACGCAAAACACACACACAGTCTGTGAGAGGAAGAAGACGATGGCACTGAAAAAAACAAATAACATATGTTTTCTTCATCGTCATCTTTAGCATCGTCTTTTTTGTCATGAGCTCATCACCATTTTCCTATACCCATTAGTTAGTAGTTAATGCTCAGAAGATCAGCTCAAAAACTTTTAATAGTAGACCAAAAGCCCTTGATACATTGCCCTTGTAGTTAGTAATAGAAAACTGTCAAATCATAAATATAGTAAATGGAGAGAGCGAGAGAGGGAGAGAGAGAGAGAGATGGAAGTAAGTAGAGTAATCAAGGAGCACGGCCACCATAGGGCAGATGGAAGTTAAGCAGCATCAGTGGCGGCAGCACCAGCTGCAACCTTCCAATGCTCCTACCTGCCACCATAGGACACCATTTCTGACATCACCACCACAGGAAGAACAACTTCGTCCTCCTCTACCTGTCGGTATCGGTAGGTGACCCTTTCGTCATAGTCGGTCATGTTACTGTTCACGTGTTACTTAAACAGTAACTGCGTGAATTAATTCACGATAAATGCAACGCACCATTTTGTGTCTTTTTTAAAACTCTTAACTCTTGGGATGAGCTAGACCTCCTCTCGGCCTAGCCCAAGTACAGGAGAGTTGGGCATTTTGGCCCAACTTGGTTGGGTCGACCCAGTTTTTTTTTAAAAAAAACAAATTATATATATATATATATATATATATATATATATATATATATATATATATATATATATATATATATATATATATATATATAGATAGATAGATAGATAGATAGATAGATAGATAGTCCTGATGAAAGGAAAAGGCATGTGACTTTGTTTCACTCCACAACCCTGTTTTTTTTTATTGATTATGAATCAGAAACTTGCAACTCGATTTGGCCTTGGAATTATATCTCTATAATTGGATCGCATATGTTGTTACTAATGATATTGTTACCGGATGTTTTTCATCCATCAAATAGCAAGGGATCGAAAGGCATTAACATATCAATTTAGTTCGTGATGAAATTGCAAGTAGTTTAATGGGAGAATAAAAACAAATATCTAACTTACTTGAATTATTAATTACATTTTATTATTATGATTATTAATCTACAATATTTAAAAAAAAATATTTGTGTGTGTGTGTGTGTGTCCTTTAAAGTAATTTCATAAGTTGACATCAATATCAAAAGCATGATAACCAAACACACAAAATTATTTTTCATTAAACCTCACACTCAACCACAATTTTAAACAAACACTTCAATTTCAATTATGAACTGCAGCTAAAAATGTTTTTCATGAAACTACTTTTTTTCAACCCCAACCAAAATAGCAACCACAATGCCAAACACACCCTCTATCCTCCTATACACTCTCATAAAAAATCACAACTATTGCCTACTAAGTTTTGTTTTTAACTCCCTATGCTCATCTAAGGCTTCTATTGTCCTATCTCATATTGAAACAAAAGTTAATAGCCAATTGTGTTCGCTTTTATTTAAGCCTGGATACTACACTTTCTAAAACACCCAAAAACTAAACCAGAAAAGAAAACACCATAAAAAATAACTTTTTTTCCATTTCCCTTCATTGATTTCACTAAGTGTATGAATTTGAATGATGGATTTGCCTTCTAGATTGAAAGGGTTTTGGGGTTAGTCATAAAACTATAATATTATAGGAGTAGTTACCTAACATCATAGTCACTAGAAAATATAATGGTTTGCGAGAGTATAGGTAAGAAGACTAGTTATGCAAGGGAAAGATGATTATCACTAATGCAACCTACCTATGGTACGTTGCATTGTTGATTGATTGTTTTTCCATGCTAGGGTTTTATATATTGGTCTCATTTGATATTCAAAACAAATCTCTCATCATGAGGAAGTCTCTACCTTATCGAGTTAAATACTAACCATTTTATGGTCCAAATTTTAGCATCATATTTATTTTCTACTTTATATCTTTAATACCTAAGGATATACTTTACATTCTAATTTATATCCTTAAATAATAAAGTATACAACTAGTTTCTATCATTTATTCCTATTAATTCATATTATTTAATAGCAAGAATATGTATTATGTTGTAAAGTTCATACCTTTAATAATTATTAAATAAATTATTTGTTATGATGTTTTTGAAAATTCAGTCAAATCCTAATAGATAATAATCATAAACTAGTTACGATATCTATTTTTTAATTTTAAAAATAATAAAAATACAATTATTGTTATTTACAAAATATGTGAAAAATAATTTGACCATATACATGTAAGAAAAACATATTTTGTAGTATAAGCCACATCCCAAAACTAGGTAACATTGTTGGGAAACACATGAAAGACCAAAAAATAATTTAAAAATGGTTCCTAATCTCTTTTAGAAATTTTAAAATTGTTTTAAGGCTTGTTTGACTAAATAATTAAATAAAGACACTAAAACTAAAGGGGGGGAAAAGGACATGTTTGTTGAATACACTCTTAGCCTAAAATCATAGGCATTTAAAATATCTCAAGGCAGTGTTGACAAACATGTTATAATGACAAAAAAAGACACTATTTACTTATCCCAAATGCACCCTTAGATTTGGGTAGGGTTTATCATAGCCATATGGGATGAGCTCATTGAGTATAAGGCCCAAATCTATTTTTGATGAGCCATCAAATAATGTAAATGATCTTTTATATAAAACCCAACCAAACCACTTTGATTGAGTTGAGGCTAGAGACTTTGCATCATTGCTTCACTAATGGCCCAACCTTATCGTTACTACCTATAGCAAAACATATTGTCAGTAACAAAAATTCTTTTATGCATGTTGTAGGTTTGTTTTTCCAATTATAATACAATGATCAAAGCATGATATATGCGGAAAAAAAACTTGAGGAATAAAAACCTCAACCATTGGTTGAAAAATAACAATTTAATACTATCAATCTTGGTTTTTTTCCCCAAAACCCTTTCCATACAATGATCCAAGCATGATTCGCCCAGAAAAAACCTCAATCATTGGTTGAAAAATAACAATTTAATACTATCAATCTTGGTTTTCAAAGTAGATTAGGTCAGTCTATTTGGTTTAACTTTTTAGCGAATCTTTGGATGGAAAATCAATATGAATATGGTTAAGGGTGTAGTATAGGTTCAAAGATACCAAAGGGTGTGTTTGTTGTCTCATTTACAGCGTAGGTGGTACATTTAATGGTTCGAAAAAGGCACTCTAAATCAACCTTTTTCATGGCTAAAGAAAAAAGACAATAAATAATGTCATACAACGTGTCGTTTGACTTTTATTTTTTTATTTTTATTAGGCAATGGCAAAAACAACTTTTTTTGGTGTTTTGACCTAAAATAGGGTATAAGTACCTCTTTTAATTTCATTTTTCCCCAATAAGATTTTAAAATAACCCTTCACATTTAGCATATTTTTTGAAATGGTCCTTAATCTTGGGTTTTTTAAATTTTATCTTTTATTAACCTTCAAACTTTTAATTTATCTAATTTCACCCTAGTTTTCAGCCAAATTTGGTCCCTAAGTTCATTGGTCCTAAATCTCTTCAATTTAACCTTTAATTTACCCCCGCCCCAAACTTCTTTAGCTCAAGTTATTCAAGTAGAAATGGTTGAAGGTACACACTGATTTTACTTTGAAGGCTGCGATTTACAAGCTATTTTTTATTTATTTTTCTTTCCATATATTTACAAAAAATTATGAATGTTATCTTTATAATGTCACTAGAATCACTCTATTTTGACTTCTAGAGCTCAAGCTCTAAACAAAACATCGATTGAAGGTTAAATATGTCAATTACCTCCAATTTACTCCTTTTTGAATCTTTTATCCAAAAGTACCTTCAAAACATAAAAAATGAAGAATATCAAGGTATTTTATATATAAAACATAGGCAAAAAAAAACTATCGAATAATATGGTTGCGTCACTTCTATCAATTTAGTGAAGTAATCGATGGTTACCAAAATAAATTTATACTCATTGCTATCCTTTGGGTTGATTGATCATGTGATATCCAATCCTGATTATTAAAGGTGAGGTCATATTAAACAAGGATGTTTGATGTACATTTATCGTATCACTATATATCTAACACTTGTGATATTTCCTAACATAGTCAACATAATCTTTTTTATAGTTAGCAAGAAATATCTAGATTAGTACATTTTGTCTTGTCATTATATTCCTATTAGAATAAGTGACAGATTTTCTTGTGGACTTCTTTGCTCAACTTCTCTTTCATTCAAACACTTGGGTAAAATTCTGTCAAATGACCTCTTATACATTATTTTACCATCTAAGTATTAATCTATAGCTATTCTCTTAATAGTCTTTTCATTCATCTTGAAAGCTCCTAGAGGATATTACTAGTGCTAAATTAACCATTTGATGTTATTATACTATGGTTTCTTATCTAGTGACTATTCAAGTGTGTAGTAGTGAGTTTGGAGACTTACTTTTGATGTTTATTGCTTGAATCTTCCCCCTAATATTGATTTGTGTCATTGATGCTAAGGTGGCTAAGACATCAACAAACTAATTTTTATCTTTACTTATATTATGGATGATCATTTTCGGTTCGGTTCAATTTTTACTTCAGAAAACAACCAAATTATAATTATCACAAATGACAAATAATAATGGAAACCAAACCAAATCTAGTTTCAATCGATCCAATTCGGTTCGGTTTGGTTTTTAAGTTTTGAAAACCACTCAAACTTCTATTATTTTTGGGCTTTTGTGAGGTTTCTTAGGTTTTTTATGAGCTTTTAATAGGCCTGTAATTGATGCTACTATTGGTGGATGATATTAAAGATTTTCCCTATGGTAATACCCAGAAGCTGCATTCAAGTACTGGATCTCAAAAACAGTGATTCATTGAAACCTCAGGAGAAGTTCTTTAATGGACTTTCCAAGAACAACGCGCATGCAGGTGTGTCAACTAATTTGAACAAAGTGGGTTTCAAGCACTGATAGATTTGCTGAAATTAATGTAGAGAAAATATCAAACCTGGATAACAAGCGTAAAATGTTATTTCGATGGTTTAAACAATCAAATAAAGCATGAGAGAGATGCTCATCATTATTTCAAATAAAACAAAATCATTTGATTATTTTTTAAAAAATAACTACATGAATTAGAGTGAATTGTCGATGTAAATACAGTATTATAATAGATAAACAAACCTTGTTTTATATAATTGGAGAACAGTCGGGAGGGAAAGTAATTCTGATTAAATAAAATTTTAGGTTCTTTCTTTATTGCATCATTAGATTAGTTAGTCATTTAATTGAAATATATATCACCAAACTTATCATGATGTGAAATAAGTGGGTTATACATTTAATTTTTATATTCCAATTAGTATATAATATAATAGATTAGGTGAAAGTCTTGACCTTATAACAAACTTATTAAGTAACTTCAACAAGCCGAGACTCAGCGCAGCACACTTTTCAGTCTCGAGTTCGCACTCAAATAATCAAATTTTCGACCAATCAAAGGCTCAAGTCACCCATAATTTTATACACGTGATGCTGAAAAGAAGATGTTGAATTTACGGAAAGCATGGTGCAATGCAACTCCATCCTCACCAGGTAGATGCTCGAGCAGCTCCCACCCCCACAGAAAAAGTACAAGAAATAACATAATTCACACCAATATCTGTCTTATTTGGTAAGTTGACAATAACAAGTAACGAAAGGACTGATAGTACATGGAAATAGCAAATCTAATTTTCACTGAGATAATGGAACATAACCCTCCCAGCCAATTAACATCACTCCAATTTTGTGCAGAGAAGTCTTAATAAAAGCTAGCAAACTTATCCATCATTCTCCTCATGAAGAAAGCGCAACAACTATAAAAAAAATAAAGGCTATACTGGAAAACTACACTGCCTACTTCATCTTTGCAACATTCTACAAACCAAATACTGGAAAAGGCTATACATCGCGACTCGTAGGTAGAGCCAAAAGAAAGAAATACTGGCACTATAGGGCTATGGGTTTCCTGAATCCCCGTTCTACACGAATAACTGTTTCCTGAGCTAATCGCATGCAACACCGTCACTTCCAGTGTATCAAGACTTGTCATCTGAGGAAGCAATATCATTTTTATTGGCATTAAGATTGATATTAGATTGTGATTTGTCACCTGGGGCCATGTCATTCTGTTGTTGATTCTCTTTTTTCTTTGAATTGAGAAACCGACCCCCACATCCTCTAGCTCTTTTTAGTGCATGCTGATGTCGAGATTCATGCAAGTATGGCTGCAAGATTACTTTTGAGTTGTCATGAACCATCTAATGTCACAAAGGACATGATGCCACAAAGACTCGGATGTAACATGGTAGTAAACAAAGAGGATAATTGCCTAAAACTGAACATGTATAGCCACAATCAAGTAATCATAGAGTGGCATCAGAGCATTCCAGATACTCCGGAATATTTCCAATGAAATCAGAAAACCTAGGTTCTTTGAGTTTCATATTACTCTGAGCTAAATTCAGACAGTCTTTGAAAAGTATACCAGTGGCCTAGACATGCTTGACCTAAAGTAAGAGAGGAATAAAATGTCTGAAAAAATATATATGAGCAGTTGTGAAACAATAACAGCAAGAGATTCATGTAATCCTTCTTTATTTAGGTTCTAATATATTAGGTGAACAGAACACAATATCAAATGCCAGTGGAATGAAATTGGCTTCAGACAACCAACAGTGTACCTTCCGAGACTTGATTGCTTTGTTCTCTGATTCAGCTTTTGCACGAGATTGTCGTCGTCTCAAGATACCATGATACTGTTTTGCATTAACAAACACAGGTTCATCAACAGCATCAGATGGCAAAGGAACTCCAGCTTGCTGAATTCCCATCAATTGAAGATGGACCTGATCAATTGATGATAATATGTTCAAGAGTTATATGTACCCACCCAAAAAAGAAACAAATGTTTCCTCATAAACGAATCTTTAAAGATACATGCTAAAGAGCTACTAGATAGTTTGCTCATAAACAACAAAGTTACACTTTCAGTGAACCTTTAAAGACCTCAATAGACATAAATTCCCAGATATTCAACCCTGAAATACGACTATGTATCCATCCATCCATTGATATTGACCATTTGACCATTAAAGGGTTCCACATAAAACACCAATTACCTATTAATACCCCAAGTGAACCAACTCCTTTTATTCTCTTCACTCTCTATGGGCCATCTCTCTTCCATTTTTATAGATTAGCTCCAAAATAATTCTCTACCCAAAACTCGCCAACACCTATAACCAAAATTGCCCTCAAAACACGATGGATCTGCCTGCCATTTCTTTGGCTCTAAATTCATCTCTTCAATCTCATTTTTCCATTTTAAATTTTTCTCAAACCCTTTCACCACTGCTGAAAAATGGCTGAAAAGAATGTGACTCATCAAACCCAAGATCCCATACAACAAGATCCACAGGAACAAAATCAAAACTTGACCCAATAAAGACTACCGCAACTATCCTTGGAAAACCCACATGAAAAGCTTCAATCTTTGATATCTCAGATTTTTTTATGGGAGTGAGAATGAAGTTGATTTTGGATATTTGAAGAAAGAGTGCATTGTTGGTTAATAAGCAACAGAAGGAAAAGAAAACAGAGAAAGGGTGTTGAAATCTATAAATAAGCTGCTGAATTGAGCGAGGAAAGTGATCCGCTAAATAGTAACAAGTTTTCATGGTGGTTTGTGGGGCCTATGATGGTCGAAATCAACAAAACCATACAATTTGTCAATGGATCGACCACAGTGCAATAGAATCATAGTTTGGTGGTGAAAATTTGGGATTTTTTAGTTCAAGGGAGACTTAGAAACTTGCTGAAGGTCAAGTTTCTTAAAATTTGGCCTAAACTAAATGCAGTTTCATATCAAGAAATCACAAGAACAACCATGTTTCCTAAACAACCCAGCATACAGCATTAAAAAAAATATATACCATCGGTTGTGCACCATATGGCTGCGGAGCATACGGCTGAGCATCATATGGAGCAAAGATGCTTCTATAATAAGGATCTGGATATGGGTAAGCTGCTGGTGCCTTCAAGTCAAAAAAGAAAAAGAGAGAAATTAGTATGTCAAACTGCCTAGTTCTTTGATGGAAACAAATATTGGATAAAAAATTTAGCACAGTTGTGGTAAAGTTCTGATTTTTCAAAGTATGTTTAACGGAAGATCAAAAGTCATGGCATGCAAATTGAAAATCGTTATTAAAAATTGGAAAGCAAGGCAAAGTAGAAATGACCTGCTTCATTCAATAGGTTATTGTAACACCAGTAATTAACAATATTTTGTTCTTTAGAAAATACCATAGCATGTCCTGCTCCAAGCTGTGGAGTTGCATACTGAACATTTGGAGGTGAGATGCCTGGGTGTGCCAGTGCATTTGCCGGAGAAGAAGACTGCACCTGGGGTTCTGAGTGTTTTTGCTGCTCATCAGCTTCACTATTATCTGGAAAGCAACTTTTGAAAATATTATTATCATAGTTAAACATCAAAAGCGTGGGATTTTAAAATAAAAGAGGATTGCTCAAACCACAACAAGCTTCAGAAAAGGATGGATAACATAAAAGGGAACCATGGTTTGAGTGAGTGCTATAAAATTGATCATGCAACTCAAACATTATAAGCGAAGACACTATGAGTTTACCATCTATATGTATGACAACTAACATTAATGCACACTATCAAATAATCCCAAGAAAATCCTTGGGTGTTGTTTGGTTACCAAGAATAAAAGGTATAGAACTCGGATGGAGGAATCGGAATGCAAATAAGGAGTCATAATAACATTTTAATTTTAATATTGCATTTCAAATCGAAACAAAGAATCATAACAAAAGTTTTAATATCTAGTTTGTAAGATGAAAAAGAATAATGATTATAAGAATAATTTTATTATCTAGTTTGTAAGATGAAAAGGAATAGTGATTAAAAGAATGATTTCATCAACATTGGTTGTAGTAAAAATAATAAAAGTAATGAGTCATTTGTCATGCGCTTCGTCGCAGTCAGAATATTTTTTAAAATGTAAAAAAAAATATATTAAGAGTGAGATTTTTTCATAATGCTATAAATCTAAGCAAAATAATAAATCTAGGGAGAATTTTTATAAAGCGCAAGTTTCTAATAAAATATATAAATTTTAAATCGATATGAATTTTTTTGTTTAATAGGTTTCAACGAAAATTGCATGATATTTTTTTTCAAAAACTAATGTTAAGTAATACAATTTTCAAATAATAAGATAAAAAAAATTAAAGATAACATTGAGTTACAAAAAAATTTCAAACCAGTAATTCGGGATATGAGATTTGAAACACTATATAGAGAAAAATTGCAAAATTAATTCTAGACAAATACAACACTGCATGATAAATTATTTTAATTATTACTCATTGTTATTATTATGATTATTCAGTTGTTTTTTATAGTTATCACTACCACTATTATTATAAATAAGTAAAATTCTAATTATTATTGACATAATTATCGTTGACATCATTATTGTTCTTATCACCGTCATCATTATCGCAATAACTATTATGATTCCTAACACTGTCATTAAAATTATCATTAACCCAGATTAAAATTTAAGAACTCAATTGAATAGAAATAAAACCTCAATAAATGCGAAAATGATCAAAAATAAAAACAAAATCTAAGAGATTAGACACATAAATATGAATAAAAAATAGGGATTGTTTTAGAAGTATTGAAAAAATTAAAGTAATTAAAACCAAACGAAAAATTAAAAGAGTAAAGGAGGAAATAAAAAATTTAAAAAATCAAAACTTCTATGGAAGAAATTAGAACGAAAAAAGAAATCAAAACACCAAGGGCTGAAATACACAAATCATAAACAAAGAGAATTTGTATGCATTTTTAGTTTTAGGGGAGAGAAAAGGGAGAGAAAAAACAATCACCTATCAACAAGTTTTTGACTATCAACAAATCAAAACATGCGCTCATGCTTCTTCTTTTTTATTCAATTTAAGCATTATTATTGTCATCATGATTATAACTATTAGTATGATAACTAACATGTTATTGTCATTAATATCATCAAAATTACCATAAGTATTATTATAATTATTACAATCATCTTTGTTATTTTTGATATTCTTAAAATTATTTCATGAGTTATTGTTATTATCATTATCATAGTCATAATTATTAATATCACAAGCATCACAACTATTACAATAAATTATTATTGTTATGATCATTATCATTTCATGAGTTATTATTATTATTATTATTGTGTAAACAATAAAAATCATAAAATTACTCTTAAGAATAAAATAAAATAACTAAAACACTTTAACAAAAGAGCAAATAAAAACAACCAAAAAAATGACTAAATAAAAGAAATATTATTAGCATAAAAAAATCATTTGATTTGAAGAACAAATGAATATAATTGAAGGAAAAAAATAAAGGACAAAAGAAAAATTAGTATTATTATCATTATGATAATAGTTTTTGTTATTATTAATATTCTTAATATTATTTCTTTGTTATTGTTAATTTAAGCACCACAACCATTATAATAAATTATTACTATTATCATCATTATCATTAATAATGTGACTATTATTATCATGATTATAACAATTAAAATTATAATTATTATCAATGCTTAAACAGTGAAAATTACAATTATTATCAATGCTTAAACAATGAAAATTATTCAATTGTTCTGAAGGAAAAAAAAAAAAAAACAAAAACTTTAACAAAGAGCAAGCAAGAAAACAATAAAACAACAATCACTAAAATTATTACTATTATTGCATAAACAATGAAAAGTATAAAATTGTCTCAAAGAATAAAAAAAAATCCAAAAATTTTAAGAAAAGAGCAAACAAAAAAATAACAAAACTAAAATAAATATTATTAGAGTGTAAAAAATATTTGATTTGAAGAACAAATAAAAATATGAAAAACTAATAAAAACAAAGGGAAAAAAGAAGAAATATCAGTTTTAGAATGATTACTAGTTAAATTGTCCGCACTACGTTACGGGCTGAGTAAACAATTTTTATAGCAGTTGGGATTGAAACAATTAATAGGTTTTGCTAGTTCAAAAATAAAATATAACATCTAGACATGCAAGGTTTGATATAATGAAATACATTAACACACCCTATTATAACATCAGCAACATCGAAGTCTTAATATCTAAAACTATCATTATTATTACTTCTAAATCAATAAAAATTATTAAACCCCGAATAAAAACTCAAAAATAATAACAAAAAAGGAAGCAAGAAAAAAAAAACAATTATTATTATTATTATTATTATTATTATTATTATTATTATTGCGTTAATAATGAAAAAAACAGAATTAAATCAAAGAATAAAAAAAGCCTAAAAACTTTAACAAAAGAGCAAATAAAAAATAATATAAAAAATAAAATAAAAATAAGAATAAGAATTATTAGCGGAAAATAAAATCATTTGACGTGAAAATAAAATAAAAACTAATAAGAAACCTAAAAGAAAGAACAAAGGGGAAAAAATAAATTTTCAAATAATCATAAACACAAACTAAAATTTAAGAACATTTTTTTCCAAAAAAATTGTACCTCAACAAAAGAGAAACTAATAAAAATTATTCAATTACCCCAAGAAAAAAAAATCAACACATTAACAAAAGAGTAAGCAAGAAAAATAATAAAAGTATTAGTATTATTATTATTATTGCGTTAATAATGAAAAAAACAAAGTTAAATCAAAGACTAAAAAAAACCTAAGAACTTTAACAAAAAAGCAAAAAAAAGTGATAAAACAAAAATAAAATTATAAGCTGAGAAAAAATCACTTGACTTGAAAATAAAATAAAAACTAATAAAAAGACTAAAAGAAAGAACAAAGAGAAAAACAAAACAGAAATATCAATTTTCAAATGATCACAAAGACAAACTAAAATTTAAGAGCTAAATATTTCAAAAAAATATCACCTCAATAAATAAGAAAATAATAAAAAATTAAAAACCAAAGCGAAGAATACTTATGTATAAACATGGACAAAAATAGAAACTATTTCAGGAATATAAAAAAAATAAAGAAATTAAAATCAAAAATCAAAACTATAAGGATCGAAATGAAAACCAAATATATTATCAATTTCAATCAAAGGAAAAAATTGAAAGAAAAAAAAACAAAACTTCTATATTGAATATATTAAGGGATTTAAAACAAATCCGAAAATTAAAAGAACGAGGACCGAATTGAAACATAAATATAAAATCAATTTCAATCGAAGGACCCTATTGAAACAAATCAAAACTCACATGACAAAAATAAGAACCTTACAGCATCATTAAAAGATCAAGAACTGAAATGAAATAACCATAAAATCGGGGGGTTTCCGTGTAGTCTAGCATGCAGGAGAGAGAAAAGGAAGAAAAAATATTCAACCGACCACCATGCGTTGCGACACGCCACACCAGGAGGAAGAATACATGGCGGTGCATTGGGTGAGATGTCGAATGGATATTTTCTACCACCAAAAGACGTCGCATGCGTCGCCAGAATCGGGTGAGAGGGCAAATACTGTCAACGCATCTGTCAGACGTGCGCGCAGTATTCACCAAAAAATAAAAAAAATCGGTAAATTATTGGAACACCCCTAAAACCAACTCTTCAATTTTGTCGTATTGGGGGCAGATTAGTATTTAGACATTTCCAAAAAAATGTGAAATATATGAAACACCCCTGTAGGCAAGCCATGGTTTTTGTCTTAATAGAGGGTAAAAGGATTATTTTACTGTGCAATGGAATGTGAAATTACCGCGGCACCCCTAGCAATTGCTTTTTTTATCATTTTCGAGGGATAGAATGGTTATTTTACTGTGCAAAGCAATATAAAAAAATCAAAAAACTAGTGACCCGACCGAACTAAACAGACCCAAAAACCGAACTGACCCGAAAATACTATTGTAATCCACAATGATTTCACTCACATGCTACAGTAAAACACTGACCTTTTTTAGTTTATTTTATAATTAACATAAATTAAAATTTTAGGATGAAATTGAACAAAAATAAAACCTCAACAAAATAGAAAATGATAAAAATCAAAACTAAGAGGATAGATACATTAATACAAACAAAAAATAACGACCACTAAAGAAGGAGAAAAAAAATTAAAGGAATTAAAATCAAACAAAAAATTAAAAAAAATAAGGGTCGAAATGAATAACACAATATATGATCAATTTCAATTGAAGTATAAAATTGAAACAAATCAAAACCACAAGATTGAAAAAATTAAAGGAATTAAAAACAAGCCAAAAATCAAAAGAATGCCTAAATGAAAAATAACATGTATGATCAATTTCAATTGATAGACAAAATTGAAACAAATCAAAACTTCTAAAGAAAAAATCAGGAGGAAAAAAAATCAAAAGACCAAGGATATAAATGAAAAAACCATTAACAAAGAGGATTGATACGTAGTTTCACCTGTAGAAGAGAGAAAAGGGTATAAAAACATCAACCGACCACTATTCAATGACACATGCACCACCATGTTCAAGAGTTCATAGAGGCGCATCCGGT
This sequence comes from Salix purpurea, assembly GCA_027405865.1. Lineage (NCBI taxonomy): Eukaryota > Viridiplantae > Streptophyta > Magnoliopsida > Malpighiales > Salicaceae > Salix > Salix purpurea. Next base: position 7,784,392 of record JAOWLH010000020.1, on the reverse strand, counting down.
GAGATGGTGGATGGACATTTTGAACCACCAAATGACATCGCACGCGCCGTCTTTAAGGAATAGATGAAAGACAACTGTTGGTGCGTCGGTGAGACGTGCCAACAGTTTTTTCAAAAAAAAAAGGTACAACATTTTAAAAATTATAAAATTACCTAAACATCGTATGGAGCCCGTGATAATAACAAAAAAATGCATATGAAAATACAACACACCCCCAATGCTAACTCTTTGATTTTGTCGTTTCTAAGGGCACATCAGTAGTTTCATTGTCCAACAAATGTTAAAAAACCAAAAATACCCTTACCAGGGAACGCTAATTTTTTTCTCATTCAAGGGTACGATAGTTATTTCATTGTTCATGAACAAACCGAAATACCCTTGCCCAGTCAACATTGTTTTGTCTGATACCACTGGCAAAACTGTAGTTCCACTATTCAAAATAACCAGAAAAAACACAAATACCCCCAAACAATTAGTTAATGACAACAAGTTACATGGAAAAGTCTAAAACACCCCCAAAACAAACTGTTAAATTTTTCTGACTGAAAGACACAATAGTAATTACACTATAGCAATCCACGGTAAATTGTGTCTATATCTACAGTGAATCATCCACACGATATAGCTCTTTTTTTAATTGTGGTGGTGGTGGTGGTGGAGGAGGAGGTGGAGGAGGAAGAGATGGTGATAGTAACGATAGTGTAGTTACAGTATTGAAAGTTTTAATATCTGATTAGTGAGATGAAAAGGGATAATGATTAAAAAATTATTTTTGCAACAGTGGTTGTGGTAAAAATAATAATAATGGTGGTGGCGGTGAAGAAGAGGAAGAGGTGATAATAGTAATAGTAGTATAGTAACAATAATAATATCTTCCAAAAAAAACTTAATGCCACCACAATGGGAGGTAGCAGTGGAAGAAAAGTGGTGTTGGTGGTGGAGATAATGAGTAATTTAAACAAAATGTTACCATCAAAACCAATAGTGGTAGTGATGGAGGTGGTCATGGTGATAGAAATAAATGATATGCATTGAAAAGAAATAACATGTATTCTTATAAGAAAAAATAACCCCATTCCTTGTTTTTTTCTCACCTCTCCATGGGAATGAAACCATATTTAATTTTCATTTTAATTCCTTTCAACGAAGCATATGCAAAGTATAAATAAAACTTTCATTCTCATTCTCATCGCTCAATTCCTTATTACCAATCAACACCCAAGAGTAACCAAATATCTCAGAATTTTTTTCCACAATTACAAGATTCCCTCCATACTGGAATATAGGTTTCTCACCAAATTTGATATGCATAGTATTCCCATGATATATGGAAATGTTTATCATCCTTCCTGTTCTTTTATTATTACTATTATTTAAGGAAGATCAAGAGGATTAAAGCAATGCAGTCGGAAATCTCAACTAGGATTCTGCCCATTGGAGCAAAATATTGTCGAGACAAGTTTCAATAAAACAACAAAAACATGAACCCTAATAACCTATGTTCAAGGTCAAAACATAATAATATAAAATATCCAAATAGGCAAATGATAGACACATGAATAAATTTTACATTCCATCCATTTATAGAGAAAGCATTGTAACTAAAGTAGTAACTCCAAGGTAACAAATCTGCAAAAACATTTTGAAAAAATTACCAGAAAGATTATGCACAGAAGATGTCATGAGGCTGTTATGTTCACGGTCTCTGAACTCAAATCTGGAAGCACAGAATACACCCAAAAATTAATCCAAGGTCAATAAGATACAAGAGCATTATGATGCAATTTGTGTGCGCACGCTATTGACAACTTCAAAACAACAATACAACTTGGATGGATGAACAATACAGCATTGATGATATGAAGCATTAGAAGACAGAAAAGGAAAAGGAATTTTTTTTGAGAGTTTCTTCCTTAAAATGATTGTTGCTTAAGAAATCAATTACTTGAATACACAAGACAAGGTCATACTACAACAGGTCTGATAGCTAGTAGCTACGCTATTCAAATATAATTATCAAAGACATCTCTCCACTGAAAATTATTATACAGTAGGTTTGTCTTTGCATTTGGATAAGCAAAAATGTGGCTAAACCAGCATTTTTTGAAGTTCCTAACTTCAAGCTTCGTAATGAACTGGTTGCATAACATACCACTGCACCTTCAGTACAACTGGTACTTTTCTCCTATCCAGAGGGGAAGATTCAGCGCTCGAATTGCAGGAAAGCAATTCTAACTCGACCATTGAATGAAAAGATGAAAGAAAGTAGACCATACCAGAGAAATTTGCCAAATATTTTCACATTATGAAAAAAAAAAGATACCACACATAATATTCATTCACTTGCATAAGCAATACATACATTGCAGAATTAATGCTATCGTAAAACAGGGTTCTCAAATAACACCTGCTTATATTGAAACAATACATAAATTATGGTGATGAGAAAGTCGCTGATCAAAGATTTTCTCAAGACATTACTGGATGATATGCAGATGAGAGAAACTGATAAAGGATTGTGCTAAAAACTCAAATAAAACACAAGCAAGATGTTCATGGTGAATAACTTAGAAACATAGCATAGTGCTGCTTTTCAATCACCATAAAATCTAACCATTAATTTACATGATTTCCCGTAATATTAGCTAAATGACTATGAGAAAACCATATAACACCACCCCTGCTGCATCCACCTTGCTGACAAGGTTACACACCACGTAAGGAGCTACTGGAATAAAACTCTGTAATATAGAACTAATAATGAATAGTTTCTGTCTCCCTTTGCTTGTCTATATTTCTTCACGATGAACTCATGTACCTCATCAATCCAATTAACCAATTCACTCAAACTCCCCCAAATCGAACTCTCAAATGATTCGTATTCTCAAAACATGAGCTCACTAAAGTCGCCTAAACACCAAAAATAATAATAATAATAATAATAATAATAATAATAATAATAATAATAATAATAATAATAATAATAATAATAATAATAATAATAATAATAATAATAAGAGAATTTCACAATTTGAGATGAAAAGAAACCAAACAGAAAACCAAATGCTTCACAAGCATTACCAATCCCCTCATTCAAACTAAGAAAATAGCATAATTTTCCTTTTGGTTCCAGACAAAACGCACGCAATCCAAAAAAAATAACTAAAATTCCATCAGTAACTGAACATGACAAATGAAGGAAGTTTCGGTCAAGCAAAGATTTAATTAAGAAAATAAAAAGGAAATGGATTAGGGGTTCGAAATTTACCTCAAAGAGAAACTTCCCTTTGTTTTTGTTTTGCAGAGAGAGAAGCAGGCAGTTTTATGGTTATTGTTGCTCTGTTGATTTTCACAATTCTCCGTTGTTGCTGCAGGTTAATAAACAATAAAAGGAGAGATTTTTCCTCTGTTTTAGTTTCTGTTTGGGAAAATCATAAAAAACATCAACTTCCGTTTTCACTATTCCAGGTGTTTACACACTGTTGTCTATCCAAACACAGCTCTCTCTCTCTCTCTCTCCGTCCTCTTCATCATTTTTTTTTGCACATAAATATAAATTTTTTAAAATAGTTTTTCAAATAAATTTAACTTTTGAATAAGAAATATATTTTTTAACTAAAATTATCTTTTCTTATTCAAATTTATTTTTAACAAAATATTTATTTTTTTATATTTGTAGAATGAGTTTTTAAATAAAATATAAAAATAATTAAAATAAGTATTTATAAGAACTTTTAATAGTTCTAATTAAAAACAACTATATGTATAATTAAAAATTCAGTATTTTTCTAACAAAAATATTATTTTAAATTAAAAAGAATTATTACTCAATAACTTTTAAGCTCTATAAAAACAGTTAAAATAATAATGAATTTGATAAAATTAAACAAAGATTAAGAAATAGATCTTTGAAAAATTGTGAATATTATATTTATATATAATTATATGTAAAGTAACTATTAATATTATCATCAAGAGAGAGAGAAATAGGGCAACATGTTATTTGCTCAGTTGTTTTTAAAAAAAAAAAAAAAAATCGAATAGAAAACATATTGTTTACTAGAATGAAATGGAGTCCAAACCTTTTAAACCCAATTATCAACCTATTTTCCTATATAAAATACCTAAAAACTATTGTTATGACCATTCTAACCTATTTTCAATCTCAAAAAATTTTATAATCGATTTAAGAATAAAAAATCAAATAAAATAAAAATATTTTATTTTATTATAATCTATTTATTGCGACATGATTAAAGATCAAAACAACATGTATCTAACTCTCCTCTCATGTAAAACTCATTATAATGAATATAATATTTTTATAGCTAGAATAAGACCAACCCAAAAGTGATGCCCAAAGTTATCACTTTTCTATCCTTTTTTTGGCAACTTTGTAACTCCACTATTAACTCACAAGGATTCAACTGTGCGAAAAATAAGTTTCTAAACTAAAATGCAACAAACTAAAACTATACGGATCAAATATGAAAATTTAAAAATAAATAAAGGACCAAAACATAATTTCTCAATAAAAACTCTTTCTATAAGCAGTAAAACCTCACTCTCTTTTTAATTAATAAAAAATTAAAAGACATGAGAAAAATATTATTCCTCGCGCATTGTAGCTCCCATGATGAGTTTTTTTTCACTTTGGTTATCAAACTTTTCTTTCTTATCAATTGCATCCTTATATAACCAAATTAAATGTCAATTGCTTTTATTTTGTTAAGTAATTGTAGAATTTAAAGATAGGGTACCAGATGCAAAAAAAAAAAAAGGAGGATATAGAATTGACTAAAATAATTTACTTGAACCTTTTAGTTTGTATTATACCTATTTTTTATTCATTTTATATTTTAGAGAAAGTCAGTGGATTCTTGGGGTGGAGATACAAAATAACATTTCACAATGAATTTAATCATCAAATAGTCAATCTTAATGCTTAAAACTTTCAATTGATTATGAGAGTTCTACCAGGGTGATCTCTCACTTAAGAATTGTCTAAAAACATATATGACATTGAAAAGTTTTTTACTTTTAAGGTTGATTTGTTGTTTTTTAATTAATTTTTGAAGGGCTAATATTTATTTGAGTCTTTAAAGTGTTGTTTTGTTTTAAAGTAAAACAAATTCTTGAAATGGATTTTTTTGGGTGTAGAACATTGTGGCCCTACTTCCTGTTAATTAGAGGTCACTAGAATCTCAACAAAGCATAAGACTCATTGTCTACTTTTTTTTACTCATTGTCTACTATTTGTTTTTTAAAATATTATAGGAAGAAACAAAAAATAAATAGGAGCAAGTGCATGGTAGCCTATGTTCATGTGTATAGGCCTTTTGTTCTTCATTTTATTGATTTAATTTTTATTGGTTTATTTTTTTCCAATTCTATTCTTCATAATTGTTTTTTTTATTGATTTTACTTGCTTGATTGTTTTTTAATTTTATCATTTAGTAGTTTTTTTTTTAGTTTGGCAATGTAATTTTTCTTGATTTGATATTTGGGGTTTATGGAAATCTCAAAAAAAAAAAATACCCTAATATTTTATTTGTTCTTAATTTTATAAGCATATTTTTTTTATCATGTAATTAAATAATAAATTATTTGAAAAAATTGAATCCAACTAAGTCCATGAACTAAGTCATGAGTTTAACTAGTTAACTTTGGTTGGTTAGGAATCGAGCTTTCCAATATTTTTCCTGATTGCATAAATAAATATTTATTTAATTAATTAAATTCATACATGAAATTTTAAATTTATGATTGAACTATTTTATGTCAAAAAAAAAATCATCAATATTAATTAAATAATGAAATTGAAAACTAATAAAACTTTGTTAAAAAGATAAAGGAATAAAATTAGAAGAAAAAAAGAATAAGAACTAAATTTAAGAATACTATATCTAGTAAATTGAAATTAAAGAATAAAATTGAAATAAAATAAAACTTCAATGAGGGTAGGAGAAAGAGAAAAAAAACTCACCGGTGATAAATCGAACCAACATCAAATACATGAATCACACACACATAAAAAAAAAAAAAAAAAGATGATATGATGACACTTTCAACAACATGAAAGAATATATTTTTAACTCTAATAAACATTGCATGTACTGTTCAAAGTGTGCGAGCGTTTATGTGTTTTTAGGTGTCATACACACGAGTTCACTTTTTTATTTTTTTATTTAGCCAAATACATAATATCTCATTGGATGACTTTATAATTAAAAAAAAAATCTGAAAAGATTTAATAGCCTTTTGAATCCAAGTTTATTTTTTTTTATTCGAAGGGCATTTTATTTTGTGTTATTATGCATTTTAGTTATTTATTATTTTTATATTTGTTCAAATAATAAATAGTCTTCAATTGACATTAGAATAACAAAATAAAATTATGAAAAAACAAAACACCCTTATCTCAAAGTTTCTTTTTTTTGCTTCCAAGAGTATTTTAGGTAATTTCACCATATAATTAAGATAGAACAATATCCTTACACTCGATTAATTTGAAATTATAAAAATTATATATAAAAAAATCAATACCCTTGAAATCAAATATTAAGTTTTTTAGTTAAAAAAAATATCATCACACTCGTGTGTTGTAGTTAATAGTGTTTTAAAAAAAAAGCATCAAGGTGTTTTAGCTTTTGTTTTATATACACCTGAAACCTATTTTAATTTTGCAATTGATATGAATTTACATTGCTGTCCTTGACTCAAATGCAAGTTAATCTCCCTCTCTCTTGACGTCATAGGCTAGAGAGCAAAATGGCGTCATAAAGGGCACGGGGGCTTAAGTAGTTAAAAGTCGAGCAGTTTTCGGTGGAAAGCAAATATGGTGCGTTGGATGAGATTCGGGACCGACAAGAAGGTGGGTCCCTACGAGCGAGTGGATGGGATTGAAGGTGACCTCTTGACCGTTAATATTGAAGTGTGGTTGTTTTGAGGTGTACGGATGGATAAGGTCCACGTGGGGTCAAGGGAGAAAGGGCATGCGGACTTCGAGAACTTTCTTCCGTGAGTGACACCCACTATTCTTCCTGTGATAACTTAGTATATGTTTGAAGAAAGAGTTGTTTTTGATAAATGTTTTTTATTTAAAAATATTTTTAAAATAGTATTTTATTATTTTTTTAAATATTTTAATTAATATATATGAAAATGATTAAAAATATTAAAAAATTAATTTAAAATAAAAAATAAAAATAAAAGTTTTTTTTTTAAAAAAATATTTTTAAAATACACTGTACAACCGTCAATTACATGGTAGCCAATACATTGTAGGAGAATCCAGAGCTCTGATGTTTTTCATGCCAATTGAGAAATGCAATAAATAAATAGCTAAATCAAACCAAGTGCACAATTAAAAATTAAACTCAATTGTGTGAAGATTAATAAAATTATTAGATGCTTTATACAGAGAACCAGACTTTAAAAAACAATTGTTTTAAGAGGGAACCCAAGTTTTTGTTTTCATTTATTAATTATTGTTATTATTCTCTTTAATTTTTATTATTTTCTTTTTTATTTCTTCACTTTTTATTGGGTTGCACTTTTAAGGATAACATTCAATTGGAAATCAAGGGAGCACTTCAAACTTTTTTCTCAATTTATGCTCAGTTATTTTCTTTCTTATTTATGACAATATTTAATTTAAAATTGGGGGGAAGAGAGTTTATGTTAAGAAAAAAAAGAAATTGGTTTGATGAATTTAAAAAAACATATGATAAGAATATGGTTCAAAATTGATTATAATTCTTATGAAATACTCTTATTACTAGAGTTTATTTGTTATTCTTTTACTTGATTTCGCTTAATTTAATATATTTTTTATAATCAATGAATGCTTATCATGATCATCAATTATTTTGCATAATCTGATAAATTTCATATGAATATTGTAAATTTGTATGATCTCAACAAACTCTAAAACTTGCTTGATGACCTTTACAGTGAAATCTTGGAAAAAGATTTAGGCATTTTTATAATTAATTAAGCCTTTTAGGCTTACCTATTTATTATCTTTATCCATATTCGAGTTATACTTTGTTCTTATATTTTTTATTTAAAAAAAAACATTATATTTCCTACCCAATTTGAGCGTAAATACTAATATCCTCTCTTTTAAAGAGAAATAAGTTTATATAATTTTATTCTTACAAGAACATGTATGATGTGATAAATAGAAGTAAAATTTTTCACATCTCAAATTATCAAAGTCATAAATTTGAGACAAGAAAAATAAATATTAAATAAACTATGTTTATAAAGAAAACACAAATATCAAAGTCATGTCTCCATAAGTCATGCAACTTGAAATTAACATTACCTTTTATTTATTAGTAGTAAAGATTGTATAGTAGACAAAAAGCTTGATTAGTCATTCATGCATCAGTTGGTAGAAGATTTTTTTCCAACTATTTATTATTATTAAGCACTTAAGTAACCTTTTCATCTTTGCTACTAGGTATTTTAGCCTCTATAATATAGATATATCAAATGGTCTTTCCTTTTTAAACTTCATAGCATGTAAGAGTTGTTATTGGACTTATTTAAACTTATCATCAAAGTTTGAGTTAGTCATTGAATGAGTATTTGAGATATCATTCAAATAGCCAATTGGTTAAGTTTTCTTTAATGGATTTTATGCTATTTATTTTTGTATAATGTTTCTATAAGGAGCAACATGATTTATAAAACTGTATATGTCTGGGTATGTAGTTTCTAAAATCTACTTCTTCATGTTCCACCGCATCTCTTCTATAATGAGTTTGATACTCTTACTTTTATTATGGTTGTAGGTTATTTGGTTTTAGAGTAATATATCAAGTTTTAATGTTTATCTAATTCCTAAACTCATAACTCTTAACTATTAGAGTTAACTTAACACTATCAATTATCCTCTTATAGGCTAATCAACACCGTGTCTTTAAGGTACTAGAGGATCAAGGTTTCCAAGTTAGGACGTAATCTATGAGGCATTGACTTGCCTATTTATATGTTGTTTCTACTATAGATAATGGTTTTAGGCCAAGTAATTATCTTGTGGTTGCATGTATACTAGCGTGGTAACTAATATATTATAGACAACCATACCTAGGCTTTGTTATGGTGGTTGTAGCACTTGATATGTTGGTATTTAATATCTTGTATATGACATTATAGTTCTAAAAACCTTACCATTGAAATTTCTAAGGCATACCTTCAAGGTGTATAGGCCTATAATGCCTTACTTCTACTTTGTCATAGTTCATTCTAGATATGACTCAATTACTAAAATATAACTTATAATATCTTATTAACTATCATGATATTATTATGAAAAATCATATTAATTGTGTTCTCCATATCTATTTGGATGATTTTTATATTATTAGAAAAATTTAATGGTTGATAAAAGATACCCCTTAAAGAATAGTCGTGATTAACTGGTTCGTACTCATTAAGGTTGATTGCTACCATATAATAAAGTCATTTAACTTATAAAAAAAAATGTATAAGGTCATGTTTAAGAAATATATGCATTGATATAACCATTTATGGTTTCTTGTGAAGACATCACTAGCTGTTGCAGGAGATATTTCAATAAGCTAGTTAGGATTGATTATGGTAAAATTAAAAAAGAAGTCACCATATAGTTTTATGGTAATGAGGAGCCCTATCTAGTCTTTTGGATATTTTAAAGGGGTTGGTTATGCTAATAGAAAGATGAAAATCATCCTAAAACATCCTACCTCAGATAAGTTGCTTTGTGTTTGTTCTTAGTGATAAAAGTTACTTTTTGCACTTGCATGTTAAGGATTTTCCCAAACTAATATGTGTGCGTGTGTGTGTGTGTTGAAGGTAAAAGACTGTTAAGGTATAACCTAAATATTGATTTAGAATTTGGACCAATAATATGGCCTAATCCAAGTTATAAAGTACAATAAATAAACTTGAAAAAAGATGATAAATGATACATTATGCTCTGTAATGTCTCTTTTGGTTATATTTTAAAATGACTCTATCATTCGTATTAAATAGGCCTTTGTAAGGTCTTGTTTACCCAGCTCGAGTCCACTCATAATGATAAGGATGAATGTATCCTCAAACCTAAAAAATTCACAAATGCTTCACCTTTGATAATAATATGTAAATGCATATATCGAAAATATTTGAATGATTTGCATAAATTCATATTGATTATCTTCAATCATCTCTTAAAAATAGAGTCTCGGCTTTCATATGAAAACAAACAAAGTCTTAACTTCTTAAGAACAATACTATTTTAAGAATATTGCCATCCACATGGTGATTATTTGATAAAAATAAAATTTATAACTTCTAGTTTGTTCATAAGAAATAAAGGTTGATGATATTAAAAGAAAACTAAGGAATTAAAAGAACAACAAAAACACTAAAGTTATTAAACATATAAAGAAAATTATAAATTAATCTTTTAGTTTTGAAAAATAAAATAAATATTTTTTGAAAAATAATTATTTAGTCTTTTTTCCATTTTATATTATTTTTCATTATGTTCCTTTTCTTTTAAAAAATAAATAATATGAAAAGAAAAAAAAATATCTCAAATTATGGAGGACGAGATTCTAAGGAATATACTATCCTCAGATAAAGGCTTTAATAACAATAAAAAATAAAACTTTTTATTTGCACTTCAAAAAAATAACAAAGTCTCAATGACTCAAGGATAAAAATGTCTTTAATTATTTAATGAAACTTATAATTAAGGGCATGAAGTGTAAGAAAATATCATGCCCTTAATTTTGATGAAACTTATAAAAATGCATGATACGAGTTGTGCTTCCTCTAGGTTTTTAATATATATTGAAACTTTTAGCTAGTCAAATAATTTAGCCATTGGTACTTTTAAAGCTTACATTTTCTTGCTATTCATCATATCTTTAAAATCATCACATTCATGCCCTTAACATTGGTGTTGGTATGGTTCAAATGAGGGTTATTGTCTATATTAAAAGCATTTGTATCTCTCTAAACAGATATCTAACCATATCTGATTAATATACCAATATAATTTTTAAATATTTTGTATGATTTAATGTAATTTCAATTGCATATGAAAGGTAATCACATTTATATTCAAGTTTATAATAGTTGGGTTAAGGTGGTTGCTAAAGCTTATTAAGGATATAGGTAACTTGGCATAGTTTAAGTAGGTGTAGGTATAGTTTAAATAAGTGTTGTCATTTTTCTTTTAAAGGCATTGATAATGGAGATAATAGTTATGAGTTCTTAATTATTTTTTGGAAAGTTGTTCTTGGTATCAACTTGTGTCTTTAATAAATAATAGGTAAAAAGGTTGAGTGTGTTTGTTGTAAAGAGGTTGCTGAATATTGTTAAAATGTTTGAATATTTTATGGTTATGTGTTTTGGGAAATGACTTGCGGTTGATATTGAAAGAGATACAGTGCTTAGGAAAACATATTATTTATAATTGCAATTGAGATATTTAGTAGTATAGTGTAGGTAAAATAAAGTAAAGGATACAGTGGAGGAGTGACATTAGACATGCTGTTTTGAGTAAAGTCGGGGTTAAAGAGCCTCTCATTATGGTGTTAGTGATCTTTTAGTCGGTAAATGTGACCACTCATATGATGTACTTTAAGTTTTTTTTTCTTGTTAGAATTTCGTGTTATTTCAAGTTCAACAATATCATAAATTCTTTAGGCTTTTTTAACCTATTCCACTGATTCAATTATGAGCATAGTCTCAATGAAGCTAATAGATTCATTCCTTAATACACATTTATAAAATTTATTTTTAAGAGTTTTTTATTATGAAAAGAGAGACCAATTATTTGTCTATAAAAGGATGTTGGATACAAGCTATAATTTCTAGCCAATGTTATATATATTCTTTCATCAATCTTTTAGCTCTTCTTCATATCTTATAAGTTTAACCTATCAAGGGCTATGAATGCTTTAGCTAGATCCCTCCATTTCCTTATCATGTTTCCATCAAAATTCATATACTAAGAAAAAGCAACACCACTTAGATATTCATGGAAATATCGGATTTGAAGTTTGTTACTCTTGATCACTTATACATATTACTATAATAGATCTTCAAATGAGTCTTAAGACATTTAATACTTGTATACTTAAAAAAAAATTCAAGCACCTTGAATTTTTATAGGATGAACACATATAATACTAAGTGCCCGTTTGGTTTTGTGGTACAAACTGTGTTTTGTTGAAAACGCAGTTTGTACCTGTGATGCTGTGTTTGGTAACTTTAAAATTGATGGTGGGACCCATCAATTTTAAAGTTGTAACCGTGGTTTGCAGAAAGCAGCAAATAGCTGCTTTCCGCGTTCCAAACCAAGGGGCACACTAATATATATATATATATATATATATATATATATATATATATATATATATATATATATATATATGCGTTGGGCTGGGATATGCGCCCCCTATATATATATATATATTTATACATATTTATATTATATATTTATACATATTTATATTATATATATATATATTAAAAATATAATTTTAATATTAAAATAATTTAAAAAATAATTCCAATAAATAAATATATTAGAAGAATATCACAATATAATTTTTATCTCACAATATATATATATATATATATATATATAAAATAAAAAAACTTTGTAACCAAACACATAAAACTGCTTTATTTCAATCTCAAACTCAACCACGGTTTTAACCAAATATTTCTGACGTCATCTTGCGTAGGCAGGAGAGAGAAATTAGGGGGTGGGGAATTTAAACGACCATTGACACGTCTCCGGACACCAGGAGGAAGGAAACATGCCTGAAAATATTCTAGACGGCGGTTGCTCATTTTCCGACGCCGGATGACGCCGCACGCGCCGTTCGAAAAACGCGTGAGTATTGAGACGAACGACGCGTTCTGTGACGTGCCACACAGCTGGCATTAAAAAAATAAATTAAAAATGGCTAATTACCGGATCGCCCCTGACACGCAGGTGTGTGTTTTGTCCTTTTCGAGGGACAAAACGGTTAATGCACTTTTCATTTAAACATTAAACAAATAAAGAACTGGTCAGACGAACCGGACCAAACCGTGCCAAAAACGGTCAATGACCGTCCAACCCCTGAAAATGACAGTGTTTTTTGTCTTTTTCGGGGGTTAATTTTGTTAATACACTGTTCATAATCGAAAAAAAGAACATACACTCGCGAAGCACCGAGTGAAAATGCACATAAATAGTGATAATGAGTTACAGTGAACAATGTTTCACTGTTCAAAACCTCGTTATCTTTTAGATGTATAACGAGCCGATTTGCCCGCTTCACTGGGCTTTTTTTATCTATGTAGAAAATTAATTGATTTTATAAATGTTATATTTTGTTATTTTCATATTTAATTAGTATAATTGTAATTAATAAAATTTGTTAAAAATGGTTTCAACCAAAATGTGATTGAATATTGTTATTGCTAAAAAACTTTTGATAAAATTTGTTAGAAAATTTGCTAAGAAGGTGAAATGATTTATTAGAAATTTGTTGTCACGGATACTCTGGTTAAAAAAAAAGAAAAAGAAACCCGATTAAAAAAGAACAACTGACTTGGACACTAAAAAATAAAAAATACATGTGAAAAAAAGGTCACTGTTTCTTAAAAGGAAAAAAAAAGAGTCTAAAATATAAATTTAAATTCAAAGCCAAAGTTTTTTTTATAAGATTTATTCATCATATTATTATATTAAATATATTTAAGAATACCGATATTAATTTTTTTTTGCAAGAAATCGTAGGTCATTTTTTTTTCTCTCTCTATATTTTTAGACGATAATGTCAAATAAATATTAAACACATATACTTAGTCTCACATACTATATAGTGTGATCGAAATGGGAAGTGATTTTTATATTTTTTAATTGTAGATAACCTAGATATATTTGGAAAAAAAAATATGAGTTGCCTTTTTTCCCCAGTAATATTAGATCTAACACATTATAAATAAAAATATTGTAATTTTTTCTAAAAAAATATATAAATTTTTTGCGTGCTATAATTACTTATTTGCCGTCTAAAAAGAACAGTGTAGTCGAAAAGGAAAGTGCCTCGTATATTTTTAAATTATAGATAATGTAGGCAAATTTGTTTATCTTTTGTTTTTTTGAGTTGTATTTTTTCCCGGGTAATATTAGATTTTAAATATTAAAAATCCAATTTGTTTATTTTTTTTATGAAATAAACTTGAAAAAAATAGCACAAAATTAAAATTCACAGCCAATTGTTTTTTATTTTATAAGATTTATTCATCATATTATTATATTAAATGTATTTAAGAATGCTGATATCAATTTTTTTCCTGCAAAAAATCCGAGGTCATTTTTTTTTCTCTTTATATATTTCTAGGCGATAATATGCAATAAATACTAAAATATATAATAATGACTTGTTTGCCATTTAAAAGGAATAGTGTAATCGAGACAAAAGTGACTTGTATCGTTTTTTAATTGTAGATAACCTAGGTAAATTTGTCTATTTTTTATTCTTGAGTTGTCTTTTATCCCCAGTAATATTAGATACAAAATGACTATTGCTATTATTGCAAAAACAATTAAAATTATCAAATTATCTTGAAAGAAAAAACACTCAAAAACATTAACAAAAGAGTAAGCAAGAAAAAGAATATATTATTATTATTATTATTATTATTATTATTATTATTATTATTATTATTATAATTTTCACTATTCAATACTGTTTGAAAATGTGTTTTCTGTTTTTTTATTTTAACCGAAATTTTTATTTGTTTCTGTTCTTTAAATATGTGAAAAATAAACGAAAACAGATTTTAATGTTTATCAAACAATTGCTACATTTTTCCTAATAATTTCTATTTTGAATTTGTTTTCTATTTGCCTGGTCTTAGATTTCGATTATTATTATTAATCTTATTATTATTATTATTATTATTATTATTATTGTGTTAATGATGAATAAAGAACATAAATAAATAAAAGAAAAAAAATCATAATAACTTAAGAAAAAAAACATAATTATCAGGGGAAAAAATTCATCTAACTTGAAAATAATGACAGTAAAACCAATAAAAAAAATTAAAAGAAAGAGCACATAAAAAAATATAATAGATGATAAAACAAAAAAAAATTATTAGCTGAAAAAATCATTTAATTTTAAAATTTTAAAAAATATATGTTCTACGCTGCGTGCTAAGTAGAAAATAATTTTCACCATTCAATACTGTTTGAAAATGTGTGTTTTATTTTATTTTATTTTAACCAGAATTTTTATTTGTTTCTGTTCTTTAAATATGTGAAAAATAAACAAAAACAGATTTTAATGTTTATCAAATAATTGCTACGTTTTTCCTAATAATTTCTATTTTGAATTTGTTTTCTATTTGTCTGGTCTTAGATTTCGCTCGATTTTTTTTACTGTTTTACTAATTTCTGCCACTTTCATTCATTAGAATAATAATAATAATAATAATAATAATAAAAAAACAAAAAAGGGCAAAAAAAAGAAAGAAAGCAACTGTTGGGACAAAAAAAACATATTTAAGGGAAAAAAAATTAAAAATAATAATAAAAACAAAAAAGGAAAAAAAAACAAAAAAGGGAAAGCAAACAAAAAAACGTATTTCAGGAGGGGAAAAAAAAAAAAAAACAGCCAAAATCAAAATGTTGGCTGAGGGGTTCGAACCCCTGCGTGCTGGATTTTCTAGCGCGCAAGGACCGCTCGACCACAGGCTTTCCTGTGTCATTTCCACCATAAAAAGTATAAAAAGCATCTCTGTGTTAAAAAAATAAACGGAGACAGGTGCACATACGCGCGCGAAGCAAAGCTGAAAAATGGCCAGTCCACAGTGCACATGAGTGTGTGTGCACAGTGGCTGGCCGAGCTGTTTTAGCTCTTTTACTAATACTAATAATACTAATACTAATAAATAAATATGCATTGCCCAGTTTTTACCGCAACCCACCTCATCATCCATCATTACCAGTAAAAACATTATGCTGAATGATAGTAATTGGCTAGTGGAGATATCAGAATCTCAAAGAGGAAAAGGGGTTTACACGTCAAAATCCTTAAAATAGGCCTTCCACTTTCTCTTGTTTCTATCAGAGTGGGGTGAGGGAAGTGGCAGCACTATTTTCATCTTTCTCAAGCCATACAACATGAAACATATAAAGTCACGCTAAGTGATTTTTCCATATACTCATGCATTTTTCTAATATTCTCAAATTTATTGTTTCTTCGAAAAAAAATACATAAAACATATAAAATTAGGTGAGCCAACTTCTTATTGACTCTTAAAAAACACTAAAATAGCCTTGGCAATTCATTATTTCAATTGCGGCAGCTATTCGTCTTATTGCAATATGGATTTGTATAGTGCTTTTTTTTTTTCCATTCCATATAGTTCTATTCTATTTTTAAGCAATTTGATCATCATATATTGATTTCATTATAGATTTCCCTTGATGGCTTGTTCTAATTGGCTTGATATGACGTAGAGTAAAAACCAGACATCATGTTGTTTGGTTGTACTTCATTTTGTAAGAAAACATTCAGATCTTTTTGTTTCTAGAAGATTAAGACTTAAGGGACTATAATTGAAAATCATGAACAATTAAGGCCCTCTCTTTCCTTGAAGAGAAACAAATACTAGGGTGAAATCTGAGGGGATGGGAGAGGAAAATAAAAAGAAGAAGAATTGGTCACTTGAGCCACACCGAAGATCAACAACTTCCACGTGTTGAATTAAAAGTAAGATCTTGATGAGATGATTCTATAATCATTAATGAAGACCATATTTAGAGCTTAGATGATAGAATATGCACCTCCCTAGTGTGGCAACTCCTTTCACACCCTTATGCATGTGTTACACGTAGTTGATATTGTTTTCCCATTTCATTCAATTTAGTCCATGATTATATAACAACTCTTTAATTGTGTCTTAAATTTCATTGCACTCGAGTTATCATGTTGTTTCTTACCTTGGTTAAAAGAGGTCTATCCAATAATGTATCATCTCAATATTAAAGAAAAGGATGTCATTTGAAAAAATTATTAAAGTCTACTCGCATCTTTTTCTAGTCATCCAAGTTGTCTTTTAATTTACCAATTCGATCAGGTCATATTATAAGAACTCCCACATAGTTTAGTCCTTGATTCTATGACAACACTCATAACTGAGTCCAAATTTTTATCTCGGCCAAGTTCATGGTCTTTTTTTTAAAAAAAATTTAATCTTTGATTCTTTAATAACTCTTTAATTTAGTCTTGAATTACATCACACACAAGCCAAATGAAGGTCTAACTAAGGGAGAAGAAGTGAAAGGAAAAAAAGAGACAACTAATCATATGAGCTTGAACATTATGATCATATCCATGATTTGGGTTGTGAATTTGACAATTAATCTAAGTTAATAGAGTCTTTCCAATAAATCATTGTATTAAAGATACAAAAAAGGTTGTCATCATGATTTTTATAAAGTCAACCCATTAGGTCATGCTATAAAAAGTCTAACGCGGTTTAACTTGAAACTCGAGAAAGACAAATAATAAGGTCAAAAGGTTTTGTATCTTTAAAAAACTAGTTAGAAAAAAACTAAAAGGGATAAGTGATTCACTATCAATTCACATAATGATTCCTCTTCATTTTTTTTGTCCCTTGGATTTTTTTCCATTTTGGTTCTTCCATTTTGTTTTCTTTATTTGGTCCTTCAGCATACATTGATTTAGGATTTATCTAGGGTTTGTGGTTTCAAACATGTTTTCCAGTAGCCATAATAAAAACATGGCGCTCTCGTCTCTTAAGAGAGGTCAGGGGTTCAATCCCTACTCTTGTATGGAGCTGGCCATTTGGGGAGCACTTTCACCCCTTCGGGCCCACCCGGTACGAACATGGATTAGTCTGGACCAGTGTCTAGGACACCGCATGGTTTATACCAAAAAAAAAAAAAAACTATTTTGGAAACTAGGCTTGAGTTTTTCTAGCTTTATGAACATCTTTAAGACACTTTAAATTCTAGAAAATGATCCAGGCCGAGCAAATTAATGTCAACAGGCAAGGACTTTTAGTGGCATTACCTGTAGAAGACTTTTATACGAGTTTTATATATATATATATATATATATATATATATATATATATATAACTATGATGTAATATATTTTTTAGAAAAAAATAATTATATGCGGTCAATTCCTAAATTATTTTTAATATTAGAACATGAAAATAATCTAAGAATACAAAAACTATTTAATTTAAAGTAAAAAAATAAATAAAAATATTTTATTTTTTTCAAAAACACTTTTGAAACGCAATGAAAACAAAATCTTATAAGTCAAATGTTTATAACATATTTTTTAATTTAAAAACATTAAACGGTGATTGAGATTTTTGAAACTGAATTATATTAGTATTGCTATTAAGACTTTGGTATTACAAAAAATAAAAAATAAAATATATGCGATGTCGATTTGTTGGACGATGAACATGAAGGACCAGTTCCTTGTTTGGTCTCAAATGTGAGGCTAGATGGGGCCAGGGGAAAAAGCAAGAAAAAAACGGAGAAGACACAAAAATAAAAAAATTATGTTTAAACTTCGATGAGGGGGAGCGAATCCATGGAATATATAATTAATTACAGCCTCTGGGTGTCTGACCAACCATTTAACACAAAGTTTTCTTTTTATAGCCAATAAATAAATAAAAAATTAACATAGTTCTTATCATTATGGTGTGTTGTTTTACTATTTGTGTTCATCGTGTGAAAGCTCGCAGCTTTTGACAATTTTTTCTCTCCCTTTCTCTCCCCCTCTTCACCCGAAGAACCAAATAATCAATCTTTAAGGCCTTGGATTTGATTGAAATCAGATTACAATTCATTCCCAAAGCTTCACTGGTAATGGGATTCCTTTATTTAGATCACCCAGTCTTTCTCATTTCCTTGCATTGAAATCAGATTTCAGTTAACGGTAGTTTTTTTTTCCCTTTAAATGATTGCAAATCTATTATTTCTGTGTTCTATTTTTTTTATGGATCATTTAATTGATTCATTTTTCCATTTCTTGATGTGACTTTTTGTTTGTTTTCCATTAGAAGATATGCCAGTAATTTTTATGGTGTTGTCTGGATACTGAGAATTGCTTTTGATGTGGCATGTTGGAATTCTTTTCATATGGGGTCTGCCTAAAGATCGCAAAAATTAATCTCTTGCTTCATTTTTATTTAATTTCCCGCCTTCTATTTTCTGGGATGCCATTATAGCGTCACAGACATAATTCCATTTTATCAGCAACCAAAAGACAAATTATGTTGCGTTCATCTTTTTGTTTGGCGCATTTCTGGCTATGTCTTCATATCCCTAGTTTTGGGTTCTCTAATCTTTGTGGGCCAAATTTAGGATATATTCGGTTTCTGGTCAAAAGAGAAACGTCTTCTTTTTTTGTTCAAAGATTTTAGTCCTAAGCTTAAGTATTACCGTTACTGAACTGGGCTCCTCTTTCTTTTGGTCATTTTTTTCAAATAGCTTGGTGGAGACAGGATTTGTTGGATGTTTTCTTGTTATTATTGAAGCAATGAGCCGATTTTCAGAGCTGAAGCATGCTTCCTCAGGTATGGTGGTGAAGTAGTAATATAGTATTACACACTCAACAGATTAGCTACTGTAATTTGAATTTTTCTAAGGTTATAGTTTTCTGCAGTAGCTCTGAATTCTTTATTTAGAAGATGGATGGAACATAGTTGGAGATTTTTCGCATGCTAGGCTTTTACATGGAGTTTTTTCGTCCTGTGAAATTGGATTGTCCCAATTCTTTAATGCTTTAGATTCTCTACAAGAAAACAAATGGAAATTTCTCTGACTTGGAACTCTGTATAATTCCTTGTGGGAAATTTATGACTGTCAAGTGACAAATCATATCACTGATTAGAATCATAAGCTGGTATTATTTTGTGGATATTCATGTGAAGCTACATATTTAATTGTTAAATGCTCAACTTTCAGGATGGTGAATTAGAATCATAAGTTGGTATTATTTTGTGGATATTCATGTGAAGCTACATATTTATTTGTTAAATGCTTAACTTTCAGGATGTAGTTTCACCATCGAAACTGAAAACTCCTGCTGTTGAATCTGAAACTAAGAATCTGATTCACTCCTAATGTTAAATCCTTTTGAATTGTGATATGTTTAGACATGATACTTAGTTTCTGTAAGATCTTCTGAGGTTCAGAAGTGTACTTTTCATGCATTTCCTTTCTGGGAATTCTTTCTCTAGAAACTTGTACAGTTACTGATGGTTAAGAGTTTCATTATTCTTCCATGTTGAAGAAACATAATTTTCACTTGAATAATATGGGACTGCCCTATCTATTTGGAAACAGAAATGCGCTGTGTAGATTTCTCATCAGCATCTCTATAAGATTTTGGAGAATTAAAAATCTGGTATATCATGGATCTTCAATTTGCAACAAGTGGAGAAGCTCCCCATGAGATGCTGAATTTATTATTTATGTCCTCATAGAAGAATAAACTGCATCTCTGCCCTGACATGCTTTTTTAAGGGGACTGGCCAAGTCGAATCTGTTCTACAAACTATATCGCTTCATAGCATGAAAATTTTCTTGGTGTTTGTTTAGCCAGTAACAAATGTGCAATCATCCTACTGGTTGAAAATCTTTAGTTCATGTTGTGAAATTAAACGTTGTATTGTTGTTTTAGATGAACAATGATTAGAGGAGTAGCGAGAGTAGTGCTCCTAGGATGTTCACAATGCTTCAGCTCCTTTAATTCTTTTCACTTTCCTCCCTACTTTTGTTGATGAAATAATATAAATCGTTTTTGGCTTCTTTTTTTTTCCTGTTGGAATGGACACCTCTCTTTTTGCTGGACTAATAAGGATGCATGATTCAATTCTTTTTGTTGTATCTTCTGCAAATAAGTACCTTGTCTTTTATCTTTTTGATGATTGTAATACCCTCCAATTTTCACTATCTATTTATTTGATTGCTTCGAGAGATTTTCTTATCTATTCTATAAACTTAATTGCAGCATTTTTTTTTTCTGGAAAGGTAAAAGAAGATTAAAAGATTTATTGCTCCAAAGTGATAATCGCTTTTGTGCTGATTGTGGTGCTCCAGATCCTAAATGGGCGTAAGTTCAATAATGTTAATGCCTTATGGTTGTGAATATTTCATATTAACATAACTGAAATACACATTTCATATTAACATACTGAAAAGAGACATTTTGTGAATATGCTTCAAGGGAATTAACCACTTAAATTGGAGAGATATTTAGAATGAGAAATTTTAGCTGTTTTGTTTTATTCCCTTGTGTTATTTTAAGAAATTTGGCAACATTCTTTCCTCCAGATCAGCAAATATTGGGGTTTTCATATGCTTAAAATGCTGTGGGGTACACAGAAGCCTTGGTACACACATCTCAAAGGTATCTATTCCATCTTGCCTCTGATTTTATTTTTTCGATGTTGGGAACTGCTGTAGGGTAGTATAATCCAATTAATCAAATATTGCAATTGGAGTGGCAGTTTTTGCTTGCAGTGAGAAGTAGACATAACATCTTGTTACAGCTTTGAACTGAAATTATATAATCTCTTTATCTGTAACCTTGTGAAGTTTCTACGAGTATTTTATTGTTATATCTACTGTAGAGCCAATTGATGAACAGAAAAAATAGCACAAATCAATGTCTTAAGAAAATCAATTGATTGTAGAATCATAGCGCCATAACATAACTGAATGCTTTGCCAGGGTGCTTATTTATTGGCACCAAACCAACGTTAAAAGTCATAACCCCAATTGGGTTAGGAAAACCTGCATGTAAATGCATGCATGTGTTTTAAAGTATGAACTACAGTTGATGTCCACATGATGCTCACAGCTGGTCTTATTGTGTGCAAGCCAGTGGTTCTTCTCTTCTCTTTAGAACATGATTAGTTTGGATTGTCCAGGTTTTATCCGTCACATTGGATGAATGGTCTGCTGATGAAATTGATGCCATGACTGAAGTTGGAGGAAACTCATCTGCTAATGCAATTTATGAGGCCTTTTTCCCAGAAGGAGTTTCAAAGCCAGGACCAGATTCCAGTTATGAGGAGCGTATGAGGTACATCAGGTTAGAAATGACTTGCCTTTCAAGTCCCATCCTGTCATTTGTTTTTTCATATTCTTTTTCTTACCATGTGTCACTTGCATGGATGGATCAAGTCTCTGTTATGGCAGATTAGATCTTGCATAGTGTCACCACAAGAAAGTTACTAATGTTAATAGATTGGATGTTAATGGTGTTTATACATTATTATTTCAATTCTCATAGGTCAAAGTATGAGCTTCAAGAGTTTTTGAAACCTAGTTTGCGGATTACATCATGGAAGACATCCTCATCTTCTCTCAAGTCAAGTTTTTCCACAAAGCTTTTTGATAGTTTTCGAATTCCGAGTGTATCAAAGAATATGGTTAGTTTTGTTTTGCCTTTTTTGTTTCTTGCCTTCCTTTTCATACTTGGATAATACTGAAAAGTTGTTACAGGAAGGCATGGTAGAATTTATTGGATTAGTGAAGGTTAAAGTGAAAAAGGGTATAAATTTAGCTATCAGAGATATGATGTCAAGTGATCCATATGTGGTCCTTACTCTTGGGAAACAGGTTAGTGGAATTTGTCTTTCTTTTTAAATTTTCCCATTTTATCTCCCAAAATCCATGGTTGAGACTGGTTCATATAATGATGTATATATATTTGTAGATCATTGGCACCAAGTGGAGATTTTTTTTTCTTCTATACTAATTTTATCAAGGGTAATTCTAATCACAACTATTTGATAAATGGCTGATACCAATATACTGTTCATTTGGTAGGCCATCAGATCATACCTCTACCAAAGCTTGACTGGAGGTTCATAAATCTTTTTTTTACTGTAGTGGAAAATATATGTAATCTTCACCTTGTATGGAGTTTCACACACACACATCAATTTCTATTGATAGACAGATATTTTAGATTATTATTAAGCAATTGAAGGGGCTGCTGTGACTTCGATTGCTAGTCACTGATGATAAAATTTCTTTTTGAGTAAATAGACTGTTCAAACCACTGTGGTGAAGAGCAACTTGAATCCAGTCTGGAATGAAGAGCTCATGCTATCTGTTCCACAGGATTTTGGGCCCATAAAGTTGGTAAGCTTGTTTCTCATTTTAGAGTGATGCTGTAATTAACTGTTATTCTCATCCAGTTATAGATCCAAAGCTATCAATTAATAATATTAATTAATTTAATATATTAATATCAAAAGTTTAAAAAATCATTTTTAAATAAAAACTACTTTTAAAAAATAGATTGTATTATAATGCCAAACACGCGTTTAATGGTATTACTCATATAAGATATACAACCTGTTATATGATCATACATCATATTAATAATTTGCTATCAATTTTCTGTTACTTGAACTAATTTGGTACATCTCACTAAATTAATCCTTTCGTCTCTATCCCTTAGTGAACACATATCCCAGGTTATTTCTAAACTGGTTCATACTGAGCTAAGTGTTGTACTTGTTGATGTTATGGATTGCAGAGTGTTTTTGATCATGACACGTTTTCGGCTGATGATATAATGGGGGAAGCAGAGATTGACATCCAGCCATTGATAACATCAGCAATGGCATTTGGGGACCCAGAAATGTTTGGAAACATGCAGATTGGGAAATGGCTGAAATCACATGACAATGCCCTTTTAGATGATAGCATCATAAACATTGTTGATGGGAAGGTGATGCAGGAGATCTCATTGAAGCTTCAGAATGTTGAATCTGGTGAACTGGAAGTAGAGCTAGAGTGGATGCCTCTTGACCAGTAAGTAGAAATTCTAAAGCCACCCTTCCATTTCAATAAAAACCTGCAGTATGGATTCAATTATTTAACATGGAATGACTGCATATTTAACTTCCTTCCGTTTTATTCCTTCATTTATGCCCTTGTTTCTTACATCTCCCATGAGGCAACAGCTTATTTGTTAACTCTGACAATTTGCAGTGTGTAAATTATGATTGTTTCAAAAATTGAGGGAGCAACATGTACAAAACAAAACTCAGTGTGTGTGTGTTGTAATTTATCTTTGGACTTGATGTTGGGAGCATTTTCTCTTCAGTCATGGCAGTCTTTCGCATCTCTGCTGCTACCTGCTGCTTCTCTACCAGTTTCAATTTTTCGAGGGTTACTCGATGGTAAATTCTGTGCCAGTGCAGAATTTTTTAACAGAATTTGATTTTGATGATCCGTATGCCTATTTTTCAATCTGCTACATCCAGCCACAATTCAAAAAATAAAATAATAATCATAATCACAGTCTGAACCCATGTAGAAGAAAAACTTGACACCCGATTAGACTGCGAATCAATAGATTTTAAGCTCTGAATTTCGCGAGCCAGCCATAGATTTTAAGAGGGTATCTGGAGTTTTAAGTGTTTGCCTCGTCCACACGCGCAAGAATTGCAGGTGTAATGGCAAAAACTCCATGATTGAATTTGGAGAAATAAAAAGACAAGAATTAAAGGAAAAGAAGTTGAAGATAGAACGAAAGGAGTAGAAGAAGAGAGGAGAATTAGGGGATGGAAATAAGTCTTTTAACTTTTTTGATCATATACTTGTAAATCGTGTCCCAAGTCTCACATCCCCACTGAAAAGCTAATAATATTAAAAGATAATTACATAAAACCTTCATGTATATTTTTGGTTATTTGTTTTTATTCTTTTAGAAATTACGTTTTACATTATAAAATTTATAAGTTCATAATATTTTATATCATTGTCTTTAAATTTCAATTAATGACCAAGAGCTCTTATATTAAGTATTACAATTTTGTCATTGAATGAAAGAAAAACAGTAGTCCCTACCCTAACCTAGCCTTTTTGGACATCTCTAAGAAGAACTTTTCTTCTCAATTCTAGGCTGTTTTGGTCTTTGATATTTGACAAATAACATAGGAATATTATTTTTAAAAAGATTATATAATGCTAAAGAGATTCATTATTTAAAGGAAAAAAAATCTATTTTTTTTTAAATATAGATCTTAAATTGTATTTACAATATAAATCATATCACTCACACCTCTTAACCCATGGGATAAATCTATCTTTCACAAGAACCCTAAATGTTAACCCATCTCCAATCAGTAACTCCACTATAAAAAAAACCCTTTGAAGAACATTCGATTAAAGTGATTATCCTTACAAAAAAGACAAACCCAATTTTATTCTACCAATAAGTTGTTAGAATCACACATTTTATATTTGTGCAAACAAAAGGTAACAAGGCTTTAGACTTTATAAGGTCCACTTCCCTAAATAAGAAGACATGGAATTCTTTGACAAAAAGTACATGAAATTAGGGATTAATGAGGTTAAGTTGAGCATAAAATGCACAATAATGATGTATGGTCCTATTTGAGAAACTCATACGTTTAAAGTGGTTAAACATTATTTATCAAATTTCAAAAGATATTTTAGAAGTAAATGAAGAGAGAAGTGAAAGGTGTGATGTTGAGAAACTACAAATTAGCACTTTTATGCAAGTTACAATTCTAAAGTCTTATAATAAAAATTTATATTGTTTCCAAGGTAAAAAATATATGAGATATTTGAATTTTTTATCAAACACAAATATGGTCTTGATAACACCCTTAACTCATACAAGGATTGAAAGGATGAGATTAAAAATTCTTCAAAATATTTATTAGAATGTTTAAAGGTCTTTCAAAACAAAAACGATCAATTATATACTTCTAGTAGATGTATTATACATAAGGAATAAGATTAGAATTTTGTTTAGGATCAAAAAAAGCTTTATTGTTGACGTCTACTATGAAAAGCTTGGCTATCTAACATTAAAATGGGATTGCTTTTCTCATTGATTTCAATGGTTAGACATAACTAAGGATTGTATAAATTATGCAAAAGGATGTCTATAGTGTCAACAACTCGGCCTAATCCAACAAGTATCTTTTAATAAACTTAATGTAATGGTCAAACAATGGTAATTTAAGATTAAGCATCAAACATCATTTGCCAAATATATCTTTCATTTTCAAAGAGTATAACTATATCTTTATAGCCTCAAATTACATTACTAAATGGGATAAAGCTATTTTGTATCAATTGATCAATCAAGAAACAATGATAAAATTCTGTAAGGAAACATATCATCTATAAATTTGGACACTCATAAACTATTACTATTAAACCTTGTAATATGACTTAGTTCTAAAAGGAATCACCTCTAATCACAAAGGACCTAAGAAGGTATATGTATAAAAAACTTCATCTTGGTTTTTATATGTAGGAAGCAAGGGAATATAAGCAGTGGTTTTTAGAAAGCTTTTGCTCAAGACATATGAATGAAGATGATTCATTGTCTTCAAGCATTACCAGAATCAATAGAGAAAAAGTCACCTATTAATGTTGTTGGAAACATTGGAGGTAATTCCTCACCTTTAATTGAAAAAAATAATTTCTTGTTAATAACTTAAAATGTAAGTTGCTTAGTATTAGTCAATTATGTGATACAGGTTATAAGATTATGTTTGACCATGCATGTTGTTTGATTCTTGAAAATGACAAAGTAATCTTTATAGGAATTAGAAAAGGTTATAAGAGTAAAATTGATGCATGCTTGAGAATAGATAATTGTCTTATTGCTAATATAAGTGATTGTTTTATTTGGTATAGAAGACTAGGTTAAACATGAATATCAACTAGTTAAAAATGAACTAATCAAAGGACTTCTATATATTTCATTTAAGAATGAAAAGCTAGGTGGTACTTGTTTAATGGGAAAACAAGTGAAAACCTCATTTAAAAGCAAGAGTCACATCTCAACTGAAAGACCATTAGAATTGTTTCATATTAATCTATTTGAACATCTAGAAATAGAAGCTTAAGTGGTAATAAATAGGTGTTTGTGATTGTTGATGATTTTTTAAAGGTGTACATGGGTTTTGTTTTCAATAAAACTATTTATGAATTTGTAAAGTTTTCAAAGAGGGTTAAAAATGAAAAAAAAGTTTTTTCCACTATAAACATAAAAATGATCATGGTGGTGAATTTATAAGTGATTAGTTTGAGTCATTTTGTTTAGAAAAATGATATCACCATAAATTTTAATACCTAGAACTCCCCAACAAATTAGGGTTATAGAAAAGAAAAATCAGCCTCCTTAAGAACTAACAAGAACAATGTTAAATGAATTTGATACATAAAAGTGTTTGTAAGCAGAAGATGTAAACACCTCTTGCTATGTTTTAGATCGTGTTACCTTGAGACTAGAGTTGAAAAAGAATCTTTATGAGTATTGGATAAGGAAGTAACCTAACATCTCGTATTTTAAAGTTTTTAGTTCAAAATATTTTTTTCTTAACACCAAAGATAACTTAGACAAACTTGACTCAAAATCCAATGTTGGAATGTTTCTTAGTTGTTCCTTCACAAACAAAGCATGTGGAGTTTATACAAATATTTTATCTTAAAGAATCCATGCATATTGCATTTGAGAAAATTTAAAATGACAAAATTATTGAGATTCTAGATGACATTAATAAAAGTGTTCAATATTTAGTCTCAATAATAAGACCATCATGAAGGACACCAATGAAAGACTGAACAAAGACCAACCAAACACAAGCAATAAACGAAGATGATAAGAAGCTTTTTTGTACCACCAAAAGAGCTAAAGTATGTAAGCTCTTAGCCTCTTGAATTAATTATTGGCAATACTTTTGAAGGTACTACGATTAAAGCATCTCTTAGAAATATAAATGGTCATTTTACTTTTATTTCACATATAGAACCTAAATCATTCCTTGAAGTTGAAAAAGGATGGTTATTGGATTTCAGCTATGCAAAATGAGCTAAATCAATTTGAAAGAAACGATGTGTTAGAACTAGTCCTTAGACCTAACAATCAATCAATAATAAGAATAAATAAGTTTTTAGGAACAAAGTTTATGAACATTGGACTATTGTTAGAAACAAAGTTACACTAGTTGTCAAAGATTTTAATTAAAAAGACAATACAAGTTATAAAGAAACCTTTGTATTGGTAGCTAGACTAGAATTAATAAGAATGCTTTTAGCCTATGTTTGTTATGCCAACTTAAAATTTTTCCAAATGGATATTAAAAGTGTATTTTTAATAGTTTTATTATAAAAGAAGTGTATGTTGAGCAACCTCAAGTTTTAAAAGTTTTTATTTTCCCAAAAAATTCTTTAACTCAAAAAGCCTTGTATTATTTACTACAAACACCTAGTGCTTGTTATGATAGACTCAAAACCTTTCTTAGTAAAACGGTTTAAACATTAACAAAATTGATACCTCTTTTACAAAGAGAAAAAGATAAAAAAAAACTAGATTGTTTAAAACATATATTAATGATATTATATTTGGTGCCACTAATGAATTTCTTTGTAAATATTTTGTAAAAATGCATGCAATAAGAATTCAAAATGAGCATGATGGGAGAATTGACTTGTTGGGTTTTTCAAAACACATACACATAACAAAAATAATAAAAAACTTAAGAGTTTTTAGGATCGTATTAGACATAAATACAGTGGCTTAGATATTTCTGACCTAATTCTTTAAAGGTTGCGTTGTTACAAACCAAAAGTCATCTAATTGTTCAACCTCTAACGTTAATCCACATGAACTACTAGTGAGAAATCTTCTAAATCCTTATTTAAGAGAGAGAAATTTCTATGCCAACTACTCATTCTATGACTTACGTAAAGTTTTACATAAAAATAAAAGGCATAACTTAGAAAATTTGAAAAACAAACTTTTAAATTGGTAAAATATCAATTCCCTCAATATATTAAATCAAGAAATTTAGAAATTAAGTTAATTAAGTCTTTGATTTTTATAGGTCTAAAAATATAATCCCTATATTAATTCTAGCCTTAATTTCTTAAATATATTTTAATCAAGTCATTCTTAATTAAATCATCCCAATTTAATCTTTGTTTAATGGTTTTTAATGTGCATGACTCATCAGATTCCTAAAATGTTGGTTGAAATATAAATTTCAATTCTAATTAAATAAATTAAATAAATTAATTTATTATCAATTCAATGATTCAATAATTTATATTTGAAAATTAAGTACATCATTTGACAATATGTCATAATCCTTCAAATATTAGAAAAATCATTGGTGATTTGACTTAGCCTTTTATGACTAGTTTCTTAATATAATTAATATTTTTTCATCAATAATGTTTTGATTTAACATTAAAGTGTGAAATATATCTATTATATTAAATCATATTAAAGTGTATGGAAAGTAAGCGTATGGTGCAATACGTTAATCAGAAGCGAAGACCTTTGGAGTTTGATATTGGAATTGACTCCGCAAATGTGGAAAAATATTGTGGGAAACAATCGGCACCACAGGTTGGTGCTAAGGTATGATGGACCGTTGAGGTGATGGGGGAAAGTGGGAGTTGTTGTGTATAGACTGAAGCTGCTAGAAAGGTTGAAGCTTCATCCCACATTCCATGTGAGTATTCAAAAGCCTTTTCATGAAGATCTGGAGGATTTAGAAAGGAGTAGATCACTAGGGGCTCCACCTATGATTAAAAAGCAATTTGAGCAGAGAATTGTGACGATTATGGACCATAAGAGACTTGGTCAGCACAAGAAAAATCATCGAACGAAATTTCTTGTAAAATTGGCAGATAGTCAGGAGGTTTCATGGGAGAAAGACACTGACTTGTGACAATTTGAAGACTTGGTGCAAGACTACCTTAGATCTAATCCCATGAGGGCGTCAGCTCCTTCTAGTGAGGGAGGTTTGTCACAACTTTAGACGTCAGGGCACGCTAATGAGTCACTTCTAGGAAGTGGAAACACACAGATGCAGGGGTAGCATGTGTGGTTAAGACAGTTTTTCGCAGCAAACATAACAGGTGTGTCCGAACAGTGAGTCATACTTCGCAGCGCGCTGGTCTTAGACGATGGAATGTCTAAGGCTATTTGGGTTGCACGTGAAGACTTACAACATGGAAAATCAATTTGGGCAATTGTTATGTTGGGTGGTAAACCAGGGAAGTTGCGAGGCAGTTACGGGGCAAATACGAGGGAGTTGGATGTTATGTCCTATTTTAGTGGATCTGCCTAGAGGCAGTTTTCTTATGTAGCTTTCATTGTATTGTTGTATAAATATGTGCCTAAATGTGTTTAGCAGGTAGAGAAGAGATTGTGCATAGCACACACACATTGTTGTTGTGTATTCCTTTGATTGATAGATTAATAAAGATTGGGTTGTTCCCATAATTTGATAGTGTTGTGTTTGATCTATTACTTGTGTTCTTGGTTGCCAAAATTGGTTAGAGTTTGTGGGGAAAACTCCTGGGTGTGCGAAACACTTAGATCTTAGGCAAACACGAGTGATTTGTGAGGAAGGCTGAGTCTAGTAACGGGACTAGACTGTCGTGCTAGGATCAAAATTGTGATGAAAATTTTGTCCCCATGATATAATAGTCATTAATCACTTGAATAATATTTAAAATTCTTTTCAAATCTTTTTCCACCTTGGCCAATGATTTCTAAAATCAATACTATTTGAGGACAAATGAATTATTTTTCTCAATTCACATGGGGTGATAAGTCTTCTCTTGATCAATAAAATAATTGCCCCTTTGTTATCTCAACTAAGATAACATATAACACAATCAAAATAAAGCATTTTAACATAAAAAAAAAACTTAGTGATATCAATTTTAAAGATCATATACACAACCATCATGTGAGTCTTTCTATAGATATAGGTGATCCCTCCATATGAAGTTCTCATGTGGGTTAGTTCGGTGTATATGTCTTATGACAAACACATTAGTTTTATGTATCCTTATACCTCAGCTTATGAGAACAACTTTTTTTTCTTCATATATATATATATATATATATATATATATATATATATATATATTAGTCTCTACGACTTTAGTAAATATCCAGTTTTTTGAGAGCATCAACTAAGAATATTTTAGAAACAATGCTTTGATACAATAAAAATATTATAATTATAACAGCTTTATAATTTTCTTTGTAAAGTATTTTTTCCCATGGACTTTATCTTTACTCTAGATTCATGAAATTAAATATTAGATTTATTAATATAATATTATATGAGTATTAAAATTAGTTAAGCCTTTATTAATAATAAATATGTATTTACATTAAAACTAATATTGCCATGTGTAATAAACTTATGAGCTACATGATATATTAACCTAACATGAATATTTTCCTTGGATTCTAAATCAAACAAATAAGAGAACATATTCATCAACCAAAACAAGTACATTAAGGTCCTTCTAAAGAGACTTAGGATGGAATATATCAAGGAAGCTAATGCACATATGGGCATATCGACAAAGATTGATATGGATGAAAATGGTAAAGACATAGACATAATCAAATATTGAGGTATGTATGACTCACTTTTATACTTAACTCCAAGTGAATCTGATGTTATGTTATGTGTTTGTATTTAGGCATGTTTTCATATGTGTTTGTATTTAGGCATGTTTTCAAACATATCTAAGGGATTCCATGTAAATATTGTAAAACATTTTTTTTTATTACTTTTATGATATAATTAATTTAAGGTAGTGGTATCTAAAAGTAAATGAGGTAAGTTTAATTACCTACTTGGATGTTAACTTTATCATACATAAAATTGATAGAAAGAATAATAGTGGAACTTTGTCATTCTTTAGATTCATCACTAGTATTTTGGGCTAGCAAGAAATAGAACTCAATAACCCTATCAACAACTAATCGGTGGGTAGTTGTTATGCTTAAATCTTATTGATGAAAAAAACCTTAGAAGATTATGGACTTGTATTTGGTCATGTACCCATTAAGTGAAATAACACTAATGCAATAAGTTTAATAAAAATCCTATACAACACTCTCAAACAAAACCCATACAAAATGACACGTCATTCTTAAGGGATCACAAAACTAAATAAGATATTGTACTTGATTTTGTGGGCACAAAACATCAATTAACATATATTTTCAAAAAAACCTTTACACTTTTGCAAAACAAGGAAACATTTAGGTTTTTGCTAAAAATGTTTAAGGTTTTGTTTATGCATATATACATTATTGGGAATAAGTTGGATATGTTTAAGTGATAAAATATATAGTCTTTTAGTATGAAATATTTGTTCTACTAAGAAAATCATTAATAATATAAGTGTGAAATGAACCAGTCAATCAGTTTGTTACGGTCAATTCAATTAGGCGACCAGTTGAGCTAGAAATCAGAGGATGGCTATTGTCAGAATTTTGAGCTTTTGAACTTTGAGTTGTAATTTGTTTTTTAGTGTACAAGCTAGACAAGATGATGTATTTTAACTTATAAAACACTTGTGAAAATCAAAATAAAACAATTATGGTTTTTGTGTGAACAATTTGATTGGTTCATACAACTATATCAATTGGTCAACCGGTTGAGCCAAAGTATTGGATGTAAGGTTATTGCCTAAATTTTAGGTTTTTGACTCCTTGATTTCTTTGGTTCTTGGATATATTTTTTACATGAAAATGGTCCATTTTAAGCACAAAGAAAGGATCAAAAATAAATTTTAGGAAATTCTTGGTTTGGGTTACAACTGGTTAACCGATTTAACTTAGCCTAAAACAACTAATTGACTGGTTTATTGAAAGTATAAATAGAATTGTCATTTTCAGCATAAAAAACAAAAATTACAAATTTAAGAAACTAGAACCCTAAGCTACTATACTGTTAAATTTTTATCAAATCCTACCAAATCAAACACCTTTTAGTTTACTTTTTAAATGCTTTAGAGTAATTACACCTAAGAAAAGAAAAAGAAATTAAGTCATACTTTTTAAATACTTTTGATTCTATTTCACACTAAAGTGATAACATGCAATGGTTCTTGAGTTATTTTTCAAAACGGTCAACTACTATTGTGTGCATTTGGTAATGATTTTACATTTGAGAAAATGGGTTGAAGTACCTTATTTTATTTTAAGAAACTTGTTTATCCTAAGTTGATTAAAATATTTCCCCCCCGTTATATGGATTAATGTTGAACCTAGGATTGTCAGTAGCTTGCATGATAAACACATTGAATTTGATGATCAAATATTTGTGGATATATTGGGTATTTAAAATGAAGGAGCTTGAGTACTTGAATTAAATATTATACATCTTATTAAAGGTTTTGTGTATGATGAAGCAATAACTTTGCACATTGTTAAATTGGATGTCGCATTAGGTGCTAAGGTGAATAGCCAATATTTGCTTTTACAACCTAAGATTATCTATTAAATCATAACACATAAATTTGGCTAAAGAAAGACATTATAATGAGGTTACTTTTATGGATATATGCTTGATTGATTGTATAATTAGAGGCTGACCAATTAATCTTTTATACATTATGATTAGAAATATAATCATGGCATATGATCATAAGCATAAATCGTTTTCTTATGGTCAAGATTTGACATTTATATTTTAGCATTTTGGATTTGTTTTAATGAGTACAAATAAGAACTTGTATTCTAAGCTTATGATGATATATAATAGGACCCTTACCAAAATGAGATAAGTGTTAAATAAAGATGTTGCATGAGTTTCTAGAGATTAGATGGGAGTTCATATTGAGATAGAGCATGATAAGGGAGAAGAACAACATGTAGGCAGTGATGTTGAGTTTAAAGTGATATTTGAAACCCCATTGTCTGCTTCCTCACTTGAAGAGGCATCGAGCTCTTGAAAATCAAGGATGGAAAACAAATCAACACAACTTAAGATGAATGTGCATTACATTCGGGAGACACGCGGGAATATAATCAATGATGTTTTGTAGATTAAGACATTGATGGCTGATTTACTCTCTCATTATCCACCACCCTAGATGATTGTACCAAAAGCATTTGCATTTTATTTCATGTTTTTATCCTTTTATAGCTTTAATGAATATTGTATTTTTTTGCAGAATATGTAATGGATGTTTTATTCGTTTTATGATTATCATTATTGCTTATTTTCCTAATTATTTTTTTGTTGATGATAAACAAAGATAAAATAGATATAAAAATAAAATTTAGGGGGAGAAATCAAATAGATTTGCAAAAAGAAGAAATGTGTTTCAATAATAAATGCATACATTAGGAGGCATAAATGTAAATATGATACATATATGATTGTTAAAAAATACAATTTTTTGACATTTACTTAAATAATGCAAAAAAAAAAAAATGTTTTCCATATATTGCATTGCAAGATATATATGAAGACATATATTTTATATCTAAGTTACATATTAATTGTTATCATAAAAAAAATAGAAATTGTTAACCTTTAGGTAATAAATATAGTTTTATATATTTTGATAATAACAATAATATAAAAATCAGACTAATAATATGTTTTGTTGAGAATAAACTTTAAACGGATGTTATACAAATAACACATCAACAAGCATGAAAAAAGTCTAAGAATGAGGCAAAATAAAGTCTTAGTTTAAGTATTCATTAGTAGTGCTATATATAAATATAGTATATCCTACTTGATAAAACAAATTAAAATGGATGCATACATTCCATTTTGCATATATATTTCAAAAGGATTGATGAAATAGTTCTAAGAATCCAACTAGAATTAAAACCAATAAATTTAGCTTCTATATGAACCAATCAACCATTTAGGTATATCAAATGAATTGGTCAACATCCTTTTCATTCATGATGAACATCTGGAAATTTTGTAGGAATCGGTCGATTGTCTATCCTAACTAATTTGAACCGATCGACCATTTCAACCATCAATGAGACTATAACAGTTATAACTAGCTAGTTTTTGTTGGAACATATATGTAGCTTGCCAAATTATAAAATTGACAAGGGAATCCGAACCTATATGTTATCAAGCTATTTTAAGAGTAAAACGTCTTCAAAATTATCAATCCTTAATCATACTCATATTTGTGCATTAAAACTTTCATAATCTTGCACAAAAGTATAATTTTCATTCTTACAACACTTAAAACATTTTCCAGATCCTTCAAGTGCTCTCGAGTAAGATATAAAGATACTAAGATTTTCAATTATAAAATCCACTCTATTGAGAGTAACTCCATGATAAACCCTTAAGATTTTAGAAAAAAAAAAACTCTTGGCATTGATAAGGTATTGTCGTCAAGAAGAGTGCATATCTTGAAGTTGGTGAAAAATCCTAAAGATAGAATATGTTTAAGTGGTGTAAGAAGTCTAGTGTGGATTTATCAAATAGCAATTGTAATCTTCAACTTGGACTAATAAAAGAATAAAATACTCAAAACCAGTTTAGTGCTTGAGATGTGAATGTAGACTTATCGAACCACATTAAAAATTGAATTTGAAATTTCTCTCCCTTGCTTGAATATTTTAAGCACTATAATTATATTGTTGGTTATTGTATTTAATTGAATTAAATTGCATTATTAATCTATATTAATGGAACACTTAATTCACCTTTTTAAGTGTTATTGTTACTTTAATCCTAGAAAATCCACCAATATTCATTTTTTATTTTATTTTTCAATATAATTTAATAGAGCATTCCTCATACTTTATACACGATGTTTTTCTTTATACATCTTTTCAGAACCAATACCATCACAAGTTGGCCATGAACATTTAATATTATTTGTTTATTTTATTTACAACATTTTGTCTTCTCTTCATGGTTTCTTGAGAATTATTTTCCTTTCAGCTACTCTAAACTCATCAGATTAGCAGAAGATTTATCAGTGGATTTGATTGCTTTCCATCTAGAAGGTGTTATGACATCCATGTTGAGAACCAGTTAAATTCATTTTTCATGTAAAGTTAAATTATTACAGGTCATTTTTAATCATTTTATTATCAACAATAATTTTAACAAAACTAAATTATTTTCTTTAAGTCGCACCCGCAGAAACTATCTTAAATGATTTTTTTTTTTTGGAGTTTTTATTGATGTGCTGATGTCAAAAATAATTTTTAAAAAATAAAAAAATATCATTTTGATATATTTCTAAACAAAAAATACTTTCAAAAGCAACCGCAACCATACTCCCAAACACTAATAAATGTGATGGGTTGCAGTTTACGAATCCTATGATTGATTCATCTAAATAAAATTCTAGGGTTTTGGCTGGAGCGAGTAATACTATGAATATCAATAGTTGTTACCAATAGAAGTCAACATTGCACTAAGAAAAGTTCCATAGCATTTATACTTGTGCCAGGTATGAGTTATCAACCACTGTAGCAAAGAGTGGAAAGGAAAATCAAAAGGATAATAACCTTCATGATGGCATCAGAAGCCGAGTATTACATACTGTGGATGAAGATATCATACTGTAAATACATAAGAGAATTACTGATAACAAAGATCAA
Organism: Salix purpurea; assembly: GCA_027405865.1. NCBI lineage: Eukaryota > Viridiplantae > Streptophyta > Magnoliopsida > Malpighiales > Salicaceae > Salix > Salix purpurea. Next base: position 7,747,895 of record JAOWLH010000020.1, on the reverse strand, counting down.
ACCAGCATTTAAAGCTAAAAGTTGTTCATCCCATCACAGTAAAAGTTGTTCTGTTTGACACTCTTGCAGAAAATTGCAGGTTGAAAATTCTGAAGCTCACATCGTACAATACAGAACAAAAGCTATGATTATTAGCAGGGATGTCCACTGAACTTGCAGAAACATGGTTTTCCCATGAACCTTGAGTTTGGATAGAGCGAAATCATCAACTATAATTGAACAGAATTGAAGCACTACTGCACAATAACCCGCTTCGCACCATCCAAAGTGTTCTTGAGCAGCATGGCAACAGTCATTGGACCAACGCCCCCAGGAACTGGAGTAATACATCCAGCTATCTTACAGGCTTCCTCGAAATCCACATCTCCCACTAATCTGTAACCTGACTTTCTACTTGGATCATCGACAGCATTTGTCCCAACATCAATAACTGCAGCACCAGGTTTAATCCAACTTCCTTTTATCTGAAAGTTAAGAAAATAAACTTACATATAATCAAAACCATAAAACCAATTCCAACATATTAGACTATTAGGAACCGTGAGCTAGCATAAATCATATTTGCATCGCATGTGAATATCGTTTTGTGTAATCTTGGCACAAGCTTAAGTCTACAGAAATTGATTGAATGCACAGCAGATGCATTAATAACCAAATTGTTTATAAGGGAATAAAAAACATCACCGGAAAAAAAAAATCAAAGTTGATAAAGCTGTTACAAGGAATAATTACCATCATTGGTTGCCCTGCTGCTGCAATAATGATGTCAGCTTCACGAATTATGCTTTCTTGATCATTAGAACGTGAATGCACCACGGTAACAGTGGCATCTGCTTTCAGAAGAAGCAAGGAAACTGGTAATCCAACAATGTTACTGCGACCTACAACCACTGCCCTTTTTCCCTTTATACTTATACCACTTCGATGTAGAAGTTCAAGACAGCCCTGTTGGGAGAAGACGAAAGTTCAGATTACAAACACAGGATTATAAGAATCAGCCCGATTGGCAAGCACATTCTTGTATAAGGATTGAGTTTTACACATAGCATAATGCTTAAATATTGGATATAACATATTGAAAGCAGTTCAAGACCAAATATATAATTACCTTGGGAGTGCAGGGTTGAAAAAGAGGTTCTCTGTCTTTCATTGCAAGTTTGCCGATGTTCAGAGGATGAAAGCCATCTACATCCTTTGCAAGACTAATTTCACTTAAAACTTTCTCTTCGTTTATATGCTTTGGCAGTGGCAGCTGAACCAGTATTCCTGGCATAAAACAACAGGTTGCTCAAAAACTAGCGTCGTAAAAAAAAGATGCAATTACCAGCTTCAAAAAAACCTCTGCGAAATTTCAAAAGTTTTTCAAGACAATAAATACTTGAAGATTAAACCAACCATGCACATCAGGATTTGCGTTTAGCTCATGAACCTTGGAAACGAGTTCAGCTTCAGATATTTGCTCAGGGAGGTTCATGTCAAAAGACCGAATCCCAACTTCAGCACACGCTTTTCTTTTCATACCCACATAGCTTTGCGAATCCTTCCTATTGCCCACAATTACTACAGCTAGCCCAGGAACCTAACCACAAACGTAAGATTATTGAACTCCAAATATCATAAACAGTAAACCAGACCCAAAACAGGAACTAGTTTCGCAACATTTTACAGCTACAATGTACAGAAAGTAGAAAAAACTTGTCAATTCATTCAGATTTCTATTTTAATTAAATTTTGCAAAGGTATTTACCTTGCCGTATTTCTCTGAGAGTTGACGGACTTCCTCGGCGATTTCAGATCGGATTGTTTGAGCGATGAACTTGCCGTCGATTACGGTGGCTTTATGATCCGATTGGGAAGCCATTGAAGGAGTGTTGGAAAGGAGTCGGAGCTTGGTTTTCTCACTGGCAGAAGAAGATCAGCAAATTAAATTCAGCTAAAATGACACGAAGATTGGTGGCTGAAGTGAAGAGAAGGAGATTAGTATCCACGCGCGGGCTGTGGCATATGTATAATAGTTTAATAAATTAGTTTTAATGTAGCCACGAATTAGTCGCCAAATTACTCACAATTGCTCAATTAAATCCTCCAAGAATATATTTTCTCAATTGAGTTTCTCACGTATCAGAAATTCTTAAAGAGTAGAGACCTTACAAATATGTTAATAATTCCCTTCTATTTAACCTATTTTGTAAAATAATTTAATAAAAGTTAATTCTTTTAATGATTTTAGACAAAAAAAAAAAAACCTTTATTGAAGATATTTTATACCACAGGATTTATTAAAAAGCATTGAGGATTTGATTTTGAAAGAGGCTAGTAGATTGACATTAATATGAGGTTAACTAATGTAGAAGTATTTAAAAAAAAAAAAAAGTTTTGAAATCTTAATCATTTAATTTTTATTTTATTTATTTAGTATTACTAGATTTTTGTGTTTTTTTTCTATATAAATATTATGATATTTACTTTCGTTTTTTATAAAAAAAAAATGGGCCAAAACATTAGAAAAAATAAGGAAACCAAGTTCTACAATACCTAGTCAACGATTGTATTTAGGTACGAAAATGAAATTGGAAGGTATATAGAAATCTTGAGTTTTCAGATGAATTGTTGAGCTAAAATTTTTATATGGAATATTGAAAATTAATTATGAGATTGCAATGGTAAATTATATGTTTGGATTGTGGGTGTTTTTATTACATATATTATATATAAGGTGGATTGGAAAATTGGGTAAGTTTCTTGTTTAAGGAAAACCCTATTGGGATTTTATTAGAGAAGAAAACATAAAAGTTTGAACGATTGGACAATGCAATCAAGATTAGAAATGAAAAAAAAAGAAGAAGAAGAAATCTTTCATTGGAAGAAAAAACTCATAATGGTAAAAAGTATATTAAAAGTGTTTTTTTAAAATCCTATTTTACTCATACATGATTAAAAATGCAAAACTTACATGGAAATTCTCGGAGCATTACATAGTGATTGTTCATATAAATAGCAAAATAAAGACTAAAATGATTTACCTGAATTTATAATCGACTAAATAAAAAATGTTTAATCACAGAAATCGAGGAAATTCATTTCTAATTAGAATGAGGTTCCTCAACATACCAAAATGATCAAGCATTCTAGGTTAGTTAGGATTCATGTAATTATAGGAAAAAATAAATTTAAATTATATTAGGATTCAATGTGTAACCTTTTTTTTATATAAACAATTTAGATAGGCTTAGAATTATATGTTTAGATATATTCAAACACTATTCCAAGATAAATAGTTCATCTAATTACTAGAAAATATAATCAAGCTCATTTACGTAATATTTGTTTTTATATATGCAACTAACTTTTACAATTTATCTTTTATATTTCAAGTGGTTTTAATTCTATTTTTTATTATTTATTTAATAATATTACGTGGAACAATATAACCTATCTTAGGTACCATAATACCTATATCCACTTAAGTTCCTAATCTTTATTATTAGAAGGGAAAAAACAAACACTATGTAACATAATTGATCCATAAAATTACTTGACTAATCAACAGATTAACACACCTGATGAAATAATATTCATTATTATTTTATTAAATGTATTCATGTCATCAAAGAAAAACGCAAGAAAGATCATTACTACTGCATCCAATGACCATTTAGTTCATGCAATAGATAAAGTCATTTGTTTGGTCATGATTGACTTACAAATCCTTCATCACCTTTTGAAATGACCTATCGTAGATGAGCCATGACATTTCATCATCTAATTTTTTTTTGTAAAAACAACCTTAGTGTCTTTATAGAGTCTCTCACAGTCTGAACCCTATCAACAACCTTAACTATATAGGAATTTGGTAAAAAAAAAAACATGTTTATGCCTTCATCACAACCTTATGGTTACCTATTTTACAAGTTAGAAGGCATGGTTAGATGGATACAACCAATTATACTATTAGCAAATAGTGGCCCCTCCTAAGGAATATCCTTTTATCAACCATTAAATTTGGTTAATGCTTATATGAGAACTATAAAAATGGAGATAGAAATATAAAATCACAACTTACCTGCCCAATAGGAGGCTACCATACTTTTTCAATTATTCTATCTTAACTTGGCTAATTTGAGGTTGACCTATATTATTATGGTTTTTAATAGGAACCATGTACGGTATTTTTAATTTTCTCAACTCAATTTAAAATAAACTAAGGTAGAATTGATCTTCTATAGAGACATTTAAGGAAAAGTACTAGAATACCTTCTAATAACAAACACTTTCATATATATATATATATATATATATTTCTAGAAGCATTTCAAGTATCGTATGCCAACATAAAAAAATACAATTGCAACCTAATAATATTGGAGTATGATCATAAATGAGGTCTCACTTACAATACAAGTTTATAGTCAACCTCAAGTCAATTATATGGGCAAACAACCTTACCAATTAACAACTCAACCTACACTTGGGCAATACAATACTTTTATGTGGCTTTTTAGTAAGGAAATGTCATCCCTTTAACACCTCAAGGACTTTCCATCTAATACCAAGCACATGGATGAATATATAAGGTTGAGTTAGGCCAACATCTAAATGAGATAAGGCTAGAAATTAGACAAATAGTTGGGCCTGTATATAATCATCAATATCCAAAGTGGATGGGTAAATAAATTAAATATAATTTATATATAGATAGATAGATAGATTTTGATAGTTCTTTCGGGAAGAAAACCAATCAATAAAGGAGCACATTATTAAATTCACCGATCAACATGGTGATTATGTAATAAATATCTATATAGAGCTAAGATTATTTGGTTCTTCATTAACCAAAACAACTTTTTATTGGCTCTCTATGCTACCACACATCAAAAATAAATTAGAAAAGATTTATGAAAACTTTTGAAACGATAATTTTACACACCTATTTAGCAAGCTTTTATACTTAAACCGGCCTTCATCAAGCAACAAACCTTTTAATAATCATTGTGCATCAACATATTTTGTTTAATTATTGATTTATCATATTTAAATACTATTGATGTACCATATTTATTTTTAATATCATTATAAATTCTTAATGTTGGTTATCTTGATGGGTACAAACATCAATAACACCACTCCTCTTTTCCAATGTTTCTAACATATATTTTAAGTATCAATCAATCAAACATAAAATGTTATAATTGAACTCTTGGTCATGCATGCTAGAATCTATCATGCCACTCCATTCTATAAAATTATAAACAAGTCATACTTTTAATAAAATTTGAACCCTTGTTTTTATATGATCTCTAAAGAATTAATAACTAAGTTAATTATGCTCTATAATTGTTTTTTTATAGCTTTAGATCTTTTGTTTATATTTATGCTGCCTTCAATAATAGGTGTTTAAGTATGGTTGAATATTTGTCAAAAACATTGGATTTTTTTATTGATAATCTCTTATATAAAATGTTCTCTATTTAATTTATTATGATAGTAAAAAAGACTAATAAAATGTCAAAAATGGAAATGTGCATGAATACTTTTTCCATATAGTTTTTTTGGTATTTGTGATTAAAGTTTTAATGCTGTTATAAGACATCAACCATAATTTAAATCATAAATTCATATCTAATCTTATAACAACAAAAGGCTAATCATGATCTTTTGTTTTTTTTTTGACAACATTAGATCATGTGCATGCATATATTGCCTTGGATAATGTGTTTGCACATGGTTGAATATTTGTAAAAAAAGGATTTTTTGTGTATTAAATGGATTTTTTAATCTATGAAGATGGTAAAGAAGAATAACAAAATGTTAGATACAAAAGTGTGCATTAGTATTTTTTTTACTGTAGATAATTTGGGCAAATTTGTCTAACCATTTTTCTTATGTGTTGCTTCAATTTGTTTTTTTGTTTATGGAATATTATATATGAAATATTATATATAAAAATATTGTAAAAGTATTTTTTTTAACCAAAACAACCTAAAATCTAAGAATTTAATTTTTCTAAGAAATACAACCTAAACAAAAGAGCAAATAATTAGAATTAAAAAAATAAAATTAAGAGAGTATGTATATAAACATGGAAAAAAATAGAGACTATTTAGAAATATATCTAAAAAATAAAGGAATTAAAAGTATATGGTCCAAAATGAAAAAAAAAATGTAAATAATTTAAACGGAAGGATTAAATTAAAAAAATTAAAAAAGTTGTAAGGAAATAATTCTTTTATTTTTTGATTTAGTTTTGATCCCTTTATTTTTTCAGTAATTTTGATATAATTCTAAATAATTTGTTTGTACTTATATATTTATACTCTTAGTTTTGATTTTTAATTTTTATTAGAATTTATCTTTGTATTAAATGTAGTTTCGGTTAAAAAACAGAGTAAGTTCACTTTTGGTGGTGTGAAATGAAAGTAAAACTCTCTCTTATGCATATATAGTTAATCTTTAGTTGTTAGTTATTTGTTATATTTTTTAAGGCGTTAATATTAAATAAATATCAAAATATATAATTATTTTAAGAGAAGAAACCTTTAAAATAATTATTCTCATTATTTTAAATGCATTATTTAATATATATATATATATATATATATATATATATATATATATTAAGGAACTAATATTAAATAAATATCAAAATATATAATTAGTCTAACATATATCATTATCATTATTTTGAATGCTTTATCTATAATAATTAGAAATTTCAACACCTAATAATATTAACAAAAAAAAGCAATTAAAGAACAAAATAAATGACAAAGAAAAATAAATATTATTAGATTTTTAAAAAATATTTAACTTGAAGAATAAATAAAAATAAAAAATAAAAAAACAATGAGAAAAATAATAAATATCAATTTTCAAATGATCACCAATGCAAAATAAAATTTAAACATTAAATAAAAAAACTTTAATAATAGTGGAAATCATAAAAATAAATAAAAAACTAAGAGCATGTACATATAAATGTAGACAAAAATAGGAACCATTTAAGAAATATATAAAAAAAAATAAAAGAATTAAAATAACATCCAAGAATAAAAGTATAAGGACCAAAATAAAAAAATACATATATAATAAATGTCATTTAAATGATAAAATTTAGCTAGTAGTTCAATTCGCCCTTTACCTTCCACCCCCATCACTTGCCGTGTCTGTTTGGGAGCGTAGTTAAGGTTGCTATTGGAAGTGATTTTCATTCAGAATTGCATCAAAATAATATATTTTATAATTTTTTAAAATTATTTTTAATATCAACACATTAAAATCATATAGCAACACCATTTTTTTTTAATATAAATATTTTTTTTCAAAAGTGTTTCTAAACGCATTCCCAAATACCCCTGCCATCTCCCACCAAAACCATAATTCATTTAACCTTTTCAAACAGTAATGAGCATTGAAAATCATTGTTCATTAATATTTGAACTTGTGATCTCCTCTAGCTATTTTATAAAATAATAATAGTCATGGTGCGCATAAGCTGGTCCGGACACCCCGATTATCAAAAAACAAATGTATAAGTATGAAAAAAACAGGAAAAAATGTAAAAAAAATAGGTCCGGGGATTATTTGTAGCGCTAAGCTGGCTCGGAACAAAAAAATGTATACATGAAAAGAAAAAATCATGGTGCGCGTAAGCTGACCTGGACACCCCAATTATCAGGAAAAAAAACCCAACAAAAATGTATAAGTGGCAAAAAAGAAACAGGAAAAAAATTTAAGAAAAAAGTAGATTCGAAGATTAGTCGTGTGCGCATAAGCTGGGCCGAATAGCTCAATTATAAAAAAACAAAAAAAGGAACCCGGTTAAAAAAAAATGCAAGGGAAAGCTATGTTATAAAAAAAAAAATGCCCGGACACCTTTCCAAAAAATATTAAAAATCCAAATTCAACTGTCCATCCTAGATCATTTGGGTTCAGAATATTTTTTTTCTTTTTAATTTAAAGTTAAAGAAAAAACAAAAGGCAATTATCGACAAATAAAACAACTGGATAGATAAACTTTAGTTAGCTTATTCAAAAGCTAGAGATTGATTGCCTTTCACAATTTCACTCGTAGTCAAGCAAGTTTCCTCTCTCTGTCATCTCGAAATAATTTGACCAGAGGAATTGAATCCAAAAGCCCCCGCTTTCCTTCACCAAATATTATTAGATACTATTTAGCAAACACAGTCTTTGCCACTCTGCCAAGACAACTTCGATGTTCATTTCTACCATACAAATGATAATTATATTATAGGATAATTTTACTATTTTAATCCATAATGATTATGAGTCTAGATAAACAGTACAAAATTACTGTTTAAACCCGTGATATGTTTTAGCTTATAAGATAGTAATAATAATAATTGCCCAACACTTAGTATTAAATAAGGATATATCCAAATTATATTTAAGGATCATTAAGGCTTATAAAGAATGTCTAATCATCTAAGTATATCATAAAATCAAACCTCAAGAAAACTATGATAGCATAAGATATTTTTTATAATTTGATTTTGAGAGAAATTATTCTTAAAACTCACAAGAAAAAAATAATTAAAAATAAAATAAAAGAGGAACAAATTATAAAGGGTCAGTTAGCTAGCTCATGCAATATTCTAGATTTAAAAAAATAAAAAAAATAAAGTGGGTGCTACACATCTTAGCAAGGAAGATGATTTTAACCCATTGAATTATTATTTTTTGAAACTATTTTGAATTTCAAAATATATCGTAATTATAGTAACAACCTTTAAAACCAAATCATATCAAAAAGACAAATCATATTTGTCAATTCTATTTTGGTTAGTGTTTTATTTTTTTAATTGGAATGGAATGTTTTGGTTTCAAAGCGTTTTAGCATCTTGTTTCGGGGTTGTACTGATTATGTTTATATATATATATATATATATATATATATATATATTAATTCAACAATATTTTTTAATTCAAATCCATAAATAAAATTATTTATAATTGTGCAATTTAAATTTCAAACATAAGTAAAAATGAGAGTTGAACTGAAATAACTCGATCGTCCTGATAAGTTCAAAGATATCATGTAAAATTGATAACAAATATAGTTTAACTAAAAAAAATCAAGTTGACATCTTAAAAATATTGAAATAATAATATATTGGATCAACTCGGGTAAACTTAGATGTTGTGCCCTCCGTGAGAGCGCGACGACCCTCCCCATGGGCGGGGATTTATGTCGGGTTTTTTTGTTTGTGAAAAAAAGAGTCGCCACCTAGCATTATAGTTACTAGGAAACCTAACTGTTCTTTTAGAGATTCTAAGACAATGGATTGGTTGTGTAAAGGGAAAGTTTTAGCACTCCTAGTATGCCCTACCTAAGATAAGTTGTTTTGTGTTTTGGTTTGCCTTATAATTGCTATGATGTTGGTTCTGTCTAATCCATTTTCCTAGGATAGGTTCACAAGGAAAAGAAACAAAAATTTCGATGATAAATTTATAACCTATGAATTAAGAAACAACTAGAATAGAATCTAAGGAGATTCAATGAGCTTAACAACTCATTTTTTCCTTTGGTATTTTAAGTGTTCGCAACTTTTAAATCACAAGGAAAAAGAACAAAAAAATTAGAAATCTAAGGAAATTCTGAGCGCTTTAAAAGCCTATTTTTGCCTTAATATTTCATACTCTTACGGCTCATAAACCGTGGAGTCAAAAATTGAAATGTCCCCAATTATAATCATGGATTCTTTCAAAGATATGTTGATTAAATAATAATGACTTATTATTCCTGGAAAAGTATCTTGGATATTTACCACTTTATGGTTTCTTTATCTAAATATTAACGGTGAACAATAGAAAATTATCCTCACTAATGTTTTGATATTAACCCCTTTGAGATTTCTTTGCCCAAATATTAATAGTAAATAATATGAATCCCAAAAAAAAAGATTTTTGTATTTTTTGGAATATTGGCCAATATCCTTTGGAATTTACAAACATGTAAAATCCATAAAAAATGCAAGAAAACAATTTGTGTTTATGAAATCCGTGCTAAAACACATCTTCTTTTAAACTTCATTTTGTTTTTTTTTTTTTAAATGTTCAAGATATGTTAATAGTAAATAATATGAATCCCAAAAAAAAAAGATTTTTGTATTTTTTGGAATATTGGCCAATATCCTTTGGAATTTACAAACATGTAAAATCCATAAAAAAATGCAAGAAAACAATTTGTGTGTTTATGAATCCGTGCTAAAACACATCTTCTTTTAAACTTCATTTTAAAAAAAAAAATGTTCAAGATATGTTTGCGTATTGGCTGTATACATGAAAACATTTGTTTTTGGTTTATATATATATTTGTCGCATCGCGCTGAAAACCAAGTACTCTTAATACGAGATTGATATTGTTAAAATATAAAGCAAATACATATCTTAAACTAAATATGTCAAAAAATCATAAATCTTTTCCTCTTATTTTTTTTTAGAAAAAAAATGTCGGGTCACTTGGTCAAACAAGTGACCCAGCAACAAACAAGAAGCATGCCTGAGGCTTACGCATGCCTCCTTAGTTACTGTTCAAGTGAATTATAATTCAATTGAATAACAAACACAAAGGCAACACATTAAATGAATAAAAATGCAAAGTGAAGAAGAATGCATAGAGACCACTGCTTCTAGGGATGCAAAATTGGTGGTGGCCGACGGAGGGAGGTCTGATAAAGGTTGTTACTGGTAGTTTGTTGGTTGAGGGAGAAGCTTAGATGAAGAAGATATGGTTGACTGTTGTTTTTTTTCTTGGCAGCATCTCGCTCGTACTCTTTCTCTCTTCTTTATTCTCCTTTTTCTCTCTTTCTTTTTTTCCTTTTAGGTCAATAGGGGAGGGGTATATATAGCCTAAACATAGCTCTTATTTAGGGAAGATTTGGTGCATTAAATCTAGGATGCAACATTATGTTTTTTCTGAAATTAGATAAACAAAATAGGGAAAAAAATACTTTGGTTGGCATTCTGTGATTTTGAGGCAGAAAAAACATGATTTGCAACTCAAAGATCAAGTGAGAAAATCATGGAAACCAAATGGAAAGTTGCATTGAAAAGGAAAAAAAGTAGCAGGCAAGGACTGTTTCACAGTTACGATGAACAATAACTATAACGACAATTTTTTTGCTTTTACACTGGATATTAAAATGGAGATATCTTGCAATTCTTATATCCAAATTAAGCAATTCAAAAATCTAAATTCTCTTACTCATGCAGAACTACAACTTTCATGAAGAGCACGAAGTGAGAAAAAATTGTTTTGATGGACAAAATGGATTTTCTGCTTTTATAACAGATATTCTAATGGGAATATCTTGAGATTCTGATATCCAAATCAGTTAATTCAAAAACCCAATTCATCTAAACATGCAGGATTACAACTTTCATGAAGTACCTGAAGTGATAAAAAATCATTGTGATGAACAAAATCTACCCGCAATCTGCTTGTTCAAAATTGTTTTTAAAGAAAAGAATTTTCATGGCAGCGGCAAAATCAATTTTTTTAGTGAAATTTTTGAGCGATTTATGTAAACTTAAACCTATGATAAAAAAAAGTAATATTAATAAAAGAAATCTGTTGATTCTGTGAAAAGAAACAAAATATAACCCTGCACGACGGTCAAGCAACATAAATTATTGTGAAGTTTCCTGAACCAACCCCCTCATTTTCAATGAGACTAGTTAACTTTTCCCAAATTTTAAAATTGGTCTGTTTATCCTGATAAATTCTTGAAACATTAAATTGGGTTTATCAAATAAAACCTGTAAATCTCGGGTCAGAATCATTCTCACGGTAGAATTTTTTTCTTTTATACTAGATATTCAAACAGGAATATCTTGAGATTCTGATATCCAAATCAGACAATTCAAAACCCAAAATTCTTTTACACATGTGGGATTACAACTTTTATGAAGGATCTGAAATGAGAAAAAAATCGTTTTGATAGATAAAATCTACCTGCAATCTGCTTGGTCAAAACTGTTTTGAAGAAAGGATTTTCACAGCAGCAACAAAATCATTTTTTTAGTGCAAATTCTAATAAATTTATCCAACCTTAAATATAGATAAAGAAAAAATGACTTTAGTTTTATAAAAATTCCTAATTGGTCTAAGAATCCTAACAAAATTTCTAGATCAGACTGAGATTCTGAGCAAGGTAATACTTATTCTGATTTATTCCATTTTTTAAATTGAAATGAAATAAACGATTATTCTGGACGGAACAGAAATCGAATTGATAATCTTGAAAAAAATAGCACGGTTGTCACGAAGGCTAGCAAGTACAACGGAAACCTCTTATTGTGTTGAATACTGATGCGGAGAGCACTTTGACTGGTAGGTCTAGATTTTGCAGTCTCTCTTTGTTAAGTGTTGAGGAGTAAACTATTTGTCGGGAAAAAGTACAGATTTCTCCTCACAAAGATAAGCCGTGGTGTTTGTTTGTTCAGCTATTGTTTTCCAAGTAAAAATTAAATAGATTTTAGGTTCAAATTTCGATGAAAGAAAACATTACTGTCTGTTTTTTTTTGCCTAATGTGACTAATGGGATGCATTTTACAAAAAAAGTTAAAAAGTGAATGTTTGGGAATGTAATTGAGACTGTTTTTTAAAATATTTTTTTATTCAGAAATGCATCAAAATAATGTTTTTATTTTATTTTTTCATTTTTGACACCAGCAAATGAAAATGATCTAAAAACACCAAAAATATTTAATTTAAAGTACAAAATAAAAATATTTTTCTTAAATGCTTTTGACACGCAATGCCAAACAAGGCGAAACCATTACCAGAAATTAAAACATAACAGGAAGATTTTGTTCAGAAACAGATTCAAATCAGGTAATCTATGAGGTACAGATGCAATTCAGTTGCATTTGACAGATTCAGATAGTACTTACTGGCAATTGGTACTGGTAGCAAGTTGGATGGTTATAAGGTAGCAACATGTCGAAAATCATCATCAGAAGAAGAAAACAGAAGGGCATCTTTGAGGGCAAAAAACACTATCAAGCTCTGCATTTGAGAGTTCTATCTGTGATCTTGCTAGAACAGCAAAAAAACAGACGCAAAGAATCATATAGATTGTTCCAGGGTGTGCAACGGAAAGAAAAAGCACTCAAGGCATTATCTTCATCAGTTATAATCTAGTCTGTTTGAAAGATGGCAAGGCAAGTTTGTTTCCAATATAAATACCTCGCATAATAACATCAAAAACCTCCAAGCTGTAGCTGCATTTCTATACCAAGACCTGAGCTGATGAACTGTCTGCAAACTACCGTAACCCGGTAACTATTTATTCTCTTATAATGCCAGGATTCATAAACATAGCAAAACTGCATTCAATTAAGGAAACCATCTTCTAACTAATTGGCAGTTTCCAAAGCTTAAAGCATTCATAGTAAACAGCATAATTACCAAGCAACCATGATTCTGTGCGCAGCTTCAGTTTTTCGCATCTAATGTGTACTTTTCAGGAATCAAAACATATGCATGCATCCAGTTTAAGACCTATAGAAATCTCGTCCAGTCAATTACCAAGCATCAACTCCTTTTGTAACACCGAGAATAATTGCAATTGTAGCAAGAATAGCCTGCACATAGAATTCTTATAGTTTAGCTGAGATCGTTCAAAAAGACTTCAATCTCTTACAGTTATAAATGAGATCCTCTTATCAAAATCCTAGAAGTTTGAATGAAGTAATTGGATCTGTGCATGAAGTATCCAGAAGAATAAACAACTAGAACTTCACGACTAGAGTCTATCATGAGTAAGAAATCATGGTTTATTTATTGAAACAATGTGATGAATAACCATGCCAATGGGGGTCCAACATGATGGTTCATTTAGCCACTGGCATTCACATGTGATAGCATACTAGCATTGAATTCCCCCAGTAATAACATGTTTTATTAAAAAAATTAAGCACCATAAATTGGAGATTCCCTGACAAATGCTGAATTGATATACAGGCCCCTACGAAGAACAAAATCCACTTGAAACTCTTCCAGGCACTTTCAGTGTAAAAAAAGTTACCATTGGGAGAAAGTGACAAATGCCAGACAGCATGCATAATAACGCTCTAAAATGTTGAAATGAAAAAGAAGAAATACACCATTCACTAACACACTGCTGTAAAGGTAATCTTATAAAAAGTCGAAGGGTAGTTCCGTCTTTCACAAGCAATTTCAAAGGGAATGAAGAAGCATCAAAATGAGGTTCCCCCAAGCGATGTTCAATTTTCTTTTACGTTGCAGCAAACCACCGGAGCAATACGCACTGCTGCTAATGAAAGATAACTGAAGTACTGGTATTCAACAGTAGCTACAAATACTGGGTTCACAAAAAGAGAAGAAACATAAGATTTGAGAAGGGTCACCAATCTGGAGGTCCATATTTTTTGTGTCCCTAATCCCCACTTCACTTAACTTGTTTCACAAAAAAGATAATTTTGAGATAATACATGAAGGATTAGTCATGTTCTTAAGGAGGGTGAAAAATTCAACAAAACAAATAACATTTATCTTTTTTCCTAGCAAGTTACTTCTGACTCATAACGGTTCATTGTATTTACATGGATATTTTTTTTCCCCATAAAAGGTTCATCCTACAAGGACTTTGTACCTTGAATACCCTAGAGGAAAAGCATAAAAACATAAATAAGAAGAATCCTGATTTCTTGCTAAAGGGGGGGAAGCACATCAAAAAGTGAGGGAAATGAGAATAATTGACGTGTGAAATAATAGAAAGAAGCATCTGTAAATGGGTTATCACAGAGGTTTATATTAAACATTTAATGCTGCATAACAATAGGCAGTAAAGTACCATCTTGTTCTCAAATGAAGCAGCAAAAAATTTTGTTCACAAATTTAAATTATCATTTTTCCTTGGCCTTCCTCATTTGCTTATCTTTTCAGCCAAGAGTTGACGACCATTCTTGTATGACATAGAAAATATTACAAAATCCACTAGATCAACTTATGTAAACAGTTTGCAGATTGCATGTTTGTTTTGGGTAGAGTTTGGTTATTGTTTCAGAATAGAAAAGATAGAGATAGCGAGAACATAGTAGACGTGTAATCTCTACACCTCAAGTTTTGGTAATGAAGAAATTTACTCCAAAATTATCTCAAGTAAAATTATCACATTTTTGTCACCACTGTGTTTGTCTCTTCTGTTCTGAAATAATAATCAAACGCTACATTATAAATTGTGCAATTGACATCTTATTCCAATGTGGCACTCAGGCATAACAGGATGTCTTGTTAATTACTGATTCAACAGTTTTCTATAGATACACACAGCATAGTATTCCACAAATTCAAAATAAATAATACGGAAAGATTACTTACTGCAATGGTGCAAGCAAAATATCCAGGTTTCTCTCGGGGATCTATCCTTGAACAAGCTAAAATAAATAGCCCAACATACCAGGGGATAGCTCCCAGAAAGAAACCGATGATAAACCTTCAGAGAAAAAACATAGAACTCCTCAGTCAGTAAATCATAAATAAAGTATCAGAATTATAACTTACAACTGGAAGGTTTAAACCACAAACTGATATATAGATAACGTTAGCTAATGAACATGAGAAGGCTAGCAAAGAAGTCGGCTTCAAGTGGAAAATAGAGTTAATTACTTTTAATTGAAACTTTAAGGGTTTATTGAAGTCATTCGGGTTATGAGATAAATAGTTTAAGCTTGTTATCTACTTCTTTGATCCAAAATCATGATGCAAACTTATACGAAACACTCCCGAAACAAACAATAACAGAAGCTATAAGAACCAAACAAATTGGAACACTTGTAACAACATATGAACCTACCCAAAAGGTAGCTGCAAACACATACATTCAAATTGCCTCACTTGTCAGTTTAAAGTTACCTTGGTACCATAAAATGTGGTACCAATGAACAGATACCACTTCAAATCACTAATTTAAGAATCTAAGAACATTAAATGCAAAATTATTCACAATCTCAAAAACTGGCTGGGAACAGAATCAGTAGAATGTAAACATTATGTGATTGAGCAATTGTGAGCTCAAATTTGGATTCGGCAAGCTAACCCAAATTCAATTCATCAGCCAATCACATCTTCTGTCAAGCAGTTATTTTATTCCTATTCCAATTCCAAGCACAGCACAGTCAAAACCTTTACATTATGTAGCAGCTACATTCAACTGAATTGCAGATCAAAATCCAAACATACAAAGCCAAAGCGAGAAAATAAATCTGAATAATTTCCACAGGCAGATGCAAACAACGCTGGTGTAAAAATAAATAAAGAAAGAAAAATCAAAAGTAATAGCGACTTATTGACAGCAAACTTACAAGAACCAGCCCACACCACAACCACAACATGGTAGGCGACGATGTGTCACAGGCCTTCCTTCAACTTCAGCATCAGCATAGCCTGAACATGTGTCACAAACAGCCATAAAGCAACAAGCTTTAATTCAAGAATAGAGAACAAAAATGTCATCCTGCTTTAGAATCAAATAAAGTTTTGCTCTTGCTTTTACTTAAATGTAAGCAAAAAAGAAACTGGATCCTTGTAAACCCACTTCACAATTACTCTTGTATTGATATAAAATGAGCTCTAAAAGTCTAGATGTTTTTGGTTACTACAGAGATCAAGAAATCTTCTCTCCAAAAGGAACAGACCTTATAGTGACTAGTGGTACATTAGCCTAAAAAAGAGAGGCATGAATTGAAGATAAGTCTTGATGATCAATAGAAAATTAATCTTAAATAAATACGAGTGATTGATTGATGGTTGTACCTGGGACGGTTTGGTAGCCGTGAGCATATGGTTCGGCTGTGGCACCAGGAGGGGGTACCGGCTGAGGGAAGCCGATGGCAGGGTGTTGAGGAGGCGGTGGATAATTGGCAACGCCTTGAAAGGTACCATATTGGGGTTGGGGCGGTGGTGGAGGGTGGTCTTCGTGGTGGTGGTGATCTACAACAACTCCTCTTTTTTTCTCCTCGTCACTCATTGTTATTAGTGTTTGCTCTGGAGCTGAAAGGTTTGGATTTTAGAAAGAGAATAGGGAGTCTATATATATATATATATATATATATGAAAGTGAAAGATGGAGTGGTTATTCTTAAAGAGGAAGGTTTGTTCAAGTGTTTGTTTGTTGACTGTGTTGAAGAAGAAGAGAATTTTTATAGTTTAGTTGGCTTTGACTATTAGCTTTGAGATGGGTGAAAAAGCTGCTCTTTCTTTTCTCAGCGGCTGCAACAATAATCTTCTCCACATTCACTTTTTTATTTTTCTTTCCTGGTTTTGGAATTTAACAATTGTTGTCAATTCTTCATGTTGCCGTTTTGTTTTTTTTTCTTGCCGTTTTGTTTCAATTAAAGAAAGCGTTACACCGTGTACGTTTTTCACCGATTATTGTGAATAATATAGTATAATTATCATTTTGCCTGTTTTAAAATTTAAACCTTAGACTTCGGAGTATTTTTTTACTTTTTTTATGGGATTGATTGTTATTTTCTGATTGTTTGGGGGTGTTTGTCTTTTCCTCGTATTTTTGCATAGTAAAACTATTATTTTACTCCTACTATAAAACAACAAACAATTGTCTACTCGAGAGTATTTTTTATTTTGTACATTTCTGTGTATAGTAAAATAACTATATTACCCTCAAATAAGATAAAAACCAAGATGTTGAAGAGGGTGTTTATGGTTTTCCAAATTTTTCAAAACAGTATAAATACGAATATGCCCTAAAAAGACAAAATTCAAGAGTTTGTTGTAGGGGTATATAGGTAATTTAACATTTATTATTATTTTAGCAGAATACTGTTGGCGTGTCGGGCGAACACGTCGACGATTTTCTTCCTCACGCTCCTTTCAGGTGGCGTGTCGGGGGAACATGTCGACGATTTTCTTCCTCACGCTCCTTATAGGTGGCGAGTGCAACGTCTTGCGGTGGTTAAAAATATTCATTTGGCGTCTCACTGTATGCGCCACCACGTCCTCTTCCACATGGTGGTGTGCGTGTCATCTCATGATGGATGGAAATGTGACAATGATTGGTTTTTCTTTTTTTCTTTTCTCTTTCTTGCAGCCTAAATTACACAGAAATCCTCTTGGTTTATGGTGTTTTACATTTAGTCCATCCTCTTTTGATTGTTTTGTTTGGTCCTGATTTTTGTTATAGAAGTTTTGATTTATTTCAATTTCGTTCTTCAATTGAATTTGAATATATATTTGTCTTTCATTTTGGTCCTTATTCTTTTAATTTTGGGTTTGGTTTTAAGTAGGTGTTTGGATTTGCGGTAACTTCGGTCGTTGAGGCTAATCGCAGAGCCAAGGTATTTGGTTAAGGAACAACCATAAGACCCACCCAAAACTAAGGTTTAACCTTAGTTTTGGAAAAATATCCTTTTCACCCCCCAAATACAACAACTTAGTCACTTATGTTTGTCTTTTATTCCCGTGTTTGTTCATCGACTCGTCTCTCTCTATATCATGCCCTTGTAGCGTCGTGTAGATAATTTCAATGCAGAGTCAGAAACTTTTTGCAACTTTTGTTGCTGAGTTTTGCTTGATTTGTATCATTTCTTTTGTTTATTGATTATATGACCATTTAGCTTAAAGTTAATTGATTAAAATAAAAGTAAAAAATAAATAAAATGTTTTTTTAATTATTCCAAAACATAAAAACAAAATAACAGGAAGTAAATATTTTACAATCTTACCACAACATAAAAACAAAAAAACATAAAGTAGATATTTTACCATATGAGCACATGTATTTTGAATTGAATTAATGTTTACTTACTAATAGCAATTTATTATTTATTTTAGTAATTAAAAAAATATTATTATTATTTATTTTTTAGATTTAAATCATAGATTAAATATTAAAAATTATTAAACTTTTAAATTTATCAAATAAATTTAAAAAACATGTTATTTTTTTTTTATTAATATATAGTTCAAAACACCCTTCTAATTAAATGAAAAAAAAAACTATAACATGTTATAAAAAGAATAAATAATTCACATAGAAGAACATAGACATCAAAATATAATCAAATGAGACAAGAGAGAAATACCTTGTTTATTATGAGTTTTTCTATTATTCCAAAGTGTAAAGAATACAAGACAAGGTCTATTTATAGGAGAAGAAAATGAACTCAAGGGTTATGGAAATCCAAGAGACTAAACCCAAAAGTCATGAACATTCTATACATATAAATATGAATTTATAGCACTTCTCCTTGAATGACCATGTACTTTAAAATTCAATGAAGGACTTTATATAGATACTTCAACATCCATATATGAATACTTTCATTAAAACAATTTCAAATTGCCTCATTAAAACCTTGCAAAGGAAAACCCAGTGGGAAAAACCTAGGCGAAGGAAAAAGAGTACAATTTGAATTGACTTCCCCTTAAAAGTACATGTCTTATGACAAATCTTTAAGATGACGCATTCCAATTTTATGGACAAGTTTCTTGAAAGTTAAGGCTAGTAAAGACTTTGTAAATAAGTCTACTAAATTATCACTTGATCTGATTTGTTTAATATCAATTTCTCTCTTTTGTTGGAGCTCGTTAGTATAAAAGAACTTTGGTGAGATATGTTTTGTTTTGTCTCTTTTAATATAGCCTCCTCTGAGTTGATTGATGCAGGCAGCATTATCTTCAAACAACATTGTGAGACTATTTTTAATGGCTGACAATCCACATTTTCTCTTAATGTGCTAGATAATTGATCTTAGCCAAATATATTCTTGATTTGCTTCATGTATCTCGATAATTTCATAATGATTTGATGAAGTAACCACTAATGTTTGTTTGACAAATCTCCAAAAAATTATAGTACCGCTATAGGTGAATAGATAACCTGTTTGTGATCTCTCTTTGTGGGGATTATAGAGATAACTTGCATCTATATATCCAATCAATTGTGAATTTGATCCACAATAAAATAACCCCCGTTTTGGTTGTTCCGCGAAGATAGCGAAATATATGTTTGAATCCATTCCAATGTCTTTTTGTGGGAGTGAAACTATATCTTGCTAGTAATTTTACTACAAAAGATATATTTGGTCTTGTACAATTTGTAAGATACATAAGTGCTCCAATAGCACTAAGATATAACACTTCAGAACCAAGAATTTCTTCATCCTCTTTTGGAGGTCAAAAATGATCTTTTTTCACATCAAGTGATCGAACAACTATAAGTATACTCAAAGGATGAACATTGTCCATATAAAAATACTTTAGGATTTTTTCTGTATACATCGATTGATGAACAAATATTCCATTTGAAAAATGTTCAATCTGTAAACCAAGATAAAATTTGTCTTTTCGAGATCTTTCATCACAAATTCATTTTTCAGTAGTTTCTGTGAGCTCTTCAGGAGTACCAGTAATATTTAAATCATCAACATGTACTACAATAATAGCAAATCTGAATATTGTTTTCTTAATAAAAATACACGGATAGATCTCGTCATTCTCAAACCCTCTTTTAAGAAGTATTCATTAAGACGATTATACCACATCCAAACAAATTGCTTTAACCCATATAAAGATTTTTGTAATTTAATAGAATAAATACTTTTAGGCTCATTAAAAATGCTTCAAGCATTGTAAATCCTTTAGGGATTTTTCATATGGATGATGTCTTTATCTAATGATCCATGTAGATATGCTGCAGCTACATCCATTAAATGCAAATCTAATATTTCTGAGACCACTAAACAAATTAAAAATCTGAAAGTGATTGCATCTTTCACTGGAGAATAAGTTTTCTCATAATCAATGTCGGGTCTCTACGAGAAACCTTGTGCAAAAAGTCATGCCTTATATCGCACAATTTCATTGTTCTCATTGCGTTTTCTAACAAAAACCCACTTATATCCAATGGGTATAACACCTTTAGGTGTATGGACTACATGTCCAAATACTTCACGTTTTGCAAGTGAGTCCAACTCTGTTTGGATTGCTTTTTTCCACATTGGCCAATCATTAATGTGTCGATATTCTTCAAAAGTTTATGGTTAAACTTCTGGTGATGTCAAAAGCAACCTTAAATGCAAATACATCATCTATGATAATTTTATCTCGCTCCAAAATCTCTCCTGTATGAACATAGTTTATGGAAATCTCATTATTTCCAAGTACCTGGTTCTCTTCAAGAGGTCCCTCTTCAGGATGATCAGTATTAGGAGATGATTTGGACACAAGATTTGATATTTGTTTTATGAATGAGGACTCTCCAAGAGTACCATCATCTATTAGTTGAAGTTTTTGTTTTCTAGGATTTTTGTCTTTGGCTTTAATAGGTCTTTAACGCTTCAGATGTGGTATAGATTCATTTGCTGCTATATTGAACTTTTTATCTTCAAGAATTTCAATTCTAAATGGAGCATTTGCAGTAGGAATATAAGATTTAACTATCTTTTCACTACTAGTGAAAACATCTGGTATTTGATTTCCAATATTTTGTAAATGAATTATCCTTTTAACCTCAAGTTCACATTGATTTGTCATTGGATCAAAATGAGATAACTTCGGGTTATTCCAAGTAATTTCTTCTCGTGCTTCAAACATTGAATTTGTTTTCCCTAATGATGGGAAAATATTCTTATCAAAATATCAGTCTTCAAAATGTGCCTTAAAAACATTATCAATCAAAGGTTCAATGTATTTAATAATAAATGGAGAATCAAAACCAATATAAATTCTCATTCTTCTTTGTGGACCCATTTTAGTCCTTTATGGGGGTGCTACAGGAATATATACCGCACAACCAAAAGTTTGTAGAAGAAATATATTTGGTGGCATACTATAAACAAGTTGTAAAGGAGAATAATTATGGTATACACATGGTCTAATTCTAACTAATGATGCAGCATGTAATATAGCATGTCCATAAATAGATGTAGGCAATTTTGATTTTATAAGTAATGATACAATTAATTGAAGTTGCTTTATAAATAATTATGCTAGATCATTTTGAGTATGTACATGAGTAACATGATATTCAACATCAATTCCAATAGAAGTGAAAAAACTATCAAATGCTTAAGTAAACTTACCAGCATTATCCATTCGAATTTTCTTGATAGGATAATTCGGAAATTGCGCTCGTAGTCTTATAATCTATGCTATTAATCTAGTAAATGCAATATTTCAACTAGAAAGAAAACAAACATGTGATCATTTACTTGATACATCAATCAATACCATAAAATATCTAAAAGGTCCACATGGTGGATTAATATGCCTACATATATCTCCTTAAATTCTTTCAAGAAAAGTGGTGATTCTATAAGAACCTTTAATGGAGATGGTTTTGTAACACCCTCAAATTATAATATCATGAATTCTCCCAACATTTCTTTACCAATGTCAAGTATTGGGTAATATATCTAAATTATGGGATTTTTTTTTAAACTTCGGCAGAGTTTCCTCTATTTTTGTTGGTACCAAGTTATCGACAACACTTCTATTATATGTCATTATGACTTCCATTTTGATCCAATCATCCTGGATCACATTCCATTTATCAAACAATAACTCAATATTCATACTTATCAATATATACAAGTCTCATAATATCAATTAGTAAATTAACATAAATGTACTACCAAAACAATTCAAAAGATAAACAAATTCATCATTAAACGTAATAAATGCTAACTAATTACATATAAGCCTTTAAACTACATAAATACAACATTAAGATTAAGAATCATAATATATTTATAATAAATCTTATCTTATCATTTTGAAAATGATTTGATCATACTAACAACTATACATATATATAATACATCCACTACATATTACACCTTCTACTTAATTTTTACAACATAAAAGGATTCACACTCAAAGTAAAGACATGAATATTACATTCCAAAATAGTAATTCATAAACAAGAGTATTCCTACATCTAGCGACCTGCATCACCTCGCGATGTACCTGTTTCAACAATAACAATATTAAGTAACTTATTCACTATATTATTCTAATATTAATTAATTACTCTTAACCTTTGAAATTTAATACTTTTACTTCAATCTAACTTAGTCCCTTAATTTACATAATCTTTTCAAAATTTACAAATCCAGCTAACTCATCTTAATTACCAAATAAATCTAGCACTTCCATATAATTACTCAGAAATTTGGTTTCCTTTCTTAGTCACCAATAGATCCAGTACTTCCATTTGAATTACCCATCATCCGGCTAACCTCTTTTGTTAGCCAATTAATCCGGTAATTCCATTTGAATTACCCAGCATCCGGCTAACCTCTTTTATTAGCCAAACAATCCGGTACTTTCATACGAATTACCCAGCATCCTATTGTAATTCCATTTGATTACCCAGCATCCGGCTAACCTCTTTTATTAGCCAATCAATCCGGTAATTCCATTTGAATTACCCCATATCTGGTTAACCTCTTTGTTAACCAACAAAACCGGTAATTTCACATAATTTACCGGTAATTCACATAATCATAACTCAATTTACTCATTTGCTCCATTCATTTAATATCAATTAAATGAGCAACACAGATTATTAGGGAAACTAAAAATTATAAAATAAGGTGACGAATCACCTACCTTCTGCTCTGGATGACCCAGCTCCTCCTGTCTGATAACCAGCTCCGGACACAACTCCTGAATCAATCAAGTATCATTATATCATTAGTCCATCAATATTTTTCTTACGTGCCGAAACACAAAGCATGTAATATTTTTATTTGTAATTTGTTCTAATAAAAATTCATTCTCAAATATAACATCATCATTTTACATACAACCTCATATTTAACTCAAGTTACTTCTTTGCTTACTCTATGTTCATAATTCCTCCATCAAATAATTCTTCTATTCCTTATACCCTCACATCATATTATTCATTTTATCTAAATACTATATTCAAACACAATCTAGACATCTTGTCTTCATATTTTCTTTTAACTAGTTTATTTCTCTTTTAATTTGAATTTACTTATTATTATTATTATTATTATTATTTTCTCAATTTAAATGCTATCTCTTCATTTAGTCTTTCTTACATTTTCAATTATCATGATTAAACATGGTTTGTTTCTAAATATTAACATCAAAACTCATTCTCCCACTTTTTTCCTTCATTTGGCCAAATGTGGTGTTCTTTTTCCTCATCCAAATATTTCTTCATTTACTTGTTATTTCAACTTATTTTCATTCTATTCCACTTCAATTTCATCATTTTTCCTTCCCCTCCTAATTCCCCCAAATTCACATAAGAACCCTAAGTTCAAAAATCTAGAATTTAAGGGAAACAAAGGTAAAATTTCATTAAATTACTTCCCAACTTAATCAGATAAGCTTAAGAACACATGTAAATCAAACATGAAATCTAAACTTCTCATGCTTACCTATTGCTTTTCTTCCAATTTCTCTTCTCTTCCAAGGTTAGTTGAATTCCCCTTCTCAAATTGTGAAACCCGAGAATAAAGTATACATAGAGGTAGGAGATTTATAAAAAAATAATTAAAATGTTGTTATAATACAAAATTTATAAAAAAAAACGGGGTCAAAATAGAATTAAGAAGAGATGGGACTATAAATATCCATCTCTTCTCTCAGCCATGTCCAGCTGAAACAAAAGAAAGAGGGGAGGGAGAATTTTGAAATTTATTTCATAAAAAGCAAGAGTAAACACCTAAAAAAATTGTAAACCCATACAAGTCTTGGATTTCTAAAGTGGAAGAATACAATTGAGTGGAGAAGTAACAAGAAGAAAGTGAAGAAATTGGGGAAGAAAGGAGGAAGAGAGGCTGGGTATTTTCAAGGAGAAGAAGGCTAGGATTCTTCCAAAATTGTTAGATTCCATCCAAGTAAAGAGTTCTAATTCCAATTTCTATGAAATTAACTTCAATTTGATTAGAAGTTCATGATTGTTCTTGAATTGGGAATTAGGGTTTTTAACACAAATTGTTAGGAAAATGCATAAATGAGTAGGATTTCATGAATAAAGGGAAGACATGGCTGTTATTGATGAGAAATCAAGGATTGAAGATGAATTGGAGATGGTTTCTTTTTTTTCTTTTCAAAACAGGGCAGTTTTGTTGCCATGTTTCTTAGGGCCATTTGGACCTGAAAAATACATAATTCAGGGAGGGTCCCTTCATAGAAGTTGTATCTGCAAGTATTATCTTTCCAACGAGACCAACCCCGTCTAATTTGGAGTTCTGGAACTCCAGATATGGGTAAAAATCTAAGGAGAGGTCAAGCTGTCACCTGTGTTGACAGTTTCAGCCAAGTTGAGAAAATAACAAAACTTTTAACCATGTTAAGGGTAGAAATTGTCCCTTTCCCTTCATAAAATGTGTCTTTATCTTCAGAAAATAAAAGAAGAGAATAAATGGTGATAAAAAATTGAATTCATGATGTCCATTTGGACTATAAATGAGCTGAAAAATTAAAGGATGATAATGAGGAATATAAGTGAGAAAGAAAAGAATTGGTAAAGGGAAATGAATATTATTACCATTTTTATTGTTGTTGTGTGTGATATGTGGATTAATATAAAAAAAATGGTGGGTATTTGTGGTTTCAGGAAGAACCGCGGGTGAAGGGCAACAACAACAACAACAGGGTAACGCAAGTCGAACATTCACAACAGGTAGGTAGTTGGTACCTATATTTTCTTTATCTAATAATTATTTTCTTTACTAGTTATTGAACTATAAGTTATAATTTGGTGCTTATTGATGAGGAAAAGAAAACGGGTAAAGGAAAGGTTAGGGGATTGAAAATATATATATATATATATATATATATATATATATATATATATATATATATATATATATATATATATATATATATATATATATATATATATATCTATGTGTGTGTATGTGTGTGTGTGTGTGTGTGTGTGTGTGTGTGTGTGTGTGTGTAGAAAGAAACAAGCTGGTTGATATCGGCATTACCGATACGTTGGTGGTGAGATATAGAATTGATTAGCTATTCAGTTTCAGAATAGTTAATGATATCGGCGGGTAATGTCGATATCGGCATAATGTATAAACTTGATTAACTATTCGATTTCGGAATAGTTAATGATATCGGCAGGTGACGTCGATATCGGCATGATTTATAAACTTAATTAACTATTTGGTTTCAGAATAGTTAATGATATCGGCGGGTGACGCCGATATTGGCATAATATATAAACTTGATTAACTATTCGATTTCGGAATAGTTAATGATATCGGCAGGTGATGTCTATATCGACAAAATTTATAGACTTGATTAGCTTTCTGAGATGAAAGCTAATGATATCAAGAATCCTTGACATCGACATACTCTAAAACCTCCTAAGGAAAAAACGGAACAAAGATTAACTATTTTGGTTTTTTTTAAATACATATATATAGTTAATGACACCCACGGTTATGTTTGTGTCAACATTTTCATGAAACTGATTAGTTGATTTCAGGACGGGTAACTAGAGACACTATTGGAGGTCATTAGTGTCGACTATAGTCTCTTCGATGTGAAAAGGGGGAAAGAAGCAGTCCAAAGAAATAAATCTTCTTTTATATAACCTTAAAAGGGTGTATATGATTGTGTTTGGAATCTCATATGATTTAAGTAGATTGATGGATATGTTGTTCAAATTCTTCTGTAAATTGCTAGTATTTACTTAATTGTTTTACTCATATGAAAAATCTATATTTTGCAGGTTCTTCCCATTCTCGTCAGGAATAGATTTTAAGCTTTAATTCCTTTTTGTATAAGATAGGAACTTAGGGAGTTATGGTGAAATTTTGTTATGTAGAAGAACATGTAAATTGTATAGAATAGTATATTTGTAAATTTTGTTTCTGTAATATTAAATGTATCAACCTACGCTCAGGATATTAGAAAGTACTAGATTATCTTCGAATATTAAACTGTGTTATGTTCGATGTATATGTATATATGTATCTATATGTGAAATCTTCGTGTGCGAATTGGCTCTTTTAATTTTTATCTTATGTGTGTGATGTAAGATGGAGTTTGGGAATAAATATGGTCCTGAGCATATTCTGGAATAAATTATGCAGTTGATTGTATTAAAAATGGATGTGATTGTGGATGAGATATGATTCAAATTGTGTGCAGGTTGTGTTATGGATAACTTGGGATCTCCCGATATAGGGGTGACTCTGCCGAAATTTGGTTAGAAATTTCGGCGAGAGAAAAAAACAATTCTCATGCTTCATCTACCCTTTTTCATAGGGGGAAAGATTAAAAAAAATAAACAAATAGGAGAAAAAAAAATTTAGGGTTGTTAGAGTTGGTATCAGAGCATTTGGTTGCAATTTCAGGGATTGAAATACTAATGTGATTCTGAAAAAAAAAAGTTTCAGGATGGTTCGTTCACGGCAAACTGCAAGGGTTGTCCCGTCCCCCGTGCAACAAAAAGAGAGTATGACTCATTTTCTGGGAATGAAACCGAAAGGGATCCATTAATGGATACTGCCTCCCATCAATCTGTGGCATCGGCCCATTCAGAGGAGGGAGATTTAGGGGGGCATCATAATGAACCTTTTACTTCTCGGGCAGAAGTGTCGCCGGCTAAAACACCGAGTGGTCAAGGATCGGAAGACAGGCCACCGCCAGTGATATCGATGGCCGTCCCGAATCCCTATTCAGACCCTGTGTTTCTCGAGCAATTGGTCAAAGCAGTAGTAGCAGGGATGGCCGCAGGAACATCCCATGCCACTCCTCGGGTAGAAAAAGTAGTCACCCTGGTTCAATGGGTGAAAGACATGCGCGAAATGGGTTGCACGACCTATTTAGGGGAAGAAGACGCCGAAGTAGCAGGGCATTGGCTGAGGAAGGTAGAAAGGGTTATAGATCAGTTGCACGTGCCAGAGGAAACCCGGGTAGACTGTGTGACCCAGCTGTTAACAGAGAGTGCCCACTCGTGGTGGGAGACCATCATAGAAAGAAGGGCAGGTGAAGAATTGAAGTGGATAAACTTTTGAGAAGAATTTGAGGAACGATATTACTCCTGGCAGCACCGAAAAGAGAAAGAGCAGGAGTTTCTAGATTTGAAACAGGGGAATATGACCGTCCTGGAGTATGAAAGGAGGTTCCAGGATTTATCTATCTTTGCAAACACTCATCTCCCCACTGAGCATCATCGAGTGGAATGTTGCGATGTCGTGGTCGCACAAATTAATTACCCTAGCTTAAAATAAATCAAACAAGATAGTATAGAGCAAGCAAGGGGTCGATCCCACGAGGACGATTTAGTTCAGATTTTCGTGCTATATGTTATGCAATTGGGGGGGGGGGGGGGTGGAAGTTGTCTAGGCTAGGCTAAAGCAAATTCAACGAAAAATATATAAAACTAAAATTTATCAATAAAACAAACCTTGGTCGCAAATCAACATCCACCTACAGAAATAAGAACTGATCATGGAAACGACACATCAATTTATATTCTGAATATTTATCTCTTCTTAAAATTGGTTCGTTAACGGATCCGCCGTATAACTTACCCTAACCATCAAACAACCACAGTGTCCGCACTAGTAATTTGATTCAATGGCAGCATTAAAATCTAGATAATTTGATCGATTAAGAAACATAATTGTCCGCAATATATGTTTAGTTCGATTGAATGTTCTCCCTAAGATTAATAACATAGATCCGCTACAATTATTAACTTAGTTGCTTCATAAGTTCATATACCACAACTCCGGTTTTGATATCAAACTTAGTAATTGATTGTCTACAATAATAACTTCGAGCCCGCTCTTAGCAATTAAATAAACAATCATAGGAAAATAAGCATAGGAGAACAAACATATTCATCATATAAACTGAAAAATTGAGGTAAAAATAGATCTCACAGTTCTTGAAATCTGAAGGTTTCCGTGTCCTTGCAACCAAGCAAAAGAGTCTAGCCTTGCATGTTTATCGAACAACTAAATAAAAAGATGGAAGAACACATGATTTAGGGTTTGGAGGAGGAAGATTTTGTGTTTTCTTTTGTGCTGGTCGCCGCTTCCTTGCTCCTCTTCTCCTTTATATATGCTTAGAAACCCTAATGTCTATTTTACCAAATAGTCCTTCCTTAAGTTGGCAGAATTTAGTTGTCCCTTGTAAAATTCATATCTCCTTCATATGACATCGTTTGGATCTGAAACCCGAGAATAAAGTATACATAGAGGTAGGAGATTTACAAAAAAATAATTAAAATGTTGTTATAATACAAAATTTATGAAAAAAAAAACGGGGTCAAAATAGAATTAAGAAGAGATGGGACTATAAATACCCATCTCTTCTCTCAGCCATGTCCAGCTGAAACAAAAGAAAGAGGGGAGGGAGAATTTTGAAATTCATTTCATAAAAAGCAAGAGTAAACACCCAAAAAAATTATAAACCCATACAAGCCTTGGATTTCTAAAGTGGAAGAACACAATTGGGTGGAGAAGTAACAAGAAGAAAGTGAAGAAATTGGGGAAGAAAGGAGGAAGAGTGGCTGGGTATTTTCAAGGAGAAGAAGGCTAGGATTCTTCAAAAATTGTTAGATTCCATCCAAGTAAGGAGTTCTAATTCCAATTTCTATGAAATTAACTTCAATTTGATTAGAAGTTCATGATTGTTCTTGAATTGGGAATTAGGGTTTTTAACACAAATTGTTAGGAAAATGCATAAATGAGTAGGATTTCATGAATAAAGGGAAGACATGGCTGTTATTGATGAGAAATCAAGGATTGAAGATGAATTGGAGATGTTTTTTTTTTTTTTTTCAAAATAGGGCAGTTTCGTTGCCCTGTTTCTTAGGGACATTTGGACCTGAAAAATACATAATTCAAGGAGGGTCCCTTCATATAAGTTGTATCTGCGAGTATTATCTTTCCAACGATACCAACTCCGTCTAATTTGGAGTTCTGGAACTCCAGATATGGGTAAAACTCTGAGGAGAGGTCAAGCTGTCACCTGTGTTGACAGTTTCGGCCAAGTTGAGAAAATAACAAAAATTTTAACCATGTTAAGGGTAGAAATTGTCCCTTTCCCTTCATAAAATGTGTCTTTATCTTCAGAAAATAAATGAAGAGAATAAATGGTGATAAAAAATTGAATTCATGATGTCCATTTGGACTATAAATGAGCTGAAAAATTAAAGGATGATAATGAGGAATATAAGTGAGAAAGAAAAGAATTGGTAAAGGGAAATGAATATTATTACCATTTTTATTGTTGTTGTGTGTGATATGTGGATTAATATAAAAAAAATGGTGGGTATTTGTGGTTTCAGGAAGAACCGCGGGTGAAGGGCAACAACAACAACAACAGGGTAACGCAAGTCGAACATTCACAGCAGGTAGGTAGTTGGTACCTATATTTTCTTTATCTAATAATTATTTTCTTTACTAGTTATTGAACTATAAGTTATAATTTGGTGCTTATTGATGAGGAAAAGAAAACGGGTAAAGGAAAGGTTAGGGATGGAAATATATATATATATATATATATATATATATATATATATATATATGTGTGTGTGTGTGTGTGTGTGTGTGTGTGTGTGTGTGTGTGTGTAGAAAGAAACAAGCTGGTTGATATCGGCATTACCGATATGTTGGTGGTGAGATATAGAATTGATTAGCTATTCGGTTTCAGAATAGGTAGTGATATTGGCGGGTACGTCGATATCGGCATAATGTATAAACTTGATTAACTATTCGATTTCGGAATAGTTAATGATATCGGCAGGTGACATCGATATCGACATGATTTATAAACTTGATTAACTATTCGGTTTCAGAATAGTTAATGATATCGGCGGGTGACGTCGATATCGGCATAATGTAGAAACTTGATTAACTATTCGATTTCAGAATAGTTAATGATATCGGCAGGTGACGTCGATACCGGCAAAAATTATAGACTTGATTAGCTTTCTGAGATGAAACCTAATGATATCAAGAATTCTTGACATCAACATACTCTAAAACCTGCTAAGGAAATAACGGAACAAAGATAACTATTTTGGTTTTTTTTTTAAATACATATATATTGTTAATGACACTCACGGTTATGTTCGTGTCAACATTTTCATGAAACTGATTAGTTGATTTCAAAACGGGTAACTAGAGACAATATTGGAGGTGATTAGTGTCGACTATAGTCTCTTAGATGTGAAAAAGGGGAAAGAAGCAGTCCAAAGAAATAAATTTTCTTTTATATAACCTTAAAAGGGTGTATATGGTTGTGTTTGGAATCTCATATGATTTAAGTAGATTGATGGATATGTTGTTCAAATTCTTCTGTAAATTGCTAGTATTTACTTAATTGTTTTACTCATATGAAAAATCTATATTTTGCAGGTTCTTCCCATTCTCGTCAGGAATAGATTTTAAGCCTTAATTCCTTTTTGTATAAGATAGGAACTTAGGGAGTTACGGTGAAATTTTGTTATGTAGAAGAACATGTAAATTGTATAGAATAGTATATTTGTAAATTTTGTTTCTGTAATATTAAATTTATCAACCTACGCTCAGGATATTAGAAAGTACTAGATTATCTTCGAATATTAAACTATGTTATGTTCGATGTATATGTATATATGTATCTATATGTGAAATCTTCTTGTGCGAATTGACTCTTTTAATTTTTATCTTATGTGTGTGATGTAAGATGGAGTTTGGGAATGAATATGGTCCTGAGCATATTCTGGAATAAATTATGCAGTTGATTGTATTAAAAATGGATGTGATTGTGGATGAGATATGATTCAAATTGTGTGCAGGTTGTGTTATGGATAACTTGGGATCTCCCGATATAGGGGAGACTCTGCCAAAATTTGGTTAGAAATTTCGGCGAGAGAAAAAAAAATCTCATGCTTCATCTACTCTTTTTATAGGGGGAAAGATTAAAAAAATTAAACAAATAGGAGAAAAAAAAATTTAGTGTTACACAAATCCTCCTTCCTTCACTTGCTTTAGTGCTCTATAGGTTCAACTTGCAAGCTTATAAGGGTATTTTCTCAATTTCTTGTGTTTTTCCTTTCTTTTCTCTCTTTCTCTCACGGTATGCTCTATTTCTCTTCACTTTTTTTTTGTTTCTGCGCTTTCGGCAGTTAATAGAAGAGAAGGAGAGCTTATATGTTTTGTTTTCAAAATTTCTATTATACCCTTAATGAATGTTTTTTTTTTGCTAGCACTACCGAGATCCATTCATCTTAAAATTTTAACCAGATTTTATTCAATATATTTTAACATTTCTCAAAAAAATTCGGCTCAATCCGATGGTCGGATTGAAAATTACATCCAATAATGTAAAACTAGTACATTTTATAACGTAAAACTAGTCGAATTGTGATTTTTCGTCAAATTTTCGAATTTCTCTAAAAATTCTGAAATTTTAACCCAACAATTTCTCTAAAAATTGTGATTTTTCGTCATATTAGAAGGCTTCACACAAAATTTCAGAATTGTTTGATAACCCAATCAAGAGTTACGAATTATTTTGTTTTAGATAAAACTAGTCAATTTATGACTTTTCGCCCAGAGGTTTTACAGGAAGGTAATTAATTTACTTTGAGAATATGCAACACATGGATTTTCACTTGGTAAAAGAATCTTCAGGTTCTTTAAGGGATGCCCATATGTATTCTCAATAATTCGTCTTATCATTATTGATCCTGGATGTCCAAGTCGATCATGCCAAAGTATAAATTGTTTTGGGTAGGAACACTTCTGGTGTATCACAACATTTTGATTTAATACATTTCATTATCGTATAAGAAATTCCAAAAAAAAAATAGCTAGTTTCTCAAGTACAAGCTTCTAGCCTGAAATACATGCAGTAATGTAAAGATATATTTCTCTATCTTCATATGTTGTGTCGCGACGGCGATTTTTGATGCGCTTCGCGCCCCGCCATCCCCGTGTATTGGGGGAGATGAAGGCGCGCGGTGAAATATGGGGTTGTTTATAGCCGTAAAATTTATGACTATAATTATTAGGAGTTGCCACCTAGTATCACGGTCACTAGGAAACCTATTGGTCTGTGAGAGTCTTGGGTAAGGGGACTTGTTGTGCAAGGGGAAGACGCATCACCCCCAGTGCACCCTACCTAAGGTAAGTTGCATTGTTGTTTGATTGTTTTTCTACGTTAAAATTTTTACACTGCATTTTCAAAAAAAACATTTTTTTTTGTCTGCGGGTGTACTTTACAATGTAATTTTACATCACAGTTATAAGTTTTTTTTATCTACGGATGTACTTTACAATGTAATTTTACACCGTAGTAAAAATCTTTTTTTTATCTACGGGTGTACTTTACAATGTAATTTTACACCGTAGTAAAAAAATTTATCCGCGGGTGTACTTTACAATGTAAATTTACACCCTGATAGATGAAACAAAAATATTTATAATTATTTTTGATATTTTGGGCAAATTCCAACGGATAATCATAAACCGGTTACGATATCCAATTTTTGTTTCAAAATATGAGAAAGATGCAACATAATTTTTACGAAAAATATGTATGGAAAAATCATGGAATTTGGCCGTATGCACAAAAAACAAATATATTTTTTATATTTTTGAATTTTTTGTATTAATAATAGTAATAAAAAAAATACTTTTTTTTGTCAATTTGTATTTTTTTATTTTTTTTATTTTTTTCTGTGCTGGGCTGTCAGCCACAGTGGGTTGACAGCCCAGCATTGGTGGACTGGGCTTCCAGCCTTCACGGGCTGGAAGCCTAGAAGGGTGTGGATGGACTTCCAGCCATCATGGGCTGGAAGCCCAAAGAGTCTGGGCTGGGCTTCTAGTCCTCACGGGCTGGAAGCCCAAAGGGTCTTGGACTGGGCTTCCAGTCCTCACGAGCTTGAAGCCCAAGTGTTTTTTAATATGTGGGCCGGGCATGAAGCCCAACCCGATCACCAGTCGGCCCGTGTGAACAGTGGGACGCAAATTGCGTCCCGCTGCATGCACGAGGAAGAAGATGATGAACAGTCGATTTTTCGACTGTGACGAAATGCATACCTGCTAGTACCGTTGGGTAGAGGAGGTCGAGGTGATGATTCCTATCGTGGTGGTGTCGTCAACGGTGGCCTGTGGTGGCGGGAGAGAGCTTCCAAAGTTGTCGGGGAATATGTCACCGTTGCTGCAACTGTCTCTACTCCTCGCCTGAGAATATGGATGGGATGCTGGTGTGGTGGGGAAGTTCACGGTGATGACGAGAGGGGTATTGGGTGGTTGGTTGGCCAATAATGGTAGAGAGAGAGAGCTTGACGGGGCTGATTTTTAGAGAGAGAAGGGATGTGCAGACTAAGAGAGAGAGAAGAAGAAGAACTCGTTGTCAGGGAAGATAATGGTGAGGGTATTATTGCACGTGATGTTCTCTTCTTTTTTCGTCTCTTTCTTTGGAAATTTTCAGAATTCCTTCTCTGTTTTGCTCTCGCTATTTCTTTCTTTTTCTTCTCTATTTTCTTTTTATGTAACTCCTTCTTTACTGGTTTCTTTTTTTCTTCTTCTCCTTTTTTCACGTCCTTTCCTCTCTCTTTTTTTTTCTCTGCCCAATTTTTCTTCCCCCCCTGTTCGTCGTGCACGGTAGCTGGTATTTATACACAAACGGCTTGCTTAGCCGGACTACTTTCGGCGGAGGTGGCAGCTGGCGTGCCTGCGATGGTGGTTGTCGGCGTTGGGCTGTCGGTGGGAGCTCAGGTGGCTATCGGGGGGCGTGGCAAAAGGCAGCGGACGGTGCAGGTTTTGGGATAAGGTGAAAGTGTAATTTGGTCCTTCAATTTGTGATTGTTTTAATTGCATCCCCGATTGGATTTGAATTTGTAATTTTGTGCAATTGTACCCCTGTCTGAATTTCAATATTATCTTTACCTTTGCGCGCTTTTTCATATTGGTCCCTGTCTTTTGATTTATGCAGTTTGACACTTAATTGACCATTAAACTTCAATTTGACCCTTAATTTTGCACAATTAGCTTGGAAAAATTCAATTGGGTCTCAAAAAATTTCAATCTTCCCAATTGAGCCCGAATTAAACTCAAGAATTTGATTTTTCATCAATTAAGCCCTTAATAAAATTAATTTGACCAATTTAAAGCATAATTAAGTCCCTGCACTTAATTAAATTCTTCAATTGGATCCTAAATTAATTCCCAAACATAATAATATTTCAAATTAGGCCATGATTAAATCAAATTGGCCTATAAAAAATATAATTATGATTTTTGACTTAATTTTTACCTCGAATTTGTATTTTCTCTTATTTTTGGGCACAAAAGAGATACGATTCGGCTCCAAAAATATTCAAAAATTTTCACCGTGATTTTCCACCAATGCCAAAACCCTTTTTATTTTATTTTTGTTATTTTTATTTTATTTTGGGGAGTAACCCAAAAATTAGGTTACGACAGTTGCCCCCTCTTTACAATACTTACGACTAAAGTCTTGTAAAAGACTTTAAATAGTAAGTGTTGTAAAGAAAAAGAAAAATGGATTTACCAGACCAAGAAATGGTTGATCCATCCAGAAATGAGACTAAGGGCTATAAAGCACACTTAGAAGGAAATGATAAGATAGGGTTGGAAAGTACACTACCTAAAGATTGAGGCCTAAGGAGGACACTTAAAGGATGAAAGGTGATGATGCTTGTGAATGACACAGGAAAATGGTCTCATTATAATGGGTGACCTCCTAGGTGAGAATGGTGAAGATGGTAAAAATACAGAGGTGGTCTTGTTGTAATGGGTGACCTGCCCAACTGAAGATGATAAAAATAAAGAGATGGTCTTGTTGTAATGGGCGACCTGCCCAAATGAGATTGATGAAGATGGTAGAAACTCAAAGGTGGTCTCGTTGTAATGGGTGACCTGCCCAAATGAGGATGATGAAGGTTTCATGGGATGGAAGACAGTGCTAGAAAGCTTGCTATCTAGAATCTATGTTTGAGGGTTAGAAAACTCACTCAAAAGAGGAAGAAAACATTTTGTTCATGGTTAAGGGTTGGAAAACTCACTCAAACAAGAAGGATAGGGATGGAAAATGCAATATCCTAATTGATGGTCGAGGGTTGGAAACGCACTCAAAGAGTGGGAAAAATAGGGTTGGAAAGCATACTATTTTAATTGATGGTCAAGGGTTGGAAAACGCACTTGAAGATGAGGGAAAATAGGGCTGGAAAGCGCACTATTTTAATTGATTGTCGAGGGTTGGACAATGCACTCGAAGATGAGGTAAAATAGGGCTGGAAAGCGCACTATTTTAATTGGTGGTTGAGGGTTGGAAAACTCACTCAAATGAGAGGATAGGAATGACTAAGAAACACAGGATCCTAATTGATGGTTGAGGGCTGGAAAACACTCTCAAGAAGATAGGGCTGAAAAGTATGTTATCTAAGTTGATTGATGGCTCAAATAAGGAAAGGGATAGGGTTGAAAAACGCTCTATCTGTTCTGATGAAAGGCTCGCAAGCGCTCTTAGGGAAGTGAAAGTGATGAGGGCTCGAAGGCGCACACAAAAACAATGAGTAGTGGTTTGTAAATTACAATTCCTCCAAAACATTTCTTGGATTCCTAGGGAGATGCAATGCATGATGACACCCAAAATCAAGAAAAAAATAAAGCTGAAAAGCATGTTATAGGATATTAAAGAGGTGAGAGCTTGAAAGCGTGCGCACAATGATGAATGAAGATTCATAAATTATGATCCTTCCGAATCATTTCATAGATTCTCAATGGGGATGCAATGCATGATGATGCATGTATACTTACCTGAGAGATATAGATCCCCTTTCTTCTTCCTGAGGTTTGGATATCTGGCTTTGACAGTTGCTCGCTTCTGCTTACTCAAGCCACAACTTGTGATTTTGCCCATTGAAGATGATAGATTTTCCATATCAACATGCCCCCCGAGGTTAAGATTGTTATTTGTTTAGATTTAGAAATACTAGTTCGTCAGGAATTGTATTTAATTTATTTAATTATTTAGGAACTTGTAATACTAGTTCTTTCAGGAACTGTTTTAATTTATTTAATTCGTGTGATACTAGTTCTTCAAGAACTGTTTATAATTTATTTAATTCTTCAAGAACTTGCTTTTAATTTATTAATTCTTCAGGAACTATAAATCTCTTTTTATAAATAATAGTGAAAGAAAATTTACCAAAATTAATTAGAATAATGAAAAGCAATAATATTTAAATTAATATAAGCTAGTTAGAGCATCGTGCTGATAACGTGTTATAAGAAGAAAAAAATCACATAGAAGAACATAGACATCAAAATATAATCAAAAGAGACAAGAGAGAAATACCTTGTTTATTATGAATTCTTCTATTATTCCAAAGTGTAAAGAATACAAGACAGATAGTCTATTTATAGGAGAAGGAAATGAACTCAAGGGTTATGGAAATCCAAGAGACTAAACCCAAAAATCATGGACATTCAATACATATAAATATGAATTTATAATATAACTCAGTTTTTTGATAAATATAAAAAGCCTAGTAACCAAACACACAAAACTGTTTTTCATTGAACCTCAAACTCAACTACAACTTTAACATACATTTCAATATTAGTTATGTACCTCAACTAGAAGTGTTTTTTATGAAACTTCTTTTTTTCTTAACCTCAACTACAACAACAACCACCAAACAGGCCCTAAATCCTTTAATTTTGTCAGTATAGAAGTTTGGGTTTTTTTTTTAATTTTTTTTTCTTTTGATTGAAATTGATCATACATTATTTTTTCATTTCGACCATTATTCTTTTAATTTTTATATGATTTTAATTCCTTTAAGTATTTTATTCTTTTGAAATAGTCCATATATTTTGTTCATGTTTATATGTATATACTCTTAGTTTTGGTTTTTAATTTTTATTATTTTCTCTTTTGTTAAGGTTCTATTTTTATTCAATTTAGTCCTTAATTTGTGTTGGTGATCATTTAAATATTGATATTTCTTCTTGTTCTCTATGCTCTTTTTTTATAGTTTTTTATTTTTATTTATTCTTCAAGTCCAATGATTTTTTGAGCTAATAATATTTAATCTTTTTTTGTCATTTATTCTATTTTTTGTTTTCTTTTTTGTTAAAGTTTTTAATTTTTTTTATTCTTTGAGGTATTTTTTTTATTTTTATTATTTACGTGATATTAATAACAATTTTAGTTTTTTTTCTTCCCTACTCTTTTGTTAAAGTTTTTGAGTTTTTTTTATTCTCCATAGTAATTTATTAATTTTTATTATTTTAGCAGTAACATTAAGGTTTTATAATCACGGTAATAATAATGACATTACTATTCAAAATGATAATAACAATTGTAATTTATTATAATGATTATAGTGCTTATGATGTTAATAATTATGGCTTTAATGATAATAATAACAATAACTCATAAAATAATATGTAGAAGATCAATGATGACAAAAACTATTTATAATAATGATAATAATACTAATTATAATTTAAATGATATTAATTAATTATAATTTAAACGATATTAATAAAAATATTAAAGAAGAAGTTAAATGTATGGAAAATGGTGTTATATTTTTTTTACATTTTAAAAAAATGTTAATGGTGCTAGATTTGTTTTTTTTTTATGCTATACATTTATTAGGTAATGTCAAAAAAATTAATTATAGGACAATTTTTTGTGTTTAGTACTAATGTTAAATAATATAATTTAAAATAAATAATATAAATGTTCTTAAAAGATAATATTGAATTACAAGATTTTTAACAAATACAACATCAAATGATAAACAATTAAATATGAACAATTATATATAGGGAACCTGTAAAAAATAATTCTTATAAATACATTATTGGATGATAAATTATTTTAATTATTATTCTGTTTGTTATTCTTATGATTGAATGCAAAAAAAAAATATATATATTATCAACATAAAAAAATATTTTTTTATTTGAAGAACAAATGAAAAAAGTTAAAGGATATAAAAAAATTTATACTATTACCATTATGAATATAATTATTATAATCGCTTGGATTATAATAAAATTTGTTTTTTAATTTTTTTTTAATACTAATGTTAATTCATATAGTTTTTAAAAAATAAGATAAAAAATTAAAAATAATATTGAGCCATAAACGTTTTCAAATAATTAATTTGGGATATAAGATTTGAAATATTATATGTAGACAAATTAAAAAACTTAATTCTTAATAAATACAAATCCAAATGATAAATTACTTGAGTTATTATTTATTATTCTAATTATTATTGGTATTATTATTAGTAAAAGTAAAACCAAACACAAATTATCAGCATTGATTTTTATATATATATAAAGAACAAATGAAAATAATTGTAAAACAAAATTACACAGCAAAGGAAAAATTAGTATTATTATCATTATAAGATATTACTAGACTATTGAACATAATCTAAGTTAATTTATTATTTTCTTTCTTGTTTGCCTAAAAAACTTTTGATTATTTAGTTTTTTTATATATTCATTTTATTATGGATAAGGTGTTGAAAATAATGATGATTATTATTTTTAAAATATTTTTTCTTACAAATTTGGTAGGCTAATTATATATTTTGGTATTTGTTTAATATTAACATATTGAAATAAAAAAAAACACTGAACTAAGATTTTTTTTGTAAATCTCAAATTAATTTAATCTTAATGTTATGAAATACTTTTAATATAATAATATCAAGAATAAATCTTAAAAAATAAAAATATATTTTTAAATAAAAATAATTTTAAACTAAGAATATAGTAAGTCACATGTAAACAAAACAGATAGAATAAAAAACACAAAGATAACATATCACCAACAACATAACATTCACTATACATGCATAAGAGAGAGTTTCAATCTCATTTTACACCATCAAAGCTAAACTTACTTTATTTTTTAACATATACTGCATTTGATACAGAGATAAATAACAATAAAAATTAAGAGTATAAATACAAATAAAATATAAAAATTATCCCAAAAAATAAAAACTAAACTAAAAAATAAAAAAATAAAGGCCAAAATACAAAAAAAAAAATACATATATTGAAACGAGACAAAAAGTATTTCTCCCAACTATGGAGCATTGGGCAAATGCCCCGTGAACTTCAATTCTAGATCATATCCATATTAAATTCTAGGTTATGTATAATACGAGCGATATGCCCGCGCGATGCGTTGGGTTTTTTTCATCTATGTAGAAAATTGATTGATTTTATGTGTGTTGTATATTGTTATTTTAAAATTAAATTAGCAAAATTTTAATTGATGAAATTTGTTACACACATATTTTATTTTCTCATCAAAAAGTGATTGAATGTTGTTACCGACAAAACTTTTTTAATAAAATCTGTTACTTTTTTTTTCTATGTAGAAAACTGATTGTAAAATCTATTGTTTATCTTATTAGATTTAAAATATTTTAGAATAATAATATAAATAGCATTTATACACACACACACACACACACACACACACACACACACACACACACACACATATATATATATATGAAGGTGCTGATATTAAATAAATATCAAAATATATAATTAGTTTCACATATTGATAAGGGAAAAAATATTAAAAATAATGATCATTATTATTTTGAATGTATTATCTATAATAATAAGAAATTTTAAGACATCATAATATTAATAGAAAAGCAACTAAAAAATTAAATAAATGACTAAATAAAAAATATTATTAGATTTTAAGAAATTATTTGAACCAAAAAATAAAAACAAATAAAATCATTTTTGAAATGATCACGAACATAAATTAAAATGTAAATATGAAAAAAAATAACCTTGATAATAGTGGAAATAATAAAAATTGGTGAGACCATAATTATTGTTAGAGAAAAAAAATTCCATATTTTTTTAACTTTTATATTATTATAGTAAAAGTATTCCAGAACAATGATTTTTTTTTCAAAAAAACTGAGGTTATTTATATGTTTTAAAGCTCTAATATTAAATAAATACTAAAATATATAATTAGTCTGATATATTTAAAAGAAAATAAAATTCACAAATTTGGACGGAAATTACTTATACAAAATTCAATACCTAACTATATTAATAGAAAATAAATATTATTATATTTAAATAAATTACTTAACTTGAAGAATAAAAAAAGAGAAATAATAACAGTCATTATTTCGTTAAAATTTGGACATTAAATAGAGAAACTTAATCACATTGGAAATAAAGGAAAATTGGAAAGAAAAACGAAGAGCATATACATATAAACATGGACAGAAATAGAAACGGTGTAAGAAATATGTATAAAAAATAAAGGAACTAAAATAAAATCCAAGATTAAAATTATAAGGGATGAAATAAAAAAACACACACATGTAACAAATTTAATTTAAAGGACAAAAATTGAAATAAATCTCAATATTGAAATTAAATAATTTAAAACAAAACCAGAAATTTAAGGAATTATGATCGAAATGAAACTGAAATTAGTTATTTGAATATTAAATTCAATTGTAGATGACCTAGGTAAATTTATAAACAAAAAATTGTGAGTTGTTTTTTCCCCCAATAATATTAGACTTGAAATATTATGAATAAAAATATTGTTATTTTTTTTAAAGAAATAAACTTAAACAAAAGAGCATAAACTTAAAATTTGAAGCTATTTTTTTTTAATTTATAAGATTTATTCATCATAATATTATTATATTGTTTTTTTTCCAGAGATTATATTCTATCTGTCCCTTGAATGCCCACCGACGCATTTGACTTTTTTCCTAAAATATATATATATATATATATATATATATATATATATATATATATATATATATATATATATATATATATATATTATAAGAAATAAAATTAAATGTATGACCTATATAATAAAAGAGAACACGAGAACAGTCGATATCAATCAAAATCGAAAGACAAAGACAGCACAGCACACGGTAGGACCTCTTTAATAAAAGTCGCCGAGATCCATTCCTTATTACATGTAAGCTAAGCTGACTAATCACTAACATTAATAAAAATTAAAGGCCGACTTCTTGTTCGATGTAGTGAGAATCAATGAGTGTTTGAAGGATCCTTTGGGAATTAGGGCTTCTAGGGAAGGAACTGTCATGGTTTCTGCTCCTAAGGTTTTGCTTGTACCGATTACGATTCCTCTGACGCATACACTAGCAGTCATTTCGACAAGAGGTCGAGAAGGTGATGGTGGAGGAGGCTATTTCAACACAGGCTAAGCGTGTGGCTATTCAAGAGTAAGTTGTTGCTACTAAGGCTTCTTCTGAATATTATGCTAAGAAGGTTGAGTCTGGTGCTCTAGTAGCTAAAAAAAATTGGTTGTTGTGAATTAATATGATATATAATGTAAGGATGTTTTTGGTTAGTTTGGGTTTTCCATTTTTTTAATAATAATTGGTTTTTAATGTTGCATGTGAAGAACTCCTCGCGTGAGAGATATGTTGTATAGGTTTTCTCAGTTTTAAACATAAAAAAACTGAACTCAACCGAATCATAACGGTTTAAACCAGAACTAGTTTTATTTCAAATTTCTTTTAATTATTAAAAAAGTAGTGTTTTTTTTGTTTTTTAATGTAAAAAACATACCGAACTCACTCACCCATGTTGGAAATTACCATTTATGCCCCTCATGACGCACCCATGGTCTTGTTCATTCAAATTCATGATCATGGAGATAGATCATGTAGTTTGATCATAAGGATCAATTGATTGATTATCTCTTTGATGTAAAGAGAAAATTGACAAATAAATAATAGCCTGTGTACCCTATCTACGACTATTAGTAGGCATAGATCAGAAGGTTCCTCTAGTAA
Organism: Salix purpurea; assembly: GCA_027405865.1. Classification (NCBI taxonomy): domain Eukaryota; kingdom Viridiplantae; phylum Streptophyta; class Magnoliopsida; order Malpighiales; family Salicaceae; genus Salix; species Salix purpurea. The sequence continues at coordinate 7,705,029 of JAOWLH010000020.1, read as the reverse complement.
AAATTTTATTATTTTAAAGTTGTATTGCTGTTGCTGCTTTGGGAAAAGCTGTGTTGCTGCTGCTGCAATTAGGAATTCATTTTCAGTACTTAAGCAACAATGACTGGAGGTATTTATAATCAAAATTTCCGTTGTTATATGAATTTAACATATGATTATATAAAGTATGTATAACATATGTCATCAGAGCCTACCTTTATGCTATTTTACTTAGTATAATTGTTGATGATTCTCGATATATTGAATCATTTATTTTGATTTTCAATTTATGAACTAGTGTTGTTATTTTACGTAACTATCTGTTGTAAATGACAACTTGTGTAACCAAATTATTCTTTATGAACTGTTGTTAATGACAATATATGTAACTAAATTAAATTGGAAATTAAAATTGACGGGGAGGAGAGGCCAGCCTCTCCTCATCCTGTGATCGACGACCCGTAAGGGTCATTGCTGAGAGGAGGGACGACCCTTCAAGGGTCGTCTGCCTCACAGGGAGGGGTTGGTGGCCTCTCCTATCTAACAGAAGGAGAGGTCACAAGCGACCTGTAAGGGTTTCTAGTGAGATCGGGGATGACCCTTCATGGGTCGTCTGCCGCACAAAAGAGGCCAATGGCCTCTCCCCATTTTGTGACTAGAGTACTAGCGACCTATGAAGATCGCTGGATACTCAGAAAAACAGCGACCCACTAGGTCGTCGTGATTGCGGCCGCCTCATATGGATCCGTGAGCTACCAGTCGGCGACCCTATTTCTGGTGCATGAGGGAGCCGGTGCAAGTTTTTTGTTAAACAGGTCATCGAGTTAAATATTCGGGTAGGGTTTTCAAACCCATAAGGAATCGGGTCAAGTTAAAAAAAGGGTCATTAAGTGGGTGGACCGATTAGGTCCTACCCAATACAGAACCAACCCAATAGTTGACCCGGCTGTACAATAAGAATAAAAATAAATAAATAAATAAATAGATAAGAGGGGAATTGTGGGTGCAGGGGTTCGAACTTGGGTTCTCTAAGTTCATAAAGCAACCCAAACCATTATGCTAAGCTTCTTTCATGTTTACATGATGTAGTTTTTATTTGTTTTATTTTATACTTTAAAGTTATGCTTACTTTCTTATGCTTATGTAATGTAGTTTTATTCCTATTATTTTATGTTGTAAGGTATTGGATTAATATAGTACATTAACTTAGGAATATATCTTATAATTTATATTATTTAAATTTAAATTAATTGATACCTGGACACAAGAATAATCAATCAAACAATAAATGTTAGTGAATTTTATGGTACTATCTATTTTTCAATATCTATGAAAGTTCTGTCTTGGAAAAATATTGTTTAATTCATATTGGTTTGTTTGATTCCTAAGTACCTTATCTAGGCATCAATATAATTATCAGATGTTAATAAAGTAGTAGTTATCAAAAATAATTTTAGAAATGCCACAACATCTGATTTTATCTACTTCTTCCTCATTCTTCGACTCAAGCTCTCCTTGGGCGTTTATCACCATCACCCTTTTGTTTACACACTGGCTGGCTATGTGTCCTCGCCCCTGGCATTTAAAACACTAAATATCACGTGTTTTAGAATTTGAAGTTTCGGTGTTACCTAAAGTAGCAGCGGTCGTTGGTTTGAAATTCTTAGAGGATTCAAATTTTGGCCTATGTTGTAGCTGCTCATCCCTTTTCGAGAGTTGTCTGCCATGGGCTGGTGTTAGGCATAGGTTGTCCCCTCCTACCCAACCCTTCTCATTTGAGTTGTTCCTCCACCTTTATGGCTTGATTCACCATATTTGTCAACTCAACATAGTGTTGCATCTCAACTATATCCATAATCTCATGATTTAAACCATGTAAGAACCTAGCCATAGTGGCTTCCCAGTCCTCTTCCACATTAGCCCAGATCATAGCTACCTCCATCTCCTTGTAATATTCTTCTACACTCTTGGAACCTTGATTTAACCTCTGCAACTTTTGATACAATCCCTTATAATAGTGGTTGGGTACAAAACGCTTTCTCATAAGCATTATCATCTCCTCCTAAGTGTCAACGGGTGACTCTCTATTCCTTCTCCTATTAATTAGTAATTGATCCTACATGTCGCACCCCGTCGCGAGAGTGCGGTGTCGCGGCGACCCTGCCCGTGTGCGGGGGAATTAATGTGTCGGGTCTTATCTTTATTTATATGGAAAACAGAGTCGCCATCTAGTATTGTGGTTACTAGGAAACCTAAAACTGGTCTTTAAGAAATTCTAAGGTAAGGGACTGGTTGCGTAAAGGGAAGGTTTTAGAAACCCCTAATATGCCCTACCTAAGGTAAGCTGCTTGACGTTTTGGTTTGTTTATGATTTGTTATGATTTTGATCTTTCAAAGAATATGTTGGTTAAATGATGAATGTATTACCCCGCCGAATATTTTGGATATTAACCCCTTAGGATTTATTTATCCAAACATCGAACAGTGAATAATAGCATACTATCCCCGCCTAATATTTTGGATATTGACCCCTTTATCTAAACACCGAACAGTGAATAATAGCATACTATCCCCGCCGAATATTTTGGATATTAACCCATTAGGATTTATTTATCCAAACACCGACAGTGAATAATAAATTTCTAAAAATAAGATTTTAATATTTTTGAAATATTGGCCAATACCCTTTGGATTTTTACAAACATGTTGTAAAATCTCAAGATGCAAGAAATGATTTTTCTTTGCGAAATCCATGCTAAAACACATTTTTTCTTCAAACTCATAGATAATATATATTTTTTGAAAGAAAAAGAATTTTTAAAAGATGCTAGTGCATTGGCCGTATGCAAGAAAACAACACATTTTATCTTTTTTTTAAAACTAAAAAAATATTTTTTACAAATTTTGTATTTTTTGTATATTTATATTTTTATATTATTTATTTATTTATTTGATGGTGGGCTGGCTGCCCAACCCTGATGGGCCAGGCTGCCAGCCCACTCGCATGGGTCTGGGCTCGCGGCCCACCTAACCTGATACTAGGCCTCGGCCCGCTTATTCTAAGGACGGGCTTCGACCCATTTTATTCTTGGAGTGGGCTTCCGGTCCAGATGGGCCGGAAGCCTGTCTTTCCCTCGAGCTCGGCTTCCACCCAGACGGCTGGAGCCCGTCTCATTTAGTGGTCGGGCCGGGCGGCCCTACCCGGTTACTGTTCACGGTGAACAGTAAAACAAGGTTGCATGTAGGAGATGATGAACAGTAAAAATGAGAGATTTTCGAGTGTGATGAATGGCGTACCTGTTAACACCGTTGTATAGAGGATGTTGAGGTGGTTCTTCTGGTCATGGTGGCGTCAGAAATGGTGGCCTGTGGTGACCGGAGTGGACGTCGGAAGATGCACTGGTCATGTTGCTGTCGTGGCTGTTGGTCCCATTGCTTCGCCGGAGAAGATGGCCGAGCTGATGGAGTTGAGGGGAGGCTGTGGTGATGACGGGACATTGCGTGGTGGCTAGAGTTGATGGCTGTTGGAGGAGAGAGAGAGACGCCGGGTCCTGGTTTTAGTGAGAGAGAAACAGAGAAGACTGAGAGAGAGGGAGACCAGCAATGAGAGGGATGAAGATCACCTACGTTTTTACGTAAATTTTCCTTAATTTTCTTTGCTTTGTCTGTGCTTTGCCCCCCAAAAAAAATCCTTTGTCTTTGAAGTTAAAGATCTTCCCCTGTTTACGTGAATTTTGTGCTCTCCACTGTGCTCGCAAAATCTTTCTCTCTTTCTCTGTTCGTTCCTCTCCTCCTCCCTATCTTTCTCCTCTCTCTGTATTATTTCTTGCTCTCCTTCTTTCTCCCCCTTCTCCTCTGTCCATGAAGCTATTTATAGCAGAGAAGGCAACCCTTCGCCTGCATGGCGTGCAACGAAGGGCTGCTGCCTCTGCACTGCCCAGTAACGGGTATTGTTGCAGTGGGCGTGCCTGGCATTGTTGCGGTAACTGCAAAGTGCAGGCACGCCTGCAAGCATAGATGATTGGGGAGAAATACAATTTGGTCCCTCGATTTATAATTGCTCTAATTGCACCTCCAATTGGATTTAAATTTATGATTTTGTGCAATTGCGTCCCCGTTAACATTTCGAGAGTATCCTTAGCTTTGCGCGCCTTTTTTATTCTGGTCCTTAGTTTTTGACTTACGCGATTTAACCCCCAATTAACCATTAGACTCTCAATTCATTCAATTCGGCCCCCAATTTTGCATAATGGACTTGGAAAAATTCAAATCGGTCTCTGAAAATTTCAATCTCATCAATTGAACCCAAATTAAATTCAAGAACTTGATTTGGAAAATTTAAAACAAAATCAAATCCTTGCACTTAATTAAATCTTTCGATTGGACCCTAAATTAATTCTCAAACATAATTATACTTTTAAAAAGACCAACGATTAAATCAAATTGACCCATAAAAATATAATCATATTTGTCAACTTAATTTTTACGCAGATTTATCCTATAATAAATTACTTTAGCCTTGAATCTGCGATTTCCTTCATTTTGGGCACAAAACAAAGTACAATCGAGCTCTCGAAAACATCCAAAATTTCACCTTGATTTTCCTACCAACACCAGCCCCTTTTATTTTATTTTTTTGTTATTTTCGGGTAGTTTTGGGGAATAACTCAAAATTGGGTTATGACACTACTAAACAAATGCATAATCAGTGAATTCAATTACAACCAACTTAACCTTATTTATCTCCGAGTAGTTGTGACAATCAAACACCATCAGCATTTTAGTTTCTCACTCCAAATAAACTTTAGGATCACTTTTACCTTTAAAAGATGGGATTTTAATCTTTATATTTCCCAAATCATTATCCCTCCTAGGCCTACCCATCCAAGCTTCTCGATTCTCATTCCCACGCTAAAACCTGCCCCGGTTCAAATATGGCTCATCAAACTCCTCCTACTCCGCCTCTTCCTCAACATTTCGCCACGGTGTTCCCACCTTGCTGCCTATTGGGGATGTCTTGTTGATGTCCCCTAGGAGCCTCTGCTTCTACCCTATCCAACCTATCATGAATAGGTTCTAATTCAGCCCTCAACATACGTCTCATCTCTCCTAACAAGGCTTGCATTTAGAGGTAGGTTCGAAACTCCAGGTTGTCGAACTTCTTCGGTTGTATCTTCTTGATTATTGGACATATTTAAAATCTGCAAAACAAGGTTAGAATCCTCACAAGCACTCCCTCATGTTTTTTCACTCAAGAATTGATACACTTGCGCTTGTGTTTTCACACTAAACGGCTTTTACCCTCTTATGGTCTCACACACTCTTGCCTCTTTTTTTTTCCACTCTTTTGTGTCTTCTTTAATTCTTAATTGAACTTCCAAAAACTAATTCAAAATAATCCCTTAACAATTCAAAAATGAGAAACAACCAAAACTAACCAAAAGGCCAAGATCTTGAATAAGATAAGATACAAGATTGAAAAGAGGAAGTTTTTTTTTTACTGGAATCGTGTATTGAAACAAAATTTTGCTACTGCAATCGTGTACTTTTTTTTTACTTTTTTTTACGACATTTTTCTGAACTTGAATAGGTTGAGAAACAAGATTGAAAACAAGAAGTCTTCTTACTCGAATCGTGTACCTTTTTTTTCTTTTTTTTTATAATTTTTTTCTACATGAGGTAATAGTATATAAAAAAGAAAATGAGAGATAGTCAAAATTATCTTAGAAGCAAAGCTCTAATACCAAATGATATGAACTTCATCAACAATTGTGATGAAACCTAATAAGAATGATGGTTTAGAATCTGAAGATCGTGTAGACAAGATTGGTTGAGCCTTGACCCGTCACCTAACAAGATGAAAACCAAGACTACGAAAGATTGAAATGCCACACCTAGAAAACCTGAGAATCTCTCAACAATCAAGGTGATAAGTTTGGTTGTTTGAATGCCATAAGATTAACTTGATAAGTTCTAGGAGTTCTTTTAAGAACGAAGAGGAATACAAGACCTCACAAATATGATAATTTTTCGAAAACATAATCTGTTTATTCATTTCAAAATACCCATTTATATACTTGGAACAATCCTCCATGAATAGGAAAAGTCATACTAAAGCCTTAAAAAAGCTCAAACAGTAACATAAACAAGTCCCCACATTTTTACGTCTCTTGGACTTCTAGAGGCTACAGTAATTAGCTAAATGGCTAAATTTAATGTATTTAACATAACCATTCATGACCAAATTCATTCCTCTATTTAATACCCTTGGAACTCAGGAAATTCATGCCCTTTGATGGTCATACCATGCTGAAACGTTTTTGCATAGTTATTACCCTCTTCAATTGCTTTGATGATGTGGACTAAGCCTTGATTATTATTTAATCCCATCTTGGTCTTTTTAGAATCAACCCAAATCTCTTGGATTAGCCCCTTTAGTGCTTCCTTGAAACATTTGGCTCTAAGTCTTGTAATTGGGCCACTTGGAAATGACAAAGGGTCTTGTGCAAATTCAGATGCAATCCCAAGTGTATGATCAACATGTCTAGCTCCTTAGTTTGCATCAGTTTCCACCCACAAATGTGAAGTACCCTGAGGTAGACTTTCTATCTGAGACATTTCCTGCCCAATCTACATCAGTATAACCATCAACTTTCAAATGGTTATGTTTAGTGAACATGAGCCCTTTCCTTGGAGATGACTTGAAGTAATTTTAGAATCCCGGTTACAGCCTCCATGTGGTCTTCACTTCGAAAATGCATAAATTGACTCACCACACTTACTGCATATACAATATATGGACGAGTATGGGATAAATAAATTAATTTTCCCACTAAACGTTGATATCTCCTCTTATCTGGTGACTTTTGGTCTGGGTAAATTCCCAAATTATGATTCTAGATGATTGGGGTATCTACTAGTTTGCACTCCAATAATCCAACCTCAGATAACAAATCTAGGATATATTTTCTTTATGATAAAAATATACCTTTGTTTGACCTGATAACCTCGATTCCCAGGAAATATTTGAGCCCACCTAGATTCTTCATTTCAAATTCTTTAGCCAACTTTCCTTGAAGTTGTGATATTTCCTCTTTATCATCTCCTGTGATAATCATATCATCAACATAGACAATTAAAGTCGTCGTCTTACCTTCTTGTTTTTTGAGGAATAATGTACGATTTGAGTTGCTTTGTGTAAAGCCATATTTCTTCATTGCCAGGCTAAATCTCTCGAACCATGCCCGCGGTGATTGCTTAAGCCCATATAAAGCTCTTTGTAGTTTGCACACCTCATTGGTTCCTGAAGTTATAGAGTAACCAGGTGGAATGTCCATATACACCTCTTCTTCAATATCACCATGAAGAAAGGCGTTTTTCACGTCAAACTGGTGTAGTGGCCAATCTAAATTTGCTGCAAGAGATAATAATACCTTAACAGTATTTAGTTTAGCCACTGGTATGAATATTTCTTTGTAGTCCATGCCATATGTTTGTGTGTACCCTTTTACCACAAGTCTTGCTTGATATCTCTCTATTGATCCATCAGATTTGTGTTTGATAGATAACACCCATTTACACCCTACTGTTTTCTTTCCTTCCGATAATGGTACTAGATTCCACGTCTTGTTCTTTATTAGAGTTTCTATTTCTTATTTGATGGCTTGGGTCCACTTTGGGTCTTCCATGGCTTCCTCCACTTTTGTTGGAATATGGTGAGTAGATAGATTATGCATGAAAGTCTTGAGGGAGTCTGTCATTCCCTTTGTGGACACATAGTTTGCAATGGGATATCGTGATCTTCTCTCAACATCTGGATCATAGCGGTTTGGTGACTTTCCACAATTATGCCTGTGGGGTAATATATAACTAGGAAAGATTCTATAGTATTGGTGTTTAGAGAGCGTACCTCAGGGTCATTCTCAGGAGTTGGGCCTGCTGGTACTTGAGAGGGGGAAGGATCTTCAGTAGGGATGGCTTCAGTATGGGCTTCCAGATTAGTTGGTTGATGATCAACTGCTCCATATGCTGATTGGGTCTGCTCCATAAGTTCTTCAGGTAAGTTTGGCCATTCTTAGTTTGATCCATTTCGACACATCCTGTCTAATCTCCCCCGGAAGTGAAGAAGTGGGTGGATAAAACGTTTTTGTTTCCAGGAAGGTAACATCCAGGGAAACATATGTGCTATTAGACATGGGGCCGTAACATCAGTAGCCTTTTTGATGAGATGCATATCCCAAAAAAATGCAATGACAAGCACATGGGTCTAGTTTTGTTTGTTGGTTTTTATGGAGATGGACATATGCGACGCATCCAAACACACGAGGTGGAAGCATCAAAATTTAAGGTATAGGAGAATGTGTCGAGAGTGCTTGTAGTGGTGTTTTGAATCCCAATGCATTAGAGGGCATCCGGTTGATTAGATGAACTGTAGTGGTGACGGCTTCAGTCCAAAACTGACTAGGAGCATGAGCACCAATGAGGAGAGCTTGAGTGGTTTCAAGGACATGTCTATTTTTCCTCTCTGCAACTCCATTATGTTGAAGAGTTCTGGGACATGAGGTCTCATAGATAAGACCGTGTTGCTGAAAATACTCCTTGATCTGGTTATTTACATATTCGCCACCATTATTTGATCTAAGTACCTGAATCTTAGCAGAACACTAGGTTTGTATCATAACATGAAATGATTTAAATATACCCAGTATGTTGTCTTTATGTTTGAGCAGGTAGAGCCAAGTCATACGGGTACAGTCATCAACAAATAGCAAAAACCATCTGAACCCAGACACAGTAGTAATTGGGGAAGGACCCCACACATCAGAATGTATCAAGGTGAAAGGAGAGTCCTTTTTATTCAGTCGCAACACATAGGAGAGTATGACTTTTTGCTGGAATGCATGTTTCACATTTATCATTAAAGTGTTTCCTTTGTGAGAACTAATCAGGAAACAAATGTTTCATATAGGTGAAAGACAGATGTCTTAATCGACAGTGCCACAACCAAATTTCTTTCTCTTTGAGACTACCAGAATGTCCCATGTGGTGAGCCTTGCCCAGACTCAAGTCATCCATATAGTAGAGCCCCCCCTCTTAGTACCATACCTAATGATCTCCCTAGTGAGAATGTCTTGAAGAAGACAAAACGTAGGGCACAACATTACAACACAGTTGAGATCAGATGTTATTTGGCTAATAAAGAGAAGTTTATGAGATAATGAAGGAACAACATATTGGGTAGTTGTAATAAAAGAGATAAAAGTACAGTGTTGACACCAATGATAGGAAAAATATCACCATTAGCAATAACAATATTAGTCCGTCGTGGTATGGAAATCTGTGTAAAATCCTCAGGGTTAAACGTCATATGGTTAGTGACTCCAGAATCCAGCAGCCATGCATCTTTTTCAGCATCATCAACAGAACTAATACATACGCATCCGGTCTTACCTTAGTCAGGGTTGTCTGAATTTTTTCCAACTGATGGTGTAAAGGACAATTAAGGTGCTAGATTAATCATAGCAGTAGTGTCGTGGTCATCATCTCTGCCAGTGGTATCCTGATGTTTTTTTTATTGCAAATCATTCCACCAATCAGGATACCCATTTAATTTAAAACATGTCTCCCGTGTATGTTTCTGATATCCACAATGGGTGCACTTTAATCCTCCCGATGGCACACGGGTTCTCTATTATGAGCCATGGAAGATGATGTGGTTGTTGGTGGTCCCAATCAGAGTCCCTTGGTGGCAGCACAACTCTAGAGGTGGTGCTCTCTTCAGTGATCATCACAGCCTGCCAGATTAATTCACGGTGGATGTGGGCGTATGCTTGCTCTACGGTAGGGAATAGACGAAGCTGCAGTACATCTCCCCTGATTTTGTCTATCCAGTCATCCAAGCCATCCAAGAAGACATACACCCTTTCTTCTTGAACAAGAGCATTATAGTGTTGAATATTTGTTGGGCATTCCATTGGGTTAGGTCGCTTGAAGTCAATTTCACACCATAGTCCTTGAAGATCGTTGTAGTATCTCTCAAGGGAATCGCCAGATTGTTTCAACTTTGTCACTTGTCGTCTGAGATCATACACCTGAGAGGTGTCACTACCGTCGAAGAAGGCGGTGGCAATTTCATCCCACACCATTTTTGCTGTGGGGAATCAAATAAAATTCCCTATCAGTGAGGGATCCATTGAGTTAATTAGCCACCTTTTGACAATGGCGTTGTCGGCGCGCCATCTGCAAAAAGTGGGGTCTATCGGTGGTGGTTATTGGGAATCACCATTGATAAATCCTAATTTGTCTTTGCATGAGACATACATCTCGACAACTTGGGACCAAAGAGAAAGTTGTTGTCGTCCAATTTAATCCCAATCGGAGCAGCAACAGTTTAGTGGCCAGTGATGGTGTCTAGACCTTGCACAGGGCTTTTGTGATTTTTGCTATGAGTTCAGTCATCATGGGGTCTGATTTGCATGCACCAGTATTGTGCTATGATTCAGAGTTTGATGACTGGGAGGAGGAAAAGGAAGAGGGAATTTTCAGGGGAAGGGAAGAACAATCAGGCCGAGATAGGGGAGCAATTTTTAGGGTAAGATTCTAACCTTGCTCTGACATGTTCAACAATTCATGTTTTTTTGTATATATTCAGTACATCTTTACATTTCCAGAGAGTACATTATATATAGGACTAGAATACTAATTGGAGCAATAGATTAATGCTCACGTATCAATTACAGTTACTCTAGCTTAAATGACAGTTAATGAAAATTTAATTTATATGTTACTTCTTCCTCTTGATCCGTTACAACTCATGTTAACAGATTTTGTATGAAGTTCTTAGGTTATACCCACCAATAACCTTACTTAATCGAGATGTTCACGAAGAAATAAAGCTTGGAAATTTGTTGTTACTTGCTGGAGTGAAGGTCTCGTTGCCAACAATCCTCCTTCACCAATATCCTGAACTATGGGGTGATGATGCCTCTGAGTTCAAACAAGAGAGGTTTGTTGAAGGTGTTTCAAAGGCAACAAAGAGTCAAGTCTCATTCCTCCCATTTGGATGGGGCCCTCGAATATGTGTTGGATAAAACTTTGCTTTGATTGAAGCAAAAATGGCTTTGGCAATGGTTTTACGGCACTACTCTTTTGAGCTCTCTCCATCGTATATCCATGCTCCTCTCACGGTCGTTAACTCTTCAGCCGCAACACGGTGCTCCAATGATACTACGTTAACTCTAACATGTTATATGTGGCGGAGAAGATTTATCCCAGGGTACAAATATGTTATCATGTCCAATGTGACATATGTGTCAATTGTTAAGAAAATACATGTAACTAAAACTATAGTAATAATCATATCAGTTTATATGGTCCTATGTAATAAATAGCTGGTTTTTATATGTAGCTTTCTTACTAATGACTCGCTTGTTTAAAATCTTGTCGGAAGAAGGGTGTGACTTGTGGTTATTTTTAGGTATGGTTTGTGATGCCACTTTTTATATATTTATTATTCTTAGAGGCCTTTGCCAATTGATGAACTAATTGTGAAATTTCTTATGATATATTCTTATAAACAGTAGATTATGGGCTATGATCAACTAGTAGCTCAATACATGTATAGTTTGCTGACATATCTAAATGAATATAATTCTATCACCCTTAAAGGCTTGTTATATAGTATCTTTCGTTATATTGCTTTGCAGTTCTTGTAAATTAATGTTTTATTTATCAACAAATAACTTGTACAGCAAGATGTTTTATTCTCTTGGGTTAGTCCCCAAAATCTACCAAAAAATAAAAAAAAATAAAAAAAAAAGGGGATGGTGTTGGCAGAAAAATCAAGTTAACTAAGCGGAAAATGAAGGAAAATGCAGATTCAAGGCTAAAATAATTTATTATTGGATAAATCTATGTAAAAATTAAGTCGGAAGACATAATTATATTTTTATGGGTCAATTTGATTTAATCGTCGGCCATTTAAAGTGTAATTATGTTTTGGGTTTAATTGAGAGTCCAATCGAAGGATTTAACTAAGTGCAAGGGCTTAACTATTCTTTAATTGAGTTAAATTAATTTTATTAAGAGCTTAATTGATGAGAAATTAAGTTTGGAAGCCTAATCTGGGTTAAATTGAAAGGATCAAAATTTTCAGTGACGAAACTTTTTGGATGAAATCGGAAACAAAAATTGAAAACAACCACAATCACCCTCCCAAACAGCCCAAACACTCAACACAACACACGGTAGGGCCTCTTTAATAAAAGTCTCTCACACCCCTTTGAAACCAACCATTCCCCTCAGTCAATTCTCCTAACATAGCACTCGCAGCCAAAATGGTTGTTACTCTCGTGATGTGCTATTTGCAGCATGCCGAAATGAAAAGGCCATAATACTATTCAGAATAAATAAATCTTGTTTAATTTCTTTTTGATTTTCTAGAAATTAGCTTTGTGAAATACTTTCATATTAAAAATAATAATTAAAAAAAATAATTTTATTGTTGAAGGTTTTTTTAAAAGCAATTAATTAATTATATAACTTACTATTATTAATTGTATAAAACAATATATAAGAAATGGGTTTTCTAAATGTCTTTTGCCATTGAAGTACACGTTAATAAAAAACTATATTTATACTATTCAAAAAATCAAGTTAGAGATTTAACTCTCTAAAATGACTTTTTTCATTGTACTTGCTCTTACAATTTATAATTTTCTAAAAAGGCCAAATTTATCAAATCCTCTTTTACACTTAGAGTTTTCATGTTTATTATATATTATAGGAGTTAGGCTAATAATAAAGATTTAGAGCTTAAAATATATGCTCTCTTAATATTTATATTTTTCCGTAACAAGTTGGCTCTTAAGATTAATAATTTTCGAAATTCTCCTTTACACTTGGAGTTTTCATATGACGCTTTGTTAAAGAAAATAAATAAATAAAATAAGTGGATGCATACGGAAGCACGTATGTCAACCAAAGACTTGAAAGAAATGGCCATTCACCATTGACTTTCTAGAAACACTGAACATGTGACTAAAAGAAATGTTAGAAGGCAACAACTATAGAATGGTCTCTGCGAACATCACCCGCCTTATCTCTCATCCATTTCTGAGTTTTTCTTCTTCGAGTAAAGATGTCTGTAACAATCACTTCAGTTCTAGCCTCCGTCGTTTGTGTTGCAGTGCTAAGATGGGCATGGGGAGTCTTGAACTGGGTTTGGTTTCGGCCGACGAGGGTCGAGAGGTGCTTGAGACAGCAAGGTTTTGCAGGGAAGCCGTACAGGTTCTTGGTTGGAGACTGGAAAGAAAACACAGATATGTTAAAAGAAGCAAGGACCAAACCGATTGGTTTATCAGATGCTATTCTACCACGTGTCATGCCCTTCCTCCATCAACTGGTCGAGGATTATGGTATTCAACACGTGACTCTTTACTACCTCTCTTGTAGATTTTCTCTTGCTACTTAATTTATCAAGAAATTCCTTTTGTTTTCTACAAGGCGTTAACGATTTTAGAATTAAAACCGCTTTTCTTATTTAATTTGATTTTATAGTGTTCTTCTGTTAGTGGGTATTAAACAAATAAATTTTAAATGTTGATTAATACTTTTGTATGTGTCTAGGTATATTAAAAAAAGATTCATAACTCTACGCTTTCCTGCATGTTATGGTATTCCTTTTGTTTTGAACATCCTTGGATCTGCTATCCCACAAGCCTCGTCAATGGTGAGCCATGCCATGCTAGCACATCTGCTGTGAAACCTTGTTTGTGCGGTATGCAAGGGTCAGCTCGGCTCCCTCGTTGTGTTCAAGTCAGGAGTGAAAGAGAAGGAATTAATACTAAAATTTAAATAACACAACATTAAATATAAAAATCTATTAGAAACACTCTTGCAAGAATTTTACCTTTTTTCGGAGTTTGTATTTCTTTTGTTCAGATCTCAATTTGAGCCTCATATATATTGATTAATACATATGCTTCTGATGCAGGTAAGAATTCATTCATGTGGATTGGGTCAAAACCAAGAGTGAATATCATGAACCCTGATCAGATAAGAGACATATTCATGAAGATAAATGAATACCAGAAGCCAATACATCCGCAATTGAAACCTCTAACATGTGGACTTGTAAGTCACGAGGGTGAAAAATGGGCTAAACATAGAAAATTAATCAACCCAGCATTCCATCAAGAGAAGTTAAAGGTGATCACAAGCATTCATGTTATTCAATTGCCTTGAAATTATTATGTTCTATATGCCCTCACATAACTGTAGTGTATAGAGAATTATTATGTTCTATATGCCCTCACATAACTGTAGTGTATAGAGATACTAAGGCTTTCGATGATATGTTTTGTTTGCTCGTTACAGCTTATGATACCTGCGCTGTATGAAAGTTGTAGTGAGATGATTAACAAGTGGGAGAAGGTGGTCTCTGTAGACGAGAGGCCATGTGAATTGGATGTCTGGCCTTATCTTCAAAGCTTATCATGCGATGCTATTTCTCGAACGTCATTTGGAAGTAATTACAAAGAAGGAAAAAGAATATTTGATCTCATCAAGGAACAAACCGATCTTACATTTCATGTTATGTTAAGAGCAATTATCATTCCAGGGTACAGGTAACTTTTTATTTTGTTTTTGCTGGACATTCCTTCAAGTTAGTCCTTGTTCAATAAAATATATTTTAAAAGTAAGCAGAAGAAAAAATCCATATCGTTTGGCAACATGTACATCGATTGCATGTAGGTTTCTTCCGATTCAATCGAATAGAAGGCTGAAAGCTATTGACAAAGAAATAAAGGCTTCTCTTAAAGCTCTCATCAACAAAAGAGAGAAAGCAATGAGTGCTGGTGAAGATACAAAGAATGACTTGTTAGATTTGCTTTTGGAATCCAACTTAAGTGAAATAAAAGCGCATGGAAATACAAAGAGCGTCGGAATGAGCAGTGAAGATGTGGTTGAAGAATGTAAAATATTCTACTTTGCTGGACAGGAAACAACCTCAGTTCTTCTTACCTGGACCCTGATTTTATTGGCTCAGTATCCGGATTGGCAAACACGCGCAAGAGAAGAGGTTGTCCAAGTTCTTGGAAACAAAAAACCAGATTTTGATGGGCTTAATCACCTTAAAGTTGTGAGTATTTCTATGGGTTTGCAATTGAATTCTTCTATACCATTGTCTTATTATTGTTAATAACATAGAGTGTTCTTGCATTTAAAATGCAAGCTGAGGTATCCTTTGAAGAAAAAACTTATACATTAAGAATGAGATTTAGTAGTTATTGGATCAACATAAAAACTTATAATCTAATTAGTAAGTTGAAATGGCATGCAAATGATCTCTATATGTGCGATGTTTTTTTTATCTAGGTGGATCGCATTTCATCATTTTAATGGATTCTGATCATGTACCATCATTCCCTCTTTTGATGAATGTTACAGGTTACCATGATTTTGTATGAAGTCCTTAGGTTGTACCCACCAGTAACTTTACTTAATCGAGATGTTCACGAAGAAATAAAGCTTGGAAATTTGTTGTTGCCTGCCGGAGTGCAGGTCTCAGTGCCAACAATCCTCCTTCACCAAGATCCTGAACTATGGGGTGATGATGCCTCTGAGTTCAAACCAGAGAGGTTCGCCGAAGGTGTTTCAAAGGCAACAAAGAGTCAAGTCTCATTCCTCCCATTTGGATGGGGTCCTCGAATATGTATTGGACAAAACTTTGCTTTGATTGAAGCAAAAATGGCTTTGGCAATGGTTTTACGGCACTACTCTTTTGAGCTCTCTCCTTCGTATATTCATGCTCCTTGCACAATCGTAACTCTTCAGCCACAGCACAGTGCCCCAATGATACTGCGTAAACTATAGTAATGATCATACCAGTTTATATTGTCGCATGTAAAATGTAGCCAGTTTTTATATGTAGCTTTCTTACTAATGACTGGCTCGGTTAAACTCTAGTCGGAATAAGGGTGTGACTTGTGGTTTCTTAAAAGTATGGTTTGTGATTATTTATTTTTTATTGTTAGAGACCTTTGTCAATTGATGAATTAATTGTGATTTTTTTATGATATATTCTTCTGTCCCGAGAAAATTGAATAAAAAGTAGATTATAATCTACGATCAATCAATAGTTAAATATATGTATAGTTAGTTGACATCATAGCTCAATGGCTTAAAAGAAAATGTACATGATCTTTGAGATTTATGAGTTAATTCCAAAACAAGAAACATTTTAAAAAAACATCATCGATAAGTGCACATAATCCATAACATAAATGACATTAACACTTTTTACGAGTCATCCTTGAAAAGTTGAGCAGTCAAGGGGTAATGCAATGGACCCTGTGAGGGATAACAAACAATAACAAATAATTCTGGTAGTGTTAAAGGCTTGTTACTGTTAGAGTATAAATATGTGATATGTTGCTGTAACACACTACGTGTGTGAAAGAATAACAATCAATATACAAAATTAAAATTCTCCTCTATCTCTCCCTCTCTCCCCTCTGTTCTCAATTCTCAATTCTCTTCTTCTCTATGTGAACTCTTCTTCAATATTCTGATCTTAACACGGTATCAGAGCAACATCGATTCACTATTGTTTTTCTTCGAGAGGCCTCTCGGGTTCTTTTCTCTGGTGCTTACGAAGGTCAATAACATTAGGAGTCTCACCTCCAGTTTGTGTGCTTGAAAGGCTATCACCAGATTGAACACCATCCTCCAACTTCTCTTCATCAAGCAGTGCCGATTCTGAAAATGATTCTGATTTTTCTACTGATGTCGATGCAATTCCATTTGAGAAAGTGGCGCACGTCAAGCTTGCTCCTGGTACAAATAAAGCTGCCAAGCCTGAAAAACCACAGGCTACTCCTGTAGCGTCAAGCAAAGATGATGAATCTGCTAGTGAAGATGAAGAGACTCGTAAGAAGGCTGAGAAAAAAAAAACATTTCTATGTTCCAAATCCAGTTCACATCGCCTTCTAGAAAGCAGAGTGCAACAATAAGAACTATGGCTCTTCCATCCTCTTCTCCTTCTATCTACTCTCTCTCTGTATTTTCCGATGTCGATTAGTTGCTTGATTTCAGAATCGATGATTGGTAGTCTCGTCGCAAAGTGAGCAGCAGTGTCAGCCACAAATCAAACACTAAGCCTATTCAGATTATCACTCTGCAACTTGCTACAATCTTTCAGTACTTCTTCTTCTCATCCACACCTTCCCCGTCGGTCTACTTCATCACCGTTCTTCATGACTCTCGCAGGTGCCAAAGCCGTGTGGATTTGTGTTTTGTTTTGTGCATAACAAATCTGCTTCATCTTTCCAGTGCTTCTGCTTCAAGTTCCCTCTGCTCAACTCTAGATACCTTTCTCCCCAAGCATCAATCAACACGCCCGTCGCTCCTTTGCTCCAACAATCAAAACAAATTGCCAACCGAGGAGAGCTAAGTTTTTTTTTTTAGTTTTCCTTTATGCCTTTCTTTTCTTTTATTTCTATGCGTTGTTATTATGTGGTTTATTGCACGGTGTCGTTTTGTAAAAAAAGAAAAAAAGAAAAAGAAAAGAAGAAGAAGAAGAAGAAGAAAAATATCATCAATATCATTGAGAATTACAAAATGAATTCTTACACAGATTAAAAAATTCATCGGCAAATGAAAAACTTCAGAAAAAAAAACTGAAGTAGCCAAATGAAAAACTTTAGAAAAACTGAAGTAGACAAATGAAATTCAAACCCATTCTATCATCTCTCTTACCTCCCATTTCTGTCTTCTCATCCCTCTCTTCTCAAAGATGAAAAACTTCAAAAAAACTGAAGTAGACAAATGAAATTTCAATCAAGAAATAGACAAATGAAATGTCTTCTCTCTCTTCTATCTTCTTTGCCATTTGAGCATTTTTCTTTTTCTTCTCAATCATATTCAAACTTACATTTCTTTTACATAGTGATTTATGTCAAAAATGATTATGTACTCATGTGTTTTGTTTTCATTGCTGCAATCTCATGCTTGGTTTATCAAAGCATGAGATTGAGGGAGGATGTTAGAGTATAAATATGAGATATGTTGTTGTAACACACTATGTGTGTGAGAGAATAACAATCAATATACAAAATTCAAATTCTCCTCTCTCTCTCTCCCTCTCTCCCCTCTGTTCTCCATTATCTTATTCTCTTTGTGAATTCTTCTTCAATATTCTGATCCTAACAGTTACATAGTATCTTTCCTATATGGCTCCACAGTTCTTGTAAATTAATGCTTTTTGATCAACAAATAACTCATACAACATTTGAGATTCTGAACTGCAAGATCAACTTTATCTCTTGCAAATTCCTTTGCCCTTTCAAAGCCACTATAATTGCTAACCAACTTTGTAGTTTCATAGAGAAATCATTACATCAATATGAATGGTTATTTTAGATGGAAACTATGACGATGTATCATATTTTTAATATTTTTATCTTTGGAGATCATTTAGGACCAAATATATAACCTTAGAACTTGGTAATGGTTAAATCCAAGTTTTAAAATTATATTTTAGTGTTGAATAACATGTCTTAGGGTTATAACTGAATAAACACTCTTAAAATTGTATCTCAAGATTTACTTGCTGTAATTAGACTTAAATGGACATGATCTTTAAGATTTATTAGTTAATTCCAAAACAAGAATTATTTAAAAAAAAACATCATTGATAAGTGCACATAGTCCTTAACATAAATGACATTGACACTTTTTACGAGTCATCCTTGAAAAGTTGAGCAGTCAAGGTAATGAAATGGACCCTATGAGGGATAACAAACAATAACCAAATTTGCTAGGAAGGAAAATAAACCCATTATGATAGCAATAATCAAATGATGATTCAACAAAATTCAACAAAGTTATGAATGACATCTATCTTTTGACAAGTGTTTTCTTAATGACAGTAAAAAAACACAAGTAAATCAGATGAAGATGACTTTTTTTAAAAGACACTAGATTAATTAATGAACTTCAATAGCAATTAAGAGTAATGTTCCATTAGTAGGGCATCTTTATGGATAAAAATCTAGTTTACTCTTTGAAGGATAGATATGATACATGAAAATATTATCACATTAATGTATCACCTAAAGGAAAGTTGAAACAATCATTGGCAAAAGATAATTTGATAAACTCTTTAGAAGGTGAGAGTAATAGAGCATCACTCTCCACTAAAAGAAATAATGCATATGCAATAGTGTGAAATACCATAGGGGGGTACCATCCAAATAGGGGCAACATCATGTCTAAGATAGTTTATCACTTCACAAGAAATAGTTAACACTAGCCATAAACCCGCTCTCCACCGCAGGGATTAAATTTTTTTTTGTCTAGTTTTAATACATATAAGTTTTTTATTTTTTTATTTTTTAGTTTAGTTTCTAAAAAAGTAAAATTACTGAGACACCCCACTAACAATTCTTGGTTTTTGTCTTATTTGAAGGTATTATGATTATTGTACTTATGCACAGAAATGAAAAAAATAATTAAAAATACCTTTGATACCATGACATTATTTTAAACACATTTTACATAATAAAATAAATATATAAAAAACTAATATACATTTTAAAAAGTTCTACAACGCCGCACGCGTCATCCAAAATGTGCATGAGCTCTGAAATTGATATCCTGCCCACAACACCCGACAGAAAATATAATTAAAAATTGGTAAATTACCAATACACCCCTATAACCAACTCTTAGATTTTGTCTTATAGGGGGTATATATGTACTTATACAACTCGTGGTGCGCATCAGCTGACCCAGACACACCGATTATAAAAAAAGGGTCCGAGGATTAGTCATGGTACACTTAAGCTCACTCAGAGACCCCGGTTATAAAAAAATATATAAGTGAAAAAAAAACAAAAGCTTGAGTTGACCCAGAGACACCGGTTATAAAAAAAAATATATAAGTGAAAAAAGTATAAGCATGAAAGCACTGTAGCAATCCATATTGTTTTTTTTTTTAAATCAGTTCGGGAATTAGTCGTGGTGCTCTTAAGCTGGATCGGAGATCCCGGTTACAAAAAAAATATAAGTGAACATAAAAAAGTATAAGGAAAAAATAATAAATTGGTCCGAGAATTAGTCGTGGTGCGTCCAAGCTGGCTTGGACACCCTGATTATCAAAAAACAAATTTGGTCCGGGGAGTAGTGGTGGTGCACTTAAGCTTGCCTGGAGATCCTAGTTATAGAAAAAATATATAAGTGAAAAAAAACAAAAAAAAAATATAAGTGTGAAAGAACTGTAGCAATCCATATTGCTTTTAAAAAAATTCGCTTCAGGAATTAGTCGTGGTGTGCTTAAGTGGACCCGAAGACCCTGGTTATAAAAAAAATATATAAGTGAACAAAACAAAAGTATAAGAAAAAAAATTGTATCAGCGAGAAAACACTTAAGAAAAAAAAAGTGGGTCTAGGGATTGTCGTGGTATGCATAAGTTGGCATGGACAACCTGGTCAACAAAACAAATTAGATCTGGGGATTAATCGTGGTGCTCTTAAGCTAGCTTGGACACCCTAATTATAAAAAAAATAAAAAATAATTATAAGTGGAAAAAGAAAAAAAATATAAAAAAAGTATAACAGGAAAAAAAAATATTTTGGGGAAAAAATGAAAAAAATATAATAAGAAAAAAAAAGAAACATAAAAAGGAAAAAAAAAGGCAAAAAAAGAAGAAGCAAAAAACAGGAAAAAAAACATTGTAGCGGGAAAAGCATTGTTGCAATCAACAATGCTATGTGTGGGGAGCTACAGTGCTGTCCACACACGATTTATAACCCATATTTTTTTTTTAAATCGGTCCATGAATTAGTCGTGGTGTGCTTAAGCTGACCCGGAGACCCCAGTTATAAAAATATTTTTGGTCTCGGCATAAGGAAAAAAATGTATAAGTGAAAAAAAAAAGTATAAGTAACAAAAATTAAAAAAATAATAAATTGGTACAGGGATTAGTCGTGATACGCGCAAGCTGGCCTGAACACCCTGATTATCAAAAAATAATTTGGTCCGGGGATTAGTCGTGGTGCGCTTAAGGTGGCCTATAGATCCTGGTTATAAAAAGAATATATAAGTAAAAAATAATAATAATAAAAAGCTTAAGCTGGCTCAGAGACCATTGTCATAAAAAAATATATAAGTTAAAGAGAAAAAAAATAAGCGTGAAAGCACTGTAGCAGTCCATATTGTTTTAAAAACAAATTCGTTCTGGGAATTAGTCGTGGTGTACTTAAGCTGACCTGTAGGACCCGGTTGTAAAAAAAAAAATGTATAGGTGAACAAAACAAAAGTATAAGAAAAAAAAAAGAAAAAAATATATCAGCGGGAAAGCACTTTAGGAAAAAAAAATAGGTTCGAGGATTAGTCGTGGTACGCATAAGCTGGTCTGGACACCCTGGTTATAAAAAAAAAATTGGATTCGAGGGTTAATTATGGTGCGCTTAAGGTAGTCCGGACACCCCGATCATTAAAACACAAAAAATATATATAAGTGGAAAAAGAAAAAAAATTAAAAAAAGTATAACCAACAAAAAAAATATTTCATGGAAAAAAATGGAAAAAAAATATAATCAGAAAAAAATTTAAAAAAAGTGGAAAAAATGGGAAAAAAAACTATAAAAAAATTAGATCCGAGGATTAATTGTGGTGTGCTTAATTTAGCCCAAACACCCCGATTATAAAAAACAAATGAAATTATATATAAGTAGAAAAAGAAAAAAAATATAACCAATAAAAAAAATATTTCATGAAAAAAAATAGGGAAAAAAACAACAAAAATAAAGAAACAAAAAAAGAAAGAAAAAATAATAATTAAAAAAAATGAAACGTAATAAAAAAAAGCAAAAAAAAAAAAAAAGAGAAACACTCTGGAAATCCACAGTGCTTTGTGTGGGGAGCTACAATTAATTCCCCACACGGTTTAGTTTCTTTGTAATTACAAGGCTTTATTTATTATCTAAAGGTCTAAGCCGCGTCACAAAGAGAAAGTCAAACAAATTAACCTAATGGGAAAAACCCAATGGGGTTGTAGAGTCAAAAGACCAAAATCACTCATTTTAAAAATTACAAACCTCATTTATCAATCAATAGAGAGATGATAATAAAAGGGTGCTTATATTTCAAAACTTGTAAAATGTATGCATAAACATCTCTTTATTTTTATTCCAGAATATTTTTAATTTATTTCTCTTTGTATAGATTTGCATAAGTTTTGAGGCTCGTTAATGAGTTATGTGCACTTTCAATGACAACATTTAATGTGAACAATCAGAATTCCATTCCAAATATAGCTAAGAGTTTATGGACAAAGATAAATAGAAGATGGACTATCTTAGAAGAAGGGGTGCAAAAACATCTCATGAAAAATAAAAGGCACCATCATTTGTAAGACATCTTTCGCACTACGGGTAGGTCAACCAAACACAAATCGTTCAATCTTCAAGTTCATCACTCTTTAAAATGACTAAAAATATTTGAGATGGTTATTCTATAAAGGGTCAAAAATCATAATTTTTCTCGAGTTCATAACTTTTTAAAATCACTTGGTCTCCAAGATGACCGCTTTACAAAGTGTCAAAATTCAAACATCTTCTGAAGGTTTTCACTCTTTAAATTGGCTAATTCTTAGAGATGATCGCTCTATAAAGAATCAAAATCTCAAGTTTTTTCTCAAGCTCGTCACCCCTTGAAATGACCAAGTCTTCGAGATAATCAACCGATAAAAGGTCAAAATTCTAATTTTTTTTCCATGACTCTTTAAATGACTATGTCTTTGAGATGATTGTTATATAAAAGGTTAAAATCTTATCTCTTTTCTTGAGTTCTTCTGTCTTTAAAAAAACTACGCGTTTTGAATTAACCATTTTTAAAGGGTCAAAACTCAATTTTTTTTTTCGAGTTCATGACTCTTTAAAAATAATAGATTCGAGATGATCGCTGCATAAAAACTCAAAATTACAACATTATGTTGGAGGGGGGCTCCATCGAGAACAAAGAAAAACCCTGATAACCCAGGAAGATTCAATAGTAGCCACCACCAAAGAGAGCCTTTATCCTAACCTTTTTTAACACCATTGCATAGCCTCTCTTCTTTCAAGCCTTCATTAAAATCCTGACCTCCACACTGTCCCAACCTGTTAAAAATTCAAAAAGCCTTAAATACTTGAAGTCCGAAAGAAATTATGTGATGAAGGCTTGAAAGTACAAGCAACAGCTCCTCTACTCAGGTCCATGGTTCAGTAGCATCTCAGATCGACAGCTCCACGAGTTCCAAGTTTTGTACCCGTCCTTAACTCTTCCTTCCATAGCAACCATGCGATATCTTTTTCCATAGCAAACACGATGATATAAGTTGAAGCTGCTCTTCTCAATCAAATAGCAGCTGCAAGATCTTCATCCACCCATTCTCATCTTTCTTTCCTTTTTCTTCCCTTTGCATGTCCACAAGACTTCTTGTTAGATCTAGCATTTCATAGCATAAAGAAATGATGTTCATGTTGAATTATCAAGAACACATAAACTGCATAAATATAAAGCGGAAGCGTACCTGAATCCATATCCAGAAGTCGCTAACTAGAGTCGTACAGATGGTCTTCCAGATTAACACGTTTATCTTAGAGAGCCTTTTGATTCTCTCTAACCTTAGCCTTATTTTCTCTTTTATAATGGGATGTCAGTATGAGAATATATGAGTACGTGTAATCTAGGGACCATGACCATATATATAGACAACCAAGTACTTTCTGGTATTCATGCCTTTTGGCATTTCCACCCTTTGGTATTCTTATTTTAGCCCATCACTAAAATAGGAATAACCCCGTAATCTCTACACATTAAAGGTTCACACCCTATTAGATGCTTCAAAACCCAATTGCCTAAAAAATACTAAGCAGATCATTTTTAATTAGGCTTCACCTTATTTGACAGTCCACAAACACATAATTATTCTCATATAAGCCCAACGTTGGATTAATGATCCAACAATCTCCCACTTGAGCTATATGTATAACCTTATAATTATGTTTTGCAAAAATAACCAAATGAGCTCAATCTTTGCTGTCATTAACAAATGTATCTATAACCAATACGGTTCAGTAATCATACAAACATAGGATCTAAGCAGTTTTCGTTACAATTATCGTAAATCAACCTTTCAAAGGTCACGTATGCCAATACAATTAAATGACATGGGTCATGATGTGGATGTGTAGCATGGAAATTTCATCCAATATGATCTTAACATGCCTATTTCCAATTGGTCCACCCTTAAACCTTAGTGAGATCAAACCATACTAAAATCATAGTGTAAATTAAACCAAAGACTTTATTTCTGAAGAAAATAACCTCATAATTATCCATAAACTGAAAATTTGTCTATATATCTGAAATTACAAACTCCCTTAAAAACTGAATACTATCAATTGCCAAAACACCCATACGAGCAGTATGCTCATGAAACTTTTTGGGTGGCAATCCCTTAGTAAGCGGATCCGCAACCATGGAGTTTGTACCGATATGCTCTATAGACAACTGTCCACTCTGAACTCTTTCATTAACAACTAGGAACTTGATATCTATGTGTTTCGACTTCGACGAGCTCTTATTGTTATTGGAATATAAAATTGTCGACTTATTGTCACAAAATAATTTTAGTGGTCTTTCAATATCATCCACTATGCGCAGCCCCGTAACAAAATTCCGCAGCCATACTCCATGATTGGATGCCTCATAACATACTATGAACTTAGTTGCCATCGTGGAAGAGGCTATAAGTGACTGTTTAGCACTCTTCCAGGAGACAGCACCTCCAGCTAGCATGTAAATATAGCCTGATGTAGATTTCATACTATCTTGGCATCCAGCAAAATTGGAGTCGCTATACCTAATGATCTCCAGATTAGCTAAATTCCAATATGTGAGCATGTAGTCTTTTGTTCTCTGTAAGTACCGTAAGACTCGTTTAGCTGCTTTACAATGGTCTATTCCTGGATTGCTTAAATATCTGCCCACTATCCCAGTAATGTACGCAATATCCGGACGCGTACAAACTTGAGCATACATTAGACTCCCTACTATTGAAGCATAAGGAATCTTCTGTATTTCCCTTTTCTCAAAATCATTTTTAAGGCACTGATTAAGACTAAATTTGTCTCTCTTAGCCACAGGGGTATCTCCTATTTACAGTCTTGCATGCCATATCTCTTAAGAACCTTTTCGATATAGCTCTTTTGTGATAATCTAAGAATACCTCGAGAGCAATCTCGATGTATCTAAATACCTAATACAAAAGAGGCTTCACCAAAATCTTTCATCTCAAAATTCTTAGCTAGAAATTTCTTGGTTTCGTGCAATAAGCCTATATCGCTGCTGGCAAGCAAGATGTCATCAACATACAAAACCAGGAAAATATATTTACTTCCATAGAACTTATGGTATATGCAATCATCGACCAAATTCATCTCAAAACCAAACGAGATGATCAATTGATGAAACTTGAAATACCATTGTTGAAATGCTTGTTTGAGTCCATTGATGGATTTCTTAAGTTTGCAAACCATATTCTTTGGGTCTCTAGACACAAAGTTTTCTGGTTGCAACATATAGATCGTCTCATCAATGTTACCATTGAGAAACGTTGTCTTTACATCTGTAACAACCCTAATTTTTTTTTCACTAGAGTTGTAACATGACCCTAAGCAATAACATGTCTCAATACAGTACATGTTCTGAAATAGTAACAGTTCTTAACACTAACAGTAACAGGTCCAAATAGTCACAGATCACAACAATAACAAGTCTGAAAACAGTAACAGATCACATCAATAATAGGTCTGGAAATAGTAACAGTTCCAAACAGTAACAGATCACAACAATAACAAGTCACAACATAAATAATAACCATACATTTAGCATCATTCAACCATTTACACTAGAGTTGATATAAACCCATTCACATGTAGTAACATATATATATACATATACATTGGACATAACACAGTTTATTATTCTAGGATAATCTAGTACTTTCTAATATCCTGAGCGTAGGTTGATACATTTAATATTATAGAAACAAAATTTACAAATATACTATTCTATACCATTTACATGTTCTTCTTCATAATAAAATTTCACCATAACTCCCTAAGTTCCTATCTTATACAAAAAGGAAGTAAGGCTTAAAATCTATTCCTGGCGAGAATGGGAAGAACCTGCAAAATATAGATTTTCCTTATGAATAAAAAAATTAAGTAAATACTAGTAATTTACAAAAGAATTTGAACAACATATCCATCAATCTACTTAAATCATATGAGCTTCTAGAACACCACCATATATGCCCTTTTAAGGTTATATAAAAGAAGATTTAATTCATTTGACTGCTTTCCCCTTTTTCACATCGAAGAAACTATAGTCGACACTAATGACCTCCAATAGTGTCTCTAGTTACCCATCATAAAATCAACTAATCAGTTTCATGAACTTGTTGTCAGGAACATAACCGTTGGTGTCCTTAACTATATATATATATATTTTGCCGATATCGACGTCACCCACCGATATCATTAACTATTCTGAAACCGAATAGCTAATCAAGGCTATAAATTATGTCAATATCGACGTCACCCGCCGATATCATTAACTATTCTGAAATCAAATAGCTAATCAAGTTTATACACATTATGCCGATATCGACGTCACCTGGCGATATCATTAACTATTTTGAAACTGAATAGCTAATCAAGTTTATACATTATGCCGATATCGACGTCACCCGCGGATATCATTAACTATTCTGAAACCGAATAGCTAATCAAGTTTATACATTATGCCGATATCGACATCACCCGCCGATATCATTAACTATTCTGAAAGTGAATAGCTAATCAGGTTCTATATCTCACCGTCAACGTATCAGTCATACTGATAACAACCGACTTGTTTCTTTCTACACACACATATATATATTTTCCCATCCCCTAACCTTTTCCTTTACTTGTTTTCTTTTCCTCATCAATAAGCACCAATTTATAACTTATAGTTCAATAACTAGTAAGGAAAATAATTAGTAGAGAAAGAAAATATAGGTACCAAGTACCTACCTGCTATGAATGTTCGACTTGCATTACCCTGTTGTTGTTGTTACCCTCCACCAGCGTTTCTTCCTGAAACCACAAACACCCACCATTTTTTTTCATATTAATCCACATATCACACACAACAACAATAAAAATGGTAAAAATATTCATTTCCCTTTACCAATTCTTTTCTTTCTCACTTATATTCCTCATTATCATCCTTTAACTTTTCAGCTCATTTATAGTCGAAATAGACATCATGAATTCAATTTTTTTATCACCATTTATTCTCTTCTTTTATTTTCTAAAGATCAAGACACATTTTATGAAGGGAAAGGGACAATTTCTACCCTTAACATGGTTAAATTTTTGCTATTTTCTCAACTTGGCCGAAACTGTCAATACAGGTGACAAGTTGACCTCTCCTCAGAGTTTTACCCATATCTGGAGTTCCAGAACTCCAAATTAGACGGGGTTGGACTCGTTGGAAAGATAACACTCCCAGATACAACTTCTATGAAGGGACCCTTCCTAAATTATGTATTGTTTTAGGTCCAAATGTCCCTCAGAAACAGGGAAACGAAACTGCCCTGCTTTGAAAAAAAAAAAAGTATCTCCAATTCATTTTCAATCCTTGATTTCTCATCAACAACAGCCATGTCTTCACTTTATTCATGAAATCCTACTCATTTATGCATTTTCCTAACATTTTGTGTTAAAAACCCTAATTCCCAATTCAAGAAGAATCATGAACTTCTAATCAAATTGAAGTTAATTTCATAGAAATTGGAATTAGAACTCCTTACTTGGATGGAATTTAACAATTTTGGAAGAATCTTAGCCTTCTTCTCCTTGAAAATATCCAGCCAATCTTCTCCCTCCTTTCTTCCCCAAATTCCTCACTTTCTTCTTGTTACTTCTCCACCCAATTGTGTTCTTCCACTTTAGAAATCCAAGGCTTGTATGGGTTTACAATTTTTTTGGTGTTTACTCTTGCTTCTTATGAAGTGAATTTCGAAATTCTCCCTCCCCTCTTTCTTCAAGTTTCATCTGGATTTGGCTGAGATGAGAGATGGGTATTTATAGTCCTATTTCTTCTTAATTATATTTTGACCCCGTTTTTTTTTTCTTCGGGTTTTGCAACGTCCATCTGATGTAACTCAAGATTAAAATGTGCCACCAATGCTATTATAATTCTGAAAGAGTCTTTCAAAGATACCGGAGAGAAAGTTTCTTTATAATCGATACCTTTTTTTTGTGTAAAGCCATTTGCAGCAAGACGTGCCTTGTACTTCTCCACATCACCTTTTGAATCCCTTTTGGTCTTAAATATCCATTTACAACCAATAGATTCTAGAGGTGCTTGAGGTTTTTCTTCTGGAATAATTTCTTGGATAGGAGGTCCTTCGACATTGTCTTGATTCATTGTGTCTTGAACAAGGTCAGAAATGGAATCTTGACCAATGCTAATAACACCTGTGGGAATATCAATATATTCCTCTACAAAAACAAAGTCTTTATCTTTATCACCTCCCGCAAACTCGACATCCTCAAAGAATCGGGCATTTCCCGTCTTGAAAATCAACCTAGTTGTGGGATCATAAAATTTATACCCCCTAGATCTTTCCGAGTATCCAATAAAATAGCAACTTACTGTCCTAGATTCCAGTTTCTTTTCATTAGGCCTATAAGGCCATGCCTCAGCTGGACATCCCCAAACATGTAAGTGTTTTAGACTAGGTTTCTTACCTGTCCAAAGTTCATAAGGGGTTTTGGTAGTGGCTTTAATTGGTACTCGATTAAGGATATATGCTGCAGTCTTAAGTGCTTCTCCCTAGAGTGATTCTGGTAAGGTAGAATGACTAATCATACTCCTTACCATGTCTTTAAGCGTTCTGTTTCGTCTTTCAACAACACCATTCATATTGGGTGAACCCGGCATAGTGTACTGTGGGACGATACCGCATTCATCTAGGAATTAGCAAATGGTCCTGGACGTTGTTCTCCTAAACCGTCATATCTACCATAGTATTCACCACCACGGTCAGATCTGACGCTTTTAATCTTTTTACTGACTTGATTTTCAACTTCAGCTTTATAACTTTTGAACACATCCAGTGACTGTGATTTTTCACTTATGAGATATACATAGTCATATCTGGAAAAATCATCGATGAATGTTATGAAATATTGTTGACCATTCCAAGCGACCGTAGAAAATGGCCCATAAATATCCGTATGTACGAGCTCTAAGATGTCCATAGTCTTGTTGGCTACAAATCTCCTTGTATTGGTTTGTTTACCCTTAATACAATTAACATAAATGTCAAAATTTGTAAAATCTAAGGGATCAAGAATTTCATTTGACACAAGTCTTCTATTCTCTTTTTAGAGATATGACCTAAATGTTTTTGCCATAATATACCTAAATTCTCGGTAGTTAATTTTCTCTTGGTACCTTGTGTACTTAATTGCAGGGATTCATTAAATGAAGCAATTGTATCAATCAAATAAAGATTATCATGACCAGATAAAGAACCGAAACCAGATAATTTGGAATCATAAAACAATCTAAATTTTCCATTTCCGAATGAACAAGAATAACCAGATTTGTCCAAAGCAGAAATAGAAATCAAATTCCATCTAAAAGAGGGTACAATAAAAGTTTCATTAAGATCCAAATAAAATCCGGTCTTTAACAATAATCTAAATTTTCCAATTTGCGCAACTTCAATCGTCTTGTCATCGCCTACATAGATGTATCTTTCAACATCATTTGGCTTTCGGCAACTCAGGCAAACCCTATATAGACACACTGATGTGATTTGTTGCACCAGAATCTAACCACCAGGTGTGTCTAGGTACCGAAGTTAAATTAACTTCAGAACAAACCAAAGCAAGAAACATACCTTTCTTAGCACGCCAAGCGTGATAGTTGGTGCATTGCTTCTTCTTATGCCCTTCAGCACCACAAAAGAAACAACTAGTACCAAAGGAATCATGTGATTTCGTTACTTATTTCTTTTGAGGTACTGTACCTGCAACTTCCTTAATGTTCTTTCTTTTCCTTTCCTTGTCTTTAAAGGCATAGGCTAAGTGAGCAATCTCTGTCCTATCTTGCTTATGCCTTTCCTCTTCCTGAACGCAGTGTGAGATGAGCTCATTCAGAGACTAAGTCTATTTTTGACAATTATAGCTCACCTTAAACTGGTTAAATTGTGCAAGAAGGGATATTAAAACCAGATGCACTAGCAAGTCCTCAAAGAGTTCAAGCTAAAGTGCTTTGAGCTTGGAAGCAAGATGAGACATCTCCGAAATGTACTCCTTTACATTGCCTTTGCCTTTATACATCATTGAAAAGACTTGTCAAGAGCTTACCGGTTTCAGCCTTTCCATTCTTGACATATTTCTTTTCAATATTGGCAAGGAATTCCTTAGCTGTAGTGATTTGATCAGACATTGTGTCTCTGAATGCTTCTGGAATGGCTCTCTTCATGATCATCATACACATGCGATTTGATTTCTCCCACCTTTCCATATCCCTCTTTTCATGAGAGGTACTCTCATCTTTAAAAGGTGGGGGAGAATCAGTCCTTAACACAAGGTAAAGATCTATAACTCCAAAAACAATCAAAAGACTGTCTTTCCAAGACTTGAAGTTAGAGCCATTAAGCATAGGAATAGAGTTGATACTGGCAGTAATTTAAGCAAGATTAATCGTTGAAAGGAGAACAACAACAGTTGAAACAAGCTCACAAAAAAAAAAACTTATCTTAAGGGCAAAAATAATTCAAATAAAGGTAAAACCCATTTTAAGATATCGGGCACTCCATTAATAGTTTATCTTTGGATAAAAGATCAAATTGTAAGTGATATATTAATGTAGTAATCAAACATTGATAATAAAAAAACATGTTAAAAAATAAATCGGCCTTTGGGTCGATTAATTAGTCACATGTAAAACCAAATAATCATCACATGTTAATAACTACATGTGCACATGCATTTACTTTAAATATTGACCTTCTTTTGGGCTGATCAATAAGAACATAAATCACATACACATAAACCTTTATATTTCATAATGAAATTAATCTCCACAAAAGAGGTCACTTTGGTAACATATTGTTTTAATTAACTTATTGCAAAATATATACATCAATATACCAATATTTGAAAAATAAATTTGCACCGATTTTTTTACAAAGTCAACTGTTGACTTTGACCTTGCAGTTGGACTGGGTCGGGCCAACTTGGATCCTAAACCAGCCTGCTAAATCCTTTTTTTTATGGGCTACATTTTTTTTACGGGCCAAAGCCCATCATACAAGATAATTTATGTGGGCTTGTTTGGCCCACAGCCCAATATATATTATTTCGGCCCACAACCCAATATATATTATTGTTGCAGTCGTAACAGTTGCAATAACTGTTACGACTGCGACAGACCCTTTAGGCGCTGTGAAATGGTAACACCAGGGATTACGACCCCCGGGAAGAGAAATAATTGATTGAAGCTGTAACTGCAATCGTTACAGTTTTTTTCGTTGACAGCCTAAGGGCTGCCGGTTATTTTCTTATATTAGGCTGCCAGTTTTATGTGCCTTCACCAGCCATATATATACTGAACTGGCAGCCACCAGCCATATATATACTGAACTGGCAGCCTACTGGCTGCCAGTTTCGATCTCCAGCGCTGGCTTGTTATATATATACTAGACAATGCCCCGGCGCTTCGCCGCGGGCAGCACAATATTTTTTTCAATGTAAAAAATATTAATTGTATGTATTTTTTATTATAATATAAATTTAGCTAATAGATTAAATTTGTGCAGAATTCATGTCAATTGCAAGTTTTTTATAAAATATATAAATTTAAAAACGATATAAATTTATCTGTTTAGTAGTTTCAAACGAAATAACCAGCATAAATTTATCATCATCATTAAAAAAGAAAGAAAACTCGGATATTTGAATTATTAAGTTCAGTATACTAAGATTAGTTCATTTTATAATTCAATCTAAATCAAACAAAAACAAAATATAAATTGTGAAAATACCTACAATAATCAAATAAAAAAATAAGTTGTTAATTTTCTATCAACAAAAAGACGAAAACATAAATTGAAAATTAATACTGATGTTATTGCCATTATCATTGCTATTAAAGCTAAAATTATTACTAACATTACTGCCAAAACAATTAAAATAATTAAATTTCCATGAAAAAAAAAAAGCAAAAGATTTTTATAAAAAAACAATAACTAAAATTATCATTATTATTGCATAAATAATAAAATCATAAAAATCATATAATCTAAAGAACAAATAAAGAAACAAAAAACAAAAAAAAAATGAATAAAGGGAAAAATAGAGTAATATTACTTTTAAAATGATCATCGATATAAATTAAAATTTCAGGAAAATCTATAAAAAAAATCAAAAGATTTTTATAAGAAAATAATCACTAAAATTATATTATTATTGCATAAATAATAAAATTAGAAAAATCATCTAATCCAAATAACGAATAAAAATAAAAGTGAACAAAAAAACGTATAAGGAAAAAAATAAAAAATAATAATAAATTGGTTTGGAGATTAGTCATGGTGTGTCCACGCTGGCCTGGACACCCTAACTATCAAAAAATAGATTTGGTCCGAGGAGTAGTGGTGGTGCACTTGAGCTGACCCGGAAATCGTGGTTATAAAAAAATATATAAGTGAAAAAAATGTATAAGTGAAAAAAAGAGCTTAAGCTGGCTCAGAGACCATGGTTACAAAAAAATGTATATGCGAAAGAAAAAAAAAATATAAGCGTGAAAGCACTGTTGCAATCCATATTATTTTTTAAAAAATTCGGCCCAAGAATTAGTCGTGGTGTGCTTAAGCTGATCGGAGATCCCGGTTATTAAAAAATGTATAAGTGAATAAATAAATTAAAAAAAAATGTACCAGCAGGAAAGCATTTTATAAAAAAATGTGGGTCCAGGGATTGTCGTGGTATGCATAAGTTGGCCTGGACACCGTGGTTATCAAAAAAATTTGGATATGGAGATTAATCGTGGTGCATTTAAGCGAGCTCGGACACCCCGATTATTAAAAAACAAAAAAAATATATAAGTAGAAAAAAAAAAAATATATATATATATATATAATAAGAAAAAAAATAAAAAATAATAATAAGTAAAAAAATACAAAAAAAGGCAAAAAAAGAAGAAGCAAAAAACGGAGGAAAAAAAGAAGAAAAATAATAATTAGGAAAAAAAAGCAAAAAAAAAAAAAGAAACGAAAAAATTAAGCAGAAAACAGAAAAAAAAAAGCACAAAAAAAAAGTTGAACCGGTCGACCGTTTGGAACATGTTAAGTTGAACCGGTCGACCGCTTGTGAACCGGTCGACCGCTTGGTCAAAAAGATTGATTTTCTGGCTTTTAAATGAACCGGTCGACCACTTGATTTATCCGTTGTGAACCGGTCGACCGTTTGAGATGACAGTTGCACTAAAACGGCTAGAACCGGCTAGTTTCTCTTTGAAACTTATAAATAGGCCTCTTAATTGCAAAATTAAGGAGAGATTTTTTGATTCTATCTGATATTGAGGCAATTAGTAGTGCATAAACACCTTCATATCATCAATCCTCATTAATACTTAAATTTGTGTTTAAATCTTCATATCCTAACACAAAGAGTATTAAATCTCATTCTCACTACACTTAAACACCTTCAAATATTCTAAGTGCTATTAAGTGAGATAAAGAGATCATAGATCTTAATTTGTAATATCCACACTATTGAGAGTGTATTGTTGTGTTACAAAAACAATCCTTGTAAAAATCTTTAGAGTTGAGTATAAGACTCTTGATATTGGTGAGGGAACATCACCAAGGAAAAATCTTGAAGAGGGTGCATCTTCAAGTGGGAAAAAGGAAAATCTTGAAGAGGGCATATCTTCAAGTGGTGTAAAAGTCTTGGTGTGGATTCATCAAGCGGGAATTGTAATCTTGTTACTTGGACTAGTAAGAGAATACAATACTCAAGTACAGGTTGGTACTTGAGCTGTGGATGTAGGCTTGCCGAACCACGTTAAAAACCGAGTTAGCAATCTCTCTCTTTTATTGTTTTACTTTAAAGTAATTAATTTTAAAATTGCATTAATTTTGTATTTACACCTAATCCCCCTCCTAGGTGCATAGTTGCCTTAATCCTTAAACAACAATTGGTATCAGAGCTTAGGTCTCAGTTATTAAGTTTGCTTAAACTTTGAGTAGAATGGCAACTACAAGCTATAATCTCCAAAATGAAGGTGCTTCAACATCTAGACCACCATTTTTTGATGGTAATGACTATGCCTATTGGAAAGCTAGAATGACAATATATCTTCAATCTATAGATTTCAATTTATGGCTTTGTATTGAAAATGGACCGCATAGACGAATTAAAACTGAAAATGGTATTGAGATTCCGAAAAGCATGATAGAATATACTGACCTAGATAAAAGATTACTTTCTATGGATGCTAAAGCAATGAACACTTTATATTGTGCATTAAATAGAAGTGAATTTAATAGAATATCTTCTTGTAAAAATGCTAAGGATATATAGCATGCTTTAGAAGTAACTCACGAAGGAACTAATCAAGTTAAAGAATCAAAAATTGATATGTTAGTTCATCAGTATGAGTTATTCAAAATGTTGCAAAATGAATCCATAACAAGTATGTTTACTCGTATGACTAGCATTACAAATAGTTTACATGCTCTTGGTAGAACTTACACAAATGCAGATATTATAAGTAAGATTCTCAGATCTCTACCGAAAGCTTGGGAAGCTAAAGTGACGGCAATACGAGAAGCCAAAGATCTCACTAATTACCATTAGAGGAGCTCATCGGTTCTTTAATGACTCACGAGATAACTATGGATAAACAAGATCAAGAAGAAAGGCCAAAGAAAAACTTGGCATTTAAAACTGTTCATCAAATTGAAAGCGATGATAATGATGATGATGAAGACAGTCACGACGATCTTGAAGAAGATGTAGCATTGATCACAAGACAGTTTCGAAACTTCCTTAGAAAGAAAAATAACAAGAGAAAGTTCTCGAACTTCAAAAAGGAGGGAAACAAAGGAGAATCAAGTAAAGAAACTCCAAGATGCTACAAATGCAACAAGTTGGGACATATCAAAACCGATTGTCCCCTTCTTCAAACAAAGAAGAAAAATCGCTTTCAAAAGAAAGCTTTGAAAGCAACATGGAGCGATGACTCGGACTCAAGTTCCAGTGATAAAGAAGAAGATGTGGCTAACATGTGTTTCATGGCAATCGAAAGTGAAAATGAGGAACCAAGGGAACATGGGGAGTGGTTTTTGGATAGTGCTTGTTCAAGACACATGACCGGAGTCGGCACTCTTTTTTCAAGCCTTACCAAAACTAAAGGAGGAAAAGTGACTTTTGGGGACAACTCAAAAGGGAAAATTGTTGGAATTGGTAACATTGGAGGTATGTCTTCACTCTCCATTGAAAATGTATTTCTTGTTGATAATCTTAAACACAACTTGCTTAGTATAAGTCAATTATGTGACAAAGGCTATAAAATCATTTTTGATCATACATGTTGCTTAATACTTGAAAATGATAAAATTATCTTTATCGGTAATAGAATTGGAAACATCTATAAAATCAAAATAGATACATGTATGAGTATTGAAAGTTGTCTTGTTGCTAGTATAAATGATAGTTTTCTATGGCATAGAAGACTAGGTCACATAAGCATGGACATCCTTTCAAAATTAGCTAAAAATGATTTAGTTAAAGGTCTTCCTCATATTGCATATATAAAGGAAAAGCTATGTGATGCTTGCCAAATGGGCAAACAAGTTAAAACGTCTTTTAAAAGTAAGAATCACATATCAACCGAAAGACCTTTAGAATTACTTCATATAGATCTATTTGGACCAACTAGAACAAGAAGTTTAAGTGGTAATAGATATGTGTTTGTAATCGTTGATGACTTTACTAGGTATACATGGGTTATATTTTTGAAATCAAAAGATGAAACCTTTTATAAATTTGTAAGGTTTTCAAAGAAAATCGAAAACGAGAAAGGATTTTCTATAGTAAACATAAGGAACGATCATGGTGGTGAATTCATAAGTGATTTATTTGAAACGTTTTGTGAAGAAAAAGGATACCACCACAATTTTTCAACGCCTAGAACTCCCCAACAAAATGGGGTTGTGGAAAGGAAAAATCGGTCTCTTCAAGAAATGGCAAGAACAATGATAAATGAATTTAACACCCCGAAATATTTTTGGGCGGAAGCCGTAAACACTTCTTGCTATGTTTTAAACCGTGTTACTTTGAGACCTGAGTTGAAAAAGACTCCTTATGAGCTTTGGAAAGGGAGGAAGCCCAACATCTCTTATTTTAAAGTCTTTGGTTCAAAATGTTTTATTCTAAACACTAAAGACAACCTTGATAAATTTGATTCAAAATCCGATGTTGGAATTTTTCTTGGATACTCCTCCTCTAGCAAGGCTTACAGAGTATACAATAATAGAACACTTTGTCTTGAGGAATCCATGCATGTCGCTTTTGAGGAAACTCAAAATGACAAAATTATTGAGATTCTAGATGACTTAAATGAAAGTGTTCAAAATTTGAATCTTAATGATAAAAACCCAAAGGAGTCATCAAATGAAGACATGAACAAGGACCAACCAAGCTCAAGCAATCAACAAGAGTTGGTAAGTAACTCCTTTGAGCCGCCAAAGGAGCTAAGGTATGTAAGTTCTCATCCTCCAGATTTAATTATTGGTAATCCTTTTGAGGGAACTAAAACTAGAGCATCCCTTAGAAACATTAGTGGGAATTATGCATTTGTTTCTCAAATAGAACCTAAAACCTTTCTTGATGCCGAAAATGATGAAAAATGGATTTTAGCCATGCAAGATGAGCTAAATCAGTTTGAGAGAAATGATGTTTGGGAACTAGTCCCTAGGCCAAAAGATTTATCAATAATTGGTACTAAATGGGTCTTTAGAAACAAAATTGATGAACATGGGACTATTGTTAGAAACAAAGCAAGACTAGTTGCTAAAGGTTATAATCAAGAAGAAGGAATAGATTATGAAGAAACCTTTGCACCAGTGGCTAGACTTGAATCTATAAGAATGCTATTAGCCTATGCATGTCATGCCAATTTTACGCTCTTCCAAATGGATGTTAAAAGTGCATTTTTAAATGGCTTTATAATGGAAGAAGTATATGTTGAACAACCTCAAGGCTTTGAAAATTTTGAATTTCCTAATCATGTTTTTAAACTCAAAAAGGCCTTGTATGGTTTAAAACAAGCACCTAGGGCATGGTATGATAGATTAAAAACATTTCTTATTGAAAATGATTTTAACATTGGCAAAATTGACACCACCCTTTTTACGAAAAGAAAAGGAAAATATATCCTTATTGTACAAATCTATGTTGATGATATAATTTTTGGTGCTACTAACGAATCTCTGTGTAAGGAATTTGCAAAATGCATGCAAGAGGAATTTGAAATGAGCATGATGGGAGAATTAAATTTCTTCCTTGGATTGCAAATTAAGCAAACAAGAGATGGCATCTTCATCAACCAAAGCAAGTACACCAAGGATCTTCTAAAAAGATTTGGGATGGAACATGTCAAAGATGCCGACACACCTATGGGGACATCTATTAAGCTTGATATGGACGAAAAAGGTAAAACCGTAGACATCACCAAATATCGAGGTATGATCGGTTCTCTTTTATATTTAACCGCAAGTAGACCCGATATTATGTTTAGTGTATGTTTATGTGCACGATTTCAAGCATGTCCAAAAGAATCACATGTTAGTGCAGTAAAAAGAATTTTTCGTTACTTGCATGGTACAATTGATTTAGGGTTGTGGTATCCGAAGGGAAGTGAAATGAGTTTAATCAGTTATTCGGATGCAGATTTTGCGGGTTGTAAAATTGATAGGAAAAGTACTAGTGGAACTTGTCATTCTCTTTGAAACTTATAAATAGGCCTCTTAATTGCAAAATTAAGGAGAGATTTTTTGATTCTATCTGATATTGAGGCAATTAGTAGTGCATAAACACCTTCATATCATCAATCCTCAGTAATACTAAAATTTGTGTTTAAATCTTCATATCCTAACACAAAGAGTATTAAATCTCATTCTCACTACACTTAAACACCTTCAAATATTCTAAGTGCTATTAAGTGAGATAAAGAGATCATAGATCTTAATTTGTAATATCCACACTATTGAGAGTGTATTGTTGTGTTACAAAAACAATCCTTGTAAAACTCTTGAGAGTTGAGTATAAAACTCTTGATATTGGTGAGGGAACATCACCAAGGAAAAATCTTGAAGAGGGTACATCTTCAAGTGGAAAAAAGGAAAATCTTGAAGAGGGCATATCTTCAAGTGGTGTAAAAGTCTTGGTGTGGATTCATCAAGCGGGAATTGTAATCTTGTTACTTGGACTAGTAAGAGAATACAATACTCAAGTACGGGTTGGTACTTGAGCTGTGGATGTAGGCTTGCCAAACCACGTTAAAAACTGAGTTAGCAATCTCTCTCTCTCTTATTGTTTTACTTTAAAGTAATTAATTTTAAAATTGCATTAATTATTGTATTTACACCTAATCCCCCCCCTTAGGTGCATAGTTGCCTTAATCCTTAAACAACATGAAATACTAATGTGATTTTGGAAAAAATGTTGCAGGATGACTCGTACATGGCAAACCACAAGGGTTATTCCGCCCCCGTGCAAAAAACAAGAGTATGACTCACTTTCTAGGAATGAAACCAAAAAGGATCCATTAATTGACACTACCTCTCATCAATCTGTGGCGTCGACCCATTCAAAGAGGGGAGATTCAGTGGGACATTGGGATGATCCTATCACTTCTCGAATAGAAGTGTCGTCGACTAAAACACCAGGTGCCCAAGGATCAAAAGACAGACCACTATTAGTGATATCAATGGTCACCCCGAATCCCTATTTGGACCCCACATTTCTCAAGCAATTGGTCAAGGCAGTAATAGTAGGGATGGCCGCAGGTGCATCCAATTCCACTCTTCGGGCAGAAAGAGTAATCACCTTGGTTTAATGGGTTAAAGGCATGCGAGAAATGGTTTGCACAACCTATTCAAGGGAAGAAGAAACCGAGGTAACAGGGCATTGGTTGAGGAAGGTAGAAAGGGTTATAGATCAGATGCAAGTGCTAGAGGAAACCCAGGTAGATTGTGTGACCTAGCTGTTAATGGAGAGTGCCCACTCCTGGTGGGAAACCATTGGAGAAAAAACTGTAGGAGAATAATTGAGGTGGAGAAACTTTCTAGAAGAATTCGAGGAACGATATTACTCTTAGTAGCACCGGAAAGAGAAAGAGCACAAGTTCCTAAATTTAAAACAGGGGAATATGATTGTCCTAGAGTATGAAAGGAGGTTCAAGAATTTATCTATCTTTGCCACCACCCATCTTCCCACTAAGCATCATCGAGTGGAACGGTTTCGGGATGGACTCAGGCAGGATCTAAAATTACTCTTTTAATTATTATCTTATGCGTGTGAAGTAAGATGGAGTTTGGGAATGAATATGGTACTGAGCATAATCTGAAATGAATTATGCAAATGATTGTATTGTACATGGATGTAATTATGGATGGCATGTGATTCTAAATGTGTGCCAGGTACATTATCGATAACTTGGGATCTCCTGATATGCCATGCATAGGGGGAAAGATTAATGGATAAGGGGAAAGATTAATGGATAAACTAATAGTAAAAATTGGGGTTGTAACATCATAGCTCGCACAAAAAGTCAGGAATTATAAAAGCCTTCTCGTATGGATTTTGTTTTATCATGGCATTGCAATTAGTTTGATGAGAGAATAAAAACAAGTATCTAATTTACTTGAATTATTCGTTACATTATGTTATTATGATTATTAAATATGTGTGTGTGTGTCCTTTAAAGTAATTTCACAATTTAACAGCAATATGGAAGCATAAGAACCATACACACGATATTGTTTCTCATTAAACCTCAAACTCAAACATATTTTTAACCAAATACTTCAATTTTAGTTTTGAACCTCAACTAAAAGTGCTTTTTATAAACTGTTTGTTAACCTCAACCACAACAACAATCACAATCCCAAATAGACCCGTACTTGTTTGTTTTCATAAAACATTTTCTTGTTTTTAGATGAAGGAAACCTCACAACACGCATTTTAGGGTCTAGAAGAGCAAATAAAATCCTGATTTGAAAATCATTTTCCCCACTTTCTAATAATAATGTTTAACATTCATGGAAAATATATTTTCCGTTGAAAAAAATAATCTTTCTTATTTTTTTTTAAATATCTAAATATTTTTTAATTTTTTTAATTATTTGTTTTATTTAAAATTATTTATTATTTTGTTAATTTAATTATTCTTCAATTTGTTTTACCTTTAGATTTGATTTTTATTTTTTATTTTACTTCAAATAATTTGAAAATTATTATTTTTAATTTCATTGATCTTCAATTTTTTATTTTGAAATTTTATCTTCATTATTTTAATAAACATGAAAAAAGTATTATACTTTAAATATTGTGGGCTCGATAAGTATGATATATCCAATAAATTTGAACTTGACAATGTATGCTTACAAGCACGTTAGATCCAAAAATCTTAAACATGAAAGCTAGTCTAGTATAAGATAGTGTGAGTCTGACAAACACGTCAAACCTAAAAAGTTTAGACCTAATAATGAATCAAGTTCAAGATATTATAGGCTTAACAAACATCCATGACTCAATAAACTTGGATACATCATTATAGTTCTCCATCTAGAATAACCATTCATATTGATGTAATGATTTCTCTATGCTCTTAAATTTGTATAAGATCTCTTAAAATGCCTACCACATTAACTATCTCATTAATAATATGTAAAAATATTTATGTTTTTATTAATATTGTTGATAGCAAAGGACATTCTAGTTCTTCTCTTCTTTAAATTTGACAAGGTTTAATGAGTATAAATACCCTTTGACCTATCTCATTAATAATTTATTAGAAATATTTATGTTTTATTAATATCGCTGATAGCAAAAGAACATTCTAGCTCTTCTCTTCGTCAAAATTGACAAGGTAGAGCTGGTATAAATACCCCTTGAATTATCTAGATTAAAAATCATAATTTTTTTAATCTCTTATATATTTCAAAACATTAACCACCTTAAAATTCAAAAATAAAATCTTTGTTTAGCTTTTTAAAGTTATTTATTTTAGTTTCCAAATATATTAACTTTATCATCCTTGATTGGAACCCTTTTTTTAGGTGCTCAAGTTTTTAATGTAAATCTAGAATTTTTTAGGTTAAAGAAAATAAATACAAATACATAAACATATTAATTAACCATTATCTCATACACCAAATAAACTATTATTCACGTATCTTGTATTTTAAAAGAGAATTTTTAAATAAGTATTTTCTAGACCTATACAAAGAGTTAAATATAAAAGCTTCATGAAATGTATCCAAGGATTATAAGTTTTAATTCTATTTGCCTCATTTAGAATTTTGCAAAACCAGTCTGATGTTAAAAGAGAAGGGTTCTAATAGATGGATGACCAACAGGTTCGCAAATTAGCTAGACATTGTCAACCTGGATATGAGAGAAAAATTATGATTTTGTGAAGCCAACTTTGATTATTTGGACTAGTTCATTGACCTATTGAATCTTATTTCTCTTCAGAGCAGCAACTGGATTGATCTATTGTTCTTCCAAGCAAGGATTGTGAAGAAATCTTTGGTTGAAGGGGCTTGTGCACTGTATTGTATGAAGATCCAATGAGTTATGTATCCCTTCTTTCGTAAGAGCCTATAAACTTATGCCATATGAAGAGATACATCATGTTATGAGGGAGTATGTCATAGATGAGTGAGATCTTATGCCATACATCACTGCTTATCAGTTAGCATGTCATAGATGAGTGATAGTTGAAGCCTTCTTTCCATGTAAATCA
This sequence comes from Salix purpurea, assembly GCA_027405865.1. Taxonomy (NCBI): domain Eukaryota; kingdom Viridiplantae; phylum Streptophyta; class Magnoliopsida; order Malpighiales; family Salicaceae; genus Salix; species Salix purpurea. Next base: position 7,662,887 of record JAOWLH010000020.1, on the reverse strand, counting down.
TTATGCTAGAGCCTATTGACTAGAGATGAGCTTGAACGTGCACATCCAAAGTGTTGCAATACACTACTTTCACTATTAAATAGTTGTTCTCTAAGCAGAGATTAAAAACTAAAGGAAATAATAATATGTAATCACTGGTATTGACTGCATAATCTTTGGATCTCACACTTATCACTTCAAGAAGAGTAGCAAGATTGAAATATTTATTACACTTACACCCTTTATTGCATTTTGCTTTTTCATTTTGTTTTTTATTTCTAGTTTAATTTTGGGCCCACTAGCCTTCTCCAACTTTCAGTTCTCTGCTGCTAATTTGTTAGGATGGAAACTATTCATAAACTTATGGTACAAGGGTAGCAGTAATGGTTGGGGACTTTATGTTTGCTCAATCGTCATGGTACCTGGCAAATCTTGAAAATATTGAAGTTATTAAGTTTATTAGCTATTTAGGTTTGCAACTCCATTCTATATATTCGAGTATTTATAGTCCAGTGTACGATATATGTTGGAAATTACCTTTTGTGTCCTAATCCCTACTTTTTTTATGTTAATTTTCCTTATGAAGTTCACATATATTTTCTTGATGTAACTATCATTTATAAAATCAGACACTGTGGCATTTCTAAAATTATTATGATAATTACTACTTTATTAACATCTAATAATTATATTGATGCCTAGATAAGGTACTTTAGTAATAAAACAAACCGATATAAGTTCCCAGGAAAGTGAGGTGGGTCTCAATGGTCATGCTTAAATACCAAAACTTTTCTAAACAGAACTTTCCTAGACATTGAAAAATGGATAGTACCATAAAATTCACTAACATTTATGGTTTGATTGATTATTCTTATGTCCGACATTAATTAATTTATATTTAAATAATATAAATTACAAGATATATTCCTAAGTAATTATTAGATGTTAATGAAGTAGTAATTATCATAATAATTTTAGGAATGCCACAATGTCTGATTTTATAAATGATAGTTACATCAAGAAAATATATGTGAACTTCCAAAAGGAAAATTAACATCGGGTTGTAATTAATTCATAAATTTAATTGCTAATCCCCATAGGGATGTTTTTATTTTTATAACTTAATTAGAATAAGATAGTAAATTTAATATTTAAGAAATAAAATTTATCTTAGGCCTACAAGTACGAAAAGTTTTATTTATTAAAATTTAAATTTATTAGACTTATTAATAAGTAAAAAATTTCATGCATGATGCAACCTTTGCCCACAGGTAGGTTGTAATTTATTATTAAATTGACATTGGTTAATTTAAATAAAGTTATTTCATAGCAATACAGTAATTTTAGTTTCCTTGATAATTGTAGTTATTCCTTCTGCTTTGATTGAAATAGTTTCAATGCTAAATGGTAATAACTTTTCTGAATGGAAAGAAAATTTGCTTTTTACATTGGGGTGCATGGAACTTGACTTGTCGCTCCATGATGATGAACCACCCCCACCTAACGGAGTACGACACTAGAGATTGCTAAACATGAACGGTGGGAGTGATCTAATTGCTTAAGTCTCATGTTTATGAAATCTCACGTCATTAAGGGAATTTGGGGTTCAATTCCAGAATGCGCCAAGGCTAAGGATTTTATCAAAGCTGTTGAAGAATAATCTGTCAGTTCTGATAAAGCCTTAGCCAGTACTCTTATGGAAAGGCTATCAAGCAAAACCTTTGACAGTTTTAGAAGTGTGCGAGAGCACATCATGGAAATGAGGGACATGTCTGTTCAACTGAAGTCCCTAGAGGTTGATATTTTTGAGTCATTCTTGGTGCATTTCATATTGAACTCTCTCCCATCTGAATATAGTCCTTTCAAAATTTCTTACAACACACATAAGGACAAATGGTCAGTAAAAGAATTTCTGACCATGTGTGTTCAAGAAGAGGAGAGGTTAAAAAATGAGAAGCCTTTAAGTGTTCACATGGCCACTCATGATAAGGGAAATGCCAAGAGATGCAATCATGCTCACAAACTCAAGAAGGATAACAAGTTGTTAATAAGGAAAAATGACAAGAAGGATGCTTGTTTCTTCTGCAAGAAGAGTGGGCATATGAAGAAATATTGTCAGAAATACAAAAAAGGGCTTGAAAAGAAAGGTAATATCATATCTCTAGTTTGTCATGAATCTTTTTATGTTGAGGCTCCTAGTAATACATGGTGGATTGATTCTGGTTCTACAATCCATATTGTTAATACAATGCAGGGTTTTCTCAACAAAAGGAAACCAACAAGCCATGAAAACGAGTATATTTTGGAAATAAACTGTTTTCTCAAGTTGAAGCAGTTGGGACATTTAGGTTGATTTTGAAATCCGGATATGTTTTGGATCTGGATAATGTATTTTTTATTTCGTATTTTTCAAGAAACTTAATTTTTGTTTCAAAATTAGATATTATTGGTTATGGTTTTTGGTTTATCAATTCAACCTTTAGTTTTTTTAAAGGTGAAAACCTTGTTGGTGGTGGAATAAAAATTGATGGTTTATTCAAAATTGATTTAGATTCCAGCTTTGAGAACAATTATTTATCATTACATACAAACATTGGCATAAAGAGTAGTCTTATGAATGAGAACTCTATTTGGTTATAACACAGGAGATTGAGACATATCTCCATATAAAGAATCAAAAGGTTAGTAAATGATGGAGTTTTAAAAACTCTTGATTTTACTAATTTTGATACTTGTGTGGATTGCATAAAGGGAAAGCAAACCAACAAGACCACTAAAGGTGCCAAAAGGAGTTCTAACATTCTTGAGATCATACATATTGATATTTGTTGGCCTTTTCCTACTCCCTGCTTAAATTGTCAAAGTTATTTTATATCTTTTATTGATGACCATACAAGGTTCATGTTTCTTTATCTTCTAAATAATAAGGTTGAGACATGAAATGCTTTCAAGACTTATAAGGTAGAAGCAGAGAAACAAAAGGACAAGAAAATCAAGATCGTAAGATCTGATAGAGGCGGAGAGTACTATGGTAGGTACACATAAAAGGGACAAGTGACAGGTCCATTTGCAAAATTCCTTGAACACAATGCTTGGCACACCACAACAAAATGGTGTGGAAGAAAGAAGGAATCACACATTAATTGACATGGTAAGGAGCATGATAAGTAATTCTAAGTTGCCTTTATCTTTATGGAGCGAAGCCTTAAAAACTGTTGCATATTTATTAATCCGGGCCCTATCCAAGGCTGTTCCTAAGACACCATTTGAATTGTGGAATGGATGGAAACCAAGTTTAAATCACTTACACATATGGGGTTGTTCTGCTGAAGTGAGGATTTATAATCCAAACATGAAGAGAAATTAGACCCAAGGACAACTAGCGGTTATTTTATTGGCTATGCAATAAAATCCAAAGGATTTAGGTTTTACTGTCCTTCTAATAGTACTAGAATTGTTAAGTCTATAAATGCAATTTTTTTGGAGGATTCTGAACCTAGTGGAAGTGTTTGTCCTCAAATAATTCTATTTGAGGAAACACAAGAGTTGACTAAAACTCCATTACCTCAAGAACGTTTGATTGTGCTCAAGGAAATTCAAAATGATTACCTTGAACCACAATCAATTACAGAACACTCAACTCATGAGGAACAAGTTCATATTGAACCTGCTCAGACTCTGTCAAATGCAAAGCAAGTAGAATTAAGAAGATCCTCTAGAATAATTAGACCTGCAATCTGTAGTGATTATGTTGTATATCTATGCCACGACGGCGATTTTTTTCGCGTTTCACGCCCCGCCATCCCTGGGATTTGGGGAGACAACGGCGCACGGTGAAAAAAGGGTTGTTTTATAGTCGTAAAACTTACGACTATAATTTTTAGGAGTCGCCACCTAGTACTAAGGTTACTAGGAACCTAGTGGTCTGCGAGAGTCTTGGGTAAGGGGACTTGTTGTCCAAGGGGAAGACGCATCACCCCCAGTGCACCCTACCTAAGGCAAGTTGCATTGTTGTTTGATTGTTTTTCCTAAGTTTGATTTTTTTATCTTTTCTAAAGTTCGACGTAGATCTCTCTTCGTGAGAGAATCTCTACCTCGTTAAGAGTTTGAAAGACTAACCAAAAGAATTTTACACTGCATTATAAAAAAATATTTTTTCTTGTTTGCAGGGGTACTTTACAATGTAATTTTACACCGCAATAAAAGAAAATCTTTTTTAGTATCTCCAAGTGTACTTTACAATCTAATTTTACACCGACATAGCTAAAACAAAATATTTTTTATTTTTTTGATATTTTGGCTAAATTTTGAAAGATAATCATAAACCGGTTACGATATTCAATTTTCGTTTTAAAATATGAGAAAGATGCAACATATTTTTTTGTACAAAAAATAAACATGGAAAAATCTTGGAATTCGGCCGTATGCACGAAAAATATATATATATTTTTTTTATTTTTTTAAATGCAATTTTTTTGTATTTTTTTTAATATATAAAAAACCTGGACTGGACCGACCCAGCCAAGTTGGGCCAAGGACCCATTTATGAGAGACTTGGGCTAGGCTCTTGGCCGACCCAACTCACTAGGCTGGGCTGAGAACAACCTAGCTCACCTGCGCAGCTTCTATATATATATTACACGCTGCATGAATTCAAGCAGCTCGTACAATAGAAATGGTGGTTGGCCAACCACCACGAAGGACTCACCTTCCACTATCATTGGATAGAGGAGATCGAGGTGGTTGTTCCTGTCATGGTAGTGACCGAAATGGAGGCCCGTGGTGGCCGGGAGGAGCTCCTGAAGCTACGGTCTGCTGTTGTGTTCGCACTGCTGCTGCTGCTGTGTTCACGTTGAGCTTGCCGGAGAGAGAGAGACGATGGTGATCGACTGGCTTCTGCTTCAGGGGAGAGAGAGGGTTGCAGTGCAAGGCTGACGGTGAAGATGGAGAAGGAGAACTATCACCAATGATGAAGATGGTGGGTTGCTGTTTTCGTTGCCGAGGGAGGTGAGAGGGGGCTGTTTGTGCTGTTTTCTAGAGAGAGAATTGTCGACTAGAGGAGAGATAGAGCGGAGAGGAGGAAGCAGCTTTGACGGCGATGGAGCTCCTGCCGCTGGAAGGAAAGAGAGCTGCTTGTAGGCAGTGTTGGTTAAGCCGGGGATTAGGAAGATGAAGCTCTGTCTGTGTAAAATTTTATCCCTATTTTCCCTCGTTTTTTATTCGTTCCTCTTCCTCTCTCCTCCTCTATTTCGCTTTGTAAATTCTCACCCCTTCCTCTACATGATTTTTCTATCCACTCTCCCCATTCTCTTCTATTTTTTTTTTGGTTTCACCCGTGACTCTCCAGTTCCCCAAGTTTTTCGTCAGTTTTCAGCCTAGTTTTTGTTCGTGACAGTATTTTCTCCTATTTTCCGATGATCTCCCCCCCACCGCTTTAAAAAATCCCCCCTATTTATAGGACAAGAAGGCATGGAGCATGGCATGGGGGTGTTGTCCAGGAATGGGATATTGAGTGTTGCAGAAGGGCAGGGGGCATGGGTGCAGCATGGTGAAGTATGCTCCGGTGATGGGCTTCTTTTTTTGTTAAATAAATATGTTGTGTCAAAAAAAATAGTTTTCAATGGGAAAAACCAGGAAGAACGATGTTTTTATCTTCAATTTTGGCTTCCGATTTCACCCAAAAAATTTCGGCACCGAAAATTCTGATCTTCTCAATTTAACCGAGATTAAGCTTCCAAACTTAATTTTTCAATAATTAAGCCCTTAATAAAATTAATTTGACCCATTTAAAGTATAATTAAGCTCTTGCGCTTAATTAAATCCTTCAATTGGGCTCTCAATTAATCCCGAAGCATAATTACGCTTTAAATTGGCCGGCGATTAAATCAAATTGGCACATAAAAATATAATTATGTCTTTGGACTTAAGTTTTATGCAAATATATCGTTGAATCTTCATTGTCCTTCATTTATGGGAAAAAAGAGGTACGACCGGGCTTTCGAAAACGTCCAAAATTTCCACAATAATTTTTCTGCCGATAGCAGCCCCTTTTATTTTATTTTTGTTATTTTTTGGTATATTTTGGGGAATAACACAGAAATTCGGTAATGACAGTTGCCCCCCTCTTTACAATGCTTATGACTAAAGTCTTGTAAATGACTTTAGATAGTAAGCGTTGTAAAGAAAAAGAAAAGTGGATTTATCGAAGCAAGAAATGGTCAATCCATCCAAAAATGAGAATGAGGGCTATAAAGCGCACTCAAAAGGAATAGTAAGATAGGACTAGAAAGCGCACTACTTAAGAATTGGGGCCTACGGAGGACACTCAAAAAGGATGGAAGATGGCGATGTTTGTGAATGACACAGGAAAATGGTCTCATTGTAATGGGTGACCTACCCAGGTGAAAAATGGTAAAGATGGTCTCATTGTAATTGGTGACCTACCCGGGTCAGAAAGTGATAGAGATGGTCTCATTGTAACGGGTGACCTGCGCAGGTGACAATAGTGAAGATGGTCTCGTTGTAATGGGTGACCTACCCAGATGAAAGATGGTGAAGATGATCTCATTGTAATGGGTGACCTACCCAGGAAATATGATGGAGATGGTAAAAACAAAAGGACGATCTTGTTGTAATGGGTGACCTGCCTAATTGAAAATGGTGAAGATGGTCTTATTGTAATGGGTGACCTACCTAGGAAATGTAATGAAGACGGTCTTGTTGTAATGGATGACCTACCCAGGAGAAATTGTTGGAGATAGTAAAAGACACAAGAATGGTCTTATTGTACTGGGCGACCTTCCCAAGTGAGAATGGTGAAGATGGTCTCATTGTAATGGGTGACCTTCCCAAGTGAGAAAGTGAAGATGAAGATTTCATGGGATGGAAAATAGAGCTAGAAGGCACATTATTTTAATTGATGGTCGAGGGTTGGAAAACGCACTCGAAGATGAAGGGAAAATAGGGCTGGAAAGCACACTATTTTAATTGATGGTCGAGGGTTGGAAAACGCACTCGAAGATGAAGATTGATGGTGGCTAGCAAGCTCACCAAGTTCTGGAAAGAGATAGGACTTAAAAGTGCACTATCTAAGTTGGTTGATGGCTAGCAAGCGCACTCAAATAAGGGATGAGATAGGGTTGGAAAACACTCTATCTATGGTAAATGAAAGGCTCGTAAGCGCACTCAGGGAAGTAAAAATGATGAGGGCTCAAAGGCGTACACAAAAATGATGAAGGTTTGTAAATTACAATCCCTTCTAAACATTTTATAGATTATTAGTGGGAGATGCAATACATGACGACACCCAAATTTAGAAAAGAGATAAAGCTGAAAAGCATGCTTAAGGAAGTAAAAGTGTGAGAGCTTGAAGGCGTCCAAAAAAATGATGAACGAAGGTTCGTAATTTACGATCCCTCCAAAACATTTCCTAAATTCTCAATGGGGGTGCAATGCATGATGATGCATGTATAGTTACCTGAGAAATATAGGTCCCCCTTTATTCTTCCTGGCCTTCCTTTCCTGGGGTTTGGATCTCCGACTTTGACGGCTTCTTGATTTTGCTTACTCGAGCTGCAATTTAAAATTTTGATCACCGGAGATGATAGTTTTTCCATATCAACATGCCCCCCGAGTTTGATACATATTCTTTGAAAACGAATTATGGAGTCAACTTCATGATTTTGACCACTGGAGATGATAGATCTTTCATATCAACATGCCCCCCTGAGTTTGATCCAGATTCTTTGAAAAGGAATGATGGAGCCAACTTCAATTGCATTTTAGATTGCCCCCAGTTTGGTCATGCCCCAAAAATATTTTGGTCTTCAAGTGTTTGTAGGAAAGGGATGGTTATTTGAAAAAAATATTTTCATGTAAATTTTTTGGAATTTCAAAGTCATTCCAAGCACAAAAACCATTTTGATGTTTGTTTAAGCAAACTTGTTCTCGAAAGAATTCAAGTGATCTTATTGTCAAGTTTTATATTGATTTAGACTAGAATGTGAAATGATGCGTGTTTGCATATCTTGTATTTCAAAAAAGCTTCGATCAAGTTTGGTAAAGCATTTATATGGCTTGTTTTGAATGGAAAAACATTGCCTATTGATCCAGATTACTCGTATTTGATCAGAAAGGGCTTTATCAGGCTTGTAATGTAAGCTCAGGTTGTCGGCTATGAAAAAAAGATATTTGTAGGCTCAAAAAGTGTTTAAGGGTTTTCTTAGACTAAATATCACTAGTGCTTACTCTTAAAACTCGTTTTGGTCCTCAAAATTGATTTGCATAATGACCTGATACGCCCCCCAGCATTTTATTTAGGTTTTTGTCTTCACGTACACCCCAATATTTTATTTGGGCTTTTATGTTGACATACCCCCTAGTATTTTGAGGAATACCATACGTTGAAGAAACCACAAGTCACAACCTTCTTCCGACTAGAGTTTAAATGAGCCAATCATTAATAAGAAAGCTATATATAAAAACCATACGTAGTATCATTGGAGCACCATGTTGTGTTACAATGTATAGAAAGCTATTAATAAGAAAGCTACTTCTTACAACCATCCATATAAACTGATTCGATTATTTCTATAATTTGGGTTACATGTATTTTCTTAATATTTGACAAATGTCACGTTGGACATGATAACATATTTGTAACCTGGGATAAATCTTCTCCGCCACATATAACATGTTAGAGTTTACGTAGTATCATTGGAGCACCGTGTTGTGGCTGAAGAGTTATGATTGTCCGAGGAGCATGAATATACGACGGAGAGAGCTCAAAAGAGTAGTGTCGTAAAATCATTGCCAAAGCCATTTTTGCTTCAATCAAAGCAAAGTTTTGTCCAATGCATATTCGAGGACCCCATCCAAATGGGAGGAATGAGACTTGACTCTTTGTTGCCTTTGAAACACCTTCAGCAAACCTCTCTGGTTTGAACTCAGAGGCATCATCACCCCATAGTTCAGGATCTTGGTGAAGGAGGATTGTTGGCACTGAGACCTTCACTCCGGCAGGTAACAACAAATTTCCAAGCTTAATTTCTTCATGAACATCTCGATTTAGTAAAATTATTGGTGGGTATAACCTAAGAACTTCATACAAAATCATGGTAACCTGAAACATTCATGAAAAGAGAGAATGATGCTACATGATAAGAATCCATTAAAATGGTGACACGCGATCAACTTATGTAAAAAAAAAAACATCGCTTATATAAAGATGATTTGCATACCATTTCAACTTACTAATTAAATTATAGGTTTCAATGTTGATCCAATAACTACAAAAAAATCATTCTTAATGTTTATAGATGTCACCTTCTAGCATGTGTACTCATATGTTTGTTGCTTTTCCTTGTAATTTTGGCTGATTTATAATTCGACAAAAAAAAACATGAACACTTTTTTCTGTTATCCTATTTTTTCTTCGAAGGATACCTCAGCTTGCATTTTAAATGCAAGAACACTCTATGTTCTTAACAATAATAAGACAATGATATAGAAGAATTCAATTGCAAACCCATAGAAATACTTACAACTTTAAGGTGATTAAGCCCATCGAAATCTGGTTTTTTGTTACCAAAGACTTGCAAAACCTCTTCTCTTGCGCGTGCTTGCCAATCCGGATACTGAGCCAATAAAATCATGGTCCAGGTAAGAAGAACTGAGGTTGTTTCTTGTCCAGCGAAGTAGAATATTTTGCATTCGTCAACCACATCTTCACTGCTCATTCCGACGCTGTTGGTATTTCCATGCGCTTCTATTTCACTTAAGTTGGATTCCAAAAGCAAATCTAACAAGTCATTCTTTGTATCTTCACGAGCACTCATTGTTTTCTCCCTTTTGTTGATGAGAGCTTTAAGAGAAGCCTTTATTTGTTTGTCAATAGCTTTCAGCCTTCTATTCGATTGGATCGGAAGAAACCTACATGCAATCCATGTACATGTTGCCAAATGATATGGATTTGTTCTTCTAATTACTTTTAAAATATATCTTATTGAACAAGGACTAACTTGAAAGAATGTGAAGAAAAAAACAAAATAAAAAGTTACCTGTACCCTGGAATGATAATTGCTCTTAGTATAGTATTAATTGTAAGATCGGTTAGTTCTTTAATGAGATCAAATATTCTTTTTCCTTCATTGTAATTACTTCCAAATGACGTTCGAGAAATAGCATCGCATGATAAGCTTTGAAGATAAGGCCAGACATCCAATTCACATGGCCTATCGTCTACAGAGACCACCTCCCCCCACTTGTTAATCATCTCACTACAACTTTCATAGAGTGCAGGTATCATAAGCTGTAACGAGGAAACACAACATATCATCAAAAGTTTCATCATTTCTATAATTAACATAATAATATGCTTTACTCATTCATGCCAATTGAATAGCATGAATGCTTTCCTGGGATAAACTCAAATCTACAAAGTGAAGTAAAGTAACCACCGACAACCACCAACTACGGCCACCAACTAAAGCCTCTGACAGCTACTATCCATGACCACTGACTACGGCCACTGACTGCAGCCGCCATCTGCTTTTACACCTTAAAGTCAATTTTTTCAAGCTTTTATTTTGTATATAAATATGAAATTTAGTTGAGGTGAAATAGTAATGGGAGACATTAGAGAGAAACAATAGAGAGAAGAAGAGAGAGCTTTGACAAATTGCTCATGCTTTGTGTAATTTTGTTGTTGAAATAAAACAATATATTTTATCCCCTCTAAGTGTTTCTAAACCACCACTAGTGGCCTCTCCCACCAACATGCTTGAAGGCAAATAAGTTTAAACTACTGTGATCACCTTTAACTTCTCTTGATGGAATGCTGGGTTGATTATTTTTCTATGTTTAGCCCATTTTTCACCCTTGTGACTTGCAAGTCCACATGCTAGAGGTTTCAATTGTGTTGGCTTTTGGTATTCATTTATCTTCATAAATACGTCTCTTATCTGATCAGGGTTCATGATGTTCACTCTTGGTTTTGGCCCAATCCACATGAATGAGTTCTTACCTACATCATCAGAAGAAGAAACATATTTATTAATCAATATATATGAGGCTCAAATTGAGATAAGAACAAAAGAAATACAAACCCAGAAAAAAAGGTAAAATTCTTGCAAGAGTGTTTTTTTAACTCTTCTCTAATAGATTTTATATTTAATGTTGTGATGTAGCTATCCAAAATGGAGAGGCTCGAGGATTTTATTGGAGATGTATTTCTACCATATTATTATTTTCATGAACAGAGTTGATAAATTATAATTTTCTGTGGATACAACTTTCCTTTGACATGCAGGAAAGCATAGAGTTATGATTTGTTTTTTTAATATACCTAGATAAACACCAAATACAAAAGCATTAATCAACATTTAATATTTATTTATTTAATACTCAGGAGCCTAAGAGCACTATAAAATGAAATTAAATAAGAAAAACGGTTTTAATTCCTCAATCGTTGGCGCCTTGTAGAAAACAAAAGGAATTTCTTGATAAATTAAGTAGCAAGAGAGAATCTACAAGAGAGGTAGTAAAGAGGTAGGAGTTAAATACCATAATCCTTGACCAGTTGATGGAGGAAGGGCATGACACGTGGTAGAATAGCATCTGATAAACCAATCGGTTTGGTCCTTGCTTCTTGTAACATATCTGAACTTTCTTTCCAGTCTCCAACCAAAACCCTGTACGTCTTGCCGGCAAAACCTTGCTGTCTCAGGCACCTCTCGACCCTCTTCGGCCGAAACCAAACCCAGTTCAAGACTCCCCATGCCCATCTTAGAGCTGCGACACAAACAATGGAGGCCAGAACTGAAGTGATTGTTACAGACATCTTTACTCGAAGAAGAAAAACTCAGAAATGGATGAGAGATAAGGCGGGAGATGTTCGCAGAGACCAATCTATAGTTGTTGCCTTCTAACATTTCTTTTAGTCACATGTTCAGTGTTTCTAGAAAGTCAATGGTGAATGGCCATTTCTTTCAAGTCTTTGGTTGACATACGTGCTTCCGTATGCATGCACTTATTTTATTTATTTATTTATTTTCTTTAACAAAGCGTCATATGAAAACTCCAAGTGTAAAGGAGAATTTCGAAAATTATAAATTGTAAGAGCTAGTCTAATGGGAAAAACCATTTTAGAAAGTTAAATCTTTAAAATGATTTTTTTGAATAATATAAATATAATTTTTTTGGTAATGTGTAATTCAATAACAAAAGTTATTTAGAAGAACCATTTTTTGTAAATGGGCTTGCAGTATATCTGCATTCTTCATAGCATTCTTAAGGGTCCAGTAATGTAGGTCCAGTAAGGGTCCAGTCCAGTAGTGTCTAATTGTCCAGTCTTTCGTTATATGCCTTTTACTTGTTAAATAGCAGACTCAGTTAGTAATTGTTATTACTAACTGAATTTGTTAGTAGCTGCATTTCTAACACACGTTTTGTGTGTTGAGTTTCTGTAGGCTATATATAGCCATTTCTTCTTCAATATACATTTGAGTGTTATTCATTATATCCCACTGTTATATTCCACATTTGGTATCAGAGCCATATACGAGAGAAATCATTAAACATGACTAGTGAAGGAAGCTTTGTTCAACCAACAATCCCTAGATTCGATGGCCATTACGATCACTGGAGCATGCTGATGGAAAACTTCCTGCGGTCAAAAGAGTTCTGGGGATTGGTTGAGCATGGGTGTGTAGAACCTGCGAGTGGATCGGTGCTGACAGATGCACAGCAGAAGAAATCCGATGAGCTGAGGTTAAAGGACCTCAAAGTGAAGAATTATCTCTTCCAAGCCATCGATCGCACTGTTCTTGATACAATCTTAAAGAAGGACACTGCGAAAGACATTTGGGATGCAATGAAGAAGAGGTTTGAAGGAAATGCAAGAGTGAAGAAGTCTCACCTGCAGGCCTTGCGAAGGGAATTTGAAACTCTAGAGATGAAAATGGGAGAAGGAGTCACCAGCTACTTCTCTCGAGTGATGACAGTTGCAAACAAAATGAGAGTCTATGGAGAAGAGATGCAAGATGTAAAGATTGTGGAGAAAATCTTGAGGACTCTCACCGAGAGGTTCAATTATATTGTTTGCTGCGTAGAAGAGTCAAAAGACACTGACAAATTGACTGTGGATGAGCTTCAGAGCACACTGATCGTGCACGAACAGAAGTTTCGAAAATCTGGAGGTGAGGAACAAGTTTTGAAGATCACAGTTGATGAAGGGAAAGGCAGAGGCAGAGGCCGAATTGCTTTTAGAGGAAGAGGAAGGGGAAGAAACAGCTGGAATTATGACAGAGGTAACTTCAATAAGTCCATAATTGAATGTTATAAATGTCATAGATTAGGACATTTTCAGTATGAGTGTCCATCTTGGTCTAAAGAGATCAATTATGCAAATCTTGATGAGGAAGATGAGATGGTGCTTATGGCTTTTGTGGAAGAAAACAAAGCAGAAAGGAGAGAGGCTTGGTTCCTCGATTCTGGTTGCTCAAACCACATGTGTGGTGACAGAACCATGTTTGATAAAATTGATGAGAGCTTTAGGCAGATGGTGAGGCTGGGGAACAACAGTAGAATGAGGGTGCTAGGGAGAGGAAGTGTGAGACTGCATGTTAAGGGAGTTAATGTCACGTTGACTGAGGTGTATTACATTCCAGAACTCAAGAATAATCTCTTGAGTATAGGACAGTTCCAAGAGAAAGGGCTGGCAATATTGATCCAAGGAGGTGTATGCAAAATTTTTCACCCTTACAGAGGGTGTATTATGGAGGTCAATATGAGTGCAAACAGAATGTTTATTCTGCTTGCACAAACGTGTGTAACACCAGTGTGTGCTGAAACTCATCATGATGAGTGCCTTCACACCAGCTCCAGCTCAGACTCAAGCACACCGAATCTGCAGAAGGAGAACCTGCAGGTTAATACACCTAATATGCAGCACTTGGTGAAACTTTGGCATCGCAGGTATGGTCACTTAAACTACACAAGTTTAAGAGCACTGCAAAGCAAAGGAATGGTTAAGGGACTCCCTGTAATGACAGTGACAGATGAGTTGTGCTCAGAATGCATAACTGGGAAACATCATCGTGAGCCAATCCCGAAGAAGAGTTTCTGGAGGGCCAGTCAAGTGCTAGGCCTTATTCATGCTGACATCTGTGGCCCAATTGCTCCCATGTCATACGGCAATAAGAGGTATGTTTTGTGCCTTATTGATGATCACAGCCGGAGATCATGGACTTACTTCTTGTCTGTGAAGTCTGAGGCATTTGAACATTTTAAATGCTTCAAGAAGAGAGTGGAGAATGAAGCTGGACTGCCAATCAAATGTCTGCGAACTGATAGGGGAGGGGAGTTTACATCAGCTGAGTTCAAGCTATTTTGTGAAGAGAATAGAATTAAAAGGCAGCTGACCACTGCCTACACTCCTCAACAAAACGGTGTTGCGGAGAGGAAAAACAGGACGATAATGAACATGGTGCGCACACTGTTGATTGAGAAAAATGTGCCAAAAATGTTGTGGGCTGAGGCAGTGAGATGGAGCAATCATGTGCTGAATAGATGTCCAACTTCAATGCTCAAAGACATTACACCAGCAGAGGCCTGGAATGGGATTAAGCCCTCTGTGGAACACTTTAGAGTGTTCGACTGTGTGGCACATGCTCACGTGCCAGAAGTGCAAAGATCCAAGCTAGACAATCGAAGCATTAAATGTGTTTTTCTGGGCATTAGTGAAGAATCAAAGGGTTACAGGCTATTCAATCCAGTCACTAAGAAGATAATTGTGAGCCGCGATGTGGTATTTGAGGAGGAGAAAAAATGGGAATGGGATGAGAGCTTTCAAGAGCAAATCTTGATGGATCTACATTGGGGAGATGAGGGCTGTGAAGAAGGAATTGAGAGCTATGTTGACAGTGATGATACTGGGATTGAGCATGGTGCAGAGAGAGAAGTAGCAGATGATGTAAATGATTCCAGTTATGAGATTGAAAGCTCAGCAAGAAATTTGGCTGGAAATTTGCATAGTGCAGGGTGCAGTATTGGTGGCAGCCGTGAGACATGTAGTATTGAGCATGGTGCAGGTGCTGTGAATAATAGTGGTGGAAGAATTAATGTGCATAATAGTGGTGCAGGTGTAGTCTTCCACAGTGGTGGAAGGGATGTGTCGGAAGATGGTCACGGTGGTGGAGGTCTGACTGACTGTGCAGATGGTGGGAGTGCAAGACTGGAACAGAGAAGAGCTAGAAAGCCTCCAATTTGGATGAAGGACTATACCAGCAGAGAGAGCTCGGGATCTTCTGATGAAGATGGAATGAATATGGCGTATGAAATGAATATGGCGTTATTGATGTCTGATGATCCAGTGCATTATGAAGAAGCTGTGACAGATGCAAATTGGAGAATGGCAATGGACAATGAAATAAAGTCCATAGAAAAGAATAAAACATGGACATTGGTTACATTACCTGTTGGCTGCAAGGTAATTGGGGTAAGGTGGATTTACAAAACTAAGTACAATGAGCATGGTGTACTTGAGAAATATAAAGCGCGGTTGGTCGCAAAAGGGTACACGCAGAGGCATGGTATAGACTATACAGAGGTATATGCTCCAGTGGCCAGGATTGAGACTGTCAGGATGATAGTAGCACTAGCAGCTCAAAGGAACTGGGATATATTCCAGTTGGACGTAAAGTCAGCTTTCCTTCATGGTGAGCTCAATGAAGATGTGTATATTGAGCAACCAAAAGGATATGAGGTCAAGGGATGCGAGGGCAAAGTATACAAGCTGCACAAAGCTTTGTATGGACTGAAACAGGCTCCACGAGCATGGTTCAGTCGTATGGAGAATTACTTTGTCGATGAAGGGTTCACAAAATGCCCAAATGAACAGACGCTTTTCACAAAGCAAAATGACAAAGGTAATATTCTCATTGTTAGTGTGTATGTTGACGATTTGGTATACACTGGTGATAACAATGAAATGATGAGTAATTTCAAAGGGTCTATGATGCAAGTTTTTGAGATGACTGACTTGGGGCGAATGAAGTTTTTTCTTGGCATTGAAGTAATGCAACGTAGTGATGGTATCTTTATTTGCCAAAGAAAGTATGCCCTGGAGATTCTAAAGAGGTTTGGAATGTCAGAAAGTCATGAAGTAAGTAATCCTATTGTTCCTGGATCTAAGCTGTGTAGAGATGGTGATGGAGTTGCGGTTGATGAATCGTACTATAAGCAGATTATTGGAAGTTTCATGTATCTCACGTCTACACGTCCAGACTTAGTGTACAGTGTAAGTTTGATCAGCAGATACATGGCTAAGCCTTTGGAGATACACCTGCAAGCTGCTAAGCGAATTTTGAGGTACTTGAAGGGAACAATTGAGTGTGGAATTATGTACAAAAGGGGTGGTTCAGCTGATTTGGTTGCTTATACCGATAGTGACTACGCCGGTGATGTAGATGATCGGAAAAGTACTTCAGGTTATGTGTTCTTATTTGGTTCGGGGGCAGTGTCTTGGGCATCAAAGAAGCAGCCCATCGTCACCTTGTCAACTACCGAGGCAGAATTTGTGGCAGCAGCTGGTTGCGCAAGTCAGGTGGTTTGGATGAGAAGGGTTCTGGAACAGCTTGGACAAGAACAAAGGAAAGGAACTATTGTCATGTGTGATAACAGCTCCACCATTAAGCTGTCGAAAAATCCAGTTATGCACGGAAGGTCTAAGCATATTGACGTGCGTTTCCATTTCTTAAGGGAACTTGCTAACAGTGGAACTATTGAGCTGCAGCATTGTGGATCAGGAGAACAGGTTGCGGATGTCATGACTAAACCTTTGAAATTGGAATCTTTCCAGAATTTCAAAAGACAAATGGGGGTTTGCGGAGCTGATGAATTAAACTAACCAAGTGTCATGGTTAGTTTAAGGGAGGGAATGTAAATGGGCTTGCAGTATATCTGCATTCTTCATAGCATTCTTAAGGGTCCAGTAATGTAGGTCCAGTAAGGGTCCAGTCCAGTAGTGTCTAATTGTCCAGTCTTTCGTTATATGCCTTTTACTTGTTAAATAGCAGACTCAGTTAGTAATTGTTATTACTAACTGAATTTGTTAGTAGCTGCATTTCTAACACACGTTTTGTGTGTTGAGTTTCTGTAGGCTATATATAGCCATTTCTTCTTCAATATACATTTGAGTGTTATTCATTATATCCCACTATTATATTCCACATTTTTTACATATTATTTTAAATATAGTGTAATTATTTTGTACATAATTTAATTATACAATTAATTATGCAAATCTAAAGCTTTACAACTACATTGTTTGCAATTATTGACACGCACATTAAAATGTGTACAAGTCTTTTTTTATTATTAAAATATCTAGATTAGCTTGTGTAGAGAATCAACTAAAGATAATGGAAATCAAGGAGGATGATCAGCAATCAAATACAATAAAAGGAGAAGATAAACAATTGAATGTTGGGGGAAAGCAATCAGCGAAGGAAGAGCAGAATCAACATGACTGGAAAAGGAAAACAGAGTCAACTAAGGAAAGTCAATTGTGACTTCATTCTGCAGATCCACAATTAAGGAAGACACGATCCTTTACCATTATACAATAGATACAGAGAGTTTTGAATGTATCAATTGTAAGCTATATATAGAGTACAGTACACTTGTAAATTTACACTCGAAATAAAGCTAATATACATCTTTCTCTCTATCCTCTATATTCTTAAATTTTACATGGTATCAGAGCCATAAAAGACCTACGTCTAACAAATGTCTTCCTCAAACATCTCAAACACTGCCCCATCCCACCCTTCTGTCATCTCCATGTCAACCATTGTCACGGTAAAATTAAACCATGACAACTTTCTTCTCTGGAAAGCACAATTAGTGCCATATCTCAAAGGTCAAGACCTGTTTGGATATCTTGATGGAACCATCCCTAAACCAACGAAATTTATATCGGTCACTAACATTACAGCAGCTGCTGTCTCTGAAAGATTAAATCCAACCTACACACATTGGATCCGTCAAGATAACATTATCTTAAGCACACTAATGACTTCTCTCTCTGAGTCAGTGCTTGCTCAAGTGGTAAATTACACCACATCCATGGCTGTGTGGAATGCTCTAGAGGAAACTTTCTCCTCACGATCCCGTGCACGCATCATCCAAATACGCACCCAACTGGCCATTGCCATGAAAGGCAACAAAACAGCCAATGAATATTTCCAATTTATAAGAAGACTTACTGATGAGCTCGCTGTTGCTGGACAGCCCTTGCCACATGATGATATCATCACCTACATACTCGCAGGCCTCAGTCACGAGTATGACAGCTTTGTTGCCTCATTAACAACACGAATTGACAGCATTAATCTTGAAGAGATTTATTCTCTTCTGCTGACAACTGAAGCCCGAATTTCTCGCCATCAGCTCACTCCCAATATTCAGCAACCCTCTGCAAACATGGCACAAAGGCAGTACAATTATCCAAAGCGTGGTGGTTTTCGTGACAGGGGGCGCAATTCAAATCGTGGTGGATTCAATTCCATTAACAGACACAATCAATTCCCCACCACTTGCCAAATCTGTGGTAAAACCGGACACAATGCTAAAAAGTGTTATTTTCGTTTTGATATGTCTTACCAGGAATCTCCACCACAACAACCAAAACAAGCATTTGCAGCCATACGTCATGGACTTGATTCAGGAGAAACACCATGGACTGCTGACACAGGAGCAACACATCACCTAGCAAATAACATTGCTGATTTGAACCTGCAGAAAAACTACTACAATGGTTTTAACTGTGTGCACATTGGTAATGGGCAAGGTTTGCAAATTTCCAAAATAGGGTCTTCCAAAATTACAACTCCTCATTCTACATTTTTACTAAATCAAGTCCTTCTTGTTCCAGAAATACAACAAAATTTACTTTATGTACATCAATTTTGTGTTGACAATAACGTGTATTTTAAGTTTCATGGTTTCTATTTTCTTGTGAAGGATTACTTGGGGAAGGTCCTTCATCGAGGCTATCTCCATGATGGTCTCTATCGGTTCACCCACCTGTCCACCATCCCTCGTGCATTTTCCAGTGTTCGGCAGCATGATTGGCATCGTCGACTCGGTCATGCTTCTAGTCCAATCGTCAATCAAGTCCTATCCGTTCTCTCATTGCCTGTGGAAAAATCTAAAACACATGTTGTGTGCCCTGAATGTCAAATGGCAAAAAGCCATAATTTGCCTTTTATTTCTTCAAAGTTTATTTCTTCAAACCCTTTGGATTTAATTTTCACCGATGTGTGGGGACCTGCCGCAACAGCGTCCACATCCGGTGCTAAATACTATGTTAGTTTTCTTGACGATTATTCAAAGTTTTTGTGGTTATTTCACATTCACTTCAAATCTGACGTTGAACAAGTATTTTTAAATTTTCAGGCGTATGTGGAAAAACAATTTGACCGTAAAATTAAAGCAATTCAATCAGACTGGGGTGGTGAGTACCGTCGTCTCAACACCTATTTTCAACGTCATGGTATTCACCACCGTCTAGCATGTCCACATACCCATCAACAAAATGGGTCAATTGAATGAAAACATCGGCATATTGTCGAAGTTGGTCTTAGCCTATTAGCGCATTCAAATATGCCTATGAATTATTGGGAAGATGCCTTTCATACAGCCACCTATATTATCAATCGTCTCCCTACTCATGTTTTGCGTAACAAATCCCCCTTTGAAATTCTTTACAATTGAATTCCTGATTATCATTTTCTAAAGGTTTTTGGTTGCGCTTGTTGGCCAAATTTACGACCATATAACAAAAATAAACTGAATTTTAGATATAAAACGTGCATTTTTATTGGTTACAGTCTTTGTCATCAAGGGTACAAGTGTTTAGATTTATCTACAAGAAAAATTTACATTTCGCGACATGTTGTTTTCGATGAAACTCTCTTCCCCTACTTAACACAATCTGTATCAAATACAAATTCCAACAACTCTACATCTGCGTCTTTGCCTCAGCAATTAGATACCCCTATGTCCACATGTCTCCCAATTTTGCAAACTAATCCTATTATCACATGCACATCACCTGCACCATCTGTCTCATTCTCTGCAGATACAGGTCAGCAAGCTCCTCAAGCAGCCCCTGCCAGCCCTGAATCTCCTCCACCTGACGCATCAACAGGCGCAATTCCACACCAAACAACCCAGCTGGTTCCATCAAACACTCACTCCATGGTGACTAGATCCAAGATCAATGTTCACAGACCAAGGCAAATCAGTGATGACTTCATTCGCCATCCATTACCAAGGGCACTTCTAGCAGACCTCAGCCCCAGCCTCACAGAACCATCATCCTACAGTGAAGCATCGAAATTCCAACACTGGAGAGAGGCCATGAACAAGGAATTCTCAGCCTTGCTGCAAAACGGCACCTGGACTCTTGTATCCACTCCAGCAGCAGCAAACATATTGAGTTGTAGATGGATCTACAAAATCAAAAAGAAAACCGATGGGACCATTGAGCATTATAAGGCTCGTTTGGTTGCCAAAGGCTTCCACCAGCAAGAAGGGGTTGACTTTACTGAAACATTCAGTCCAGTTATTAAACATGCCACCATCCGCCTTGTCATTTCCATTACTGTCACCTCTAACTGGAACATCAAACAGTTGGATGTGCAAAATGCATTCTTGCATGGCGATTCGCAAGAGATAGTATTCATGACACAACCACAAGGATTTGTGCATCCACAATTTCCAACTCATGTGTGTAAACTACACAAATCCTTGTATGGTTTGCGGCAGGCACCCAGGTCATGGTTCTCTAAACTGTCCACAGCACTCAAATTATTGGGATTTGTTGAGAGTAAGGTCGATCCTTCTTTATTTGTGCTTCAGACACCAGCTTATAACATCTACATTCTCATCTATGTAGATGATATTCTATCACGGGATCAAGCAATTCAGCTATAGCAGACATCATCCACTCCTTGCAAACTCAATTCGCACTCAAGGATCTCGGCAACCTTACCTATTTCCTTGGAATTGAAGCTCTTCGCTGCCCCGAAGGAATGTATTTGACCCAACGCAAATACATCATTGAACTGCTACACAAAAGCAGAATGGAACATTCTAAACCATGCAGCAGCCCAATGTCCTCCACTTGTCAGCTCACCTCTACAGATGGCACTCCTTTTGCTGAAATAAGCCTCTATCGAAGTGTGGTTGTAAGCCTACAATATCTGGCCTTTACAAGACCAGATTTATCATTTGTTGTGCACAAAGTGAGAAAATTCATGCACAATCCCCTGGACTCTCATTGGCTTTCTGTCAAGCGTATATTACGCTATCTCAAGCATTCCATCTCCACTGGCTTACTCAACACCAGGAATACAGATTTTCAGCTGCAAGCCTTCTCCGATTCTGATTGGGCAGCAGATAGGGATGATCGGCGATTAGTAGGAGCGTATTGCATCTACATGGGATCCAATTTAATCTCCTGGAGTTGCAAACAACAACCTACTGTAGCCAGAAGCAGCACTGAAGCTGAAAACAAAGCCATTGCCAACGCTGCTGCTGAATTGATTTGGTTCAGATCAGTCCTAAAAGAGCTTGGGTTTCCTTTACAACACAGTCCAATATTATGGTGTGATAATATTGGGGCTACATACCTGTCATCCAATCCTATGTTCCATGCCAGAACCAAGCATATCGAACTCGATTTTCACTTTGTTCGGGACCAGGTTTCCAACAAAGAATTGGTGGCCCAATTCATCTCCAGCAAGGATCAATTGGCTGATGCTCTCACAAAACCATTACCACCAATCAAGTTTCGGCAAGTTCAGCTCAATCTAAATGTCCGCGACCTACCCTTCAGATTGAGGGGGCGTGCAGAGAATCAGCTAAACATAATGGAAATCAAGGAGGATGATCAGCAATCAAATACAATGAAAGGAGAAGATAAACAATTGAATGTTGGGGGAAAGCAATCAGCGAAGGAAGAGCAGAATCAGCATGACTGGAAAAGGAAAACAGAGTCAACTAAGGAAAGTCAATTGTGACTTCATTCTGCAAATCCACAATTAAGGAAGACACGATCCTTTACCGTTATACAATAGATACAGAGAGTTTTGAATGTATCAATTGTAAGTTGTATATAGAATACAGTACACTTGTAAATTTACACTCGAAATAAAGCTAATATACATCTTTCTCTCTATCCTCTATATTCTTAAATTTTACAGCTTGCATGTATTTTGATTTAATTTCTGATCTCTTGTTGCGAAATTACCTAGGCAATAATTCAAATATTGAGAGAGCATATATTTTAAGCTCAGCATCTTTGTTATTAGACTAACTCCTATTATATGTAACAAACAGAAATATGGTGCTTGACACTGCATTTCAAAAATATTTTTGAAAAAAATTGAAATTTTTTTATTTTTATTTTTTACTTAAAATTTAAAATATTTGATATTTTTAGATTATTTTCTTGTGCTAATTTTAAAAATATTTTTTAAAAAATAAAAACATTATTTTAATGCATTGATGAATGAAGGCATTAAGCTGTATATTTCTTTTGATTGGCCCTAGCAATCTTTAGCATAGAGGCCGAGCTTGAGGAAATTGTTCTTGATTAAAAGCCGAAACAATAGCATTTTTGTGAATGTAGTTATATGAGCCCAAATCTAAATGGAAGTGGAAAAAGGAAATGGTTGACGGTTTCCTTGCTGCATCCCACTAGTCATTTTTCTCTAAATTTGAAAACATCACAAAATTATGAAGCCTTTTGCTCTCTTAACCCATTGCTGCAGTTGGGAGTGCAGAATACACAGAGGAAACAGCAACCAAAGAGAAATTTCAGACATCATTGATTTCAGGCCATATCCCCAAGAATCAAAACTGCCACTCCAGATGATGAGTCTGCTCTGTCTAAATTCCGAAGCATCTTCCTACGTCGAGCTCTTAAGAAAGGAAGTTTGATATTTTTGACCTGGCTGAATCCCTCCAAAATGCCAGTAAGTCTGATTTTGGCACATGCATACAAGAACACACTTGTAGTTAGTTTCTAGATTTTTGCTGGCATAAGATTTTACATTTATTTTTCCTCTATTTATTTTTTTATTTGTGGTTTTCTCCTCTGCATATTATCTCGACCATATCATGATTGTTTCAGGTTTGTCTCTTAATATAACTGGGATTCCCTCACGTGTAGATGCTACAATTGAGTCAGCAAATGTTACTTCTGCATTTGATGTATTTTTCGGAGATAATCCAGTTTCTCCGTCCTTGAAAACCTCAACAGCCAATGGCCAGACAACAATCATCAATTTTTGAATCTTATGCGAGAGCTAATCTAGATATTTTAAGGTGCGTGTCAATAATCTCATACAACGTAGCTATAACGCTTCACATTTGCGCGTAACATTATAAAATTCATCTAGCCGTGCATTAGCCATTGCAATTTCCTTGGCCACCCAATTTTGTTGTACTTTATACTATCCCATTTCTTAATTAATGAAATTATGCGAAAAAAAATAAAATAACTGATTGATCTCTGCGAACATCACCCACCTCTAGTCTTCGCCATATCTCTCACACTCTCATCCATTTCTGAGGTTTTTTCTTCGTGTAAAAATGACAGTAACAATCACTTCAGTTCTAGCCTCCATCGTATGTGTTGCAGTGCTAAGATGGGCATGGGGAGTCTTGAACTGGGTATGGTTTCGGCCGAAGAGGGTCGAGAGGTGCCTGAGACAGCAAGGTTTTGCAGGGAAGCCTTACAGGTTTTTGGTTGGAGACTGGAAAGAAAGTTCAGAAATGTTAAAAGAAGCAAGGACCAAACCCATTGGTTTATCAGATGCTATTCTACCATATTATAGCATGTAACTAAATAGAAAATATTGTAATCTCATTCTTATGTGGTAATCTCCACCATTACTATTGTATGTTGCCCTACTCATATATATAGAAAGGATTGGCTAACTATTACGTTAAGCCTCCTAATTATTCTCAACTTGGTATCAGAGCCCTTGTCCATTAAAACTCTTTTTTCTCTCCCACAGCCGGCCCTAATTTTTCTTCTTTCCCATGGCTTCCTCTGCTGCTGCCGCTGACATCTCCCCTTCCACCGGTGTTGCATCATCACCGGCCAGCCATGCTCCTACTGCTGGCCGAGAACAACCTCCCCATGTGGAGAATGTGTTTGATTCTTCTTCCTCTCCTTTGCCTCTCATGGGAACACACACTTCAGCAATGGTTCCCCTATCAAACACCCATCACATTGTTTCGTTGAAGCTCATGAACACCAATTATCTCTATTGGAGAATGCAGATGAAGCCATATCTCCTTGGTCAAGGTGTTTTGTCACTTTATTGACGGCTCCTTGCCGTGCCCTCCAGCCCACTCGCTTGATGCTACGACTGCAACTTCCTCTGCCATCAGCCCTTCCTTTCTTCGTTGGAAGCAACAAGATCAACTCATTTTGAGTGCCCTCCTCTCCTCCCTATTCGTAGATGTTCTACTTCGCATTGTGTTTGGCGAACTCTTGAGAAGGCTCTTGCCTCTCCCTCTAATTCTCGTATCATGCAACTTCATGGCTCCTTTCAAGACCTTAGGCAAGGGGATGCTTCGGTTAGCATGTATATGCAGCAAGCCAAAGCATTGTTTGACGAATTGGCTGCTGCGGATCGTCCTATGTCCCTTGAAGATTTCAATCTCTATGTGTTTCCTGGTCTTCGCGGTGAGTTCAAAGACTTGGTAACTAGCCTCATAACCAAGGACAAACCACTGTCATATGCTGATCTTCACAGCCATCTTCTTACACATGAATTTTTGCACAAAAATTCTTTCCATTCCATGGCTGTCGGCGCCTCATCCTCTTCTCTGCCGCAGCAGCCACCACTGCTGCCAACACCCATGATTTCAGCTAATCATGTGATGGTTAATCACAACCGAAACAGGGGGCGTTATAGGGGTAATTGGCGCCCCAATTACAACAGATTTTCAGGCCAAAACAGGGGCCAATCTGCTGCAGATTGGAGGCCAAATTCATGGCAGCAGACCTGGCGAAATTCTGCAGACTTGAGGCAGAATCAGGGGTGGTCTGGACAGCAGCATGTGAGCTGTCAATTGTGCTCTAATTTCAGCCACTCAGCTCTTCAATGCTCCAATTTTCATGGCAGCACACAGCAGCCATCTGCGCATCTTGCTGTTGTGCATGGTTTCGCTGCTGCAAATTGGATTCCCGACACCGGCGCGAATCAACATGTGACACCGGATCTTGCAACTCTAACTGATTCTGCACCTTATCTTGGTAATGATTTCTTGCATGTTGGTGATGGTAAGGCCCTTGTCATATCCCATGTTGGACATTCTATTTTACATTCCCCAAAACGCATGTTTACATTGACTAATGTTCTTCGCGTACCTCACATTACCAAACCGTTGTTATCTGTTCAGAAATTCTGTCGTGATAATCATGTTTATTTTGAATTTCACGATTCTGTGTTTTATGTGAAGGATCTCGTCACCAAGGAAGTTCTTCTTCCCGGTCGGAGTCATGATGGTCTTTATGTCGTCTCCGAGTCTTCGGCTACGTCAATTCCTCAAGCTTATTTGTCTCCTTGCATTTCCGCGACTGCCGACCTGTGGCATCGTCGTTTAGGTCATCCAACTCCTCGCATTTTGAATTTATTAGTTTCCGAAAATAAAATTATTTGTACGTCTAGACGATCTTTTACTCAATGTCAAACATGTCCTTTAGGAAAATCGTCTTGTTTGTCATTACGACCGACGGGTCATAAAACGTCAAATCCACTTGAATTAATTTTTAGTGATGTTTGGGGACCTGCTCCCATGCTTTCCTCTGATGGTTTTCGTTATTTTGTTGTCTTTGTTGATGTGCACACTAAATATATCTGGTATTATCCACTTGTTGCGAAATCTGATGTATTTTCCACGTTTCAACGTTTTCAAACTCTTGTTGAGCGTCAGTTTTCTCGTAAAATTAAATCTGTTCAAACTGATTGGGGTGGTGAATATCGCAAATTAAATAAATTTTTTGAGACCATTGGCATTCACCATCGCCTAATTTGCCCTCACTCTCATGAACAAAATGGCACAATTGAACGTCGTCATAGGCATATTGTCGAAATTGGTCTAACCTTTTTAGGCCAGTGTCATGCTCCATTGCGCTTTTGGAATTATGCTATGGAATCATCAGTATATCTTATTAATCGCATCCCTACTCTTGTTCTTCAAAATAAATCTCCTTTTGCGTGCTTGTTTGATCGCACTCTTGATTATAACTTTCTCCGTATTTTTTGGTGTCTTTGTTTCCCATTTTTACATCCATATCATGCTCATAAATTAGATTTTTGGTCTTCTCCATGTGTGTTCTTAGGCTATAGCTCGTCTCATCTTGGTTATCGCTGTCTTGATTTAGAGTCTGATCGTATCTATTTATCCCGTCATGTTTGTTTTCATGAAAGTGTCTTTCCTTTTAAGAAATCTGAACAGGTAACAACTCCCCGGTACCATCCACTACACCTACCTACCTTCCATCATTGCAACCTCCTCCATGCCTTCAGCCTACCCATTCCCAAATCACCAGAAATACCAACCCATCTTTGCCCGTTGTTTCAGCTGACCTTGCCTCACCATCCCGCACTTCCATACTGTCACCACATGTTTGTCGTTCCACTGATTTTTGTGCAGGAACATGTTCTGATTTGCAGGTTTCAGGAGCAGCACAGTCTCGGTCTGAAACCGAAATGTCCAGCCCGACAGCAGGTTCACCATCGCCTGCGGTGCAGCCGAGCACCTCCCCGGGTTCACCTCCTGGTTTACAGCTTTGTGTTGACCTCTCTTCTTATCCTCTTCAGCACACTCCAGGTACAGGTACTGCTGCTCCTTGTCCCGCTGTTTCTAAACACCCCATGGTTCTTCGTCCGAGACAGCCAAAGACAGCACTGATCACCACCACGACAACCTCATCTACTGCCTCCTTCAGTCGGGTAGTTACTCCTCCCTCACATGAGCCACTTGTTTTTAATGATGCAAACAGATATTAGGCTTGGTATAATGCTATGCGTGAGGAAATTCAGGCACTATGCGCAAACAACATATGGACTTTAGTGTCATTTCATCCATCCATGAATGTTGTTGGTAGCCGATGGGTCTACAAAATTAAACGGAGATTTGATGGTAGTATTGAGAGGTATAAGGCGCGCCTGGTGGCTAGGGGCTTCACTCAGCAGGAAGGTATTGATTACTCAGAAACTTTTAGTCCTGTTATCAAACAGGCAACGGTACGCTTGGTATTCTCCATTGCAGTTTCGAGTGGTTGGAAAATTCATCAACTTGACATTCATAATGCCTTCCTTAATGGCGTACTTGATGAAGAGGTTTACATGAAACAACCTCCAGGTTTTGTTGATTCTGCTCTCCCAGGTCATGTGTGTCGATTGCATAAATCTTTATATGGTTTAAAACAGGCTCCGCGGGCATGGTACACGCGTCTGAATGACTTCTTATTGTCCATTGGTTTTCATGCTTCTAAAGTGGACACCTCATTGTTTATCTTCTCGGTTGGTAGCGACATTTGCTATCTCTTGGTTTATGTTGATGATATCCTGTTTATGGGTAATAATGTTGTTTTGCTGCAACGCCTGATTCGGCTATTGAGCTTAGAATTTAAACTTCGAGATTTGGGTGATGTTCATTATTTTTTGGGTATTGAAGTTCAGACTACTGGTATGGGACTTATGCTTTGCCAACATAAGTATACACTTGACATCCTTACGCGAGCTGGTATGTTATCTTGTAAACCTGTTGATACTCCTATTTCGGCATCCAAAGCCACCATTATGCTTGATCCTTTGTTTCCTGATGCTACTCGTTTTCGGCAACTTGTTGGTGCTCTTCAATATCTCACTTTCACACGTCCGGATATCTGCTTCGCTGTTAACCGGGTATGTCAGTTTATGCATGCTCCGACAGACTCTCATTGGGCTGCCGTGAAACGCATCTTGCGTTATCTTCGTGGTACAGCATCACATGGTTTACACATTACTCGCAGCTCTTCTTTTGCTTTACATGGATTTACGGATGCAGATTGGGCAGGAAGTATTGAGGACAGAAAATCTACGGGTGGTTACCTTGTGTTCTTTGGTCAGACGCCGATTTCATGGAAATTGGGTAAGCAATGCACTGTTGCTCGGTCTTCGCCGATAGAAGGCCTAATTAGGAAGCTGAATACAAGGCCTTAGCCGATGGCACGGCTGAAGTTATCTGGCTTCAATACTTATTAACAGATCTTCAGATTCTGACCACCTATGCTCCTATCATCTAGTGTGATAACCTTGGCGCCACATATTTGTCTGCAAACCCTGTCTTTCATGCTCGCACAAAACATATTGAGATTGATTATCATTTTGTCCGAGATAGAGTTGCGAAGAAAGAGATTCAGATCCGGTTTATTTCCTCTGAGGATCAACTTGCCGATGTCTTCACTAAGACACTTCCTGCTCCTTCATTTATGGCTTTCAGATTCAAGCTTCGAGTTGATCCTCCACCCTCAGCTTGAGGGGGCGTATTATAGCATGTAACTAAATAGGAAATATTGTAATCTCATTCTTATGTAGTAATCTCCACCATTACTATTGTATGTTGCCCTACTCATATATATAGAAAAGATTGGCTAACTATTACGTTAAGCCTCCTAATTATTCTCAACTTACCACGTGTCATGCCCTTCCTCCGTCAAGTGGTGAAGGTTTATGGTATTTCTCCGAAGGTTTATGGTATTTCTCCGATTTATTCAGAAATTCTTTTTGTTTTCTACAAGGCGCCAACGATTGAGAAATTAAAACAGTTTCTTATTTAATTTCCTTGGATCATGATATAGTGTCCCACAAGCCTCGTCATTGGTGATCCATGCTAACGCACCTGCTGTGAAACCTTGTTTGTGCCAGTCATAGTATCCGAAGATCAGCTCGGTTCCCTCGTCATACTCTTTTATAGTTGTATTTAAATCAGAAGTAAAAGAGAAGAACTAAAACTAAAAAAACTAAAAAAATATTAAATGTTAAGTTCTGAATATTTAACATTTTTCATATAAAAAGCACAATATTAAATACAAAAAACTCTTAGAAAAGAAATAAGAACTCTTACAGTAATTTTATCTTTTTTCCAGATTTGTATTTCTTTTGTTCATATCTTATTTTCAGCCTCATATATTTTCCTCAATAGAAGACGAATATATATATTAATAAATATGCTTCTTATGATGATGCAGATAAGAATTCATTTATGTGGATTGGGCCGCAACCAATAGTGAACATCATGAACCCTGATCAGATAAGGGATGTACTCGGAAGATAAATGAATACCAGAAGCCAACACATCCTCTATTGAAACCTGTAGCATGTGGACTTCTAGGTCACGAGGGTGAAAAATGGGCTAAACATAGAAAAATAATCAACCCAGCATTCCATCAAGAGAAGTTAAAGGTGATCACAATAGTTTAAACTTATTTGCCTATAAGCGTTCATGTTACTCAATTGCCTTGAATGAGTAGAGCATATAATTATGTTCTCTATGTACTCACATAACTGTAGTGTAAAAATATAATAAAACTTTTGATGATATGTTTTGTTTGCTCGTTACAGCTTATGATACCTGCGTTCTACGAAAGTTGTAGTGAGATGATTAACAAGTGGGGGGAGGTGGTCTCTGTAGACGAGAGGCCATGTGAATTGGATGTCTGGCCTTATCTTCAAAGCTTATCATGCGATGCTATTTCTCGAACGTCATTTGGAAGTAATTACAAAGAAGGAAAAAGAATATTTGATCTCATTAAGGAACTAACAACTCTTACAATTCATGTTATACTGAGAGCAATTATCATTCCAGGGTACAGGTAACTTCTTATTTTGTTTTTGCTGGACATTCTTTCAAGTTAGTCCTTGTTCAATAAGATATATTTTAAAAGTACGCAGAAGAACAAATCCATATCATTTGGCAACATGTACATGGATTGGATGTAGGTTTCTGCCGATCCAATCTAATAGAAGGCTGAAAGCTATTGACAAAGAAATAAAGGCTTCTCTTAAAGCTCTCATCAACAAAAGAGAGAAAGCAATGAGTGCTGGTGAAGATACAAAGAATGACTTGTTAGATTTGCTTTTGGAATCCAACTTACGTGAAATAGAAGCGCATGGAAATACCAACAGCGTCGGAATGAGCTGTGAAGATGTGGTTGACGAATGTAAAATATTCTACTTTGCTGGCCAGGAAACAACCTCAGTTCTTCTTACCTGGACCATGATTTTATTGGCTCAGTATCCGGATTGGCAAGCACGCGCAAGAGAAGAGGTTGTGCAAGTCTTGATAACATATGTAACAGAATGCATACAGTGTAATACATGCATACATACATGGCATAGAAGTGGGTATAAATAACTGTAAACAAAGCATGCATTGCGTGTGAAAAACAGAATAACAGAATCCACAAATTCTATCCAAGTTCATCTTCTCTCTCTCTCTCAAACAGAACTATCTCTTCTCTTTCTATAATCTCTGGATTTCCACATGGTATCAGAGCTTGAATTGCTCACGCAAAAACACTGAATCAGAGAAATTTCTCTTCTTGCTTCCGCAAATTTGACAGATTATTGCAGATTTCATACAACTTGACTGCAAAATTCGTAGCTTGGTGAAAAGACAGCTACTGAAAACACTGAATTGTGAACAGTGTGTGATAAAGTTTTTTGCAGAATTCATACAACTTGACTGCAAAATTCGTAGCTTCGTGAACAAACAGCTACTGTGTTCTCACTGAATTGTGTAGAGTGTGTGATCACTTTGCCTCTGTCAATTTTCTTTTTCCTGATCATCCAACAGCCATGGTGACTGCTTCACAACTTCAGATCCTTCAATCTCCAATCGCAGGTCTGATTTCCACAATTTCCACCTCTATGAATGTAAAATTGGATGAGTCAAATTTCTTGAATTGGAATTTTCAAATGCAATTGTTGCTAGAAAGTAATGGAATCATTGGGTTTACCGATGGTTCTAATCCGTGTCCTATTACTCAGTTAGTTGTTGAGAGTAATACAGAAAATTCTAATTCACTGTCTGCTACGGAATGTGAGAATGTGATGATTTGGAAAATGCATGATCGTGCAGTCATGCAACTCATTATAGCTACATTATCACTTATGGCCATGTCTTGTGCAATCGGTAGCAGCAGCTCTCGTGACCTCTGGAATAGGTTAAAGGAACAGTTTTCCACTGTATCCAAAACCAGCATATTTCAACTGAAATCCAATCTGCAGAACATCAATAAAGGAGCTGATTCTATGAGTCACTATCTTTTGAAGATAAAAGAGGCGCAGGATTATTTGAGTGCAGCTGGAGTGTATTTTGCAGACGAAGACATTGTCATCTTGGAATTGAATTGACTTCCACCCGAATTCAACACATTTCGATGTGTGATAAGAGGCAGAGAGAGTGTCATTCTATTCCAGGAATTTGGGTCACAATTATTGGCTGAAGAAAGAATTGTTGAGAATTCTGTGACAGACACCCCTGCATATCTTATTGCTATGCACACTGTTTCAAAGTCCACCTTACCTGCATCACCAGTGAATTTTCCACAGGTACGTGGAATGCATAGCTACAATTCGTATGGAAATGGGGGCTACAAACCATTTCACAAGAGTCGTGGCAGGGGCAGGTTTCACTCACAGCAGAGACATTTTCATCAGAAAAGCAATTTTCATGGCAGGATGCATGATATGTCAGGCATGAATTCAGGACTGTTTGACTCCTATCAGTCTTCACCTTTACTGTCAAGTAATTCAGTTTGTCAACTGTGTAATCTTGAAGGCCATACAGCTCCTGCTTTTGGTTTAAATCGCAGTGAAAGGCTAAGGTGTCACATATGTGGCAAGACAAATCATAACACATTGTACTGTTTTTTCAATAACAATGGTCCAAACTTTGGTGGTAATGCCAGTGCCCCAGCTTCAGATTACCATGGCAGTTATCCCTCAACTCAGGATTATCATGCTCAGAAAAAGTGTAGCACTGAACACTGTCATGCAGGCATCTCACCACTCTGATTTGCAGCAGCCTCAGAATGCCTCTCCAGTTTGGTTAGCCAATTCTGGAGCAACAAATCATATGACAGCAGATTTGAATAATCTTGCATCATCCACCACTTATCTTGCAAATGATACAGTGCAAACGGAAAATGGTGAAGGTTTGCTTGTATCGCATATTGGGAATACCATTATTCCCACAAATACTGCCCCTATTCAGCTCAATTCAGTTTTGCATGTTCCTAAATTGACTGAAAATTTAGTATATGTGCATCGGTTGTGTTTGGATAATAACTGCAGACTAATCTTTGATGCTTTCAATTTTTGGATTCAGGACAAGTTCACAGGGAGGATCATATACAAAGGGCAATGCAGTAATGGACTTTATCCCTTTTCCTTTGGTCATCATCGTCAATCTCATTTCGCACGTCAATCTCGGTCCTTTCTTGGTCAGTTAGTTCTTTCGTCTACTTGGCATCATCGTTTAGGTCATCCCCCTAATAAAATTGCTACGATGATGCTAGAAAAAGCCAATATTAAATGTTCCATTGATTCAAATTCTTCTGTATGTCATAGTTGTCTACAGGGTAAGTTTTCAAAACTTCCCTTTCAATTCCATTTCACACTATTCACAGTGATATTTGGGGACCTTCTCCTTGCGTTTCCATAGATGGTTACCAATATTATGTGACCCTTATAGATGAATTTTCACGTTATTGCTGGCTATTTCCACTGGTTCATAAAAGTGATTTTTATTCTATATACGTCATATTTTATCACTATGTTCAAACCCAGTTTTCGCGTTCTATTAAAGTTCTGCAAAGCGATGGGGGTGGTGAGTATGTTAGTAAACAACTCCAGTCATTCTTCATTTCTAAAGGCATTGTACATCAAAAATCCTGCCCTCATACACCTGAACAAAATGGTCTTGCTGAACGCAAACATAGGCATTTAATTGAAACTACAATTACTATACTACAAAATGCCAAATTACCTGCCTCTTTTTGGACTCATGCCGTTCAAACATCAGTATATCTTATCAATAGAATGCCTTCCGTAATTCTACAGAATAAATCTCCTTACGAGATTTTATTTCAAACTATTCCTTTCGTGTCTCACTTGCGAATTTTTGGTTGTGCTTGTTTTCCGTTATTACGACCATATCGACTTAATAAGTTACAACCTAAAACCATCATGTGTGTCTTCTTAGGATATCCCTCTCAATATAAAGGCTATCTTTGTTATGAACCAGTTGGCAAAAGAACATATATCTCTAGACATGTCATTTTTAATGAGCATGTTTTTCCATATATTGATTTAACTACTGTTACTAAGGGCCCTACTTTGTCTTCTTCCCAGTCTTCACATGTGCCCTTTCCAGTTGTTAATCATGAAAATGTTGTTGTTTTTCCCTCTGCCAGTCCTTCCCCTGTCCATGCATCATCATCTTCCAAAGCCATTCCTGTTTCACCTGCATCAGAATCCATTTCTGTTGTTCCTTTGCCAATATCATCCACTCCTGCTGGTCTTGTCTCCAATTCTGGAAATGCATCTGAGAGTGATAGTTCATCAGTTGATTCATTTAATCTTGAGTGCATTTCGGTGATTCTTCATATCCCAGATATGAACCTGCATCCAATGCAAACACGAAGTAAGAGTGGGGTTATTAAGAAGAAGAAAGTGTGCCTTGCCACGTTTGCTGTCTCAACCACTGTTGATTTGGATGTGGTTGAGCCATCCAACTACAAAACTGCCTTAACAATTCCTGTCTGGTTGAAGGCCATGAAGGATGAAATTGATTCTCTTCAGTCGCAGCAGACCTGGAGTCTTATGCACCTGCCATCTGATAAGAATCTAGTGGGCTGCAAATGGATTTTTAAAATTAAGAGGCATGCTGATGGGACTATTGCGAGGTATAAGGCACGGCTGGTTGCTCAGGGATTTAGTCAAGAGCCTGGATTGGATTATGGTGAGACATTTAGTCCTGTGGTGAAGCCAACTACGGTGAGACTGGTATTGGCACTGGCTGCTCAATTTGGTTGGGGATTAAGGCAACTTGATGTTAAAAATGCCTTTTTACATGGCATTCTTCATGAGGATGTGTTTATGTCACAGCCCCTGGTTTTGTTGACCAATTACAACCTCAGTTTGTTTGCAAATTACATAAATCACTTTATGGTCTGAAGCAGGCGCCCCGTGCGTGGAATGAGAGGTTCACTTTGTTTTTGCCATCACTGGGATTTCATCACACTTATTCAGATTCGTCACTCTTTGTCAAATATCTGGATGTTGGGGTCATCATTTTGCTGGTATATGTTGATGACATTATTATCACGGGGAGTGATTCTAATGTCATTAATCAGGTCATTGCTGCTCTCACTGCAGAATTCCAGATCACAGACATGGGGGATCTTCATTTCTTCTTGGGAGTTCAAATTGTTCATACCCCAGCTGGACTGTTCCTCTCACAGTCGAATTATATTCATGAGTTGCTTCTTAAAACTGATATGCAATCTGCCAAACCGTGTGCCACTCCTTGTCTTCCATATCAACGGCTACTCAAGGATGATGGAGAACCGTTTGATAATCCCTCATTGTATCGCAGCATTGTAGGTGCTCTACAATACCTGACATTTACAAGGCCTGACATTGCATTTGCAGTCCATCAGGTGTGCCAATTTATGCAACGTCCTATGGTGGATCACTTTGTGGCAGTTAAACGCATATTGAGGTATCTTAAAGGTACTATTTCTGTTGGAATTACTTATCAGAAAGGGACCTTAGACCTCACAGCATTCAGTGATGCTGATTGGGCTGGCGATCCTAATGATCATCGATCAATGACTGGTCTGGTTGTATTCATCGGTTCAAATCCCATTTCTTGGAGCTCTAAGAAGCAACATACCGTGTCTAGATCATCCACGGAAGTAGAGTATAGGGCCTTGTCTACTGCCTCTGCAGAACTGGACTGGATCAAACAATTGCTGCAATTTTTACGAATTAATCTGCCTCAAACTCCTGTGCTATTTTGTGATAATTTGTCTGCAATTGCCTTGTCTTTTAATCCAGTGCATCACCAACGCACCAAGCACATTGAAATTGATGTGCATTTCGTGCGTGAGAGGGTGTCCACCAATCAGCTGGAGGTCCAATTTGTCTCTTCACAGGAGCAGTTTGCTGACATACTTACAAAAGGCCTTAGCTCCCCTTTGTTTCTAAGTCATTTTCGCAATCTCGGGCTTGGTTTATGTAAGCCTGGGATTGAGGGGGGATGATAACATATGTAACAGAATGCATACAGTGTAATACATGCATACATACATGGCATAGAAGTGGGTATAAATAACTGTAAACAAAGCATGCATTGCGTGTGAAAAAAAGAATCCACAAATTCTATCCAAGTTCATCTTCTCTCTCTCTCTCTCAAACAGAACTATCTCTTCTCTTTCTATAATCTCTGGATTTCCACAAGTCTTTAGTAACAAAAAACCAGATTTTGATGGGCTTAATCACCTTAAAGTTGTAAGTGTTTCTATGGGTTTGCAATTGAATTCTTCTATATCATTGTCTTATTATTGTTAAGAACATAGAGCGTTCTTGCATTTAAAATGTAAGCATAGGTATCCTTTGAAGAAAAAATAAGATAGCAGAAAAAAACGTTCATGTTTTTCCGTACAATTAAAAATCGACCAAAAAGACAAGGAAAGGAAACACCAAATGAGTACGCATGCTAGAAGGTGACATCTATATACATTAAGAATGATTTTTTGTAATTATTGGATCAACATTGAAACTTATAATTTAATTAGTAAGTTGAAATGGTATGCAAATCATCTTTATATAAGCGATGTTTTTTTTCTTACATAAGTTGATCGCATGTCACCATTTTAATGGATTCTTATCATGTAGCATCATTCTCTCTTTTGATGAATGTTTCAGGTTACCATGATTTTGTATGAAGTTCTTAGGTTATACCCACCAATAATTTTACAGAATCGAGATGTTCATGAAGAAATTAAGCTTGGAAATTTGTTGTTACCTGCCGGAGTGAAGGTCTCAGTGCCAACAATCCTCCTTCACCAAGATCCTGAACTATGGGGTGATGATGCCTCTGAGTTCAAACCAGAGAGGTTTGCCGAAGGTATTTCAAAGGCAACAAAAAGTCAAGTCTCATTCCTCCCATTTGGAGGGGGGCCTCGAATATGCATTGGACAAAACTTTGCTTTGATTGAAGCAAAAATGGCTTTGGCAATGGTTTTACGACACTACTCTTTTGCAAAGTTCCCCTTTGCAAGGTCACTTCCATCAAAATTCCCCAGCATCTCTACTGTCTGCGTGAAATCTAATGTCATCCAAAACTTGGGATAGACCAAGATTCTTAACAATTTCATACATTAGCATGCAAAAATTATTGTCCACCCCACCAAAAATAGCAGCTCCTTAGGTGCTAGCAGCAATTAGGGAGGCTATCTTGTAGTACCTCTTGACCAAACACTCCTCAAGTTCAAGATCATAGTTGAGCAAGCTAGATTACTGAAAGACAAAGAAGAATTAGTTTAGAGAAGGGAAGAGGGAGAAGAGAGAAAAGAGAGGGAGACTGAAATTTAAAATTGTGTTTTATTGATTTCTGTTTTGCATACATTTGTTGTGTATGCACTTCTCTATTTATACACATTACACTATTCTAGAATATTCTTCTATACTCTAACACGAGCAAGCTAGATTACTACTTTAGTTCACCACTGGCAAAATCCTTATTAACCTTCAATTGAGCAAGTACACTTGCAAATCAACTTCAATTACAATTTCTAAAATTAAATAATACATAGCATAAAGCATAAACCTTAAGGTTATATCAGACACTAGACTATAAATACTCGGATATATAAAATGGAGTTGCAGACCTACCTAGCTGATAAACTTAATGACTTCAATATTTTCAAGATTTGTCAGGAACCATGATGATTGAGCAAACATAAAGTCCCCAGCCAGTACTACTACCCTTGTAGCATAGAGTTGATGAACAGTTTCCATCCTAGCAAATTAGCAGCAAGGAACTGAAAGTGAGAGAAGGCCTTGCACTTGGCCCAAAATTAAACTAGAAACAAAAAACAAATGAAAATGCAAAATGCAATAAAGGGTGTAATAAATATTTCAATTTTGCTACTCTTCTTGATGCGATAAGTGTGAGATCCAAAGATCGCGCGGTCAATACCAATGATTATTTATTACTATATTTCCTTCAATTTTTAATCTATTCTTAGGGGGGGCAACTAATTTAATGGTGAAATTAAGTAGTGTATCACAGTACTTTGGATGTGCATGTCGCGACGATATTTTTTTTCGCGCTTCGTGCCCCACCATCCCTCGTAGAAGGAGAACAATGCATGATGAAAATTACGACTATAATTCTTAGGGAGTCGCCACCTAGTATTAAGATTACTAGGAAACCTATTAGTCTGCGAAAGTCTGGGTAAGTGGACTTGTTATGTAAGGGGGAGACATATGACCCCCAATGCACCCTATCTAAAGCAAGCTGTATTGTTGATTGATTGTTTTTGTAAGTTTGATTTTTTTTTATTTGTTGGTCTTTCCTAAAGCTAGAGATAGATCTCTCTTCGTGAGAGAGTCTCTACCTGATTGAGAATTGAAAACCTAACCAAAAAATATTTTACACTACATTTTGAAAAACTCATTTTTAATTATCTCCGAGTGTACTTTATAATGTAATTTTACACTGCGATATCTAAAACAAAATAATTGTTAAATTATTTAGATATTTTGGCCAAGTTCCGACGGATAATCATAAACCGGTTACCGTATTCAATTTTAGTTTAAAAAATGTGAAAGATGCAACATATATTTTTTTTATGAGAAATATGCTTGGAAAATCTTGGAATTTGACCGTATGCACGAAAACAACACTTTTTTGTTTATTTTTTTAAATGTGATTTTTTATATTATTATTTTTAAGAAAATAAAAAAATAAAAAAAGTTGGGACGAGGCCTCACGTAGCTGCTAGATTTGGGTTGGGCCAAGAGCAGGACCAACCCAAAAATCAAAACATAAAAAAATTAAGATTGTTGCACTGTTCACGTATTGCCGAGTATTGTGGGCACGTCTGCTAGAAGCGTTGACGGTTTCCAGCCTCTCGCTCTTTTCAGGCAGCGAGTGCAGCATCGTACGGTGCTTAAAAATATTCATCTAGTGTCTCACCGAATGCGCCGCCATATGGTCTTCCTCGTAGTGTGATGTGTGGCATCCCACGATGGCTGAAGACGTAAAGGTGGTCGGTTGATAATTTTTTTTCCTTTTCTCTCTCTTGTAGGCTAAAGTACACGAATGTCCCCTTTGTTTATGATGTTTTCATTTCACTCCTTCTCTTTTGATTGTTCGGTATGGTCCTTATTTCTATGATATAAGTTTTGATTTGTTTCAATTTTTTTCCTTCAATTGAAATTGATTATATATTTCAGTTTCATTTCGATCCTTATTCTTTTAATTTTTGGATTGGATTTAAATCACATAATATTTTTGGTCTAGAAGTTTCGATTGTTTTCAATTTTGTCCTTCCAGTGAAATTAATCATATTTTTTGCTTTCATTTTGATCCTTATACTTTGATTTTTTTATTTTATTTTAATTCCTTTATTTTTTTTGTCCTTCCAGTGAAATTATTTTATTTTTGTCCATGTTTATATTTATATCTCTTACTTTTTGTTTATAATATTTACTATTTCCTATTTTGTTGAGGTTGTATTTTTTTAATTTAGTTCTTAAATTTTAATTTGTGCTTGTGATCATTTGAAAATTGATATTTTTTTATTTTTATTTATTCTTCAAGTCAAATGATTTTTTTAGGCTAAGAATATTTATTTTTATTTTTTCATTTCTTTTATTTCTTTTATTGCCCTTTTGCTAAAATTTTAGGTGTTTCTTTTATTCTTCTAGGTAATTTTGTTTTCTCAATTATTTACGCAATAATAATAATAATTTTAGTGTTTTTTTTTGTATGCTCTTTTGTTAATAATATAAAGAATATCAATAATGACAAGCAATTATAATAATGATAATAATACTAATTAGAATTTCAATGATATTAGTAAAAATAACGGTGTTGGTTATCGTAATGATTATTATCGTGAAAATGACAACAATTATAACACTAATGACGGTAACAACAATAGTACTGCCACTAATAATCATAATAATAATCAATGTTATTTTTGTTCAAAATTGACTTTTGAGGTTTTTTTATGTATGATATTTCATATTTAATATCACGTACACAAAACAGGTGGAAAAAATGGGCCAAATTTTCTACAATAAAAATATACCAGCCATTTGCCCTACGCTTCACCGTAGTCAGGACCACATTTGTAAAAAATAAACTAAGTTTTTTTAAAATAATCTCAAATTAATTTAATGTCAGTGTTCTGAAATACTTTTAATATAAATAATAAATCTTAAAAAATAAAAAATAATTGATTTTCTTTTTATAACGATAATGATGTCCGTAGCAACAATATTGTCAATAATAATTAGAATATTAATTATTTAAAATAATGGTTATAATCAAAGTTGTCAATACCGTTTTGGTTGGTGCTTTGTTTTTCATTTGGAATGGAATGTTTTGGTTTCGAAGCATTTCGGCACGCTGTTTTGGAGTTGTATTGTTTATGTATATATATATATAAAATTAAATATATTAAATAAAAAAAAATTAGTTCAAATCCAAAAATAAAATTATTTAGAATAGTTCAATTTAATCTAAAAAAGACACCATAAAATGATTTTTCTGAACAAAATTATGAACATGTATAATATTACAAGAATGTCATCATCAATCTCGCAAGGTCATTACATTCTCTGATTGCTTTGAAATTTCAAGAGAGCTGTATATAAATATTCCAAGAGACTCCTCATAAAATTTTATCTTAATCTAACGATTAAATTAAGAGATATGATTGATATTGTAAAATTATTCATTATTTAAAAAAACATTATTTGGCCAAAATGAAACGGGCGGAACGAAACCGATACGTTATGGCCGGTATTTGGCAGAAAAATCAGGAACGGGATGGAATTTAAACCGAGATAAAAACAACGTTGTTTAATAGTCTCATTTTTTTAACTGGTATGAAAAGTTTCAGCCATTTCAGCCAAAACAGAACGAAATTGACAACTATGGCTATAATGGTTATTATAATAAATGTGACAATTTAATACTCATGATAATAACAATGAAAATAATAAATAAAATATTCATTAGTCGATGTTGTTTTTAACAATGAGACTTTTTTATGTATGATATTTCAGATCTAATATCACGTCAACAAAAAATATATGAATGCACACATAAACAAAACGAGTTGAAAAAATAGACTAAATTATCTACAATGAAAAAATATAGATTTCCACACGTCACTTGTCTTGCGTTTCACTGCAGCCAAAATCAAATTTTTTGACATGTAAAAAAAGTTGATGATTTTAGATTTTTCTTATGATGCTATACATCTAAGCAAAATAATCAGCCTACAAAACTTTTAATTATTTATTTTTTATATATATTCATTTTATTATAGATAAGGCATTTAAAATAGTGATAACGATTATTTTAAAGGTATTTTTCCTTAAAAATATATGAGGGTAATTAAATATTTTGGTATTTGTTTAATATAACATATTAAAATATAAAAACAACACTAAACTATGAATTTTTTAAAATCTCAAATTAATTTAATCTCAATGTTTTGAAATAATTTTAATATAATAATATCAAGAATAAATCATAAAAAAAATTAATTTCTTTAAAATAAAAATCACTTCAAACTAAAAATATATCAAGTCACACATAGATAAAACAGAAGGAAAAAAACACAGACAACAGATCACTAACAACAAAACATTCACTACACGTGCATAAAAGAAAATTTCACTCTCATTTCAAACTACCAAAGCTAAACTTACTCTGTTTTTTAACGCAAGCTGCATTTAGTACAAAGATAAATAAAAATAAAAATTGAAAGTTAAAATTAAGAGTATATATATATATATAAATACGAATAAAAAATAAAAATATCCTAGAAAGACCGAAAAAATTAAAGGGATTGAAACTAAACCAAAAAATAAAATAATAAAGAACAAAATGCAAAACAAAAAATTACATAGATTGAAATGAGACAAAAAAAAAATCTCCTAGCGACAGAGCACAGGGCAAATGGCTCATGAAATTCTAGATCATATCCATATTAAACTCCAGGTAAATATAATATATATTTAAAATATATTATTCTAATTGAAAAAAATTTAACTTCAAATTGTATAACACAATAAAAATACTACAATGTTAAGTATATAAATATAATTTTAAAATTCAAAATATTCTTATATAGTTAATAGTCAATACTAATATTCAAAGTTATCAACTAGACATTTTTTCAAGATATAAATCTTCATGATATAAATCTTTGATAAAATCATTGTGGCTAACACAATACTTTATTTTTTATATGCTAAAAAGTGTAAATTTATGTTCCAATTAACTTGAACAACCCGAGCCGAATTCAGCTGTATAAACTAAATAGAATTTTTAAGAAAAATTATGTCGTAAATGAGATTGTTTTAGGATGGATTTATGTTGACTTTTTAATTCATGAATTGATCTAACAAGCTCCCATATGATCTAATAATTATAACATCTCGTAGCTTTTATATTACATGATATAAATTAAAAGAAGATGGGCTAGAATAATAAAAAAAAAAAACACCAAACATGGAAGGTGTGCCAAAAATTAAGAAAAAATATACATAGGTCTCAAACTTTCAAAACAACATAAATTATATAGTTTAAATCCTTTTAAATTTAGAAAATCCATTTTGAATATTTGTATTACTTTTTAATCCTTGTTTAGAGAGATAAGAAGGACAAAGGTCGTTGAATTTTAACGATAAAAGAGAAAATTATTGTTCAAGAGATTTTTGATTATCAAAATGAATTTTCTTTTGTTTCCACATGATCCATAAAATGAGAGTCCTTGATGATTATTATTTAATACCTCAATATTTTTATAGCTTTTTTTTATAGCTTTTTTAGGTTGTGAAAGAGAAATCTAAATTAATTTGATTTCAAGTTTTTTATAGTTTTTTTTTTTTTTTGTATTTTAAGTTGAAAGATTAATTTGCCAAACATAAACGCTACCTCACTTTTCCATCTACCATGAAAACTGGGTGAGCTACGTGTGTGTTGCTTGTGTTTTTTTTTTTTCTTTCCAGAAATTATATTCTATCTGTCCCTTGAATGCCCACCGTCGCATTTGAGTTTTTTCCTAAAATATTAATTTTTTTTTATAAGAAATAGAAATATATGTATGATCTGTGTAGAACACGATCTAATATAAAGAGAGCTAAATAATTTATCATCCAGTCGATCTCAATCAAAATCGAAAGAGAAAGACAAACACTCAACACAACACACGGTAGGACCTCTTTAATAAAAGTCTCTCACACCCCTTTGAAACCAACCATTCCCCTCAGTCAATTCTCCTAACATAGCACTCGCAGCCAAAATGGTTGTTACTCTCGTGATGTGCTATTTGCAGCATGCCGATATGAAAAGGCCATAATACTATTCAGTATATTCTAATGGGCACTCTCAATAATTGTTTTTTGGGTTTGATTTTTTACTACAAAGCAGTACAAATTAGCTTTGTGAAATAGTTTTATATTTAAAATGATAATTAAAAAATTAAAAAAAATTATTGTTAAAGGTTTTTTTAAAAACAATTATTTAATTATATAGGGAAGCACGTATGTCAACCAAAGACTTGAAAGAAATGGCCATTCACCATTGACTTTCTAGATACACTGAACATGTGACTAAAAGAAATGTTAAAAGGCAACAATTATAGAGTGGTCTCTGCGAACATCACCCTCCTTATCTCTCATCCATTTCTGAGTTTTTCTTCTTCGAGTAAAGATGGCTGTAACAATCACTTCAGTTCTAGCCTCCGTCGTTTGTGTCGCAGTGCTAAGATGGGCATGGGGAGTCTTGAACTGGGTCTGGTTTCGGCCGACGAGGGTCGAGAGGTGCTTGAGACAGCAAGGTTTTGCCGGGAAGCCGTACAGGTTTTTGGTTGGAGACTGGAAAGAAAACACAGATATGTTGAAAGAAGCAAGGACCAAACCGATTGGTTTATCAGATGCTATTCTACCACGTGTCATGCCCTTCCTCCATCAACTGGTCAAGGATTATGGTATTTAACTCCTAACTCTTTACTGCCTCTCTTGTCGATTTTCTCTTGCTACTTAATGTTAAAAGATATAATAGATTAACTGTAATAGGACTCTCCATAAATACATAAGATAAACACTACATTGATG
This sequence comes from Salix purpurea, assembly GCA_027405865.1. NCBI lineage: Eukaryota > Viridiplantae > Streptophyta > Magnoliopsida > Malpighiales > Salicaceae > Salix > Salix purpurea. The sequence continues at coordinate 7,619,391 of JAOWLH010000020.1, read as the reverse complement.
TATCCTAGTAGAATAAGGATACTTTGTAATGCTTGCATATAAATAATTCCTCCAAAGAGAGAAGAATACAAGAGAGAAACTAAACTCCTATTCTACAATATTTAGCATGGTATCAGAGCAAGAGTGAAAAAAAAAAAAAAATTCACAAACCGATAAAAGTCAGTTCAAGACAACTTCCTTGAATCAAATACTCTGTTCTTTTTTCTTTGACTCTGTTCTTGAAGAAAAACCTGGAAATCAAAACAAGATTACCCAGCCTCTTCTTGAAGAAAGCCTAAAAAACCCCAAACCCAAAGAAACACCGAAAGTTACACAACTGAGAAACGGAAAACACAGGCCAGCCGCCGCCGTCATCCAAACATCACGCAAGGAGCCTTGAAACCAAACCAAGAAAGCTGCTACCGGCGCTCTCTTCTCTTTATCCTTGTCCGATCACAGCCGGGAGCAAACTACGAAGTGCTCGAACTGGGTTCCTTGTCCTTGCCACATATTCATTGCTATTCTGATCTTCTTGCACTTCGTTGTGGCAGCCACAGTTTTCCGTCGTTCAGGAAAAAGAAGAGCGAGACCAGAGACATAGCGCCCGCGCTCCATACATATTCATCAATTTCTTTCATACATATTCATCACATCAATTTCTCAGTTTCTCAGTTCCTTTCTTCCGTTCTTGAAGTAAGTCAAATCCTGCTTCAATTTCAATTTCATCTCACAAACCCTAAACACTTCACGGGAAATTGGTCTTGAAACAAAAGATCAATCATGGATGAGACAAATACCTCCATCATCCCAACCAACCAAACACCAATGCCTGTTGAAACTTCGACCCTAAACACCAACCTAAACACCTTACCTTTTGGATTCAAACTGAACGAATCAAACTTTAAAATCTGGTCACGGATGATTGAGCTTCACGCTGCTGGGCTCAACAAACTCGGTTACCTGACTGGAAAAGATTCAAGAGTGGAAGAAGGCAACTCTGGGTACTCAAAATGGTGCACAGAAGACGCAGTGGTGCGTGGATGGCTGCTAAAAACAATGGAGCCCCACCTTATTGGTCTGTTTATAGACCTATCATCAGCCAAAGAAATTTGGGACAGTGTCACCCAAACCTTCTATGATGGGGCTGACGAATCACAGTTTTATGAGCTGCGATGCAAGGCCACAAGAACAAAACAAGGAGGACGTCCAATCAATCTTTATTACGCAGAACTTAACAGTGTGTGGCAAGAAATTGATAAGCGACGCCCAATTAAAATGACATGTGCTGCAGACCTTCGAACAAGACAAGAAGAAATTCAGAAAGATCGAATTTATGACTTTCTGGCAGGACTGGATGATATATTTGACCCAATACGTAGTGACCTCCTTCGAACAAAATCTGTTCCAAGTATTGAAGAATGCTTCAATACAATACGACAAGAAGCTCAGAGACAAGTCACCATGATGGGAACAAAGAACACGGGTGAAAGCTCATCAATGGCAATGATCTCCAAAACTCCATTTAAGTCCCGTAATTTTAGAGCTATCGAGGAGGCAGAGAAAGACAAGCTGCGCTGCAGCCATTGCAATGGAAATCGCCATACCAAAGACACTTGCTTTGAGATTCATGGGTACCCCGACTGGTTCCTAGAAAAAAGAAAGCAAAGCAAAACAAAGAGCATGAAACGCCCGGTTCAAACAAAACAAATGGAAAGCCCCTCCAGTTTTGCTGCCTTGACAACCAGCCAAGAAAAGAGTGAACCGTACCAACTGGACCAAACAGCAAACCCATCTTCAGCCACAGGTAACGCTGGAGTAGGTCTTTCGGCATCCACAGTTCATGATACAAGCTGGATCATCGACTCGGGTGCCACCGACCACATGACTTACAATGAATCATTGTTTGAAAACATGACTTCTCCTTCTAAGGAAAAAGTCATAACAGCAAATGGGGAAGCTACTCCAGTCACGGGAGAAGGAACAATTGTTCTAACTCCAAATTTGTCACTGCATAAATGCCTCCTTGTTCCTGCACTTTCAAATAATTTATTATCAGTTAGTCAAATTACAGAAGAATTGGATTGCGTGGTACTAATGTTTTCTACGTTTTGCTTACTTCAGGATATCCGGACTCAAGCGATCATTGGACATGGTACTAAAAGGAAGGGGTTATACTATATAGATGATGTGGCTTCGGGTCATGTTCACCATATTCAAAGTCGCAATGGTAACAAACAGAAGAAAATTTGGTTATGGCATCATCGGCTGGGTCATGCATCCTTCGGTTACTTGAAGAAATTATTTCCATTCCTTTTTGAAGACATTCCATATTCTAGTTTTAAATGTAATGTTTGTATCTTGGCCAAGAGCCATCGTACTTCATATCCCATAAACTTGAACAAAAAAACAACAAAGCCATTTGAACTAATTCACTCAGACGTATGGGGACCGGCCCCAATTACTTCTAAATCTGGGATTCGATGGTTTGTAACGTTCGTCGATGATTGTACTAGAATGACATGGTTATACACTATGCGACACAAGAGTGAGGTATGCGAAATATTCCCAATATTTTGGCACATGGTGAGCACTCAATTCTCCCTCCCAGTTAAAACCATTCGATCAGACAATGGAGGAGAATATCTTAACTCGGAGCTCTTGCGGTTCTTTCACACCAAAGGTATCCTCCATGAGACTACGTGCCCACACACCCCACAACAAAATGGTGTGGCCGAACGTAAAAATAGACATATCCTTGAAACTACTAGAGCTCTTCTCATTGGTGCCCATGTCCCTCAAAATTATTGGGTTGATGCCGTGACCTATGCTGTTTACCTCATAAATCGGATGCCATCCCAGGTCCTTAACTTCAGAACTCCCCTACAAATTCTTACTCAATACTCTCCTATACCCTCCCTACTACAATTAGAACCTCGTGTATTTGGATGTGCAGCCTATGTCCACCTGCAGAAAACTCAACGCACAAAACTAGATCCGTGCGCCGTGCGATGTATCTTTCTTGGATTCAATCCTCACCAAAAAGGATACCGCTGCTACCACCCTTCTTCTCACCGGTTATATGTCAGCATGGATGTTACCTTCTCCGAAACAGAATATTTTTTTAAACATCCATCCAGTTCTAGTCCTCAGGGGGAGATGGAAAATGACGCCTACAACTGGATTGACCTTCCCCAGCCATCTGAACAGCCTGACGCAGGAGAAGAACATCCATCTAGCTCAGGGGAAGAAGCTGGATTGATCACCACAGGGGAAGGAATTGAACTATCTAATGAAAGGGAAGAAGTGGAAGACAGTACGGGGAAAGGAGAAAACGAGTTCAGCAATAAAGAAGCAGTGGTGCATAATGAAATAACCCCTTCCTCTCCACAAATCCATGTCCAAGATCGACCGGATATTCATGAGGTAAGTAACACGGAAAACTCTTCTGCTTGCACTTTATTGCCTACTTCATGTTATTCTTTGCCTCCTAGACAGAACCGAGGGAAACCACCTGACAGGTATTCTCCAAATGGCAAAATCAGTTATGCCATCACAAAGTATGTCTCCACAGATAAATTGCCACCACAACACCAAGCATTTGTACATGAAATGGAGAACATAAAAATACCGACAAAGGTTGAAGAAGCATTACAGAACCCAAAATGGGCAGAGGCAATGGAAGCTGAGATGGATGCACTACACAAAAACGGAACATGGAGTATTGTATCACTACCTCCGGACAAAAAACCAGTTGGTTGCAAATGGATATTCACCCTCAAACATAGAGCAGACGGGAAAATTGATCGATACAAGGCACGACTAGTAGCAAAGGGGTACACGCAATCATACGGCATTGATTATCAGGAATCATTTGCGCCAGTTGCAAAAATGAACACCGTGAGGGTCCTATTGTCTTTAGCATCAAATTTCAATTGGCCGTTAAAACAATTTGATGTTAAAAACGCATTTCTCCATGTAGAATTGGACGAAGAGGTCTATATGTAGCTTCCACCCGGGTTTAATGAACCACAAACTAGTGGGAAGGTGTGTAGATTACGGAAAGCCTTGTATGGTTTAAAACAATCTCCAAGAGCATGGTTCGGGAGGTTCACAGATGCTATGAAACGAATCGGCTATCACCAAGGTAACTCTGACCACACCTTATTCATCAAACGCAAAAGTGGTAAAGTTACATTACTTATTATTTATGTGGACGACATGATTATAACGGGTGATGATACTGATGAAATGAAAAAACTACAAGAATATTTGTCTACTGAATTTGAGATGAAAGACTTGGGAGGACTGAAATATTTCCTGGGAATTGAAGTGGCAAGGACAAAAACCGGTATATATCTGTCACAAAGAAAGTATATACTGGATCTATTGTCTGAGACGGGTATGCTAGAATGCAAACCAACAGAATCCCCCATTGTTCAGAACCATCGTTTGTCCATCCACCCAGAGCAGGTACCAACCAACAAAGAGAGATATCAGCGATTGGTAGGGAGATTGATTTATTTATCTCACACACGCCCAGACATTGCCTATGCTGTGAGTGTAGTAAGTCAATTCATGCACTCTCCGAGCGAAGATCATATGGCAGCCGTAATGAGGATTCTGAGCTACCTTAAGGGAGCTCCCGGAAAAGGACTAGCATTTAAGAGGTATGGTCATATGGAAGTGAAGGGATTTACTGATGCAGATTGGGCAGGAAACCTCACCGACCGAAGGTCCACTTCTGGCTACTTCACATTTGTTGCGGGAAATCTGGTCACATGGCGAAGTAAAAAACAAAATGTGATTGCAAGGTCCTCGGCAGAAGCAGAATATAGAGGGATGGTACACGGAATATGTGAGCTATTATGGCTTAAGATCCTACTTTCCGAAATAGGTTATGAACCAAAGGAACCTATGTTACTATACTGTGACAATCAAGCCGCACGAGAGATAGCGAATAATCCGGTTCAACATGATCGAACTAAACACATTGAGGTAGATCGGCACTTCATCAAAGAAAAGTTACTCATGAAGATAGTAGACATCCCGTTTGTTTGATCAAATTCGCAACTCGCAGATATGCTAACTCATGCAGTTTCAGCAGAAGTCCTTCATAAATCTCTAAGCAAGTTAGGCTTAGAACACATCTTCGCACCAACTTGAGGGGAAGTGTTAAAAGATATAATAGATTAACTGTAATAGGACTCTCCATAAATACATAAGATAAACACTACATTGATGTATCCTAGTAGAATAAGGATACTTTGTAATGCTTGCATATAAATAATTCCTCCAAAGAGAGAAGAATACAAGAGAGAAACTAAACTCCTATTCTACAATATTTAGCACTTAATTTATCAAGAAGTTCCTTTTATTTTCTACAAGGCGCCAACGATTGAGAAATTAAAACAGTTTTCTTATTTAATTTGATTTTATAGTGTTCTTATGTTAGTGGGTATTAAACAAATAAATTTTAAATGTTGATTAATACTTTGTCAACTCTGTTCATAAAAAATAATAATTTGTTCTCAATATGGTAGAACTACATCTCCAATAAAACCCTTGAGCCTTGTTTGATAACTCCATTTTGGATAGCTACAACACATTTATGTGTTTATGTTCATTAATACATTAGAATGTTTTCTTCTTATAGTGTAAATGGACAAATTTTGTTTTGAACATCCTTGGATCTGCTGTCCCACAAGCCTCGTCAATGGTGAGCCATGCCATGCTAACACATCTGCTGTGAAACCTTGTTTGTGCGGTATGCAAGGGTCAGCTCGGCTCCCTCGTCAGACTATTCTATAGTTGTGTTCAAGTCTCATATATATTGATTATTAAATATGCTTCTGATGTAGGTAAGAATTCATTCATGTGGATTGGGTCAAAACCAAGAGTGAATATCATGAACCCTGATCAGATAAGAGACGTATTCATGAAGATAAATGAATACCAGAAGCCAACACATCCTCTATTGAAACCTCTAGCATGTGGACTTCTAGGTCACGAGGGTGAAAAATGGGCTAAACATAGAAAAATAATCAACCCAGCATTCCATCAAGAGAAGTTAAAGGTGATCACAAGCATTCATGTTATTCAATTGCCTTGAAATTATTATGTTCTATATGCCCTCACATAACTGTAGTGAATAGAGATAATAAGGCTTTCGATGATATGTTGTGTTTGCTCGTTACAGCTTATGATACCTGCGCTCTATGAAAGTTGTAGTGAGATGATTAACAAGTGGGAGAAGGTGGTCTCTGTAGACGATAGGCCATGTGAATTGGATGTCTGGCCTTATCTTCAAAGCTTATCATGCGATGCTATTTCTCGAACGTCATTTGGAAGTAATTACAAAGAAGGAAAAAGAATATTTGATCTCATCAAGGAGCAAACCGATCTTACATTACATGTTATGCTAAGAGCAATTATCATTCCAGGGTACAGGTAACTTTTTATTTTGTTTTTGCTGGGCATTCCTTCAAGTTAGTCCTTGTTCAATAAGATATATTTTAAAAGTAAGCAGAAGAACAAATCAATATCATTTGGCAACATGTATATCGATTGCATGTAGGTTTCTGCCGATCCAATCTAATAGAAGGCTGAAAGCTATTGACAATGAAATAAGGGCTTCTCTTAAAGCTCTCATCAACAAAAGAGAGAAAGCAATGAGTGCTGGTGAAGATACAAAGAATGACTTGTTAGATTTGCTTTTGGAATCCAACTTAAGTGAAATAAAAGCGCATGGAAATACAAAGAGCGTCGGAATGAGCAGTGAAGATGTGGTTGAAGAATGTAAAATATTCTACTTTGCTGGACAGGAAACAACCTCAGTTCTTCTTACCTGGACCATGATTTTATTGGCTCAGTATCCGGATTGGCAAGCACGCGCAAGAGAAGAGGTTGTCCAAGTTTTTGGTAACAAAAAACCAGATTTCGATGGGCTTAATCACCTTAAAGTTGTGAGTATTTCTATGGGTTTACAATTGAATTCTTCTATACCATTGTCTTATTATTGCTAAGAACATAGAGTGTTCTTGCATTTAAAATGCAAGCTGAGGTATCCTTTGAAGAAAAAACTTATACATTAAGAATGAGATTTAGTAGTTATTGGATCAACATAACAACTTATAATCTAATTAGTAAGTTGAAATGGCATGCAAATGATCTCTATATGTGCGATGTTTTTTTATCTAAGTGGATCGCATTTCACCATTTTAATGGATTCTGATCATGCACCATCATTCCCTCTTTCGATGAATGTTACAGGTTACCATGATTTTGTATGAAGTCCTGAGGTTGTACCCACCAGTAACTTTACTTAATCGAGATGTTCATGAAGAAATAAAGCTTGGAAATTTGTTGTTGCCTGCCGGAGTGAAGGTCTCAGTGCCAGCAATCCTCCTTCACCAAGATCCTGAACTATGGGGTGATGATGCCTCTGAGTTCAAACCAGAGAGGTTCGCCGAAGGTGTTTCAAAGGCAACAAAGAGTCAAGTCTCATTCCTCCCATTTGGATGGGGCCCTCGAATATGCATTGGACAAAACTTTGCTTTGATTGAAGCAAAAATGGCTTTGGCAATGATTTTACGACACTACTCTTTTGAGCTCTCTCCGTCGTATACCCATGCTCCTATCACCGTAATTACTCTTCAGCCACAACACGGTGCTCCAATGATACTGCATAAACTATAGTAATGATCATACCAGTTTATATTGTCGCATGTAAAATGTAGCCAGTTTTTATATGTAGCTTTCTTACTAATGACTGGCTCGGTTAAACTCTATTCGGAATAAGGGTGTGACTTGTGGTTTCTTAAAAGTATGGTTTGTGATTATTTATTTATTATTGTTAGAGACCTTTGTCAATTTATGAATTAATTGTGATTTTTCTTATGATATATTCTTCTGTCCCGAGAAAATTGAATAAAAAGTAGATTATAACTACGATCTATCAATGGCTTAAAAGAATATAGAATGAGTCTCCAGCAGCTTCTCCTCTACAGTGCATGTCTGAAAGGCGGAGAATAATTCTGGCACCTTTAGAGGCTTGTTACATGGTATCTTTCTCTATATGGCTCCACAGTTCTTGTAAATTAATGCTTTTTGATATTCTTGTTGTTCCCTATCTTGCTAAAAACTTATTGTCCATCAGCAAATTGACATCTGATTTCCATCTCCCTGTCACTTTTTCTAATAATTATTTTTTTATACAGAATCAGGTCACAGAAGGTGGTCTTTACATATAGGGGTGTGGTAACTCTACATTTGTTTCTATCCTCCGAAATAAAAATTTACGTGCTTCATTTGAGCTATGGTATTCTCGTCTTGGTCATGTAAATAACTCAGTTTTATCTCCCAATCCATCTCTTAGCTCTGCTTGTCAACTCGTTAAGAGTCATCACTTGCCTTTTTCCCCAAATACTAACCGATCTACTATTATTCTAGGTCTAATCCATTATGATATTTGAGGTCCTCCTCCCATCAAATCTACTTTGGGATTTACTTATTATCTTACAAGCTAAATGGTATCACGACCCGTTGCCACTGTTCACCAAGAAACAAATCACTATTCACGGTTACTGTTATGCTCAATTTTCGGGTCTTTTTAGTTCGGTTCGGTTCTGTCGGTCTGCATTGTTTTGTGTTTTTGCAAAGTGTATTAACGAAATTATCCCTCGAAAAAGACAAAAACATGCACTTGGGTTGAGGGGTTCCACGGTAATTGCACATTTTCGGTCCGTTCCGGTCCTGCTCGACTAACCAGTTTATATATTTTTTAATATTTCTTTTCACAGTGAAATAACACTTTCGTCCCTAGAAAACCACAGAAACAAGGTCTGGTCTGGAGGGGTGTCTCGGTAATTTACCATTTTTTTATTCTTTTTTTTTTTCGAGTTACTGTTGAGACGCACCATACGTTCCTGTCCTCACGCGTATTTCGAGCGGCACGTGCGGCATATTCCGGCGTCCAAAAATACCCAACCGGCGTCTAGAATAATTTTCATATATGTTCTCTTCCCCATGGTGCGGCGCGTATTAGTCCACGGTGGCCGGAGACGTGTCAATGGCCGTCCAACATTTTCCCACCCTTTTCTCTCTCCTGCCTGCGCATGATGACGTCAGCACAACTGTTTTTTATCATATTGCAGTTCAGTCCCTGAACGTTTGATTTGGTTTTTTCCGTCCTTCAATTGAAAATAATTATATATTGTAGTTTCATTTAGGTCCTCATTCTTTGAATTTTCAAATTGGTCTTGAATGATTAATATTTTTGGTATCAAAGTTTTGATTTATTGTGATTGTATCCTTCCATGCAAATTTATTATAAATCCTTAATATGTTTAGTATCAAAGTTTGATTTTTTTCAATTTCATCCTTCCATGCAAATTAATTATAGATTGAAGTTTCATTGAAGTTTCATTTCGGTCCTAATTCTTTTAATTTCCGATTTTGTTTTAAATTATTTAATTTTATCAGTATCAATGTTTGAATTTATTTCAATTTTGTCCTTCAAATTAAATTTATTACATATGTTTTTATTTTATTTTTTCCCTTATACTTTTAATCTTGGATTTTTTTTAGTGCCTCTATTTTTTTATACATATTTCTTACATAGTTTCTATTTCTGTCCATGTTTATATGTACATGCTCTTAATATTTGTTTTCATTTTTTCTTTATTTCCAATGTTATGAAGTTTTTTTATTTAATGTTCAAATTTTAATATTTGCCGGTGATCATTTAAGAATTAATAATTATTATAATTTCTTTTTTTTCTCTCGGGTCAAATAATTTCTTAAAATCTAATATTATTTATTTTTATTTTTTCATTTATTATGTTTTATAATTGCTTTTTTGTTTATAGTGTTAGGTTTTGGATTTTCTAATTATTATAGATAAGACATTCAAAATAATCATAATGATTATTTGTTTGTTATGTTTTCTGTTAAATATGTCAGACTAATTATATTTCTTTATATTTATTTAATATTAGTGCCTTAATATATATATATATATAACCTAGGTTTTTTGGGAGAAAATATTACTGTCATTGCTCTAAAATAATTTTAATATAATACTATAGGTAATAAATCTTATAAAATAAAAAATTATTAAATATTTTTTTTCTAACAATAATTATGGTCTCACCAATTATTATTATTTCCACTATTGTTAAGGTTTTTTTGAAATATTTACATTTGAATTTGTATTGTGAAATATTGTTTTTCTAACAATAATTATAGTCTCACCAATTATTATTATTTCCATTGTTGTTACGGTTTTTTTGAAATATTTACATTTGAATTTGTGTTGATGTTCAGTTTAAAAATTGATACTATTATTTTTTCTCTTTGTTGTTTTTTAGATTCTTTTTATTGATCTTTCAAGTCAATTTTTTATTTAGATCTACCTATATTTATTTTTATTTTGTCATTTATTTAGGGTTTTTTTCTTATAAATATGTGAGACTAATATATATTTTCTTAATTATTTAATATTAGCACACACAAACACACACACACACACATACAAATATATATATATATATATATACAGAAAAAATGACCTAGGATTTTTGAAAGAACAAAAAAATAATATAAATTTGATTGTGGATTCTAGATTGTTTTTGTAAAAAAAAAAAATCAGATCTGATATTACTGAGAAAAAATACAACTTACAAACAAAATGGGTAGAAAAATTTACCCAAGTTATCTACAGTTAAAAAACTATACGGACCACTTCCCCTGCGTTTTGATTACACTGTTCCTTTTAAGCGAGAAAAAAAACCTCATTTCTAACAAATTTAATCTATTAAAATTTTATTAATTAAATATTAAAATAACTAATTACAACAAATAAAAAATTAATTAGTTTTCTACATAAAAAAAGCCCAGCGCATCGTGCGGGCAAATCACCTTATTATGTACTATTTATCGACAATTACTCTCGTTTTACTTGGCTCTACCCCTGGAATTGAAATCCGATTTTTTTGATATTTTTCTTTAATTTCAGAATTGGTTGAAAAACAACACTCTGTCAAAATCAAAATTCTTTAAAGTGATGGTGGGGTTGAATTTATGAGCAATCGGTTTCAATCTCATCTTTGCCAAATTGCTATAGAGTCAACCACTTTTTCAATTGCAGTATCACTTGCACTTGCATCTACACCAACCTTAGCTTCTTCTACAGATCACATGGCCCCACTTCAGGCCCCTCTCCCCTCAGCTCTTTTTGCTTCTCATCCTATGATCACATGTGCCAAATCTAGAATTTGAAGCCATGGCATAGCTCAGCTCAACCTTGTGCAATCTTCCCCATTGCTTCATGCACTTCTTGCCATCTTTAAGTCTAAGGGATTTAAATCGATTGCCAAAAACCCTGTATGGCTTGTTGTCGTTCATGATGAAATGCTTGCTGTCGTTCATGATGAAATGCAGGTGCTTCAAACGAATCATACTTGGAAACATGTTCCCCGACCATCCAATTGATAGGTCCCTGATAATTTGTGGTGAAAAGCAATAAAAATAAAGAGATTCTCTTCTGGTGAGAATGTACCAATTTCTTAACAATTCATTTCTTGAAATTCAAATAAGGTTATGGGCTTCTTATATAAGCCAATACTACAACATAATTGCTGAAATAAGTAACTGAATCTTAAAAGCACGTAATTGCTAAAATAAGTAACTGAATCTTAAAAGTAGCAACATTAAAATTAACAAAAATAATTAAAACAATTAAACTGCCATAATCCTCCCACGTTCTGCTAGTAGTCTGGAACCTCTTCAACGTCTCCCCACTTCTGCCACATCATGCTCCACTCTACATCTTCCCCACGTTTTCACTCCCAATATTTGGGATTTGGTTTGGTCATTCTGGTTGAGCGTCGTGGCCTATCAATACCTCCCCCAACAAGTGGAACCTTGTCCCCAAGGTTCAATTGTGGAAAAATTATCTGTAGCTGCCGTTTGGGTTCCCAAGTAGCTTTATCCACGGAAAGATGCCTCTAGTTCACGAGACATTCTTCAATTAGCTGTGTTCCCTGTTTGATCCAACGGAAATCCAAGATGCCTTGTGGTTCCAATAATAAGACGCCATCATCATTGAATGGTGGCAAAGCTAAAGTAATTCGGTCGATGGTTTCCCCATTGTTAAAGAATTTCTTAAGTAGGGAAACATGGAACACTGGATGAATCCGCGCCCCTTCTGGTAGTTCCAATTTGTATGCCACAGACCCAATTTTCTCAAGAACTTTATAGGGACCATAAAACCTGCTAGCCAATTTCTGTGACACACGTTTGAAAACAGTTTGTTGACGATAGGGGTGCAGCTTCAACAAGACCCATTCACTAATGTCAAAAGAGATGTCCCTCCTTTTCTTGTTAGCCAATTGTTTCATTTTATTTACCGAGCTAGCAAGGTTGGATTTCAATTGTTGCAGCAATTCATCACGGGACTGGAGTTGTTGATCCAATTCATGGACTGGTGAGAATCCTGCAGAATAAGTTGGAATAGATGGTGGTGGACGACCATATAGTGCCTGGAAAGGAGTCATACCAGTGGAGATGTGATAAGTGGTGTTGTACCAATATTCAGCCCATGGTAAATAAGAACACCATTTGCGTGGCCATTGGTGAACAAAACACCGAAGATATTGTTCGACGCAGCGGTTGACAACCTCGGTTTGACCGTCCGTTTGAGGATGATATGCCGAGCTGAGTTTGAGTTTGGTACCTGACATCTTGAAGAATTCTTGCCAAAAATGACTGATGAAGATCGGGTCTCTATCACTTACAATTGACTTTGGCATGCCGTGTAGCTTGATGACACCCTCCACAAATTTGGCAGCAACGGTCTTTGCAGTGAATGGATGGCTTAAAGTAAGGAAATGGGCAGACTTACTTAAGCGATCCACCACCACTAAAATTGTGTCTTGGCCTTGAGATAGTGGTAATCGCTCAATAAAATCAAGGGTAATGTCGTCCCATACTTGACATGGAATCGGCAATGGTTGAAGTAGCCCTACTGGTGATAACGTCTCCACCTTCACCTTTTGGCAAATTTCACACCCCCGTATATAATCCTGCACTGATTGATGCATACCAGGCCAGTAGAAATTGGAGCGTAATTTCTTAAGGGTACGAAGTATACCTTAATGGCCCCCCACCTTTGTGTCATGGACTTCATGTAGTAATTGATTTCTCAATTTAGCTTGGTCTGGAATAATGACCCGGCCTTTGTATAACAACAATCCACTGCGCCACGTGTATGAGCCAGCTGGATTTTCCAAAGTCAATCGCCCCATCTGCTGAATGTATGCGTCGTTGGTAGCAGCTGACTTGATTTCATCCCAAAAGGGCACCTATGGAACGAAAATGGCTTGAAGTACGGGGCTGCCTTGTTTATGAGAGAGAGCATCTGCAGCAAAATTTTCCCTTCCTGGTTTATACAATATCTCATAGTCATACCCCATAAGCTTAGTGACCCATCGCTGTTGCTCCGAGGTGGCCACCCTTTGATCCAAAAAAAATTTGAGACTGCGCTGATCCGTTTGTATGTAGAACTTGTGACCAAGGAGATATGGTCTCCACATGCGTATGGCCTCCTCAATTGCCAACATCTCCCGAGCATAAGTGGACCAGGACTTCTTGGATACTCCAAGTGCACGGCTCATGTACGCAACTGGCTTGCCTTGTTGAGTGAGCACCGCGCCAATTCCTTCGCTAGACGCATCAGTGTCGATTGTGAATGGTTGCTCGAAATTTGGCATGGCCAATGTAGGAGTGGTTGACATGGCCCTCTTAAGAGACTGGAAGGCAGTCTCAGCTTCTTCATGCCATACAAATTTTCCTTTTTTGAGTAGTGTAGTGAGTGGACGGGCGATAAGGCCATAACCTTGAACAAACTTACGGTAGTAGCCCGTCAAACCCAAGAACCCACGCAATTTTGAAACATGAGATGGTGATGGCCAAGCAACCATTGCTGCGATTTTGTTGCTATCTACTTTCACACCTTGATGAGTTACGATGTGCCCCAAGTACTCTAACTCCTGCTTGCCGAATGCACACTTGCTGTTTTTGACATAGAACTGATGCTCTTTCAAGATCTCAAAAGTCAGCTTAACATGTAACAAATGTGTGTCCCAATCTGGACTATAAATCAGTATATCATCGAAGAAAACTAGTATAAATTTTCGTAGATGATTACTAAAAATAGAATTCATAACCGCTTGAAAGGTAGACGGTGCATTGCATAATCCAAACGGCACTACCAGGTATTCAAAGTGGCCATGATGCGTTCGGAAGGCTGTTTTATGGACATCCCTTGGATTCACCCGCACTTGATGGTAACCTGCTCGCAAATCCAGCTTTGTAAAATAGGCTGCACCATAAAGCTCATCCAACATATCATCAACGGTGGGAATTGGAAAACGATCTTTAACAGTTACCGCGTTAAGCGCGCGATAATCAGTACAAAAGCACCAGTTCCCATCTTTCTTCTTCACTAGCAGTACAGGTGAAGAGAAAGGGCTGGTGCTGTGGCGTACAAGACCCACACTAAGCATCTCTTGGACTTGCTTCTCAATTTCATTTTTCTGGAAGTGTGCATACCGGTAGGGTCTGACATTGACTGGTTCTGTGCCCTCCTTAAGAATGATATTATGATCAATTTCCCTCATGGGTGGTAAGCTGGACGGTTCAGCAAATACCTCAGAAAATTTTTGCAAGATGGCCTGTATGCTGGGATGAACTTCCAGCGATGAATCTGACTTGGCGATTTGGTGGCATAATGCGAACATCATGTTACTTGGCCGAATCTCCTTAGATACTTCTTTGAATGAAGCTGCCTGAATTTCTTGTCCATCCACGCCTGTCAATTTCCTGTGTTGACCCTCCCATACAAATTCCATTGTTAGTCTCTTCCAATCACAAACCACAGACCCAAGTAATTCCAGCCATTGAATTCCCACAACTACATCCAATCCTGAGAGAGGCAACGAATAGAGAGTTAAGGAAAAAATAGTTCCCTGCAAATCTATTTTTACCTCCTCAAATCTTCCTTGACACCTGAGACTCTCCCCATTAGCCACTTGAACCGAGAAGACATTGGTTGGAATGACGGGTAACTTCAACAGATTAGCCAACCTCTCACTAATGAAATTGTGAGTTGAACCACTGTCTATTAAGACAATAACGTGTTGAGAGCCAATTGTTGCAGAAATCCTCATAGTTTTGGGTGCTACACATCCTGTTAGCGCATGCAATGTAATCTCTAGGGTAATGTTCTCCTCCACTGATTCCTCTGTATTCCCGTTGTCAACCAACAACTACTCATCATAACCATACCCCTCCAGCATTAGGACCTTAGCCCCCTGACATTTGTGCCCAGCTGTGAATCGATCGTTGCAATTAAAACATAAATTCTGGGCTCTCCTTCGTTGCATTTCTTCCCACGTCAATCGGTGTACTGGTGGAACCGTTGGGGCTGCTGCAATTTTATTGGCAGGGTTATGCATAAATGGACCCTTCATAAAATTCGCAGGTCTTGCGCCTCTTCTTTGTCTCGTCAATTGGTCATCTTTCATGCGAGCCAAGCTGATGACTTCTTTCATAGTCTTCGGCTTGAACATCCTTATACCATCTGAGATGTCCATCTTTAATCCACCCATGAATGTCCCCACTAGTGCCTTCTGTGTCCACCCTCTCACGCGATTGCCCAGTCGTTCGAATTCCTTCTGGTATTCTCGTAGAGACCCTTGTTGTCTTATACGTGACAACTCTTCATCACAATCCTCCCATTCAGAAGGACCGAAACGAGCCCATAATTCATCTTCAAAATCAGCCCACGTTACTGGCCGTCCTTCCCCTTGGAACGTTATGCGCAGCCACTACCACCACTGATCTGCCTCCCCTTCCAAGTGATACAAAGCCAACGAAACTTTCTGAATTTCAGGAGTATTTTGAAATTCAAAAAATTGGTTCACACGATTGAACCATTCTGTTGGATCATCGCCTGAAAACCGTGATGAAACCACCATTCTCCCTCCTTCCTGGCCATCACGTTGCAGATTGTGATGGTTGGGTTGGTCCTGGTTGACCAGCATGAAATCTGCGAGACGGGTAATGGTCTCTTCCAAGTGTTGAAGTTTGTCGCTCATGCCTCGTTCCAAGCTGTCGAGTCTGTCCTGCACTCCACCAAGCCCAGCTTCCAATTGTTCAATGCGTTCCTTATTAGTTCCCATAAGGTGCTCTGATACCAATGATAGGTCCCTGATAATTTGTGGTGAAAAGCAATAAAAATAAAGAGATTCTCTTATGGTGAGAATGTACCAATTTCTTAACAATTCATTTCTTGAAATTCAAATAAGGTTATGGGCTTCTTATATAAGCCAATACTACAACGTAATTGCTGAAATAAGTAATTGAATCTTAAAAGCACGTAATTGCTAAAATAAGTAACTGAATCTTAAAAGTAGCAACATTAAAATTAACAAAAATAATTAAAACAATTAAACTGCCATAATCCTCCCACGTTCTGCTAGTAGTCTGGAACCTTTTCAACGTCTCCCCACTTCTGCCACATCATGCTCCACTCTGCATCTTCCCCACGTTTTCACTCCCAATATTTGGGATTTGGTTTGGTCATTCTGGTTGAGCGTCGTGGCCTATCACCAATACTAATATTGTTGGTTCCAAATATGTTTTCTAGACAAAGTTTATCTCCAAATGAATTCATGGAGTGGCTCAAAGCACGCCCTGTTGCAAAGGGCTACACACAACTTTTGGGTTTTTATTACACAAACTCTTTCATCCCTGTGGTAAAAGCCTCCACAGTTTGAGTTTTCCTCTCTCTTGCCATGTCTCATAAGTGACCCTTACGCCAACTTTATGTCAAAAATGTCTTTCTCAATGACATTTTTCATGAAACTTTATATATGGAGCAGCCTCCTCGTTATGTTGATCCTCGCCAACCCCTTCATGTTTGCAAGTTAAAGAAAGCCATATACAACTTGAAACAAGTGCCCCATACTTGGTATCAACAATTTAGTTCATTCCTGCTCACTCGTGGATTGTTTTGCAGCCGCACATATACTATTTTATTTGTGTATCATTGGCAGAATGATCTCATATATCTATTTTACATTGAAGATATCATCCTCTAAGTTTGTTGTCAAGGACTTGAGTCTACTAACATACTTTCTTGGTCTTGAGACATCCTCCATTCCAGATGGTATTCTGCTCAGCCAAGTTAAATATGCTTCTGATATCTTGGCTCGCGCTTAATTGCTGAACAACAAACCAATTGCTACTCCAATGATTGTCTCTCAACGTCTCTCCTCTGATGGTGCTCCATTTGTTGATCCAACTCTATATCGCTTATTAGCTGGTGCCTTGCAATATTTAACTATGACCCATCCTGATCTTGCCCATTTCGTTAACTCAATTAGTCAATTCCTTCATGCAGCACCCATTAATATTCATTTTTAGGCAGTCAAGTGAATTCTTCACTATGTTAAAGGCACACACTTCACTTTGGTCTCAAGTTCACTTCATCCCCTTCAAAGAGCTTACTCGGATGTCGATTAGGTTGGTTGCCCAGACATTAGACGCTTCATGTCTAGCTACTCAATCTTTCTTGGCATAACCTTGTCTCTTGGAGTGTACAGAAATAGCTTATGGTTTCTCGTTCAAGCTGTGAATTTGAGTACCGTGTTTTATCTTTTATTGTTGCTTGTATGGCTTACTCATCTCCTACAGAACCTTCGAGTTTCTTTGCCTCACCAGTCCCTCCTTTGTGACAACAAAAGTTCCATCTTTCTACGTTTCAATCCAGTGTCCTATAAGTGTGCCAAGAACATCGACCTTGACTATCACTCTCTTTGTGAGCTTGTTATTATTGGCACTCTTCACCTTCAACATATTCCTTCTCACGTACAACTAGTCGACATCTTCACCAAAAGTGTATTGCGGGGTTTTTATGCTTTTTTTTTCGATCCAAGCTTAGAGTTTATGTCAATCCCACTCTTAGCTTGAGGGAGCTGTAGAGGATTCCAGTAAATCAGTTATTGATTTAGAGAATCCTTCTTAATTATAGGAGATATAGTCTAAGAGATACGATGTAATTATCTTTCCTTGTAATTAGCTTTCCTATGTTATCACTTTGTATTCAAACCCTACTGTTTGAATGCTTCTATATAAATAGCAACACTAAACCCAAAGAAAGGATGCGGTCGTTTACAAATATTATCAATAATGTTATGATCTTAACATTTTCGTGCAAAGGAGAGTCAAAAGGAGAAACATTATTTCTATGCACATATGGGGTTCGACAAGATACCACTTGGATTGTTGAATGCCATCGTCTGCTCAAACACAAATTAATTTTCCTTCACTATTCCAACACTCTCTCGATTTCTGGTATTACGGGTGGCTACAACAAAGTCGAATATTTATGAATGTGAAGAGCACGACATGAAATACAAGGAAAAAATAATTTTCTAGAATGGTGAATTGGGATAATAAGTGGTTCTTGTAAACATTTTGGTGGTGCACATAAAAGCTCATCTACAGTCAATAAATGGGTGTCAACCCATATTGGTTCAAATTGACTAGATGGTTATCGTAGGTAAGATATGTTAGTGGTACTAATACCATTCATAGTCACAACCAGTCACCTATCCTAGAATTTTGATAAGACCAATATACCTAGGTCTTCTAGTGATTGTGAACCAAAACTAAAGTTATTCTGTTTTTTAAAGCAAACTGCATTTAATACAGATATAAATTATAATAAAAATTAAAAGTTAAAACTAAGAGTATATATACATAAATACAAACAAAAAATTAAGAGCTATCCTAGAAGGACCAAAAAAGTAAAAGGATCGAAACTAAACCAAAAAATAAAAGAATAAGAGCCAAAATACAAAATAAAATATTACATATGTTGAAATGAGATAAAAAAAAATTCTCGTTATGGTGAAGCGAAAGCTAATGGCTCGTGTGTGTGTGTATTAATAATATGTTTCTTCTAATGATGTAGGTAAGAATTCATTTATATGGATTGGGCCATAACCAATAGTGAACTGTGGTTAGATAAGGGACATATTCAGGAAGATAAATGAATACTAGAAGCCAACACGTCCTCTATTGAAACCTCTAGCATATGGACTAATAATAAAGTTGTTGAGCTTAAAATGTATGCTCTCTTATATCTATATTATTGCATAGGTAAGTTCGCAACAAGAGTTCAGGAATTAAATCAAAATATGTGCAAACTAATATAGATATTTTAATAATAAAAAAGGCTTGTAAATATTTTAATTTGCAATAATTGATTTTATATATTTTCAAAAAATAAAAAATTGTAGTAATACCCCTAGTGAAAATTTTTATTTTTTATCTTATTTGACAGTATTATGGTTACTGTGCACAAAAATGTAAATTTTTTTGCAATAATTGATCTAATAATTATAACATTCTATAGCTTTTATATTACATGATATAAATTAAAAGATGATGGACTAGAAGTCTACAATAAAAAAAAACACCAAACATGAATGGTGTGCCAAAAATTGAGAAAAAAAAATACTTTTTAATCCTTTTTTAGATAGATAAAAAGGGAAAAGTAGTTGAATTTTAACGACCAAGAGAGAGAATTATTGTTCAAGATAGTTTTTATTATCAAAATTGATTTTTTTTATTTCCACATGTTCCATGAAATGAGATGTGTTGCTTGTGTTTTTTCCCCTCAAAATGTACTATCTGTCCCTTGAATGCCCACCGTCGCATTTGAGTTATTTCCTAAAATATATAATATTTTTATAAGAAATAGAAATATATGTTTGACCTGTGTAGAATTAACAAAAGAGCTAAAAGAGCTCGAGATGGCTACTGTTCCTTCAGACTCATTGGCACTGTGGAGTGGTCTTTTATCCGGCGTGCGTCGCGCGAGTTCGTCCACCCTATTTTTTTTTGTTTTTTCCTGATGTGAACAGTGTATTGTCGAAACAACCCCCGATAATAAGACAAAAACACGGTGTACACTGAGGGCTACGGTTGTAATTGCACGCGTACGGACCGGTCCGGTCCGGTCCGCCGGAACCTTTTTTTTTTAATATTTTTTAAAATGTGTTATGACGTCTGTGGCCCCCGATAAGACAAAATACATGTATTAGACTCAGGGGTGGTTTCGTAATTGACGCATACATTACTGTGTGCTTGCGTCAGCACTGTCAGCTGTCCATACAGGCGCGTCGGAGCGTTTGCTCCCCTCCATCAATTCAGGCGGCGCGTGCGGCGTCATACGGCGGTGAAAAATTTTTCTCCGCCAGGTAGAACGATTCGCAACCCTTACCTGAATCTCATGGAGTGGCGCGTGTGGTGAGATGATCGACATAGTGGCTCATATAGTCGATTGAACGTTGATGTGCTCTTTTCTCTCTCCTCAGCGCCGAATTTAACTTCAGTCCCCCAATTTATTGTTGATGCATTTCAGTCCCTTGGCTTTTCTTTGATTTCTGTAATAGAAGTTTCGAATTCTGTCAATTTCGTCCTTTAATTCAAATTGATATATATGTAGTTTGCATGTCAGTCCTTCTTCTTTGAATTTTTTGGTTTTCTATTAGATCCTTTAATTGATTTAGTGCAACAGGTTATATTGTGTTCAATTTTGTCCTCCATGTCAAATGCATTATATATTAAACTCTAATTTCAGTCCCTCTTCTTTTAAATTTTTTTTCTCTTAAATCTTTTAATATTTTTGGTGCAAAAGTATAAATGGTTGTCAAATTAATCCTTCACTTTAAATCAATCATATATTTTATTTTTATTTAGGGCCTTATGTTTTTAATTGTTCTATTGAAATTGATTTCCTTTATTATTATGTGTATATTTATGCATTATTCCCTGTTATTATACAAGTTTATGTATATATTTTTCTTTAATTCAGTTTTTAATATTTCTTTTATCTTTTCTTTTGTTGGGGTTTCTTTTTATTTAGTCTTCAAATTTTATTCCTGGTAGTAATCATGTGAACATTCTTTTTTTTTTTTAATCACAAATATTTTTTAAATAATAATAATAATAATAATAATAATAATGAGAATAATAATAATAATAATTAACAAAAATTTAATAATAATAATTGAATTGTTAGAATATTTATTGAATATTATCACCTAATAATAAAGAATTTTTTTTTATTGAAAGTGTGTGAAATTAATTATATATTTGTATATTTATGTCAAATTAAAGTATGCTAAACTGCTTATATGTTTGAATTTTTATTTAATATTATTGTCTAAAAATATATTCAGAGAGGAAAAAAAATACCGCGGCTTTTTTCAAGGAAAAAAATTATATCAATATTCTTATAAAATTAAAATAAATTGGCTCCAAATTTTAATTTTTTGCTCTTTTGTTCAAGTTTATTTTTTCAATAAAATTTACAGTATTTTTATTTTGAATATTGCAGATCTTTTATTATTGAGAAAAATATATAACTCAAAAAAAAAACAAAAGGAAGACAAATTTATCTCCATTATCTACAATTAAAAAAATATAAGAACCACTTCCCGTCTCGATTACACTGTTCTTTTAAGACGACAATTAAGTAATTATAGCATGAGAAAAAAACTCAGTTTATTTTTAAAAATAAATTAAAATATATCGATTTGTAATGTGTGGGATCTAATATTACTTGGAATAAAATTACAAATTTACCTACGTTATCTAGAATTTAAACATATACGAACCGCTTCCCATTTCTATATCATTGTCCTATTATTGTTAAGAACATAGAGTGTTCTTGCATTTAAAATGCAAGCTGAGGTATCCTTTGTAGAAAAAATAACATAGCAGTAAAAACGTTCAAGTTTTTTCCATAGAATTATAAATCGACCAAAATGACAAGGAAAAGCAACAAACAGATGAGTATGCAAGCTAGAAGGTGACATCTATATACATTAAGAACATGATTTAATAGTTATTGGATCAACACAAGAACTTATAATCTAATTAGTAAGTTGAAATTGCATGCAAATGATCTCTATACATGCGATTTTTTTTTTTATCTAAGTGGATCACATTTCACCATTTTAATGGATTCTCATCATGTAGCATCATTTTCTCTTTTGATAAATGTTACAGGTTACCATGATTTTGTATGAAGTCCTTAGGTTATACCCGCCAGTAATTTTACTCAATCGAGATGTTCATGAAGAAATAAAGCTTGGAAATGTGTTATTACCTGCCGGAGTGCAAGTCGCAGTGCCAACAATCCTCCTTCACCAAGATCCTAAACTATGGGGTGATGATGCCTCTGAGTTCAAACCAGAGAGGTTTGCTGAAGGCGTTTCAAAGGCAACAAAGACTCAAGTCTCATTCCTCCCATTTCGATGGGGTCCTCGAATATGCATTGGACAAAACTTTGCTTTGATTGAAGCAAAAATGGCTTTGGCAATGATTTTACGACACTACTCTTTTGAGCTCTCTCCGTCGTATATTCATGCTCCTCGGACAATCATAACTCTTCAGCCACAACACGGTGCTCCAATGATACTACGTAAACTCTAACATGTTATATGTGGCGGAGAAGATTTATCCCAGGGTACAAATATGTTATCATGTCCAACGTGACATATTTGTCAAATATTAAGAAAATACATGTAACCCAAACTATAGAAATAATCGTATCAGTTTATATGGTTGTTTGTAAGAAGTAGCCAGTTTTTATATATAGCTTTATTATTAATGATTGGCTCATTTAAACTCTAGTCGGAAGAAGGTTGTGACTTGTGGTTTCTTCTATCAAGGCAGCAAATGAAACCACCGAGCATTCAATGTCTGCAGAAGTTACACCTGAGCATTGAACTCAGCAAAACGTTACAACCAAGCATTGAAATCTGTAGAGAGTTATGGCTTGAGCTGTTAATAATGTAATTGTAATAGCAAAATGATGCAAATCAGGAAGAAGATGAAACACTAGCAATCCAGGAAGCTGACGACGCAAATCAGGAAAATGATATCAATGATATCCCATAATGTCTTAATCAAGAGCTGCTACAAATTGAAGCTTCCACAAAATCAGTCCTGTTACAATTCTATTTCCTTTCCAGTGTTTAACTATTATTTGCTTTCCTAATTAGAAGTTAAGAACTTATCAGTATTTTCCTAGTTGTTATTTTCCTAAACAAGAACCAGAGATTGTATTATTTAAGGCAGAATAAAATAAACGAAAGGATACTTTTTTCTGGCCAATTATTATTCGATTCTTCATTGAATTGTTTTGGAGAGATTCCAGCACATAGAGAGATTCTGTGTTTTCCCTGTCATAGTGATCAGTGAGAGGCTGCTCCTAGGACAGTTGACACCACAAAATAATTAGCACTAAATATCCTGCTAGTTATATGTGTATATATGCCATGTAATATTGAGTAATAAGATGAGGTGATCTTTCACAGAATTATATCAGTGTTTAAGGCTTTATATGGTATCAGAACTCTCAAAATTCTAACGAATCATCGATCCAAAAAATATCAAAATGTCTTCATCCTTAGTAGATCAATTAGTTGTTGCCTTCAATATCACTGCACAAATCAACGAAAGATTAACCCCCTCCACTTTCCCGCAATGGTGTGCTCAATTTGAAGCCCTTCTTATTGGCTACAATTTACTTGATTATGTTGAAGGTACAATACAGTGTCCTACCTCCTCTAAAAACACCTCAGGCGACATCAACAAAACCCACTGGATCAGGCAGGATAAATTGATCCTAAGTGTCATTCTCCCCTACGCATTACCGACAATCACACCACTCATTG
The DNA here is from genome assembly GCA_027405865.1 of Salix purpurea. Classification (NCBI taxonomy): domain Eukaryota; kingdom Viridiplantae; phylum Streptophyta; class Magnoliopsida; order Malpighiales; family Salicaceae; genus Salix; species Salix purpurea. Next base: position 7,595,593 of record JAOWLH010000020.1, on the reverse strand, counting down.
CTGCAGCCAAGACTTCTCATGAAGCTTGGGGAAAACTAAAAACACTATATGCTAGCCGATCAAGAACTCGGGCTATGCAATTGAAGGAAGAACTCACCTTGATTATCTTGATACTACGAAAACCTTGGCTGACGAAATAGCCATCACAGATCATTTCATATTAGAGCCCGAGAATCGCCATTAACCTTTGAAGAACTGCACGACCTCTTGGTTGGCCACGAGGTGTATCTGCGACGATTAGACACAACAACACACAACACAACAATTGGTAGTTTCAGCTAACTACACTAAGACCAAGTCTTATGGGTACAGAGGAAACTAGCAGTGGTCACAGGGATCTTACGGGTCAAGCACAAACAGAAGCCCTAATGGAGGACAACGTGATGGACAGCGCTTCAACAATAACTCTAGCAGACCCAACAACAACTTTAATCGGCGTTACCAGCCAAAATGTCAAATTTGTGAACAACTAGGTCATACCGCGAGATCTTGCCCTCAATTTCACCCTCAAAATGCCTCTATTAATTATGCCACCGCAGCCACTAGAAAAAACACAAATTGGCTACTTGACTCGGCCGCCTCGCACAATATAATGGGTGATCTTTCCAATTTATCAATTCATTCCAAGTATGATGGAACTGATGAAGTTTCACTTGGTGACGGTTTAGGTTTGGCGGTTTCCCACATTGGCTCTTTGACTTTACCATCCCCACTTCGCAACTTTACCTTACATGATACCCTCTATGTTCCAAATATTCATAAAAATTTAATTTCAGTTCATCATTTTACTAAACAAAATAATGTCTTTATTGAACTTCATCCCTTTCATTTTCTTGTGAAGGAGGCGATCACAGGGGCGAAACTACTAAGAGGAGCATGCAATGATGGTATTTACACCTTTCCGACTTCGATGATGACATCCCCAAAGGTTGCTTATGTGCATGAACGGACTTCCATTGATGGTTGGCACAAGCGTCTCGGACATCCCTGTCTTAAAATTGTTCATCGGCTTATAAAAAAAAAATTCTTCCCATTTCATCACAAAAAAAACATTTCATCTTTATGTCACCCATGTTCTATTAATAAAACACATCAGCAACCTTTCCGAACCACAAGTCTAAAAAGTCATGAACCTCTTGAACTTATCTACACAGATGTGTGGGGTCCTGCTAGCTATACTGGCATTGATGGCTCACGATATTATCTTATTTTTCTTGATCACTATACATAGTACATTTGGTTTTACCCCATGGCGATTAAATCCGGTGTCTCAACCATTTTTCCACACTTTAAAACATTTGTTGAAACCTGTTTTCAAAAAAAAATCAGAACACTATACTCTGATAATGGTGGTGAGTTTATTGCCCTCAGATCATATCTCTTACGACATGGCATAACTCACTACACCACTGCCCCACACACCCCTCAACAAAATGGTGTCTCTGCGCGCCGTCACTGTCATATTGTTGAAACAGGTCTTACCCTACTTCATGATGCCAATCTCGATTTTTCATGCTGGCCCTATGCATTTCAAACCGCATCTTACCTTATCAATCATCAACCAACACCACTTCTACAACACAAGTCCCCTTTTGAGGCTCTTTTCGGCCAAAACCCAAGTTATTTAAAACCTAAAAAATTTGGGTGCCTCTGTTTTCCACTCACAAGAGCCTATAATTCCAATAAAATGCAACCAAAATCCAAAGAATGCATTTTTCTTGGATATTCCTCAACTTAAAATGCTTACCAGTGCTATGATCCTTATTCCAAAAAATTTATTATCTCTAGACACGTGTTGTTTGATGAAGCTCAAAACTACCCAAAGTCTTGTCTCCCCTCCCAACCATGTCCATCCAAACGTTTACCCTGTCTCATCTCTTCATCTCAACTCTCTGATAAAATTTGTTCCCCCATCAATGGTACCCACTGCATCAACATCATCATCGTCCTCGGCAAGCCCAGATACTATTATTGCATCCTCTTCAGGTAATTTCACCTCTCTCGTCTCTTCTGCTTCTGATTATTTGCTACACTCCACACACTCTCAAATTGCAAAATCAACTACATCATCTTCACCCCTGGACATAGATCAACCTTCCTTATCCACACCAACACCCTCTGTTGCCCATCCCTCACAATCACCCCGCCGTACTCACTCCATGACCACTCGCTCGATGAATCAAATTTATAAACCTAAGCAAATCCACACAGTGTCCAAATACCCTATCCCACTAACAATTGAACCCACAACTGTCAAACAAGCCATCTCCCAACATCGCTGGCGTGCAGCCATGTCCACTGAACTCATTGCCCTTATGAAGCATGGGACATGGGATCTGGTGCCACCCCCTCCAATTGTGCACTCGTGGGTTGTAAATGGGTGTTTCGAGTAAAATGAAATGCAGATGATTCAATTGATTGATTCAAAGCTCGATTAGTTGCCAAGGGCTTCCATCAACGACCCGGGGTTGATTACAAAGAAACTTTCAGCCCCGTTGTCAAACCTGCAACTATACACACTGTGCTTACCATCGTAGTCATGGATGGATGGGAACTACATCAATTGGATGTCCATAATGCTTTTCTTAATGGTGCACTAACTGAGACTATTTTTATGATGCAACCCCCAGGTTTCCGAGATGTGACCTACCCAAATCATGTCTCCCGTTTGAAGGCCATTTATGGCCTTAAACAAGCACCTAGGGCTTGGTTCACAGCCCTCAAAACTGCCATCACTCAACTAGGTTTCCAGAACTCCAAAGCAGACTTGTCACTCTTCATTTATCACACTGGTTCCACACTATGTTAGCTGTTAGTTTATGTTGATGATTTTGTCCTTACAGTCAATAATCCTGCACTTGTGAATACTATTGTTCAATAGTTAGGTGATACATTTTCCCTCAAAGACATGGGGCCTCTGCACTTCTTCTTGGGGGTTGAGGTTATTCCCACGCAGACCGACCTATTTCTCACCCAACACAAGTACATCCATGAACTGTTGGAGAACACAAACACGAGTGATGCTAGAGACGTGTTAACACCATTGTCCACAATAAAAACTTTTCAGCTAGTTGATGGTAGTGCATCTGTGGACAATACTGAATTTCGCAGGATCATGGGCAGCCTTCAATACCTCTCTTTGACAAGGCTAGACATCTCGTTTGCAGTTAATAAACTCTTCCAGTACATGCACAAACCAACTGCACTCCACTGGAAAGCAACCAAACAACTTCTACGGTACCTGAAACAGACCATCTTCTATGGAATTCGGATCCTGCGCAATGGTTCACCAGTGTTAAAAACATTTTCTGATGTTGATTGGGTTGGGAATGTGGATGATCGTACATCAACATCTGCATACATCAGTTTTTTGGGACCTAATCCCATTTCCTGGACATCCAAGAAACAACGAGCTGTTGCAAGGTCCAAAACAGAGGCTGAGTATCGGGCATTACCCAATGCAGCCTCCGAAACAATGTGGGTATCCAATCTTCATCAAGAACTTGCCTTCCCGATCACATCCTCTCCCATTCTCCTGTATGACAATCTTGGAGCTACACACCTTAGCTTAAATCCAGTCAATCATTCATGAATGAAACACATTCAAATTGATCTTCACTTTGTGCGTGATTTAGTCCAAAAAGGCAGCCTTTGTGTCAGCCATGTCCATACCTAGGACCAGCTTGCTGATCCACTCACCAAGCCATTGTCTAAGCTACGGACGCATGAACTACAGAACAAGATTGGACTTGCCGATGGAAGCCCAATCTTGCAGGGGCATATCAATGCAGAACCTATAAATGAAACCACCGAGCATTCAATGTTTGCAGAAGTTACACCTGAGCATTGAACTCAGCAAAACATTACAACCAAGCATTGAAATCTGCAGAGAGTTATGGCTTGAGCTGTTAATACTGTAACTGTTATAGCAAAATAATTAGCACTAAATATCCTGCCAATTATATGTGTATATATACCATGTAATATTGAGTAATAAGATGAGGTGATCTTTCACAGAATTATATCAGTGTTTAAAGCTTTATATCTTCAACGTATGGTTTGATGAATTAATTGTAAATTTTCTTATGATATATTCTTCTGTCCTGGGAAAATTGAATAATAAGTGGATTATGGGCTATGATCAATCAGCAACTGAATATATGTATAGTTAGCTGACATCATAGCTCAATGGCTTAAAAAAATATAGAATGAGTATCCAAAAGCTTCTCTTCTATAGGGCATGTCTGAAAGGCAAAAAATAATTCTGGCACCCTTAAAGGCTTGTAACATAGTATCTTTCGCTATATAGCTCCGCAATTCTTGTAAATTCATGCCTTTTGATCAACAATTAACTTGTACAACAAGATGTATTGTACTGAACTACTAGACTACCACGCTCTGATCTGCTAAAATCTTTCTTCTCCTTTTTAATTTTTGGTGCTGAAATTCTTTTCTTGAAAGCAACTTGTCCATGACATGTACTCATGGGCATGATTTTTATGCGTTCTCTTGTGTCTTCTGAAAGATCAATGTCTTTTGAGTAATGGCTCCAAACAAGAAGAAAACCGCTGCCAAGAAATTAAAGAAAGGTGAGGAGCTGCGGCAAGCACTGGTTTATGCTCTTGCAGCTGCCACTTCAGCAGCATCAACCTCTCCCCCATCCTCTTTGCAAGGGAATGACAACAAAGGTCCAAGCCCTCCCACGTCCCAAGGCAGTTCCGTTCCCAACTATGCACAATTTGAAGATAGTGATGAGGAAGAAGAAGAAGATGAAGAAGTCGGCTCTCACTGCTGCATGGAAGATGAAGCTAGTGCTTCAAAGTTTTTCTTTCTTTCTCCTATGTCTCATAAGGGGGATGAAGCTTGTCTTTTGATGCATGAAAGCCACGCACACTCTAGTGCACACGAAGGTGAAGGGGCTGCTGAAATTCTGGGCAGTGGGAATGGCGGGAATCCCTCCCTCCTGCTAGAAGGTGTTGTTGACGCCGCTGCTGTTGTAGGTAGAGGAGATGATGGGATTCTTCCCCTCCAGCTCTCGGCTCATCCTCCTCCTTCTCCTTCAACTTTTAAAAATCATGTTGGCTGCGGTGAAGTTATGTCAGAAACTCTTAAGAATCATTTTGGCTGCTGCGAGGCTGTGTCCGAAATGTTAGTAAAAGAAATAGAGAGACTAGGGGCTGTTACCTTCCCGGTTGGGACTGTCCCTTTGGCTGCTCCTTCTCAATCTTATCCTTCCAAGTCCAACGTTAAGGAGCATGATGGCTTGACAGTAGTCTCAGCTAGAGGAAAGGAGAAATTAGGGGCTGATGTTCCATCTATCCAGCTCTCGGCAGCAGCAGGTGGCAGTATTGGTGGTTGTTCTTCCTCTTCCCATGCTAAGGAAATGGATGGTACTGGTTCCACTTCTTCTCCAGCCAATGATGTGGGAAATAATGGCCCAAAAGATAGCAACAAACTGGGGAACATGGCTGCGAAGAGTGGGAAATGGAAGGACTTATTCTCTTCCAATCGTAGTGCCGAAAGTGGGACTAAATTGGTACACTTTTCTGAACTCATTAATGCTTCTTCGTGTTCCTTGCTTGAAAATGATCTTGGTAATCTTAAGGATGTTTGGAAGTATTGTATTGTGGGGTATGTTGCGGGTAAATTTCCGGGATTCAAAGCTCTTAATCATATTATTGTTAATTCCTGGAAATGTAAGGCTTCACTAACCATACATGAATCGGGTTGGTTAGTTTATCGATTTTGGCATGAGGAAGATAAGCTTGCTGTGCTTAGTGGAGGTCCGTACCTAGTGTATGGTAGACCTTTGATATTAAAATCCATGCCTGAATTTTTTGATTTTTCAACTGCGGATATGTCCACTGTCCCGGTTTGGATTAAGCTTCCTAATCTCCCGTTGCAATGTTGGTCGCCAGTCTGTTTGTCTAAGATTGGGAGTGTTCTTGGAAAGCCTGTTCAGTGTGATGTATTAACGTCTTCTATGTCCCGACTTTCATATGCTCGAATCCTGGTGGAGATTGACTTGCTTGCTGATCTTAAACATTCTGTGAAACTTGCGCTGCCTAATGGTACATCTGTGAATCAGAAAATTGTTTATGAAACTTTGCCGAGATATTGTAAGCATTGTAGAGTTATCGGGCATAACACTTCTCTTTGTCCGCACTCGTCTGAGAAGAAAGTGGCTTCAGCTCCCATGACAGTCAAAGTAGTTGAGGCAGTTGAGAAAGGATTAGTGAAAAGGTGGGTGCCGGTTAAAAAAGTGATTCCAGATCAGGTAAAGTCAATTGAGCTGCAGTTGAGTGATGAGCCATCTCGGCCGACTAATTGTGAAGAGCCCTCTCGGCCAACTACCTCTCGGCCAACAAATTGTGGGCAGCAGTTTCGACCTAATGATATGCAAGTTTCTTCTCCTTTGAATGAGTCTCTTGATGCGCAACGGGTTGATCCCACGCATATGGAAACTGATGTCGGGGAATGGACGGTGGTTAAAAGAAGAAATGGGAAATCTAAAGTGGCAAGTGATAATGGAGTTGTTGTGTCTAGTCTAGGGGATCCAGGTTGTTCGGTGGGCATAGATGTGGACCAGCTCTGTGGTGTGACCACGCGGAGTGGTATTCGGCGATCAGGTGATCTTGCTAGGAGCAAAGGGCTGAAGGCCTTAGCTCCGAAGCAGTTATGTTAATCTACTGTTGGAATATCAGGGGGCTTAATAGTCCTCTGAAGCAGTATGAGGTTGTTAACCTCATCAGGAAGAAAGGTGTGGATGTTTTTGGTTTGTTGGAGTCTAAGCTTTCTGCGGCTAAGGTTGTAAATATGCAGAAGTTTCGTCTGAAGAATTGGAAGTTTTTGTCCAATGCAGAAGTAGCGGGTACTTGGGCTCGGGTCATTGTGTTCTGGAACCCGTCCTCTATCTCAGTGGATTTAATTGCTAGTTCAGCGTAGGGGCTTCATGTCTCCATCTGCAGTCTGGTCCATCAAGTCAGTTTCAAAGCTACTTTTGTTTATGGTTTTAATACGGTTGTTGCTCGTCGGACTCTTTGGAATGTTCTTAGATGTTGGGACTCGTGTACGCCTTGGATGATTCTTGGTGATTTCAATGCTGTTATGTCTCCGGCGGATAAGCATAATGGAGAGCCAGTGACTGATTATGAAACTTCAGATTTTTTTCATTGTTGTTCTGACTTGGGCCTAGCTGATGTTAACTATTCAGGCAGTCATTTCACTTGGTCTAATGGTAGGATTTGGACAAAGATTGATAGAGTTTTGGTGAACCACGCTTGGTCCTCTATTCAATGTGCTCTTCAGGTCCATTATGATTCCCCGGGTCCATTTTCAGATCATTCTCCGGCTATTATTAGGCTTGGTAGTAGTACTGCCATTGGGCGGCGGTGTTTCAAATTCTTTAATATGTGGGGGCTGCATGAGAACTTCCTTGATTTGACGGCTGATTCGTGGAATCTGGAGGTCTATGGCTCTCCGATGTTTGTTTTATGCTCTAAACTGAAGAGGTTAAAATTGCCGCTGAAGGAGTTGGGTAAGCATCATTACAGTCACATTTCAGAGAGGGTTACTAGTATGGAAGGTGAGCTTCGGCATTTCCAAGAATCGTTGCAGGATGACAGGGACAACTCTCAACTCTTGGACATTGAGCGACAAATGCGTAGCAAGTTGGTCCATCTTAAATCTGCGGAGAAAATGTTTTTTAGTCAGAAGCTCAAGTTTAATTACTTCAAAGATTGTGATAGGGGCACCAGCTTCTTTCACGCTATCATGGGTCAGAAGCAGCGAAAGAGGTTCATAGCCTCTATTATGAGCAGTAATGGAGTTCCTACCAATTCGGAATCAGAGGTTGGGGCTGAATTTGTTAAATTTTATCAGAACCTCCTGGGAGTGACAAAAGACACAGATGCTTTGGATTTAGAAGTTATTCGGTGTGGACCGTGTCTTAATCCCTCTGCCCATGACAGTCTTTTAGCTCCTTTTTCAAGTGATGACATTAAGGCGGCTTTGTTTAGTATTGGTAACGACAAAGCTCCTGGGCCAGACGGTTACTCTGCTTTTTTCTTCAAAAAAGCATGGGATATTGTGGGGACTGACTTTGTCTTGGCGGTTCAGGATTTTTTCATCTCTGGGAGAATGCTTAAGCAGATAAATCACTCTATTATTGCTCTTATCCCTAAATCTGATAATGTCAATTATCCGAGTAACTTCCGGCCGATATCCTGCTGTAATGTCATCTATAAAGTAATCTCTAAGCTTCTATCGGACAGGCTAGCTCGTGTTTTGCCGGATATTATTAGCCCTTTGCAGAATGCTTTTTTGGGGGGGGCGGAAAATGGCAGATAATATTTTTCTGGTCCAAGAATTGCTTCGGGAATATGGTCGTAAGCGGACTTCTCCAAAATGTCTTATGAAAATTGATTTCAGGAAAGCCTTTGACCCGGTTCAGTGGGATTTTCTGGAGAATATTCTTGGATTGCTTAATCTTTATGGCTACTTCAAGGGTCGAAGCGGTATCAGGCAAGGTGACCCATTATCGCCTTATCTGTTTATTTGCTGTATGGAGTACTTTTCCAGAATACTTAAGCAGGCTTCCAGCTTGCCAGGCTTCCACTTTCATTCGAAGTGCAGTACTCTTGGCATTACTCATCTCGCGTTTGCTGATGATGTTCTGTTGCTTTGTCGGGGAGATCTTAGTTCGGTGAATACGATGTATCAGCAGCTTCAATCCTTTGGTAAAGTGTCGGGTCTTAATCTTAACCCCTCCAAATCTTCCATCTATTTTGGAGGAGTAAAGCCGATCTGAAAACTGATATTCTCCAGCTGACCGGTTTCGTTGAAGGGGTTTTTCCCTTTACCTACTTGGGAGTGCCTCTTAGTCCCCATAGGCTTTTGGCAAGTCAATTCACTCCTCTTTTACAAAAGCTGGAGTCTGCTGTTCAGGGCTGGATGTGTTAATTCCTTACTTATGCGGGGAGGTTGGAGCTTCTGCGATCCGTGCTAAATGGGATGGTTCAATTTTGGATTGGTATCTTTCCTATCCCGGGGGTTGTTTTATCTCGTATTATCAGTATTTGCAGGAGTTTTTTGTGGACGGGGAGCATAGGGAAAAAAACTGCTTTGGTGGCTTGGAAGCAAGTCTGTCTTCCGAAGACTGAAGGGGGGTTGGGGCTTTTGGAGCTGAAAGCCAGGAGTAGATCTGTCTTGGCTAGTCATATCTGGAATATTCACCTCAAAGCGGACTCTATCTGGATTCAATGGGTGCATCATGTTTACCTTGTTTTCTCCTCTATATGGGATGCGCATGCACCTAAAACTTCTTCTCCGCTTTGGAAAGCCATTCTGCTCCTAAAAAATCATATTTTGGGGGAGTGTGGCACACAGGGTGCAGCCATTAACTTGGTCAGAAGCTGGGATAGCAGCGATAAATTCACCAGGAATGCCTATGATTATTTCAGGTTTCGCGGGAATGAAGTTAATTGGCTTCGGGTTGTTTGGGATAGTTGGGCTATGCCAAGACATAATTTTATTCTCTGGCTAGCAGTATTGGGAAGGCTCCGAACAAAAGATCGTCTTCAGTTCATGTCCCAGATCCTATCTGTCCCCTTTGCAATCAGGATAATGAATCGCATCAGCACCTATTTTTTGAATGTAATTGGTCAGCGCAGCTTTGGAATTCTATCATGTCCTGGCTGAGGATTAATCAACAGATGATGTCTTTAAGTAGCGCGCTTTGTGAGCTCAACAAGGGAGGTCATAGCATGGAGCCCAGGTTAAGGAGGATTTCATTAGGTATTATAGTATACTTAATCTGGGAGGAACGTAATAATCGAGTTTTTCATTCGAAACGATTATCGGTGTCCAATCTTTTTTGTAAATTCCAGGTTGTGTTCTACACCATCTTCCATTTCCGTGAAAAGGACCACCATAATCTGCGTTTTGGGTGATGATCTTGTTCCGGTTAGGGGTAAATCCTCGTTTCAGTTGGAGCAAGATGATTTGTGCTTCTTGTTATGTGGCCTGCCAGTGTTTTTCCATGCTTTTTGCGGTGTCAGCTGTTGAGTTAGCTGTGCCATCCAGCTGGATATCTTGGGAGGGTGGCTTGTCAGCGTGCTCTCTAGCTTGGTTAAATTGTGGCTGGAGGTGGTGGTGTTGTCAGATTATTAGGGGGGTGACTTTCGGTTTTCTAGGCCCGGCAGGCTCCACGTGGGCGTCAGTTTGCATTGATCTTCAAATTGTCATTGGCGTGGGGAAGGTGGCTAAGTCAGCGCTACTTTTAGGCTGCTGCAGATGTCCCTTTTTTCTTCGCAGAAAGGTGAGTGGCGTCGGTTTGTGTTGCCAGCTCATTGAGGCAGCTCTTCAGTTCTTTCTTCTCTTTCGGTGGAGAAGCTTTGGCGTGTGTCAGCCTCACCTACATTGGGAGGCTTATGTTGGTGTAGCAGGCTCCTCGTGGGCTGGTTGCCTTTTGAATTTGCATTCAAATTCAAATTCAATTTCAGCTGCTTTGAGAGCGTTTCAGCTTTCCCTCCGAGCTTCGTTTGGAGTCGTTTTGATTTTCTCCTTGGGCGGGAAGCTGCTGCCATCCGTGGTCTTCTTTGGTGGGCCTTTCTTCTTCAGCTCCTATTTTCGGGCCTTGTTGATGGGCTGAGTTTAGGCCTTCTTTTTTGGGCTATCCACAAGCTTCTCTCTTTGGGATGGTCCTTGTTTGGGTTGGGCTTTTTTGGAGGGCTTTGTTGTTTATTCTTGATTTCCTAGGGCCTTTGTTTTGCGTTAAGGGAACATGTTCCCTTTTTGTTTTTTGTGTTTATTTGCCGTTCTCTCCGAGTTTTACTCGGTCTTGTATATTCTTTGCTCTTTTAATATACTTACAATTTACCAAAAAAAAAGATGTATTGTACTAATGAGCCCGATCGAGCTTGTACAACATTTCCTTGAGAGATGATTGATAAGATCCTCCAGGAAGACATTTGAGATTCTGAATTGCAAGATCAACTTACTCTTTTGCCAATTCTTGTGCCCTTTCAAAGCCACCACAGTTGCTTGTTAAGTATAGAGTATGCATACGTAAGTTTTCCCTTATAAGTATAAATAGCAAGACATGCGTATTGTGTGTTTTAAGCACAGTGAAATAAAATTTGAAATTCTCTTCTTCCCTCCATACTCCCTTTCTCTCTTCATCTGCTCAAATCTTCTTATCTCATTCTTTCATTTCTGCATAATCTCTTCATCTCCTTGATAATCTGAACATGGTATCAAAGCGTCAATTGCTCATGCATACACATTAATTTGAAGAATTTCGTGCTTCCGTAATCTATTCTTCGTTATACTTTGGTGTTTTTTTATTCAGAAACTTTTACAAAAAAAAAATCAAGTTACAAAGTGTTGTTTTCGTGTACAAGTTACTTTGTACATTGAAGTACTGCTGAAAAATCCTAAAAAATCTTTCAATTTCAAGACAATGGTGATAGCAGCTCAACTTCAAATTCTTCAATCTCCGATAACGGCACTGACTTCAACAATTTCAACGTCAGTGAATGTGAAGTTGGATGATACAAACTATCTGAATTGGAACTTCCAAACGCGATTAGTGTTGGAGAGCAATGGAATCATTGGGTTTGTTGATGGAACTCACAGTTGCCCCTCCTCTGGTACAATGGATGAATGTGGTACAAATGTTTCTAATTCCTTCTCCTCTACTGAATGTGATGATGTGATAATTTGGAAAATGCATGATAAAGCTGTTATGCAACTTATTACTGCTACATTATCTCCAATTGCTATTTCATGTGCAATTGGTAGTATAAGTGCTAGAGATCTTTGGCTTCGGCCAACAGAGCAGTTTTCTACGGTATCGAAAACAAGCATTTTTCAAATGAAATCTAATCTATAGAATATTAGAAAGGGTGTTGATACATCAGCCAATATCTTCTTAAAATCGAAGAAGCTAGGGATTATCTAGCTACTGCAGGCGTATATTTTGTTGATGAGGATATTGTAATTCTGGCCTTGAACGGACTCCCTGCTGAATACAACACATTTAGATGTGTAATTAGGGGCAGAGAGAGTGTGATTCCATTGAAGGAGTTTCAGTCACAATTGCTTGCTGAGGAGAGAATTGTGGAGACTCTCATACCTGAAACCTCATCGTATCTAACTGCCATGCATACTATCTCAAAATCTACTGCATATACTCACCAGCCTCATCGAAATCATACATATAATGCTTATGACAGTGGGAACTATAAGTCATTTAATCGAAATAGAGGAAGAGGGAGATTTCATCAAGGCATGCAAAACATTCATTGTCTCGACAATGATTTTTGTGTGCGCTTCGCGCCTCGCCATCACCCCTGTTGATTTGGGGGAGACAACAGCGCGTGGTGAAATGAGGGGTGTTTTATAGTCATAAAAATTATGACTATAAATATCAAGAGTCGCCACCTAGTATTACGGTCACTAGAAAACCTATTGGTCTGCGAGAGTCTTGGGTAAGGGGACATGTTGTGCAAGGGGAAGACACATCACCCCCAGTGCACTACCTAAGGTAAGCTACATTATTGTTTGATTGTTTTTCTAAGTTAAAATTTTTACACTGCATTTAAAAAAAACATTTTTTTTTGTCTACGGATGTACTTTACAATGTAATTTTACACCGCAGTAAAAAATTTTATCCGCGGGTCTACTTTACAATGTAAAGTTACACCCTGATAGATGAAACAAAAATAATTATAATTATTTTTGATATTTTGGCCAAATTCCAACAGATAATCATAAATCGGTTACGATATTGTTTCAAAATATGAGAAAGATGCAACATAATTTTTACGAAAAATATGTATGGAAAAATCATGAAATTTGGCGTTATGCACAAAAAACAAATACATTTTTTTATATTTTGAATTTTTTGTAATAATAATAGAAGTAAAAAAATATTTTTTTTCGTCAATTTGTATTTTTTTATTTTTTTTTCTAGGCTGGGCTGTCAGCCTCACGGGCTAGAAGCCCAAATCTGTTTGGGCTAGGGTGGGCTGGACCCAGTCCAGCCAACTTGGCTGGGCCGAGAGCAGCCCACTCACCGTGATATATATACACAGTGCATGAAAATGCACGTGTACAGTAAAGTGGTGGTCGGCCGACCACCACGAGAGGCTCATTTGCCACTGCCGTTGGGTAGAGGAGGTCGAGGTGGTTCTTTTGTCATGGTGGCGTCGTCAACGGTGACCTGTGGTGGCCGGAGGGAGGCTTCTGAAGTTGCCAGGGTTGTGTTGCAGTGCTCTGTCACTACTGGAGTTCTCGCCGGAGAAGAAGGATGATGGCTGGGGAGCTGATGGCGCTGAGAAGGAGGAGCTTCTAGTGTGGGGAGCTGGTCGGAGGAGTGAGAGAGCCGACGATGCAACTAACTTTTGAGAGAGAACATTGCCGCCGGGGAGAGAGAAAGAGCTGCAACGGGCTGAGGAAGGAGAGAGAGAGGGAGAGGGTTGCTGCTGTGGGAGCTGGGGAAGATGATGACGAAGCTGTTTTTGCAGAGGATGAAGGAGGTGTGGCTATTTTACGTTGGTTTTTTAGAGAGAGAGATGACCGTCGAACCCAGAGAGAGGGAAGAAGAACTCTTTTTCAGAATTCCTTCTCTGTTCTCGTTCTTTTACTCCTTTCTTTCCTTTTCTTCTTCCTTTCTTTTCTGCGTCTAACCTCCTTTCCTTTCTTTTTTTCTTAATTCTCTCCTCTTGTTTTACCCAAGTTTCTTCTCTTTTTTTTTCGTCACTCTCTATTCACCTCTTTAGTTTACTCTAATTTTCTCCTCTCTGCGTAAAACTCCCTCTCTTCTTTTTTCTTCCTTCTCCCTTTCTTTTCTGTGATTCTCCCGTATTTATAGGGCTCCTTTGTAAATTCTTTGCAGAGGCCAAGGGTTGCCACGGCCTCTGCAAATTTGCAGAGGTTGTGGGTTGCAGACTTTTGGTTTTGCAATTTGGTCCTTCAATGTTTGATTGGTTCAATTGCACCCCCAATTAGTTTTAAACTTTTAATTTTATGCAATTGTATCCCCATCAAAATTTCAACAACAACTTTAAATGTGCGCGCCTTTTTTATTTTGGTCTCTGGTTTCCAATTGTGCAATTTAATCCTCAATTGACTGTTAAATTCTCAATTCGTTCAATTTGGCCCCTGATTTTGCATTACTGACTTAAAAATTCAAATCGGTCTCTGAAAATTCCATTCTCTTCAATTGAGCCCGTATTAAATTCAAGAAATTGATTTCTCATTGGCTAAGCCCTTAATAAAATTAATTTGACCAATTTAAAGTGTAATTAAGCCCTTGCACTTAATTAAATCCTTCAATTGGACCTTAAATTAATTCCTAATCATAATTAAACTTAAAATTTGTCGACGATTAAATCAAATGAACCCATAAAAAATATAATTATGCCGTTTAACTTAGTTCTTACACAGATTCATCCAACGATAAATTATTTTTGCCTTAAATCTGTATTTTTCTCTATTTTTGGAACCAAAGAGATACGATTGGACTCGCGAAAACAACCAAAATTTCCACATTGATTTTTCTACCCATGCCGGCTCCTTTTATTTGATTTTTGTCATTTTATTTTATTTTGGGGAGTAACCCAAAAATTGGGTTACGACATTCATCAAAAGCATCAATATCATACTAAGTCACATGGTATGGCCTCAGTGCACTCAGAAGTTCTTGGTCCATCTCCACCTCCCTCATTTGCCTCAAGTGTGCCTATCTGCCAATTATGCAATTGTGAGGGTCATACTGCACTAGCATGTGGGTTGAAACGAGATGAGAGATTCAACTGCAATATTTGTGGCAAAACAAATCATTCAACAAGGTATTGTTTCTATAATGACAGTGGGCCTAACTGTGTTGGTCCTAGCACTTCTTCAGTATCTCAGACACACTCTACTTCTCATCATGGCATTCAAGCTATGAACACTGTACTGCATTCTTCTCCACATTCTTCCCAAGTTTGGATTGCTGACACTGGGGCCACAAACCATATGACAACTGACATGTCCAATCTCTCTTTTTCTGCCCCTTATCCCACCAATGACACAGTACAAACAACTAATGGCGAAGGTTTTTTAGTGTCACATGTTGGGAATTCTATTATCCCTACGAGTACTGCAACCATCAAACTGAATTCAGTATTATATGTTCCACAGATTACTCAAAATTTGATGTCAGTACATCATTTATGTTTGGATAATAATTATCGTGTAATCTTTGATGCTTTGTGTTTTTGGATTCAGGACAAGGCCACAGGGAGGATGATATACAAAGGGCATTGCAGTAATGGACTCTATCCCCTTCCCTTCGTTCCTCACAATTCTGGTCTGTCTTTTCTCAAGTTTCAGCCTAAGTCATATCTCGGTCAGCTTGTTCTCTCTTCTACTTGGCACAGCAGACTAGGTCATCCTACAAATAACATTATTTTTTTAATACTAAATAAGGCAAATGTCAAGTGTTGTTTTGATTCTCCCACATCTATGTGTCATAGTTGTTTGAAGGGTAAGTTTTCTAAACTTTCCTTTTATTCTCGTAATGCTACGTCTGTAACACGTTTTCATATTGTTCATAGTGATGTTTGGGGACCATCACCATGTGTGTCCATTGATGGTTATAGATACTATGTCACGTTTATTGATGAATTTACAAGATATTGTTGGTTGTCCATTGGTGAATAAAAATTTTGTGTGTTCTGTGTTCATTGCCTTCTATAACTATGTCTGCAATCAATTCTCCTGTGCTATACAAATTTTGCAAAGTGATGGGGGTGGGGAGTTTATCTGTAAACCACTTCAAGCTTTTCTTACCACTAAAGGAATTATTCATCAAAAATCATGCCCATACACTCCTGAACAAAATGGACTTGCTCTAATTGAAACCACCATTACTCTATTTCATCATGCAAAACTACCATCTTTCATTTGAATTATGTAGTTCATACAATAGTATATTTGATTAATAGAATGCCTTCTCTTGTTTTACATCACCAATCTCCATTTGAACTTTTATTCAAAACTACACCAGTTATTTCTCATTTATGCATTTTTGTTTGTTCGTGTTTTCCATTACTTCGTCCTTATCTAGCCAATAAATTACAACCTAAGACCACAATGTGTATCTTCTTAGGTTATGCATCTCAATTTAAAGGATATGTTTGTTTTGATGTTGTTACAAAATGCACATATATATCGTGACATGTTATATTCGATGAACACATATTCCCATATTTTGAGTTAGCACAGGGCAGTAAGTCATCATCTATGTCCCCCACTTTGTCTCCTATTCTCATGCCTGTGGTCACAAATAACAATGTGGTTGCCGTGTCTCCAACTTTCATGCCTATGGTCACACCTAACAATGTGGTTGCTTTGTCTCCACCACTACCCAAACCCCCTGCCCCTGCTTCCCCTATGTCCCCTGCATCCTTGTCTCAGTCCATTACTTCTGCCCCTTTGCATCCATCAACTCTGCCTGTTGTGCCTGAATCCAGTGATGCAAGTCAGTCACTACCTCATGAGCCATCACCGGACTCATTTAGACCTGAAGCTATATCAATGGTTTTGCATGTTCCAGATATGAATCTGCACCCCATGCAAACCCGTAGTAAAAGTGGGGTTATTCGACAGAAGGCTTGTTTCATTGTCTCTACGAATGCCTCTACTGTTCATTTGTCTCTCATTGAGCCATCTGGCTACAAAGCTGCTTTGAAAAGTCACATATGGCTGGCATCTATGCAAGAGGAAATTGATGCTTTAAAGTCCCAGGTTACTTGGCAGTTGGTGACTTTTCCTCCTTGCAAGAATCTGGTGGGATGTAAGTGGATTTTTAAAGTCAAGAAACATGCTGATGGGTCTGTAGCTCGTCACAAGGCTCGATTAGTGGCACAAGGGTTCAGTCAGGAACTTGTTATAGATTATGGTGAGACATTTAGTCCAGTAGTTAAGCCTACCACTGTCAGACTTGTCATGGCTCTTGCAACTCATTTTGGGTGGGTGTTAAGACTGCTGGATGTTAAAAATGCATTTCTTCATGGTGTTCTAAAAGAAGAAGTGTTCATGGCTCAGCCCCCAGGTTTCAGTGATCTAGAATTTCCCATGGCTGTATGCAAACCTCATAAATCCCTCTATGGTCTCAAACAGGCTCCACAAGCTTGGAATGCCAGGCTTACCTCCTTCTTACCTACCTTGGAGTTTTGGCACACTTACTCTGATGCTTCTTTGTTTGTCAGACCAATTGCTGCTGGTATTATTGTGTTGTTACTTTATGTAGATTATATTATTGTGACTGGTAGTGACATTCATGTCATTGGGGAGGTAATTCAGGCCATTACAATTGAGTTTGAGGTTAAGAATTTGGGAACTCTTCATTATTTTCTTGGTCTTCAAATTTCATCTACGTCGTTTGGTCTGTTTATGTCTCAAACTCAGTATATTCATGAACTTCTAGGCAAGACATATATGTTGACTACCAAAGCCTGTGCCACTCCATGTCTTCCGTCTCAGAGGCTGCTTAAGGATGATGGGGTACCCTTTAATAACCCTTCATTATATCGTAGCATTGTGGGGGCTTTGCAGTACCTCACATTTACAAGGCCTGATATTGCATTTTCTGTGCACCAAGTGTGTCAGTTCATGCAATTACCTATGGTCAGTCATTTTATAGCAGTCAAGAGGATCTTACAGTACCTCAAAGGCACTTCTCAGTCTGGAATTAGTTATCATAGAGGGTCTCTAGATCTCACAACATATAGTGATGCTGATTGGGCTGGGGATCCCAATGATCGAAAGTCTATGACAGGTATGGTTATTTTCCTTGGTTCCAGTCCTATTTCTTGGTCTTCCAAGAAACAACAAATTGTCTCTAGGTCCTTGACTGAGGCCGAATACAGGGCTCTCTCCACTACCTCCACTGAGCTTGATTGGATCAAACAACTATTGGTGTTCTTGGGGGTTATTATATCTCAGCCTCCTATCTTATTCTGCGATAATCTCTCTATCATTGCTCTCTCTTTCAATCCAGTTTAGCATCAACGAACTAAACATATTGAAATTGATGTACACTTTGTTCGCGAACATGTGGCCACCAATAGTCTCATTGTCCAGTTCGTCTCTTCTCAGGAACAATTTGTAGACATTCTCACCATAGGCTTAAGCTCTCCTTTGTTTCACCTGCATTGTCGCAATTTCAGGCTTTGTTTGTTCAAGCCAGTGATTGAGGGGGGATGTTAAGTATAGAGTATGCATACGTATGAGTATGCATACATAAGTTTTCCCTTAGGAGTATAAATAGCAAGACATGCGTATTGTGTGTATTAAGCACAGTGAAATAAAATTTGAAATTCTCTTATTCCCTTAAAACTCCCTTTCTCTCTTCATTTGCTCAAATCTTCTTATCTCATTCTTTCATTTCTGCATAATCTCTTCATCTCTTTGATAATCTCAACAAGAATGTATGAGAAATGTGTATAAATAGAGAAGTACACACACAACAAAGGATGCAAAACAGAATATCAATACAACAACTATTCATATTTCAATCTCCCTCTTTTTTCTCTCTTCTCTCTCTTCCCTTCTCAAAACTCCATTGTTCTTTCTCTTAATTTGTTCAATTATCTGCAATCTCTCTCTCAATCCTAACATGGTATCAGAGCTATTATGCTTGCACAAATGTAATTGATCCTATCTTTTGCTTCCGCAATCTAATCCTTATGAAAAAAAATGCAACTCAAACAGAGCAGCAACAATTCTCCCTCCCCTACCTCTCCTCTTTGTTTCAATTCTTCAGCAACTTTACCTGCGTCCTCTACTTTAGACGAGGTATCAATGATTGTGCCCATGCCTCTGTCTCCGATAACCATGATTCTCACTCACTCACTAAAAAGGCATGGAAGAAAGAAGACAGCAACACTGATTTTGAATTTGATGTTTTGGATTCTCTATTTACTCATCATCTTTGACCTCCTCGCCATCATCTTCTACGCGCTTTTACGCCTAGTGGTTGACCAGATGGATCTGTTTGTTGCGACGGCTAACATCAACAGACGATAACAATCCACCACAGATATCCAGTGAATTAAAAAAAAACAGAAGCAATCAGCTAAGTGATGTCCTTACCTTTCAAAAGGTGTTGTTGCTGCGACAACATCTCTCACTCTGTCATAATAGCCCACGGCGACTTGCTTGGCGTGATCGTTATCGAAGTCGAGAGAGTGAGAGTGGGGAGGAGTAACAGAGCGTCTCCGAACAGCAACAAGAGGAGGAGCCTTAGAGCGACCATCATAATGGCCGCTGTTACTGTTGTTGTAACTGTTATTTTGTTGTGAATTTCCATTTATCGAGCTCGAAGAAGAACCATGGAGAGGATTAATTTGAGTTTGTAGCAGTTGCCTCTCTGCTCCTTTGCTCAAGACTCTCACCGTTGAATTGGAAGCTTGGGAGCTGCAAGAGCAGCTTCTAGAACTGCAAGCTCGGCTTCATCTTTCTTGCCGCAAAGAGGCTCGATTTGAGAAGAAGCAGGACTTTTACTTTGCAAAGTTATGAGATGTCGAGACAACAACAAAGAGGTAGGTTGGTGTATTCTCTCTTCTAGTATTAGAAGAGTAGAGCAGAGGAAGAAGATGAGAGAGGCGGCTGAGAAGAATTGACTGTGAAACATTTTGTAGGTTTTTTGTATTGTGTGTAGTGTGCAGTGTATTGTGGTGCCGTTTTATGTGTCTCATACTGCTGTTTTGATAAAAATGAAAATAAAAAAAAAAACTGAAAAAAAAGAAAGAAGAAAGAAAGAAAGAAAACCAACTTTGTAGTTGCATGAAGGGAATCACTCTCACAGAATTCAGACTTAATTGTAAATCAACTTCAATTACAATAGGTGAAATTAAATAATATATAGCATAAAGCATAAACTCCAAGGTCATATCGTACACTGGACTATAAATACTCGAATATATAGAATGGAGTTGCAAACCTACCTAGCTGATAAACTTAATAACTTCAATATTTTCAAGATTTGCCAGGTACCATGACGATTGAGCAAACATAAAGTCCCCAACCATTACTACTACCCTTGTACCATAAGTTTATGAATAGTTTCCATCACAACAAATTAGCAGCAGAGAACTGAAAGTTAGATAAGGCCTTGCAATGGGCCCAAAAAACTGGAAACAAAAAACAAAATGAAAAAGCAAAATGCAATAAAGGGTGTAACAAATATTTCAATCTTGCTACTCTTCTTGAAGTGATAATTGTGAGATCCAAAGATAATGCAGCCAATACCAGTGATTACATATTATTATTTCCCTAACTTGTTGATCCATAATTCCAAATCCATGTATGTTTGGAAACTCATAGTGTGTCAGTCAAGTAAATCAAGGCATGCAAATTCAGAATATGTTTCCTAAATTATATTATGTACTAAAATTATTCCAAAACGTTCTTATATTGGGATCATGAGGGACACAACGTATAGCATAATTATACTTTTTTTACCTTTTGCTTCAAGTTTTGAAGTAAGTTTTACATTGATTTCTATCTATTCTAAATTATAGAGCTCAAGGAACCTCAAGTGGGCTACTTAAAAAATTTAAACGTGGACGTTCTATGGCCGCGCTTTTTGAATTTAGTAACGAATATATACTCATCAAAAAACTTGTCAGGAATATGTAGGGAAGACCAATAAAACTACGTGCTCTTCCATAGAATGATTTTTTCTTCAGGATTCCAACCTCATAAAAAACAAACTAGTTTCAGTGGTGTGGCGTGTTTCATCACATACAAAAAAGGACATCACCTAAAGTTGTCCTATATATTCTGCTGCAATGACTAAAACTGCAACAACTTTCTAAGATTAGGGCAGTTTCTGGCATAGTTGTCAATTTAGTTTTGTTTTGACCGAAACATTTCGTACCAGTTAAAAAATAAAACAGAACAGTATTATTTTTATCTCGGTTTTAATTCCAGCCAATTTTGGATTTTTTGGCCAAATACCGGTCGAAATGTACTGGTTTCGTTCCATCCATTCTGTTTCTGCCAAATAGGGTTTTTTTTTTAAATAATGAATAATTTTTCAAAATCAATCATATCTCTTAATCTGACTGTTAGATTAAGATGAAATTTTACGAGTCTCTTGACATATATATATTATGTTTAAATTTTAGAGCTTTCACATAATGATCTTGAAAGATTGATGATGACATTCTCGTAATATCATACATGTTCATAATTTTGTTCAGAAAAATCATTTTATTGTGTTTTTTAAATTAAATTGCACAATTCTTAATAATTTTATTGTTGGATTTGAACTATTCTTTTTTGATTTCATATATTTAATTATATATATATATGTACATAAACAATACAACCTCGAAATGGCGCGCCGAAACGCTTTGAGACCGAAACATTCCATTCCATTTGAAAAAACAAAGCACTAACCAAAACGATATTAACAACTTTGGTTTCTGGAGTATAAATAATAACAGTGAGATGTTGTAAATGTGTGCATTTCCCACAAGCTTATTTTTCATAGACAATGGGTTCCAAGAATCTCACTTTGATTTTCACAGCTCTTATTGTTCTTAAAACATTGGCAGCACATACTTCTAAAGAAATGGAAAATAATGTTTTGGAATCGGCAAAACGATGGATGAACAAAATTCACCAATCAAACTTACCTAATTACAAGTCTGTTTGCTAGCTGCACAAAGGAATCTTTAAACTAGAGCACTTTGCAATTTAAATTCACCAATTTCAATTATCCGGGGAAAGTAAGCTAATTCCTTAGATGAGGGTTTGATTACCCATCAAACTTTCCACTGTTAACTTGTTCAATTATGAAAGTTGCTCGTCAACTGTCAATAAACTTGTTCTTTCATTAGAGGGTTTGATTCTTCTCTTCAATCCCATGAATAATATACCAATATTTTTATTAGATCTGCTGGTGTGCTGAAATGCAAGACTCACATGTTCGTGAGCTTGTCAATGCTTGCAACTATTCAACTAAGTTGAATGATTGGTAGTTTCATGTTTTGTTTAGAAAGGAACTCAATTTTTATGTTGATTCCATTTCAATAATGTAGGAAACATGGGTTTATAGCTAGAAATCAAATCATGTCAGAGCCATAATCTAGCATCCTAACTATAATAACTTAAAAATCCATAACATCATAGAGGTTGCAAAACAAGTAAAAACACAGATCCAAGCGAATAACATGAAAAAAACATCAAATGAGAGAAAAACTAACAGTTGACAGAAAGAAGAGCTTACTTTGGTGGGGTAATGCACGGATCTTGTTGCCCTGAAATAGAAACGAGAGTAGTGGGGATCAGCTGTAGAAGTTGGTTAGGGGCACAAATGTGAGGGAAGAGAAACAGGAGCAATGGGGATCTGTTGAGTTGGTTTTAGGATCAGTGGGGATATGTTGAGTTGGTTTTAGGTGCACGTGGACAAAAGAGAAAGGGAGCAACGATTTTTGTTGAAATTGAAGTGTTGAGGGGTGCAGATGTGAGGGAACATAAATAAGAGCAGTGGGGATCTGTTGAGTTGGTTTAGGTGTAGATGTAAGGGAAGAGAAATGGGAGGAGTTGAGTTGGTTCTTAGGCATAGATGAACGAAAAAGAATGGGAGCAGTGATTTTTGTTGATACATTTGGTGAGGGTGTAGTTTGGAATAAATTTCCTACTGGTAATTTATGAAATGGTGTCTGTCGATGACAATAAAATTCAGCTATGAAAAACAAGTATTTTTTGCTTTTCATAAACTGTGGTCTAAAGGCATCAAATTGTGGGCTCCATACAAAATTATTGTTGTGGTTAATAGATAACCATACACAAACACAACAGTTTTTTTCAACCTCACCCACCATAATACCAAACACCCACTAAGTCTTTGAAACACATACTTCCTTGTTTCTTGATAGTATTTTCTACTAACCATTGTTCAGTAAAGCTAAAGCATGGCAATGGTAAAGTATTCTACTCAAACCTAGAATATTTTACATCCCATTACTCATCATTTTCCACACAAATCTCCAAACCATTCAGTTTAATTGCCATTGTATAAAATCCCATTTAATTTCTCATCCTTATCCACATCCCCTCATCTCAACAACAACTTAGCTCTAGCCCACCTCTTTTTCAAAGCCTTTTCTTCCTCGTCCTCATAGGTACCCTTCTCAACTCTTCTTTTAATTTATCACATTTCTTTGATGTTGCATCCTCAAGTTCAATATCTCATTGAAGTCAAGAGTTGGGATAACGCCGGAATCACACCAACAATAATTTCAAAAAATCTTGAATGGGCACATCAACAACTGCCTCTTCCTTTTTCATTATTCTCTTAAATCTCCAATCACCTTACAATCTTCCAATCCTAACTAGGAAAGCAACAAACTACGAAATTAAAGCAATAACCTTAGAGAAAATAAAAGATTTGACCAAACAATAGAATTTGAATAATTAGACATCTAAAAAAAATGTGAACTTCCAAAACTCTTTAGCAGCTACATTGATTACAGATTTAAATTATCGTCCCCTTCTGGATTTGCCTCCGGAGTTGCACCCACTTTTGGATTTGCCTCTGCGTCAATATCCACATCCATATTTCCCTCCTGATTTGCATCACTTGCTGGCTCTCCTGAAGAACTTGACCCTGACAAGTTTTGCTGTAGGTAAGCAAAAAAAAGATGTGGATGTAATTGTTTAAGCTCCGATGCTTATAGACGAACATAGTCCAAATTGGATGATTCTTCCACTAGACTAAGAGCTTGTAATATCCTCCTCGACGAGTCGAAATAAATTGGTGTTCAAGAATGGTGGTAATCTCATCTCATTATGTTGTATTTTTTGGTATTCGTTTAAGCTTCAATGTTAACAAAATTATTAAAAGAAAACTTGGCATGAGGTAGTACCATATCCCAGCTGGTAACGTGATCCGCAACAAGTCAGCGTAATAAATTTCCTAGACTCCTCTTGGTTACCTCAG
Source organism: Salix purpurea (assembly GCA_027405865.1). Taxonomy (NCBI): domain Eukaryota; kingdom Viridiplantae; phylum Streptophyta; class Magnoliopsida; order Malpighiales; family Salicaceae; genus Salix; species Salix purpurea. Next base: position 7,571,586 of record JAOWLH010000020.1, on the reverse strand, counting down.
TTTAACCATCAGGGGATGAAATGCACTTGAGAACATCAACTTTGTCCCTATTTTCGACCACGAGGTCTTCCAAAAATAACTTACAAATTTAACATCTCTATCTGACACAATGGAAGTTAGAATGCAATGCAAATGGATAACCTCCTGCATGAATATTGTTGCCACCTTGGATGTGTCAAATGTTTTGTGATATGGAATAAAATTAGACATTTTGGAAAAATGATCCACCACCACCATAATGGAGTCATGTGATGCGACCATATTATTTGATAATTTCATCCATATTTACGTAGTGTTTTGCATATGTTTTATGTATAAAATTCCTTGATATTCTTTGTTTTATATTTTGAAGGCATTTTTGGATGAAAGATGCAAAAAGGTGGTAATTGGAGGTAATTGACAGATTTGACCTTCAGTCGGTGTTTTGTGCACAGTGGAAGCTCTAGAGATCGAAATGAAGTGATTCCAGTGACATTCAAAAGCTAACATCCATAAATTTATGGAAAGCAAAGGAAAAAGAAATAAAATAAGGAAGATCATGGAAATCGCAGCCTTCAAAGTCAAATCTTGCAATCTGCCGATATCGACCTTTGTCCATTCGAACTTCAATATCTCGAGCTACAAAAGACCGATTGATGCAAACTCAATTTTCGTGGATTCAGGACTCAAAGACCTATAAACGCTCCAAATGTAAGCTCAAAACGATGTGATATAAAGGATATATGAATTTTACAAGGGACAACTAAATTCTGCCAACTTAAGGAAGGACTATTTTGTAAAATAGACACTAGGGTTTCTGAGCATATATAAAGGAGAAGAGCAGCAAGGAGGGTGCGGCCAGCACAAAATAAAACAAAAAATCTTCCTCCTCCAAACCCTAAATCATGTGTTCTTCCATCTTTTTATTTAGTTGTTCAATAAACATGCAAGGCTAGACTCTTTTGCTTGGTTGCAAGGACACAAAAACCTTCGTATTTCAACAACCGTGAGATTTATTCTTCCTTCTATTTTCATTTTATGTTATGAATGAGTATGATTGTTTTCCTATGCATATTTCCTATGATTGTTATTGATGATTGCTAGAGCGGACTCTAAGTTATTGTTGTGAACAATCTATTGCTAAGTTTAATATCAAAACCAGAGTTGTGATATATGAACTTGTGAAGCAACTAAACTTGATAATTGTGGCGGAACTATATTGTTGAACTTAGGGAGAACATATGAATAAATTGACACAAGTTGCGAACAACTTGTATGTTAATCTTGATGAAATTATCTAGTTCTTAAAGCTACCATTAAATTGAATCATTAGTGCGGACACTTTGATTGTTTTGTTGGTTAGGATTAGTTATACGGCGGATCCGTTAATTAATCACGTTAAGAAAAGATAAAATTTCAGAACATAAATTGCATTTTTCATTTCAAGGATTGGTTCTAATTTCCATAGGCGGATGTATGCTTGTGACCAAGGTTTGTTTTCTTGATAAGTTTCGGTTTTAATTGATTTTGTTTGCTAGTTTAATTGTTGCCATAGTTTAGATAATCACAAACCAAATCCCCCCAATCACATAACGTACAACATAAAAATATGACTTGAAACTTCCTCGTGGGATCGACCCCTTGCTTGCTCTATACTATCTTGTGTGTTTTAAGCTAGGGTAATTAATTTGTGCGACCACGACATCGCAACAAATTTTGGGGCCGTTGCCGGGGAGGTAATTTTAGTTGATTGTTGTGCTTGTACTGTTATTTTTATTTTCTTTGATTCAAAAAAAAAAAGAAACATAATTTTTGCTTGCGACAATACTGTTCACTTGCGGCAGAGGTACTGTTCAAAATAGAGTTTTTGGTGGAATTAGGTATCGGTATTTTGTTTCCTAAAGGAAAAGGACGTTATGAAGAAGACTAGTGATTAATCACTAGCCCTATCCTATTGAGGTCAAATTCTGCTGTTTTCTAGTGTTTTTAGGCAGTTTTAGTTTTCTACCGTAAAATTTTCGTACAATTTGCATTGTTTTCGATCTCTTGTGTGGGTACTTTCTTTTGAGTTTTCTTAAGAATTTATGCCTGTGCAGATTGATCTTGAAATAGAAAACACTTTACGCAAGTTGAGAAAGGAAGCTCGCCTCAAGACCATGGCTATTGCACGACAACAAACACTCAAGGAGCTTGCTGCTCCCAACGTGGAAAATCAACCATTGTGCATAAACATTGACAATAATGTAAACCTTGAGCTCAAATCTGGTTTTATACATTTGTTACCAACATTTAATGGTCTTGGAGGAGAAGATCCTCATACTCATCTCAAGGAGTTCCATATGGTTTGTGTTGGCATGAAACCGAATGGAGTTGATGAAGAACAAGTTAAGTTGAAAGCTTTCCCTTTCTCTTTGAAGGGGGCAGCAAAGGCATGGCTTTTCTCTATTCTCCCAGGATCTATTGGAACTTGGAATGCTATGAAGAAAATTTTCCTGAAGAAATATTTTCCAGAATCTCGAGTTGCCAATATAAGGAAAGAAATATGTGGGATTCGACAATCTCATGGAGAGACACTTTCCGAGTATTGGGAAAGATTTAAGCAACTATGTATTCAATGCCCTCATCATCAAATACCTGATCAGCTGCTCATTCAATATTTCTATGAAGGATTGATGCCTATTGACCGTAGTATCATTGATGTTGCAAGTGGAGGTGCATTGGTGGATAAGATACCCGAGGCTGCACGCCAATTGATCTCAAACATGGCAGCCAACTCAAAACAGTTTGGCACTCGTGGAGACCTCTCCAACAAACGAGTAAATGAGGTAAGTATTTCTAACCTTGAAAATAAAGTTAATGATCTTACTTCTCTTGTGCGTTCTTTGGCTTGTGGAAATGTGCAGCATGTGAAAGTTTGTAACATATGCTCCTTATAAGGACATGCTTCGGATATGTGCCCAACAATGCAAGAAGATTACATTGAACAAGCTCATGCAATTGATGGAGCATTTAACGGACAACCCCAGCGTAAATATGATCCCTTTTCCAACACGTACAATCCCGGATGGAGAGATCATCCCAACTTACGCTACAGCAACCCATCCCAACAAGGCAATCTAGGCCGACAGTTCCATCCACATGGATTTCAGCCCCAACAAAATTATCAAGCAAGACAACCCGCTCCATTCACAAACTCCAATGTTTTGGGGTCGTCATCCAATGATGATCTTCGTGAGATGATGAAAACTTTGGCTTCTAATATTGTTACCTTGCAACAAAATGTCATGTCTTTTCAACAGGAAACAAGGTCAAGTATTCACAACTTGGAAAAGCAAATGGGGCAAGTAGCTTCAAGTGTAGGGAAATTGGAAGCACAAATAAATGGAAAGTTGCCCTCCCAAGTATTGAATCCAAAAGAGAATGTTAGTGCTATCATACTGCGAAGTGGGAAAGAACTTGAAGAGAAAAAGTTGAAACAAATTGAGATGGAGGAGGAAGAAGAGATAGAAACTGAATTGAGTACAAAGAAAGAACATCCTCCTCCTCCACAAACAGAAACAAAGACCAACATTCCAAAGGTAACTTTTCACTCAATTAATTCCAGTTTTAAAACAATTCCACCCTTTCATGTGAGTTCTTCTAGGTCAAAGAAAGAAGACAAAGAAAAAGAGATCTTACAGGTTTTCAAGAAAGTGGAACTGAACATTCCTTTGCTTGATGCTATCAAACAAATTCCCAAGTATGCAAAATTCTTGAAGGAGTTGTGTACTACCAAGAGAGCTTTCAAACTGAAAGGTCATGAAATGGTAAGTATGGGTGAAGTTGTATCTGCCGTTGTTCAAAAGAATCTGCCTTTGAAACAAAAAGACCCAGGTGCGTTTACTATCCCATGTTTTATTGGTAATGCAAGTTTTAAAAGAGCTTTATGTGATTTAGGTGAATCCATTAGTGTTATGCCCAAACATGTTTATGATTCTCTTAGTCTTGAGCCTTTGAATAAAACTATCATTGTAATACAACTTGCGGATCGTAGTTTTGTTTACCCACTTGGTGTGATAGAAGATGTCCTAGTCAAGATTGATAGTTTGGTTATTCCATGTGATTTTTATATTCTTGATATGGAACATGATTCTTGTGATTCATCAACCAGCACTCTATATTGTTTGGGAGACCATTCTTGAAAACCGCCAATACAAAGATTGATAGTGGTAAGGATACCTTGTCTATGGAGGTAGGAGATGAAAAAATTGAATTCAATTTTCATGATGCAATGAAATATCCTTATAGCAATGTTTATTCTATCACATGCTATGATCAAATTGATAAGTGTGTGCAGCAAGTTTGTGATTTTGATTGCGAAGACGGATTAAGCATAGCTTTAAGCTATGGCTATGATTTCACCAAGATAGAAGAGATGGAGAGGCACGTGTGTGTTCCCCAAAACATGCACGAATCAGTATTGGCCTTACAAGCTTTGCAAACCGTTCCTCATTGTAATGTCTTTGTTGATTTAGTACTCTCATATAAAAAGCTTTTGCCATCTATTTTACAGGCTCCCGAGTTAGAATTAAAACCTTTACCCGATAATTTGAAGTATGTATTCATTGGCGACAACAATACACTTCCCGTTATCATAGCAAAAGGTTTGACAAGTATGCAAGAAGAAAAACTTATGAAGTTGTTGTGCGATCACAAGACGGCCATTGGATGGACTTTAGCCGACATCAAGGGTATTAGTCCCTCAATATGTATGCATCACATACTATTAGAGGACAACACAAAATCAACAAGGGAAATACAAAGGAGGTTGAACCCGCCTATGATGGAGGTAGTGAAAACTGAAATTTTGAAACTGTTAGATGCAGGAGTCATTTACCCCATCACTGACAGTAAATGGGTCGCGCCAATCCATGTGGTGCCCAAAAAGACTAGAATCACGTTGGTGAAAAACAAAAATGATGAGCTCATTCCTACTCGCATCTCGAGTGGATGGAGAATGTGTGTTGATTACAGAAAGCTCAATCTTTATACACGCAAAGATCATTTCCCATTACCATTCATGGATCAAATGCTTGAACGCCTAGCAGGTAAGTCTTTTTATTTGTTTCTTGATGGATATAGTGGATACAATCAGATTGTTATTAATCCTGAGGATCAAGAAAAGACTACATTTACATGTCCATTTGGTACATATGCATATAGAAGAATGCCCTTTGGTCTCTGTAATGCACCTGCAACTTTTCAAAGATGCATGATGAGTATTTTTTTTTACTATGTTGAAAGAATAATTGAGGTTTTCATGGATGATTTCACGGTGTATGGTTATTCTTTTGATAGATGTCTAGAAAATTTATCTTTGATCTTGAAAAAGTGCATTGAAACTAACCTTGTCTTGAACTATGAAAAGTGTTATTTTATGGTAGAACAAGGAATAGTTCTTGGCCATGTTGTGTCTTCACGTGGATTAGAGGTTGATAAAGCTAAGATAGATGTTATGTCATCATTGCCTTACCCCTCATGCGTGAGGGAAGTTCGTTCTTTTCTAGGCCATGCAGGTTTCTATCAACGCTTTATCAGAGATTTCTCGAAGATTACGACACCCTTATGCAAACTATTAGCCAAAGAAGTGGATTTTGTGTTTGATCAAGCATGTAAAGATGCCCATGATGAGCTTAAGAGACGTGTCACATCTGACCCTATCATCCAACCACCAAATTGGGATGAACCTTTTGAGATAATGTGTGATGCGAGTGACTATGCAGTAGGAGCTGTGCTTGGGCAAAGAATTGGGAAGAATTTGCATGTTATCGCCTATGCTTCTCGTATGTTGGATGGAGCACAATGCAATTACCATACAACTGAAAAGGAACTTTTTGCAGTGGTGTTTGCTCTTGAAAAATTCAGGTCATATCTACTTGGTACAAAAGTCATTGTTTTTACTGACCATGTAGCTCTCAGGTATCTTTTGAAGAAGAAGGAGTCCAAACCAAGACTGATTAGGTGGATCTTGCTTTTACAAGAATTCGATCTTGAGATCAAAGACAAAAAAGGTGCTAAAAACCATGTGGCTGATCACTTGAGCCGACTGAGGACCGAGGATATATAAATCGAAACAATAAGAGAGACATTCCCTGATGAGCAGTTGTATATGTTGCTTTCCTCTACAAGACCATGGTATGCTGATTTGGTAAACTATTTAGTGACCAAAGAATTCCCTCCAGGTTTGTCTAAACCCCAAAAAGATAAGTTACGAGCTGATGCTAAATATTATTTTTGGGATGATCCTTACCTTTGGAAATTTTGTGCGGATCAAGTAGTTAGGAGGTGTCTACCACAAGATGAATTTCATTCCATTCTCACTTTTTGTCATTCTCATTCTTGTGGTGGGCATTTTGGAGCAAAAAGAACAGCCCACAAGGTACTTGAAAGTGGTTTGTATTGGCCTTCTATTTTTAAAGATGCATATCACTTCTGCAAATCATGTGAAAAATGCCAAAGAACAGGTAATATCACTCATAAGAATCAAATGCCTTTAACAAATATTCTTGTAAGTGAAATTTTTGATGTTTGGGGTATTGACTTTATGGGTCCATTTCCTTCTTCTTTTGGCAATCTTTATATTCTTCTTGCTGTTGATTATGTGTCTAAATGGATTGAGGTGAAAGCCACATGAACTAACGATGCTATGGTTGTTTTAGATTTTGTCAGGACTCACATATTTGACAGGTTTGGAATCCCTGAAGTTATCATTAGCGATCGTGGCACTCATTTTTGTAATCGTTCCATGGAAGCATTGCTACGCAAATATCATGTGACTCATCAAACTTCCACAGCATATCATCCTCAAACGAATGGCCAAGCTGAAATTTCAAATCGAGAAATCAAGTCCATTTTGGAGAAAACAGTGCAACCTAATCAGCGAGATTGGAGTCTACATCTTGGAGATGCACTTTGGGTTTATCAAACTGCTTATAAATTACCTACAGGAATATCACCTTATAGAATGATTTATGGGAAAGCATGTCATCTACCGGTAGAGCTTGAACACAAAGCTTTTTGGGCCATTAAACAATGTAACATGGATTATGATGCTGCTGGGATTGCAAGAAAACTGCAACTACAAGAGTTGGAAGAAATCTGAAATGATGCTTATGAGAATGCAAGGATTTACAAAGAAAAGACTAAGAATCTTCATGACCGAATGCTTACAAGAAAGGAGTTTCATGTTGGAGACAACGTCCTTCTTTATCATTCACGTTTGAAACTTTTTCCTGGAAAATTGCGCTCTCGTTGGATTGGACCCTTTGTTGTTTCTAATGTTTTTCCTTATGGTGCAGTTGAAATTACAAGTTTAGAAACCAACAAAGTACTCAAGGTCAATGGGCATCGTTTGAAACCTTTCTATGAAGGTTGGACGACAGAACTCACCGCTTCTATAGAGTTAGCTGAACCAATATATGAAGAATGAGCATGCCACATGTCAAGCCAATGACATAAAATAAAAGCGCTTACTGGGAGGCAACCCAACACAAAATAAAAATCAGATTTGCTTTCTTTTTCCTTATCTTTTATTTTTTCGCATTTTAATTTATTTTTTGTCATTCTCTTATGTTCCTTTTCTTTTATTTCAACATTGAGGACAATGTTGTGTTTTAAGTGTGGGGGTATTGGGAGAATTTTAGTTTTCTTTGTTGTTCTAAGAAAAAAACTTGTTTGGTCTTTTTAACTCCCATTGGTTTTTGAGAATATGAGTATTATGTATGAGAATTAAGTGAGATAGATGAATATATAAATCAAATGAATGAGTGTGCATGCAAGTTTTAATGTTTAATTGGTTTAGGGATTGACTCTGAAAATATGCCATGTTGACTTTATAGTGTTATACCAATGTAAGCTTTTGAGCCTTCAACATTATATTCTTTGATTGTGTGTTCTTTCAATGATATGTATCTCTAGAACTTGCTTCATATCTTATTGAGATTACATTCACATTACATAGATGCATGAAGATGATAAAGGCATTAGGAATATTAACTGCTTGAGCCAAAAAGCCAACCTAAAGCATATTATCTTTAGTGAGCCCCTTTTGAGCTTGTTTATCGTTTCTTTGCTTTATCCATGTATAAGCCTTAAACTTTTTATATGTTTTCCTCTTTTCCCCTGGCCAAGGATTAGTAGAGCATATACTTGTGATATCTCATGGAATTATGGTTGGAAATTATGTGAAAAGAAAGAAGAAGTGATGCTTGATGAAAAGATGGGCAAAGTTGCCAAAGGTGAAAAAGAACAAAAGAAAATGAAAAGAACAATAAAGGAAGAAAAGAAAAAAAAAGAAATAGAAAAGAGCTTGAAATCGAAAGAAGCTAAATTGGTGCTTGAAGATTGAAAATTGATGTGTTTTGATGGAATATCTTGGTTGAAATATTTTTTTCAGAAGGCTCTACTTTCTTTGGTCATGGTTATTTTTTTTATTAAAATTTGTTTTTTTTTACCTATCCTTTCCCGAGGACAAGCAAAAGCTAAGTGTGGGGGTATTTGATGCGACCATATTATTTGATAATTTCATCCATATTTACGTAGTGTTTTGCATATGTTTTATGTATAAAATTCCTTGATATTCTTTGTTTTATATTTTGAAGGCATTTTTGGATGAAAGATGCAAAAAGGAGGTAATTGGAGGTGATTGACAGATTTGACCTTCAGTCGGTGTTTTGTGCACAGTGGAAGCTCTAGAGATTGAAATGAAGTGATTCCAGTGACATTCAAAAGCTAACATCCATAAATTTATGAAAGCTAAGGAAAAAGAAATAAAATAAGGAAGATCATGGAAATCGCAGCCTTCAAAGTCAAATCTTGCAATCTGCCGATATCGACCTTTGTCCATTCGAACTTCAATATCTCGAGCTACAAAAGTTTGATTGATGCAAACTCAATTTTCGTGGATTCAGGACTCAAAGACCTATAAACGCTCCAAATTTAAGCTCAAAACGATATGATATAAAGGATATATGAATTTTACAAGGGACAACTAAATTCTGCCAACTTAAGGAAGGACTATTTTGTAAAATAGACACTAGGGTTTCTAAGCATATATAAAGGAGAAGAGCAGCAAGGAGGGTGTGGCCAGCACAAAAGAAAACACAAAATCTTCCTCCTCCAAACCCTAAATCATGTGTTCTTCCATCTTTTTATTTAGTTGTTCAATAAACATGCAAGGCTAGACTCTTTTGCTTGGTTGCAAGGACACAAAAACCTTCGGATTTCAAGAACCGTGAGATTTATTCTTCCTTCTATTTTCAGTTTATGTTATGAATGAGTATGATTGTTTTCCTATGCATATTTCCTATGATTGTTGTTGATGATTGCTAGAGCGGACTGTAAGTTATTGTTGTGAACAATCTATTGCTAAGTTTAATATCAAAACCGGAGTTGTGATATATGAACTTGTGAAGCAACTAAGCTTGATAATTGTGGCAGAACTACATTATTAAACTTAGGGAGAACATATGAATAAATTGACACAAGTTGCGACAACTTGTATGTTAATCTTGATGAAATTATCTAGTTCTTAAAGCTACCATTAAATTGAATCATTAGTGCAGACACTTTGATTGTTTGTTGGTTAGGATTAGTTATACGACGGATCCGTTAATTAATCACGTTAAGAAAAGATAAAATTTCAGAACATAAATTGCATTTTTCGTTTCAAGGATCGGTTCTAATTTCTGTAGGTGGATGTATGCTTGTGACCAAGGTTTGGTTTCTTGATAAGTTTTGATTTTAATTGATTTTGTTTGCTAGTTTAATTGCTACCATAGTTTAGATAATCACAAACCAAATCCCCCCAATCACATAACGTACAACATAAAAATCTGACTTGAAACTTCCTCGTGGGATCGACCTCTAGCTTGCTCTATACTATCTTGTGTGTTTTAAGCTAGGGTAATTAATTTGTGCGACCGCGACATCGCAACATCATGCTGCCAAAGAGTCTTTGGCTACCCAAGAACAAAGTTCATACTAACATGCTATAGTCCAAATTGGTGCTTGGTCCCCTTATTGAGTTGGCAAATACAACATTTGTCGACCACGGTATAAACATCCCTCTGAACCCTAGGCCAATAGAAATGATCAGCCAATCATACTCGAAATGTCCAGCTAAACCCCTTCAATGGAGTTCTGAAATTAGAAACTCCCGAAAGGACCCACGCGGAACGCATAGGCGCGAACTAAAGAATAAAAATCCCTCGCTCAACATATAATCATTACTAGATTGCCAGTCATGATTGAATAGATCGCTCCATACATTGAAGAAATCTTCATCATTAGCATACTTTGTTTTTAGACTTTCAAACTCTGAAACATTAATGGAAGATATGTGTGACAAATGAGGTCTCTTACTCAAGGTGTCATCCACCTTATTCTCAACCTCTAACTTACGTTTAATAAGAAATTCAAAATGCTGCAAATAATCAATCCAACACGCATGTCGTTCATTCATTTTTCTTTGAGAGTTTAAGTGTTTCAAAGAGTCTTGGTCTGTATAAAGAATAATTCTCTATGGATTAAATAAGGCCGCAAATGCTTAAGCGTTTGTATTGACGCATAATACTCCATATCATAAACCAATTAACATATGTGAGTCTCGTTAAGCTTCTCACTGTAAAAAGAAATGGGATGACCTTCTTGACTCAAAACACCTCCAATTCCCACATGCGAAGCATCACAAGCTACTTCAAAAACTTTAAAGAAATATGGCAACTTGAGTATTGGTGCTTGTCCCATTTTTTCATTAATCTCAAGGAATGCTTTGGTTGTTGTGGCATCCCAAACATTTTTTTTTCTTTTAGACTCTCAATGATTGACACCATTATAGTGTTGAAATTGCAAATAAATCACTGATAGAAAGTGACCGTGGAAGCTTCTGACTTCAAAAACATTCTAGGGCATTGGCCATGCCTGGACAGCATGTACCTTTATGGGATCAACCTCGACTCCCTGGTTTGAATGATAAACCCCAGAAACTTAAAACTCTTCTTCATAAAAGAGCACTTCTCCTTATTGATAAAGAGTTGTTCAGATCTTAAAACATTCATTACCTACTCAACATGGCTCAAATGATCCTACACACTTTGGCTTAAAATTCATAGATCATCAAAATATACAACAACAAATTTTCCCAAAAGTAATATGAGAACCTGTGTCATGACACGCATGAAAGTGTTAGGTGCATTAATTAATCCTAAAGGCATAACTAACCATTCAAACAAACCATCCTTTGTCTTGAAATTCATCCTCCATTCATCACCCAATCGTATACGAATTTGGTGATTACCACTTCGAAGATTGATCTTAATGAAAATAGAAGAGCCACTTAGTAAATCTAACATGTCGTTGAGATGTGGAATGGGAAAATGGTATTTCACGGTTATGTTATTGATTGCACGACTATCCACACATATCCTCCAAGTACCATCCTTCATTGGTGTTAGTAAAACTAGAACAACACAGGGGCTAATGCTTTCTCAAATAAACCCTTTGTCTAGCAAGTGCTGAATTTGTTAGCTATGCTCTTCATTTTCTCTTGGACTCATCTGGTAGCGCGGGATGTTAGGCAAAGTTGAGATAGGGATCAAGTCAATAGCATGTTGGATCTCTCTCATTGGAGGGAGTTGATTTGGCATTTCACTTGGCATGATATCCTGGAATTCATCAAGGAGTTCTGATAGCTCCACTAAAATGTTATGTCCCCTTACTGTGCCTCATGTGTGACTAGCATAAGCACCAAATTGTCAAGCATAACCCGAGTGAATTGTCGCATCGTCAAAAATGGTCAAGCTTCCTTCTTTGTCTCAAATTTCGAAATATGTAGAGGATCTAGAACAAACTTTTTACCTTTAAAATCAAGGAATAAGTGTTAGCATACCCATCATAAAGCACCTTCCGATCATAGAGCCAACGACTTCCCAATAACATGTGGCAAACTGTCATGGGAATTACATTGCACCAAGCTTCATCCACATATGTTTTTCCCAATGAAATTAAATCAAGCAACGTCATTTTACAAGAACTAAATTATTTTCATTAACCCAACTAATTCGATAGGGATTGGGGTGCTTTTCTATTTTTAAACCCAAACGCTCGATAGCAGTTTCATAAATCACGTTCATACCACTCCCACTATCAATAATGATGTTCAAAGCCCAACCATTATGATCCATTCATATATGAAAAATATTGGTGCGCAACCACTCGAGATTGACCTAGATTTCTTTTTTTTATCTCGTCAATACCCTCTTAATTATACAGTTGGGTAATTCTGACGCACTCAAATGCTCTCCTTCACTATGAATATCTTCATTAGACTCCTCTGCCTTTGTGTCTTCATCCACTTCCATCACTGATAACTCCTTTTCACATATAAAGGCTAACTTCTTATCCCTTGCTGGACACAGAACAACATAGTGCCCAAAGCCTTTACACTTATAACACTGGGCTCATCAGTGATAACTCTTGTTGTCCCTTTTAATTCCCTACTTCCCAAGCTTCTAAATTGATCTTTAGGAGCTAGTGCTCTCTAGAATGGAGTTGGAGCAGCATGTTCTTGTCTTGCATCTGTTGACGTCACTTTCCTCCTAGCCGTAGGACTTGTTTGCCTCTCAATACGGAGAGCTAATTGGTACGCCTCCTCTACGTTGATTAAAAATGCATACCATATCTCTCTAAATAGCTCACTCTATAAGCCAAAGTGGTATCGAGCTAAATTTTGCTATTCAATTTCCATGATCTTGCTGGGGACAGACAACTCATGAAAACAGTCAGTAAATTGATCTACACTTAACAACCATGTCTGAGCTGTAACATCTCATCAAACATCATTTGCTCATAATCAATAGGAAAATACTTTTCCTTTTGTCACTCTTTCATCTCTTCCTAATTGGAAAATGTTAGACGTTGAGTGCGTCGTAACTATTCTTCCACACTTCCCTACCATGCTCATGCATGCCCCTTCAATTTCATCCGAACATACAAACCTTCTTATAATCTGTAACAGCGAACAAATCAAAATAATCCTTAATTGATGTTATCTAGTGCTCAAAAGCATTGGGTTCTAACTTCCCATAAAAATCTGGCACATCGATCTTCATCCTCTTGGTCAGTTCATCAAGAGGTTGATAATATGCACCATGTTCGACATGTCCTCGATGAAAGTTCTACCTATGACATCAGAATCGCAGACCATGGTTCTCAGACTCCTTATATTCTTCATCATGCCCTTCTTCCTTTGTATCCCCCTCATCTTCATCCCCTCTTCCCCCATGAACTACTCCACGCCCTCATCAATTGAAAGGGCCATACTCCTCTTGTTCGTAACACTCATCCATAACATCAAGCTGATGATTGATTTGCTCTAAGACTGTTGTGATTTGGTTGATTTGGTGTTGTAGCTGGGGTTGATCTGTGTTTTGGATGGTAGGATTTTGGTCGTTTGGATTTGGGTTGTTCAGATTTGGATTGTTTGCCAAGGCATATGAAGTACCACTATGGATTACAGGCATGAGGCGAGGAATTCCATAGTGAAGGAACCTTGCTCTGATACTAAATTGATGTCGCACCTCAGGTTCAATATCTTAACGAAGTCAAGAGCGCTAATGCAGAATCACTTTGCAATGTTGGAATCACACCAACAATAATTTTGAAAAATCTCGAATGGGCACTTCAACAACTACCTCTTCCTTTTTCATTATTCTCTTAAATATCCAATCACCTTACAATCTTCCAATCCTAACTAGGAAAGCAATAAACTAGGAAATTAAAGCAATAAAATCGGATGAAATAAAAGATTTGACCAAGAAATAGACTTTGAATAATTAGACTTATAAAAATATCTTATTCACAATTCACTTATTTCTTTGTGAATTTCTTGTCTCAGTGAAATTTCATAAGAATATCTTTCAGGTCGTTATATATTTCTTATGATTGGCCCTAGCAATCTTTAAGGGCTCGTTTGTTGCCCCAAATTCCACTAGTGATTGAATATGAGCTCAATAACAATTACTGCATCATTGGCATAGAGGTCGAGCTTGAGGAAATTGTTCTTGATTAAAAGCCGAAACAATAGCATTTTTTTACTATAGTTATATGAGCCCAAATCTAAATGGAAGTGGAAAAGGAAATGGTTGATGTTTCCTTGCTGCATCCCACTAGTCATTTTACTCTAAATTTGAAAACATCACAAAGTTATGAAGCCTTTTGCTCTCTTAACCCATTGCTGCAGTTGGGAGTGTTAGATCTAGCATTTCATAATATAAAGAAATGATGTTCATGTCGAATTATCAAGAACGCATAAAATGCATAAACTATAAAGCGGAAGAGTACCTGAATCCATATCCAGAAGTCGCTATCTAGAGTCATACGGGTGGCCTTCCAGATTAACACGTTCACCTTAGAGAGCCCCTTAGAGAGCCCTTTGATTCTCTGGGGACGTGTAATCTGGGGACCATGACCATATATATAGACAACCAAGTGCCTTTTGGTATTCATGCCTTTTGGCATTCCCACCCTTTGGTATTCCTATTTTAGCCGACCACTAAAATAGAAATAACCCCGTAATCTCTACAAATTAAAGGTCCACACCCTATTAAATACACCAAAACCCAATTGCCTAAAAAATACTTAGCAAATAATTTTTAATTAGGCTTCAATTTATTTGACAATCCACAAACACATAATTATTCTCATATAAGCCCAACGTTGGATTAATGATCCAACTATCTCCCACTTGGGCTATATGTATAACCTTATAATTATGTTTTGCAAAAATAACCAAATGAGCTCAATCTTTGCTATCATTAACAAATGTATCTATAACCAATCCGGTTCAGTAACCATACCAACATAGGATCTAAGCGGTTTTCGTTACAATTATCATAACTAAACATATCAAAGGTCACGTATGGCAATACAATTAAATGACATGGATCATGATGTGGATGTGTAGCATGGAAATTTCATGCAATATGATCTTAACATGCCTATTTCCAACTGGTCCACCCTTAAACCTTAGTGAGATCAAACTATACTAAAATCAGAGTGTAAATTAAACCAAAAACTATATTTCTGCAGAAAATAACCTCATAAATATCCATAAGCTGAAAAATTATCTATATTATAAAAGCATCTGAAATTACAAACTTCCTTTAAAACTGAATACTATCAATTGCCAAAACATGAAACATTTTGGGTGGCAATCCCTTAGTAAGCTGATAGGATCATCTTCCATCACACCAATATCTATCTCATATTCTTGGAGAAATACAATATAATCATCTGATATTGCACTTCTCTTCTCTCTAGTGGATCTTCTTAATGGCATATATTCTAGAGGTGCTCAAGGTTGTTCCTCTGGAACAATTTCTTGGATATGAGGTTCTTCAACATTGTCTTGATTCATTGTGTCTTGAACAAGGTCAGAAATGGAATCTGGACCAATGCTAATAACACATGTGGGAATATTCATATATTCCTCTTCAAAGACAAAGTCTTTATCTTTATCACCTCCCGCAAACTCGACATCCTTAAAGAATCGGGCATTTCCCGTCTTGAAAATTGACTTTGTTGTGGGATCATAAAATTTGTACCCCCTAGATCTTTCCGAGTATCCAATAAAATAGCAACTTATCATCCTAGATTCCAGTTTCTTTTCATTAGGCCTATAAGGCCTTGCCTCAACTGGACATCCCCAAACATGCAAGTGTTTTAGACTAGGTTTCTTACGTGTCTAAAGTTCATAAGGGGTTTTGGTAGTGGCTTTAGTGGGTACTCAATTAAGGATATATGTTGTAGTCTTAAGACCTTCTCCCCAGAGTGAATCTGGTAAGGTAGAATGACTAATCATACTTCTTACCATGTCCTTAAGTGTTCTGTTTTGACTTTCAGCAACACCATTCATATTGGGCGAACTCGACATAGTGTACTGTGGGATGATACCGCATTCATCTAGGAATATAGCAAATGGTCCTGGACGTTATTCTCCTGAACCGTCATATCTACCATAGTACTCACCACCATGGTTAGATCTGACGCTTTTAATCTTTTTACTGAGTTGATTTTCAACTGAAGCTTTATAACTTTTGAACACATCCAGTGACTGTAATTTTTCACTTATGAGATATACATAGCCATATTTGAAAAAATCATCTATGAATGTTATGAAATATTGTTGACCGTTCTAAGCGACCGTAGGAAATGGCCCACAAATATCTGTATCTATTAGTTCTAAGATATCCATAGTCTTATTGGCTACAAATCTCCTTGTATTGGTTTGTTTACCCTTAATACAATTAACACAAATGTCAAAATTTGTAAAATCTAAGGGATCGAGAATTTCATTTGACACAAGTCTCTCTATTCTCTTTTTAGAGATATGACCTAATTGTTTGTGCCATAATATACCTGAATTCTCGGTAGTTAATTTTCTCTTGGTACCTCGTGTACTTAATAGCAAGGATTCATTAAATGAAGCAATTATATCAATCAAATAAGGATTATAGTAACCAGATAAAGAACCGGAACCAGATAATTTGGAATCATAAAACAAACTAAATTTCCATTTTCGAATGAACAAGAATAACCGGATTTGTCCAAAGTAGAAATAGAAATCAAATTCCATCTAAAAGACGGTACAATATAAGTTTCATTAAGATCCAAATAAAGTCTGGTCTTTAACAATAATCTAAATTTCCAATTGCCTCAACATCAACAGTCTTGGAATCGCCTACATAGATGTATCTTTCAACATCATTTGGCTTTCGGCACCTCAGGCAACCTTGCATAAACACACTGATGTGAGTTGTTGCACCAGAATCTAACCACCACGTGTGTCTAGGTACCGAAGTTAAATTAACTTCAGAACAAACCAAAGCAAGAAGCATACCTGTCTTAGCACGCCAAGCATGATAGTTGGTGCATTGCTTCTTTTTATGCCCTTCAGCACCACAAAAGAAACAACTAGTACCAACGGAATCATGTGATTTCATTCATTGTTTCTTTTGGGGTACTGTACCTGCAGCTTCCTTAACGTTCTTTCTTTTCCTTCCCTTTTCTTTAAAGGAAGAGGCTAAGTGAGTACTCTCTGTCCTATCTTGCTTAAGCCTTTCTTCTTCCTGAACACAATGTGAGCTGAGCTCATTTAGAGACCAAGTCTCTTTCTGACAATTGCAGCTCACCTTAAACTGGTTAAATTATGCAGGAAGGGATATTAAAACCAGATGCACTAGCAAGTCCTCAAAGAGTTCAAGCTGAAGTGCTTTGAGCTTGGAAGCAAGATGAGATATCTCCAAAATGCACTCCCTTACATTGCCTTTGCCTTTATACTTCATTGAAATGAGACTAGTCAAGAGCGTACCGATTTTAGCCTTTTTCATTCTTAACAAATCTCTTTGCAATATTGGCAAGGAATTCCTTAGCCGTAGTGATTTGATCAGATATTGTGCCCCTGAATGCTTCAGGAATGGCTCTCTTCATGATCATCATACACATGCGATTTGATTTCTCCCACCTTTCCATATCCCTCTTTTCATCAGAGGTACTCTCATCCGTAAGTGGTGGGGGAGAATCAGTCCTTAACGCAAGGTCGAGATCCATAACACCATGAACAATCAAAAGATTGTCTTTCCAAGACTTGAAGTTAGAGCCATTAAGCATAGGAATTGAGTTGATACTAGCAGTAATATTAGCGGGATTAATGGCTGAAAAGAGAACAACAACAGTTGAAACAAGCTCACAAACAAAACTTATCTTAAGAGCTAAAATAATTCAAATAAAGGTAAAACCCATCTTAAGATATCGGGCACTCCATTAATATTTTATCTTTGGATAAAAGATTAATTTGTAAGTGATATCTTAATGTAGTAACCAAACATTGATAATAAGAACATGTCAAAAAATAAATTGGCCTTTGGGTCAATTAATTAGTCACATGTAAAACCAAATAATCATCACATGTTGATTACTACAAGTGCAAATGCATTTACTTTAAATATTGACCTTCCTTTGGGCCGATCAATAATAACATAAATCGCATACACATAACCTTTTATATTTTAAAATGAAATTAATCTCCACAAGAGAAGTCACTTTGGTGACATATTGTTTTAATTAATTTATTGTAAAATATATATCAATATATATACCAATATTTGAAAAATAAATTTGCACTAATTTTCTTTAACAAAGTCAACGGTCAAAGTCAACGGTTGACTTTGACCATTAACCTTGCGGTTGGACCTGGTCGGGCCAACTTGGATCCTAAACCAGCCTATTCTGGATTGAACAATCTAGTTGTGGGCTAGAACTTTATACGGGCCGAAGCCCATAATACAAACATTTTATGTGGACCTTAAGCCCACAACTCTTATTTGTTTGTTGTGGGCCGAAGCCCACAACCGCAAATAAAACCGTCACAGGCTTGTTTGGGCCTGTGAGGAGATAATCCCAGGGGGTTATTACCCCTAGGAAATGAATTATGTTACGGCTACAGCTCCTTAATTATCTTCTTAAAGGCCACACTGCAGCTCTTTAATTATCTACTTGAAGGCCCTAACAGTTGTTACAAATCTCTGTAACAGCTGCCCCCTTATCGTTTCAGTTTTCTCCTTTTTTTTAATTCTTCACCAGCACTAGCAATGGCCAACACTGGTCGGTGAATTATTTCCTGATACTAGCAGCCTACGGGCTGCCAGTTTTATTTTCCTTCACCAGCGCTGGCCTTGCGATCACTGGTTACTTTATCTTGACTGGCACCCTATGGGCTGCCAGTTTCATCACCAGCGCTGGCTTACAAAGCAAGTGCTGGTTATATATATTTCATCTTCACTGGCAGCCTAAGCTGCCAGTTTCACCATATATATATATATATATAAGTATACACATATTTAAGCACATAGATATATAAGAACATATACTGGCAGCCTATATATATATATATAATTTCTTCAACCAGGCAGCTTACAGCAGGCTACCAATACATCTTTAATCAGCACTGGTAAATCCAGTTCGATTTATATTAGTTTTCTAATTGGTTTCCTAATAATTCAACATGAAATGGCTCTGATACCACTTGATAGATCTAGCATTTCATAATATAAAGAAATTGTTGAAGATTGAAGATTGAAGACTTTGATTCCAAGACTGCAATTTGAAGATCATTAGAAGTGTTTTAAGTTTGAATTTATGTTTTAATTAGGGATCAAATTGAATTGATCTCAGCAAGTTATTTTTCCTATTTAGCTAAGTAAGTTTTTCCTGTTTTGTTTATTTTCCAGTTCAGTAGAATTAATTGTGATGAACTGGAATTTCTATCTTTGTATTCAGTTTTTCTCTATAAATGAAGTTAAGGGATGGCAGTAACCTAATAAGATTCTGCTCCTAATTTTCCATTTAAAACTGTCTTTGTGTGAGTTAACTTGTGTCTCACGGTTTATAGAAAAATAACATTGTTCTTCTTTGATTGCTACAGTGTCTGTTTTTCTGGGTTTTTTGGCTGTTCAAGTTACTGATTTGAACAGTAACAGTTTGTTCTTAAACTTATCAATTTTTCAGTTGAGTTCTTTGAAATCCAACATGGTATCAGAGCTGTTTTAATCTTAGAAAGGGAAATTGAGAGAAACACGAGAGAATCAAAAAAGTGAGGATTTTTTCAAAGTTATTTAACTTTGAATGGGAGGTGAGTGAAACACGAGAGATCAGAAAATTGAATCAAGTAATTAAGCTTGATTTGTTCTTTAAGCAACACGAAATTAACAGTAATTGTCAATTACTGTCCCAGTTCTTTTCTCCAGAAATTATCGAAAAAGGGAAGATCCATCAGAGTGCATTGGCAGACATGGATTCCTCAACTTTCTCGCCAAAATCACCTGCGTTCACAGGCTCAAACTATGGTGTGTGGGCTGTGAAGATGAAAACTTACCTCAGGGCATATGATCTGTGGGAAGTTGTGGAGACTAACAGGGATCCAAATCCCTTAAACAATAATCCCACCTTGAATCAAATCAAGTATCACAATGAAGAGAAGGCAAAGAGATTCAAAGCACTTACCTGCATCCATAATGCAGTAAGTGAAGAGATATTCACAAGAATATTGGCTTGTGAAACTGCTAAAGAGGCTTGGGATAAGCTTAAAGCAGAATTTCAAGGTGACGAAAAATCTAGAAGAATGCAAATTCTGAACTTAAAGAGGCAGTTCGAAGGATTGAAGATGAAGGAGTCAGAAACAATCATTGAATTTTCCTCTAATATCTCAAAATTAGTCAACCAAATGAGAATTTTGGGAGAAGAAGTTCAGGACTCTAAAGTGGTGGAAAAAGTTCTCGTCAGCTTACCTGAAAGATTTGAGAACAAAATCTGTTCTTTAGAAGACTCTAAAGACTTCACCGAGATGAGCCTTCAAGACTTGATAAATGCTCTTCAAGCAGTGGAGCAAAGACAAGCTTTTAGGCATGAGAGTGCAGGTGAAGAAGCCTTCGTGGCAGGATTCAAAGGAAGACCACGAGCTCATCGTCCCCAAAATTCTTACAAAGAAAATCAAGAGGTAAGAAGGGATACTGGAAAACAATGGCAGGCAAAAACTTGGCAGAATAATCACAATTCTGCCAATAATTACAACTCAAAAGGGAAAGACAAGAAGGAGCAATTCCCCACCTACAGATACTGTCACAAGAACAATCACCTTGAATCATGGTGCTGGCTCAAGAATGCACAGTGTAGAAAGTGCAAACAATTTGGGCACATTCAAAAATACTGCAAAAACAACTCAGCAAATGGGAAACAAGCCTACATTGCAGATGCCTCAGAAGTTAAGGAAGAGCAATTGTTCATGACCATTGAAGAACACAATTGCAGTCAAACAGAGGTAAGAAAGCCAAACTGGATTGTTGACAGTGGGTGCACTAATCACATGTCTGCAGATATACAACTCTTCAACAACTTTGATTCGAAATATGTGTCCAAAGTGAGGGTTGCGAATGGACAATATGTGGAAGTCAAAGGCAGAGGAGATGTTGAAATTGAAACACTGTCAGGTACACGAATTTTTGATGATGTGCTATATGTACCTGAAATTAAACAAAATCTAGTTAGTGTGGGGCAATTACTTGAAGAAGGGCACTCATTATTTTTCATTGGCAACATGTGCACAATCAAAGATAGTGATGAGAACATACTATTTTCTGTTAAGATGACTAACAGAAGCTTCAGCCTTGAATGGAAAGAAAGAATTGCAAACTTAAGCACCTGTGAAAATGGACAGTCTGTGTTATGGCATAAGAGAATGGGACACTTTAACTATGCAACCTTGAAGAAGATGGCTGAGCAACAAATAGCCTTAGGTTTGCCTAAAATACAAGAACATGGTGATGTATGTGAAGCATGTCAGCTGGGGAAGCAAACCAGAAGCAGTTTTAATGGCAACTCACTTAGAACTGCTACTAAACTTCAATTAATTCACACGGATGTATGTGGTCCAATGCAAACTGAATCTTTGAATGGTGCTAGATATTTCTTATTGTTTGTGGATGATTATAGCAGATTTTGCTGGGTATATTTTCTCAAAAATAAATGTGAAGTAACTGATGTGTTCTTGAGATACAAGGCTGCTGTTGAGAAGGAAACAGGATGCAAGCTGAAGATGGTGAGGTCTGATAATGGGGGGGAATTCACCTCTCGAAAACTTGAAGACTACTTGGAAAAGGAAGGAATCAAGCATCAACTAATTGTGCCATACACTCCTCAACTGAATGGGGTAAGTGAAAGGAGGAACCGTACCTTGATGGAGATGGCAAGGTGTCTTCTTTATGAGAAGAAAATGCCATTAAAATTCTGGGTTGAGGCAGTAAGCACTTCAGCATACCTCTTGAACAGAATGGTGACTAAAGTGCTAGGGGAGAAAACACCTTTTGAATGCTGGTATGATTTCAAACCCAATCTTGAGCATTTAAGAATTTTTGGCAGCCCTTGCTATGTTTTACAACCTGACATCAAGAGAAAGAAACTTGATCAAAAATCTGAGGTTGGGATTTTGATTGGTTACAGCATGAAATCTAGTGGTTATAAAGTATATGATTTGAAAACAAATAAAGCTATAATTGCTAGAGATGTAAAAGTTGATGAAGATAAAGTATGGAATTGGGATGCTACAAAGGATGAGACATCAAACATTGAAATTCAGTGTGAAACTGAAAGTGCAGATGAAGAAGATCCCGAGAGCATGTCTGTGAGAGGGACCAGAATGCTAAGTGATATTTATGATAGGTGCAACCTTGCTGAAACAGAACCTAGTGATGTGGAAGAAGCCATGAATTCACAGGTATGGATGATAGCAATGAAAGAAGAGTTGATGATGATTGAGAAAAATGAAACCTGGAAATTAGTTGACAGACCCTCTCATAAACATGTCATTGGAGTGAAATGGATTTTTAAAACCAAATTGAATGCAGATGGAAGCATAAACAAGCACAAAGCTAGGCTTGTGGTAAAGGGATACTCTCAAGAACCAGGAATCGATTACTATGATACATTTGCACCTGTATCAAGACTGGACACAATCAAACTGCTGTTGATTTTGGCTGCTCAAACAGGCTGGCTTGTGTGGCATTTGGATGTCAAGTCTGCGTTTCTAAATGGAACACTAAATGAAGAGATATATATTGAGCAACCTGAAGGTTTCGAAGTGGACACATCAAGGAACCAAGTGTATCTATTGAAGAAGGCATTGTATGGATTGAAACAAGCTCCTAGAGCTTGGTACAGCAGATTGGATGACTATCTTCTAAGCTTGGGATTTGAAAGAAGCATGAATGAACACACTTTGTATGTAAAAAGGGTTGCTGATAATATATTAATTGTGTCTGTGTATGTTGATGACTTGCTGATTACAGGAAATCAAGAAGAATTAGTGAAGGAGTTCAAGCACAACATGAAGACCAAGTTCGAAATGAATGAACTTGGGCTGCTATCTTATTTTCTTGGTATGGAAATCATGCAATCACAGCAAGGAAGTTTCTTGTGCCAAAAGAACTTCACCATGAAGATTCTGGACAAGTTTGCAATGAACAATTGCAAACCTGTCAGCACACCAATGACAGCTGGTCAAAAACTGTCAAAGGATGATGGATCCCCTCAGGCTGATGGAAGAACCTACAGAAGTTTGATTGGAAGTCTTCTCTACTTAACTGCAACACGTCCAGACATAGTGTTCACAGTCAACTATTTGTCAAGATTTATGCAAAATCCAAGTCAAATTCATTTTGTGGCTGCAAAAAGGGTCTTGCGATATTTGAAGGGGACAATTGACTTTGGGATGAACTTCACCAAAACAAATATCACTAATCTAGTTGGTTTTTCAGATAGAGATGACAAGCACTT
Source organism: Salix purpurea (assembly GCA_027405865.1). NCBI lineage: Eukaryota > Viridiplantae > Streptophyta > Magnoliopsida > Malpighiales > Salicaceae > Salix > Salix purpurea. The sequence goes on along the minus strand of JAOWLH010000020.1, from coordinate 7,548,186 downwards.
CAGGTTTTTGTTTTTCAATGGGTGGAACAATTTTCAGTTGGAACTCAAAGAAGCAGACAGTGGTGGCCCATTCCACTACCAAAGCAGAGTATATTGCTGCTTATGTTGCAGCAAACCAGCTAGTATGGTTGAGGAAAATATTAGGGGAGTTAAGCTTTGAACAAGCTAATCCCACAGACCTAATGTGTGACAACATGGCTGCTATAGCAATCTCCAAAAATTCTGTATTCCATAACAGAACCAAGCATATGAAGATAAAGTTTCATGCAATAAGACAGTTCCAAACTGAAGGAGAATTGGAGATGAAATATGTCCCTACTAAAGAGCAATTGGCTGACTTGTTTAGCTAAAGACAGGTTTGAAGACTTAAGGGCAAAAGTTGGAATGTGCAGCTATGAAGTCTTGGAACCAAGGGGGAGTGTTGAAGATTGAAGATTGAAGACTTTGATTCCAAGACTGCAATTTGAAGATCATTAGAAGTGTTTTAAGTTTGAATTTATGTTTTAATTAGGGATCAAATTGAATTGATCTCAGCAAGTTATTTTTCCTATTTAGCTAAGTAAGTTTTTCCTGTTTTGTTTATTTTCCAGTTCAGTAGAATTAATTGTGATGAACTGGAATTTCTATCTTTGTATTCAGTTTTTCTCTATAAATGAAGTTAAGGGATGGTAGTAACCTAATAAGATACTGCTCCTAATTTTCCATTTTAACTGTCTTTGTGTGAGTTAACTTGTGTCTCACGGTTTATAGAAAAATAACATTGTTCTTCTTTGATTGCTACAGTGTCTGTTTTTCTGGGTTTTTTGGCTGTTCAAGTTACTGATTTGAACAGTAACAGTTTGTTCTTAAACTTATCAATTTTTCAGTTGAGTTCTTTGAAATCCAACAGAAATGATGTTCATGTCGAATTATCAAGAACGCATAAAATGCATAAACTATTAAGCGGAAGCGTTCCTGAATCCATATCCGGAAGTCGCTATCTAGAGTCGTACGGATGACCTTCCAGATTAACACGTTCACCTTAGAGAGCCATTTGATTCTCTCTACCTTATGTCAGTATGAGAATGTAGCACGTGTAATCTGGAGACCATGACCATATATATAGGCAACTAAGTGCCTTTTGGTATTCATACCTTTTGGCATTTCCACCATTTGGTATTCTTATTTTAGCCCATCACTAAAATAGGAATAACCCTTTAATCTCTACACATTAAAGGTTCACACCCTATTAGATACATCAAAACCCAATTGCCTAAAAAACACTTAGCAGATCATTTTAATTAGGCTTTATATTATTTGACAGTCCACAAACACATAATTATTCTCATATAAGTCCAATGTTGGATTAATGATCCAACAAGACATTCTTTCCAGTTAGTCCTTGTTCAATAAGATATATTTTAAAAGTAAGCAGAAGAACAAATCCATATCATTTGGCAACATATACATGGATTGGATGTAGGTTTCTACCGATCCAATGTAATAGAAGGCTGAAAGCTATTGACAAAGAAATAAAGGCTTCTCTTAAAGCTCTCATCAACAAAAGAGAGAAAGCAATGAGTGCTGGTGAAGATACAAAGAATGACTTGTTAGATTAGCTTTTGGAATCCAATTTAAGTGAAATACAAGCGCATGGAAATACAAAGAGCGTTGGAATGAGCACTGAAGATGTGGTTGATGAATGAAAATATTCTACTTTGCTGGACAAGAAACAACCTCGGTTCTTCTTACCTGGGCCATGATTTTATTGGCTCAGTATCCGGATTGGCAAGCACGGGCAAGAGAAGAGGTTGTGCAAGTTTTTGCTAACAAAAAACCAGATTTCGATGGGCTTAATCAGCTTAAAGTTGTGAGTATTTCTATGTGTTTGCAATGGAATTCTTCGATATAATTGTCTTATTGTTAAGAACATAGAGCGTTCTTGCATTTAAAATGTAAGCATAGGTATCCTTTGAAGAAAAAGAAAGATAGCAGAAAAAAACGTTCATGTTTTTCTGTATAATACAAAATCGACCAAAAAGACAAGGAAAGGAAACACAAAATGAGTACGCATGCTAGAAGGTGACATCTATATACATTAAGAATGGTTTTTTGTAGTTATTGGATCAACATTGAAACTTATAATTTAATTAGTAAGTTGAAATGGTATGCAAATCATCTTTATATAAGCGATGTTTTTTTTCTTACATAAGTTGATCGCATGTCACCATTTTAATGGATTCTTATCATGTAGCATCATTCTCTCTTTTGATGAATATTTCAGGTTACCATGATTTTGTATGAAGTTCTTAGGTTATACCCTCTGTTGAAAAGATAAAGTCAAAGAATCTGCAGATTTCTATCCTCTGTAAAATAGGAATAGAGTCTCTGCAAAACAGGAAATATATTATAGCTTTGTTAGAGTAGGACTCAATGTCTTACATCTCCTACTTTATAGTTAGAGTAATTGTATATAAATAGCGAATTGTAATTCTGCAGATCAATACATACAGAACAATATTTTTCTGTCAAAAACTCTCTCTCTCGATACTCTTTTATTTCTCATGGTATCAGAGCATACAAAACCATATTAACCAAAGCTTCCGCAAAAACTTCAATGGAGAACAATGCTGACTCAAACAACATCAACCAAAACACAACCTCAAACACTACTCTTCAAAACACATCCACTTTAACCATAGATCCTTCTGATCCTCTTTTTATTCACACATCAGATCATCCTGGCATGAATCTTGTACCAAAGGTTCTTGATGGAACCAATTATGCCATGTGGAGACGTTCTATGCTGATAAGTCTCAGTGCCAAAAACAAGTTGGGATTCATCAATGGAACCATACTTACACCTGCTAAAACTGGTCCTAAATACATGTTATGGCAACGATGCAATGATATGGTGCTATCTTGGATTCTTAACTCCTTAAATCAAGAAATTGCCAACAGTGTTTTTATGTTGAAACTCCTTCAGAAATCTGGTTGGATCTTCAAGAACGATTCTCACAAGGTAATTTTTCTCATCACTATCAAATTCAACGTTCCATTGTGGAACTGTAGTAGAATCAAGATTCAATCTTTACATATTATACCAAAATAAAGACCCTGTGGGATGAATTAAAGATGAGCAGCCCATTCATTCAATGCACATGTGGTGGAATGAAACAATTGACAAACAATGAAGAACAGATGAGGTTGAGTCAGTTTCTAATGGGATTAAACGAGAGCTATTCAGCTATTAGGGGTCAGATCATGCTCATGCAATCTTTGCCAACTGTCAAGAAAGCATATTCACTCTTGTGTGAAGAAGACAAGCAAAGAGGATTGGCTGAGCACAAAAATCAATGAACAGGTCCATGCCATGAATGTAAAAAGACCAGGTTCTGTTTCACAAAGTCAAAATTGGATGCCTGGATCATCAATTACTCAAGGACCAAGAAAACGACTTCACTGCACTTACTGTGAAGGAACTACACATACAATCGAAAAATGCTTCTATTTAATTGGATTCCCTGTTGGTCATGCTCTTCACGGTAAGAATATTCAACCTCGTAATCGATCTCAAAAAATATATGCAAATCAAACAAGAACAGATTCATTGCACAACAGGGTTGGTCAAACCCCTGCTCAGCCTCTGCAACTCACAAGTGAAGAATTGTAACAAATCAAAGCTTTTCTACAAGAAAAATCCACTGTATCTGCAAATTATTCAGGTAATAATATCTCCTGTAGCTCATCAAACACAACTCAACATGCTGAGTTTTTACAATGGATCATTGACAGTGGTGCCACCAACCACATAGCCACCTCAGTTACTGATGAAGACATTACTCCCATATCCTCCCAAGTCACTTTACCAAATGGTTCCCATGCAAAAATTACTAGTGTTGGTTCTGCACATATCTCTAAGGATTTACATGTTCACGGTGTTCTTTGTGCACCCTCATTCCATTTATATTTACTTTCAGTCAATAAACTCACAGCAGCTCTTAATTGTTCTGTCCACTTCTTGCCAACTTTTTGTATATTGCAGGACCTAGCTACGAAGAAGATGATTGGCCCGGGGAAGCAGAGTGAAGGACTTTACTACCTTATGCCACAATCAGAATCACGTTTATCTACACCTATCTCCTATCAAGTTGCTCTATCATTAACAACTTTGTGGCATAACCGATTAGGACATCCATCAAAACTACCCTCTCAGTTTTTGTCGAAATTAATCCCCTCTTTCACTTATGATTCACAGCATTCATGCGAAGTGTGTCCTTTGGCAAAACAAACAAGGTTACTCTTTCCCAAAAGTTCAATTCAACGCATTAAAATTTTTGAGCTCATACATTGTGACATTTAGGGTCCACACAAAATCGAAACACATTTGGGTGCACACTGTTTTTTAACCATTGTGGACGATTACACTCGCTTTACATGGATTTTCCTTATGAAATTCAAATCTGAAACACAAAGGTTGTTAAAATTATTTATCGCTTTTGTTCATACTCAATTCAATAGTCAAGTCAAAAGCATACGTAGTGATAATGGGATGGAATTTATCTCCTTAAAACCATATCTTTCCACACATGGAATTTTACTCTAGAATTCATGCTCATACACACCACAACAAAACGGTGTTGTTGAACTCAAACATAGACACCTCCTAAATGTAGGTCGTGCATTGAGATTCCAAGCAAATTTACCATTAAAATTATGGGGAGAAAGCTTGCTCACTGCCATTTATCCCATAAACCGTCTTCCAACCGCAATTTTGAAACACAAATCACCATATGAACTTTTGTATGGAAAACTACCCACCTATCATCACCTTCGTGCATTTGGATGTCTTTGTTATGCCACCACTTTACAACCTTTGACCAAATTTTCACCACGCGCTCATCGCTGTATTTTTGTCGGATATCCTTCCAACCAAAAAGCATATTGTGTTTACGATCTTATCACTTGACAATTTTTCACTAGTCGAGATGTTATTTTTAATGAAAATACATTTCCATTTTCCATTCACACTTTAGAAGAACCACCTTCTCAAACATCTCTACCCATCATAACCCCTACATCTCATGACAGCCCCAATCCACCACCATTAATTCTTGCTCCATTATCAAACGAGAATCCTACAACTACATCCTCTTACTCTCCCACTACAGAAACACTTTCATCACCCATACCATCTTCTCCACCATCACTCGCAGCTCCTCTTGTTCTACGTCGCAATGACAAGCCAAGACAAATATTTGTTCTTCTTCGTGATTTTCATTGTGGACAGGTTAGTACATCCACTCACTCTTCTTCCATGACCAATTTCTCTTCTTCACGGTCAGGTACTCAATATCCCTTATCCAGTTTTATCTCTATTCAGTCTTTATCTCCTGCTCATCAAATATTTATTAACAACATTACCAGCACTGTTGAACCAAAAACATATGAGTAGGCACTTAATGATCCCAGGTGGTGTGAAGCAATGCAAACTGAGCTCACTGTACTTGAGAGTTAGAAGACATGGTCACTTGTTCCATTTCCCACTCATTGTCGTCCTATTGGCAGCAAATGGGTCTTCAGAATCAAATACAATTCTGATGGATCTGTAGAGCGATATAAAGCACACTTAGTAGCCAAGGGATTTAATCAAGAAGAGGGCTTCGATTATCATGATACCTTTACTCCAGTTGCAAAGTTGACTGCCATGCGTTGTCTTCTTGCTTTGGCAGCAGTAAGCAATTGGCCACTATATCATATCGATGTAAATAATGCCTTTCTTCATGATGATTTACATGAGGAAGTCTATATTACTCCACCTCCAGGACTTTGCAAACAGGGGGAGAAGGTTGTATGTGGGCTTTATAAGTCCTTATATGGACTTGAACATGCACCCAGAAACTAGTTTGCAAAATTCTCAGATTCTATCAAAACGATTGGATTCTCTCAATCACACTCAGATCATTCCATTTTTATGCAAGAAAAAGGTGCTGCTCTAACCATTGACCTTATCTATGTAGATGATATGATCATTATTGGGAACAATGACAAAGCTATTCAAGATGTTAAGTTATTTCTGCAACAACAATTTCACATAAAAGATCTAGGTAAGCTGAAGTTTTTTCTCAGACAGGAAGTGGCAAGATCAAAGGCTGGAATAGTTATTTCTCAGAGAAAATACACACTGGAAATACTTGACGATGTTGGATTTCTTGGAGCCAAACCAGTTGATTTTCCTATGGAACAAAATCTAAAGCTCACTAATGATCAAGGTGAGATGCTGAATGATGCTGCAAACTACAGAAGATTGGTAGGGAGATTAATATATCTTACAATCACTAGGCCAGACATCACATATTCTGTCAACATCTTAAGCCAATTTATGCACGCACCAAGAAAACGTCATTGGGATGCTGCTCTTCTTGTAGTAAAATACTTAAAGAAAAACCCAGGTAATGGTTTACTGTTTTCAGCCAACAGCTCTCTGCAACTAAAAGCTTACTGTGACGCCAATTGGGCAAATTGTCCTATGACAAGAAGATATACAACGGGCTACTGTGTATTTCTTGGAGACTCTCATTTCATGAAAGATAAGAAAACAAAAAACAGCCTCAAGATAATCAGCCGAAGCTGAATACAGGTCATTGGCTACTGCAACATGTGAACTCACATGGCTTCGAAGCATATTTAAAGACCTACAAGTACACTTAAAACCAGTGGAATTATTTTTTGAAAATCAACCAGCACTACATATTGCCGCAAATCCAGTATACCATGAACATAAAAAGCATATCGAAGTTGATTGTCATGTTGTACGAGAAAAGATTCAAGCAGGACAAATTGTTACGAAATTCATTCCATCATATCTTCAGTTAGCAGACATATTTACAAAGGCCTTATGGGGAGACAACTTCAAAAATTTAACAGGCAAGTTGAACATTCTCGACATTCATGCTCCAACTTGAAGGGGAGTGTTGAAAAGATAAAGTCAAAGAATCTGCAAATTTCTATCCTCTGTAAAATAGGAATAGAGTCTCTGCAAAACAGGAAATATATTATAGCTTTGTTAGAGTAGGACTCAATGTCTTACATCTCCTACTTTATAGTTAGAGTAATTGTATATAAATAGCAAATTGTAATTCTGCAGATTGTACATACAGAACAAAATTTTTCTGTCAAAAACTCTCTCTCTCGATACTCTTTTATTTCTCACCCTCCAGTAATTTTACTAAATCGAGATGTTCATGAAGAAATTAAGCTTGGAAATTTGTTGTTACCTGCTGGAGTGAAGGTCTCAGTGCCAACAATCGTCCTTCACCAAGATCCTGAACTATAGGGTTATGATGCCTCTGAGTTCAAACCAGAGAGGTTTGTTGAAGGTGTTTCAAAGGCAACAAAGAGTCAAGTCTCATTCCTCCCATTTGGAGGGGGGCCTCGAATATGCATCGGACAAAACTTTGCTTTGATTGAAGCAAAAATGGCTTTGGCAATGGTTTTACGACACTACTCTTTTAAGCTCTCTCCATCGTATATCCATGCTCCTATCACCGTCGTTACTCTTCAGGCACAACACGGTGCTCCAATGATACTACGTAAACTCTAACATGCTCCAATATGCAACTCAGCAAAAGAATCCAACAAGGCCTCCTCCAGTAGCTCCCCTCAAGTGAAGAAGAAGAGGGGTAGCAGGAAGCGTAGGGGAGGGATCTAATCCCCCTTCCTTTTCAATAACCCCCAATTTTTTAATGATTAGTTTGGGAGGATGGAATACCTGGGGTCTCAATGGCTTCCAGAAGCAAAATTCAGTCCTACAGTGGACTACCAAAAATAACCTAGATATCATCGGTATTCTTGAAACGAAGCTTCAGGCTTCTAAGCTGCCTCACATCGGTACTCTCTTGAAAATGCCTCACTGGCAATTTCTTTCCAATTCCCAGGGGTCTAACACCTGCCGCATTATTGTGGGATGGAATCCCTACAAAGTTCACGTGACCATGGTCAGCCACCTTCATCAATGGCTCACGGTAGAAGTTAGCAATATAGCCTGTGCATCACGGCTCCGGGTAACTTTTGTTTATGCCCTTAATTCTCCAACTGATCGAAGGCCCCTTTGGAACTACCTGGAAGCTGAAGCCCAGGCATGCATGTCTACCCCTTGGCTTGTGTTGGGTGATTTCAACGCCATCATGGTCCCTCATGACAGGGTGGGAGGTGACGTTGCTTGGCCTGAGCACCGTAATGACTTCCCAAATTGCATTCATAATGCTAGCTTGATTCAAGTTCCTTATGACGGCATGCGGTTTACATGGCATAACGGGCGCCAAGGGGATGGGACCATTCAAAAGAAACTTGATTGGGTTTTCATGAATCAATTAGCTTTGCAACAGTGGCCAGGAATCAGGACTACGTTCCAGCCCAGATCAATTTCAGATCATAGTGCTATGATCACTTCTCTCTCCATGGAGCACAATCGTCGGTTTAGTGGGTTCAAATTTTTAAAGTTGTGGATTGATAAGCCTGATTTTTTGGACCGGGTTAAAAGGGCTTGGCAAACTCCTGTGCGTGGGGACCCTTGGTTTCAGCTCACTACAAAGCTGAGGGTCTTAAAAGCAAATCTGCAGGCCATGCACTTCGCCAATTCGCACAATATCAGTGATAGAGTTCGTCAGGCAAAAAGAGAATGGGATATCGCTCAGGGTAATCAGGATGGTGACCCATTAAATGCTCAGCTTCGTAATATAGAGAGAGATAGGGCTCAGGATTATGCAGCCCTTCTGAGAGATGAAGAGTCTTACTTCAAACAACGTTCTCGCATCCAATGGCTCCAAATGGGTGATAGGAACACAGGTTTTTTCCACAAAACCCTCATTCACAGACAGAGTAGAAACAACATCCACAAAATAACGACTACCACTGGTGAAACCATTTCTGATCACCAGGCCATGGGCAATTATCTGGTGGACTACTACCGCAATTTGCTAGCTCCTTCCCTTCCCGAGCCCAGGCCCGACGACTCGGCTTTATTATTTGAGAAGAAAATGGAGGAGCCCACGGTCTCCTTGCTAGCCCGCAATGTTACGCCAGAAGAAATCAAAGCAGCCTTATTTTCGATTTCAGACGATAAGGCCCCGGGCCCCGACGGCTTCTCGGCCTCTTTCTTCAAGCATTGCTGGGATATCGTGGGCCATGATATCATCCAGGCCTGCCTTTTCTTCTTCAACAGTAACGATCTTCCAAGATGCATCAACGCAACAAGGATTGTGCTTATTCCGAAGGTTGAAAATCCAACAGGAATCGGTGACTACAGGCCCATTTCCTGCTGTACCGTGCTCTATAAGTGTGTCTCTAAGGTGATAGCCAACAGGTTGAAGACTGGCTTGAAAGAAGTTATTGATCAGGCCCAGACGGCTTTTATCCCAGGGAGACATATCTCTGATGCTATTATGCTTAGCCAGGAATTGGTTAAATCTTATCATCTCAATAGAGGCACGCCCAGGTGCACGATGAAAGTGGACCTGAAAAGGGCTTTTGACACAGTTAGGTGGGATTTTATTGCAGAAGGGCTTAGGGCTATTGGAACTCCTGCTGTCATGATTGGCTGGATTTCAAAGTGCATTTCCACCCCCTATTTTTCTATTAGTCTTAATGGCGATTTACGGGGTTTTTTTGCAGCCACTAGAGGCTTGCGGCAGGGTGATCCCCTTTCTCCCTACTTATTCGTTTTGGCTATGGAAGGTTTGAGTGGTATTTTGCGGCAGTCTTCCAAGCTGCCTTTATTTCGGTTCCATTGGAGATGTAAGCCCACGAATCTAACTCACCTTTGCTTTGCCGACGATCTAATGCTTTTTTGCAAAGCAGACCTCTCTTCAGTTGGGATTCTCAAGTCAGCCCTTGACAGGTTCTCTAACACCTCAGGGTTAGTGGTCAATCACTCCAAGAGTGCTATCTTCTTATCGGGCGTTTCGGAGGAAACGGCTACCACCATTTGTGATAGTACTGGGTTTAGCAGACAATCTCTTCCCCTTAAGTATTTGGGCCTGCCTCTTATTTCTTCGAGATTGACCCATACAGACTGTCTTCCCCTTCTTAGCAGGCTCACTAACCGGATAAAGCTTTGGACCACCAACTCCTTATCCTATGCAGGGCGCCTCCAGCTCATCAAGTCGGTTTTATTTTCCTTGCAGGTGTACTGGTGCTCCACCTTCATCCTCCCTTGCTCTATCCTTAACAAGATTGAAAGCATCATGGGAGCTTTCCTTTGGCGTGGGTGTTCTTTAGAGACCACTGGTGCTAAAGTGGCTTGGCGCAACCTCTGTTTCCCTCTATCAGAAGATGGCCTTGGTATTAAGAGTCTTAGGGTGTGGAACCAAGTGGCTGTCATGAAGCACATATGGAACCTCATGGTTGGTAAGGACTCCATTTGGGTGCAATGGGTTCGAAAGGTTCTGCTCAAAGGGCGTCCCTTTTGGTCTATCCCGATCCCATCTAAACCAACTTGGGCTTGGAGGAAAATTTTGCAAGGACGAGATTATTGCCGAGGCCTTTTCAGGTGCATCATTGGTAATGGCGAGCTCACCTCGCTTTGGTACGACTACTGGCTTCCAAACGGCAAACGAATATGTGACTTAGTCTCTTCGTGGGAGATCAGCCAATCCAGTCTTCACCAAGGGGCAAAAGTTGCAGATATCATTCATGGATGTCAATGGGTTTTCCCTGCGAGTTCTCAGAGTCTTCAAGCCATATGGAATTCAATATCTTTCTTACCCAAGCCCTCGGATCAGGATGTGTGTGTTTGGGGAGATTCTCCGAATGGCAGCTTCACAGTGGGCAAAGCTTGGCGTCTCCTTCGCCATACCAGACCTACCTCGACCTCAATGCATCTTTGCTGGTTTAAATATCGCATCCCTAGGCATGCTTTCATTCTTTGGTTAGCTATCAAAGGTCGTCTGCGTACTATGGATAGATTGCATGATCGAGAGAGGCCAAGGATTTGCACCCTTTGCAGCTTAGAAGATGAAACCCACGAGCATCTCTTCTTCAACTGCAGATTTTCCCATGAAGTGTGGGCCTGGATCACCACAAAGCACAAGACTCCATGGCCCAATTACCGGTGGCCTGATTTAATCCAATGGGGAGCAGTTACTCACAAAAGTAAAAGCCTCTTCTCCAGCCTGGTTGCAAGACTCACATTAGCGGCCTCGGTCTACGGCATATGGATGGAGCGGAACCAAAGGGTTTTCAAAGCCACTTACCGATCGGCCCGTCGAATCGCAGAGGAGGCTCATGAGCTTTTAAGAACATACCTTCTTGGGCTAAACCTCCAAGAGGCCATCCAGGACAACTGGTTCATACCTTAGTCTTTGGGGGGGGGCTAGGTTTTTTTTCCTAGTGTCCGGGTTTGGGGCGGGGATCTGTTTTTCCCCTTAGCTTGTTTTGTTTTCTTTGGCTTTCCTAGCCTTTTTCGGCCCCTTGGGTCGTTCCTTTGCTTGCTTGGAGCCTTGGCGGGATTTTGATCCTGTTTTCGCTCGGCAGGCTTTGGCTTTCTTCCTTGTATAGTCTCTCTTTTTTTTAATATACTGCATCAGTTCAAAAAAAAAGTTATATGTGGCGGAGAAGATTTATCCCAGGGTACAAATATGTTATCATGTCCAATGTGAGATATTTGTCAAATGTTAAGAAAATACATGTAACCCAAACTATAGAAATAATCATATCAGTTTATATGATCCTATGTAATAAATAGCCAGTTTTTATATGTAGCTTTCTTACTAATGACTCGCTTGTTTAAAATCTTGTCGGAAGAAGGTGTGACTTGTGGTTATTTTTAGGTATGGTTTGTGATGCCACTTTTTATTTAATTATTATTATTAAAGGCCTTTGCCAATTGATGAATTAATTGTGAAATTTCTTAGGATATATTCTTATAAAAAGTAGATTATGGGCTATGATAAATTTTTGCTCAATACATGTATAGTTAGCTGATATCATAACTCTATGGCTTACAAGAATATAGAATGAGTCTCCAGAAGCTTCTCTTCTACAGGGCATATCTAAAAGGCGGAAAATAATTTTGGCACCTTTAAAGGCTTGTTATATAGTATCCTTCGCTATATTGCATTGCAGTTCTTGTAAATTAATGTTTTTTGATCAACGAATAACTTGTACAATAAGATGTATTGTACTAATGAGCTTGTTCGAGCTTGTACAACACCATTTCCTCGAGAGTTGATTGATAGGATCCCGAGGAAGACATTTGAGATTTTGAATTGCAAGATCGACTTTCTCTCTTGCCAATTCCTGTGCCTTTTCATTACCACCACAGTTGTTAGCCAACTTAGTAGTTTCATCAAGAGAACCACTCTCACAGAATTTAGACTCGATTATTTCTCTTAGTTTTGGTGATTGTTGTACAACAAATATTATTAGAGCAGTCAAGTTCCCCTTTGCAAGGTCACTTCCATCAAAATTCCCCAGCATCTCTACTGACTGCGTGAAATCTAATGTCATCCACAACTTGGAATAGACCAAGATTCTTAACAATTTCATACATTAATTAGCATGCAAAAGTTATTGTCCACCCCACCAAAAATAGCAGCTCCTTAGGTGCTAGCAGCAATTAGGGAGGCTATCTTGTAGTACCTCTTGACCAAACACTCCTCAAGTTCAAGATCATAGTCGAGCAAGCTAGATTACTGCTTTATTTCACCACTGGCAAAATCCTTATTAACCTTCAATTGAGCAAGTACACTTGTAAATCAACTTCAATTACAATTTGTAAAATTAAATAATATATAGCATAAAGCATAAACCTTAAGGTTATATCAGACACTAGACTATAAATACTTGGATATATAAAATGGAGTTGCAGACCTACCTAGCTGATAAACTTAATGACTTCAATATTTTCAAGCTTTGTCAGGAACCATGATGATTGAGCAAACATAAAGTCCCCAGCCAGTACTACTACCCTTATAGCATAGAGTTGATGAACAGTTTCCATCCCAGCAAATTAGCAGCAAAGAACTGAAAGTCTGAGAAGGCCTTGCACTGGGCCCAAAATTAAAGTAGAAACCAAAACAAATGAAAATGCAAAATGCAATAAAGGGTGTAATAAATATTTCAATTTTGCTACTCTTCTTGATGCGACAAGTGTGAGATCCAAAGATCCCGCGGTCAATACCAATGATTATTTATTAGTATATTTCCTTCAATTTTTAATCTCTTCTTAGGAGGCAACTAATTTAATGGTGAAATTAAGTAGTGTATCACATTACTTTGGATGTGCATGTAACAACGATGTTTTTTTTCGCGCTTCGTGCCCCACCATCTCTCGGGAGAGGGAGAACAATGCGTGATGAAAAGGGTGTTTTATAGTCATAAAATTACGACTATAATTCTTAGGGAGTCGCCACCTAGTATTAAGATTACTAGAAAACCTATTAGCCTGCGAGAGTCTGGGTAAAGGGACTTGTTGTGTAAGGGGAAGATGCATGACCCCCAATACACCCTATCTAAGGGAAGCTGCATTGTTGTTTGATTGTTTTTGTAAGTTTTTATTTTTCATTCGTTGGTCTTTCCTAAAGCTCGAGATATATCTCTCTTCGTGAGAGAGTCTCTACCTCATTGGGAGTTGAAACCCTAACCAAAAAATATTTTACACTACATTTTGAAAAAAAACCCATTTTTAACTATCTCCGACTGTACTTTAAAATGCAATTTTACACAACGATATCTAAAATAAAATAATTATTAAATTATTTTGATATTTTGGCCAAGTTCCAACGGATAATCATAAACTGGTTACAGTATTCAATTTTAGTTCAACATATGTGAAAGATGCAACATATATTTTTTTATGAGAAATATGCTTGGAAAATCTTGGAATTTGACCGTATGCACGAAAACAATACATTTTTTATTTGTTTTTTTAAATGTGATTTTGTTATATTATTATTTTTTAAAAAAATAAAAAAAGTTGGGACTAAGCTTGACCTAGCTGCTGGATTTGGGCTGGGCCAAGAGCAGGTCCAACCAAAAAATCAAAACATAAAAAATTAAGATTGTTGCAGTGTTCATGTATTCCGTGAATAGTGCATAATGAATTACTTCACTCCTACACTGTTCATGTATTACGACAACTGTAACAAGGTGGTCGACCGACAATGATGAGAGGCTCACCTGCCACTACCGCTGAGTAGAGGAGACCGAGATGGTTCTTCTTATGGCGATGACGTTAAAAATGGTGGTCTGTGGTGGCTAGGAGGAGCGTCGAAAGGTGACTGTTGCTATTGCTTGTCGGCAGAGTTGGGCCTGCTGGTGGAGCTGCTGGCATGGAGAAGAAGTTATCGGTGCTGAGGGGAATGATGGTGGTGCTTGTCCAGAACACTGCTACTACAGGAGAGAGAGAAAGTTGCCACCGAATGTAGAGAGGGCGACCACTGCTGGCTGAGATGGAGAGACAAAGTTGCTACTGTTACGTGTCCTGTCGATATCAAGGGAAATGAAGGGTGGAAGTTGTTGGTTGTTATGGTGCAATTTTTGCATTGTCCTCCCCCGTCTCTCGGTTGTATTAAATGTTCGCTCTTCCTTTTTCCTCTTTTTTCTACAAGTTTTCCCCGTCATTTTCCCCTCCGAGACTGTTGTTTTCTCCCCTTTAACTCTCAATTTTTCACCTCCCCTTGCATGGTTTCTCTATGCTCTACTTATAGCCGAAGGAGGTAACCCCTCAGTTGCCCATTGCGTGCAACTAAGGTTGTCTCCTGCTCACCTGCAGCAGCGTGCAATTGTATCATTGTAAAAAATCAACATCAACCTTAGCTTTGCATATATTTTTTATTTTGTTCCTTGGTTTTGGATCCTCAATTGACCTTTAAACTCTTAATTTTCTTCAATTTTTTCCTTGACTCCAAACAATTGACTTGGAAAAAAATCAATTCGGTCTCCAAAAATTTCAATCTTTTCAATTGAACCCGAATTAAGCTCAAGAACTTAATTTTTCATCAATTAAGCTCTTAATAAAATTAATTTGACCAATTTAAAGTGTAATTAAGTCCTTGCACTTAATTAAATCTTTTAATTAGACCATAAATTAATTTCTAAACATAATTATACTTTCATCGATTAAGCTCTTAATAAAATTAATTTGACCAATTTAAAGTATAATTAAGTCCTTGCATTTAATTAAATCCTTTAATTGGACCCTAAATTAATTTATAAACATAATTATACTTTCAATATACCTATAAAAAATATAATTATGACATTTGAATTAATTTTACATAGGTTTATCCGATAATAAATTATTTTAGCCTTGAATATGCATTTTCCTTCATTTTTGGGCATAAAAGAGGTACTATCGGGCTCTCGAAAACTTCTAAAATTTTCACCTTGATTTTTCTACCAATGCCAACCCTTTTATTTTATTTTTGATATTTTTGTTTTATTTTGGATAGATTTTGGGGAATGACCTAGAATTGGGTTATGACAGTGCACAGAAAAGCTCATCTCTTGTCAATAGGCTCTAGCATAATGATTTACATGAAATTATGATTGATAACACTCCAAGTTTATAATGTTTCAATCATAATAAATTACTTTATCATTTTCTCGTGGATATATAGGTGTAGTCAAAACTATGTACAATATTTTTAGTCGTGTAAGTTTGTTTTTCTTTTGTAATTTGTGATCTTTTTATATATTTATATGCTCGAGTCCTACCCTTTTCATACTTATATGCTCAACAAAAAATCAAAATGCACATGCAAGCAATAAAGTGAAAAAAAATTTCATGTTGTGATTATAATCGTAGAGGATTCCACTAAATCAGTTATTGATTTATGGAATCCTCATTGATTATAGAAGACATAGTTTAAGAGATTAAGTGTAATTATCTTTCCTTATAATTAGCTTCCCTATCTTCTCACCTTGTATTCAAACCCTAGTGTTTGCATGCATTTATATAAATATCAACAGTACACCCGGAAAAGGGATGTGATCTTTTACAAATATTATCATAGTGTCAGCGTAGACTTTGGATTTACCTCCTTGATCCATTCATGGACGATTCTCCCTTCTCTTTCAACACCATGATCCATATGATTACCATTAAACTCTCCTCCACAAATTACCTTCTCTGGAAAATCAACTTCTTCCTCTTCTTCAATGTCAGAATCTCTTTAGCCATACTGATGGGTCTTCTATAGCGCCCCCAGCCACTATCACCTCTGATTCCTGTTCTTCTTAACCGAATTCTACATATGTGGAATGGAGACTTCAAGATCAACGCCTTCTCAGTCTTCTCTTCTCTTTGTTGACTGATAAAACCATGGCTAAAGTCCTTGGCCTCACCACTGCTCGTGATGTATGCCTTGCTTTGGAAAACTCATTTAGCCATTTTCTTGTGAGCATCGCATCAAAGATGACCAGCAACTCATCAAACGTGGAACCCGCAGTGTCACTGACTATTCCCGTTCATTTAAGGCCTTATGCGATCAACTCACTGACATGGGTGACTCAGTTGATGATACAGATTAAGTCCACTGGTATTCGAGGATTAATTTTTCTACTACTTAGATTGCTGTCACTCCATTACTTGCCTACGAAGACTTGGTTCCCCAAGTCGGTCGGAAGCTTTGAGATTTTTCAAAAGTCACTGGCCCTCCTCAATTGCCTCTCCAACTGCTTTTACTATTACCAAAGGCTACTTCCTCCATCTCGGGGTGCAGTAACTCCAACTCCCATCGTTCTGGCTACAATTTTATTTGTGTTGGTGATCATTTGAAAATTGATATTTATTTTTTTCTTTGTTTTTTTTATTTTTATTTATTCAAGTCAAATGATTTTTTTAGGCTAAGAATATTTATTTTTATTTTTTCATTTATTTTATTGCTCTTTTTTAAAAATTTTAGGTATTTCTTTTATTCTTCTAGGTAATTTTGTTTTCTAAATTATTTACGCAATAATAATAATAATTTTAGTGTTTTTTTATTGTATGCTCTTTTGTTAATAAAATAAAGAATATCAATAATGACAAGCAATTATAATAATGATAATAATACTAATTAGAATTTCAATGATATTAGTAAAAATAACGGTGTTGGTTATCGTAATTATTATTATCGTGAAAATGACAACGATTATATCACTAATGACGGTTACAACAATAGTACTACCAATAATAATCATAATAATAATCAATGTTAGTTTTGTTCAAAATTGACTTTTGATGTTTTTTTATGTATGATATTTCATATTTAATATCACGTACACTAAACAGGTGGAAAAAATGGGCCAAAGTTTCTACAATAAAAAATATAGCACACACTTGCCCTATGCTTTGCCGTAGTCAGGACCAAATTTGTAAAAAAATTAACTAAATGTTTTAAAAAAATCTCAAATTAATTTAATGTCAGTGTTCTGAAATACTTTTAATATAAAGAATAAATCTTAAAAAATAAAAAATAATGAAATTTCTTTTTATAACAATAATGATGTTTGTAGCAACAATATTGTCAATAATAATTAGAATATTAATTATTTAAAATAATGGTTATAATCAAAGTTGTCAATACCATTTTGGTTGGTGCTTTGTTTTTTCATTTGGAATGGAATGTTTTAGTTTCGAAGCATTTCAGTATGCCGTTTTGGGGTTGTACTATTTATTTGTATATATATAATTAAATATATTAAATAAAAAAATTAGTTCAAATCCAAAAATAAAATTATTTAGAATTGTTCAATTTAATCTAAAAAAGACACAATAAAATGATTTTTTTGAACAAAATTATGAACATGTATAATATTACAAAAATGTCATCATCAATCTCGCAAGGTCATTACATTCTCTGATTGCTTTGAAATTTCAAGAGTTGTATATAAATATTCCAAGAGATTCCTCATAAAATTTCATCTTAATCTAACGATTGAATTAAGAGATATGATTGATATTGTAAAATTATTTATTATTTAAAAAAAACATTATTTGGTCGAAATGGAATGGGCGGAACAAAACCGATATGTTTTGGCTGGTATTTGGCAGAAAAATCAGGAACGGGATGAAATTTAAACCAATATAAAAACAACGTTGTTTAATAGTCTTATTTTTTTAACTGGTACAAAAAGTTCCAGCCATTTCAGCTGAAACAGAACGAAATTGACAACTATGGTTATAATGGTTACTATAATAAATGTGACAATTTAATAGTCATGATAATAACAAATAAAATATTCATTAGTCGATGTTGTTTTTAAAAATGAGACTTTTATGTATGATATTTCAGATCTAATATCATGTCAACAAAAAATATATGAATGCACACGTAAACAAAACGGGTTGAAAAAAGGACTAAATTATCTACAATGAAAAAATATAGATTTCCACATGTCACTTGTCTTGCGCTTCACTGCAGCCAAAATCAATTTTTTTGACATGTAAAAAAAGTTAATGATTTTAGATTTTTTTAATGATGCTATACATCTAAGCAAAATAATCAGCCTACAAAACTTTTGATTATTTATTTTTTATACATATTCATTTTATTATAGATAAGGCATTTAAAATAATGATAACGATTATTTTAAAGGTATTTTTCCTTAAAAATATGTGAGGGTATTTAAATATTTTAGCATTTGTTTAATATTAACATATTAACATATAAAAACAACACTAAACTATGATTTTTTTAAAATCTCAAATTAATTTAATCTCAATGTTCTGAAGTAATTTTAATATAATAATATCAAGAATAAATCTTAAAAAAAATTACTTTCCTTAAAATAAAAATCACTTTAAACTAAAAATATATCAAGTCACACATAGATAAAATAGAAGGAAAAAAACACAGACAACAGATCACTAACAACAAAACATTCACTACACGTGCATAAGAGAGAGTTTCACTCTCATTTTAAACCACCAAATCTAAACTTACTCTGTTTATTAACGCAAGCTGCATTTAGTACACAGATAAATAAAAATAAAAATTGAAAGTTAAAATTAAAATTAAGAGTATAGATATATAAATATGAATAAAAAATAAAAAATATCCTAGAAAGATCGAAAAAATTAAAGGGATTGAAACTAAATCAAAAAATAAAAGAATAAAGAACAAAATGCCAAAAAAAAAATTACATGGATTGAAATGAGACAAAAATAAATTCTCCTAGCGACAGAGCACAGGGCAAATGGCTCGTGAAATTCTAGATTATATCCATATTAAACTCGAGGTAAATATAAAATATATTATTCTAATTGAAAAAAAATTAACTTCAAACTGTATAACACAATAAAAATACTACAATGTTAAGTATATAAATATAATTTTAAAATTCAAAATATTCTTATATAGTTAATAGTCAATACTAATATTCAAAGTTATCAACTAGACTTTTTTTTCAAGATATAAAAATCTTCATGATATAAATCTTTGATAAAAAGTGTAAATTTATGTTCCAATTAACTTGAGCAACCCGAGCCGAATTCAGTTGTAATAAGTTTAAACTAAATAGAATTTTTAAGAAAAATTATGTCCTAAATGAGATTGTTTTAGGATGGATTTATGTTGACTTTTTAATTCATGAATTGATCTAACAAGCTTAAAGATTAAATTGCGGGTATCTCTAGCATGTTAGTAAAATATATTTTAGGTTTAAAAAAATAGATATTTTGCCAAACATAAACGCTACCTAACTTTCCATCTATAATAATGAAGTGTCTGCGACAGTGTGATTAAATTTTTTTTTAAGTAGTTTTTATTACAAAATATATTAAAATTATATATTTTTATTTTTTAAAATTATTTTTGATATTAGTACATCAAAATAATCTAAAAACACTAAAAATTTTAATTTAAAATAAAATAAAATTCTTTTTTTTCAAAAACATTTTCTGATCACAATACCAAACACCCATTCTTTATTGTATGAATGGGTTAGCTACGTGTTGATTGTTTTTGTTTTCCAGAGATTATATTCTATCTGTCCCTTGAATGCCCACCAACGCATTTGGCTTTTTTCCTAAAATATATATATATTTTTTATTTTATAACGAGAACATCGAGCTAAATCGAAAGAGAAAGACAGCACAGCACACGGTAAAACATAATCAAAATCAAAATAGTGGAGTTTCTCAAATCTAAAAAAAAAAAAACATTGATAGGACCTCTTTAATAAAAGTCGCTGAGATCCATTCTTTATTGAAGATGGATATGGATATACGTCACTTTGATTTCATACCTCACCACTTCCATAAACATACGAAGAAAAAAACATAATCCACAGAGATTACGATTAAAAAGTTTGTTTTTTTCTTTTATTTCATATTATTATTATTATTATTATTATTATTATTATTATTATTATTATTATTATTATGTGAATATTAATATAATAATTACTAATATTTATATATTTATGAATTTCAAAATTCATGAAATTAATTAAATTACACGTAAGTTAAACTGGCTAATCACTAACATTAATAAAAATCAAAGGCCGACTTCTCGTTCGATGTAGTGAGAATCAATGAGTGTTTGAAGGATCCTTTGGGAATTAAGGCTTTTAAGGAAGGAACTGTCATGGTTTCTGCTCCTAAGATTTTGCCTGTACCGATTACGATTCCTCTGACGCATACACTAGCGGTCATTTCGACAAGAGGTCGAGAAGGTGATTGTGGAGGAGGCTATTTCAACAAAGGCTAAGTGTGTGGCTATTCAAGATTAGGCTGTTGCCACTAAGGCATCTTCTGAGTATTATGCTAAGAAGGTTGAGTCTGGTGCTCTAGCAGCTAAAAAAAATTGGTTGTTGTGAATTAATTTGATATATAATGTAAGGATGTTTTTGGTTAGTTTGGGTTTTTCATTTTCTTAATAATAATTGGTTTTTAATGTTGCATGTGAAGAACTCCTCGCGTGAGAGATATGTTGTATATGTTTTTTCAGTTTTAAACATAAAAAAATTGAACTCAACCGAATCATAACGGTTTAAACCGGAAGCAGTTTTATTTCGAATTTCTTTTAATTATTAAAAAAGTAGTTTTTTTAATGTAAAAAACATACCAAACTTACTCATCCCTGTTGGAAATTACCATTTATGCCCCTCATGACACATCCATGTTCTTGTTCATTCAAACCCATGATCATGGAGATAGATCATGGAGTTTGATCATTAGGATCAATTGCCTAATTATCTCTTTGATGGAAGGAGAAAATTGACAAATAAATTAATGAGAGGGGTCCCTGACCTACTTACAAATAATAACCTGTGTACTCCATCTACGGTTACTAGTAGGCATAGATCAGAAGGTTCCTTTTGTAAAAATTTTATTATTTTAAAGTTGTATTGTTGTTGTTACTTTGGGAAAAGCTGTGTTGCTGCTACTGCAATTGATAATTCATTTTCAGTACTTGAGTAACAAAGGCTGGAGGTATTTATAATCTAAATTTTTGCTGTTATATGAATTTAACATTTGATTATATAAAGTATGTATAACATGTGTCATCAGAGCCTACCTTTATGCTATTTTGCTCAGTATAGTTGTTGATGATTCTCGATGTATTGAATCATTTATTTTGATTTTCAATTTATGAACTAGCGTTGTTATTTTACGTAACTATCTGTTTATGATCTGTTGTAAATGACAACTTGTGAGCCAAATTATTCCTTATAACCTGTTGTTAATGACAATATGTGTAACTAAATTAAATTGGAAATTAAAATTGACGGGGAGGAGAGGCCAGCCTCTCCTCATCCTGTGATCGTCGACCCGTAAGGGTCGTTGCTGAGAGGAGGGACGGCTTGAAGAGCCATCTGCGTCACAGGGAGGGGTTGGTGGCCTCTCCTAGCTAACGGAAGGAGAGGTCATAAACCTCTCCCGTATTGTCACAAGCAACCTGTAATGGTTGCTAGTGAGATCGGCGATGACCCTTCATGGGTTGTCTGCCGCACAAAAGATGCCAGTGGCCTCTCCCCATTTTGTGACCAGAGTACTAGCAACCTGTGAAGATCGCTGGATACTCAGAAAAACAGCGACCCACTGGGTCATAGTGATTGGACCTGGTAGCGGCTTTTGCGGCCGCCTCATATGGATCCGTGAGCTGCCAGTCGGTGACCCTATTTCTGGTGCATGATGGAGCCGGTGTAAGTTTTGTGTTAAAACGAGTCATCGAGTTAAATATCCAGGTAAGGTTTTCAAACCCATAAGGAAACGGGTCAAATTAAAAAAAAGGGTCATTAAGTGGGTGGACTGATTAGGACCAACCCAATACAGAACCGACCCAATGGTTGACCCGGCTGTAAAATAGGAATAAAAATATATAAATAGATAGATAAGAGGGGGATCGTGGGTGCAGGGGTACGAACTTGGTTTCTCTAAGTTCATAAAACAACTCAAACCATTATGCTAAGCTTCTTTTATGTTTACATGACGTAGTTTTTATTTGCTTTATTTTATACTTTAAAGTTATGTTTACTTTCTTATGCTTATGTATTGTAGTTTTATTCCTATTATTTTATATTGTAAGGTATTGGATTAATACAGTACATTAACTTAAGAATATGTCTTATAATTTATATTATTTAAATTTAAATTAATTGATACCTGGACACAAAAATAATCAATCACACCATAAATATTAGTGAATTTTATGGTACTATCTATTTTTCAATATCTAGGAAAGTTCTGTCTTGGAAAAATATTGTTTAGTTCATAGTGGTTTGTTTGATTCCTATGTACACCTTATCTAGGAATCAATATAATTATAAGATGTTAATAAAGTAGTAGTTATAAAAAATAATTGTAGAAGCGCCACAACATCTGATTTTATAAATGATAGTTACTTCAAGAAAATATTCGTGAACTTCATAAGTAAAATTAACATCGGTTTGTAATTAATGCATAAATTTAATTGTTAATCCCCACAGGGATGTTTTTATTTTTATGACTTAATTAGAATAAGATAGTAAATTTAATATTTAAGAAATAAAAATTTTCTTATGCCCACAGGTATGAAATTTTTTATTTATTAATGTTTAAATTTATTAGACTTATTAATAAATAGTAAATTTCATGCATGATGCAACCTTTGCCCACAAGTAGGTTGAAATTTAGTATTAAATTGATATTGGTTAATTTAAATAAAGTTATTTCATAGCAATAAAGTAATTTTAGTTTCCTTCATAATTGTAGTTATTCCTTCCGATTTGATTGAAATAGATCTAATGCTAAATGGTAATAATTTTTCTGAATGGAAAGAAAATTTGCTTTTTATATTGGGGTGTATGGAACTTGACTTGTCACTCCATGAGAACGAACCACCCACCCTAACGAACTCTAGAACAAGATTAGAGATTTCTAAACATGAACGGTGGGAGCTATCTAATCACTTAAGTCTCATGTTTATGAAATCTCACGTCATTAAAGGCATTCAGGGTTCAATCCCATAATGCACCAAGGCTAAGGATTTTATTAAAGCGTTGAGGAACATTTTGTCAGTTCTGATAAAGCCATAGCCAACACTCTAATGAAAAGGCTATCAAGCAAAACCTTTGACAATTCCAGAAGTGTGCGAGAGCACATTATGGAAATGAGGGACATGTCTGCTCAATTGAAGTCCCTAGAGGTTGATATTTCTAAGAAAGAAAAAATTATATCTCTAGTTTGTCATTAATATTTTTTTGTTGAGGCTCCTAGTAATACATGGTGGATTGATTCTGGTTCAATAATCCATATTGTTAATACAGTGCAGGGTTTTCTTAACACAAGGAAACCACCAAGCCATGAACAACAAGTATATTATGGAAATAAATTGTTTTCTCAAGTTGAAGCGGTTGGGACATTTAGGTTGATTGTGAAATCCGGATATGTTTTGGATCTGGATAATATATTTTTTCTTCCGTATTTTACAAGAAACTTATTTTCTGTTTCAAAATTGGATATTATTGGTTATGGTTTTTGGTTTATCAATTAAACCTCTAGTATTTTTAAAGGTGAAAACCTTGTTGGTGGTGGAATAAAAATTGATTTGGATCCCAAATTTGAAAACAATTATTTATCATTACATACAATTATCGGCATAAACAGAAATCTTATGAATGAGGACTCTATTTGATTATAACACAGGAGATTGGGACATATCTCTATAGAGAGAATCAAAAGGTTAGTAAATGATGAAGTTTTAAAAGCTCTTGACTTTACTAATTTTGGTACTTGTGTGGATTGTATAAAGGGAAAACAAACCAACAAGACCACTAAAGGTGCCAAAAGGAGTTCTGAGATTCTTGAGATCATACATACTAATATCTGTGGACCTTTTCCTACTCCCTACTTAAATGGTCAAAGATATTTTATATCTTTTATTGATGATCATACATGGTTCATGTTTCTCTATCTTTTAAATGACAAGGCTGGGGCATTAGATACTTTTAAGACCTATAAGGTAGAAGTAGAGAAATAAAAGGATAGGAAAATCAAGATCATAAGATGTGATAGAGGTGGAGAGTACTATGTTAGGTACATAGAAAAGGGACACATGATAGGTCCATTTGCAAAATTCCTTGAAATGGAAGGCATTGTTGCTCAATACACAATGTCTGACATACCACTATAAAATGGCGTGGTAAAAAGAAGGAATCACACTTTAATGGACATGGTAAGGAGCATGATTAGAAATTCTCAGTTGCCTTTATCTTTATGGAGTGAAGCCTTAAAAAATATTGTGTATTTATTAAACCAGGTCCCATCTAAAACTATTTCTAAAACACCTTTTGAACTGTGGAATTGATGGAAACCAAGTTTAAATCACTTACACATATGGGGTTGTCCTATTGAAGTGAGGATTTATAATCCAAACATGAAGAAATTAGACTCAAGGACAACCAACAGTTATTTTCCTGGCTATGCAGTAAACTCCAAAGGATTTAGGTTTTACTGTCCTTCTCATAGTACTAGAAATGTTGTGTCTATAAATGCAAAATTTTAGAGGATTTTGAACCTAGTGGAAGTGTTTGTCCTCAAATGATTGAATTTGAGGAAACACAAGAGTTGACTGAAACTCCTTTACCTCAAGGACGTTTGAATAAGCTCGAGGAAATTCAAAATGATTACCTTGAATCACAATCAATTACAGGACAATCAACTCATGAGGAACAAGTTCAGATTAAACCTACTCAGACTCTGCCTAATACAAAGGAAGTAGAATTAAGTAGATCCTCTAGAATAATTAGACCTGTAATTTCTAGTGATTATTTTGTATATCTCCAAGAGTCTGATTTTGATGTTGGGCCTAAAGATGATCCAAAAACATTTTCACGAGTTATGAGTGGAGAACACTTCATATTGTAGTTTAATTCCATGAAAGAAGAGATGGAATCGATGGATAAAATCAAGTATAGGATCTCGTTGGCTTACCAACGGGAGTTGCAGCCTTAGGCTGCAAATGGGTTTACAAAACTAAAACAGATGCTTTCGATAATGTTGAACGATATAAAGCTAGACTTGTGGCTAAGGGTTTCACTCAAAAGGAAGGCATTGATTATCATGAAACCTTCTCTCCAGTATCTAAGAAGGATTCATTTAGGATAATCATGGCATTAGTAGCTCATTTTGATCTAGAGCTACATCAAATGGATGTGTAAATAACCTTTCTAAATGGGGATCTTAAAGAGGAGGTTTACATGAAACAACTTGAAGGTTTTGATAATAACAGTTAGAAAGCATGCAAACTAAGTAAATCTATTTATGGACTAAAACAAGCCTCCTATCAATGGTATATCAAATTTCACAAGGTCATTACCTCAAATGGTTTTATTGAGAACCTTGTTGATCAATGTATATACCTTAAGGTTAATGGGAGTAAAGTTGTTTTTCTAGTCCTATATGTAGCTTATATTTTGCTTGCAAATAATGATTAGGTTTGCTACATGAGACCAAAAGTTTCCTCTCTCAAAACTTTGAACTGAAGGATTTGGGTTAAGCCTTTTATGTCATAGGCATAGAGATTCACAGAGACAGAAAACAAAGAATATTTAAGCTGTCTCAAAACCTGATATACGGGAACCTACTTTTGCAAGGAATCTAAATCACAATGTATTTTGTATGAATTAATGTAATGAATGCATAACTTTTATTAGATCCTTTTGTTTAAACTTTGTAATGGCTATTAGTAGGATAGGAATGTAAACCCATGCCTATGTTTATATATTTTAATATGCAACCATAATACTATGCGTTTATGTATGATTCACTTTTAAATAAAATGTTCATTATATAGATG
This sequence comes from Salix purpurea, assembly GCA_027405865.1. Lineage (NCBI taxonomy): Eukaryota > Viridiplantae > Streptophyta > Magnoliopsida > Malpighiales > Salicaceae > Salix > Salix purpurea. Next base: position 7,521,940 of record JAOWLH010000020.1, on the reverse strand, counting down.
GTATTTAATGATCTGGGTTGAACCGGTTCGCTGATTATTGTCACCATATCATCACCATGTGCGTTGAGTATATATATGAAAAAAAAATAAAAAATTTACTGGCCGTTACAGATATATTTAATATTTCAGAACAAAATATTACGATTATAATATTCTATAGAGGTTACATGTTTACTGAATGACAAAATTACACCACAAATCCCTAAGTTCCTAACTTATACAAAAACGGATCAAAGAACTTAAAATCTATTCTTGACGTGGATAGGAGGGACCTGCAAAATATATATTTTACATATAAGTAAAAACAAATGAGTAAATACAAGCAATTTACAACAGAAAAATTAAACAAACATATCTATCTACTTAAATCAAATGAGATTCTAAATACAACCATAAACCTTTTTCAAGGGTTATAAAGAAAATTTGTTTCTCTTGACTACTTCTCCCCCCTCCATATTGAAAAGACAATTGCCGACACTAATGACCTCCATTAGTATCTTTAGCTGCCCATCCTGGGAACAACTAATAAGTTTCATGAAAATGCTGATACGAACATAATTGTTTATGTCATTCACTATTTTTAAAACTAAAATAGCTAATCACTGTTCCATATTACCTTAGGAGGTTCTCAAGTATGTCGATATCAAGAATTCTTGATATCATTAGCTTTCACCTCGAAAAGCTAATCAAGTCTAGAAATTTTGCCGACATCGATGTAACCCGCTGATATCATAACTATTTTGAAACCAAATATTTAATCAAGTTTATAAATTTTGCCGATATTGACATCACCTGTCAATATCATTAACTATTTTGACCCCGAATAGTTAATCAAGTTTATAAATTTTGCCGATATGGACATCACTCGCTGATATCATTAACTATGTTGAACTTGAATAGTTAATCAAGGTTTATATTTCTCCTCCCATGTATTGGTAATGCCGATGCTAACTAGCTTGGTTAACATCATTAGCCTCCCATACTAGGGACAAACAAATCAAATTTGAGAAACCGTCACCAAAATTCATTGTTCCTATTTTTTTCTCCAAAAAAACCCATAAATTAAATCTAGTCCTTTGTTTTTATATATTTTTTCCCCCGTCGTTTAACCTTTCCTTTCCCCCTTTTCTTTTCCTCATTAGTAAGCACCAAATTGTTTTCTTATAGTTCAATAGTTAGTTAAAATAATTATTAACTAGAGGAGATATAGGTACCAAGTACCTTCCTGCTGTAAATGCTCGACTTGCGTTCCCTTGTTATTATTGTACACCTCCCGCGATTCCTCCTGAAACCACAAACAACCATCATTATTCCATATTAGTCCACATATCACACACTACAGCAACATTGGTAATAATATTCATTTCTCTTTTACCAATTTTTTTTTCTCACATACATTCTTCATTATTATCCTTTAACTTTTCAGCTCATTAACAGTCCAAGTGGACATCATGGATTCAATTTTGATCACAATTTATTCTTTTATTTGTTTTTGAAGATCAAGACACTTTATGAAGGGCAAGAAAACAAATTATACCCTTAATATGGCTAAATTTCACTGTTTTATCAACTTGGCCAAATCTATCAACAAGGGTGGCAACTTAACCTCTCCTTAGATTTTTATTTGTTTATTGAGTTCCAGGACTCCAAATTAGGCAGGGTTAGACTCATTGGAAGGATAACACTCCCGTCTACAACTTGTATGAAGGGACTCTTCCTGGATTCTATAGTTTTTAGGTCCAAATTACCCAGGAAATAGGGCAATGAATCTGCCCTGTTTTGCTAATGGAGAAAGTATCTCCAATTCATCTTCAATCCCTGCTTCCTCATCAGTCACAACCATGCCTTCTGTTTATTCATGGCAACCCGTCTCATTTATGTCTTCTTAAAGGTCATTTGTACAAAGTTAATTAATTAAACAAATCATAAGTTCTCATTCCCTCTTTGCAGTATCTTAGCCGAGAACATGCCAAAGGGAACCAAGAGTTCCCTTCCTCTCTTTTATGCACTCATTTCTTATTCTTCTTTAAGGCACTTAGATTTTTCTAGTCCATTTAATCTCACTCATTTCTGTTTTTTCCCAACATTTTATGTTGAAGAACCCTAATTCCAAATTCAAGAAAATCATGAACTTCTAATCAAATTGAAGTTAATTTCATAGAAAATGGAATGAGAACTCCTTACATTGATGGAATCTAAACTTTACTTCATAAATTTTAGAAGAATCTTAGCCTTCTTCTCCTTGTATATAGCTGACCACTCTTCCCCCTCTTTTCTTCACCAATTCTTCACTGTTCTTCTTCTTAATTCTTCACCCGATTATGTTCCTCCACTTAATAATTCCAAGACTTATATGGGTTTACTAATTTTAGGTGTTTACTCCTAGTTTGATGAAGGAAAAATCTAAAATTCTCCCCCCACCTTCTTCTTGTTATCGGCCGACCATGGATGAGAGAAGGGATGGGTATTTATAGTCCCATCTCTTCTTAATTCCATTTTGGCCCCATTTTTCTCCCATTTTCCTATTTCAACCCCTTTTATTTCTTTTTTTTTTTGCTTAAACTTTGTATTATAACAACATTTTGAATTATTATAAACCTCCCCCTCTTTGTATACTTTATTCTTGGACTTCACATATAATATCTGGTAAAAAATCATTTGGGATATAATTGGGATTACGATCATATTCAACAAAAACAATATCATCTTGCGATCTCCTGCTAATTTAGTTATGCAGGGCCATCGATGCCATAGCAATCTCAACTTGCGTTTTGTATGGATAAGCTGACATGTTTTGTAAAATTCTCCACCTTTGCTTCCACACCCCAAGACAACATTCTATCACATTACGTAGTGATGAGTATTGCATGATTAAACACTTCTCAGCCATTTGGTTGTCCACGACGCTGAAAATCTTGTAAATGATACCTCTCACCTATATATTGACCTGAATACCCATACTCATTTGGATAACTAGTCTCAACCAGATAGTATTTTCCTGAAAATACGAACAACATGCTACCTTTTCATTAATTCATTAACAAAAAAAGAATATCAATTAACTTAAATTATCACCTCTTCAAGATATAGTAAATCACAACCTTCAGGTGGATTTGGAAATTTTATACTCCTACTGTTAATAGCCTCGGGAAAAATACGTTTATTGTGTGCACTATATTTTGATCCTGCTAATACAAACATGATTTGCATGTTAAAACTACAACCAACCATGATGTTTTGTGTTGGTACACCTTTTCTTCCAATAAATGGAATTTTATTTTCGGATGATATGGTGGCACAAACATGTGTGCCATCAATTGCACCAATACTATTCTACAAGCACAAAAATACAGTGTTAGTATAAAAAATATTAAAACAACTTATATTATTGTACTTCAAACCATATTTAAAAAAAAATGAAATTACCTTGAAATGTGGCATAAATCTTGTATTCATCACAATTTCTAATGGTGTGTTGGTAAATTGTGGATCAGTTGGATTGATGACATCTACAATAAACAAACATAATATTTTAAAGACTTCTTTCATACATCTACTTATAGATCCTCTTGAATGCTGAAATCTTTCTTGCACTTGTCGTTTTGACGCCGCAAATGCAATTGTAAATAGAAACATTCCAACCTTCTCAATTACATTCATCCCTCGTAAAGGTTTTAAACCATAATGTGTTTCCAAATCATTACATAGGCTCATCAAAGTGTTTTTGTCTATCCTAAACATGTTAACAAAGCGTTTCCAATGACCTCTTAAAACCTTATTCAATCAGCACATTCTTGTATTGTATGAAACCATACATGGTTCTTTATGCATATAATTAATATAGTAATGGTTTATAGCTCCAGCCATGTATATAGTAAGTTTTTGCTCATGAAACTGCCTTTGTAAGAAATATGCATCATCCTCATCACTTCATCATTGTCGTTGTCACTCTTATCATCAGCGACATCATCGTCACTATCATAACCCAATTTTGGGTTATTCCCCAAATTTTCCCAAAATAAAATAAAAATAAATAAAAATAAGAAGGGCTGGCATTGGTAGAAAAATCAAGGTGAAAATTTTGAACATTTTCGGGAGCCAAATCGTACCTCTTTTGTGCCAAAAAATGAGAGAAAATGCAGATTCAAGGTTAAAGTAATTTATTATTGGATAAATCTGTGCAAGAAATTAAGCTAAAAATCATAATTATATTTTTTATAGGCCAATTTGATTCAATCATGGGCCATTTGAAAGTATAATTATGTTTAGAAATTAATTTAGGGTCCAATTGAAGGATTTATAAGTGCAAGGACTTAATTATCCTTTAAATTGGTCAAACTAACTTTATTAAGGGCTTAATCAATGAAAAATCAAGTTCTTGAGCTTAATTCGGGTTCAATTGAGAAGATTGAATTTTTGGAGACCGAATTAAATTTTTCCAAGCCAATTATGCGAAGTTAGGGGCCAAATTGAAGACATTGAGAGTTTAGTGGTTAATTGAGGGTCAAATCACACAAGTCAAAAACAAAGGACCAAATAAAAAAGATGTGCAAGGTTAAGGCTGGTATTGAAGTTTTTGCAATGATACAATTACAAATTGAGGAACTAAACTACACTTCCACCTTCTCCCAACTGCAGTCCCGTCGCAGAGCACGTCAATGCAGGCATGTCGCTGCCAACACGCCACCACTGCAGGCATGCCGTTGCTGATAGTCGCAGGAGGTTAAGCCACCGCTGCATGCAAGTAGCCTCTTTCCCCTATAAATAGCCCCGATCACAGCGTCTCTCTCTCTCACTTTGGTAGCGTTGCCAACTCTCTAACTCCTCCATCAAGCCAACTGACCACCTTGTATCATCCTCCTCAACACTAACATTCTCTCCTCCATGCCAGCAGCTCCATCAGCCGGTCCAACTCTCCCTCCCCAGCTCCGACAACGAATAAGAGCAGCACCAGCTCAAACTAGCAGCAACAACTCAAACCAGTAGCAACTTCGGGCAACTCTCTCGACCACCACATGCCACCATTTTTTACGCCACCACCATAGGAAGGACCACCTCAGTCTCCTCTACCCAGTGTCAATAATAGGTAAGCCTTTTGTCATCGTCAGCTAACCACCTTGTTACTATTCATGGAAGACGTGGACAGTGCAATAATTTGTATTAATTTTTTTTGCCCTATTCTTCTTGGGCTGGACCTGCTCTTGGCCCAGCCTAGGTGGCTGAGCTGGTTCCTGCCCAAATCCAGCAGTCGGGCCTGCCCATTTACTTGGGCCAGGCCTAGTCTGAATTTTGATTTTAAAAAAAATTAAAAAATTGCATTAAAAACAAAAAAATATGTTGTTTTTATGTATACGGTCAGATTCCAAGGTTTTTCCAAGCATGTTTTCATAAAAAAATTATATTTTGCATCTCTAACATGTTTTGAACGAAAATTGGATATTGTAACCACTTTATGATTATCAATTGGAATTTTGCCAAAATATCAAAAAATTTAACAACTATTTTGTTTCAGCTACTATGATGTAAAATTACCTTGTAAAATACACCCGCAGATGCTAAAAGAGGTTATCTTTTATGGTGGTGTAAAATTACATTCCAAAGTGCACTCGCAGATAAAAAAAAGATTTTTTTTCAAAAATGCAGTGTAAACTTTTTTAAAATCTAGAATGGTCAGGTTTTTTAAACTGATGAGGTAGAGACTTTCTCACGAAGAGAGATCTACTTCAACATTTACAAAAGACTAGGAATAAAAAATTACTTAGGAAAAACAATCAAACAACAATGAGGCTACCCTAAGGTAGAGTGCACTAGTGGTGATGCATCTCCCCCTTGCATAATACGTCCCCTTACCCAGACTCTAGTAGACCGATAGGTTTCCTAGTGACCTTAATAGTAGGTAGCGACTCCAAGGATGGCGGGGCGTGAAACACGAAAAAAATGTTGCAGCGATAGATGGCGACTCCGCTTGGGACTGTGCTTTGTTTGTTTGCTTGTTTATTTCTTAGCTCATTTTTTAGCACATATTTTTATTGCTTTAGCATGCATTTTTAATTTCAGTTAACACATGACATCGGGTAAGATTTATCATGCATTTTAAAATTGCAAACAATCCAAATTCGTGAAACATCCAACTATGAACTGTGTGTTTACCTATTAATAGAGGTCATACTGTGCCCCAACCATTTCTTGTAAACCCCTACACCACCTTCATGTGAGGCGGTCACTAGACAATTCTTACACCTTTGAGACCAGGTAGAAATTTTCCCCTTCATGTAATGACCTAGAACTTGTTCTTAAACTCCCTGATAATTCACACCTCATATGTATGTACATACATTTGCATCCACATGCATCCATCATTGTGCATAACATATCATCGACAGGTCCCTAAGGAACTTCGCCTCCTAGAATTTACAACACTCGACTTAGACAAAGAAACATGGTGAATGAAGAGTGTGCACACTAAGATGCTCATTTCCAAGAAGAGGTAGATGCCTTGAAAGATAGTGTAGCTCATCTTACTGGCTTACTCAAGTAGACACTAAGAAATGCTTCTGACGAGGGTCCTTCAACTAGACCCCTAACGACTGCTCAAACACAAGCAATGAACCACCATGAAGAGGTGATAGGAGAAAGAGTTTAGGGTCCACAAGAAAATCCAGGTTTCATACAATCAGCAATGCCGACACCTACGACAACTCCAGCGGTTATAGAAGCATTAAAGGATATCAATCAAGATAAGATGGTGACTCTAGAAGCCAGGTTAAGGGCCATTGAAGGGGTAAACTTACATGACCCAGTAAGAGCTACAAAAATGTGTAGTCTCGAATGTTGTAATACCAAAGAAGTTTCGTGTTCCTAAATTTATCAAATACATTGGGACACAATGCTCTGTCACTCACCAAAAATCATACAATAACAAAATGGGACGAAGTAATGCATGATGAAAAATTGCTTATGCATTTTTCCAAGATAGTTTGAGAGGGGCAGCTTTGAATTGGCACATGAGACTAGACAACACCAGGATATGTAGCTAGAAAGATTTGGTAGATGCTTTTATCAAGCAATATAAGTACAACATGGAAATTGATCCTAACATAACAAGTTTGTCCAACTTGGAGAAGAAAGAAAAGAAAGCATAAGGGAATATGCTTAGAAATGGAGAGATCTCGCTGCATAGGTATACATCCCCTGCTTCTAGATAATGAAATGGCAACATTATTTGCCAACACGCTGAAAGCATCCTATTACAAACATGTAATGGGTATCTCGACACAACAATTCATGGATATTGTAGTCATGACAGAGCAAATAGAGCAGGGAATCCAAAATGGGAGGATTCCCGCACCTATGGAGAGAAATGGTTTCGAAGGGAAAAGAAAAGTGGTCGAGCATTTTTAAGACAACTACAAGAGTAGAAAAAACCAATTCCAACACTACCATAATCCTTCGTCTCAAATTGATAACATCAATCCTCAAGCCACATATCAGGCTAAAAAATTCCATAAAAGGAATTACTAGAAGACCCAAGAACAACTACCTCCACTACCATTTCCATTACATGAAATGTATCAAAAGTTGTTAAGCATTGGGAAGGTAGCTCTCAAACCTTAGGCACCTTTGTAGCAACCTTACCCTAACTGGTACAAACCTGACTTCACCTGCAAATACCATGATGGTGTAACAGGACATAACATTCACACTTGTGGTGCCTTCAAAAAGAAGCTCATGCAATTGATTAAAGCAGGGTGGATAACATTTGAAGAAAATCCAGATCCTACATCCAATTAAGCTTCTTGGAAATGGGGTACCGAGTGTCCACAACATTAAAGCGACCCTGAAAGAGCTTTTGAAAAGGAAGTGCATTGGTATTGGAAGATGAAGTCTACTTCCATGATTGCCTTTTGTTTTGGTCATGTCCTCTCATTATGTTCCTATTTTGACAAGTTGACAATTTTGCTCGTAAAGCCACAAGACTGTTTGTTAAACAAGCTTTTCTCTCCAATAAGATCATGCCACAAGACTGTCCGTACTTTAAGTTCCTGTTTATGACATGCTCAAGTTTTTGTTTAAATAACACAAGCACACCTTATACCCTTTCATATAAATTATACATGATCCCATGATTTCATAAATATTTTTGGTAAATCAAGGTCTAGTACGAAAAGATATGCCAAATTGATACTTGTTTAAGAAATGAGTTGTAGGAATTCAAGAGATTTCATTGAAGGGTGATCTCATACCTTCAAAAACCCCACATAATAAAGCTAAAATCTTAGCTATACAAATAATCCAAAAAAATCAAAAAATGGAAAGGCAAAGCTTATCGATCCTGGATGCATGTTTTTGAAATAAGGAGAGGCCATCTTTGATTTTTCTTCACAAGTCTCAAATAGCCTTTGTAGTCCCTGTTTGAGCCTAATAATTGTTTTTTGATAATTAACGCTGGCAAGGATCACACCCTACACTAGGGGGCAAGTTCGAGGATTAAAAAACAATTTAAATCTAGAGGATAGTCCTCAATGACAAGAGAAGCCTAAACAAAGTCGGGGCGCATAAAAAGGTTTTAGTACACTATAACAAATCAAGTCAACATGATAGTAGTGCTAAAACCCATGATAAAAAACCCAAACAAATACTGGTGGCATGTCAAGTCAACATGATGGTAGTTGTTGCTACCCAATTTTTGACCCACTTATTTTTATGTTTCCAAAAAAAACAAAAACAAATATAAAAAAAGAAAAATCCAAAAATATCTTGGTACAGGGGAAAAATTGAAGGAAATTGAGAGTTTAATGGTCAATTGGGGGTTGAAGTGCATGAATTTGAAACCAAGGACTAAATTAAAATAGGCACACAAGCTTAAAGCTGCTTTTGAAATTTTGGCTAGGAAAAAACTCTATAAATATAGCTGATTAAAAAAAAAAGGACCAACAAAAAAACACACACACCCAAAACCCTAAACACCAAAGAAAACCCCCCCTTACTTCACTCTCCTCTCTTTCTCCAGCCAGTTGCCTCCACCTAGCAACCCCCCTACTCCAGGTTTTTTTCTTCTTCCTCTACAGTCAGCACAGCTGCCCCTCTCCTACCCATCAACCTGACAACACCTTATCTCCTCTCAGCATTCCTCTGTCAGCAGACCTACACATAGTTCTTTCTCCTATGCCAGCCCCGACCAACCAGCAGATCTTCCTTCCCCTTCCTCCCCTCCACACCCATTAACCATCTTCCCTTCGCTATCTTCCTCCAACCGCACCAAACAGTCTAGCCACCGACCATCGATAGTTCCTCCCACCATGGCAGCAAAGGAGAGCCAACAACTGTCGACCATCAACAGCAGCCCCCACCATGGGTAGTCCAACCACCCCTTGAAGAACATTTCAAAAATTTGAAGAAAAATGAAATTGATTCCTGTGTTTACTGCTTGTGTTGTGTTTGTTGTTGAAGAAGATCTACACGCCCCCGTTTTCCTGTCCACCAGCTCTAGCATTATTCCTGACCATTTTGTTAGTTTTGGATGATTTTTTTGTGTTTTTGACGTTGCTGTAATTTTTAATTATTTCATGTATTTAAATTTGTGGATTTAATTCTTGTTGTTTCATAAATATTGTGAAAATTGTAAAATGTAATGAAAAATAATAAAAAGAATGTGTGTGTGCTCTCTTGATTTTATTTTGTAAAATATAAAAAAATGTGTTTTATTTGCATACGACCAAAGCTTTTCTGAATAATTACTCTAGATTTAATAATAAGTTTATTAAATCTTGAGAATTTGGCCTATATTAAAATAAATTGCGAAATTAGTTAATGAGGATTAATGGTTAAATTCAGATAATAAATGTTGGACCTACAAGTAGGCTAACATTTAAATATCTAGAAACACTAAAAAAATTCCCAGAGTTATTCTAAGCAGTGATCGATTTTTTGAATCAGAACATTTTTATGACATATAAATTGCAAAAAACTCATTCAATCATCCAAGATAGATGATCCTTTTAGGCATCTACATGGATCTTTTTCCCTGATATTTTATTTGGGTTCACCAGCTCATAATAAAATTTCAAAAGCTAGATTTATTCACATGAATAAATACTATCCATTGAAATGTTCAAAATCACATCAAGATACATAATGCAACTTACCTCAGGTACAACATGCTAGGGGTGCTAATACCTTCCCTTTACGCAACCAGTCCCTACCTTTGAATCTCTAACCAGACTGTGCAACCAGGTTTTCCTAGCGACACTCAATAGCCAGGTGGTGAGTCATCAACTCCTGCAAAACAAACCTCTAGGGACGTCATGCGGTGACGTGCGACAGATCCTATCGCACCCTCTGTGAGGGCACGACGTCATGACGATTCTCCCAGTGAGCGGGGAATTCATGTCGGGGCTTTATCTTTATTTTGTGAAAAAGGGAATCAGTACCTAGTATTATTGTTATTAGAAAACCTAAACTAGTCTTTTAGAGATTCTAAGGCAAGGGACTGGGTGCGTAAAGGGAAGGTTTTTGCACCCCTAGTACACCCTACCTAAGGGAAGCTGCTTGGTGTTTTTGTTGGCCTTATGATTGCTATGATGTTGGTGTTATCTAAATCATTTTTCCTTGGATGAGTTTGCACAGAAAATGAAACAAATTTACAACCTATGCAATGGAACTCTAAGGAAATTCAAAGCGCTTTAAAAGCCCATTTTTTCCTTAATAATTCATACTTTTACGGCTCGTAAATCGTGGAGTCAAAAATTGAAATGTCCCTGATTATGATTAAGGCTTCTTTCAAAGATATGTTGGTTAAATAATAGTGACTTATTATTCTTGTAAATGTATTTTGGATATTTACCACTTTAAAGTTTCGTTATCCAAATATTAACAGTGAATAACAACGAATTATCCCAGCTAATGTTATGGATATTAACCCCTTTATGATTTGTTTACCCAAATATCAACAATGAATAATATGAATCCCAAAAAATAAGCTTTTGATATTTTTGGAATATTGTCCAATACCCTTTGGATTTTACAAACATGTTGTAAAATCCAAAAATACGAGAAAATAATTTGTGTTTACAAAATCCATGCTAAAACACATTTTTTTAAAACTCCAAATACTTATTTTGAAAGGAATGTTCAAGATATGTTAGTGTATTGGCCATATGCACAAAAACAACAAAATTTTTGTTTTAAATGTTTTTTTTTAAAAGATATTTTTTTACGCAAATTTGTATTTTCTATTTTTTTTTGGGGTGGCTGGCTACCCAACCCTGATGGGCCGATCGACCCATCATTTGGGGCGGGACTGTCAGCCCCTGGTGGGCCGAACAACCCACCCATTTCAATTGTAAACCTAGGCCTTATCCCTGGCCCAGCCAACCCAGCCAATAATCTGCATGTAGAAAAGTGGGATAGGGGGAGTGAAATAATTCACTCCCTCGTAACAAATGATATGAATGGCGTACCTGTTCATATCGTTGGGTAGAGGAGGCCAAGGTGGTTCTTCCTATTGTGGTGGCATCACAAATGGGGGCCGGAGGTGGCGTTGGAAGGGGCTGGTTTTGTGTTGCCGCTGATGATGTTGTTGTTGCTGCGTTGGTGAAGAAGGCGTCGGCTATTGCACGTGCTACTAGAGAAAAAGAGACGCCAGTGTCGTAGGGAAGGCTGCTGGTGGAGGAGAGAGAGAGAGTTGATGGTGGCTGCCGCTTGTTTTAGAGAGAGTGGGTCAGCTAAGAGGGAGTTGTTGACCAAAAGGGAGAGAGAGAGCTACAACCGGGAAGTGTAGTTGGTGGGGAGAGAGAAAGAGATAGCTGTCGTCGGCGACTCTTCGGAAGTCGAGGAAGATGAAAAGTGATTGTTGCTAGTTTGCAAGTTCTGCAATTTTTCACTGTATTATCGTCTTCTCTTTGTGTTTTAGCTCCTCTCTCTTTGCGTGATTTTTCCTTTATTTTCCCCCGTTCTCTCTGCATAAAATTTTCCTATAAATTTTCCCTCTCTCTCTACATGAATCACTTCATTTTTTCTCCCCTCTACATGCATGGCATCTCCATGCAGTATTTATAGGCACAAGAGGTAACTGTTGCTTGCAATTGTGGGTTACCTCCTGCGGCAGCATGCCTGAAAGTATGGTTGTCGGTGGCGGCGTGTGTAGGTGGCTTGTCGGCGGTGGTGCAGGCAGCCTGTCGATGGTTGTGCAGGCAACCTATCGGCAGTAGTGTAGGAGAGGAGATGGTGTGTGCCATGGTGGGTACTATTGTTTTGGGAGAAGGTGTAAGTGCAGTTTGGTCCATCAATTTGTAATTGTTCTAAGTGCACCCCTAATTGGATTTAAGCTTATGATTTTGTGCAATTGTATCCCCAATAGAATTTCAATACCAATCTTAACTTTGCGTGCCTTTTTTATTTTGACCTTGGTTTCTGATTTGTGCGATTTGACCCTCAATTGACCATTAAATTCTCAATGTCTTCAATTTGGCCCCTAACTTCGCATAATTTGGTTTGGAAAAATTCAATTTGGTCTCCTAAAACTCCTATCTTTTCAATTGAACTTGAATTAAGCTCAAGAACTTGATTTTTCATCGATTAAGCCCGTGATAAAATTAATTTGACCAATTTAAAATATAATTAAGTCCTTGCACTTAATTAAATCCTTCAATTGGACCCTAAATTAATTCTCAAACATAATTACACTTTTAAGTTGCCAACAATTAAATCAAGTTGGCCTATAAAACTATAATTATATCTTTCAACTTAATTTTTATGCAGATTTATCCAATAATAAATTACTTTACCCTTGAATCTGCATTTTCCTTCATTTCTGGGCACAAAAGAGGTACGATCTCTTGAAAACATCCAAAATTTTCACCTTGATTTTTCAGCCAACACCAGTCCCTTTTATTTTATTTTTTGTTATTTTTAGGTAGATTTGGGGAATAACCCAAAATTGGGTTATGAAAGTAGTGATAAAAACCAATGATAGAAAACCCAAGCAAAATACTAGGGGCATGTCAACATAGAAGCAAAAAACAAATGAAAAGGTCTCAGATGGCTCAAATGATCCTACACACTTTGACTGAACATTCATATATCATCAAAATATACAACAACAAATTTTCCCGAAAATAATATGAGAACCTGTGTCATGACACACATGAAAGTGTTAGGTGCATTAGTTAATCATAAAGGCATAACTAACCATTTGAACAAACCATACTTTGTCTTGAAAATCATCACCCAATCATATATGAATTTGGTGATTACCACTCCAAAGATTGATCTTCTTGAAAATAGAAGAGCCACTTAGTAAATCTAAAATATCATCGAGATGTGGAATGAGAAAATGGTATTTCACGGTTATGTTATTGATTGCCCGACTATCGACATATATCCTCCAAGTACCATCATTCTTTGGTGTCAGTAAAACTAGAACAACACAGGGGCTAATGCTTTCTCAAATAAACCCTTTGTCTAGCAAGTGCTGAATTTGTTGGCTAAGCTCTTCATTTTCTGTTGGACTCATCCGGTAGTGTGGGATGTTAGGCAAAGTTGAGATAGGGATCAAGTCAATAGCATGTTGGACCTCTGTCATTGGAGGGAGTTGATTTGGCATTTCGTCTGGCATGATATCTTGGAATTCATCAAGTACTTCCGATAGCTCCTTAGAATGTTATTGTCCCCTTGCTTCACCTCATGTGTGACTAGCATAAGCACCAAATTGTCAAGCATAACTCGAGTGAATTGTCGCTTCGTCAAAACTAGCCAAGCTTCCTTCTTTGTCTCAAATTTTGAAATATGTAGAGGATCCAGAACAAACTTCTTACCTTTAAAATCCAGGAATAAGTGTTAGCATACCCATCATAAAGCACCTTCCGATCATAGAGCCAAGGGCTTACCAAAAACATGTGGCAAACTATCATGGGAATTACATCGCACCAAGCTTCATCCACATATGTTTTCCCCAATGAAAATTTAATCAAGGAACGTCATTTTACATGGACATAATTATTTTCATTAACCCAACTAATTCGATAGGGATTGGGGTGCTTTTCTGCTTTTAATCCCAAATGCTCGATAGCAGTTTCATAAATCACGTTCATACCACTCCCATTATCAATAATGATGTTCAAAGCTTGACCATTATGCTCCATTCATGTATGAAAAAAATTGGTGCGTAACCAGTCGGGATTGCCCTGGATTTCTTTTTTTGATCTCGTCAATACCCTCTTGATTACACAACTAGGTAATTTCGACACACTCAAATGCTTTCCTTCACTGTGAATATCTTCATTAGACTCCTCCGCCTTTGTATCATCATCTACTTCCATCACTAATAACTCCTTTTCACATATAAAGGCTAACTTCTTATCCCTTATCGGACACACAACAAAATAGTGCCCAAAGCCTTTACACTTATAACACTAGGTTCCATCATTGATAACTTTTGTTGTCCCTTTTACTTCCCCACTTCCCAAGCTTATAAATTGATATTTAGAAGCTAGTGTTCTCTGGAATGGAGTTGGAGCATCACGTTCCTATCTTGCATCTATCGACGTCACTTTCCTCCTGGCTGTAGGACCTGTTTGTCTCTCAATACGGAGAGCCAATTGGTACGCCTCCGCTATGTTGATTAAACAGGTAGACAACATCTCTCTAAATAGCTCACTCTGTAAACCAGTGCGGTACCAGGCTAAAGTTTGTTGTTCAATTTCCACGATCTTGCTGGGGACAGTCAACTCATTAAAATGGTCTGTAAATTGATCTACATTCAATGACCCCTGTCTGAGCTGTAACATCTCCTCAAACATCATTTGCTCATAGTCAATAAGAAAATACCTTTCCTTTTGTCGCTCTTTCATCTCTTCCCAATTGGAAAATGCTAGACATTCAGTGTGTCGTAACTATTCTTCCACACTTCCCCACCATGCTCATGCATGCCCCTTCAATTTCATCTGAATGTATGGACCTTCCTATCCTCTAAAACAGTGAACCAATCAAAAATAATCCTCAATTAATGTTATCTAGTCCTCAAAAGCATTGGGTTCTAACTTCCCATAAAAATATGGCACATCGATCTTCATCCTCTTGGTCAGTTCATCAAGAGGTTGATAATCTGCACCATGTTCGACATGTCCTCGATGAAAGTTCTGCCTATGACATCGGACTTGCAAGCTAAGGTTCTCAGGCTCCTAATATTCTTCATCATCCCGTTCTTCCTTAGTATCCCCGTCACTTGCATCCCCTCTTCCCCCATTAACTGCTCCATGCCCTCGTCGATTGAAAGGGCCATACTCTTCTTGTTCATAAAGCTCATCCATAACATAAAGTCGATGATTAATTTGCTCGAAGACTGGCAATTTGGTTCATTTGGTGTTGTAGCTGTGGTTGATCTGTGTTTTGGATGGTAGGAGTTTGGTCGTTTGGATTTGGGTTGTTCGGGTTTGGATTGTTTTCCATGGCATGTGAAGTACCACTATGGGTTATAGGCATGAGGCGAGGAATTCCATAGTGAAGGAACCTTGCTTTGGTACCAAATTGATGGTGCACCCTCAAGTTCAATATCTTATCGAAGTCAAGAGTTGGGCTAATGCATAATCACTTTGCAATGTTGGAATCACACCAACAATAATTTGAAAAATCTCGAATGGGCACTTCAACAACTACCTCTTCCTTTTTCATTATTCTCTTAAATATCCAATCACCTTACAATCTTCCAATCCTAACTAGACTTCTAAAAAGCAACATGAACTTCCAAAAATCTTCAGCAACTACGTTGATTACAGATTTAAATTATCATCCCCTTCCAGATTTGCATCCCCTTCCAGATTTGCCTCTGCGTCAATATTCACGTCCATATTTCCCTCCTGATTTGCATCATTCTTTTTCTTTGATAATTCATATGGAGTTTGATAGCATTGCCATGCCAGAGTTCTTTGCAATCTCGCAAACATGGTCATAATTCACAAGAAGTGATTCACATTGTGGGAAATTGGGCTGTATTTGAATCATCTCAAGGTTATTTGAATATTCTCATTGAAATTGTATATATGGAGTGCTGTTTACTTGTGGGGAAATGGTTTTTTCGATTTCTAAAAATTATTTGTGAAACTGTTTAACTAGGAATAGGAATCTTATTTAACTATTTGTTGTAAATATTATGGAAAAAACTTTGGAACAATGTGGGATCAAGTCTAGGGTATTGGAGGCTTGGAGATGGCGGTTAAGGTCTGGAAATCCTACAAAGATTTAGTCCATATTTAGTTTTTGACTCTGTTATTATGATTTCTATTCAGAATTCACTTATTTCTTTGTGAATTTCTTGTTTCAGTGAATTTGCATAAGAATATCTTTCAGGTCGTTATATATTTCTTATGATTGGCCCTAGCAATCTTTAAGGGCTCGTTTGTTGCCCCGAATTCCACTAGTGATTGAATATGAGCTCAATAATAATTGCTGCATCATTGGCATAGAGGCCGAGCTTGAGGAAATTGTTCCTGATTAAAAGCCGAAACAATAGTATTTTTGTGAATGTAGTTATATGAGCCCAAATCTAAATGGAAGTGGAAAAAGTAAATGGTTGATGGTTTCCTTGCTGCATCCCACTAGTCATTTTTCTCTAAATTTGAAAACATCACAAAATTATGAAGCCTTTTGCTCTCTTAACCCATTGCTGCAGTTGGGAGTGCAGAATACACAAAGGAAACAACAACCAAAGAGAAATTTCAGATATCATTGATTTGAGGCCATATACACAAGAATCAAAACTGCCAATCCAGTTGATGAGTCTGCTCTGTCTACATTCCGAAGCATCTTCCTAGGTCGAGCTCTTAAGAAAGGAAGTTTGATATTTTTGACCTGGCTGAATCCCTCCAAAATGCCAGTAAGTCTCATCTGATGGGATTCTGTTAGTTATTTATTTTAGTCCTGCATTGTTTGATTAATTATTTTTAGTCATTGTTGTTTAATTCAGCTGCACTTCAATTCAGTCAAGGTTGTCCGAGTCTTTAGGAATCGTTGATCACGTGTAAATTACAGTGCAGCTTATTCAGCTCACTTCATGCGTAGTGGTCTGCGTAGTGGTTCTTCAATCGTGTCTTTGTGGCAGCGTGTTTCATGATAATGGAGTCCATATCATGGCTGTCGTGGGTGTCTTTCTCTTCTATAAATTGTAAGCTTTCAATTCAGCTTTAAATTAATTCAATTCAGCAATCAATTGTGATTTGTGAACAGTAAAACCAGCTACTGTGCAAATTAATTTCTGGCATTCTTCAAATCCTGTTTTCCCCTGTTTTCGTTTTTCTTCTTCAAACACTTTCAGATTCCCTCAAGTGTAGATGCTACAATTGAGTCAGCAAATGACACTCCAGTTTCTCCGTCCTTGAAAACCTCAGCAGCCAATGGCCTGGCAATTTCCTTTATCAAATCCCCTTTTACACTTGGAGTTTTCATGTTTGTTATATATTATGCTGTCTAATAATAAAGTGCCAAACTTAAAATACATGCTGTCTTAAAGTGTCCGGAGAAATATGCGAAAGCTAATCTAGATATTTTAATGTGCGTGTCAATAATCTCATACAACGTGGCTGTAACGCTTCACATTTGCGCGTAACATTATAAAATTCATCTAGTCGTGCATTAGCCATTGCAATTTCCTTGTCCACCCAATTTTGTTGTCCTTTATACTATCCCATTTCTGAATTAATGAAATTATGCGAAAATAAATAATTAAATAAATAAAATAACGGATTGATATCTGCGAACATTACCCACCTCTAGTCTTCACCATATCTCTCAAACTCTCATCCATTTCTGAGTTTTTTTCTTCGTGTAAAAATGAAAAAAACAATCACTACAGTTCTAGCCTCCATCGTATGTGTTGCAGTGCTAAGATGGGCATGGGGAGTCTTGAACTGGGTTTGGTTTCGGCCGAAGAGGGTCGAGAGGTGCCTGAGACAGCAAGGTTTTGCCGGGAAGCCTTACAGGTTTTTGGTTGGAGACTGGAAAGAAAGTTCAGATATGTTAAAAGAAGCAAGGACCAAACCTATTGGTTTATCAGATGCTATTCTACCACGTGTCATGCCCTTCCTCCATCAAGTGGTGAAGGTTTATGGTATTTCTCCGATTTATTAAGAAATTCTTTTTTGTTTTCTTAAAGGCGCCAACGATTGAGAAATTAAAACCGTTTTCTTATTTAATTTCCTTGGATCATGATATAGTGTCCCACAAGCCTCGTCATTGGTGATCCATGCTAACGCACCTGCTGTGAAACCTTGTTTGTGCCAGTCATAGTATCCGAAGATCAGCTCGGTTCCCTCGTCATAATCTTATATAGTTGTATTTAAATCAGAAGTAAAAGAGAAGAACTAAAACTAAAAAAACTAAAAAAATATTAAATGTTAAGTTCTGAATATTTAACATTTTTCATATAAAAAGCACAATATTAAATACAAAAAACTTTTAGAAAAGAAATAAGAACTCTTACAGTAATTTTATCTTTTTTTCCAGATTTGTATTTCTTTTGTTCATATCTTATTTTCAGCCTCATATATTTTCCTCAATAGAAGACGAATATATATATATATATATATATATATATATATATTAATAAATATGCTTCTTATGATGATGCAGATAAGAATTCATTTATGTGGATTGGGCCGAAACCAATAGTGAACATCATGAACCCTGATCAGATAAGGGATGTACTCATGAAGATAAATGAATACCAGAAGCCAACACATCCTCTATTGAAACCTGTAGCATGTGGACTTCTAGGTCACGAGGGTGAAAAATGGGCTAAACATAGAAAAATAATCAACCCAGCATTCCATCAAGAGAAGTTAAAGGTGATCACTATAGTTTAAACTTATTTGCCTATAAGTGTTCATGTTACTCAATTGCCTTGAATGAGTAGAGCATATAATTATGTTCTCTATGTACTCACATAACTGTAGTGTAAAAATATAATAAAACTTTTGATGATAGGTTTTGTTTGATCGTTACAGCTTATGATACCTGCGGTCTACGAAAGTTGTAGTGAGATAATTAACAAGTGGGGGGAGGTGGTCTCTGTAGACGAGAGGCCATGTGAATTGGATGTATGGCCTTATCTTCAAAGCTTAACATTCGATGTTATTTCTCGAACATCATTTGGAAGTAATTACAAAGAAGGAAAAAGAATATTTGATCTCATTAAGGAGCTAACAGCTCTTACAATTCATGTTATACTGAGAGCAATTATCATTCCAGGGTACAGGTAACTTTTTATTTTGTTTTTGCTGGACATTCTTTCAAGTTAGTCCTTGTTCAATAAGATATATTTTAAAAGTAAGCAGAAGAACAAATCCATATCATTTGGCAACATGTGCATGGATTGGATGTAGGTTTCTGCCGATCCAATCTAATAGAAGGCTGAAAGCTATTGACAAAGAAATAAAGGCTTCTCTTAAAGCTCTCATCAACAAAAGAGAGAAAGCAATGAGTGCTGGTGAAGATACAAAGAATAACTTGTTAGATTTGCTTTTGGAATCCAATTTAAGTGAAATACAAGCGCATGGAAATACAAAGAGCGTTGGAATGAGCACTGAAGATGTTGTTGATGAATGTAAAATATTCTACTTTGCTGGAGAAGAAACAACCTCAGTTCTTCTTACCTGGACCATGATTTTATTGGCTCAGTATCCGGATTGGCAAGCACGCGCTAGAGAAGAGGTTGTGCAAGTTTTTGCTAACAAAAAACCAGATTTCGATGGGCTTAATCAGCTTAAAGTTGTGAGTATTTCTATGTGTTTGCATTTAAAATGTAATTAAAAATAAGATATCCTTTGAAGAAAAATAAGATATCCTTTGAAGAAAAATAAGATAGCAGAAAAAAAACGTTCATGTTTTTCCGTATAATTAAAAATCGACCAAAAACACAAGGAAAGGAAACACCAAATGAGTACGCATGTTAGAAGGTGACATCTATATACATTAAGAATGATTTTTTGTAGTTATTGGATCAACATTGAAACTTATAATTTAATTAGTAAGTTGAAATGGTATGCAAATCATCTTTATATAAGCGATGTTTTTTTCTTACATAAGTAGATCGCATGTCACCATTTTAATGGATTGATATCATGTAGCATCATTCTCTCTTTTGATGAATGTTTCAGGTTACCATGATTTTGTATGAAGTTCTTAGGTTATACCCACCAATAATTTTACTAAATCGAGATGTTCATGAAGAAATTAAGCTTGGAAATTTGTTGTTACCTGCCGGAGTGAAGGTCTCAGTGCCAACAATCCTCCTTCACCAAGATCCTGAACTATGGGGTGATGATGCCTCTGAGTTCAAACCAGAGAGGTTTGCCGAAGGTGTTTCAAAGGCAACAAAGAGTCAATTCTCATTCCTCCCATTTGGAGGGGGGCCTCGAATATGCATTGGACAAAACTTTGCTTTGATTGAAGCAAAAATGGCTTTGGCAATGGTTTTACGACACTACTCTTTTGAGCTCTCTCCATCGTATATCCATGCTCCTATCACCGTCGTAACTCTTCAGCCACAACACGGTGCTCCAATGATACTACGTAAACTCTAACATGTTATATGTGGCGGAGAAGATTTATCCCAGGGTACAAATATGTTATCATGTCCAATGTGAGATATTTGTCAAATGTTAAGAAAATACATGTAACTAAAACTATAGTAATAATCCTATCAGTTTATATGGTCCTATGTAATAAATAGCCAGTTTTTATATGTAGCTTTCATACTAATGACTGGCTTAGTTAAAATCTAGTCTGAAGAAGGGTGTGACTTTTATTAATTATTATTATTATAGGCTTTTGCCAATTGATGAATTAATTGTGAAATTTCTTAGGATATATTCTTATAAAAAGTAGATTATGGGCTATGATCAATTCGTTGCTCAATAACTCAATGGCTTAAAATAATTTTGGCACCTTTAAAGGATTGTTATATAGTATCCTTCGCTATATTGCATTGCAGTTCTTGTAAATTTATGTTTTTTGATCAACAAATAACTTGTACAATAAGATGTATTGTACTAATGAGCTTGTTCGAGCTTGTACAACTAAAATAGTCAAAATCGAGATTTTGACACGAATCGAAAAGGGCTCCGAAAAATCGGATCGTAAAATCGTAAGATCGTACCCGAATTTGTCCGTACAAAATAGCATATTTATGGACATAAAACTTAATTAGTTTAGGTTCATACATGATGTAAAATAACTTCAAAACACATTACAAAATAATTATGTCCCTAAAAGTTCATAAGTTAAAAACTAACAAATTTAAAACAAATCTTCAGTTGGCGTACAAGTAATTGTATATTTTTTTATGATTGTTGAATTTGAAATTAATTAATGTTATTTATTATCTTAAATTAATAGATTTTTTTAAAATTATTTTTTATGCCAACTATTTTTTATGATAATTATTATTATTATTATTATTATTATTATTATTATTAATATTATAACCCCTCCCCCGTATATATTATTATTATTATTATTATTATTATTATTATTATTATTATTATAAGTTATAACCCCTCCCCCGTATATATTATTATTATTATTAATTTATAACAAGTGAACCCCCCCCCCCCCCCCCCGCGTAAAGTTAGTATAAATTATAAAAGTAAAAACCCTAAATGGCTAAATCTCCTTAATCTTCTTCAGAAAGGCCGCCGCCCACCTCATCCTCTTCTCCCTCATCCTCTTCTCCTTTACTGTCTTCCTCCTCATCCTCTTCAATGACTATGAAAAAGAAAGATTGAAGTGAAGTCTTTCATTGGATTTTTGTGTGGAACAACTTGATCCTTCAAAGTCATCTAAAGGCACTGACGAGGCTTTGTTTTTTCTTCTTTTTGGCAAGCCACTTGTGTTCTGTGAAGAACGAAGGCCGAGCAACTGGGATCGTGAAATCGGACCGATCCGGTCCGATTTCACGAGTCAACCCGATTTTGACCGAGTTTGACCGGTTTCGATTTTTCTTTCCGGTCCAACCAGGTTTTTTGAGCCAACTCGCAAACTCGTACGAGTTTGCGAGTTGACTCGCGATTTTGACTACCTTGTGTACAACACCATTTCCTCGAGAGTTGATTGATAGGATCCCCGAGGAAAACATTTAGATTTTGAATTGCAGGATCGACTTTCTCTCTTGCAAATTCCTGTGCCTTTTCATTACCACCACAGTTGTTAGCCAACTTAGTAGTTTCATCAAGAGAACCACTCTCACAGAATTTAGACTCGATTATTTCTCTTAGTTTTGGTGATTGTTGTACAACAAATATTTTGTTAGAGCAGTCAAGTTCCCCTTTGTTAGAATATACTAGAATAGACGTATGATATGCATAGTTATGGGTATGAATGATGTATGGTATGGTATTTGTAGATGATATAGTATACTATAAATACCCACTGTTACTCACGTGTTTAAGCAAGCAAATATCATAACAGAATATACAATTCAAAATTTCCTTTCCCTCTCTTTTCTTCTCTCTTTCTCTTGTCTCTTCTTCAACTTCTAATCTGCAAGATCTTTATCTTCTTCCCTTCGATTACTGAACTTCTCAGTAACTCTTCACTATATTTACATGGTATCAGAGCTAAAAACGATTCAATCCACGTTTCTGTAATCACGATCTGTTGCTTCAAATTCACTGTTCATATTCTAAGAAAATTCAAAATTCACTAATTCAACATTTATTGAATCAATCTTGCAGTCAATTTTTTTTCTTTCTCTTGAGGTTCATATTCGCACTGATTTTGTGTATCAAAATTATGAGATAGAAATTGAAGATAAGATCCTTATAGGAGACTTGAATGTTTTAGATATGATTGATTTTGATGTGATTTTGGGAATGGATTGGCTGTCAAAGCATAGGGCTTTAGTAAATTATTGGGGTAAGGAGGTAGTATTTGAATTAGATGGAGAAACAGGGTTAGTGTTTCGAGGAGATAAGAATGTGTCTTCATCAATTATGTTGTCGACTATCATGAGGAGAATGGCATGAAAAGGGATACAATGTTACCTAGCACACATAGTGGATGTAGATAAGGAAATTCCCCAATTGGACCAATTTCCTATAGCTAAGGAATTCATTGATGTATTTCCTGATGAGTTACCTGGATTGCCTCCGTATGGAGATTGATTTTTCTATTGATTTGGTTCTGGGTACCGAACCAATATCAATGGCACCATATAGAATGGCACCAACAAAATTGAGAGAGCTAAAGGAACAATTGCAGGATTTATTAGATAAGAAGTTCATTCGACCAAGTGTGTCTCCTTGGGGAGCCCCAATGTTGTTTGTGAAGAAGAAAGATGGGTCATTGAGGTTATGTATAGATTATAGACAACTAAATCGAGTGACAATTCAAAGTAGATACCCACTCCCTCGAATAGATGATTTGTTTGATTAGTTGTAGGGAGCTCAATTCTTTTCTAAGATCGATCTTCGATCTGGGTAACATCAGTTGAGGATAAGGAAGGAAGGCATTCCAAAAACAACCTTTAGTGGTCACTACGAGTTCTTGGTGATGTCTTTTGGGTTAACGAATGCACCATCAACTTTTATGGACTTGATGAACAAAGTGTTTAAACAGTTTATTGATCAATTTGTGATAGTTTTTATTGATGATATTTTGGTTTATTCAAGGTCTAGAGAGGAGGGTGAGCAACACATGAGGATAGTGCTTCAAACTCTGCGGGATCATCATTTGTATGGTAAATTCTCAAAAAGTGAGTTCTGGCTGGAGAGTGTAGCATTTCTTGGACATGTAGTGTCAAGAAATGGGATTGAGGTTGATCCTCAAAAGATTGAAGCAGTAAAGCAATGGCTTAGGCCTACTTCAGCAACAGAAATTAGAAGTTTCTTGGGATTGGCTGGATACTATAGGAGGTTTGTGGAGAACTTTTCTCGGATTTCTGCACCATTGACTAAGTTAACACAAAAAAATGTTAAGTTTTAGTGGTCTGAAACTTGTGAGAAAAGCTTCTTGGAATTAAAGCAGAGATTGACTACAGCTCCTATTCTAGCAGTACCATCGGGTTATGGTGGTTACACACTTTATTGTGACGCCTCGAGAGTAGGGTTAGGATGTGTTTTAATGCAAAATGGCAAGGTTATTGCCTATGCTTCGCGGCAGTTGAAGAAGCATGAACAAAACTACCCTACACATGATTTAGAGATGGCCGCTGTAGTTTTTGCTTTGAAGATTTGGAGGCATTACCTATATGGAGAAACTTCCGAAATCTTTACGGATCATAAGAGTTTGAAGTACATCTTTCAGCAGAGAGATCTGAATATGAGGCAAAGGAGATGGATGGAACTGTTGAAAGATTATGATTGTACTATACAGTATCATCCAGGCAAGGCAAATGTAGTTGCCGATGCTTTGAGTAGAAAATCATCAGGGAGCCTAGCTCATATTCAAGAGGTACGAAGGCCTTTGATTAGGGAGTTGCATGGATTAGTGGATGAAGGTGTTAACTTTAACCTTAGCAAAGGTAGAGCAATGATTGCTCACTTTCAGGTTAAATCAAACTTGTTTGAGAGGATAAAAGCAGCTCAAAAGAAAGATGATTCACTACTCAGGATTAGAAGTGAGGTTGAGCAGGGTAAAACTGCAGGGTTTGTGATTGGTGATGATGATGTGTTGAGATTTGGGGATAGACTCTGTGTACCTGATGTTGATGATCTGAAGAGAGAACTAATGACAGAGGCACATCAGACAGTCTATACAGTGCATCCGGGTTCCACCAAGATGTATAAGGATCTTAAGGTGTGCTATTGGTGGAACAGGATGAAGGCTGATATAGCAAACTTTGTTTCTAGGTGTTTGACTTGTCATAGGGTAAAAGGTGAATATCAAAGACCTCCTGGATTGCTGCAACCATTGTTGATACCAGAATGGAAGTGGGAAAGGATCACAATGGACTTTGTTACTGGGTTGCCTAGGAGTCAGGAGAGTTATGATTCAATATGGGTGATTGTTGATAGATTGACAAAATCAGCCCATTTCCTACCAGTTAGGATTACTTATGGGTATGCGAAGTTGGCAGAATTGTTTATTAGCGAGATTGTACGATTGCATGGAGTGCCAATCTCGATAATTTCAGATAGAGGTCCACAATTCACATCGTGATTTTGGGTGAAGTTTCAGGAAGTGATGGGTACTAAAGTGCAGTTGAGCACAACTTTTCACCCTCAGACTGATGGTCAGTCTGAAAAGACTATTCATATATTGGAGGATATGTTGAGAGACTGTGTTATAGATTTTGAGATTGGTTGGAGTAAGTTCCTATCATTAGTGGAATTTGTTTACAACAACAGTTATCAGGCTAGTATAGAGATGGCACCTTATGAGGCTTTGTACGAACGAAAATGTAGATCACTGGTTTATTGGTTTGAGGTTTGTGAGAAAAGGCTAATGGGACCTGAGTTGATTCAAATTACCTCAAAGAAGATAGAGGTGATCAGAAAGAGGCTTCAGACAGCTCAAAGTAGGCAGAAAAGTTACGCTGATAAAAGGAGGCGTGACTTAGAGTTTTCAATGGGTGATTATGTGTTCTTAAAGGTCTCACTGACCAAAGGAGTATTCAGGTTTGGAAAGAAAGGCAAGTTAAGTCCTCGATTTATTGTGCCGTATGCGATTTTAGAGAGAATTGGAGCAGTTGCTTATAGGTTGGCCTTACCGCCAAATTTGTCGGCTATACATCTTGTATTTCATGTTTCTATGCTTCAAAAGTATATGTCGGATTCATCTCATGTGTTAGAAGTGCATCCAGTTGAGTTAAGAGATGATGTGACTTATGAGGTGCAACCAGAAACTATAGTGGACCAACAAGTGAGAAAGCTTAGGTCGAAGGATATAGCTTCGGTGAAGGTGAAGTGAAAAGGTCATTCAATTGAAGAAGCAACATGGGAACTTGAGGATAAGATGCGTGAGGAATACCCTCATCTTTTTTATAATCTTGGTACGTATTGAAACGTTTATTTAGTTTCGAGGACGAAACTTTTATAAGGTGGGGAGATTGTAGTGTTTTGAAATTTTTAAAAAGGAAAATACATGAATGCCCTTAGTGGCTTAGAATTAGGTTAAGGATGTTGTAGTAATTGTACAAGCTAGTAAATATAAATAGAAAAGAAAAGAAAAGAAAAAGAGAAGTAATCTGAAAATTTGAGAGAGAGAATTGGAAAGAGAGAAAGAAAGAAGAAGAAGAAGAAGAAGAAGAAGAAGAGAAAAGAGGGAAAGAGAAGAGGAGGAGAAAAGAAGGAGAAATAGTTGTTAAGGTAATGTGTATGTTTTAATATGTATAAAGGAACGTCGTCGGCACGCTGTGCCAAGGAAAAACTTGCAAAAGGAAGAGGTAAGAAAAGGAAAACAGTGAGTTAAATCATACCTGGACAAAAGTAACATTGAGTTTGTGAAGAAGATGATTTTCCAAAGAACTATATCATCAGCCAGAAAAAACACAGCTAAGTTGTTTAAATTTTTCAAATACTTAGTTGTAGGATTTTGAGATATTTTTAAAATGAACTAAATGCTGGTTTATTTATGTTGTTTCCATGTTTTTTATGCTGTAAAAAAAATTTATTTTTTATTCTTGTTGTTGTTAATATCGTAATTATTAAAAATTTATATGATTGTTAAATTTAAAAATTATTAAATTAGTTCTGATACATATAAGCTGATTTAAACTAATTAATAAAAAAAATCTGAAAGCATAAAAACAGTGAAAAAAAACATTAAAATTAGAGACGACAAGAATAGTATTTGATTATTCATTAGCATGACTTGATAAACTATTAGTCTGGTGTTTTATATGTTTATCACTATGTTGATTGTGAAAATTATTTTTTTATCAAAATTTCTTTTGTGAATGAAAAATAAAAATTGAATTTAAACAATATAACTAGTTAGAATAGTTTCTTTGCTCTTTTATTTATCTAGCACCGCCCTTTGTTGAGGTCCATTAGATTAACTAGTTTTACAATCCAATTAGGTTGGAATTGACTATGTATATCCTGTTTGACTAAACAATATTAAACATGAACCAATTGTCATTGCTTAAACAAGAAATAATAAATTGTCAAATGATAAAATCATAAAAAAAAAATAGAGAGGAAAATAAAATAAAATAAAAAACATCATAATGTGATCAACTATGGTCAATCTACCAAATCTACAAGCAAGATCATGACATAACCAAAATAAGCTAACATGGTTTAGCTATTTGTGTCTTTTGTTTTCTTCTCTTTTTTCTCCCAAGTGGGGCTTATAATGAACTCAAA
This sequence comes from Salix purpurea, assembly GCA_027405865.1. Classification (NCBI taxonomy): domain Eukaryota; kingdom Viridiplantae; phylum Streptophyta; class Magnoliopsida; order Malpighiales; family Salicaceae; genus Salix; species Salix purpurea. The sequence goes on along the minus strand of JAOWLH010000020.1, from coordinate 7,494,641 downwards.
AGTGATAAATTTGAGATCAATAAAAAAAAAGCCATAAAAGAATTAGGGATCAAGTCAAAAAAATTAAAGAGTTATAAAAGAAAGGCCAAATTTATAAAATCCTCTTTTACACTTAGAGTTTTCTTACTTGTTTGTAAGTGTGGTTAAAGTTGTTTTTGAAAGTGTTTTTTTCATTCAGCAATGCATTAAAATAATATGTTTTATTTTTTAAAAATTATTTTTAACATCAATACATAAAAATAATCTAAAAATATCAAAAAATTTAAATTTTAAGTAAATTTTTTTTTTTGAAATGCAGTGTCAAACACCACATTTATGTTTGTTACATATTATAGGAGTTAGTCTAATAACAAAGATGTTGAGCTTAAAATATATGCTCTCTCAATATTTGTTTTATTGCATAGGTAATTTCGCAACCAGAGATAAGAAATTGAATTAAAATACACGCAAGCTAATCTAGATATTTTAATAATAAAAAAAGACTTGTAAACATTTTAATGGGCGTGTCAATAATTGCAAACAACGTAGCTGTAACGCTTCAGATTTGCGCGTAGCACATGCATTATTATAAAATTCATCCCATTTCTTAATTAATGAAATTATGAGAAAATAAATAAATAAAATAAGTGGATGCTTACGGAATCCGGGTTAAAGGCGACAATAATTCAGGTTGTTTGATTGATATCAATCACCCACCTCTAGTCTTCGCCATCTCTCTCACTCTCTCATCCATTTCTCAGTTTTTCTTCTTCGAGTAAAGATGGCAGTAACAATCACTTCAGTTCTGGCCTCCATCGTTTGTGTCGCAGCTCTAAGATGGGCATGGGGAGTCTTGAACTGGGTTTGGTTTCGGCCGAAGAGGGTCGAGAGGTGCCTGAGACAGCAAGGTTTTGCCGGGAAGCCGTACAGGGTTTTGGTTGGAGACTGGAAAGAAAGTTCAGATATGTTACAAGAAGCAAGGACCAAACCGATTGGTTTATCAGATGCTATTCTACCACGTGTCATGCCCTTCCTCCATCAACTGGTCAAGGATTATGGTATTTAACTCTTTACTACCTCTTTACTTCCTCTCTTGTAGATTTTCTGTTGCTACTTAATTTATCAAGAAATTCCTTTTGTTTTCTACAAGGCGCCAACGATTGAGGAATTAAAACCGTTTTTCTCATTTAATTTCATTTTATAGTGCTCTTATGCTCCTGAGTATTAAATAAATAAATAAATAAATATTAAATGTTGATTAATGCTTTTGTATTTGGTGTTTATCTAGGTATATTAAAAAAAAATCATAACTCTATGCTTTCCTGCATGTCAAAGGAAAGTTGTATCCACAGAAAATTATACTTTATCAACTCTGTTCATGAAAATAATTATATGGTAGAATTACATCTCCAATAAAATCCTCTAGCCTCTCCATTTTGGATAGCTACATCACAACATTAAATATAAAATCTATTAGAGAAGAGTTAAAAAACACTCTTGCAAGAATTTTACCTTTTTTTCTGGGTTTGTATTTCTTTTGTTCTTATCTCAATTTGAGCCTCATATATATTGATTAATAAACATGGTTCTTCTTCTGATGATGTAGGTAAGAATTCATTCATGTGGATTGGGCCAAAACCAAGAGTGAACATCATGAACCCTGATCAGATAAGAGACATATTTATGAAGATAAATGAATACCAAAAGCCAACACATCCACAATTGAAACCTCTAGCATGTGGACTTGCAAGTCACGAGGGTGAAAAATGGGCTAAACATAGAAAAATAATTAACCCAGCATTCCATCAAGAAAAGTTAAAGGTGATCACTATAAGCATTCATGTTATTCAATTGCCATGAATAAGTAAAGCATATTATTATCTTATGTATAGAGATGATGAAACTTTCGATGATATGTTGTGTTTGCTCGTTACAGCTTATGATACCTGCGTTGTATGAAAGTTGTAGTGAGATGATTAACAAGTGGGAGAAGGTGGTCTCTGTAGACGATAGGCCATGTGAATTGGATGTCTGGCCTTATCTTCAAAGTTTATCATGCGATGCTATTTCTCGAACATCATTTGGAAGTAATTACAAAGAAGGAAAAAGAATATTTGATCTCATTAAAGAACTAACCGATCTTATAGTTCATACTATACTAAGAGCAATTATGATTCCAGGGTACAGGTAAATTTTTATTTTGTTTTTGTTGGGCATTCCTTCAAGTTAGTCCTTGTTCAATAAGATATATTTTAAAAGTAATCAGAAGAGCAAATCCATATCGTTTGGCAACATGTACATGAATTGCATGTAGGTTTATGCCGACCCAATCGAATAGAAGGCTGAAAGCTATTGACAAAGAAATAAAGGCTTCTCTTAAAGCTCTCATCAACAAAAGAGAGAAAGCAATGAGTGCTCGTGAAGATACAAAGAATGACTTGTTAGATTTGCTTTTGGAATCCAATTTAAGTGAAATACAAGCGCATGGAAATACCAAGAGCGTCGGAATGAGCAGTGACGATGTGGTTGATGAGTGTAAAATATTCTACTTTGCTGGACAAGAAACAACCTCAGTTCTTCTTACCTGGACCATGATTTTATTGGCTCAGTATCCAGAATGGCAAGAACACGCAAGAGAAGAGGTTGTGCAAGTCTTTGGTAACAAAAAACCAGATTTCGATGGGCTTAATCACCTTAAAGTTGTGAGTATTTCTATGCGTCTGCAATTGAATTCTTCTATATCATTGTCTTATTATTGTTAAGAACATACAGTGTTCTTGCATTTAAAATGCAAGCTGAGGTATCCTTTGAAGAAAAAATAAGATAGCAGAAAAAAGTGTTCATGTTTTTTTCTAACTGATTATAAATCAGCCAAAATAATAGGGAAAAGCAACAAACAGATGAGTATGCAAGCTAGAAGGTGACATCTATATACATTAAGAGCATGATTTAATAGTTATTGGATCAACACAAGAACTTATTATCTAATTAGTAAGTTGAAATTGCATGCAAATGATCTCTATACATGCGATTTTTTTTTATCCAAGTGGATCACATTTCACCATTTTAATGGATTCTCATCATGTAGCATCATTTTCTCTTTTGATAAATGTTACAGGTTACCATGATTTTGTATGAAGTCCTTAGGTTATACCCGCCAGTAATTTTACTCAATCGAGATGTTCATGAAGAAATAAAGCTTGGAAATTTGTTATTACCTGCCGGAGTGCAAGTCGCAGTGCCAACAATCCTCCTTCACCAAGATCCTAAACTATGGGGTGATGATGCCTCTGAGTTCAAACCAGAGAGGTTTGCTGAAGGTGTTTCAAAGGCAACAAAGAGTCAAGTCTCATTCCTCCCATTTGGATGGGGTCCTCGAATATGCATTGGACAAAACTTTGCTTTGATTGAAGCAAAAATGGCTTTGGCAATGATTTTACGACACTACTCTTTTGAGCTCTCTCCGTCGTATATTCATGCTCCTCGGACAATCATAACTCTTCAGCCACAACACGGTGCTCCAATGATACTACGTAAACTCTAACATGCTATATGTGACGAAGAAGATTCATCCCAGGGTACAAATATGTTATCATGTCCAATGTGACATTTGTCAAATATTAAGAAAATACATGTAACCCAAACTATAGAAATAATCATATCAGTTTATATGGTTGTTTGTAAGAAGTAGGCAGTTTTTATATATAGCTTTCTTATTAATGATTGGCTTAGTTAAACTCTAGTCGAAAGAAGGGTGTGACTTGTGGTTTCTTCAACGTATGGTTTGTGATGCAACTTTTATTATTATTGTAGTTCTTGTTGTTGCTGTTAAAGACCTTAGTATGTATAGTTAATTGTATAATTGTTAAATAAATCTATTGATGAATTAATTAGAAATTTTCTTATGGTAAATTGTTCTGTCTCGAGAAAATTGAATAAAAAGTGGATTATGGGCAACGATCAATCAGTAGCTCAATACATGTATAGTTAGCTGATGTCATAGCTCAATGGCTTAAAAGAATACAGAATGAGTCTCCAGCACCTTCTCTTCTATAGGTCATGTCTAAGAGGTGGAAAATCATTTTGGCACCCTTAGAGGCTCATTACATAGTATCTTTCACTATATGGCTCCACAATTCTTGTAAATTAATGCTTTTTGTAAAACTTTGAATTCGAATAAGTTCAGTAGTATTCAACTGTATTTCGATGATCTTTCTTAGGGTTTACAGTAGAGAATTTATACAAGGAAAAAATAACCCTGTTGCACCTACTATACAACTATGTTATACTAGACTGCAAAAAATATTACACAAGAAAGGAAATACACCAACGGTAACATGCACTTGTAGCACAATTGTATTCATAAATGTATTCTTACACTCTCCCTCAAGCTGGAGCATAGATATTTATCATGCCCAACTTGCTAATAACATCATAAAATACCCTTCATGAAACTGCCTTAGTGAGGTTATCTGTTAGCTGATCTTCGGACCGAACAAACAGAAATTGTATAATCTTCCGATCAAGATTTTCTTTAATAAAATGTTTGTCTACTTCGACGTGTTTTGTGCGATCATGTTGAATCGGATTATGTGCAATCTCAATAACCGCTTTATTATCACAGTGCAGATTCATAGACGTCCCACAACCAATTTCCAATCCTATAGCACATGTTTTATCCATAATAATTCACACACATCCTGAGCCATACCTCGGTATTCTGCTTCTGCACTTGATCTAGTAACCACTTTTTGCTTCTTACTTCTCCAAGTGACAAGGTTACATTCTACAAACATAAAGTATCAGGATGTTGATTTCCTATCAGTTTGATTTCTTGCCCAATCTGAGTCTGCATACCCTTCAATCTCGTGAATCTCCCTTTTTGAAAATAGTAATCCTCTTCTTGGTGCACTTTTTAGATACCTTAAAATCCAATATACTTTTTCCATATGTTCTTCTCCGGGTGAATGCATAACCTGACTTACCACACTTACTGCATAGGCTATGTCTGGCCTTGTATGTGATAAATATATCAACTTCCCAACTAACCGTTGATAACATCCTTTGTCTGTTGACGACTGATTTTCTGTTTCTTCCAGCTTGTGATTCATTTCCATTGGTGTGTCGACCGGTTTACACGCAAACATTTCAGTTTTTGTTAACAAATCTAACACATACTTTCATTGTGATAGATATATCCTGGTTTTTTACCTTGAGACTTTAATCCCTAAGAAATACTTCAGTTATCTGAGATCTTTCATTTCAAATTTTGATGCTAGGAACTGTTGTAGTGATTTTCTTTCTTCTTGATCATCTCCTGTTAGAACCATATCGTCCACATACACAATTAATGTTGTAATTTTTCCTTCTTTATGCTTTATAAACAATGTGTGATCCGAGTTGCTTTGCTTATACCCAAATTCCTTCATCGTAGAGAATCTTCCAAACCATGCTCGTGGTGACTGTTTTAGACCATATAATGTCTTTTTTAGTTTGCAAACTTCATTTCTACACGAGAATTTTTGTTTAGCTCTAGGTGGCAAATCCATGTAGACTTCTTCAAGGTCTCCATTTAGGAAAGCATTCTTGACATCAAATTGTTGTAAGACCCAGTCCTAATTTACTGCTAGGGATATGAGAATACAAATAATATTGATTTTTGCAACTGAAACAAAGGTTTCTTAATAATGTACTCCATACTTATGCGTATACCCCTTTGCAACCAACCTTGCTTTGTACCTATCAATATTACCATTTGTTTTGAGTTTGACTGTGAATACCCATCTGCAACCAACTATCTTCTTTTCTTTTGGTAGTGCATATAACTCCCAAGTGTTATTCCTCTGTAGTGCCTCCATTTCTTCGTTCATCGCCTTAGTCCATTTTGGGTCTGCTACTGCATCCTATACATTACTAGGAATAGATACAGTGGATAATTGATTAACAGACAATGCATACGATTCTGACAATCTATGGGATGACACATAATTACTGATAGGGTATTTCATCTTGATTTTTGGATCAAGTTCATATTGTTTTCTCGGGACTCCTCTATTCGACCACTATGTGTATTTATTTTTTGTGTTTTCTACAAGGACATGAATTTCTTTAGTTTCATCAAGGATGGGGTTCGGGTTTACCTGAGAAAGAACATTTTGGGTCGATTCTTCGGTTGATGGTGTAGACATGGGAAACTTTGGAGACCGAGAGGGGTTGTTGAGAATATTCTGGTCTAAGTACAATTCCAAATCAATACCATTTTGTAACCCCACATCTTTATGCCTTGAGAATTTTTCAAGTATCCCTTTGTTTTCCTCTAGTTCAAATAACTCTTTGGCGTTCTCTTTATTATTTCTCGCTCCCTGAAGCGACATCCCAGAAACTCCCCCTGAATAGTATGGTTCCAACTCGTGAAAGGAGGTATCCAGGGTCACATGTAACTTCAGGTGTTGGGGATCGTAACACCGATACCCCTTCTGAAATTCTGAATAACCTATGAATACACACCTTTTTGCGCAAGGATCAAGTTTCCCTCACAACACTTTAGGTATGTAAACATAGACAGTACATCCAAATACTCTAGGTTCAAGGTTTGGTAAATGAGAAACAGAGAGTAAGGATTCCATCTTCTACTGAGGAGTCTGAAAATTAAGCACACTAGACGGTGTGCGATTAATCAAGTATGTAGTCAACTTCACTACCTCTCCCCAATAGAATTTAGGCATATTCATGCCAAATAAGGAGGCCCGAACAACTTCCATAATCTGCCGGTTTTTTCTTTCTACCAATCCATTCTGCTGTGGAGTATAAGTACATGAAGTTTGGTGTCGAATTCCATGGTGACCCAAGAATGTACCTGACACTTGATCCACAAACTTCGTACCATTTTCAGATTGCAGTGTACGAATCGATCACTGGTATTAGTTGTCACCATTTTATGAAATTCAATAAAAGATGCACCTACATCACTCTTATTTTTAAGCAGGGAAATCCAAGTCATTCAAGTACACTCATTAATAAACATAACAAAATACCAAGCATTAGAAATGAAGGGATTTTTGTAGGGCCCCAAACATTCGAGTGAATAACTGTGAACGATTCTGAACTTTATTCAAACATGGTAAATAAGGGATACGATAGCTTTTAGCTAGTTCACAAATTTCACATTTAAAATCTAAATTATTGACATCCAAAAACAAAAAAGGTTGTAATTTCTTAAGATACCCAAACGAAAGATGTCCAATAATTCATTGCCATAACCATACGAGTGCTTGAGCTTTGTCTTTACTATTTGCTTGATGCACCTGACTGAGTTTTGATCCCCCTTTCTTGGTTAACTCCAAATAATAAAGGTTGCCCCTTCCAACACCATAATCAAGAATCTCTCAGGTTAGAAAGTACTAAAAGAACACAAAACAATGACCAAAATATTACAGTACATGCAAGGGTATAAATAATATTATAGGCCAAAATATTACCTAACTAATAGTAGGTTGTATGCCAAGAATGGAACAACAAGAACCATATCCAAGGTGAGGGATGCAGTTAAGCTTATAGATCCTTCTCCGGTAATCAGAGAAGTACTACCATTGCAAGTGTAAATAATAAATTGAGAAGATGGTTTAGAGGAATTCAGATTACCGGAATCTCTAGTCATATGATCGGATGCACCTATATCAATAATCGAAGAACTATTCTTAGCAATAATAGAGGCGCAGAAGTCTTACCAATTATACCTGGATGAACAACATTGTTGTTGGCTGTTCGTGTTCTACGTTCGTACAATTCCCCATATTTTTTTCAATATTTTTCTGGGGTTTTTTCTTAAAATCTCACCAGTCAGGATACCCGATAATTTCATAGCATCTTGCTTCGAGTGGCCTGATTCTCCGCAATAAGTACACATAAGCCCCCCAAATTTTTCACCATTCACATTCTGCCACGTCGCCCCCCCTCAATTTACAAGCCTCGTTTGCTGTCCCACTCCATTCACATTTTGTCCCCCCTTGGTGTTTAGGTTGCCAAGGAACGGAGGTGACTCCTTCCTCCACCATGGGTTTGGTCAGCTTCTGCTCCTCCCCCCATCACCTGAAGTTGCAAGCATTCTCGTGCGGACAAATGCATAAGCATTTTCAAGCTCCAGCTTCGAGTCCTTCCTCAAAATCTCCCCACGAATTTGGTCAAACATCGAGTCCAGGCCACTAAGGAAGATGTGCACCCGAAGCCTCGCCATCGCTGAGTGTAGCTGCACCACGCCGTCGATGGTTCCAGCCTGCGAGTTTGTCCGATGGTCAATTTCTTGAAAGATGGCAATCAATTCATTATAATATGTGGGTAATGGCCTGGTGTTTTTCTTGCTTGAGAATGATTTTTGATTTAACTCAAAAATTCATGTCTCGCCTGAGCCATCATAAAAAGTTTTTGTTATTGCCTCCCAAATCTCCTTCGTCGTAGGTAGCCTGATGAACCGTTGTATCAACGGTGGGCTCATCGAGTCAATCAATTAGCTTTTGACCCGGTGGTTCCTGGTAATCCAAACTTCCATGCTTGGGTCAGCTGGGTCTGGTTTCTTCGTGTGTCCGATGAGGTACCCAGCTTTATTCCTTACACCTATTCTCATTTCCATGATTTGGCTCCATAATGAGTAATTCATTTCATCTAGGGTGATTCTAGTTGGAAGAGGGGAGTTATCCTGGTGGACTACAATATGAGTCGCCGTCGTGGAGGTAGGGATGGTTCATGGGTTAATTTCCATGTTGATGATGTGCTTGTGTTCTATTTTCTGGATAATTTCTGGGATTTTTTGTTTTTAATGATGAATAGTGGCTGTTGAGAACAAGCAATGTGGAAATCAAGAGTTGTATTTGACAATGAGTAGTGGTTGTTGATAAACACACACTGTAGAAATCACAATTTGGGTTTATGGGCAAGAAAAAAAAATATACCGAGGTTTGTCTATAGCAATTCGATTTCAAAAGAAAAATTTCGAGGTAAGCTCTGATACCATGTAAAGCTTTGAATTCGAATAAGTTCAGTAGTATTCAACTGTATTTCGATGATCTTTATTAGGGTTTACAGTAGAGAATTTATACAAGGAAAAATTAACCCTTCTTTACCTACTATACAACTATGTCATACTATACTATAAAAAAATATTACACAAGAAAGGAAATACACCAACAATAACTACACATGCAGCACAACTGTATTCACAGCTGTATTCTTACACTTTTTGATCAACTAATAACTTGTACTAATGAGCTCGTTCGAGCTTCTACAACACCATCCTCGAGAGTTGATTGATAGGATCCTCGAGGAAGACATTTGAAATTCTGAATTGCAAGATTAACTTTCTCTCTTCCCAATTCCTGTGCCTTTTCAAAGCCACCACAGTTGCTAACCATCTATGTAGTTTCATAAAGAGGATCACTCTCTAGAATTCAAACTCGATTATTTCACTTAGTTTTGGTGAGTGTTTTACAACAAATATTATTAGAGTAGTCAAGTTCCCCTTTGCAGGTCATTGCCAGCAAAAATCCATAGTAGCTCTGTTGACTACGTCAAAATCTATTATGTCATCCCCAACTTGGAAGGATAGACCAAGATTCTTAACATATTCATACAATAGCATGCAAACATCACTATCCCCCTATTAAAAATAGCAACTCTTTTGGCACTAACAACAATTAGGGAGGCTATCTTGTAGTAGCTCTTGAACAAACACTCTTCAAGTTCAAGATCACAGTCGAGCAAGCTAGATTCCTACTTTATTTCACAACTTACAAAATCCTTAATAGCCTTTCATTGAGCAAGTGCAATTGTAAATCAACTTCAATCATAATTTGTAGAATTAAATAATTTATAGCATAAAGCATAAACTCCAAGGTTATATTAGACTGGACTATAAATACTCAGATATATAGAATAGAGTTGCAGACCTACCTAGCTGATAAGCTTAATGAATTCAATAATTTCAATTTTTGCCAGGTACCATGATGATTGAGGAAACGTAAAATCCCTTGTAAACCCTAAAAAATAAATGTAAGTGTAAATTATAAACTAAATAAACAAAAATAAATAAATAAATAAAAGTGAAAGAATTCACGAACAAATTTAAATAAAATGAGAATTGAATTTTTTTGGATATAACATGTAGATGAAATAGTTAAGATATCATAATTTTTAACTCAGAATTAATTGGGGTTAGTTTTAAATGAAATGAATGAATTAAAAGAGAAATAGACCAGGTTAAGGGCGTGAAATGGAAATAAATGTAAAGATTATGATTTAAATTATAAGAATAGAAGATGTGGGGCAAAAAGAAAATATTTAAAGGAAATGAGGGCCTAAGTGCAATAAGAGAAATTGAGGGGTATATATACCCTTTTTTTTCCTCTTATGTCTAGGAAAATGAGGGGTAAAAAGGGAAGGAGATTTTGATATTTTTCTTACCTAATTGAAGAATTTCAAAGTAAAAGTGAGATTAAGTGTTACCAAAACATTTAAATATAAAAAACACAAGGATTTGGAGTGGGAAAACAATTGAGAAGATTCATCTCTTGACTCCCAGAGAGAATTTGAGTGGGGAAATAAGGGAATTAGGATCTGTTTCTTTTGTAGGAGCTACAGTTCTGGATGTGTACCATCTAAGAAAACTAGTTTTATTAAATTTGAAATTTTATAACACTAGTTAAGGGTCACTAAATATGACTATGCAGGGTAGACTCTACAGAACAATAGGTGTCCCACATTTGTGAATGTTGGGGGCAGAGATGGGTTTTTCTCCCTTCATACGATTTGTAACGATGTATTTTAGCTTTCCAACGAAATAAATTTTGTACAAAATAGAGTTCTATACTCCCGTTCTATAATCCAACCTCTACTAGCAGCTTTGAGAGGAAAAAAGAAGAAGTGGGAGGTCGCAAAGTGATGAGGTTAGACATGTTAAAGGAAGAAATAAGTTATGTTAAAAAATGGGTATTTATAATGATATTTTAATTGGGAAATGTTGTTATAAGAAATAAAAATGAAAGAATAATAAATTTAAAGGCATATTGGATTTTTTGGTGTGGTTAATAGAAAATGTATCGGTGGTTAAAAATGATTTATGAGAATTTCCTGTGATTGTAGGAGGGACCATGAGTGTGGTGCAACAACAGCAACAAGGGACAACGAGTAGAGCATCCACAACAGGTAGGTGATTCATGCCTACATTTCTGATTTAATTTCATATTTTTTTTGTGAATTATGCTTAAAGCTTTGATGAAAGTTTGAAAAGATATGATTTATCAGTAAGAATATTTAAGGCATATGTGTCAGGGAAGTTTGAAAACATCATGAACAAAACATGGCGGTGGCTAGCATACATTTAGTGTATGCTAGGATCTCGGATAAAGAAATCACCAAAAATGGCTAGCATATATTTTAGTGTATGTTAGGATCATGGATAAGGGGATCATCATGAATGACTATCATATATTCAGTGTATGTCAGGATCCCGGGGATGGGGATTGTCATAACCCAATTTTGGGTTATTCCCCAAAACTACCTGAAAATAACAAAAAAAATAAAATAAAGGGGTTGGTGTACGTAGGAAAATCAATGTGAAATTTTAGATGTTATCGAGAGTTCGATCATACTTTTTTTTTTGTGCCCAAAATGAATAAAATCACAGATTCAAGGCTAAAGTAATGTATTATCGGATAAATCTGCGTAAAAATTAAGTCGAAAGATATGATTATATTTTTATCGGTCAGTTTTATTTAATCGTTGGTCGATTTAAAAGTGTAATTATGTTTGAGAATTAATTTAGTACCCAATCGAAAGATTTAATTAAGTGCAAGGACTTGATTATATTTTAAATTGGGCAAAATAATTTTATTAAAGGCTTAATAGATGAGAAATCAAGTTCTTGAATTTAATTCAGATTCAATTCATGAGATTGGAATTTTCAGAGACCGATTTAAATTTTTCCAAGCCAATTTTGCGAAATCGGGGGGCCAAATTGATTGAATTGAGAGTCTAATGGTTAATTGGGGGTTAAATCGTGCAAATCATAAACCAAGGGCCAGAATAAAAAAGACGCGCAAAGTTAAGGTTGCTCTCAGAATTTTGACAGGGATGCAATTGCATAAAATTGAAATTTTAAAACCAATTGAGGTTTTGATTAGAACAATTTTAAACCAAAGGACCAAATTGCATCTTTTGTCAAATCATTTTCTTGCAGGCGTGTCTGCACTCTTCAGTCGCCTGAACAGTGTCAGGCACGCCCATCGCTGCCACTGGGCAAGGCAGGCGGCCACCCCTCGGCAGCACGTCATGGGCAGCCGAAGGGGTGCCTTCATGGCTATAAATGGAGGGGGAAATGGACGCAGAAAGGGGAGAGAAAAGTAGAAAAAAATGAAAAAAATGAAGGAAGATTTACGTAAAACACATAGTATCTTCAACCCTCTTGATGCAGCTCTCTCTCTCTCTCACGGTCTCTGTTTTCTCTCTCTAAAACCAGACCACCATCTCTCTCTTCTCCCTCTCGGCCAACCAACTTGGGCCACCATCCAACCACCCATATCCACTATCATCACCACCATCATCCTCCCGTCAACCCCAGAAGCTCGGTCACCTTCCCAGGCAACGGTAACAGAAGTGACAGCAAGGGCTGCGACGTGAACTGTCACCGTTCCAACGCTCATTCTGGCCACCACAGGCCACCATTTCCGACGCTACAACGACCAGAAGAACCACCACGACCTCCTCTACCCAACGGTATTGACAGATACTCCATTCTCCATACTCGAAAATCCTCCTTGTCACTTTTCATCGTCCCTGTGTTTGCATGCGGGGAGTGAATTAATTCACTCCTCGCGTGGGCTTGGCGGGTCGGGCCTTGTGCCCGGCCTGGCCCCTGAAGAAGGCTACCAGCCTTTGGGCCGAAAGCCCAGCCCAGATGAGTTTGGGCTGCCAGCCACCTGGGCTAGCAGCCAAGCCTGGAGACAAGGTGGGCTGGGCTGTCAGCCTAACCCGAATTTAGGTGGGCTGACAGCCAGCCCACCGAAAAAGAAAAAAAAAATAAAAGAAAAGATACAAAAAAAATATAAAAAATTTGCAAAAAAAAATATTTTTATTAAAGGAAAAAATGTGTTGTTTTCTTGCATACGGCCAATACACTAGCATATTTTAAAAATTCCTTTTATTTCAAAAAAATATATATTATCTTGGAGTTTGAAGAGAAAATGTGTTTTAGAATGGATTTCACAAAGAAAAATCATTTCTTGCATCTTGAGATTTTACAACATGTTTGTAAAAATCCAAAGGGTATTGGCCAATATTTCAAAAATATAAAAATCTTATTTTTGGGAATGATATGCTATTATTCACTGTCGGTGTTTGGATAAATAAATCCTAAGGGGTTAATATCCAAAATATACGGCGGGAATGATATGCTATTATTCATTGTCGGTGTTTGGATAAATAAATCCTAAGAGTTTAATATCCAAAATGATATGCTATTATTCACTGTCGGTGTTTGGATAAATAAATCTTAAAGGGGTTATTATCTAAAATATTCGGCAGGGTAATATCCCATCACCATTTAACCAACATATGCTTTGAAAGATCAAAACCATAACAAATCATAAGCAAACCAAAATGTCAAGCAGCTTACCTTAGGTAGGGCATATTAGGGGTGCTAAAACCTTCCCTTTACACAACCAGTCCCTTGCCTTAGAATCTCTCAAAGACCAGTCTAGGTTTCCTAGTAACCATAATACTAGGTGGCGACTCCCTTTTTCATGAAAATAAAGATGATACCCCCAACATTGAAATCCCTGCTCACGGGGAAAGTCGTCACGATGCCGCACTCTCGCGATGGGGTGCAACAGGGATCACTATGCACAAGCTAACATATATTGAGTGTATATTAGAATCCCGAATAAAGGGATTTGTGGTGCAATGTTTAATATACATTCATGCATGTTGAAATTTCAAAACAATAAAATAAAATAGAAACAACGCACATCCTCAAAAAAAAAATCTAAGGAGGTATGTCAGGGACCCGGTAAGGGGTCTTCTCTAATTTCAGATGTCGGTAGAGTGATAAGGGTATTAGTAGCACTTAGTATCGGCAATACGTAAGTGAAGAAGTTAGTTTGTGTTTCAAATAACTACCTGAAAGGGCTTTGGAAAATCAGATCGTAAAATCATAAAATCGTACCTGAATTTTTCCGTACAAAAATCGTAAAATGACAGCTAAAATCGTGTAGGTAGAAAAATCGTAAAATCATAAGTAAAATATTTCCGAATATAATACAACATAATTATGGTCATAAAACTTCATCAGTTAAGGTTCATACATGATTCAAAATAACTTAAAAATACATTACAAAACAATTATGTCCATAGAATTTCATTAGGTAAAAACTAATAAATTTAAAATAAATATTTTGCTAATGTGCTATATAAATTAAAATCAGTCTCATGACTGTTATTTTTCTTTTTATTTTTAATACATTCATCAAAAGCATTATTATTGAAAGGATTATCAATACTAATATTGGTACCAACATCGATATTGCTAGTACTAGGTCCAACTCTAACAAATTATTTCGACTCAAGACATGAAAATGATTTAAAAACATCAAAAAAAATTAATTTAAAGTAAAAAATAATATATATATATATATATAGAGAGAGAGAGAGAGAATATATATATATATATATATAGAGAGAGAGAGAGAGAGAAGAGAGAGATAATATATATATATAGTGATTGTGGGACACGATTTATATATATAGTAATAATATATATACTAGATTAATATACTCTATAAAATTTTGGATTTTCAAAATATATGATTCAATAATTTACTATATTATTTAAATAACTAGTTAAGAATCTACGACAATGTACAAATTCACGGAGGACGAGGATAGATTGAAAATCATGAAAAGGTGATACTTTTTTTGAAGTAGTCATGATGAAAACTGTGTTTTCCTTTGTTTTTACATATATATATATATATATATATATATATATATATATATATATATATATATATACGGGGCCTGGCGCCAGGGGAGTGGGCAAAAATTTGAAAAATTAGAGTAAAATCGTGAAAACAAACCGATCCGGTCTGATTTTGTGATTTTGACTGATTTTGACCGAGTTTGATCAAAATCGATTTTTCTATCCGAGTTAACAAGGTTTGATAAGTATGATTTTGCGAGTCAACTCGCAATTTTGACATCCATGTTTATCAGCCTACATTGGCAAGTTCAAATTTATTGGCCAAGTTCAAATTTATTGCATCTATCATGCTTCACATTTCTTAAAGTTTAATTGACTGTAAAGTTCAAGTTTCATTGGGTTTGATTGACTCATCACATACTAATTCATATAATTTTTTAAAAAGTAAATTATTTTATGATGTTTAACAAGATCATAAGAAATATGTAGAAAAATAATTTTTAGTGTTTAATTATGCAATGAAAAATAAAATAAAAATAAATTATTAATGTTTTTTTCAAGTTTATTAAAATAATGAAGATACAATTTTACAAATAAAAAAAATTAAAGATCAATGAAATTAAAAAAAATAAAAATATTTGAAGTAAAATAAATAGCAATAAGAATCAAATCTCACGGGTAAAAGTTTTTGAAGAACAATTAAATTAAAGAAAACTAATTTTATAAATAATTTCAAATAAAACAAATAATTAAAAAATAAAAAAATTGTTTACTGATTTTTTTAAAATATATATTTTAGAAAAAATAAGAAAAAAAAACTAAGAAAGATTTTTCT
This sequence comes from Salix purpurea, assembly GCA_027405865.1. NCBI lineage: Eukaryota > Viridiplantae > Streptophyta > Magnoliopsida > Malpighiales > Salicaceae > Salix > Salix purpurea. The sequence continues at coordinate 7,478,865 of JAOWLH010000020.1, read as the reverse complement.
TTTCAACGGAAAATTTCATTTCCTTGAATATCAAACATTATTATTAGAAAGTGGGGGAAATGATTTTCAGGAAAGTGTTTTATGAAAACAAATGGGTAAGTCTTTGAACCATGGTTGTCAAAATCGCGATTTTGACACGACACGGAAGCAGCTTCAAAAACTCGGATCGTAAAATCGTACCTGAATTTTTCCTTACAAAAATTGTAAAAGCACAGCTAAAATCGTGTAGGTAGAAAAATCATAATATCGTAAGTAAAATATTTTTGAATATAATATAACATAATTATGGCCATAAAACTTCATTAGTTAAGGTTCATGCATGATTCAAAATAATTGAAAAATACATTACAAAACAATTATGTCCATAGAATTTCATTAGATAAAAATTAACAAACTAAAATTAAATATTTTGTTGATGTGATATATAAATTACAATTAGTCGCATGACTGTCATTTTCCTCGTTATTTTTAATACATTAATCAAAAACATTATTATTGAAAGGATTATCAGTACTAATACTGGTACCAAAACCGATATTGTTAGTATTAGCTCCAACTCCAACAAATTATTTCGACATCAGGACATGAAAATGATTTAAAAATATAAAAAAAAAATTAAATAGTGTATATATGACTTTTTTCTTGATGTGTTCTCCAATGATAAAAACTATTTTGGAGAACCATTTTTTATCTTATTTTAAATAAAGTTCAATTATTTTATATATAGTTTAATTATACAATTAACTATATAATTAATAGGAGTAAGTAATTAATTAAATAATTGCTTTTGAAAAACCCTCCAACAATAAAATTATTATTTTTAATTATATTTAAATTAAAAAAATGAATTTAAATATAATAAAAGACCCACAATATTTGAAATTTGAAATTTAAACTACTTATTTTATGTTTTCAAGTAATTGTATATTTTTTTATGGTTGTTGTATATGAAATTAAATAATGTTATTTATTATCTTAAATTAATAGGATTTTTTTAAAATTATTTTTTATGCTAACTATTTCTTATGCTAATTATTATTATTATTATTATTAATTATTATTATTATAAACCCCCAGATTATTATTATTATTATTATTATTATTATTATTATTATTATCATAACCCCTCCCTCCGTAGAAACCTACTTTATTATCTTTATTATTATTATTATTATTATTATTATCCCCCGTAAAAACTACTTTATTAACCCCCCCCGCGTAACCTAACCCTAAATCCCTAAATCCCTTCTCCCACGCCGCCGCCCACCCTCATCTCCTCATCCTCTTCTCCATTTTTTTTTCTTCCTCCTCATCCTCTTCTCCTTTACTCTCTTCCTCCGCTTCTCCTCATCCTCTTCTCCATTTTTTTTTCTTGGCTCCATTCGAAATTTTGAATTAGCTTTTGATCCAACAGTAGAATGAGCAAATTGTAAAATCGGACCGATTTGGTCCAATTTTAACCGATTTTGACCAAAATCGATTTTTTTACCCGAGTTAACAAGGTTTGATGAGTTGACCCGCAAAATCGTACTCGCGATTTTGATAAACTTGCTTTGGACACATACTTTCTTGTTTCTTGATAGTGTTTTTGTCACTAACCGGAAAGGATGAGTCGAAGACTAACAAGAGAGAAGCTGGAAATAGAATTAAAATTTAATTTCATGTAAATAAACGACTGCGTTTTGTGCAGCCTCAAGTTAAATTCCCTTAGCTAGCTGGCATGGTCACGTGAGTGAGGCCACGCTGTAGATTTCATCTTTGTCTTTAAATTACCTGATGATAGGAGCAAAACGTACCCAAGAAAAATATAACAGAATTTCTGAATCCTCTCCTCTGCTTTTCTGTCCCACGCCAGTGGTGTGATTTATCTTCTTCTCTCTTACTCTCCTTCTTTCCCAAATCTCTCTCTCTCTCACGCACTGAGTGTGAAATCTTCTTCAATCATCTTTATCCCGTTTTTAACTTGCAGCAAAGGTGTTACTCATATCGTCTTCAACCTCCTTCTTCTTCCCCAGCTCCCTCAGTTTTTCTCCCCTGTTGCCTGAAGAAATTCTAACCTGCAGCAGTTTTCTACTGACCACTGTCCAGCAAAACTGAAGCATGGCAATGGCAAAGTATTCTACTCAGACCTGGAATATTTTCCATCCCATTACTCATCATTTTCCACGCAAATCTCCAAACCATTCAGTTTCGTTACCATTCTACAAAACCCCATCTGATTTCTCATCCTTATCAACATCCCCTCATCTCAACAACAACTTAGCTCCAGCCCATCTCTCTTTCAAAGCCTTTGCTTCCTCCTCCTCCTCCTCGTCTTTTTCAGGTACCCTTCTCAACTCTTCTTTTAATTTATCACATTTCTTTTTCTTTGATAATTCAAATGGCATTTGATAGCATTTCCATGCATGCCAGAGTTCTTTGCAATCTCGCAAACCTGGTCATAATTCACAAGAAATGATTCAATTTGTGTGAAATTGGGGTATACTTGAATCATCTCAAGGTTTTTTTGAATATTCTCATTGAAATTGTATATATGGAGTGCTGTTTTCTTGTGGGGAATTGTTTTTTTCGATTTCTAAAAATTATTTGTGAAACTGGAAAAAAATTAAGAAATAGGAATCCTGTTTAACTATTTTTGGTAAATATTAATGAAGAAACTTTGGAACAATGTGGGATCAAGTCTAGGGTATTGGAGGGTTGGAGATGGCGGTTAAGGTCTGGAAATCCTACAAAGATTTAGTCCATATTTTGTTCTTGACTCTGTCATTATGATTTCTATTCAGAATTCACTTATTTCATTGTAAATTTCTTGTCTTAGTGAATTTTCATAAGAATATCTTTAAGGTCGTTATATATTTCTTATGATTGGCCATAGCAATCCTTAAGGGCTCATTTGTTGCCCCGAATCCCACTAGTGATTGAATATGAGCTCAATAATAATTGCTGCATCATTGGCATAGAGGCCGAGCTTGAGGAAACTGTTCTTGATTAAAAGCCGAAACAATAGCATTTTTGTTAATCTAATTGGTGAATGTAGTTATACGAACCCAAATCTAAATGGAAGTGGAAAAAGGAAATGGTTGATGGTTTCCTTACTGCATCCCACTTATCATTTTTTCTCTAAATTTTACATCATCACAAAATTATGAGACCTTTTGCTCTGTTAACCCATTGCTGCAGTTGGGAGTGCAGAATACACAGAGGAAACAGCAACCAAAGAGAAATTCCAGACATCATTGAGTTTACCGGGTTGCTCTACCTCATTATCGTTGCTTGGAACTGGTCAGTTACTTTAGTATTTTGAGTACTTATTTCCCGTAGAGACCAGAAACTATGTATCAAACAAACTTCTGTAAAATCATTTGGTGCTTGCAGCCATCTGAAGATAGATAGAATTGATTACAACTGTTATTGTATCCTCAATCAACTTCCCCCCCCCCCCCCTTTTTACTTCATACTTACTGTAAGGAAATTATTTCAATAACTCCCTGCTCTCATAATGAGCGGAGGAACATAACAAGTTCATTTAAAGAACCTTCATCTCTACCAGAAAACATGGGTGTCAGATAAACTTGTGCAGGAGTTATTATATTCAAATATGCTGTTTGTATTATTTTTCATTCTACATTGGGTATTAATTGATTGTTAATGCATATTAATAAACTGAATCCTACAACAAGTAGTAACTAGGATGGAAGTTACATAGAGGTGCTTTATAAAATTGCCTCCAAATGTAATCATTTAGGAGAGTTCAATGGAAAGGCCTCCCTTTAGAGCTGGAGGATCTTCTGTTTTCGATGAGAATGGAGGAACACTTTGTTGTAAACAGCCATCTTTCTAAATGAAAGAAATTGATGTGTGTATTTGAGGTGGTTGTCCAACTATAACTGGAAAGCTAATGGTTCTACTGACTTTAATCCCCTGCTGCTGGTATGGTCTGAAGGTCGATGTTTTTGGTATGGTTTTCAGCAATCAAAACTCCAAGTAGAGAAGTTAATGGGTCTGTTATAGTTTTGGATAACCCAAAGTCCATTGAAGTCTCATTGTGGCTTTTGTTATCTAAAGATGTCATTCAAATGTTGTAACTATGATGTTCTTCATTGAATTCAGGATACAGGGAGAAGGTTTTTGCAATAATTGGTGTTAAGGTCTATGCTGCAGGGCTATATGTCAATCCATCCATCTTAAGTACATTGAGCACTTGGAAAGGACAATCGGCCAGTGAGATTCAAGATAATTCAGCTTTGTTTAGCTCGATTTTCCAAGGTGACTTGTCTCTCCAGATATGTACTATTCTGCAGAGGAAGAGCATATGAATTTTGCTAATGTAACTGGTATTATCCCTTAATTGCAGCTCCCTTGGAAAAATCATTACAGATTGTTCTGGTGAGAGATGTTGATGGTAAAACTTTCTGGGATGCCTTAGATGACGCCATATCCCCAAGAATCAAAACTGCCACTCCAGTTGACGAGTCTGCTCTGTCTACATTCCGAAGCATCTTCCAAGGTCGACCTCTTAAAAAAGGAAGTTTGATATTTTTGACTTGGCTGGATCCCTCCAAAATGCTAGTAAGTCTGATTTTGGCACATGCATACAAGAACACACTTGTAATTAGTTTTTAGATTTTTGCTGGCATAAGATTTTACACTTATTTTTCCTCTATTTATTTTTATATTTTTGGTTCTCTCCTCTGGATACCATCTAGACCATATTATGATTGTTTCAGGTTTGTGTCTCATCTGATGGGATTCCCTCAAGTGTAGATGCTACAATTGAGTCAGCAAATGTTACTTCTGCACTTTTTGATGTATTTTTCGGAGATACTCCAGTTTCTCCGTCCTTGAAAACCTCAGCAGCCAATGGCTTGGCAACGATCCTCAAGTGAATAAGGTGATTTGGCTTCTTGAAGTTCATGTTACCTCAATTTTTGAATCTTATTTTCTTCAAGTTAATATTTTTCATTTCTTCAGCCTCCATGTTAATTTTTCTTGATTATTTTAGGCTCTGGAAAATCTTCGTTGTCTCTTTATAATTGTAGCTTAGACTGTTGAGAATCTGACATCTCGATCTTGTTGTACCACCGAAGATTCTGATAGAAGAATTTTCAGTCCATCGTCTTTATGTGCCTCTTTCATTGTAGTTCCTCTTACTTCAATCTTTATGAAATGTAGTCCTGTGAGTCTAGTGCAGGGGCTGGTAGGCTTTTATGAACCATATCATCCTTTGGCTATTCACCTATTCTCCAATGGAGAAATATGTGACTCGTTTTGTTTTAGTTTTTTGGCTCATGTTAGGCTTGGTACTCATAATGCTCAACATTGTCTTTCAATAAACATCTTTTAATTAATTCTCCATAAAGTAAACATCAAATTTGCTAGAAAAAGGATTAGTCACTAAGTACATATCAGTACTCTTCCACAATCCTGTCTGATTTAGCTTGCTCAAGCATCTTGACAATCTCGGCCATGTAGGTCTCTTGGAGGGCTCTGTTTCAAGGCACATGAAATGCTATTCTTATTCTCTTCAGTTGGACTGTACTTTAAGCTACTGTCAAGGACATACTCTTGCCTTTTATCTTCGACAACTGCCTTCTCCTGTTTCAAGTTTCAACATGAAACAAACTACGAGGTACCATATCAATATATGTAATATTAGGTGGTTTCAGACTAATACTAGAGGAAACTAGTAGTTGAGGTACCCTTTCCCAGTTACACAGCCTGTTCTGAATCCACATAAAGCTTGACAGGCATATTTGGTTGTGCCATCGAACTTAACGTAGTTTATTGTTCAGAATTTGTAGCCCTTGAGATGAGTTCAATGTGTGAAATATTGCATACACAGACCATTTTCTTGCATGTGCTAGTTAATATTTAAATTTGTTTGAGATGACATTTTTGAAAGAGCATTGTGCAAGTCAGAACAACATTCTGTACACCAGCATTTTGGGATTTCTTTTAATCTTCTTCTCTCTCCCACAAGAGTGTAGAAATGCATTAAATTCAAAGCTTAGTTCCTTCATCGAAAAACTCTTCACCTGTTGGTTTCATCCCTGTTAGAAGTTCGAGCAGGACAACTCCAAAACTGTATACATCCTCTTTCACGGCCACTTTCCCTCTTTCAAAGTACTCTGCAGAAAAAAACATGCTTGGAGATATTGATTATTAAATCCCTATAAAGGAAGAGACAGAACTTACAGTTATCTAGTGCTTTGAAATCCCAGGAGCTAAGTATCCAAAAATCCCAGCTACTATTGCTGAAACATGAGTCTTATTAGGTTCCATCAATGAGGCCTATCTGAAATCTGAAACTCGAGCTTCCATGTTCCAATCCAGCAATATTTTACTTAACTTGAATCTCGGTGAATTATGTGGGGGATGAAATCATGATGCAGATATGATATTCCTCTTGCAGCACCTAGTGCTATCTTATATCTTGATGGAGAATCCAATAGCTTAATGTCATCTGATCTTCCTGCATCATCATCCACTTCAGTATCGAATAGCTTTAAAATCTAGCGTAGCGTACTTCAGATGAAAACCCTAGCCTCTACAGATCTTTCCATGAACATTGGAAAAGGCATACAATCAAAGAAGATCAGAATTTCAGTGCTGACAAAAAACATTGTAGGCAGAAAATAATTAGCTGTGTTACTTGAAGCTATGTCATGTGCATTCCATTCAGCAAGGAGCCCAAACTTCCGTTTGGCATTAGTTAGCTCATAAATGAGAAGATTATAGTGAGGGAAAGTCTTAATATCCAAGAGGAGTGAGAATATCCCTATGCTTTATATCCACCATGGCCTCCTCGAAACCTCGATCTCTATCCGCAGCACCCCTGTTTATGCAGTAGGACTAGTTTAGCATCTACTTGTACACTGTCCCACGCCCCCTCCCGATCCAAGTTGCTCAATTTAAAGGTCTTTTTCTTCATAAATCATGTGTTTTTCTTTTCCATCGCTTATAGAGGACTGAAATAATCACCTGTGATATAATAAAAGCAATGCCTGTTTGGGAGCTGTTTGAGAGTTGATTTTGAAATTGTTTTTCATTCAGAAATGCATTAAAATAATATCTTTTTATTTTTATAAAATTATTTTTGATATCAGCACATTAAATTATGCTCTAAAAATATCAAAAAATTAATTTGAAATAAAAAATAAAAATAAAAATTTTATTTTTTTTTCAAAACTATTTTTGAAATATAGTGAAAAACACCCTATAGCCTTAGGTCATTTGAGCCTACTAGGGGGTTAGGTAAAATGTCAACTATCCTGGAAATGTAGATCTCCAAACCAACTTCAACAGCCTATAATATAAAAGAGCTATAAACCCATGCTCCGTTGTTGTGTAGTTTTAAGATATATAATTTCTTGTTTTGTATTTTTTTTCTTTTTTTTTGATTTAGTTTCGCCCCCTTGATTTTTTTAGTCTTTATGAGATAGTTCTTAATTTTTTGTTGGTATCTATACACCTCTGCTCTTAGTTTACATTTTTAATTTTTAATTTTTAATTTTTATTGTTATTTTTATTTGAATTAAATGCAGCTTGTGTTAAAAAATAAAGTAAGTTTAGTTTTAGTGGTGTAAAATGAAAGTGAAACTCTCTCTTATGCATGTATAGTTAAAAATATGAAATTACCGGGACACCCTCGCTGGCAATTATTGATTTTTGTCTTATTTGAGGGTATTATGGTTATTGTACTGTGCACAGAAATGAAAACAATTTTGAAAATACTTGTGATACCATGATATTATTTTTAAACACATTTTTCATAATAAAATGAATATATAAAAAACTAATATAAAATTATTATTATTATTATTATTATTATTATTATTCTACTAAATAATTTTGTTACAGTAATAATCAAAAGTTTTATAGTCTGATTATTTCACTCAGATATATAGCATAAAAAAAAAGAAAATCTAAGACCATTAATATTTTTTTGCATGTTAAAAAATCTGTTTCTGGTTATGGAAAAGTATAGGGCGAGTGGCTCGTATGTAGATAATTTGACACAATTTTTCCACCTGTTTTGTCTACGTGTAACTTCGTATATTTTTTTTATGTGATATTAAATCTAAACTATCATACATAAAGAAGTTGCAAAAGTAACTTTTAAGAAAAATAACATCAATTGATGAATTATTATGAATATTATTCTCATTGTTATTATCATGATTTTTAAATTGTCACAATTATTATAGCTGTCATTATAACCATTATTGTATGTAATTAATATTTTAATTATTATTTTCATATTATCGCCGACACCATTATTATTGTTAGAAAAAAAATTAAATTATTATTTTTATTTTATAAGGTTTATTCTTAATATTATTATATTAAAGTATTTCAAAACACTGACATTAAATTAATTTGAGTTTTTTTTTTCAAAAAAACTTAGGTCATTTATTTATATATATTTTAAGATGTTAATATTAAACAAATTTCAAAATATATAATTTGTCTAACATATTTATAAGACAAAAAACCTTACAAATAATCAATTATCATTATTTTGAATGTCTTATCTATAATAATTAGCAATTTTAAAACCTAAAAATATTAACAAAAAAAAATTAAAAAATAAAATCAATGACAAAACAAAGATAAATATTATTAGCTTAAAAAATATTATTTGACTTTAACAATAAATACAAATAGTAAAAAAAGATAAAGATAAAAAAAATAATAAATATCAATTTTCAAATGATCACCAACAGAAATTAAAATTTAAGAACAAAATAAAAAAAAATACAACATTAACAAAAGAGGAAATAATAAAAATGAAAAACAAAAAAGTAAGATCATATACATACAAACATGGATAAAAATATGAACCATTTGGTAAACATATTTAAAAAAAAAAAAGGAATTAAAATCAAATTACAGATGAAAAGTATAAGGGCTGTAATGAAAAATAAATATATAATCAATTTCATTTGAAGGAAAAAATTGAAACAAATCCAAACTTTAATATCGAAAATATTAAAGGATTTAAAACCAATTTGGAAATTAAAAGACTGAGAACTGAAATGAAATCAAAACATATTTGATGAAAGTTGGACCAGACACTCCAATAATAAAATAAAAATAAAAAGTGGGTTCGGGGATTAGTCGTGGCGCGTGTAAGTTGGCCCGGACTCCCCAGCTATAAAAAACAAAACAAAAAAATATATAAGTAAAAAAAGAAACAATAAAAAAAAAGTATAATCGGGGGAAAAATGTTTCAAGGGACCCCCCCTAAAAAAAAATAATAATAAAAAATAACTAGGGGTAAATAAACGAGAAAAAAAAAAAGCATTGTACTGGGAAAACACTGTAGCAATCTATTAGTCGTGGTATGCGTATTGTGGTTTGGACACCCCAATTATATATAAAAAAAAATATTTATAGGTGGTTTCTCCTGTTTATGGTCTTATTTTTATTCTCAAATTGCATCAATGTCAGTCATTTTTATTTTTTATTTTTTTAGAAAATAATCCAGAAATGAGTTATAAGATCGGTGATTCTATGATATCTAATTAGATTTGAAATTTATGTTACTAGGTTTGGTTTTGTTTGTTTTTAATATATATAAAATGCTTTGTACATATGACCAAAAATGTTAAAAATATACAACGAGATTTTAAGCTATAAGAAATCTATCTCACATCACGAACACCAAATCTGAAGATTTTAAGAAACTTTATGTCCATTTGGCAAGGATTTGGAACAAGCCCCAAGGAGAAGGAGGGCATAGCAACCGAAAAACTAGTCCCGAGAACAAATCATGTCAAATCCAAGAAATCTAACTACAAATCTCCCAATATAGAGGAGAGAAAAACCAATAAGGCAAGGTAGAGAGAAAGGGGCAGGAGAGGAGATGGAGAGAGGAGTATGCAAATTCATAATGACTTCTTTCTTGATTCATAATGAACTCAATATATAAAATATCCCTCAACGATTGAGAACACATGAAAAAAAAGTGGCCTAGGCAGAGAGAGAGAGAGAGAGAGGAAATAAAAAAAGATGTCTAGGTTGAAGATTGTTCTTGTACCAATCACCTTAGCTCTGAAGATTATAAAATAGAGTTTTTGTTAAACCAAAACAAGGAACTAAGAACAAATAAAAATCCAATAATCAAAAGCAAAACAAATGTGATGATAGCTATATAGAAGAAACACAACTTTCCAAAATCGTTCTTCCACACCAGTAATGTCAATCTCAATTTCTTAACCTGAGATTTGTCTCATCAAATCAAATGGTTAAAAGATCAAACTAGATTAAAACATAACCAAGTCAACAGTTTATTTGCAAATAAAATAATAATTTTACACCGAGAATTGAATCTTGTTATCTTTGTCTTTAAACACAAGTGATTTGCCTACTCTAAAATGTGGGGAAATATAAGTGTGGTTGTGAGATTTGCATCCTGACTTCTCTTTTTCAATTACACCATTACTAATTAGTTATTTACACATATGTGATATAATCAGACAATTAATATATCATTTAATAGTTCCTTAATCGAAGAAGGAAGAGAGAGATGAGATGGAACAGAAGTACATGAAAAGGAAATTTTGATAAAGAAAATAATAATAAAGTGTGTGCTTAGAAAAAAAGTTGGTAAATTAACGATTATTCCTCAATTTGATGGAGGGACTAAGTTAATGACAAAATACAGAATTATAAGAATTATTTAATTATTTCTCATAATAAAGAGATTAAGTAATTCATTTTTGAAAACAATAATGACTAGTTTTTTTAATTAACTCAAATATTTATACTTGTTTCTTTTTTTTGGATAATCATCCGAAGTATATTGAAAAGGTCATAAAGCACATATTTATATAAACTTGTCAAGTGTTTTTCATAATTTACCAACCTCGTAACTCCTAGCTTGACAACTATTTATATTAATAAAACAACTACAACACAAAGAAAGAGTCTCTCTAGAAAAAGCTTGACATGCATGTTGTCACAAGGTCGATTTTCTCGTCAAAAGTTTTGACCCCTGGGCAGCAGTCTAGTCCCAGTGCAGTCAGCCTTTTCGCTCATTGATTCACTCGTGTCTGTTTACAACTAGTTTGTCCCACAAACCAAGAGTTCCCCCACTCTTCTAATATTGTAAACAGTTGAATACACAAGTGAATGCGAACAACAACAAGCACACTATAAATTATAGAAATCCATCCCAACCTTTTATTAACTCAAAAAGGTATACACAAGTTTGTTTATGTGGGTGTTATGCACATTTATTCTGCCTACAAAACTTGCATGCTACTCACATATATACAACCTATACAATGAGTACTAACACACAAGAATACAACAAAAACTACCTCCCTAAGACCTGTAACATATTCCACCAGTTTCCCCCAACACAATAACTGTCGATAACTACTCTAGATTGTTGCATCTCCCCTAGCCTGCCACACAACAAACTAGTTGTCCATCCTCCCAACTCCCACGTTTCCAGAATAGGTGTGTTCACATGCCTTTGGACTTTCCATTTTCCAAAGTCTACACTCTCATCAGCCCAACGCTAATAAGCCACCATTTTTGAATTGCTAGGCGTACACTACTATCTATTCTGGCGATGCCCATGCACGCTGATTCTTAGATAGACGTGCCAATGCAGGCTTCCAATCATGTTAGTAGTGTTTTTTGTCATGTCTTGGACTTTCCCATCATCTAAACTTATTGTTAGCCCTTATTTCTAATTTTGTCGACATCATCAATTTCATCGACGTTGTTGAGCTCATGAGTGTTGCCAATCTTAACACTGTCTCATTGTGTCTTCTCAACACTATCTTTCAATAGCCTTCCCATGACAAATTTAGCCTTGTAACACATGTCTAGTAGCTTTACCATTCTTAAGGGAACTTCACTTCAATTTAGTTTAGTTCATAGTTGCTGGAAATAAGCATAGAAAAGAGAGAAGAAAATTGTCTTTGTAAGGAAGGAGAGATTATCTATTTAAAATATGATTTGCTTCCTTTATTTCCTCTCCTAGCTGTTGTATTTAATTAAGATTCTACTCTTTATTATGATTTCTTAATGTTACTTAACTCTTTCTTTATTATTTGTTCATTAAGGTTGATAAAATCTTTCAGAATTTGTGTTGAAAACTAACTCTGTTGCTGTCACCAATTTGTCGTAATTTAGGCTTTGTTATGGCTTGGACTTTGTTTCTGACTTGATTTCTTGCAATATTCGACTACTCCATCTATATTCTTTCATTCATGAATGTTATAGGATTTATTTGCACCTTTTTCTAGATTCTAAGTCTATATTTTCTATTTCAGACTCTAGTGGGACTCAGAATTGTTAGTTTCCTCATCAGATCAAAGGATCAATCTATCCTCCTAATTGTGTCCTGATTTTTGCATTCAAAAAGATTTTATCTGACCAAGATTCCTACATAAGAGTATTATTCCTCGATGTTTATATGAGTTTGGAATTTTGAATCACTTAATTCTAATATCTTTGGCTCAAGATATGCTCGTTCAAATATGTACTGTGAAACCTAAAAATCATGCTGTAAGTTTCTTCCAATAATATCTTGTTGGAAAGCTCAACATGTATACTTTAACAATGATTCAGCCCACATTCACATTATAAAACTATAACTTGTGAAAAAAGTATCACAAGAAGCAAAGTTTGAAACATAAAATGCAAAAAAATCTTATTTTATAGCAATTAATTCATAAAGTTTATTAAGCATACCAAACTTGTTGAAATAGCTTTCATAAAGCTCCAAACACATTAAAAATCATAGTGTAAAAGGAATAAAACCATATGTATATTATGTAATTATGATATTTCATGAAGAAATATCAAGGATCGTTAAGGGTGAAACATTCACAGCTTCGTAACTCCTAGCTTGACAACTTTATATGTTAATGAAAACAACTACAACACAGAGAAAGAGTCTCTTTAGAGAAAGCTTAACATGCATCTCTAGTAGCTTTACCATTCATAAGACTTGAATTTATTGAGTAACAAACATAGGGTTTGATAGTGTATGAAAGTGTAGTGTATGCACAATGATTATGCATACTTGGGGTAGTAATTATGTATAAATAACTGAGAATTGAACATGAACATTTGATGAATAATAGAATAATAGAAGGCAAGAATTCAATTTCAAATACTCCTCTTCTTCTCTCTTTCTCTCTCTCTCAGCAGAATCATCTCTTCTCTCTCTCTAATTTTTCTGCATTTCTACATGGTATTAGAGCTTGAGATGCTCACGCAAACACATTGAATCAAAAAATCTTCATACTTCTGCTTCCGTAATTTGTCAAATTGATGCAAAATTCATACAAATTTCAACTGCAAAATTCATTGTTTCTTGAACAACTACTGTATAAACAAAGAATTTCCTAAAGTGTTTGATAAAAAACGCCTCTATGATTCTAAACATCCGACAACAATGGTTACTGCATCACAAATTCAAATTCTTCAATCTCCAATGATTCCATATTCGTGAAAGTGAAATTGGACGATTCAAATTACTTCAATTGGCATTTCCAAATGCAATTGTTACTAGAGAGTAATGGAATCATTCGCTTTATCGATGGTTCTCATCTCTGCCCTCTCTCTAATTTAGTAGATGAATTGATACAAACATCTCTAACTCACCTTCTACTGTGGAATGTGCTGATATGGAAGATGCATGGTAGAGTAGTCATTCAACTCATCACTGCTACATTATCTCCAATCGTTATGTCATGTGCAATCGATAGCACCAGCTCAAGAGATCTCTGGAATCAGTTGAAGGAACAATTCTCCACTGTATCCAAAACAAGCATTTTTCAAATGAAGTCCAACTTGCAGAACATTAAGAAAGGAGTTGATTTAGTAAGTCAATATCTTCTCAAGATACAAGAAGCTAGAGATTACTTAAGTGCTGTTGGAGTGTATTTTGCAGATGAAGACATTGTGATCTTGGCATTGAATGGATTTCCTCCTGAATACAACACATTCAGATATGTGGTTAGAGGAAGAGAAAGTGTCATTACATTAAAAGATTTTAGATCGCAGTTACTGGATGAAGAAAGAATTGTGGAAATTTTGATCATTGACACTCCTACATCTTACTGCTATGCATATAGTCTTAAAATCCATTGTATCTGCACCACCATCGAGTTTTCAACAGGCTCGTGGAATACATGGTTACAATTCATATTGAAATGGTGGTTATAAATCATTTCACAGAAGCAGGGTAAGGGGAAGGGGGAGATTTAATTCACAGTAGAGGAATTTCCATCAGAAAAATCAATTTCATGTTAGGATGCATGATATGCCATCCATGAATTCTGGTGTTCTTGGTTTTTATCATTCTTCTTCATCGATATCCAGTTAATTCCATTTGTCAGTTGTGCAATCTTGAAGGCCATAGGCTCCATTTTGTGGTTTCAATCAAACTGAGAAGCTCAAGTGTCATATATGTCAAAGGACAAATCATTACAATTATATTGTTTTTACATTGACAATGGTTCAAACTTCATCGGCCATGCTAGTTATCCTTCAGCGCAAGATTATCATGCTTAAAAAAATGTCATACAAGCAATGAATAGTATCTTGCAACCATCTCAACATTCTGTCTTGCAGCATTCTCAGAATTCTTCTCTAGTTTGGATAGCTGATTCTGGAGCAACAAATCATATGACAACAACCTTGAATAATCTATCATCAACCACTACTTCTCTCACAAATGATACATTACAAACAGGTAATGGTGAAGGTTTGTTAGTATCACATGTTGGGAATTCCATTATTCCTACAAATACTACACCTATTAAGCTACATTCAATTCTACATGTACCTCTATTGAAACAAAATTTGATGTCAGTGCATCATCTGTGCTTGGATAATTAATGTTGGTTAATCTTTGATGCTTTCTATTTTTAGATTCAGGACAAGACCACAAGGAAGATAATATACAAAGGGCAATGCAGTAATGGACTTTATCCCTTACCTGCTGTCCCTATCGTCAATCTCTTCTCTCATATCAATCTCGGTCCTATCTTGGTCAGTTAGTTCTCTCGTCTACTTGGCATCATCGATTAGGTCATCTAATAAATAAAATTGCTACGTTGATGTTAGACAAAGCAAATATTAAATTTTCAATTGATTCAAATGCTTTAGTATGGCATAGTTGTCTTTAGGGTAAGTTTTCAAAACTTCCCTTTCAATCTAGTATTTATAAATCTGTAAGTCCATTTCACACTATACATAGTGATCTTTGGGGTCCTTCTCTGTGTGTTTCAATTGATGGATACAAATACTATGTGACTTTTATTGATGAGTTTTCATGGTATTGCTGGTTGTTTCCACTTGTCAATAAAAGTGATCTTTATTTTGTCTTTATAAAATTCTATCACTATGTTCAAACACAATTTTCTTGTTCTATTGAAATTCTGCAAAGTGATGGGGGAGGTGAGTATGTTAGTAAACAAATACATTCCTTCTTCATTTCTGTCATAAACAAATTTCGGGTTATTCCCCAAATCTACCCAAAAATATCAAAAATAAAATAAAAAAGGGTCGGTGTCGGTAGGAAAATCAAGGTGAAAATTTTAGATGTTTTCGGGAGCTCGATCATACCTCTTTTGTGCCTAGAAATGAAAGCCAATGCAGATTCAAGGCGAAAATAATTTATTATTCGACAAATCTATATAAAATTTAAGTCGAAATATATAACTATATTTTTATGGGCCGATTCGATTTAATCGTTGGTCAATATAAAAGCGTAATTGTGTTGAAGAATTAATTTAGGGTCCAATTGAAGGATTTAATTAAGTGCAAGGACTTAATTATACTTTAAATTGGTCAAATTAATTTTATTAAAGGCTTAATCGATGAGAAACCAAGTTCTTGAATTTAATTCGGGTTCAATTGATGAGATTGGAATTTTCAGAGACCGAATTGAATTTTTTCAAGCCAATTATGCGAAATCAAGGGCCAAATTGAACGAATTGAGAGTCCAATGGTCAGTTGAGGATTAAGTCGCGCAAATTAGAAATCAAGGACCAAAATAAAAAAGGCGCGCAAAGCTAAGGATGCTATCAAAATTCTAATGGGGATACAATTACACAAAATTAAAAGTCTAAAGCTAATTGGGGATGCAATTAGAATAATTAAAATTTAGAGACCAAATCATAATTTCACCTTCGCAAAATCAAATTTGGATGTGCCTGCACTATTCCGACATCTGAACAGTGCAGGGCATGCCTCTGCACCCCTCTGCAAAATACAGAGGCAGCAGCTCCACACGATATGTATGTCCTCTTCCCCTATAAATTGCACATCCGCAACATACAGAAGGGATTGCAAAAAGAGGGAGACATAGGCGAGAACAGAGAAAAAAATTGATAGATAAAGGAGGAAAACCATTGGAGAACCAAGGAGAAAAACAAAGCAGAGTTTTTGAAATTTTAATAGAAGATGAAGACACACTAACATTTTTGCAATAACAACATCATACACATGCAGCAACCACCCCTCTCTTCCCCCTTCATCTCTCTCGGTAAGCCCAACCTCTCTCTCAAAAAATAGTAACCACCGTTAGCCATTCTCTCCCTCTCCCTCTCGATCAGCAGTTTCGGCCATAAGCTCAGACCCCCCAACACCACCTCGTCATCACCACCATCTCCACCTCCACGCCAACAGCACAACCACCTCCGAGGAGGAGGCAGCAAAGCAACAACCCGCGACATCAAGCACAACCCATCACCTTTCGACGTCCATTCCGCCACCATAAAAAACCATTTTCGACGCCACCATGACAGGAAGAACCACTTCGACCTCCTCTACCCAATGGTGTTAACAAGTACGCCATTCATCACACTCCAAAATTAAGTATTCCACTGTTCATCTTCTATGCATTTGCGTGCGGGGGAGTGAATTAATTCACTCCCTTACCTATTGTCACTATGGACATTGGGGTGGTTGGGCCGGGCTTTGGGCCCCGCCCACTAAGAAAAATAAAAAATACAAAATCTATAATATTTGCAAAAAATATTTTTGTTAAAAAAGACAAAAATGTGTTGTTTTCGTGTATATAGCCAATACGCTAACATATTTTGAACATTCCTTTCCAAAAAAATATATTCCGAGTTTAAAGAAAAGATAATTTTTAGCATGAATATCGTAAATACAAAAAAATATTTTCTAGCATTTTTGGATTTTGCAACATATTTGTAAAATCCAAAGGGTATTGGCCAATATTCCAAAATACAAAAATCTTATTTTTGGGGATTCATATTATTCACTGTTGATATTTGGATAAATAAATCCTAAAGAGGTTAATATCCAAAATATTGGCGGGGATAATTCGTTATTATTCACTCTTAATATTTGGATAAATAAATCCTAAAAGGGTTAATATTCAAAATATTGGCGGGGATAATTTGTTATTATTCACCGTTGATATTTGGGTAAAGAAATCCTAAAAGGGGTCATTATCCAAAATATTAGCGAGATAATGCGTTGTTATTCACCATAAATATTCAGATAAAGAAACCTTAAAGTGGTAAATATCCAAAATATTTTTACGGGAATAATACGCCATCATCATCTAACCAACATATTTATTTTGAAAGATAAACACAACAACAAATCTAAGGCAAATCAAAACACCAAGCAACTTACCTTAGGTAGGGCGTACTAGGGGTGCTAAAACCTTCCCTTTATGCAACCAGTACCTTGTCTCAAAATCTATGAAAGACCAGTTTTAGGTTTCCTAGTAACTATAATACTAGGTGGTGAGTCCCTTTTTTTCATGAAAATAAAGATAAAACCCTAACATGAATTCCCTGCTCACGGGGAGGGTCGTCGTGACGTCGCGCTCTCGCAGAGGGTGCGATAATTCAAAAAGCATTATCCATCAAAAATCTTGCCCCTATACTCTTGAACAGAATGGTCTTGCTGAACGCAAGCACCATCATTTAATTGAAACAACCATTACATTACTACAACATACTAAATTGTCAACTTCATTTTGGACTTATGCAGTTCATACATCCTTATATCTTATCAACATAATGCCTTCACTAGATCTATAGTGTAAATCTCCTTATGAGATCTTGTTCAAAACTATTCTAGTCATGTCCCACTTACGCATCTTTGGTTGTACTTGTTTTCCATTGTTACGACCCTATCATGTTCATAAGCTACAACCCAAAACTACTATATGTGTATTTTGGGATATGCCTCTCAATACAAAGGCATACATCTCTAGACTTGTCATCTTTAACGAGAATGTTTTTCCCTATATTGATTTGGCGACTAGTGTTACGGGCATTAAATTTCTCCTCCCTACTCCTCACATGTGCCTTTACCTATTGTTAACAATGAAAATGTTGTTGTCTTTCCATATGTTGTCTCTCATCCATCTGTTAATCCATCGTCTTCATCCTCATCAAAGTCAATTATTGTTGCCTCTTTGCCTTTATCATCCATTTTTATGGTCCCTACGTCCAATTTTGGAAATTAGTCAAAGGGAGATCAATTCTCAATTGATTCGTTCAAATCTAAGTGCATTTCAGTGGTTCTTGATATTCCAGATATGAACTTGCATCCTATGCAAACAAGAAGTAAGAGTGGAGTTATCAGGACGAAGGTTTGCTTAGCCACTTCCACTGCTTCTTCTACAGCTGACTTGACTTTGATTGAGCCAACTAGTTACAAAATTGAATTAACAGTACCATTGTTAAAGGACATGAATGATGAAATTATTGCTCTCTAGTCTCAGCATACCTAGAGCTTAATGCCTCTACCTTCTGATAAAAATCTAGTTGGCTATAAATGGATTCCTAAGATCAAAAGACATGTTGACGGGTCTATTACAAGGCACAAGGCTCGATTGGTTGCTCAAGGGTTTAGTCAAGAACCAAGTTTGGATTATGGTGAGACCTTCAACCCTGTGGTTAAGCCAACCACGGTGAGGATAGTGTTGGCTCTCGCTGCTCAATTTGTTTGGGTTTTAAGGCAACTTGATGTTAAAATGCATTTATGCATGACATTCTTCAAGAGGATGTTTTTTATGGCTCAACCTTTTGGCTTTGTTGATCAATTAAATCCTCAATTTGTCTACAAACTAAATAAGTCTCTCTATGGCCTAAAGGAGGCTCCCGGTGCATGGAATGACTGGTTCACTTCATTCTTGCCCACTTTGGGATTTCATCACACGTATTTAGATTTTTCTCTCTTTGTTAAAAATTTGGATGTTGGGATCATCATTTTGTTGGTATATGTTGATGACACTAAATAATTGATGACAATATAATATTAGTTTTTAAAAAAATATATAGAAGAAGATTAGCGTATTGTTTTTAGAGTAGTTGACAAGTTATTTTTTAATATTTACAAAGAAGACAAAGGTAAGAAAATATGATATTTGTAAGGGTCGAAAATAATAATCTATTTAAAAAAATGGAATTAGAAAATGAAAAACTTATTGTTTAAATATAATATTTTTCAATTTAAAAAACTGAAAAAATAGTTTTTATTTTTCAAAATTTGTATTGAGTTTAAAAAACATATAAAGGTTCTCCATACTTTTTCAATACATTTTTTTTTTGTTTTTCAAATGAAGAAAAAACATTAATAAAGCTATTTTCTACTTTTATATACAAGTATTTCTTAACGATATAAGAAACTAATTTTTTTTTATATTTTCATATTTAGTTAGTGTTACAAATTTAATTTATCTTATATTATAATATAAAGATGTTTTTAAAAGTGAAGTATAACTTTTCATGATAATCTTTAACTTGAATGAAGTGAAATGAATATAGTACAAGTAACTTATTAAAAATACAAAATATTAAGTTGATTATTATAAATTATATTTTTTTTATGAAAATAGTTGTAATTTTTTTATATTTATTTTTTTGTGAAAAAACTATTTTCATTTTTGATAAATGAGCACAATTGTTTTTTAAAGAATAAATACATAAAGCTAACATAGGGTATGGGGCACCCCTGATTGATGAAAAATTAGAGAATCTTATTTTATAAGATAAAGCTGGTTAGATTTGTCATTGACTTATCTAAAACCTCAATGGTTGTTCCAATAAACAAGAAAAAAAAATCTTTTGATAAAATAACAAAGATGATGATGCACTCCTTTAAATTAAGGAAAGTATAATTTAGCTGTTATATATTTTTATCTTTTTTGTAATTTATTTTTTCAAATCTTAAATTAATTTCCTGATCAAAGTTGATTGTTATTTTTTTATAATTCTCTAAATTATTCTTCTCAAATGAAGTATTGATTTTATACAGAGAGGTGAGATTGGAATATTTGATTAGAGACTGAGGATATTAAAATAACTTATAAAGAGCTAATAAAAGAAAGTTAAGTTACAAAAACAGTAAATCAAATAAATTAACTAATTGATGATGTTCTAAAATCAAGGTATATAAATAATAGGTTATTTGGTATTTGATATAATGATTAATAAATATATCCAGGTAATTAGTTTTACTCTCCTTAGATCAGGAAACACTAAACTAAATGTTAGAATCCTAAGTATCTGCAAAAATATTTCCAATTAGAGGCACTTAAAGACCCTCCAATGATAAAATCAACATCTTTATAGAAAAGATAATAAATGACTTAAAAGAGCTTTAAATTGAAAAAATAAAGATGTTTTTATTTGACTTTTAAGATGGTTAATACTCTTAAATATAGACAAGGTTTTCTTAAGTAATGAAAGTTTTGAACCTTTTACTTGGATGTTTCAAGAGGCATTTATACCCTCTAAACCTAGATATTTTCAAGCAAGAGAAAGATTAAAAAGCCTCTTGCTTTTAATGGCATTAATGATGAGCTATATTTTATTAATGAAGGGAAAATATTCCTTACATATCATTAATATGATGAGACATATGATAAACATTTTAAGATATAGTTTGTATGTCTAGAGATATAGAAAGATCATTACTTTAGATATGAATGAATCATGTAATAGTTCTAAATAGAGAGGTATGATGGCTTGCATGCCTACAATAATTTTAATATAGTGGATCATCTAGGATCCAACATATAGTTTAGAACCAGATAGTCATTAAATTTATGTGTTTTGGGTCTAGCGTGTTATTCAGGTCCAACACATACCTTGCTCAAGAACTTCTAGGGGCTACTGCTCTTGGAGAAACCACATATCAATCCCTTAAAGATTGCTCTTAAAGAGAACATATATCATACACTAAGAGTTCTAGAGGCCACTGTTTTGAAGAGATCACATAATAATAGAGAAAAAAATGAAAACATTCATATATAAAAACATATATTTTTATTCACTATAATAGAATTTTAGGAGGTTTGAATGTCAGGCATGAAAGAGATTCTTCCCTTCCATATCTTGTAAATCATAAATATTCACCTTGATTACTCTTATGACTTTAAAATAATCATCCCATTTTGGAGCAAGATAATTTTGAGCTTGTAGGCATCATTTCTATCTGCAGCAGTTAAGTGTGATTCTTTTAAGAAGTTAAGAGTGGTATTAACACCATGTTCGTTGCCTTTTGAAGTATTGTGAACTGCTCGGTGGTTTGCACATCCAATTTCAGCTGGGATCTTCTATATGTGAGGAGGAATGATGTTTCACTGGTGGATATCTTCTGAATTTCTATGTAAGCTCATAACATCTCATTTAATAGTTTTTTCCATTCTAATTTGGCTTTTTTTAATCTCACTCTCAAGTTCATTAAGCAAAACTCTATCAGTCAATTCACACTATTTGTCTAAGGGTGTGATATTAAAATAAAAGGCAATGATCGATGTGAAGCCTCTGACAATGTTATTTCATGAGCTTAGTTTGTCAGTAATATTATTATTATTTGATGAGCTTAGTTTGAACTTTAGAGAGACGCTCGCCAAAGCTAGGGCTACTTTCTCTAGCTCAAGTATCTTGTTTTAGCATCATGGAAAGTCCATCAGGAATAATTCACTGGTTATTGCACACCTACATCTTTCCTTGCAAACTGAGGTCACTTTTAAAATGCCACCTTATTATGACAAAATCTTGGCATAATCTACCTTTTGAAGCCTTCCATTAGAATTCTGTGGTGTTGTTTCTATCAATGCAGCAGCTCTTTGTTTTGCTTCTTCTTTCATGAGGTGCCTAATTTGGTGTTCAGTAATACAAAATTTCAAGATCGAAGGACAATAGCTTTACAATCTCCATTCAGTTTTGGTAATTTTAGAATGAGAAAACTACAAGTACTTGAACCAAACTAATTCAAGTTGTTTTCTATAAAATAATAATAATAATTCAGGCTATTCAACAGTTTGTTTCAAGATACGAATTCAAAAATATCCCCAAACTTTTCTTTCCTGATGAGAAGTAAAAAGTGGAGGCAGGCATTGCAACATCTCTTTCACATCCCATTTGCCGAAAGGTCTCCTCTTCTTTCTGCGATGGTCCATTTAACATATCCAGATTTCTTTGATGTTTTTCCATCTGTGCATTACTTCATTGTTGAGGCGCAAAAGAATAGTAATGGATTCACGTGGTTCAGAAAAGGGTCATTTTCTCATCTCATGAATAGTTTCTGTATGAAAAAAACTGCATTAGATAACCAGGACAAGCACTTATCTGAACCACATTTTTGCCTGCATGGGTGTGTGAAAGACAAGCATCCCACTTGGTATTTTTGCTAGATGAAGGATGGGAAAGTTCCAATATTGACATTCCAACTCGGAGTCTCAAGTTTCTATTACTAGACCAGGAGCAGAAATACACCTAGAACAGAATTCCCTGATGCCCAAAAATTGAATGAAAGGAAGGAAGCAGCGGCCGCAGCAGCCAAGAAGAGGAATAAGAATATACAGAGATGATGATTCAATATCACCAAAACGCAAAAGCAGTAGGATATTCCTCTAAGCCTTCATTGACTTTGTCTTACTATCCTGCATTTCAAGTTTCGAATTATTAATAATTAGGCGAAGAAAGGAAATATGATGCCACTAAATTGAGAGAACAAGCATTATCTAATACCCCCAACATAGAAAAGGATTAAATCAGAAACAGATATCTTGCCTTCCTAATTGAGAGAGCTCAGGCTCCGCCAATAGCATTTGTTCCAGTGATTTCAAATTCATCCCCCTTTCCTCGCAACTGTAACAACACAACAAAGGCAATCACTTACTTCAATCAGTATAAAACAGGGGTTCTTTTTTTTCTTCTATCCTTGTCTCCCCCACCAAAAACAATGCCACAAAATGTAAACATATAAATGCAATGTACAAATAAATATCTGGATATTCAATAATCAAATAGATAAATTTATTCGATAATTTCAAAAAAAAAAAGAAGGAAGGAAGTCCACACCTGTAGATATAATCAAGGGAAAGCAACCTGTGGTGAACAGTGTAATCACTGCCAACGTAAGTCACAATTAAGCTACCTGCATCAGGATGGGGCCAGCTCCTTGAAGTAGGAAACCGCAGTACAAATGTTCCAGGCTCTTGAAGGCCCCTAGGACCCTGAAGTGACAATTCTGCCTCTTCCTTTGTGATAAATCCTTCTATCCACTTTGGCGATGTGGAATTCCATGTTGTATTTACTGGATCACTTGCTAATGTAAAAATAACAGGATACAGCCACCGCCACATCTTCTCGAAATTTTCTTGGCCCATATGTTCCCGGCATCCAGCAATTCTCCTCAGGAGCTCAAAATCCTGAAACAGTTATTAATTCTGAATGGTTATTACGGTCATGTCTCCAAGATGTTCCAAACTCGTGCTTCAGCACCATTATACCATGCTCAGCATAAAAAAGCTCCTTCTGAAGATTATTGATTTAATAATAGTACATCAACAGAAAGATACATACTACCATTAGTTTCCCCAAGTCCTGTTGGGCAGGAACTTGCTTAAATATACTTGACCTTGGCTACAAGTTCATATGGAAAGGGGCTTGATAAGTTTATGAAAGCATGTTCGAGTAGATATTAAAAAAAATATCACAGCATTTATTGTAACTTCTGATGAGTTATTTTCATCCGCACAATTTTCTGTCATCTTTATATTTTTATTTACTTCAGTGAACCCAGTGACTTTCAATTTGGATGTTTAAAATTCAGATTCTAAGAATGGCGGTGATGGAGGAAGTTAACCCCTGTTGTGTGGCCTTAAAACATCACAAATGACCCTGAAAATATATGTGCCACATGCATGAGGCCATATCATTGCTTCCTAATAATGATCCAAAACTAGTATATTATTTCCAAGCCACCAGTATATCAGCCTCAACATGTAAGTAGCAGAATGGTGTCTGTGTGTGTTCACAATGAGTACACATGAAGGAGAAGAGAAAGCAACCTGTTCTGTGAGGGATCTAGTACTGGAGCATGTAATCCTCATGAATTGCTCTTCAATCTCAAAAATCACCTTTTCCCATTGAATGAGGCGGTTGTTTTGGGAGATTGAGTTCCAAATTTTGGTTCCTTCCTCAATCAACCTCTTTGCTATCACTATCTGTCGCCTAAACAAGAAAGATGGTGCTATGAGTATTAAAACTAGACAACAAGGCTCATGTGATTGAGAAATTCTTCTTGTGTGGAGCAGAAATAGTTGGGAATGACCACTTGATTAGTCAAATTACAAAACCATAGAGCTTCCAATATTTTCTATCCTTATTTTAACATTTAAATATTGCAAACAGATAAGGAATAAAAAGACATGAAAATGGATCACTTTCCCCTAGTTAATTTCTCAATGGGAAACTCTTTTAATTGCTAAAGATTTGTAGGCAACATATGCAATGCTCATTCTTGCTTCAATCTAGTGCACAAGGAGAACATGAATTTTTTTGTAAGTAGCATATGATAGGATAAGAGAGAGAAATGCAGCTAGCTGTTAGAGAATAATATAAATTATATTTTGAGACTTCATCTAACAGCTTAAACTTTTAGATGAGATGGCTCTTTCAAATAGTATTAGAGTCTTATTGACTCAACGGTCACGAGTTTAAATCTCATCACCCTCATTCTATTTGATAAAAAATTAAGCACAAAGTAATGTGGGGTTGGAAAGTTTCAAGCCTAATATACTTTCACTTGAAAGGATGTGTTAGAGAATAATATAAATCATATCTTGGGGCCTCACCTAACAACTGAAGTTTTTAAATGAGATGGTTCCTTGATACTAGCATAATACATGTCAAAGTAATCCAATGAGTTTGACATGAAAAAGTGAACTGAATAGCTAGCAAGCAAAATCAACAAAATGCTATAATTGAAATATTAGCAAAGAATCATTACTCTAGATTACTACTATAAGATGGTCACAAATTTTGTTCTTGTATTTTGTCTGATTTCTATTCTTAGACTTCATTTTTTTTCTATTTGAGTTCCCATAAATTTAAAAATCAAGCAATCAAGGTATGTTTGAGAAAATGTAGTTGATTGATCATTTTTCAAGAGTTTAATAGCTCAAATAATAATAATAAAAAATTATAGCATAGAACTCAAATTTTAAGTTTGACAATGCCGACACCAGGAATCATGATCACCTTCTACCTTCTAAAAATTGAACAAACATATAATCCTCAAACAAAATTGCATACAGAATGAGCCAAATCCTTACATTACCTGTGGTGTGAACATCCTGAGTATAGAGAAACCTCATTTGCAAGCCTAAAAAGCTCTTGTTCAGCGGCAGAGGTTGCAACCTCCTTCAGCAAAAGAGCCTTGTCTATCAATCCTCCCAGGCAGTATTTAAAAATGGTCACATCTGATATCGAATAGCAGCTGCTTGATGTGATCTTGAAATTCGATAACCTTCCTTCGATACTATCTGACACAGATGATGAATTGTCTGCTTCTTCAACATTCTCTACTCCCATGTCTAATGATATCCGTGGTGTATTCTCAACCTAATTTTTAAATGATGCTGCAGTTATTCATGACAAGATAATATAATAATGAAATTAGCGAAAATACATTTCTACTCCAACCTCAGGTTTCCAAATAAATGAGTCTCCGACATTACAATTACATAAAAAAATATAAAAACTTGTTAAACTAAGCAATATATCAAGAAATGGAATGGGCATGGAAAATGTATTCCAAATAAGAAAAAAGCTATCTATACCCATGCTTCACATTGTTTATGTTGATGATATTGTAATAACAAGAGATGACGATAAGTTGAGAAAGAGACTTTCTGCAGAATTTAAATCAAAGAATTAGGAAGGTTGAAATACTTTCTTGGCATAGAAACAGATCATTCAAAAAAAAAAGGATTTTTATCTCTCAACAGAAGTATATCCTTGATCTTCTAAGAGAAACAAGGATGAAGAGGAAGGAGTCATGACTGACAAGGGCCAATACCAAAGGTTAATTGGTAAGTTGATCCACTTAGCTCATAGTAGACCAAACATTGCTTATGTCGTAATTGTGGTGAGCCAATTTATGCACAACCCAAAAGATTCACATCTTCGGTCAGTATAAGACTACCCCTAGAAAAGAGATTTTGTATAAAAGACATGGCAAACTGGAACTAGAATGCTACACGGATGCAAACTATGCAGGTGCTTTAACACATAGAAGATCAACATCAGGATATTGCACACTACTAAGAGGAAATCTTGTGACATAGAGAAGCAAAAAACAGAATTTTGTTTCAAGATCAAGTGCAGACACATAATTTCGATCAATGGCACTTGGAATTTATGGGTTATTATGGATGAAGATTATCCTAGATGATTTAAGAATCGAGTGGGAAGAACCAATGAAGTTGTACTGTGACAAGTCTGTCATTTCAATAGAACAGAATCCAGTACAACATGATAGAACTAAGCATGTAGAGGTATATAAACACTTCATAAAAAAAAACATAGTGTACTAATATGCACTCCTTATATACAGGAGAACAACTTGCAAATTATCTAATATACTAAAAGAGTTAAGAGTCAGTTACTGTAGCATGTGAGGAGAATTACTGTGGATTACAATAGTATTGCTCAGTTTTCGGTTCGGGTCAAGTAGGTTCGGGTCGTTCGGTTCGTTCAATTTCTGATGTTTTATTATTTTTTTCACAGTATAAGATATGAAGAAGCACTTGTTGTAGCTCAGTGGATAAAGGGTCTATTTCCTTATCCAGAGGTCAGGGGTTCGACCCCTGATTATGCTGCTTCTTTTTTTCCTCTAAATCATTTTTTTATCCTGTTTATAATTTTTTTTTCTTTTTCCACCTATATTTTTGTTGTTCTTTCTTTTGGTTGTTTTTTATTAGTTTTTTTTTTATTTTCACGTCAAATAATTTTTTTTTATTTTTTGTTTGCTCTTTTGTTAAAGTTATTGGCTTTTTTTTTTCTTTGATTGAATTTTTTCCCCATTATTAACTCAATAATAATAATAATTTTAGTTTTCTTTTCTTGCTTCCTCTTTTGTTATTGTTTTTTATTTTTTTTCTCAAGGTAATTTAATAATTTTTATTGTTTTAACAGTAATAGTAATGATAATTTTAGATATTAAGGCTTCAATGTTCCTATTCTTATAATAAGATGTGTTGATGTGTTTCATTATATCAAACCTTGCATGTATATTTGTTATACTTTATTTGATTTTTTCAATTTTTTCATTTAATTGAAATTGATAATTTTTTTATTTTAATTCCTTTAATTTTTTATAGTTCTTAAATAGTTCCTATTTTTGTCTATGTTTATATCAATATGCCTTTAGTTTTGGTTAATTTTTATTATTTTTTCTTTTGTTAAGATAACATTTTTTTTCAAAAATTTTGCTCTTAAATTTTATTTTGTGTTTATGATCATTTGAAAATTAATATTTCATATTTTTTTTCCTTTGTTTTTTCTTTTGGTTTTTTTATTAATTTTTTTTATTTTATTTTCACGTCAAATGATTTTTTTAGCTAATAATATTTATTTATGTTTCCTTTTTTTTGTTTGCTCTTTTGTTAAAGTTTTTGGGCTTTTTTATTCTTTTATTGAATTTATTTTCCTATTATTCATGCAATAATAACGATAATTTTAGTTTTCTTTCTTGCTTCCTCTTTTATTAATGTTTTCAATTTTTTTCTCCTCAGAATAATTTAGTAATTTTTATTGTTTTAGCAATAATAATAATGATATTTTTAGATGTTAAGCCTTCGATGTTGTTGTTGTTATAATAGGGTGTGTTGATGTGTTTTATTATATCAAATCTTGCATGTATAAATGTTACATTTTATTTTTGAACTAGCAAAATCTATTAATTATTTCAATTCCGACAATTATAAAAAATATTTGTCCGGCCCACAACGTAGTGCGGGCAATTAACTAGTACTTACTAAAGGAGTTCAGAATCCTGCATTCAAGAACACCTTGAACAAGCTGGGAATGAAGGATCTCTTCCATCCAACTTGAGGGGAAGTGTTGAATGTTGAAGATTCTGAAGGCAGATTTGTAGGGGGTATAAATAGAAAGTCAAATATTCTTTCCTATAAACTAGAATCTAGTGATAATACCTATTTATGTTTAGTTAATAGCTATCCTATTATAGAATTGTAGATGTTGTAGATATTCTAATATTTATTCAGAAATAAAGTGAGAATCCAAGAATTCTCCACAATAACACTACTATAGTCACAAGGGTGATGACAATGAAAATGAAAATGATAATGAGAAATAAAAGTATACTAATTTTATACCTGGTTCGTTGTCCAAGTATCAGAGTAGCATTCCACATTTGGTTTCTCCATCGCAGAAGTCTTTTCTTGCCCCAGTTTGATTCGTTTTGACGATGGACTAGGTCTTATCTCATGTATGGAGTTGTGCTGCAATTCTATAGATCCATTATATAGTCCAAATGATTGAAATTTGTTGAAAGGTTCGACAACAGTTGTTGGCCTTTTCCATGTTAGAGATGTCCGGGGATTACGACTCCGAGAGATGCAACGGATTGGATGGGAAAATGCTTCCAGGAAATGATACCCACTGAATTTTGGGATTTCTATTTTAATGCAAAAAAGCCTATTTTCACACTTGGATGAAAGCTGACATGAGAACAAAAGCAGAATCACTAGCAAATTCCATAAATATTGGTAGCACGAAGCAAAATTGCAAACAAATTTAATCTTTAGTGAATTAGTGAAACCGGAATCTCATTCCAGGAGTAATTGTTTTTATTGCAACACAAGGAGAATAATTCTTACGGAAGATGGACACATACCAAACCAAGATTTGATGCTTAACTTTTAATTGTGTTGCCTACCAGAGCAGTGGCAAAAACCATGAGGTGACCCAAGACCAACATTGTTTCCATTTAAAATATATTTGTAACAATGGTAAAAAAAGCAAGCTATTGTGCCAAGAAGGTAAGTCCGCCTAGATAAGATATATTCACATTTTTAATAAGAAAAGAGTATCTCAGAGACACCAAGTGATTTAGTGTAACTCATTTAAGTGAATCCAATAAAGGAAGCATCAATATAATAGCTCAAGAAAA
The DNA here is from genome assembly GCA_027405865.1 of Salix purpurea. Classification (NCBI taxonomy): domain Eukaryota; kingdom Viridiplantae; phylum Streptophyta; class Magnoliopsida; order Malpighiales; family Salicaceae; genus Salix; species Salix purpurea. The sequence continues at coordinate 7,449,405 of JAOWLH010000020.1, read as the reverse complement.
TGATGATTATTTCAGCTACATATAGAAGACTGTACGGTAATATGGTGTTCATCAAATTGAGGTCATGCAACACAAACTTTTGTGATATGCAGCATTTGGATTCTTTAAAAATCGATGTCTGGAATATAACATGACCGAATGGAAAATCATAAAATTAATAATTGTATGCTTATTTATAAAGCAAATTCATGGGATGATCAAGATCAACAAACAGCTTCCAACTGCATGAGACTACAAGCTAGCTTCACATAAGATTGGTACCATCAATGCAACTTCCACTAGATGTATATGGTAAGCAAAGTTATATCAGATAACTAAAGCCATATGATAGTGTTAGGGAAAAATTGCATATGGAATGCTAAAGACATCTGTATTCTGGCCAAAATAGAGAGGAAAAAAATAGAGGTGAGAATCACCATAAGAATCATGTTGTCAACACATAGATGGACGACACTTGTACATACACTTGGAGAGTTGGATAAGTAACCAGAAACCTAATTAACATTTGACAAACTACCTGAGATATTTTGAGCTTCAAAGATGCACGCCCATGCAATAGTTTTCCTGGTCTATCATAATTAGAAAATTCAATCCCATCACAGCTTGTCAGAAGGGGATCTTCATCATCAGATGTCTTCTCCACAGGAAGCCCATTGTCCACATATATTAGTGAAGCAAAAATCTATTAAAGCAAGTAATGTACAAAATATTAGTACAATAAGAAATGACAAAAATACAACTTATGGAAATTCACCATTGGAACTAGAGATGCAAATGCAGACCTCCAATTCCTTGTCAATAGCCTGTCTCATTGGATTTAGTAAAACCACATCCAAGGAAAAAACCCTGCGACATGAAGCCTACAAAACAGAAATATAAGAATAAAAGCTCAGAATGCTTCTTGTTTCATAACTTCAGCAATGTTAACCTAAATGGAGGAAGGTTAACAGTCTGTTGTCCGCACTCCACATCTTTAGAGGATTTCATTCAATTCATTTTATAACTTTGGGAGAGAGAGATATTATGACTCTGTGTTGCTGTGCAGTTCTTTCAATTTTTTAATAATCTCTGCATGGAGAGAAAATGTAGTATATAAAAATCAATTCTTATCTAAACAGTCAATCTGATATAGAGTGGCTTTCTTGGTTTCCTATGATGCTCTCTTGAGGTTTCCAAGTGTTTTCTGATCTGATATTTCGTGAGCCTCCCATGAAAACAAAAAAAAAAACAATAGAATTGAGGAAAGAGAGGCAGAAAATGTCCACCAAATTTACATGATGCGCCACAGAGGAAGGATTTCAACATAAAATAGCAGGGGAATACAAAGAAGTTCTAAATTAACCACAATAAAACCTGAAATTTATTTGTATACAACCAAAATAATGGACTCTAATTGCAAAATGGGAGAGAAAAAATAACTGAATCCAAAAAGAAACCATAGAAACTGGTCCTAAAGGAATATGCTGCTAAATCTTTGCTCTCACCAACGATCTACTTAAAAACTGTCATTTGAGAGGATTTCACCTAATTCATTATGCCAGATCACAAGTTTTTAACAAACAAATTACAAGTGTTAGCAGCAAGTTTTAACATGGAGGATGCTCTATGCTCCTTTCTTTCATTTCCATTCCCATTGCAATACAATATGGTATGATAAGAGTTGGTTGTGATGAATGATGAACAGATAATTTAAATTCCTTCCAGGAGACTACTTTTCGTTCAAGGTGTTTAAGTATGGATATAAGTTAGTTGGACAAAAAAGGTCACACTTTCTTGCTTTAAATTACAGTCTTCTACCTCATCAATTTTTCCGCAATTATATCCTTAGGCCTATTTCACCAACCAGTCCTGGGAATTTTATGCTATCTATTTCTTCCTCCAACAGGATAAAATCATCCCACACAACAGCTTTAAATTAAAATCAAGCAAATGTAAGTGGGAGGATAGGGAAGGGAAGGAAAGTTTTGATAATCCACTGTTTATAAATATAGCATGTTTTAAATGATTTTACCTTCAAAATTTTGACTCTCTTGGCAGGAAACCTTGCTAGCTGCATAAAATAAAATTACAAATATTCCCACCTATTTCATTCCCTTCTTTAAGACCAAACAAGATACGCACATTAATTTTTATAATTCTCACTTCCTCCACTCCCCTTCCAACTTAAGAAAATAAAGGGCAAAGTGATGTCCTCTTCACCTATTAAAGATTAGCAAATAAAAGCATCAAAACCTAGCCCTTGTGCATAAACTGCCTAGGCATCATTTTCTCACACAAAAGGTTGACATGTGCAGCATCCAGCTAACTCAAGATGGCAAATATTATTCTCCAATTTGCAAATAGACTGAAAATGGTCAGATGAGTTACTCTCATAGGTCTTCTCATGCAAGTTTTTTGAAAACGGCTGGCAGGAATAAAACAGAAGAAACAGCAACCTTGAGATAAACCCAGGAATCAGTGACAATCAAGTCACTCATGTTCCAGTGGAACATCCCTTGTCAGATGGTTTTGGGATGTAACATGACTCTTTAAGAAAGTATAGCATCAAGATTCTCTATTTTTACCAACCTTGCCTCCAACAATATTCCAGATGCCATCATTGCCTTCATCAATTTCAGAGGTGGACGAGAGATCAATTGATAACCACGGAGGTGGATCCTACCATAGCATATGCTTATTTGTCAAGATTCAGTGAATTTATTGGCAGATTTTAAGAGAGTAACATAATCCAGAAAAATGTCTTTTGTGAACCTTAACATAGTGATCCTTAATGGACAGGCTTAAAGGCAAGACTTCTGCACGGTAAACATAACCCTGCAGGCCATCATCTGCACAAGCACCAACTAATGCTATCTTCCTCGGTCCATTGAAGTTCCAGTTTTTGTCAAGGGAGGATGACTGAGGCTGCTCGCTTACAATCTCCCCGTTAATGTAAAGCCGCAAAATATCAGTAAGAACCTATAATTAGCAAAATGACATTTAGCACTTTGTAACTAAAGAGAGAATGAGAGGGAGAAGGGAGAGTAGAAAAATATTATAACAAAACAGCCAAATTATCAAGTACCAAGATAAAAAAACTCAATAATAGAAAAGTAACCTCCATACTGTTAATTTCATAAATCACTAACTGTGTGACCTGACTTCTAAAGCATACCTCAAATCCAACATGAATCCAGTTTTCCAGAGGAAATTTAATCTCCATTGATGCAGAATTACTAGAATTTGTAGTTTCTTTGTGTACATGGAGAAGTGGAAAAAGCGTGATCACCTTCTCATTCAGAACAATAAAAGGAGCACTGCTGGTAATATCCAGGTGAACCTGTGTACAGAATTATTTAGTTCAACAATTCATTTTGAATGAAGAAAAAGAAATTGTCAAACAAGCAAAAACCTTTGTACCACATTACAGAATATAAAATCACTGGTTAACAAAGATCTATGGAGTATGCAGAATGGTCACCTTCAGGCTTTGGTATCAAAGATGATCATCAATATCTAAGCAATCAAAAACATTATTCAGCTCCTTGATTTTGCTGATTGACTCAGTTCTCCTACTCATTATCCTTATTAGTAATTAGACTTTCTTGACATAGGACTATAGGGCTATACAAAAAAGGTGGGATGAGCTACCGAATTTGGAAAAAAAAAATCATAATTTATATGAGATGAGAGGTGAACCTATAAAATCTTCAAAAAGAAAAAAAAAAGTGATATCAACTGCAGTAATGCAAGTTTCCCCCCTTGGTAAGTAGCGATAAGCCCTGAAAACCATAAGGATATCAAGCAGACAACTTAGTCAAATTTAATGAGGAACGGCACCACTCCTGCTCATGACCGTATAGAGAGCACTAACCCTTCCTACATTTAAACCATATAAAATTAGGAGCCAGTAAGAAACTAGCAATGTACTTGACCAAGACACCAACACGAACCTAATAAAAATAAAAATTCAGGATATGGATGCCACTCAATTGAACAACACACAAAAAAAAACAGCAACATTCCCGATATTTACATAAATTTTGCCGATGAATCCTCGAAAAAGATACGACCTTTAACAACACCAAAACTACATGAACCCATCAAAAGAAGAAAAAATTTAAACATGGGCTACACCTAAAGTGATACGATAAAAGGCTGGAAGTAGAAATAAACTTAAAAATCCAGTTGAATGCCTAAATGCATAACAAAATAACAAAGAGAGAGAGAGAGAGAGAGAGAGGGAACTGTTTTCCAAACCTGTTTGATGATTGTAGCAGGAAACTTTGTGGTGTCGGAGTCAATAAGATAAACCCAGAAAGAGAGAGATAAATTTTTTTCTTTTTCAACTTCAATTTCCATTCTGAAATCTTTCAGCAAAATGTAATCTTTAATGTTTATCACATTGTTATTAATACGACTACCCATGATTATTATTTCTTGATCAAAAAGGAGCCTCAAAAAACCCAAGCTCACTTTCTCTCCTTCTGTTTCTCTCTCTAAATAAACAACGACGCTAACAAAGAATGAAATTTTGTTTTCTTCTTCTCTCTAAGTTAACCACTTTATAAGTGTGATTCTCTCACTATAAGCAGCGAGAGAGACGGTTGTTCTGAGGCGGCTGTTCTGTTGTTAATTAACGGTTGGTTCGGTCGGGGCTGGGTTCGGTTTCTTTTAATGACAATGAAAGAAAGTGGGTAATAATCATGTGCTTCGTGTTAAGGCAAAACTCCAGGAGTGGAGAAAGAGAATTTAAAAAAAAAAAAAATGGGAAATGAAAGAGAAAATAATTTTAATTATAAAACAAAATTCAACTGCAGAACCTTTCTATATTCATATTAGTGTTCATAGTTAATATTTTCCTTGTATTCTTTTTTCTTGTACTTTGATCATCATACTTTTTTTTTAATTATAGTATATTGAAATATTTACATGTCCAAATCTGATATTGAATATTCGAATTAAATTAAAATGAATTTATGCAATTAAATTTAAATTAAAAAAAATTAATATAGAGTTTTTTTTCCAATTATTCTGTACAAAAAGCATGGAAAACTTTGATTTAATCTTTGGAGATTATTATTTTTCTTATTTGATATTGTTCATTTTACTTTTGCATTTTAGTCATAAACTAGATTATGATTTTTGTTTGCAGCTTTCGGCAGACTCTTTGAAACACTGAACGTTTGATTTAAGGAGTGGAGATGGTGGAGAGAGGAGGAGCAGAAGAAGAAGATGATGAGAGAGTTGATGATGAGGATCTTGCTCAAGCATATGAAGATGAAGAAGAGTCTGGTCTTGATTTGGCATGGAAAATGCTAGATGTTGTCGGAGCAGCAACACAGATCTATTTCAAAGAAGAACAAAGAAAACATCAAATTTGTCTTGAACGATGTGTTTTCTTCAGTTTTTTTTAATAATCCATAGAAGGATCAGATTGTGGAAGCTTGGATAAGCTCTGATACCATTTTAGGATAGAAAGAGTTTGAAGATAATTAAAGAAATTAAGAAAAGAAGAATGGAGTTTAGAGACTAAATAAAAGAGAGAAAAGAGAGGGGGAATGAAATATGAAATTTTTATTATATTGTTATTATGTTTTGCATACATTTGATTTATGTGCACTTTTTTATTTATACACATATCTCGTACCATCTTTTATATTTTAGACTATAAATAAATTTGTTTTATTTTTTTGTATTTTAATTCCTTATTGTTGGTAAGAAAAATAGAAAGTCATTAAAAATAAAAGGATAAAAGAGAAAAATCTCATGTTATCAAATTTCAACCTCTAATAATTATGATTTTAAAATATATAAATTCATCTTTAAATGGTTTTTATTTTCAATGATATCAAAAATTTAGAGCAATGATTTTACTATTGTGAAAACGACTAGTTGTTTTGTTATTTTTACTAAAATCAATTATGAATATATTTTATTTTTACCAATAAAATCCAGAAACCCTATTTATAATTATATTTATTTATTTAACTAGTACTCAAATATTTACAAAATTATTTATAATTTAAATTTTTATTTATTTTTAATGTATCTATTTTATATCACACTTATTCAATCTTATTATGTATTTTTACATTTTTATCACCTGAATTTAAATAAAAATAATATCAATAAAAATAAAATATTAAAAAAATATATAAGATATTCTATATAGTCAAAGACTATTCATTTGAGAATTTTAAGATACTTGGTTTTTGAGCAAAAAAATGGTATAAATTACATCACATGATTTGTAGCAAAAATGGTATAAGTTAGAAATGACTTAAATAGAAACTATAAGATTATATATTACACGCTTTCTATTTCACTCGTGCTCGTTATACCATGGATTTAAAAAAAAATCAACCAAAACAAATTATATATTTAGCCTTTTCTTACATGTTTTTTACATAAAACAAATCATATTTGTAAATATAAAAACATATGTGTACATATAATTAACTAAATAAAGAATCATATATGTTAATAAATAAAAAAGTAAGCACAAAAAATAGAGATATTAACTAAAAATAAATATTATTTATATAAAACATAAAAATATTATAGATGATTTAGAATAATCTATTGAAAAATTAAATATATACAAAATAATTAAAAAAAAATAGACATTATCTTAAAAAGAATAAATAAAATAATTAGAGAGAATGGATATTTATCAAAATATAAATTAAAAAATTATTTTTCAAAAAAATATGTATTAAAAATAATCAATTAAAAAAAGAGGTTAGGCATTGTTTGGGCCTACCAAACCGAGCTAGCGCTCCTGATCCATTTTGAAAGAGCCTGCATACCTTGGTTCTTATTTTTTTTAAATGTTATCCACTTTAATTTTTTTAAATAACATTTAGTTTGTTCTTTCCTATAATTTAGCCACTCTAATGAGATAAATTAGGGTGAGTTGTTTTTTAAACTAGAAACACATTTTTTTTATCTAAAACTCTTAGAGAGCACCCTAGATAACTTAATAAATCCATCAATGGCCTTAAAAAACCTAAAAATCAAGCTAAAAAATAAAATCAACCCGAAACTAAAACAATTCATGAGTCTATATCTTGTTTTTTTAGATAATTTGAAGGTGAAATAAATCTAAATTTTAAAAAATAATAAATAATAATATTTTGATACATATTCAAGCGAAAAACATTTTTTGTCACATTACCAAACACTTTCTAAATATGTTTAAGAAAATTTAATTTTTAAATTGCATGTGATATGCTCCTCCAATACCGCTTTCTAAAAATTAAGAAAAAGAAAACGAATTTGGTAAAAACAATTATAAGAAATTGTTCAATAACAAATCTATAAGAAAAAAAAATGTATAATTGGTGCCTTTGATTTGTTTTTCTTTTTTTAGTGTCTCGCCTATTTAAGTTGTTAAATCTTTATTTGAAAAAAAAAAATTAGCTTCTACCATGAAGTATTGACATGTACATTATCAAGTACCATGTGATAAAAAAAAATATATATCCATAAGAAATTGTGAAATATAAAAGTATATATTTAGTATCTAACATTTTATTGGTCATTTATACAATATTAACTCCCTATAAGTCTATTTAAACCAAATTTTATATTTCAGTAACCAAACAAACTAATGTTACTAGCTCACTACTAGATAATGGCCCTATTATCAAGTAATTAGTTTCTTAACATGGCCTATTATTAGGCACTAACCCCATCATTAGATAACTAGTTCCTCGATATGGCACCGGGTAATTAGTTCTTAACATATCCCATCGCTGGACACTAGTCCCATTACTAGCTAACTAGTTCCACAATATGATATTTTTCATCATTAGAGTCAAAGTCAATTATGAATAGTTTATGTTGTTATGGTAAATCATTTCTCATAAGATAATACATATTTTTTTACTCATGTATTTGATTATATCACATACTGATTTCTACGCTGAAGCCATAAGCCTTCAATTAATAATAACAATACATAACATAATCAAATAACCATTGTAAAAGTATCAATCACAAAGTACATTTAATTAAATAAATGAGCATGTGAAGGTCAATCCCTTCCTAATACTTTTAGTTTCTAAAACATTATCTTGCTCATCTAAATATAAATGTCATTAGCCTTTTAGCTAGTCTAAATAAATTATAATTTTATCAAAATGTCTTATTCAAGAACTAACAATATATATCTAAAAAATACATAATTATATAATTTTAGAGAATTCATTTGTTAACAAAGATAAATAACACCTACTTATTGTTTCTACTCTGAACATGTATCCTTGTTATTGTATAGTTTCTATGATCTCTCCTATGTTAACAAGTCTATCATATCATTTTCATTTGATACTTATTCTATGTAATATGATCTTTGTTGACTTCTTCCAATCCAATCATCATTTATAATTTAATTTGTATTGAAATTTCATTTTGAAAGCCTCATTCAACTCATATAATTCATACACACATGTATACTCTAGAATACTCAAGTTTAGCTTTTATAACTTTTATTCTTCAAGTCTTACTTTAAGAATGTTGTTTCTTATTTTAATCATAAAAAAAGTTTTAGAATTTAGTTTTAAGCATGGATTGTCTCTTTAAAAATTTAAGATACCAATCTACAATTTTGTGATGCAAGAAAACCTAGTTTTACCATTAACACCCCCAAAATACCCCCTTTCATGAAATATATAATTTATCCAACAAGGTTGAGTCTAACCAGTCATTAATTTTTAAATCATAACTAGATTTTCAACAACTCCAAATTAAACGAGGTCAACATTATTAGAAAGTCAACATCTTTAACTAAAAATTTCATGAAGAAATATATTTTAAATTTGAGTATTTACTATTTAATTGTTCAGATTTTAGCGATAAGTTAAATGATAGAACTGTCAAAACAAATCTAGCATAACCTTTCATTAGTTTTAAATCTATATTCAGAGATTTATAACTCCAAATTAATCGAGGTCAATTTCATTAAAGTTTAGTATCTTTAGCTACAAATTTCATGAATAAAAATATTTTAAATTCTATCATTCATTAGTTCAAGCTTTAGTAGAAAGTCAATTAATAAAATCATCCAGCAAAGTTCTTGTTATTCACTTGATGCTTAACCATAAACTATCATGAAAGTTTTCTCATTCAAGGCAACCATATTTATGGAATTTTCTTTAACATCAACATAACTATGCATGATTTTACTAGTCAAATTATATTGATAATTATAACCTTTACCTAGAGTTGCTCAAAACATCTATCCATCATAAAAGGTGAATGCCTTTTTTAAGGTGTACACCTAGCTTATTGTCAACTTTTAAAATGTCTACTTCATACATTCAAACATAAATTCTTTGTCAATTGATATAATTACAACTCCTCTATATGAACAAGACTTGGACCATTTTCATAATGGATAAATAATGGGTTCTTCCCTTTTTAATTAGTATTTTTTATATAAAAAAAAAAAAAAACTCATCTAGGAACTAGCTATACCAACATAACTCTATGCAATCTCATAACAATTTCATCAAAATATAACTCCCCTTGATTTTCCCCTTTGGTAAAAAGTTATCCCACAGTAGGGGATGAACTTTCTTTTGTTCATGTAATTAAACTATTGCCACATCAAAACATTTCTTCTAGGTTTTTTTTTTCTACTTTTTTAAAATACTTTTTAAAAAGGGTTAAAAATAGATAGAAACAATCAATAATAATTATTTTTTGTTATGTTAATGGACCTAACATTTCTTCGTTGAATTATCCTTAGATTTTAGTGATAACATGCTTGATTTGTTTTCTCAGTTCATACTTAATGACTTTTGCTATTGAAGTGGGGTTTTATTGTATTGACTTTGTATTTATTAGGAGTGAAAGTGTGTTTATTTATTTTAGTTTGAGGCTTTCAAAAAGTTATTATGTAATTATTGTTTCTTTTTTCTTTTTAATTTTGGGTCAAGTCCTGTATAAAAACAATATTGCTAAAATTTATCTTAAATGGATAGATATAAATATATAAGAATTCATAAACCTTATATTGAGAACTTAATTGAATATTCTCAATTGTTTAGTTATATCATAAGAAAAGAGAGGAAGATAAAGAGGAAAGGAATAAGAAGGCCTTCATCACCTAATTCCATAAATATGGGCCCAACATAAACACCCAATTATGATTTTTTTTATTAAGCCCAAATATCTCTCTATAATATTTAAAATTAATTAATGATTTTCTTATATTTAAATAAATTATTTAGGATATAATTTTGTTTTGGGTAATTTGTTGCATAGTTGCAGATAACAAGGAAATTCATTATTAAAAAAACATTAACAACAAAAACTATCTGATACAAATTTATCATTGTTAATTTAAAACACATGAAATTGTTTTGAGTGACAAAATTTACATTGATGGGTTTTGAATTATCCTCGGAGAAAGTTGTTTTTGTTATTTTTACTAAAAAACTTTATGAATATATTTGATTTTTATGAATAAAATCCAAACAACCTATTTATAATTATATTTATTTATTTAAGTATTACTCAAATATTTATAAAATTAAAACCTAACTTCCACAAAATTATTTATAATTTGAAATGTTTTGTTATTTTTAATGCATCTATTTTATATCACACTTGTTTAGTCTCATTATGTATTTTTACATTTTTTATTACTTGAATTTAAATAAAAATAATATCAATAAAAATAAAAAAATATTACAAAAATATATATGGTATTCTATATACTCGAAGACTATTCATTTGAGAATTTTAAGGTACTTGGTATTTGAACAAAAAATAGTATAAACTAGTTAATTGTCCACATTACGTTGCGGGTTGAGTAAATAATTTTTTTAACTGTTGGGATTAAAACAATTAATAGATTTTGCCAGTTTAAAAATAAAAATATAACATTTATACATGCAAGGTTTGATATAATAAAATACATCAACACACCCTATTATAACATCAATAATATTGAAAGCTTAACATCTAAAAATATCATTACTATTATTGCTAAAACAACAAAAATTATTAAATTATCCTGAAGAGAAAAAAACTCAAAAACATTAATAAAAGAGGAAGCAATAAAAAAAACTAAAATTATTATTATTATCTCGTGAATTATGGGAAAATAAATTCAGTAGGAGAATAAATAAAAGCCCAAAATTTTTAACAAAAGAGCAAACAAAAAAATAATAAAAATTATTAGCTAAAAAAAATCAATTTCAATCGAAGGACATAATTGAAACAAATCAAAAATAAGGACCACACAACACAATTAAAAGAGATGGGACTGAAATGAAAACCCTATAAAATGAGGGGGTTGACGTGCAATTTAGGGTGAAGGAGAGAGAAAAGAGGGGGGGGGGGGGGGAGTTCAACCGCCCACCGTCTCATCTACAACCACCGTATGAAGCCACGCGCCACACTGTGAGGAAGAGAACACGAAGGCTCATCAATAGAGACGTCAAATGGACATTTTTGGCCACCGAATACCACTGCACATGCCGTCCGAAAAGGAAGAGCCATGTGTCACAAGTGCCCGCAGTATTCATAGAAAGTTTTTAAAAAAAATTGTCAATTACCATAACACCCCTACAACCATTTCCTCAATTTTGTCTTATTGGGGGAAATATTTTTATTTAGCCATTTTAAAAAAATATGAAATTCCCGTGGCACCCCTCCCAGCCAGAACTGATTGTTCTCTTTTTCGAGGGACAAGATGATTATTTTACTGTGCAAAGAAATATAAACAAATAATAAACCAGTGACCCGAACCGAACCAGACCAAAAATATGCAATTACCGTGGCACCCCTCCAGTCAACACCAGTTTTTTTTACCTTTTTAGAGGGACAAAATGGTTATTTTACCGTGCAAAATTATATAAAAATTAGTAAACCGGTGAACCAAACATACCCGAAAACTGAGCAACACTATTATAATCCACAATGAATTATCTCACAATGCACAGTAACTGACTCATAATCTCTTTTAGTATATAGTATAATTACATCACATGATTTGATGTTTTTAGTTAGAAAGGACTTAAATAGAAACCATGAGATTATATATTACACACTATATATTTCACTCGTGCTCTACCAAGGGTTGAAAAAAAATTCAACTAAAACAAATATATGTTTAGTTTTTTCTTACATGTTTTTTGCATAAAAAATATCATATTTGTACATTTCAAAACATATGTATGCATATAATTATCTAATTAAAGAATCATTTATGTTAATAAATAAAAAAGTAAACACAACTTTACACATATTAGAGATATTAACAAAAAATAAATATTATTTATATAAAACATAAAAATATTATAGATGATTTAGAATAATCTATTGAAAAATAAAAAATATCTAAAATAATTAAAAAAGACATTATTTTAAAAAGAATAAATAAAATAATTAGAGAGAATGAATATTAATCTAAATATAAATTGAAAAATTATTTTTCATAAACATGTATTAAAAAATGTCAATTAAAAAAGTGGTTAGGCATTGTTTGGGCCTACCAAACCAAGCTAGCGCTCTTGATCCATTTCGAAAGAGTGCGCACACATTGGCTCTTATTTTTTGAAACCTTATATTGAGAACTTAATTGAAAATTCTTAACTGTTTAGTTACATTCAGGGTTGTTAATACCGTTTCGTTCCGGTCGGAACGACCGAAAGTTTCTGTGCCATTAAAAAATCCGAGACCAAACGACGTTGTTTTCGTCTCGGTTTTAATTCCAGCCCGTTCTGGAAATACCAGCTAAATTCCGGCCGGAACGTCTCGGTACCTTTCCGGCTGGAACGTCTCGGTACCTTTCCGGCCTTAAAATGCTCTTTATTTTGATTAACTTATAATTGTGTTTCTAATTTTAAGATTATGTTTGTTTGACTTTGTATTTATATTGTATAATTTAAAGTTAGTTTATCTTGAATTTTAATTATGCTTGTTAAAGTAATATTTTATTTTTTTTCATATATATATAATTAATTATATATGAATAGTACAACCCCGAAATGGCACGCTGAAATGCTCTAAAATCGAAACATTCCGTACAAATAGAAAAACTGAAACAGCAACCGGAATAATATTAACAATCTTGGTTACATGATAAGAAAAGAGAGGAGGAAAAAGAGAAAGGAATAACACGGCCTTGATCATCGAATTCCATACATGTGGGCCCAACATAAACACCCATTTGTGATTTTTTTTATTAAACCCAAATATCTTTCTATGATATTAAAAATTAATTAATGATTTTCTTATAAAAAATAAATTATTTAGGATATGATTTTGTTTTGGGTAATCCGTTGCACACTTGCACAGTTGCAGATAACAAGGAAATTCATTATTAAAAAACATTAGCAACAAAAACTATCTGATACAAATTTATCATCGTTAATTTAAAACACATGAAATTGTATTCAACGACGAAATTTACGTTGATGGGTTTTGAATTATCCTCGGAGAAAGCTGAGATAACTGGACCCATAACTCCTCTCCCACGCAGCTTTCTCAGCAAGTGTTTTTGACAATGGACACCATAACTAATCACCACGACAAAACAAACAAAATCATCCTCATTATAATCCACAAATGTGAACAAAAGAATATTTATTAGGAAATAAATTCAAAGAGAAAACCACTACTCAGAACTCAATGAGTTTTGTTTGCAGTACTCGACGTTCGTCCAACAATCCTCACTCTTTATGATGTCAGCTGGCCCGTTAGGACTTGGCATGATTGAAGAAGACGAAAGACGTCACCACGACGCGTCTGACGTCGTTTTCCTTTGACGCCGTTAGTACATTTATTGCTCCTTTAATTGCCGGATCCTGAAGCTCATTCCGATGGAAAAAAGAGAGACGCACAAATTTTTTATGTAATTAAGCAATTAAAAATCAATCAAAGCCAGAGCGACAAGCTACAACTTTAGTACCTGAGGATCATGGACTTGATCAACGATGCACGGAGAGGCCAAGTGAAAGACGCCAGCACAGCCGTTAAAACTGGATATAGGCCATGTTACCTCATCCAATGGTCAGATTATTCCAATGCTTGCCTGGAGATTCTCGAGAATATAGCTCTATAGAGGAGGCTTCCATGATTACGAATGAGGTGCAGCATTGATATATTTTCTTGGGCTACCTTCTCATACTTGCTGTTACTCATGAATTTATCTGATGATATTTCAATTCTTTCTTGGAATGTTCGAGGTGGGGCTAACAAGACTAGTAAATGCCACTGTACAGACTTAGTAAGAAGGTATCAGCCCACTTCGATCATCCTGCTTGAGACTTACGTAAGTTTTGTGAAGGTGAGAAATTTATTGCTAACTCACCTGTGGCCATTGTCCACAACTTATTTTGTACGAACAGCACTATAGATAACTCATGAGGTAGTAAATTTTATGCATCGATCGAGAAGCAAGAAATTAAGGGTGTTTTGCTGCTAAAATCGACCTTGAGAAGGTTTATGATAAGGATTTTGTTTTGAGGTGTTCTCCTCCAATTATTAACTCTGGAAGAATTTGGATTTCCTTAATAGACAATAGTTAAGTTGCTTATGTTTTGTGTTTGTGCTCCCTCTCTTACTCGCCTCTGGAACGAGTCTATACTTCCTCTATTTTCTCCTATATTATTTGCTAAAGACAGTACTTCTTAGATGCAACTGATGATTAAGGTGGTTTCTGATTTTTGCAATGCATGCGGTCTCGGGGTCAACCATAACAAATCTAGAGTTATGTGCTCTGAGAACATGAGCCGACGTGTGAAGCATGATATCTCTAATCTTTGTTGTTTAAAGTTTTCTACTAGCCTGTGTAATTATCTTGGCTTCACCTTGATCCATGGTACTAAGCTAAAAATATCAAATTTGAATCTTGTGTTAGATGTAATTTAGTCTTAGCTTGCAAAATGGAAGATTGATGAGGTTAATCAATAAAGTAGGTCCAATGAATTTAGCTAGAGCAAATCTGCTTGCTAGCATTGCTTTGCTAGGGAAGCAAACTTGGAACCTGTTTAATAAGAGGCATAAAGTGAGGGTGAAAGTTTACAAACACATGTATCTTAAACCCCAAAATTTGTTTTAGGCAACAATTCCTCCATTTAGCTCTATCAGGTGGCGCTTTATACTAAAACCTTCTCCTATTCTCGTTGTTGAGGGGAGAGGCCACTGGTGGTGGCTACGAAACACTCAGAGGGGGATCAAACACACTGTTTTATTTCAACAACACAAAGTTGTAGAGCTTGAACAATCTGTTAAAACTTTTTCTTTTCTCTCTAGTGTTTCTCTTTATTGTCTCCCACTCTAATTCACCTTAACTAAGCTTTCTATTTATACACAAAATAAAAGCTTGATAAAATTGATTATTAAGTGTGAAAGTGTTTGGCTGCTACAGTCGATGGTTGTCGGTGGTCATAGTCGGTAGTTGTTGGTTGCCATATTAGGTGGTTGCCTTTCTTGACTTTTGCAGATTGAGTTTACACCAACATCTGTGGAATGGATTCATGTATAATCTGGGAGTCATAACCAAATTTTGGGTTATTCCCCATAATCTACCAAAAATAAAACAAAAAAAAAATAAAAACAAAATAAAAGGGGATGGTGAGGCGTGAAGCGCAAAAAAAAAAATATTGTCGCGACGGATGGTGACTCCGCTGGGGACATTGCCGGACTAAGCTTTGTTTGTTTGATTCTTTATTCCTTAGTTCATTTTTTTACACGCATTTTTACTGCTTTAACATGCATTTTTACTTCTAGTTCACTCATGACATTGGGTATAAATTAATGTCTCATGCATTTTAAATTAGCAAATAAACCTAATTCTAAGTTAGGTGGGGAGTAGTGGTCTGCCTCATGACTTTCAATCGAGGTTCGAATTCATGAAATGTTCAACTATGAGCTGAGAGTTTACCTAATAATGGTGGTCATACTTTGCCCCAACAATTTCTTGTAAACCTCTACACCACCTTCACGTGAGGCGGTCATTGGAAGTTCATAGACCTTTGAGACCAGATAGAAAGCTTACCTGTAACAACCCCAAATTTTTTTCTCCTATTTGTTTATTTGTTAATCTTTACCCCAATAAAAGGGTAGATGAAGCATGAATTTTTTTTTCTCTCTCTCGCTGAAATTTCTAACGAAATTTTGGCAGAGTCTCCCCTATATCGGGAGATCCCAAGTTATCAATAACACAACCTGCACACAATTTGGATCACAGCTCACCCATAATCACATTCATGTTTAATACAATTAACTGCATAATTCATTTCAGAATATGCTCAGGACCATATTCATTCCCAAACTTCATCTTACATCACACGCATAAGATAAAAATTAAAAAGCCAGTTCGCACATGAAGATTTCACATATATACATATACATAGAACATAACATAGTTTAATATTCTAAGATAATCTAGTACTTTCTAATATCCGGAGCATAGGTGGATACATTTAATATTCCAGAAACAAAATTTACAAAAATACTATTCTATACAATTTACATGTTCTTCTACATATCAAAATTTCACCATAACTCCCTAAGTTCCTAACTTATACAAAAAGGAATTAAGGTTTAAAATCTATTCCTGACGAGAATGGGAAGAACCTGCAAAATATTGATTTTCAACATAAGTAAAACAATTTAGTAAATACTAGCAATTTACAGAAAAATTTATACAACATATCCATCAATCTACTTAGATCATATGAGATTTTAAATACAACCATATACACCATTTTTTTTTAGATTATATAAAAGAAAATTTATTTCTTTTAACTGCTTCGCTTTCATCTCAGAAAGCTTACCAAGTCTATTAATTTTGCCGATATCGACTTCACCCGCCGATATCATTACCTATTCTGAAACCGAATAGCTAATCAAGTTTATAAATCATGTCGATATCGACGTCACCCGCCGATATCATTAACTATTCTGAAATCGAATAGCTAATCAAGTTTATAAATCATGCCGATATCGACGTCACCCGCCGATATCATTAACTATTCTGAAACCGAATAGCTAATCAAGTTTATAAATTATGCCGATATCGACTTCACCCGCCGATATCATTAACTATTCTGAAACCGAATAGCTAATCAAGTTTATAAATCATGCCGATATCGACGTCACTTGCCGATATCATTAACTATTCCAAAATTGAATAGTTAATCAGGTTTATAAATCATGCCGATATCGACGTCACTTGCCGATATCATTAACTATTCCAAAATTGAATAGTTAATCAAGTTTATACATTATGCCGATATCGACGTCACCCGCCGATATCGACCAGCTTGTTTCTTTCTACACACACATATATATCTATTTTTCCATCCCCTAACCTTTCCTTTATCCGTTTTCTTTTCCTCATCAATAAGCACCAAATTATAACTTATAGTTCAATAACTAGTAAAGAAAATAATTATTAGATAAAGCAAATATAGGTACCAAGTACCTACCTGCTGTGAATGTTCGACTTGCGTTACCTTATTGTTGTTGTTGTTGCCCTTCACCCGTGGTTCTTCTTGGATGAAATCTAACAATTTTAGGAAGAATCCTAGCCTTCTTCTCCTTGAAAATACCCAGCCACTCTTCCTCCTTTCTTCCCCAATTTCTTCACTTTCTTCTTGTTACTTCTCCACCCAATTGTGCTCTTCCACTTTAGAAATCCAAGGCTTGTATGGGTTTACAATTTTTTGGGTGTTTACTCTTGGTTTTTATGAGATGAATTTTGAAATTCTCCCTCCCCTCTCTCTTTTATTTCAGCTGGACATGGCTGAGAAGAGATGGGTATTTATAGTCCCATCTCTTCTTAATTCTATTTTGACCCCGTTTTTTTTTTTCCTAAATTTTGTATAATAACAGCATTTTAATTTTTTTTTTAAATCTCTTACCTCTATGTATACTTTATTCTCGGGTTTCACATTACCCCTCATGTAATGGCCTAGAACTTGTCCTCGGGTACAAACTCTTCAATAATTCACACCTGATGTGTATGTACATACATTTGCATTCACATGCATCTATCACTATGCATAACATATCATCGACAGGTAAAAATAGTCCCCTAAGAACTTCACCTCCCAGAATTTAAAACACTCGACTCTGACAGAGAAACATAGAGAATGAAGAGCTTGCATGCCAAGATGCCTATTTCCAAAAAGAGCTGAATGCCTTGAAAGATAGTGTAGCTCGTCTTACTGGCTTACTCGAGTAAGCACTAAGAAATGCCTCTAGAGAGGGTCCTTCAACTAGACTTGCAGCAGCTGCTCAAACACAAGCAATGAACCACCATAAAGAGGTGATAGGAGAAAGGGTTCAGGTTCCACGACAAAATCCAACTTTTGTACAATCAACAACGTCGACACCTACAACAACCCCAACAATTATAGAAGAATTATAGGGTATCGACCAACATAGTGTAGCTCGTCTTACTAGCTTACTCGAGCAAGCAGAGAAATGCCTCTAGTGAGGGTCTTTCAACTAGACCTGTAGCGACTTCTCAAACACAAGTAATGAACCACCATGAAGAGGTGATAGGAAAAAGGATTCAGGGTCTACAACAAAATCTAGCTTTCGTACAATCAGTAATGCCAACACCTACAGCAACCTTGACAGTTATAAAAGCATCAGAGGGTATCGACCAAGATAAGATAGCGACGCTGGAAACCAGGATAAGGACCATTGAAAGGGTAAACTTATATGACCCAGTACAAGTTATAGAAATGTGTCTAGTCCTGAACGTTATAATACCAAAGAAGTTTCGTGTTCCTGAATTTATCAAATACACTGTGACAGAATGCCCCATCACTCACCTAAAATCATACTATAACAAAATAGTAGAAGTAGTGCATGGTGAAAAATTACTAATGCATTTTTTTCCAGGACAGTTTGAGTGGGGTAGCATTGAATTGGTACATGAGACTAGACAATACCAGGATCCGTAGCTGGAAAAATCTGGTAAATGCTTTCATCAAGCAATATAAGTATAACATGGATATTACTCCTGACAGAACAAGTTTGTCCAACCTAGAGAAGAAGGACAAAGAAAGCATAATAGAATATGCTCAAAGATGGAGAGATCTCATTACACAGGTACATCCCCTTCTTCTAGATAAAGAGTTGGTGATGTTATTTGCCTGAGAGTGCTCTATTACGAACATGTGATGGGCATTTCAGCACAGCAATTCACGGATGCTATAGCTGTGGCGGAGTGAATAGAGAAGGAATAAAAAATGGTAGAATTTTTTCACCTGTGGAGAAAAAAGGCTTCGAAGGCAGGAGAAAAGATGTCGAGCATTTTGAGGACTTCTGTAGAGCACAACAATTCATGGATGTTGTAGCCATGGCGAAGTGAATAGAGCAGGGATCAGAAATGGTAGAATTTCTGCACTTGTGGAGAAAAAAGGCTTCGAAGGCAAGAGAAAAGATGTCAAGCATTTTGAAGACGACTATAAAGGTAGGAAAAAAACAATTCCAAAACTACCATAACCCTTCATCTCAAATTGCCAACATCAATCTTTAAGCCAAAGATCCACCTAAAAATTTACCGAAAAGAAATCACCAGAAAACCCAAGAACAACTACCTCCGCTACCATTGCCTTTAAATGAGATGTATCAAAAGTTGATAAGCATTAGGCAAATAACTCTTTAACCTTAAGCGCCTTTGGAACTACCTTACCCCGATTGGTACAAACCCGACCTCACCTGTGAATACAATGCTAGTGCTGCAGGGCATAACATTCACACTTATGTTCCATCAAGAAGAAACTCATGCAATTGATTAAAGCGGGGTGGATAACATTTGAAGAAAATTCAGGTCTTACACCCAATTAAGCTTCATAGAAATGGGTACCAAGTGTCCGCACCATTAAAGTGACCCCGACAAAAGCTTTTAAAAAAAGGAGTGCGCCGACATTGGAAGATAAAGTCTTCTTCCATAATTGCCTTTTGGTTGGCCATATCCACACATCATGTTTTAGTTTAAACCTGTTTTAGCATTGTCTACAATTTTATTCATATCACCATAAGACCTTTTTATAAACAAGTCTTTCTTTCCAATAAGATCATGTATTTTTCTTGTGTTTATGGTGTACTCTTGCTTTTTGTTTAAATGACACAAGTATATCTTATACCCTTTCATTCAAATTATACATGATCCCATGATTTCATCAAGATTTTTGGCAAATCAAAGTCTAGTACAAAAGGAAATGCCAAATTGATTTTTTTTGTTTAACAAATAAGTTCTCGGAATTCAAGAGATTTCATTGAAGGTTGATCTCATACCACAAAACCCACATAATAAAGCAAAACTCTTTGCTAAACAAATAATAAAAAAAAATCATTTCGCATGGAAAAGCAAAGCTTATCGATCCCAAATGCATGTTTTTGAAATTAGAAGAGACCATATTTGATATATCTTCACAAAGTCTCAAATATCACTTGCAATCTCTTTTTGATCCTAATAAATTATTTTTTTGACAATTAACCCTAACAAGGATCACACCCTACACTGGGAGGCAAGTGCAAGGATCAAAAAGCACTTTTAATCTACAAAAGAGTCCTTAATGACAAGTGATGCCCGAACAAAGCTGGGGGGCATAAACATAAAAGGGTTTTAGTACACTATAACAAATCAATTCAAAATGATGGTATTACTAAAAACTCATGATAGAAAGCCCAAATAAAATACTGAAGGGCATGTCAGGTCATTATGCAAATCAATTATGAGGATCAAAAGAAGCTTTAAGAGTAAGCACTAGTGATCCTTAGTCTAGAAAACCCTCAAACACTTTTAGGCCCTATAAATATCTTTTTTTCATAGCCAGCAACCTGAGCCTATGCTACAAGCCTGATAAAGTCATTTCTGATCAAATACAAGCAATCTGGATCGATGGGCAATGCTTTTTCATTTGAAACAAGCACTACAAACGCTTCATAAGACTTAATTAAAGCCTTTTGACATGCAAGACATGAAACAAGCATCATTTCATATTCTTTTCCAAAGCAACATAAAACCTAACAATGAGATTACTTGAATTCTTTCAAGAACATTTTTGTTTAAACACACATCAAAATGGTTTTTGTGCTTAGAATTAGTTTGAAAGTCCAAAAATCTTACATGAAAACAATCTTTGTAAATAACCAACCCTTTCCTACAAACACTTGACACATATAACACTTTTGGGGCATATCCAAACTAGAGGGGAATCTAAAAATACAATTGAAGCTGGCTCTATCATTCCCTTTCAAGGAATGTTGAACAAAACTAGGGTCCTTAAGGAGAGGAGGATATGGAAGTGCCAAAGGTCTATCACCTCCAGAGGTCAAATTCATAAGTTGCAACTCGAGTAAGCAGAAGCGAGATGTCGTCAATGTCTAAGATCCAAACCCGAAAAAAGAAGACAATGAAGAAGAAAGGAGACCTATATTTCTCAGGTAAGTATACATGCATCATCAAGCATTGCATCCCCACTAAGAACCTAGAAATGTTTGAAGGGATCGTAATTAACAAACTTTCATTCATTATTTTTGTACACGCCTTCAAGCTCTCACCTCTTTCATTTTCTTGAGCATGCTTTTTAGCTTTATCTCTTTCCTGAATTTGGATGTCATCATGCATTGCATCCCCAATGATAATCTAGAAAAAGTTTTGGAGGGATCGTAATTTACAACCTCCATTTAAGTCTGTTTTGATAGTGCATTTTCCATCTCTATCCTTCTCCTTCTCGTTTGAGAGAGCTTTCCAGCCTTCAACCACCAACTCAAATAGTACGTTTTCCAGCCCTCAACCATAAATCCTAGATAGCATGATTTCCAGCCCTATCTTCCACTCCATGAAATCTCCATGGGAGGTCATCCATTATAATAGGATCAACTCCGAGATTTTCACCACTTTACCCTGACACTTTCACTTGGGAAGGTCACTCATTACACTGAGATCATTTTCTTGTGTCTTTCGCAAACATCATCACCTTTTTATTCTTTGAGTGTCCTATTTAGACCTCAATTCTTAGGTAGTGTGCTTTTTGGCCCTATCTTATTGTTCCCTTCTCAGTGCACTTTATAGCTCTCATTTTCATTTTCGGGTGATCAATCATTTCTTGGTCTGGTAAATCCATTCTCTCTTTCTTTACAACCTTTACTGTCTAAAGTCTTTTACAATACTTTAGTCGTAAGTATTGTAAAGAGGGGGGCAACTGTCATAACCCAATTCTGGGTTATTCTCCTAAATCTATCCAAAATAAAACAAAAATAAAATAAAAGGGGATGGAAGGGCATTAAGCGTGGAAAAAACACCGTAGCGACATTGGATAAGGGCGGAAAAAAACATCGTCACAACACTGGGTAAGGGCGAGGTGTTTTTGTGACACAAAGCTGGAGCAAGGTTCGATTGTAGCTCTAATTGATTTTGTTAGTAACTCTGATTCGGAGCTACAGGTTAAAGATCTTTAGCACAATAGAGCATGGGATTTTAGCACAATATTTATGACTGATATTCCAGTTTGGATCAAGCACCTTATTTTAACTATCTCAATTCCCTCTTTATCTTAATTTGATGATTGTATTACTTGGGTTGCTTCTAATTTATGAATATATACCACTAAATCCGCCTATTTGTGGTTGATTTCTTGATCAAAAGAACTTAATCATGATCTTAAGTGGAACTAGATGTGGAGATTACATGTCCTACAGAAGATCATCAAAGTTTTAATCTGGCTAGCTAATCATCCATAATTGTCTTCCCACAAACGAGTTACTGTTCAAGTGCAACATCATCCCAGCAGCCTTCTTTGCAGTAGATGTTCCCAAGAGATGGAGAACAATATACATTGTTTAAACGACTGTGTTTTTGCTAGACAAGTATGGCCTTCTTTGGGAATCACGAGCAGACATCATTACATGGATCACGAATTTGGCAACAAGTGGCGCAGTTGTTACTTTTGCCTAGGATTGGGAGGTATCTATCGATTCGATCATACTCTAAGATAAGCTAACACCTGCGCTGATTTCTTAGCTAAGATGACAGCTGAATAGATGATTGAGTTTTTTTATTCCAAGGACTTCTCACCTTCTGTTTGCTGATTCTATTGGTGCTAGTTAATTACTATAGGGGAGGCTATTTTTTTTATCCCATTCCACTGTACCAAAAAAAGAAGCAGCTAGAATTGCGCATATCACTGTTAAACGTCGTGAGTAACTGAGTGGTCAATCTAAAACTTAAATTCGATTTTATCCTTCTTGGAGGGTTTTTTTATTTATAAAAAAAAGGTGAATTTAAATATTTATATTCTGATTCTGTTTCTTCTTTTTGGCCTTAATTATTTAAATGTCTTTTGATTCTAGCTTTGAGTTTGAGTGTGGTTGATCTTCTCTGATCAAAGGAAAAAGGGGTGGAAGAAGAAGAGTTTCCCACGTATGAAAGTAAAATCTTTCATGATCTAAGGCCCTAGCTAGCTCCCTGTTCCAATAGCACCTCTCGATCGGCCACCCCATGTTTTTTCATCGAAGGAAATATGAACAGCAACACATATATGTTGATTTGAAGTGGGCACGTATGGGTAATTTAGGTTTAGAACTATGCAAACAAGAAAGCATCTCTTACTTGACTCCATCCATTGTCGTACTCGTCTGGCATTGAAAAGCCAAAATTTTCTCTTCAAAACCTATCCATTGTCGTACCCCTGATCATCTATAAACTTATGCACGTTGATGGTCTTCCTCATGATACAAAGCCATGAATTTTTCCATGTCTTTTCTTTTCGTTCTGCTATTAGTCTCCCTCCCCCTCACGCGTCCCAGTTTGGCCATCAAAAGGCTCGAAGGTTCGTGCTCTCTCTCTTTCTCCATCTCCGATCTGCCCCCCTCCGATCTCTTTCTTCAATAATAACAAGGGTTTGTTTTCCAGATACAGGAATTACCGAAGTGAAGTCAGCAGATATTGAAGGCAAGGCCAGGCCAGTAAGTAAATCACCAACACCTTATACTTGAGCTTGTTGTTTTTCTTATAATCTTTTATGAATTTGGTGGATCTTCAGTCAAACTTTGAAGAAGGTGATCGCGTTCGACGGAAATACTTGCATGAAGTACATTCAGGACCTAATCCTATCAGTAATTCCTTTCCGAAACAGAAGTGGAAAACAAGGTCGAGAAGAAGTCCATGAAATTACTTCTTTTCATCGTTTCTTCAGCACCAAGTTTGTCATCTAGCTAGATTCATTTGCAACATTATATGAAAAACTATTAGCAGATAGATCGTTTAGTTATGCTTTTGACTTGCCATTATTACAGCAATCATCATTTGGATTGAGCTGAGAGCTAAAAGTAATTCAGATGATCATTCAATATCCCCAGAAAATAGGTGTGCAGTGCACTTTTTAATTTTGAAGCAATAATGCCACAATAATTCACTCTTTTTTAGTCATTAGCACTAATTTCATGTACGCCAAGGCGTTGCGTTTGCACTGCGTATACACAATCATGAAGAAAAAAATAAAGTAGCTAAATCAAAATCTATAAAGTTTGCTTCATGTTTTCTGAAGTTTGAGTTGACGTATGAAAGATTGAGGTAAAAGGGTTACTTTTTATTTGCTTTATTAAAAGTATGTTTAAAAGCATCTCCCACTGTATTGCTTGATTTAATTAATGCAACTTGTTATATATATATATATATATAGAGAGAGAGAGAGAGAGAGAGAGAGAGAGAGAGAGAGAGAGAGAGAGATAGCAACCTCATCTTGAATTCATATTAGGCGTGTTTAGTGATGTGTTTTTGAATTTCTTTTATTTTATTTAAAAATATTGTTTTAATATTTTTAGATTATTTTGATATATTAATTTTAAAAATAATTTAAAAATAAAAAAATATATATATTATTTTGATATATTTATATAAAAAAATATTTTAAAAAACATATCAATAATATGAATACTCAAATCCCCATTGATGAATTAAAAGCCATAACAAAGGAGAGGGATTTCATTTAACTAAACAAAATTATGTTTTTTTTTTCCTTTCAAAAATAAAAAAAGACATGTACTAGGAATCACATGTAGAGAAATAAAAAGCTGGAGGCGGCGTGTCATTGAGTAATCATTCGTGTGGTGACTCTTTCAAAATATATTATGTTCTCCGATTGCTGTTTGGTAACAAGATTTGTTTTGGGACTTCTAATGCTTCAAATAATCGAAAGAGAGGAGAGGGAAACATGGAAACATTACCTGTACATTAACTATTTTTTAAAATATTTTTCATTTAGAAATATATTAAAATAATATTTTAAAAATATGAAAATTATCTAAGAGTATAAGAAAATTAATTTAAAATAAATAAATAAATTATTTTTAAAACAAGACGCCAAACAGATATATGAGAGACATGATTGTACAATTTTGAGAAGAAAAGGAGGCATATTATTTCTCTAGTTGCTGTTTCCTTTTAGAAAAGAAATCTAAAAAGGTGCTTGTAAAATCTGTAGGGATGACAAATGTGGCCAAATATTTCTTCTTCTCGTAGAATGATCAACTTTTTCTTTGAATGAGTGCTCACTTAATTTGTCGGTAAACACAAAATACATGTAGAGATGCCGTCATGACAACGGGTAGGAATGGAACTAAATAAAGCATCAACTCGGGTGGGATTTTAATTGTATAACTAAGACATAGATTAATGTAATTGTTTTACCCTATCGGTATGATAAAATTTAGCTCTCGCAATCAGGGGTATTTTTTATCTTTTTATGGAATCGGTTGACATTACTTGAATATTTAGGGGTATTTGAGTCTTTTTCTACTCTTTCTATACAGTAAACATACATTTTTATCCTTTTCAACAGACAATAAATAGTTGACTATTTGAGAGTATTTTTAGTTTCTTAAGCTAATGTTAATAATAAATAATCATATTACACTTAAATAAAACAAAAATCAAAAGTTACCACTAGAGCATTTTTGGAATTTAACATTTACATATATAGATGTCATCAATTACAATGGGTAGGAATGTGATGGTTATTGGGTTGGCATCCAGCTTTGTTTGAAAATTTGTTTGGAAAGTATTTGTGACAAAAAAAAAATTACTTGAATTTTTTTTTTAAATCATTTTGATATGCTCATATCTTAAAAATAATTTTAAAAAATTTTAAAACAATATTGTTTAAATACATTTCAAAATAAAAAATCTCTTAAAAAATAACCTCACCCGTGTTAAAGAACTATCTCACCTAAAAGCTCAAGCTGATAGGTGAGACCACAGAATATGATTTTAAAAAATTAATTATATTATTCTCTAATACACCTCCTCAAGTGAAAGCTATTTGGGTTTGAAACTTGCACATGCCCACATCACCTTGTGCTTGATTTTTATCAAATAGAATGGGGGTGGTGAGATTCAAATTCGTGACCGCTGGGTCAACAAGGCTCTGATATCATGTTAAGGAACCATCTCACCTAAAAGCTTGTTAACCCAGCAGTCACGAGTTCGAATCTCACCACCCCCATTCTATTTGATAAAAATCAACCACAAGGTGATATAAGCCTGTGCATGTTTCAAGCCCAAAGGGCTTAAGCTTTTAGGTGAGATTGTTCCTTAACATGGTATCAAAGTCTTGTTGACCCAGCAGTCACGAGTTCAACTCTCACCACCCCCATTCTATTTGATAAAAAAATCAAGCACAAGGTGATGTGGGATTGTGCAAATTTCAAGCCCAAAGGGCTTTCACTTGAGGGTGTGTATTAGAGTATAATATAATCATATTCTGGAGTCTCATCTATCAGCTTAAGTTTTTAGATGAGATGGTTCCTTAACAACCCGGTATCCAAAATATACCCTAAAACAATATAATTTGATGTCCTCTTTTTAACAATACCCGCTCCCTGCCAAAGAAACTACAAGGATTCTCTTAGGGTGCGATTTATTGTGCTGTTCAATCCACTTTTAAAAATGTTTTTTCAATTATTTTTATATAAAAAAAGAAAATAATGTTTAATTATTAAATATTTTTTTTATGATTTTAATATGTTAATATTAAAAAATATATATTATTTTGATGAATTTTTAATTAGAAAAATATAAAATCACCATGTAGCGTAAAAAAACTCTTGTATCATCCCTCTGAATAAATATAATGACTACAAATACCAAGAAAGGTTTATCTTTTGATCAAAGTAAAAATCAGCTAGAAAGAAGAGAAATCTTTCAATTTAATGTTTCTAACTCTTTGCAGTTTTGTTATTTGGAGTTCGGTCAATATTAAGTATTAAGTATGAATATTACTCTAATAATTCATAATTTATTTCTTGCTCCAAATACTAAATAAATAGTCAAAAACCATATTATATATCAAGATAAGATGACATGCGTTTTCTGTATTATCAATATAATTAATTGTATTGTCCCAAAGAGTGTGTTGTGATGACGATCTGCACAGCAAGTCTCGAGTTCAAGTTAGGATATGCATCCCTTGTAAAAGTCAGAGACAGTTCGAGTTTTACTCACTCACCTGAATATATAAAATATGTTTTCTAGAGAGTGGGGTTTACTCACATCCAAAAAACAGATATAATTCATTGTAACAAATAGCACACTCATATTCCAGAAATAAATAAGAAAAACAGAGTACATGATAAAAAAACAAAACATAAAATAGCCCAAAAAAAACAAGATCAAAATAATTCACTTTGTATTAAAAGTTAGAATTTAGTGGTTCTTAGAAATCTAATTTATTAAAACTTCATCCAGTAAAACCAGAGAATTATAAATCTATAAGATAATATATAGAGATATCGAGTCCCTTAGGAGTGTAACGTGTTATGATCTGCATAGCAGATTTCAAGTTTGAGTCAGAATATGTATCTCATATAAGAGTTAGTGACAACTAAAATTTTATTTGTTCATCTAAATCAATAAAATATACATTTTTAAAGATGAAATTTGATCACATCCAAAAAAACAAATATCAAGCCATTGTGACAAGTAGTTCATCACCCTGAAACGACTTTACCAACTGCGAATTCAAAGATTTCTTGTAGAGTATAAACCTGTAAAATATACCCATCATAACTGCTAGTTCTGTTACTTTGACGGTTTAACTCGCCACTAAAAAGTAGGTGCCCACTAATCTTTATTTTAATCCCTAGAATCGTGGAAAAAAGCTATTTGATCCTTGAATATATTATTTTTCATAAATAAGTCTTCAATTGGAATTTTTTTGCTCCGATATAGTAACGAGGAAACTTGCCAGCACGATGCGCTAAGCTTTTTTCTATGTAGAAAACTAATTGATTTTTATGTGTTATAATTGATTATTTTAATATTTAATTAGTAAAATTGTAATAGATAAAATTTGTTAGATATGAGTTTTCTTTTCGTCTAAAAGGAACATTGTAATTGAAACGTAGGGGAAGTTATTCATATATTTTTTAATTGTAGGAAATTTAGACAAATTTGTTTACCCATTTTGTTTTCATTTCGGTTAAAATTTGTTTGTATCAGGTTTTAATTAAAAAAATTATTTTAACTGATTGACCATGTTTCGATTAAAACAATTAAAACAAAATATGTAAATAATTTTAACCGAAGGATTAAATTAAAACAATCAGAATTGTTGCAAGGAAAAAATAATTAATTCTTTTATTTCTTGATTTAGTTTTGATCTATTTATTTTTTCAGTAATTTTGGTATATCTCTAAATAATTTATTTGTATTTATGTATCTATACTCTTAGTTTTGACTTTTAATTTTTAGTAGAATTTTTCTTTGTATTAAATGTAGCTTTGGTTAAGCAACAGAGTAAGTTCTCCTTTGGTCGTGTGAAATGAAAGTAAAACGTTCTCTTATGCATGTATAGTTAATCTTCAGTTGTTAGTTATTTGTTATATTTTTTAAGACGTTAATATTGAACAAATATCAGAATATATAATTATTTTTAAGAGGAAAAACCTTTAAAATAATCTTTCTAATTATTTTAAATGCATTATCTATAATAAAATAAATATATTAAAAAACTAAATAATTGAAAGTCTCGTAGATTGATTATTTCGCTCTAATGTATAGCGTTATTAAAAAAATCAAGAACCATTAATATTTTTTGATATATTATAAAATTTGGTTTTGTTTGCAGCAAGGTGCAGGGCAAGTGACTCAATTTTTTTTTATTTGTAGATAATTTGACCAAATTTTTTCACCTATTTTTTCTTTGTGTAGCTTCGTATATTTTGTATTCATGTAATATTAGATATGAAATATCATACATAAAAAAGTTACGGAAGTCTATTTTTCACAAAAACAACATAGATTAATGAATTATCTTGATTATTATTCTTATTGTTATTATCATGATTGTTAAATTGTCAAAATTATTATAGCTGTTATTGGAACAATTATTATAAATAATTAATAATCTAATCATTACTGATAATATTATTACTGTCACTATCATTATCGTTATAAAAAGAAATTAAATTTTCTTTTCCAAGATTTGTTCTTCATATTATTATATTTGAAGTATTTCATAATACTAAGATTAAATTAATTTGAGAATTAAAAAAAAAACTACTTCATTATATATATATATATATATATATATATATATATATATATATATATATATATATATATATATATATATATATTAAGGTGTTCATATTAAAAAATATCAAAATATATAATTATTTTTAAGAACAAATCCTTCAAAATAATCGTTATCATTATTTTGAACGTATTTTCCATAATAAAATGAATATATAAAAACCTAATATACAATAATAATTATTATTGCTGTAAATATTTTTATTATAGTAAGAATCGAAAGTTTTCTAGGCTGATTATTTTGCTCAGATATATAACATTAAAAAAAATCTTAGACCATTAACCTTTTTTTGCATTTTAAAAAATTTATTTATGGCTACGGCGAAGTAGATGACAATTGAGTCATATATTTTTTCATTGTAGATATTTTATCCCAATTTTTTGACCTGTTTTGTCTACGTGTGACTTCGTATATTTTTTGTTCATGTAATATTAGATATGAAATATCATTTATAAAAAAACCGCAAACTCAATCTCTAAGAAAAATAACATCAACTGATGAATTATTTTGATTATTATTTTAATTATTATTATCATGATTGTTAAATTATCACAATTATTGTATTTGTCATTATAAATATTATTATAAATAATTCATATTCTAATTATGATTGCTCATACTGTCGATGACACCGTAATTCTTGTTAGAAGAAGAAATTAAATTATTTTTTTATTTTATAAGATTTATTCCTCATATCATTATATTAAAAGTATTTCAGAATATAGATATTAATTGTTTTTTCTTCAAAAAATCCTAGGTCATTTATATATATATTAAACACTAATATTAAATAAATATTAAAATATATAATTAGTCTCATTTATTTATAAGAAAAACACTTAGAAATAATCATTATCATTATTTTGAATGTCTTATCTATAATAATTAGAAATTTCAACACCTAACAATATTAACAAAAAAGTAATTAAAAAAAATATTATTAGATTTTAAAAAATAATTTGACCTGAAGAATAAATAAAAATTAAAAATATCAAAAAAGAAAAAATATATTAAATATTAATTTTCAAATGATAACCAACACAAATTTAAATTTAAACATCACATAAAAAAATAAAAACCTTAATAAAAATGGAAATAATAAAAATTAAAACAAAAACTAAGAGTGTGTACATATAAACATAGACAAAAATAGGAACCATTTAAGAAATATATATTAAAAAATAAAGAAATGAAAATAAAATCCAAGATTAAAAGTATAAAGGACGAAATGGAAAACACATATGTAATATATTTCATTTAAAGGATAAAATTGAAACAAATTAAAACTTTGATACCTGAAAATTAAAGAATTTAACACAAAACTGGAAATTAAAAGATTGTGGACCGAAACTAACATATATAATCAATTTGAATTGGAGGATACAATTGAAACCAATAAAAACTCTGATACTGAAAATATTAAGCATTTCAAACCAATCGGGAAATTAAAAGACTGGGACCAAAATGAAACTACAGTATATAATCAATTGCAATTGAAGGACCAAATGAAAACAAATCAAAACTTATATAACAAAAATAAGGACCATGAACAACAATTGAAAGATCAAGGGCTCCAATGAAAAGTCAATAAACAATGGGGGCTGATAGGTATTTTCGGACGCAAGAGAGAGAAAAGGGGGGGAAAACTTCAATCGATGACTGGCATGTCTCCAGCCATCATACACCCCCACATGTTGTCCCATGAGAAAGAGAACATGGCAGAGAATAATTTAAGACACTGGTAGGGTATTTTTGAACGTCCTAAACCAGCGCACGCGTTGTCTGAAACCCGCGTGAACGCAGAAACAGGCGGTGTGTCCGAGCACACGCCAACAACACTGCGTCATAATATATATTAAAAATGGTAAATTACTGAAACACCCCTGCAACCAACTCTTGGACTTTGTCTTATATTGGGTATTTCCGTATTTATCCATTTAAAAAATATGCAATAATCTTAATGCCTTCGGAGTAACTATGTTGTTTTATCTTATTCATGGGTATTATGGTTATTTCACTATGCGAATGAAGACAAAAAATCAAAAATACCCTGGACCCAAGGCTAAAAAACATAGTAAATGAAGGGACAAATTATAATGTCACTATTCCAATCCATAGTGCTTCTAAGTATAGATGAATAGTGAAAAACATTGTTCATATTACTGTTGAAAACCCTGTTCTGGTTTAGCTTATAAAATAATACTAATGTAAGGTTCTAGGTATTGGCTAAGTATCTGTTTCGGAGTATAGTTGAGATTGCTTTTTAAAGTGATTTTCATTCAAAAATATATTATTTTTTAAAAATATATATATTTTTGACATTAGCACATCAAAATGATCTAAAAACACCAAAAAAAATTTAAAAATAAAATTTTTTAAACTCTTTTATTTTTGCATTTAAAAAAAAATATTTTTGTTTTTATTATTTTTAGTTTTTATTATATGATAGGAGAGAGAAATTCTCGTCAAAAATCGGTCTAGAAAGATAGATACAATGCTTCAATAATTCTGATCACCAAAACATTATGTTGATAGACTCATTTTTTTTAATAATTAACTATAAGTAATATTATTAGTTAGAGAAAAATACAAAGGCATGGCCTACATGTATTAAAATCTTGTTTGATATTGCATTTCAAAAGTATTTTTATTTTTTATTTTAAATTATTTTTTTCTAGTGTACTGATATCAAAAATAATTTTAAAAAAATAAATAAAAAATCATTTTGATGCATTTATAAATAAAAATTACTTTATAAAACAACCTCAACTCTACTATCAAACTAACTTGATATAATTGAGATGTTTCAAGATTTCATCTCACTCAAAAAAGAATATTGGAAATAATTTATTATTTTATTTAATTTTTTATTTTCGATCTAGAAAACCCTACTCGACTTTCTTGTCATCTCTTTAGTTATAAGAAATTATGGCGGTAGATAATGATGCTTTGGTGCCCTTAAGCATAACAAAATCAAGATCATGCGCATAGTTCTAGCCTTACAAGTTAATTTATAGGCACCGGATTTCTTTTTATAGCCAGGCACGCAGGCCTACTCTCTTTGGCCCAAGTGCTTTGCCTCATTCAATGTTTTCATTTTATTTTTTCTTAAATTTTGTTTGAAATGCATCAGGATATTTAAATAGTTATTCGGTTTTAACATGGTTTTTTTTTCAAATATTATAGGTTTTATGGTAATTTTAACAATTTCTTTTTCAATTATTATTTATATGATTTCCAGAAGAAGAAAAAAACAAGAAATACTCATAAATATTCAATGAAAATAATTTTTTGATTTTTTTTTCATTTTTAATGAATTTTGACATGATTTTATCATATTAATTGATTTTTTTTCATGCAATCACATAGAATATCGACTCATTATTTTAATTCTTTTTTAGACCATGATAGTTTTTTTATTTAAAAAGCAATGCTTAATATTAAAAAAAAATGATTTTATTAAAACAATAAAGTGATGTTTAATAATAAAAAAAACGAAGTTTAAATCAATGAGATACACTTTTCTAATTATTACAAACTATTGAAATTATTTTTTTAAGAAAAAACTTACTTTAATTGCCACTATCTTTTATTTGAAACATGTTGCTAATAAAACAATATTCCATTATTTTTAAAAGTATTAGAAATTTCTTATGTTGGTATTATCGTTTGCCTTATGTATAATTATATATTAACGTGATATTTATATTCTTAATAATATTTTGTTTTTATTAATATTACATAATAATATATATAACTTATATATTTTTATCAAATTTATTTTAAAAATAATTTTCTCATTAATATTACACAAGAATAAAAGTATGGAGGAGAAACAATACATTCGTCCATAATTTTATGTTTATCCTTTTCGTAAATTTTTATTTTTATTATAATATGAGTAAATAAAATTTACATTTCAAAAAGTTAAATGAGGTTTTAATTAGTTGATCAAGTCAGGAATGCACCCGTCAAATTGACTAAATATAAATATTTACTTTTTATTTAATCTTAAGAGGGAAACAAATTTCTGAATATTATCATTATGTCTAATAATAATAATAACTCTGACTGCCTTCATACTTCCATATATATATATATATATATATATATATATATATATATATATATATATATATATATATATATATATATATATATATATATATATTAAAAGAGGTCAGATCGTTACGGTTCATTATGAGTGCTTTTACTATTAATTGTAATAGTGGTTTTGGGTTGGGTTGATTTATAGGGTCGGTTGGGTTTATGGGTGTTTGGGTTACGGTTTGTTTTTGTGTTTTTTTCCTGTGGTGTGTGTTATGCCATGTGTCCCGGTTGTTTTGATTTCTATTATGCTTTTTGTCTCACACCTTGCTTTTTCTATTTTTGTTTTACCTTTTTTGCATCTTTTGCCTGCAGTCTTCAATTGTTCTATCATTTTAAATTTTTTTTGCATCTTTTGCTTGCGTTCTTTGCTCCTTCTACTGCACAAAGGGGAGGCATCAACGAGGTTTATTTGATCTTTTGCTATCAGTTTTGGGACCTTGAGTTGTACCGGGAGAAAGGGTCGACGACGTTTTTTGCTATCGATTTTGTTTTGCTTTTTTCAACCTAATTAGTTGTTAGGGAGGGGTTTGATTTGTTTCTTGCCTCTTTGGGTGGTGGGGTTTTACTTTTGTATCACTGGATGATGGGTGATGGGGATGATTTATTTGTTGGGTTTCTTGGTGGTGGGTCGGTTTGTTTGGTATCACTGAAGTATGGGTTATGTGGTTGTTGATCTCGGTTTTATGGGTGTGTTGGAAGTGAAGGGTTTCTTTGGATGGAAGAGTTTATTTGTGTTTTGACTCAATCATTGGGTGCCAATATTTTATGGGTTTGGTTTGTTGTTGATTTTGATTTTAACGTGCTTGTTTTTTTCTATTTTGTGGGTGTGTGACTTTGGTGTGTTGGCAATGAGGGGTTGTTGCGAATTGAGGGTTTATTATTTGTGTTTTGGCAAAATTGTTGGGTTGATTGGAAGTGGAGGTTTCTGCCAATGTGCTATTGGTTTGGTTTATTGATGGTTTTGATTTTTATTTGGTTTTTATGCAGGTTTATTATTGATTTTTATGTGTTTGTTAACTTCAATTGGGTTTGTTGGCAGTGCAGGGTTCCTTCGATTAGAAGGGTTAATTTTTTGTGTAGGTTACTGCCAATGTTTTGTGGGTTCGGTTGACAAAACTGTTGGATTGTGTATGTGAGCAGTTGCTGCTAATGTCCTCTGTGTTTGGTTTTTTTAATGATTTTTATGCATATTTGTGTTTTTTTGCTTACACGGTGCAAGTTATGTTTGCTGTTTCTTCTGCTTTCCTATTTCTTTTTGGAAGTGGATGGCAATTTGCATTAAATGCACAGATTACCTGTTGTGTCCGGGCAAATTTGATTTTGACTATCCCAGTCTTTGTCTCTTGGGCATTTATGGGTTTGGTATGTGATTGATGTTGTTTATTGTTTTGTTTTGCCTTTAATTATGGTTTGCTAATATTAAAATGTTTTTTTTTGTTGTGACAAGGTGCTGTTACTGTTGATGATTTTTATTGCGTGTATGTGTATCTCATTTTTTGTCAATTGCATTGTATTTGCTTCGATGGTTATATATAAGTTGTGTGCACTTTGCAAAACTTTTTTGTGCACCTTGCAAAACTTTTTTGTTGGCTATCAAGGTTGAATTGGTGAGTTTTATGCTGGTGTAGGATAGTTTCTTCTCTTTAACATTGTTTTGTCTCCTGCTTCGTTTGTTTAACTTATTTTTGGTTCCTGTTTTTATTTTTTTACTCTGTTTTTTTGTAGGGGATAGGTTGTTGTGATTCTGGTGTTTGTTTACTTTATTGGTTTTCAAGGTATATGTGTGTGGTTTTTGGTTTCATGTTGATTGAGTTTTTTTTTTTTTACATTGTTAGGATGAATAATGGGTGTTGCTGTGTTCGCTGATTGTTTTGCTTATTGTTTGGTAGTTTTGATGGGTTTGATTTAGTTACATCCTCATTTTGTTGATTGTGATGTTGATGTTAGATATTTTTTCAGAGGCTTGGAGTTGTTGCTGTTGCTGTTTTATTTTCCTTACTTTTTTTTATTTGAGGTAAGTGTTTTATTTGAGAAATAATTTGTGTTGATCATAACAACAAAACTACTTTTTCGGTTTTTATTTTTGATTGTGCTGAATTTAATGGTTGTGAAAGTTGTGTTGTATCTTGGAACAAATTTTTTGTTGGGTTTTGTGCTGGTATAAAACATGGTACTTGATTTTTGGTTGTTGTTCATGACTTTGTTCGCAGTTTGCTTGCCCTTTTATCTTTTTTTGCATTGTTTTATCTGTTGTTTCGTTTTATTGGTTGATTTTTAGTTTCAGTTTTTGGTTATTTTTTCTTGGTTTTTTGCATAAGGATTGAGTGTTGTAGGTTTTATTTGTTTTGTTGGCTATCAAAGTGTTTTAACGTGTTTCATCAACAAAACTCATTCACCAGAACCACTTTCATGTTCTCACTTCTCTTTGGCCCATACATAAAAAAGCCTCTGACACAAGAGTAATCACAAAACAATGTCTTCATCATTGCCATTAAATTTTTTGTTGGGCTTTTTTGTTTGCTTTTGTTCCTTATCGGTTAACTTCATATTTGATTGTTTGAATGATTGGTTTGTTGTTTTCCAAGTTTAGTTGTGGTTTGGTTGCAAGTATACACTTATGTGCATGTGCTGTCATTTATAAACATGAATTATTTTATAATTATTCCAATAATATTAAAATTAAATCTTGAGAAAAAAAATTGTTATGCCAATATATTTCACAGTTGGAAGTTCATTCCCAGTGTAGTTTTTTGAGTTTTGCTAAAATAGCATTGATGAAAAATTCTTTTTAAAAAATAGCTCAATTAAATAAATATCACAATTTTTAAGAACATTGTCTTAGAAAAATGAACTTGGATACCATGGTATTTCAAGGAGTTTACTAAAATGAAATGATATAAATTAAAAGGATAGGAAAAGAGTAAAACAATATAAAAATGATAAGAGAACAAAGAGATATTGAAATCATATAAAGGTTCCAAACAAAATAAAACTATTGGTATAACATCCATTTATGTTTATGGATTCTCCCATTTAATGTGTTTCAATATGCTGGTGAACTCCCATTCCTTTTTCTTTTCTTGGAGAATTCATGCCACTTTAGTTTTGATGCATATCTTATAATACTTGAGTTTACAAGTGCTATTTTTTAAAAAAAATATCACATTTGAAAAGTATAAAATTTCTCTAATTGTGTTATTTTCCACTAAATTTCTATTTCATTTCAATGGGAGAAATTTCAAAAAAATCCTTTAATTAAAAAAACCTCGACATATATCATGAGAACCATAAATACGTGTATTGAAAATAGTTTTTTGAATTGGTGTTTTTTTGAAGCATTGAATTAATATTTTCAGATTTTTTTTATGATTGAGTAATTTTTTTTATGTAATTTCGAAATTTTAATATTTAAATTATTTATAAAAAACTAAAAATAGATAGCATTTTTTTAAGATGATACATAAACTGAAAATGTGTTCAACTTTTTATAGACAAGGAAAAATAGATTTATTGGTTGATTGGATCATTTTATTGCATCTTCTTTTTTTGCAAGAATATATATATTAGGCTTTTTTTTTAAGATAAATCTTTGAGATTGCAAACATGTTTGTATTATGCTACTTTATTGGCAATAAATTGGAAATTATGGTGTTTTAAGGAATTTATTATAATGGAATAGTATTAATTTAAAGGATGGAAAAAGAGGAAAAAAAGATTAAAAAAGAAAAAAACAGATTGAAATCACATAAAAATTTCAAGCAAAATAAAATTGTTGGCATAGTTTCCATTTATGTTGATGGATTATCCCATTTCTGTGAGTTCTCATTCTTTTTTCTCTTTTTGCTTGAATTTATGCACCTTATTTTGATGCATATCTTAAAATATTGTAATTTACAAGTGCTATTTTTTAAAAATATCACACGTGGAAACTATAGAATTTCTCTAATTGTGTTGTTTTCCACTAGACTTCTATTTGTTTTTAAATGTGATAAATTTCATAAAATTGCTTTCGCTAAAAAAAAGTATATATCATTAAAACTATTAATACTTGTGTGGAGAATAGTTATTTTAAAACCTGTTTTCATGATTTGATAACGTTTTATGTAATTTTGAATTTTAAATATTTAAATTATTAGTAAAAAACTTAGAATGAAAAGTGTATTTTTTATGATTATACATAAATTGAAAGGATGTTTATTTTTTATTGGAAAAGCAAATTAGGTTTATTGGTTGATTGAATCATTTTTTTACGCCTTTGTTTTCTTTTCGCATGAATATATATAAGGTGTTTGTTTGTTTGTTTTTTACGCCAAATTTTTAAGATTGTAAACATGTTTGTGCTGCACAACTTTATTTTTTCCTATGGTGTATGTTGCTATTATTTTTTTATAGACTTATTTTGTTTCCTCTTTTCTTCCTTCCTACATAAATTGGTGTCTCGATACCTATATTATTTGTTTGTGGTGTTTCAAATGGATTTTTGATTCTGTTACGTGTTTGCTTTTGTGCATATGTTGGGGTTATCAACAATATAAATTCATGTTTGTATATTGTGGGGGAAAGTGTGTTTACTTTTTTATAGATAAAGCAACTTAGATTTATTGGTCAAACAGTTTATTTATTGGAATTTGTTTTTGTTAAATTTATATTTAGCATTGATTTTACAATGTTTTGTGCATTAAATTGCAATGTCGATGAGAGAAACAAGTGTTTTTTTTTTTTAACTAAAAAAAGAGAATGCATGAAAGAACAAACGCTTTTCTCATATTAGAAAATAACCAACAAAGTGTTTTTCCATTTAGTTCTCTTTAAGATTTTTTTTCTTTGGGGTGTTAAGGCGTGTTCTAACTGTAGTTAAGCTGTTTCGTATTGTTGTTTTTCATGCATTTTTTTATTGTAAATGGAGAGACTTTCATTTTTTTCTCCTCACTTCTTTTATGGGTAATCGTTGATGATCTTTACAAAGAGACATGCCATTTTCTTTCAAGTGGCGACAATGTTGTGTGTACTCCTTATTTGTTTTCCTTGAATTAATTATATGGGTTCACACAACTTATTTTAGTCTTTTTTTAGAAGAAATAATAGGTTTCTTTATTTCTTCCAATCTATAGATAGATAGTGAGATGATAAGTCATTGACAAAGACTACAACCATGAATGTTTGTTTAGTTTTTTCTTGACAGGGAAAATTAGATTTATTGATTGATTGAATCATTTTATTTCACCTTTGTTTTCTTTTTGCAAGAATATATATTAGGTTTTTTTTTTTGCGCTGAATTTTAAGATTGGTAACATGTTTGTGTTGCGCAATTATACTAGGCAGTATAGTGTGTATGCTGTTGTTTGAAGATTTTTTTTATGAGCATATTTTTTTCCTCATTTCATTCTTCTTTTATAAATTGGTGTTTGGTTTCCTGCATAATTAGTTTGTTTTGTTCCAAATGGATTTTTAATTTTGTTACAGGTGTTCACTTTTCTACATGTATTGAGGTTATCAACAATATAAATTCATATTTGGATATTGTTGGAAAAAGTGTGTTTTCTTTTTTGTAGATAAAGCAAATTAGATTTATTGGTCGAGGGGTTATTTGTTATAGCTTTGTTTTTGTTTTTCATTAAATATATTTTTTCAATGTTTTGCGTATTCAATCGTAATGTCGATGAAAGCAACAACATTTTTTTAAAAATAAAGTGTGCATGGAAGAACAACCTTTTTTCTCATTCTAGAAAATAACTTGCGTAGCGATTTACCATTTGCTTTTCTTCGAGATTTTTTGCTTTGGGTTGTTAAGGCCTGTTCTTACTAGGGTTGAACTGTTTGGTGTTGCTGGTTTTTTCATGTTTTATGTTTTTTTTTGCTTAGTCGATGGAAAGGCTTGCATTTTTTTCTCTTTGCTTCTTTTTATAGTAATCGTTAATGATCTTTGTAAAGAAGCATGACATTTTCTTTCAAGTTGCGACAATATTACGTGTACTCATTTGCTTACCTTCAATTAGTTATATGAGTTCACATTGCTTTTTTCACTCTTGTTTTCAAAAGAGATAATAGGTTTCTTTGTTGATTTTTTCCAAGCTTTATACAAATAGTATGATGACAAGTCGTTGCCAAAGACTACAACCATTACAGCACACTTACACTAATATGTATTCGTCTAATAACTTTAGTGAAGCTTTTTATGATTCTGATGTGAGGTGATTAATGATCATGAGGCTTTTGAAACCCAAGAACATGTTTCGATGGAATCTTCCAACTTTTATCTGGCCACGCACAACTATAGCAATAAAGAACATGCTTGTTGTCCACCGCAATCAGATACCTTCCAAACTTCGTGTCATGGTTCAAACTGACCTAATTCTGATGTCGTTAATGAATATACTTTTCTCCATTCAAGCAATCATGAGTTTGATTTTCAACCATCATCAATTATATCATATGGTCAAGCTGAATATCAACGGAAAAGAAAAGGTATGTTGTTTCTTTTAAATTGTGTTCCTTTTCCCCATCTTTGCTTTTCCATTGCATTACATGTTTAGATTCTTATATCTTCTTCTAACTATTGCTGCTTTTTCAGGAGTCTCTCTTCATTATATCGATTTCAGTGAGAAGAGATTTTTTTATCGGCACTATAAAGCTCTTTTTTGGTTGAAGAACGTCTTGCATGTTAATCTGAGACAAACCTAACTTTCTCACTTTGTTGTCTTGGTGGTAAAGTTTCATTACCACATGCACATTCAACCCCGGACCTTCTTGACTATCTTTTTAATCCATCAAATGGCTCTAAATCAAAAAAGTTTTGAGATAATATACGAGCGTACAACTCTCTGTTTGCTTTCACATCAATGGGAGAAAAGCTTGATCACTTTGTTAATGAAGGGCATGGTCCATATATCTTTAAGATTAATGGACATTGTCATCATTTGATGGGTTCTCTTTTTCCAACTGAAGGTGATGCACCTAAATTTGCACAGTTGTATGTCTACGACACAACAAATGAAATTAACTCGCGAATCGGTGCATTCACAATGGATAGCGGTTCATCTTCTTTGGATGCAACTATTGTTGGTGATTTAATGCAAATGCTAGATGATATTAATCAACTGGTCAAAGTTTTTAGCTATGCTAAGCAAAGGCTCTCGTATGATTGCCAGTCAAATTATCAATTACGAATGATTGGTAAAAGAGATAATGACTCGCAGCAATATGATGATCCATATTGTTGGAGATATTGGTAATTTCTACTCTAAACGTGATATTATCATTGAGCAATGTTGTGGCCCTCTTCAGAGAATTTCTAAGCTACACCCAAAATTCATGGCCTTGTAATATCCATTGCTTTTTCCTTATGGTGATGATGGGTATCGATATAACATAATGTTTGCTGATCCAGATCTCCAGCCGCAAAGAAAACGTTCATGAGTCCCTATGAGAGCATATTATGCTCATCTTATTCATGAAAGGGCAAATATTGAAAACACCATCATCAAAGGTGGTCGTCTTTATCAATAATTTTTGGTTGATGCTTTTGTCAATGTAGAGGAGGATCAACTTGATTACATAAGGGCTAACCAAAGTATTCTAAGATCATAAATTTATAAAGGCATACATGAAGCAATACTTAGGGGAGATGTTGATGGTAATGTTGCTGGGAAAATTATTGTTCCCTCTTCCTTAACTGGTAGCCCACGTTATATGATAAATAATTATCAAGATGCAATGGCTATATGCAAGGCTTACGGTAACCCATATCTTTTTATTACATTTACATGCAATACATATTGGCCAGAGATTCAAAGAGATATTAGAAAAAATAGACCTTACAAGCAAGAAGACAAGCCTGACATTGTTACAAGAGTCTTCCGAGCAAAAGTAATTGATATGATTGCCTATATAAAATCAGGCAAACCATTTGGCAGGACAATCGCAGGTGCTTAAAGCTTTTTTATTCTTCTTTTCTATTATTAGATTATTATACATTTAATATCATTTTCATACTTTTTTAAGTTTCTTCATTCAAAAAAAGATGTTTGTGCATTTGAGTTTTAAAAAAAAAGACTTCTGCACACTCGCCTTCTCATTTGGCTAGATACAGAATTTAAATGTTGAAGTGCAGGATTCTATTGTTTTAGTAGAAATTCCTAGCAAAAATGACGATTCCATTTGTTATGATATTGTATCCAAATTTATGATCCCTGGGCCATATGGTCTGCCAAATCAGAAATCTAAGTGCATGAACAAGGGCATGTGCTCCAAATGTTTTCCGAAGACATTTAGAACAACAATTTTTTATGAAAATAGTTTTGTTTACTACAAGCGTCGCCAGCAACATGATAATTTTGTCCTTAAAGATAGAATGCAGCTACACAACAACTATGTTGCTCCATATAATCGAGAGTTGTTATTAAAATACAATGCACACATCAACATTCAAATATGACGTCAATCAATGCTTATAAAGTATCTTTTCAAATATATTAGCAAAGGATCAGAAAGGTGTCTGATGGCTTTCTAAAAAGAGAATGGTGATGAAATTAAAGCCTAACTTAACTGTCGTTGCCATATGAAACTGTTTGACGATTTTTCAATTTCATATTCATTCAAGAAATCCTCCAGTTGAGCGTTTACATGTTCATCTGCCATCACAACATAACATTGTCTACCTAGGAAATGAATCATTGCTAAATGTAATGAAAAGATATAGGGTTCACAAAACAATGCTTACATAATGGTTTGAATACAATAAAAATGATTTAGTTGCATGAAACCTGTATTATATGGATTTTCCAAACAAATTTGTTTGGGATTCCAGCCAAAAACAGTGGTCCACAAGAACAAAGGGTTTCAGTCTTGGTCGTCGAACATATGTTTTTGGTTGAAATACAATGCAACCAATGAGATGGATGAGGCATATTAGGCAATGAAGCAGTTGAACATGGATCTGAAAGTTATAGGAGAGAAACAGATTTTGCAAATCAATGAGATGGATGAATTCTGTGATAATTCTTTTGAGAATGCTAAAATCTACAAAGAAAATACTAAGGAATGGCATGACAAGCATATTGCACGTAAGGAGTTTTTCCCTGATCAACAAGTGCTGCTCTTCAACTCACGACTTCACTTGTTTCCTGTTAAGCTTAAATTGCAATGGTCAGGGCCATTCATAGTTGTTAAGGTGTTTCCTTATGGAGCAGTGGAAGTCACTCATGATGAGAAGGGAACATTCATAGTAAATGGGCAACGTCTATAGCATTATGTGAATAAGCAGTCAATTGGTAAGAAAGATGCTATCCGTATTGCCTCAGCATAGCCATGTGAAGAGTCAAGCTACTGACTATAACTAAGTGCTGATTGGGAGGAAACTCAAAAAAAAAACTTATTAAATTCACCTTTATTTGTGTTATGTAGGTTTGAACATTCACGTAGACATATATTTTGCAACCAGCACTGTATGCTTGCCGAGTAAAAAGGGAAGTGTTTGTTTACCGTTCTCTATATTTATTTATTTTTCTTTTCTTTTCCCTTT
The DNA here is from genome assembly GCA_027405865.1 of Salix purpurea. Classification (NCBI taxonomy): domain Eukaryota; kingdom Viridiplantae; phylum Streptophyta; class Magnoliopsida; order Malpighiales; family Salicaceae; genus Salix; species Salix purpurea. Next base: position 7,406,211 of record JAOWLH010000020.1, on the reverse strand, counting down.
CCCATTGAGGACAATGTGAAATTTAAGTTTGGGGGGATGCATGCATATTCACATATGGCTAAATTTTGGTTGAAATAATAGGTTTCTCACTCATGCTTCAAAATCCCGTTAATGGTTTCTGAAACATCATTGTGCGAGATAAAAAGAACACAAACCTTTCACATCTCTTAGAGATGATATCTCTTATTATTTGGGATGAGGCTCCAATGAATGATCGATGTTGCTTTGAAGCATTGGTTCGTTCATTGCAAGATGTCCTAGCTCATAATCAGCCATTTGGTGGCAAGTCATTATTTCTAGGTGGGGATTTTAGGCAAATCTTATTGGTGGTTGTTGGAGGAACAAGAGAAGATATTATCAATGCTTCTTTCAGTAGCTCACCATTATGGCATGAATTTAAAATTTTCACACTAAATGAGAACATGCATCTTTCATCAAATGGACTATTTGATGCTGAGAAGATTGAATTGCAATTATTTGCCAAATGGATTCTTATGATCAGAAATGAAGAAATATCTGACATCCCATTTGAAGATGACTATGATACATCTTTAATCAAGATACCACCAAAACTGCTTTTAGATTCAAATTCTAACCCTATTGCATCTATAGTTTCTTCAGTTTGCCCTTGTATCAACAATCATCGCCTAGATTCTGTCTATTTTCAAGAGAGGGCAATAGTCACACCTAAAAATTCTATAGTTTCCATGATCAATGATTTCATCCTTGACATGTTGCCAGAAAACAAACATGTTTATTTAAGCTGCAACAATGTTTGCACATCGTTAACTAATGTAGAAAATGTTTATTTATTGTATCCAGTTGAATTTGTAAATCAACTTGAATTTAATGGAGTTCCTTCACATAAGCTTTCATTGCAAGTAGGGACATTAATCATGTTATTATGGAATTTAAACCCATCAGCAGGTTTATGTAATGGAACAAGGCTTTTAGTGATGCAACTAGCCGAGAGAGTCATTGAAGTGCAGATAATAATAGGTTCTAATGATGGTAGCCATGTATTCATTCCAAGAATTACATTCCCAGTGAATGATGGAAGATGTGCATACACAATAAAAAGAAGACAGTTTCCTATTCATCCATGTTATGCAATGACGATAAATAAAAGTCAAGGGCAATCTTTAAAGGTTGTTAGAGTTTTTCTTCAAGAACAAGTTTTTACTCATGGCCAACTTTATGTTGCTCTTTCGAGAGTTACATCAAAAAAAGGACTTAACATAATTACACTTGATGATAAAGGCAATCCTATTAATTATGCAAAGAGCATTATCTACAGAGACATTATTAGCTCGGTCATAAAAAGCTGATATTATAGCACTCAGAATGCTAATAAAAAATTTTGGTGCATCCAACTTAATCACTCTTTCACAGGTTCAACATCAAGTCTTAGATTTGATTTAAATTTTGAAATTATGTTTAATTATGATATGTTTTTTTTGTTATTTTTGCTTTGCACATTTCATACAAGTATGAACTCTTTTTTGTATTGTTGTCCATCTCTTTTCTTATTTTTTGTTTTTCTTTGATAAAATTATGATATAATTTTTCAATCTTGTTTTCCAATTATCAACGTCATAATATTTTATGCAGGAACATGACTATGCAAATTAAGGATATCAAAACGTACACTTTCTATCCATTGATGCGAGCACGAGTCTTTCGTGTATGGATTTTGAAATTTGAGAAACAAGTCAGTAATTTTAATTGTGTTTTCTACGATAATCAGGTGCAGTTGTTTTCTTTTGCTCATTTTTCTTTCATTTGCATTCAAAAAAGAAAATGATACCTACACATATATTTTTTCCATTTTCTTTTCAAGTATATCTAACAATCAAACTAGATATATGATTTGTTTTATCCTTCATTTTGTTCTTGCTCATCCTTCCCTTTTATTTAGGTATCAGTTTCTTACGCAATGCAAATGTTATCATCTATTTGGACATTAATGTTTAGTTTGCGCTTATTTTTTGTACATAACATAATCATTGTTGTTAAAAGGGTGGAGCTATCCAAGTATCATCAAAAGCAAGAGATGTTGCTCATTTAGCTGATGCAGTTATTAAGGGTCTTTATTATGAAGTCAAGGGTTTTTACACCTATGAAAACAAATCAACAAATCTAGTTGTTGATAATGATGTGGTTGTCGAGCTTAAACCTTCTATCAAATTAAAACCATTGATCCTCTCACTCCTGCAATGCCAAGATATTACTTCAACTTCATTGACTTTGCACATGTACTCTCTCTAAAAAAGGGTTCAAGAGTTCTCACAGGTTTAATTGGATCCTTTTACGTTATGTGTAATTTATACATAACTTTGTTTTATTGTTTATTATCCATACATGTCAATCTAAAATAACATGTATATATTTTTTTATTCAAGTGTTCTAGGAAGGCTTAAAGTTATTCAACTGCTTGAACAAGTATTGGCTTGAACAAGTATTTTTTTATGTTTGTTATAGGGGTGATGAAATGCGCATAACTATATGGTGTGATCGCGCAAGGGATTTTGTTTATTCAGCTCTTCAAACACTCATATCGCCATTTATGATGGCTTTTACAGGATTTCGTATAACAAAATATCGAGGTTTCAATATCTTATGTTGCCTGAAAACTCTACTTTTTTTTCGTATGATGTTGTTTATTAGCATATTTTCTTATTTTAGTGTCTCATTTCAATGCCAACTTTTTCAACCACTAGGTCAACCTAATTTAAATGGGATAGCTGCTTCTCTTTGGTATATAAATCTTGACATACTAGAAGTATTGCCTTACCATCATCAGTAAGTTTCTTTCTCTGCATTTAAATTTGGCTTTTAATAATTTTATCTTTTATTTATATTTATGGTCATCTAATTGCATATGAATTCTAATTTGAAAGCTTTGACAAATTGCTTGTTGAAGTGTACCAACTTCCGTCATCCTCCAACATTATTTTGAAATTGGAGGACCAAATTATTGAAAATAGAAAAACAATTAAAAAAATTCTTTGCATGAATCCATACGAGCACAAGGTCTAATTTATTTCTTCATATTGTTTTTTTTTTATTTCATTGCTTTTTTTTACTATATTTTGTGCACCATTTAAAATGTATCAAAATTTATCCATACTACTTTTTATATGAAAATGCATTAAATCTATTTGCCCTCCCTTATAACAGAATCTCAGATTCACATGTTGTGCATCAATTGTTGATTTTTATATTTTTAATGGATGGTGGTACCCAAGTTGTCCTCATTGCAAAAAAAAAAACTAGGTGGCATTGCTAACAATCCTGTTTGCATGGATCATGATACAATAACATTAACATCCTTGCATGTGCCGTAGTGGTTTTTTTTGTAAAAATAAAAAACTTAATGATTTAGAATTTGTTGTTTATAAACACAATTTTTTCTTGGTATATTAACTTTCATACATCATTTTTACAACTTATATAGGTTTCAGCGTGATTATGTTTTCACGGATGAAACAAATGTGACAAACTTTCTCATGGTTGGTAAAGTTGAAGAAAACTTTTTTGGATCATCAGCACATCACTATATGTATGATAGAGGTTTTGATGACCTCTCAACAATCGCACCACCTACGGTAACCAAGCAAAACACGATATATATTTTTCAATTGTGATTTGGAACATTTCGATCAACAACAAATCGATGTGACATACTCATAACAAATAGTTTTTGATGATGTTCCAATTGAACCAGCTAACATCCAACAAGACCAACCACCTCAAATATTAAATGTTGATGAATCTATTGATGTGTCCATTGTATCGAGCGCTGCATGCAACACTTCATCCGACCCCCCTACACCAGCAAATACTAGTCAACAAATCAACTCCTCAACTACACCATTAACAATTAATCCACCTGACACACAATAGGTGAAAGGTATTGCTTTGGATGCTGGAGCAAAGAGGGAACTCAATTTCGATTTTGATGATTTGTAGTAGAGGTTTGCCTCTCTTATGCTCTAAACAAATAAATCATTCTAATTAATTTTTTTACGCTTTGAACATTTAGCTTATCCTTTTAATGAAACATACTTTCACAGTAATTCACAAGCAAACAACTCATTGAAGAAGGATATTCAAGCACAAGCAGGTCAATCAACAGATGATCTTTCAGGAAACAAAAAGCAAGTGCTTTGAAAAAAAAAAGGTATTGTTCATGCCTTATATAACATACTAGAAATTATAGATGATAATGTTCATAGCAAGAAACTAATGGGACAAAATTGACCGCATTATATAACAACAACAACAAACACATATTTCTTAGCATTTTTTTAGATTAAATCATATTTTCTTTACATTTATTCCTACAATTTGTTCTTATGTTCATGATGCTAGAACAAAAACAAATTATAATTGTCACAAACCATGCTAATTATATATTGATGCATTCTTCTATTAAAAGAAATGGCAAACAACACTGCTATTGTAGTTATGATTTTTGCATCTTTTTTTTGTCCCCGCTTTTTTCTTTCTTCTGATAAATATGAAATGTTTTGTGACAAGTTTAAACAACTAACATGTTATGGTTGTTTTTCATAGGATTTCATATTGATGCAATGTTACAACTATTTTTTCTACATTGATAAAGCTTTACAATTTCAGTTTCTAAGTAGCAACCTTTTGATCTCATTTTTGGCAATAACTTATATAGCTACCTATTTAATCATATCATCTTTTGCAGAAATTTTCAAGACAAAAATAATTGCCTTTTCTTTTGTTGCAGAAATGCTAGACTTGAGGCGACGTAAAAGTTTTTGTTGGAAGATCTGTGTTGGTTTCCTCACTTTTGTGCTAAAAAACTTTTAGAGAAATTATCCATTTCCATATCTTCAATTATGAGGCTTTTGTGATGATATTATTATCCAGCAATTATGTCTTTTGTTTTCTATTTCTATCAAACCATGTGTGTAAATTGACAACATCATGAAGGTTGATGCAGATGTTGGGAAAAAACTATGTTTTCCCACACCTTTGTGTTGAAAATCTTTGGAAACAATAACCTATTTATGTCTCTTTGTTGTTATTGTTATTGCGATAAGATGTATTAGTGTGTTTTATTATATCAAGCTTTGTATGTGTAGATGTTATATTTTATTTTTGAATTAGCAAAACATATTACTTGTTTCAAACCCAATAATTATAAAAATTATTTACTAAGCCCATAACATAGTGCGGACAATCTAACTAATATTAACTAAAAAATAAAAGGTGTGAGTTTTTTACTATGTAGTGTATTATAGCATGTAAGGTGATTTACTGTAGATTTCAACAATGTGCACCACTTTGCCCTTAATGACTTCATTATGTTTCTTTTTGTCTGGGGTGTTTTTGCCTTTTCCATTTAATTTGAAGTTGTTGTCGTGTGTTGGGTTTGTATTTTTGGGAGTGAGGGGCAGGAGGGTTAATTTTGGTTAAGTCTAGTTCGACTAGTGAAAAAGCAAGGGATGCGAGATTCTGGCCTATTTTCAGTTCGATCTGTTGCTGGCATGCGGTGGTTTTCTAGCCCAACTTGGATGGTTTTGCTGCTACATCGGAGGTATGGTTCTGGCCATTGGTTTGTATGGGTTATCAGTTTAATTGGTATGGTTTGTTTGGGTCGATTGGCCATTGTTTATACTTCTCAACACTCTCCTCTCTATCGATAACAATTGCAATTACTCAATAAAGAAACAATCATCACTAATAGAAAATCAAACTTTAACAAAACAAAAGGAACCCCGAAAAAAAATATCAATAGAAAGAAGTTTTCGAAAATGAGAAGTTGCTTCCATCTATAAATTACTATCATCAGACCAAACACCAGCCACCATCGAAGGCAAACTCTCTAACTAAAAAATTTACAGAGAAAAAAGAAAACACCAACAAAACCCTTATCACAAAGATGATCACATAAAACACCTAACAATTAACAAGAATTGTCCAAACACAACATATACAATGACTTGCGAGTATAGTAAAGTTACCTTGTGAACTCTCTTCATGCTTATTCTTATGGATCTCAACCATATTGATCTCTCTTCTCCACCAACCTTCATTAGCATCGATGATGACTTTGTATTGGTTTGAGTGAACATTAGTTCTCGAGCTTGGTATCAAAGACATGGTTGAATGATGGTAATTTGAAAAACCTAAATTTTATTATTTTTTCAATTTAGGGATAGCAGAAGGAGAGTCTACTAATTTTTTATATTATTGTTCTTTTTTTTATTACTAGGAGTGAAAGGGAAAGAGTGGGTTTATAGTGTTTGCATTATTTTAAATTATTTTTTATTTAATATTTTAAAAGCAATTATACTTCTAAACATATTAAAAAACAACTAAAAGGCATCCATGTTTTACTATGTCTCTAAACATGGATTACTGTGGATTTCAACAGTAAAATTACCATTTTACCTCTCGGGTTGAAAAATTTAATCCTCAGAACCGGGGGTATTTTAGACATTTCCAAAAGGATGTGTGTGGTATTTTCAGATTGTTTAAGATTTTCTAGTATTTTATGTTTTGAATTGCACCTTGCAACTACCATTTTACCCTTGGGAGGTGACAAAAAAACAAGGAACAGTCGGGGGTGTATTTGTTTTTTCACATATTCGTGTACAATGAAACTATGCAAATACTCCAGAAAAGACAAAAGCGAAGACCTGCAGCTGGGGGCATTGAGGTACTTTCATCCCTAGTTTTTTCATGGCTATTGCTGGGTCCAATGTTACATAAGTAATTTGATATTTTTTCTTATTTCTTTTCAAAAACACTTTTGGCGTGTCACCAACAGTGTTTCATGCACACGTGCCTTTCAAACGGCGCGTGCGACGTCGTTTTGCCATGGAAATTGTTTTGTCACTGGGTGCAATTCCATGTTCTCTGCCTCCTGGTGCAGGGCGTGTCTTGTGATGGTGGTCGGTGAATCATCGGTGATCGATTTTTAGTTTTTTCTTCCTTTTCTCTCTCCTGCCACTGAAAAATACATGACAGTCCTTCATGTTTGTGATTGTTTTATTTTAGTCCATGTTCTTTTGATTTCAGTTTTATTTCTCATTTCTATAAAGTAAATTTTGATTGTTTTCAATTATGCCCTTCAATTGAAACTGATTATATATGCTAGTTTTCATTTGAGTTCTTATTCTTTTGAATTTTGGTTTGGTTTTGGTTCCTTCAATTTTTTTAGTATACAGGTCTTAATATGTTTTAATTTTCTCCTCTAATTGATATTGTTCATATATATTACTTTTCATTTCGATCTTTATTCTTTTAATTTTTTTAACAAAATTACACTGTAATTTAAACTAAGGTAAAAACGACACCGTTTTTTCTCATTTTTTTAACTGGTACGAAATGTTTCGGCCATTTCAATCGAAACAGAACGAAACAAACAACACTGATTGAGATTAAGAATAATTTTTATGGTGTTTAAGGAGTAATTATGGATTTTCTAGTAATTACTCTTTAGATCCACTCTGAAGAAAAAAACTAATATAGTAGGACAGAGAAATAGGTGAATTTTAATAAGAAAATATGATATATAAACATATATGTACATAGATTTTTTTTCTTACCTTATTTTTTTTTAACTTCTAAGAGCAACTCCAATGACAAAAGCCATTTTAGAGAGCCAAATTTTTAAAATGATTTTTTAAATAATGTATATATGATTTTTTTGTTGATATGTACTCCAATGGTAAAAGCCATTTTGGAGGCATTTTTATATTATTTTAAATATAGTACAATTATTTTGTATGTAATTTAATTATACAATTAATAGGAGTTAGTTATATAATTAAATAATTACTTTTAAAAAACCCTCCAACAATATAATTATTAATTTTTTAGTTATATTTAAATTTAAAAAAAAATTAAAATTAAAAACCCCGCAACTTCCTAACTTATTGTCGTTGAGTGTTAGAAGAACTTTAAGAAACAAACTGAATTGATATCAATTTTATAACACGATACAATATATTTAAAGCAAATTAAAAATAATTAATTAAACATACATTCCATTACAAATAATTCAATCAAATCAATTACAAATTAAAACCTTTACTTGTCATAATTTCTAGTTTTCTATTTTGAAAATACACTGCAGAAATTGGATCCATACAAGAAGTATCCATCTTCATGATTTCATCCTCTTGTTTCTCTTCATTTTGTTTAATTATTATAGCTTGTTGCTCTAACATTGTTACTCTATGTTGATTTTTTTTATCCTCAATGTTTTCCATACTATCCTTGAATTTTTCTAAGAGATTTGTTATATATATCTCGTCAACTTTCTCTTTTCCTTGTCTATATTTAAGTCATTTCTTTGCAGCCTTTTGACCAATTGGTCTATTTTGATAGAGAAATGCATCACTATCTTCTCCTAAACTAGCAGAATTAGGGGTTGATGGATTTGAAGAAGCTGGACTTGCAATTCCATGACTTTTTTGTTTCTTGTTTGACTTTTGATGTTGACTTGCACGCTCAAATTGCCATTTAGGTTCTTTTCTTAAGATAACCCAGCAATGTTCTAGTTGAAACGTTTGCCAAGCAATGAAGCATACATTTGACGAGTATCATTAATCTGGTAAAACAAATTCAACAAATTAAACTATGTTATAAAAATATAAGAAACAAATACATTGCTATGAAAATAATCAAATAAAAAAATTACCCTTGATTCTTCAGTCGTTCCACTTTGTTGACGGTTTTCAATTTGGGTAAGAAAACCAACAAATTTTCCAACTTCTCTATTTATTTCTTGCCATCTACTTGAGATGCTTATTTGAGAACGATTATTCAAGTTTCCTCCGATCTCGACAAAGTAAGCATGTACTCGAGCCCAGAATTGTTTTGTTTATTGATCAACCCCTGTAATTGGATCTTTACTTGTATTTAACCATGCAGAAATAAGTAAACAATCTTCTTCTTGTGAGAAGTTTTTAATTCTTTGTGATTTTTTAGGAAGTTGAGTAGGATCACTTGAGTGAGACACAATATCTTCAGAATCATTTATAAGAAAGTTAGTGAATGAGTTTAGCAAATTTGAGTCCATCTAACAAAAACAAATTGTATTAGTTCACATATATAAGGTTGTCTTGCATTCTGAAAAAGGTTGCCAAGTCCATTGGAACGTGATAGTCTAAAAATGATGCCATAACATAGATAGAACAAACACCAATTTCTTTAGCATAAGGAACAAAATAAATTAACCAACAATCACATAATAAACATAAATATATCCATCCCATGCAATTTCTTAGAAATACTATTAAAAGTTTAATGCAATCATCACAACCGTAATGAGAATTTATTTTACCAACCCGGTCACTCAACCTTATCTCAAACAACCTAATCAAGCAATGAAGCATTAAAAACAAAGAAATAAAACAGAGCACCAAGTATAAAGATCATCCAGCCATCTTAATGAGACAGATGGCCCAATGGACAGGTGCTTCTCCGTTAAGAAATATGCCCAATACCCATAATCTCTCTTTTACAAATATGTGGCTCTATCAAATGCATTTACAGTAACTAAATCAACATTGCATTAACTCCTAAAACTATAAGCATCATAACTTGAATCCTCCATATCTAGAATTCCCTACTCAATGTTAATCTAGAAGCACATCACATTTGATCCCATATCATCCCACCATCTTCCTCTCCATCATCCCATAACACCATTAATTAAAATAATAAACATGGCTGCAATATTTACAACAAGAACAGACCACCGTTACAATCCAGTTCTTGATTCTCATAAGAGATCAAGAACGAGTTACATGACTCAACAACAGCAAGGAGGAGATAATTATCATCAAAATCAACGTTGGTTTCAAGTCCAGAAACCGAGGGTTGATCATTATAATAGCAATAAAGGGGGTTTCAATTTCGTTCCAAAGATTCAACCTTTACCACAATTTGAGGCCAAGAAGGTAGAGATTAATAATGGGGTTTCTGGTTTCAATGCAAGGGTTCAAGCCCATAAGCCACAGTTGAATTATAATGGGGTCTCAACACTAAAGTTCAAGGCCTTACCAGAGTTTCAAACCAAGAGATCAGGGGAAGATAATGGGGGTTTTGTCCCAAGTCTGCAAGCTTGGAAACCTGAGGCTAATAATTATGTGGATGCAAGGCCGTATTCTACAGTTTCGAAGCAATTTCAAGGCATGAGGCAAAGGTTTTATGATGAGGTTTCAGTGCCAAAATCTCAAGTTTCTCCACAATTTCAAGGCAGTAGTTTCAGCTGCTCCAATGCATTCTGGTTTCCTTACAGACAGAATAAAGCATCGACAAAGAGATGATGCAAACACAGTATCAAGCCCTCAGCCTTGCATTTTGGCCATTTTTAATTGTTAGTGGAGATTTTTTTTAGAAAAAATGATTGAAGAGATGAATTATAGTCAAGAAAAGGTGTCAGTTTCTTGCATTATTCCTCATTTTTGTCATGCTTCAAACATGAGACCCGCTACTACGAGCTCTGTTATCAATTAAGACACATTACATTACAGGATCTGCTCAACTAAATTCAATTAACAACGCATACAAACATAGAATTAAAGGGTATGCCTCACAAAAGCATAACAACAACAACCATATATATCAAAATCATCCATGCAATCGAACAGAAAGATAACTGGCAATGCTGAGTGGAGCTATAAACATGACCAATGCAACTTTTGATGCAAATGTCTGTTAAAATCCGAACCCTGTTAAAATCCGAACCCCGTCTCACCAGATCACAAACAAACACCATTTTAGCAAATCCAAAAATAATTACCCACATACAGATCAATGTTTCCTTAAATACACAACAAACAACATAAACCCATTTGTCAAAACCATAAGAAAAACCTCAAATCACCGCATCACATTCCAAATCAAAACCCCAAAATTATTCTTAAAACAGACACAGCGCCGTTCCAGTACAACAAATAAAAAACAAGAACCCAGGTTCATAGATAGAAAGGGAAAAAAAACTAACCTTTGTGTTTGGCTTCTGTTCTTCTTCTTCTGTTTCTCTTGATCAACAAATCCTTTGAAATAAAAATGATTGTTGTTCTATCTGGTTTCTCTTCAGTTTCAAATGAGAGAACTTCCAACGTCGGGGTGATATATCATATGGCTGAACAATATTATTCCAACCGTAAAAAAATATATTATGCCTTCTCTTATGTCTCCTGTCATATATAGCAGCTCGATCAATAATAGCTATTTTTAACTACGTATATAGCTATTCTGTTGGAGTATATACAGTAAAAAGAAATGCCAAAAAGTACCATATTTTGGCTTTGCCTCTTCATATGAATTCTTGGTTGCAATTGCTCTAAGAGCAATCGCAGTGGAGAGTGCTATATGAGGAGGCATAAATAAAATAATATATATTTAGCTTTTTTTTATTACTGTATAAGCTTCAGCGGGAGAGCTATACACTGAGCTAAAAATAGCTATGGTTGATCGAGCTGCCATATATGGCAAGAGATGACAGGAGACGAAAGAGAAGGCATAGTACATTTTTTTACCGTTGGAATCATTGCTAGATATGGTGCCCGACGCTGGAAGTTCTCTCATTCGAAACTAAAGAGAACCAGGGAGAACAACGGCCATTTTTTTTCTGAAGCATTTGTTGATCAAGAGAAACAGAAGATATTACCGTTGCAATATTTCTTTCCTCTCCTCCGTCCCTCTCAAACCCAACTGCTTGCCCAAGCCCCTGAAGAGAGAAGTGGGTTTTGTGTGTGAGGTGAAAGATTAGGTCTTTTTGGTGTGGAAGTTAAGTGAGAAGAGAGAAGTTTGCGTTTAGATGAAGAGAAGGAGACTGCTGTTGTGATTTATGGAGAGGAGGAAGATGAAGGGGCTGTTTGATGTGGTGATGGTGGTGGGTTTTGAATTGGGAGCGAAAAAATGGGAAATAATTTGCGTTTTAGATGGAGAGAAGGGGACTGTTGTTGTGATTTTTGGGGAGGAGAAAGACGAAGGGGTTGTTTGATGTGGTGATGGTGGTGGACTAGTGGTGGTGAGTTTAGATTTGGGAGCGTAAAAATAGGAAATAATTTGCGAAAAAATGGGTTTTAGATTTATAAATTGTTTAAATTTTGTGTTTAGAGTTATTGTGTATTTATTTGTAATTTGTAAGTTGATAATGATGTTATTTTCTTTGTATTAAATAGATGTTTTTATAAATTTTTTAATATTGTAAGTTTGATAAAATTTGAGTTTATTAATACTGTAATTTATTAATATTGTATTTCAAATTTCAAATATTGCGGGTATTTAATTTTAAATTCTTTTTTTAATTTAAATATAACTATAAAATTAATAATTATATTGTTGGAGAGTTTTTTAAAAGTAATTATTTAATTATATAACTTATTCCTATTTATTATATAATTAAATTATATACAAAATAATTGCACTATATTTAAAATAATATAAAAAATGGCTCTTCAAAATGACTTTTACCATTAAAGCATACATCAACAAAAAAACCATATATATATTATTTAAAAAGCCAATTTAGAGATTTGCCTCTCCAAAATGGCTCTCCCCGCTGCAGATGCTCTAAGTGAGCATTGCTAGGATGACGCTAGTTAAGGTTTCTCATTTGTTTCCTTTTTTTAATTTGGAAGAGGGAAAATTAGCTTGATAATCATTATTTAATTTTGAAAATTATATCATTGAATTTATAAATTTATAACACTTTATATCACACCAATCAATTCACTACAAAAAATAAATAACTCATTTTTAATAAAATTTATTGATTTTAGTTTTGTTATCTATCAATTGAATTATTTTCTAATTAATTTAAATAAGTCCAACAATCAATCAATTTGACATTTGACACGGAAAATAAATAAATCAATCATTTTGATATATTTTAATTATATTTTATTCTTTATAATTTCAAAAAATTCAATACATAAACCCGCGTAGCGTGTGCAATGTATCTCGTATAATATATATGCGATTATTTTGTTTTATATAATTTTTTAAACAATTGAGGAATAGTAATTGACAAAGAGAGTAAAAAGATAAGTAATAACAAGACAAGTTGGTTTCTCCTTATTTAAACAGTCACCGTGACATTGTTGTGATTCTCTCTTTGCTTCTCTCTCTCCATTGCTCTCTTCTCCTCATATCCATACAACAACCGTTTCTCTCTCTCTCACATATCTCCTCGAAAAACTCCAATTGAGGCTGTTCTTGCTTCAAAGTTTAAGCCTTTTTGAGTTTTTGGGTGGTGGGTTGAGAGAGAGAGAGTGAAAATTTTGAAGTGGGGTGTTGATGGTTGTTGAAAAGAAGTTAACTTTGAAGCAGAGAAAAATAAAGTCTTTGTGTTTATTGTTTTGTGGTGGGTTTTGAAAATCTAGAAGACTCAACAAGATCATCAAAAAGGTTAGTTTCCTTCTCTCTTTCTCCTCTCTTTTATTTTTGCTATTGATCTTGGTTTTTCTATTGAAAAAGCTTGAATTCTCTTGTTTTTAAGAATTAGGGATCTGGGTTCTTTGATTCCATTTGGGAAAATTTGGATTTTGGCTAATTTTTTTATTCTTAATTGTATGGCATTTTTTTCTCGGGGGAATAGAAACTAAAAGAAAAGAAGCTGAATGGATTTTTATCAAATTCAACCACCCACTTGATAAACTTCTTTAACTTAAGGGAAGATGAAAGATTTGATTTTCAATGGTGTTCTATTCAGTTTATTTTGAAGAGGAAAATTATCCTTTCGAATTAGGATCGGGGTTATTGATATTTTCTGTTCGGGGTGGGGAGAAAGTGTAGGATAATGGATGAAGTTTTGTAAGTTGAGAAAATGGGGCTTAATCTGATTAGCAAGTAAATATGTTAAGTTTGGGGTTATTTATGCTTTATTTGCATTAAGTTCATGGTCAATTGGTTATGTTTTGAAATGTGGTTGGATACTTCTAGTTTACTTGTAATTTAATTCTTTGGACTGGTTACTTTTTTTATTTTCAATTTTAAAAACTTAAGCTAATTATTTGTACTTGGTAAGATTGGGTTATTTATGTTCTTGATAACTTTTAACTAGAATTTTAGTAATTTGTTACTTGTATGAAAAAGTATGATCTGTTTTTAGATTTTGGTTGCTCTGTGATTATGAAGTGTTTACGGTTTTGTCTGTCTCAATACTTATTGAAACAAATGCAAGCTAAAATTCGCCATTTCTGAACTGCCAAACTATGAAAAACCTAATTTATTGATTTTGGGTTTGATGCTTGATTTTTTTTCCCTTGTCCTAATTAGTCAGATTAATGGTTCTGACTCTTACTGATGTTGCTTCCCTCCAGAAAATAAAGGTGTTTTACTTGATATTTTGTGTGCTGTATTGCAATTGCTAGACACTATTCTAGTCCATTAGATTCTGAATTTGATTCTTCACTAATGCATATCGTAAGCTATGACCAATCTGGAACCCTATTCCGTTCCCTAAAGTTGATGATGCACAATTTCTCCACTATTCATCCTTCATCCTTCGCTTATTTTTTCTAATGTTTTTCATTTGTATTGATTAGTGAAAGATTCCATTATCTCATTCTTCAAGCATTTCTTGGCATACAATCAAGTTAGAGATTAGTTCACTCTTAACATGATCATTTGATAAAATTATTGGTTTATGTGTGTCCAGTGTTGTTTGCTCTAGAATATACAACTTATTTCTGTATTCTGGTTGAACTGACTGGATCTTTTTGGTTGTGCTCGCATCTGTATATGAACAATTTTATGCTCTATGTATGCTATCATTTTACAGATACTTCATCTACTTCTTGTCTTTTATAGCCAGAGGCTCTTGGATTTGTGTTTACGTTTTTTTTTTTTTTTTTTTCCTATTAATTTGTTTCGAGATTTATTGTTTCTAGTCAATCCCTGCATCAAGATTATTGCATTATTGTATCTAGTCGATCCCTGCATCAAGATCCTTGATTGAAATTTTTGTCCTGTTTCAGGACTTCAAAGAGATGGAGTTTTTCACCGAGTATGGGGATGCCAATAGATACAAGATTCTAGAAGTTGTTGGAAAAGGAAGCTATGGAGTTGTTTGTGCTGCAATTGACACGCATACTGGAGAAAAAGTGGCAATAAAGAAAATTAATGATATTTTTGACCATATTTCTGATGCTATTCGAATCTTGAGAGAAGTAAAGTTACTTAGGCTTTTACGGCATCCTGATATTGTTGAGATTAAGCGAATTATGCTGCCACCCTCAAAGAGAGAATTCAAAGACATATTTGTTGTTTTTGAGCTCATGGAATCTGATCTTCACCAAGTCATCAAAGCTAATGATGACTTGACAACGGAACACCATCAGTTCTTTCTTTATCAGATGTTACGAGCACTGAAATATATGCATACAGGTGACTGTTTCTTTCTTACCTACCCTGTCACAGGCTGCTTTTGGGTCAAAACTTGCTCTCTAATCCTTGAAAGCATATGTATGCTTGGTCAGCATCTTGTGTAACTGTGTAAATGCAGCCCTATTTTTAAAATTTAAAATATAAAATTTTAGTGCTTTTGATCCACCTCTGTTCTGAACTGAAGTTGTTTGGCTGCAGCAAATATGTACCATAGAGATCTTAAACCAAAGAATATTTTGGCAAATGCAAATTGCAAACTAAAAGTATGTGACTTTGGGCTGGCAAGAGTAGCATTTAGTGATACACCAACCACTGTTTTCTGGACGGTATGTATTCCAGCATTTTATAACAAATATCAGATGACCAACATATCTCAGTTAAGAAGTTTTCATTAATAAATGCATCTTGCAGGACTATGTTGCTACAAGATGGTATAGAGCTCCGGAGCTGTGTGGATCTTTCTTTTCAAAGGTATGGCTTTTATTACCGTGTGTGGTCATTCTTTTCCAGAGCCAACCTGGTTGGAGCATGATATAGGCTACAGTGCAATAGCATTTTGGTATAGACATGTAATTTTCTGAATAATGCTGTAGTATCATGTCATTGTTCGGCATATTTAATATAAGTATGCTATTTCCTTATTTTACAATAAGCTTTTGTTGGATGTGAAGCAACAGAAAATATAGTACAATCGGTTGTTCTTGTGTATTATTGAAGATAAATGTTTACTTCTCCATAAAATGATTTAGTGCTTTATAGTTAGCAGTAATGCCTAGATTAAAATGATTGTTGTTCAGGGAGGACTATGAACTCTCCTGGAAGTTGAAATATCTGTCAATTCAGGTAACTGTGTCAGGTTGTCTCTGTTTTCTAGAGTGGTTTAATTGCAGTGGAAAGCTCTATAATTCTGGTTCTTATTTTTGTTGTGTGTGTTTCTACTTGGATGCAGTATACGCGAGCAATTGATATATGGAGCATTGGCTGCATCTTTGCGGAGGTCTTGACAGGGAAGCCACTGTTTCCGGGTAAAAGTGTTGCACATCAATTAGATTTGATCACTGATCTTCTTGGGACTCCTTCATTAGAAAACATTTCTAGAGTATGACTCTCTCGCGCACCCCCCCCCCCCAGTTGGTGACAGCAATTCCTTTTCAAGTTAATGATGGTAATTTGTATTGCATTTAAAATGCAGGTACGAAATGACAAGGCAAGAAAATACTTGAGTGAAATGAGGAAAAAACAGCCTGTGCCATTTGCACAGAAATTTCCAAATGCAGATCCTTTGGCACTCAGGTTACTGCAAAGGCTGCTATCATTTGATCCAAAAGATCGACCAACTGCTGAAGAGGTGTGTGCTTTGTCGTATTTGCTTGCCATTCAATTCTTGTTGCTGTATGAATGGAGCTACATTTCCTGCTGCTCCTTATCTTTATTTTATTGCTGTACTGATTGATGCAAGTTTTGTATAATAGGCATTAGCTGACCCTTACTTTAAGGGCCTTGCCAAAGTTGAGAGAGAACCTTCCTGCCAGCCAATCGCGAAGTTGGAGTTTGAGTTTGAAAGGCGAAGGGTAACAAAGGAAGATGTTCGGGAACTGCTATACCGTGAAATACTGGAATACCATCCACAGCTACTCAAAGACTATTTGAATGGAAATGAAAGCACTAATTTTCTCTATCCTAGGTACTAAATTCTTCCTCCCTCCAGCGCACCTTTCCCTTTTATGAGTAGAAGCAATTGCCTTTCCATTTCCTTTCTATGTTTAAATTATGGATAATTTGAAATGCAGTGCCATAGGTCAATTTAGAAAGCAGTTTGCGTATCTTGAGGAAAATTGTGGTAGAAGTGCACCAGTGATACCTCTAGAGAGGAAGCATGTCTCCCTTCCACGGTATGATTTACAATTACATGTTCCTTTGGCCTCCAAATCATTGATGATAAAATGGTTTATAAGCTTTATTTGTTTTGAGGGTTAGAGTATTGTTTTATCTGGAATTCTTGTGATCTACCACTATAAATATGATTTCTGCATTTTTTCCCTTTAACCTTTCCTTTTGTTCACAGGTCTACTGTTCACTCAAACACAATCCCACCTAATATGCATTCAAATTCAACCTCATTTGACAACAGGCAAGTTACAGAAGATGCTTCTAAAAACTTAAGAGTACAAGATATAAGTTATAGAAATCCAGCAAAGGTCGCAAGGCCCCTACCTCGAATGCCATCAGGTATAACCTGTGCTTATTTTGTTTGCTTTTTGTGAAAAGACACCCCCCCAACCCCTAAATCTAGCCTCCTGGTTAACTTTTTTGCCCATGCGACTTGAATTGTTTTTATGAATGTTTTTACCAGATATCTTTCTAGACCTTTTATTCTGCTTCCTGGGGCTCTTGGCTTCCCCGAGATAGATTCTGTTATGCTGACTAAACATCTTAATTTTTGTTTTGTTTTGCTCTACAGCAAAGCCAGGGAGAGTTGTGGGATCAGTTGTGCCCTATGAGAATGGCAGAAATATCAAAGATCTCAATGATGCAAGGATGTTTTGTAGAAATGCTGCTCTTCCTCCCCAAACCACCTCTCAACAGTGCTTCTTTAGGACCAACACATTGATACAAGAGAAGTCCATCGCGGAGGCTGAAAAAGACTCACAAACCAAACAGCTACCTCCTCAATGTAATGTGGTGGCCAAGACATCCTATGGGATGGCCATGGACGTGAACACCAACCCATATTACCAACCACAAACTAGGCTGGAGCAGTTAAAGGAGAGAATTGCCATCGATGCAGAACTGCTCCAGACCCAATCCCAGTTTGGTCCGGTTGGTGCTGCTTCTGTGGCTGCACATAGGAATGTGGCACTATTCATTATGGATTAAAATAGTCTCTCTTCTTTGAGATAAATCCTTTCCACCCTCACGCTGATAAGGCAAGTATCCAAGATTATGCAATGGCTTTAGGTCTAGAATTCGAGGTGAGGTAGCTGGTCCTGTTTCTAGAATGATACGTTTCAAGGGTTAAGTCAAACTTCCTGTATCTATTCATGCTGTGTAACTAGATATGCAATGCAATTCAATTCTTTGATCAGAATAAACTCCACCCAGCATTTAAAAGAACTTGTGTTTTGTTGTAGTACTATTGTCGTTTAAACAACAATAGGGGATATGATGCCTGAGCGGTTAGAAGAGAGCCGTACTTTTCATTAACCTGGTTTAATTTATAAGATAGGTTTGGCCAGCCCTTTCCTGCTAAGAGCAATCTTGAATAGAAAAGGCTATCTTGAATTAGAAGAGCTAAATTAGTAATATTTATGGAACCTAGTTAGGATTGTCCTTTGATTGTTATTAGAGTTTTCATTTTCCCCGACAATAAGCTGTGATCCTAGTAGGGTTATTAAAAAGAAAACAATATTCAATCTCAAATAGGAACCATGAGGGATATGTTTTAGAATGTCAAGGGACAACAAAGATAACATTTCACCATTTCAAGCATAAACAGTTATAAGGGTCACCATTAAACATTTCACCCTTAACTATTGTCCTTGTTCATTGTGATTGTTTTTGCATGAAGATTTATATTTTTGTGAATGAATGACTAGCAAATCAAACTATATACAATTATGCATGCAACTAAAAAATGGCATATGAGCATGGGGACAAGCTTTTTTTGTGTATTTTTTTTATGTCTTGGTTGAAAATTGTTTGGCCACCTCAAAATGAGAATTGCTTGAATTTTTCACCCTACAAAAGAGTGTTTAAATGTTGTTTTAAGCAAACATCAAATTATTTCTGAAATGAAAAGGTAAAGTTGATTTTTCCAAGATTATTTAGGCAATGGTGTTTACCAAACTAATGTTGTCAAAATGTTTTGAACAAAGCTATGAAAGTCAATTTTATGAGTTTCAAAAGGATGAGGATTTCCTCTTAGCATCATGCATAACACATCTTAAAGTTCGATCATATCTGCTATTATATTCAAAACTTAGACCTTGGAATCATGAGTTGACGTGATTTTTTACAAACCTAACTAAAGTTTCTCTTCTCTTTTCCTTGTCTCCACGCTTCTCTCCTCCGATTCCTTCCCCTTTTAGAGGTTAATCCATGGCTTCTAGACGAGTTTGAAAAGGTCTAATAAATCAAAACTAGGCATTTACTTTAGGTGGTTTTGTAACAAATTTACAGGTCAAGGTGAAGTATTTTCGGCCTTTGATCTTGAGAGAAGGGATTTAAACCCTTGATAAGAATCTTCGAGGGGCTTTTAAGTGTGAACACATGAAAATACATAATTTCTATTCATCTTGCACCATGAATTATACCGTCCTGAGTGTTTGATATCAGGCAGTTACAAGCAATGAAACGTTTGTAATGGAAATGTATTTACAATTACAATGAATTGTAATAAAATCTGGTTTGAATTTATAGTGACAACTAAACGTCGATTAGCGTTTGGTGAAATTCACTGGTTTCCTTGATAATAAGAATCTTCGAGGGGTGTTTAAGTGTGAGCACATGAAAGATTATCATATACAAAAGAAGAAGTCATCATCCAGCCAATGTCAATAAAATAGGTCATGCAATTTCAAGCATTTAGTTTTTCTAACGTGTTGGCTTGTCCAATAGCTAGGAATGATCTTATCTTTGGATGGAGACATGCAGACTACGATGTTCACAAAGGATGGTGGTGCGAAAGGTGCCCAAATTGCTACAAGCCATTATCTGGGCCCAAATGGTGGCAATCTTATATGCACTGAACATGATTTTAAATTACAACGCAATTGATGTTACCTCCACATAATTTATCAATATATTACATTGACACCCACACAATCCAATTCATTTGTGAGGAACAACATTCTAATGCATGCTTAATGACTGTCCTTGGAGGTACAAATAATTGAATATAATTTACAATTATCATGCTGTTTACGACCCAGTCTATGATCTTAATTTCTTGCTAACTTACACTCAAATTCAATGAATCTTACCAAGAAAATGAAGGTTACTAAACTAGATTATCATAGTTACTAAACTAAATTATCATAGTGTTTATGTCTGCATCCATAATGGACACTCTTTTATTTTTTAATTGTAGAATTTATTGCCATTTTTTGCAAATTAAATTTGTGCAAAACTTGATCATGTTAGCATGAGGTAATAATGGATACTAGGGATCAATTAGGATTATTACATTTTATTATAATTACAAATTTGAAAGTATTTAGATCACTAACCTATCCTATAGTTACTTACAAGTTTAAGCTTTTAGGTGAGATGGTTCTTTAACATGGTATCAGAGCCTTGTTGACCCAGCGGTCACGAGTTCGAATCTCACCACCCCCATTCTATTTGATAAAAATCAAGCACAAGGTAATATGAGCCTGTGCAAGTTTCAAGCCCAAAGGGCTTTCACTTGAGGATGTGTGTTAGAGAATAATATAAATCATATTCTGGGGCCTCACTTACAAGCTTAAGCTTTTAGGTGAGATGGTTCCTTAACATAGTTTTGTATAAGTTCTACTGAAAACTCTCTTTTGAAATTTTAAATACAAAAAAAATATAATTTATAGCTTTTATTAAATCTATTTTTTCAAACCATGAACATAATGGTTGAGATTGTTTTTGAAAATTCTTTTTGTTCAAAAATACATCCAAATAATGTTTTTTGTATGTTTTAAAAAATATTTGACATCAGCACATCAAAAAGATCTAAAAATACAAAAATATTTAATTTTTAAAAAATAAAAAAAACACTAAGATATAATAAAAGTCAAATGCTGTAAGAATCATCCGCGGAACATACAAACAAAGCACACTGAAATTAAATAAATAAAAGTAACGGCATGATAGGAGGTAGATGACGAGGCCCAGATATGGTCAGGTTTGGCCGGCGCCCCTCATCTCGATCGCCTGGCAACTTGGAGAAATGTCATCTTCCTTGCTCAGCTGCGATACAAGAATTTAAAATTATGCCATCAATTAACTCGGAGAAAATTATGCCATTTTACTTGAAAATATCATCAATTACCAGCTGTTGATTGAAGCTCATTTCGGACAGAATAGAGTTGAGCAACGGCGTCGCTGATTTTCATGCGCTCTCTTGGCGATTCAACAGAGCATGAGATTCCAATTCGGAATATTGAATTCAAGCACTCAAGAATTCTGCTGCTAAATTCCTGAGCAAGAGTTGGATCTGTAATCTGGTTCACTTGTTCAGGCACAGCTCTCTTTGCGAAGTCATGAAGATTTGAGCCATCTCTGAACATCTCATCAGTGGGCCTCTTTCCTGTGAACATCTCCAGCAAGAGTATGCCATAGCTATACGTGTCACCACAGGCTGACACTTCATTTCCTGCGCCATACTCTGCAGTTCATAACGAAAACATGCAATTGAGTTTGCTTTTTCAAAACACATATAACAGTAATGCAAGATTGAGAATTTTACTACCTGGAGGAGCATAACCTATAGTTCCTCTTACTCCAATGGAAGTAGATTCATTTGGTGGCCAGTCAGGGCTTGCTTCAGGAAGAAATTTTGCTAGCCCGAAGTCACCTACATGTCCAGTGAATTCATCGTCGAGAAGAACATTGCTTGGTTTAAGATCACAATGAGCTATTGGGATTTCACAATGATGATGAAGGTACTCCAGTGCACACGCAACATCGATGGCAATGGTGAGTCTCCGGCGGAGATTCAGAATCAGCGGCGCGCCACCTCCTGTAGCAGATGGATGCAGCCAATCGTCTAGACTCCCATTAGCCATGAACTCGTAAACTATGGCCTTGAAATCGTTACCGTGGTAATCAATACTTGAGCATACAGTCAAAACCCTGACAAGGTTCCGGTGTCTGATGTTTCTCAGCGCTTCACATTCAGCTATGAAACTCCTGGAAGCTCCTTGACGCATGAGATTCAGCACTTTGACAGCAATTAACATTCCATTTCCGTCAAGAATTCCCTTATACACAGACCCAAAGCTACCTGTCCCAACCAAATTCGCTGAAGAGAATCTATCGGTAGCTTTTAAGAGAGTTTGGTAGGACACCTCCATTAGCGCATTCCGCTTAGAGCTCGATTTAATCTCTCTTCTTTTCCTTCTTGACGAACTGAGAAATAAACAAGTGACGAAAAGGGCCAGTGCTAGAAGCACGGCAATCGCAATGATTGCTATCTTCAATTTGTGGCTCAGCCTCTTTGGTTGGTGGAAATTGCATCTCGGCAGCCCAATATCATTGTCACCACCACCGCATAGCTGGCTATTTCCTATGACTGAAACTACAGTTGAGTTCTTGAAAATTCCTTCATCTGGTACCATGCCCTCGAGGTTATTATAAGAGAGATCCAGCATCTCTAATGAGTTGAAGCCCTGGAAAAACTCTGGAATTTTCCCTGACAAGTTGTTATGAGAAAAGTTGAACTGCAGAACTCCTCTCAGTGAACTCAATGATGAAGGAATAGACCCATGAAAGAAGTTGGAATTCATATACAAGCCTTGAAGACTTACACAACCCCCAAGACCACTAGGAATCTCACCCGACAACATGTTTTGAGATACATCTAAGATTGATAGGTTTATTAACTTTCCTATTTCGATGGGGAGGGAACCCGAAATATGGTTTTTAGAAAAACAAATATACAGTAATGAGAAGATCCCAAAAAGTCCTGGGGGTATGTCACCACTGAGATTGTTTTTACACAGATTCAACACTAACAATTTCTTGCAGTTCTCTAGACTTGAGGGGATGCTACCTTCTAGACTGTTCTCCCGTAAATGGAGTGCCATTAATTTGGTCAGATTCCCAACAGAGGATGGAATATGCCCTGATAAATTGTTGTAGTCAAGAATCAATCCCTCAAGATTTTGAAGCTCTCCGATGCTAGAAGGAATAATACCTGAGATTTTGTTGGTGTTAACATCAAAGACTGTCAAACTCACCAGCTTCTCTGTTCCAGCTGGGATGCTTCCAAAGATGTTATTTTCTGCTAGGTTGATCACCTCGAGCATGGTTGAGAGATTGCTGATTTGTTTCGGCAACTCCCCACCAAAGTTATTTCGTTTAATAGACAAATACTCTAAAGTGGTGGAATTGGTCATTGAGGAGAGAAAGTTCAAGTCATTAGCGTGTCCACTTCCTAAATGGTTGGAGAAAAGAGTGAAGAAGTTAAGCCTATGCAGCTTTTCTAATGTAGGAACTTCTCCTGTTAGATTATTTAAACTTACTTGAAGCAATTCAAGATTTGAAGCATTTGATATAGAAACAGGAATGGAACCAGTGAACTGGTTAGAGGCGATTGAAAAGAATTCAAGATTTGGGAGAGATATGCCTATATCAGATGGAATATTGCCATGGAAGAGGTTGAATCCTATATCCAAACCCGTCAATAAAGAAAGATTGAAGATTGAGGGTGGAATGACACCTGAAAACATATTATCCATCAGATTTAAAATCCTGAGATTCTTCAAGTTTCCTAGAGTACTAGGAACGTTCCCAGACAGAATTTTATTTTTCTCTAGCCGAAGGATCTCAAGGGAGGATAGATTCCCTAAAGAAGGAGGGATGGTCCCTGTTAGACCATTGATATGTAGAGTAAGGTTTTTGAGCTTCAACAAAGAGCCTAGCTCCACAGGAATTTCTCCCGTCAGGTTGTTGTTTTCAATCTTCATTGAAATAAGGTTAGAGCAATCAGATATGCTAGGAGGGATTTGACCAGAGATGGAATTAGTTTGCAGAGACAATACTTGCAAGCTACGCAAACGGCCAACTTGTGGAGGGATTTCATGAAAGAAACTATTGTTTTGAAGGTATAGTTCCTTTAAAAAGCTCAGATTGCCAATATGGGGTGATATGGTACCTGAAAGTTTGAGGGACTGCAGGGCTAGCACTCTGACCCTTTGATGCCTATGACCACAAGAGACGCCATACCACTGGCAGAAATGGATAGTGCTGTTCCACGAGCTCATGATCCCAAGAGGGTCATCCACTATTCTGTTCTTGAATTGGATTAGGGCTAATAAGTCAGTCTCATTAGAGTAGCTGGAGCAGGTGACTGAGATTAAAGATGAAAGCAAAACAATGGCTCGGAAGCAAAAGGCTGAACGAAACATGGTGGAATGATCAGGTTGAGGTGCTCAGATGATTCTTACATTTGAAGAAAGATGAGAACTGCGTGCAGATTCATGTGGACATGAGCACAAGTGTTATAGAGAGTAGCTATATATTAGATTAAGAGGTGAACATGCAATGTTCGAGCATGCATTATTTCTAATATTATATATTGTATATGTTGAATTTGTCAAATCTATTCTATCAAAAGTATAACCAACCTAGTAGTTTATTTCAATTGTCCCTTTCCGTTATTACATTGCATTATGATGCAAAAATAGTATAATTGTCATTTTTTTAAAAACTTTTTAAGCTATATATTAGATTAAGAGGTGAAGATGCAATGTTCAACCATGACTTTTCCCAATTACTAAAAAAGCTAAAACGCATTTTGCATAGTAATAAACAATGATTTTTCACTAGACTCAGAGGCACTGTGGATTGGAATAGTAAAATTACTATTTTTCCTCTCCATTTACTGCATTTTTAGTCTTGGGTCCGGGGGTGTTTTCGTTTTTTTGCCTTCCTGTGCACAGTAAAATAACCATAATACCCATGAATAAGACAAAAATGCACATGAACCGCCAGGGGCATTAAGGTTATCGCACATATTTTTTTAAATGGCTAAATATAACTTTACCCCCATATAAGACAAAACAGAATAGTAAAGGCCAGAGTCAGTAGGGTTATTGCACACTTTTTTTAAAATGACCAAATACGTAAATACAGAATGAAACTACGTGAAAATTGTCCAGCAAATGGATCAAAACTAGTGTTCACTTCCATGTAATTAACAGATATAGAGTTGGAGGCATTTGTCTTTCTAGCATGAAAATAATCCCATTTCAACTGGATAATAACAACACCAGTGCTTGTTTATGAAGGACAAGATAAACAAAAGGTTTTTCCAACATGGACTTCACGGTTGTATTGATCAAAATAAAAAGGTATACAATGTAACAAGGCAAGAGTAATAATACAGGGATTGAAATATGGAATATACATTTTGAAAATAGATACTCTAACATCCCTCAAGGAGATTGTACACCATTGATATTTACGTTTGGATTAGCACATCATAGATTATGTTTTTATTTATGTGAATCTTTGTTAGCCCTGTTTTTCACTCAATCTTTCAATGACAAAGTCCTAATCATAATCCTCGTACTTAAAATCATGCAATTTGAATGAAATATGTTTTTTCATGATTTTGGAAAAAAAGTTTTTCTTTTTAATCCTAAGCATGCAAGTTTAGATATGTTTAACCTTCGATACTTTACAAATTGAGCACAACATTCTATGAATGGAAAAAGTTGGGGCTCACCATGCAACTCTATCCATGGCCTCATCGAATATATATTTCTTCAAAGATTTTCTTCCGTAAAAATTGCTCCATAAATTGCCAGTCTCAAGTTTCTTAATCATCTTTGACTACTATATTTATTAGTTATAATTATTGTGAAAATGTTGAATAAGTCAAATATGTAGGACGAGAAATGTTGCGTCGAAGACATAATAGGTAGTGACAGCACGTGAGGCTGTGTCACGTCGCATCATAATTCAGCAGCGAAAGCAGTGCCAGTGATTTCATTAGCACACATTGGTTCATTGAAGTCATGGGAAGTAACTTGGCATGAACGTGGGGCTTAGATAATGAATGTTCCAAGGTGGCAGCAGACACATCTAAAATTAATAGTTGAGTGTTGGCAATTAGACATGCAGATTATGGGTTAGTGGTGGTAGTTATGGCTCTAGATCATGGGGGATTGGTGGTTGGAACATGGGGCATGATTGAGATTGCTCTTGAAGCCACTAAGATTGTCACGACCCGATTCCCGGATCCGTGACCAGCACATAGTTCCACACCTATGCGAACCCAAACTTACAAACTTATCATTCATATTCAGAGTTTAACACAGCATAAATAACAAAGTAAAATTATAATATAGTTCAATTGTTTTGATACAAGAGTCGAATACATCTTGTTATAATTGTGGAGCGTTAACTAAACATAAAAAGAAAAGTGTCGATTACAACCAAATAATAAGTTTTAAGATTTCAACGATAATGATCTGCTAACAAGCTACGAGCTTGAAAATAATAAATAATGAGGGGGTGAGTTCAACAACTCAGTGAGTAGATAACATCTAATATACATATACGAGATAATAAAACAATGAGAAATATATTATCGAATCGGCTCGGGGTTCTTACAAGAAAATTTCTCAAATGGGTCATAACAAGAATGTAGGTAAAGCTTGTCAGAAAATCAAAATGCAATGAGCATGAGGCTCCATACTGTAGGATGATCAGTCCACACAGGTTGGTGACTCCCCCAACCAACTAGGGTTTCAGTTACGATGTGCACAAAGGCTAACACTACCCTGTTAGCATGGGTATTCTGACTGGCATACCGTAGGTATATATATCATAATCAAACAGACATATTCATATCTCAAGGCTCAACTCATGGCATCAATAAAATGATGAGCTATCAATTCACAATCATATATTGGCTCATATCAAGAATGTATATTCAACAATTGATTATGCTTTATTGTAACAAGAATAGTAATCAATGTATATATTATAAAGAAGCATAATCCAAATACTATCAAATCAAATATTTATAATATTTCTCATGCATATTAAATATTATCCACTCACTTGACTCAAAAGCGATCGAAATTCAAGCGGAATACTGACGGAATCCTAATGACGTATCGCGGGCAGAATATCAGGATTATCTGAATATATAAAAGAAGACATACTCAAAAATGACTCAAAAGAATTAAAATCTATTTAACAAATGTATCTAAGAGTTTAATTCATAATTCTATGTGTTTCGAATCAAACTATCTATTTTTCGCAAAACCTAAAAACAACGGTTTCTTCCGAAATCTAATTCAAAATACACAATTCGTAAAATTGATAATAATTCATCAAATAAGCCTCAATTATCCACCAATCCAATCTGAAAAACTAATATTTTATCTAGGGACCATTCTGAAATCTTTCTATTATTTTTAGGGTCCAATTGTAATTTTATCAAATTGAAAGACTAAATTGAACACCTCATAAATTCATAGCTATACTGAAATTTTACCCATAATTCATCCTAAATTCTGTCCATAATCTCAAATTTCACTCCAAGGACCCAACTGTAATTTTCCAAAGTTCAGGGACAACTATAAATTTCCAAAGTTCGGGGACCAAACTGTAATTTTCACAAAAGAGACCAAAATGAAATTCCGTCATCTTCAACCTCTAGCCCAGAATTCCAGCATGGGTTTTTCATCATTTCTCAACATTTTCTTGCACTAAACACATCAAATAACTCCAAAATCATCTACAATCAAACTCATTAAACCATTACCCAACACATTAAACCCTTAACATCTCAATTCATTCATCAATCAAACCCAAATAAAATCTACAAACCTAATCACCAATACAAACAAAAAGCTTAACTAATAAACAATATTTTTACATAATAACACATACACATTACCTTAATAACTTATTTCTCCTTTCCTCTTTTCTCTTCTTCTTCTCCTTTCTTCTCTCTTCCGTTTCTCTTCTCTCTCAAATTTTTCAGATTTACTTCTCTTCTTTTCTTTTTCTATTTATATTTCCAAGTTACTACTATACCCTTAATTCATTTATACCTAATCATAAGCCATCAAGGGTATTAATGCCTTTTCCTATTCAATTTTTTTCAAAACCCTACAAAGATCATGGGAACATGGTGGAGAAATTTTGCACCATTTGCTGGAATACGAGCCACTAAGTGAATGGAGAACATGGGAGAGAAAGTGCCCCACTATATCGTAGAATATAAGGATGATGGTTCTGCCTTGTAAATCACTTATGTTTGTCTATAAATAGGCTGGAAAGCCTTGATTGTGTAGCATGCAATCTTTGTATAGAGCACACACACTAATATATGGTGTAATTCTTTTGTTTATGAGATTAGTAAAGGTTAGGCATTTTCCCATATATGCTGTGCACTTTCTTTGCATTCCTTCTTACTTGTGTGTTCCACTTGCTTATAACTTGTTAGAGTGTTGTAAACCTCTTAGGTGTGGGATACACTTAGTTGTAGGCAAGCACGAGTAAAGCATGAGAAAAGGCTGAGTTTAGTAGGGGGTTGGGTTGGCGTATAAGGGTTGGTTTTAGGCAAAACATTTGACCCCGTGACAAGTGGTATTAGAGCGCGGTTGTGTTCTTTGTAGAATAGCGAGACTATTTTATGGATAAATTGAAGGGCTGATTTGGAAGAGTCATTGTTGGAATAATTTGGAGCGTTGGTGACTAAGCTTTTCACGTATAAACCTATAAAGACAATTCGTGAAAGGTTGACGCATCTTGAGACATTGATATGGCTAGTGGAAGAGGGTAAAGAACACTCTATCACTGCTCGCTTGAAAGAAGCTATGAAAAACGCTGAAAGGGCTGAAAGTTTGTACATCTCTGTCGCTGCAGAATCAAGTGAGCGACTGGAAGCTGCCGAAGAGATGATTGCCATTCTAAAAAAGGCAATAACAAACAGTCTAAATGGGGTAAGTATATCTAAGCCTAAAGTGTCTCACCAAAGTCTTTTGGTGGGGCAAGAAGTTCCAAAGAACTTGAAAATTTCTTATGGGACATTGCGCAATTTTAGTGTTACGAAGATCAATGCGATTGAACAAGTGGATTTCACCGTAATGTATTGATGCGACCATATTATTTGATAGTTTTATCCATATTTACCTAGTGTTTTGCATATGTTTTGTGTATAAAATGCCTTGATATTCTTTGTTTTATGTTTTGAAGGCATTTTTGGATGAAAGATGAAAAAAGGAGGTAATTGGAGCTGATTGACAGATTTGACCTTCAGTCGGTGTTTTGTGCAGAGCGGAAGCTCTAGAGATTGAAATGAAGTGATTCTAGTGAAATTCAAAATCTAACATCCATAAATTTATGTAAAGCTAAGGAAAAATAAATAAAATAAGTAAGATCATGGAAATCGTAGCCTTCAAAGTCAAATCTTGCAATGTGCCGATATCTACCGTTGTCCATTCCAATTTACATATCGCGAGCTACAGAAGTCCAATTGATGCAAACTCAATTGTAGTGGATTAAGGACTCAAAGACCTATACACACTCCAAATTGCAGCTCAAAAAGATGTTATATGAAGGAGATATGAATTTTACAAGGGACAACTAAATTCTGTCAACTTAAGGAAGGACTATTTTGTAAAATAGATACTAGGGTTTCTAAGCATATATGAAAGAAGAGAGGAGCAAGGAAGTTTCGACCGGCAGGAAAGAAAACACAAATCTTCCTCCTCCATACCCTAAATCATGTTTTCTTCCATCTTTTTATTTAGTTGTTCAATAAACATGCAAGGCTAGACTCTTTTGCTTGGTTGCAAGGACACGGAAACCTTCAGATTTCAAGAACTGTGAGATCTATTTTTACCTCAATTTTTCAGTTTATATGATGAATATGTTTGTTCTCCTATGCTTATTTTCCTATGATTGTTTATTTAATTGCTAAGAGCGGACTCGAAGTTATTATTGTAGACAATTGATTGCTAAGTTTGATATCAAAACCGAAGTTATGGTATATGAACTTATGAAGCAACTAAGTTAATAATTGTAGCGGATCTATGTTATTAATCTTAGGGAGAATATTCAATCGAACTAAACATATATTGCGGACAATTATGTTTCTTAATTGATCAATTTATCTAGATTTTAATGCTGCCATTGAATCAAATTACTAGTGCAGACACTGTGGTTGTTTGATGATTAGGGTAAGTTATATGGCGGATCTGTTAACGAACCAATTTTAAGAAGAGATAAATATTTAGAATATAAATTGATGTGTCATTTCCATGATCAGTTTTGATTTCTGTAGGTGGATGTTGATTTGCGACCAAGGTTTGCTTTATTGATAAATTTCAGTTTTATATAATTTTCGCTTAGTTTGCTTTAGCCTAGCCTAGACAACTTCCAACCCCCCCATTGCATAACATATAGCATGAAAATCTGAACTAAATCGTCCTCATGGGATCGACCCCTTGCTTGCTCTATACTATCTTGTTTGATTTGTTTTAAGCTAGGATATCTAATTTGTGTGACCGCGACATCGCAACATGTATGTCACAGGTGATGCTAAACTTTGGTGGAGGACGAGAACTAGATAAGATTTGAATGTTGAATGTCCAAAGATTGAGACATGGGAACATCTGAAGTAAGAGTTGAAGGAACAATTCTTATCGAACAACACATCCTGGATTATGTGGGAGGAATTGAGACAATTCAAACATGACAAGATGATAAGTGAGTATGTCAAATCTTTTATTTCTCTAATACTCGACATCGAGAATATGTTAAAGGAGGACAAATTGTTTAATTTTATATCAGGACTTCAGCCATGGGCGTAATTGGAGTTGAGGAGGCAGAAGGTTTGTTTCTTGTCGTCTGCTATCACAACTGCCAATGGACTGATTGTTTTTTGATGCAGTGGCTAGCAAGGGGTATAATGGGGCATCCGAAATCTCATTCAAGATCAAAGACAAGGATGAGATGATGAAGAAGAAGAAATTTGGTGGGGGAGAATCCAACTAGGCTGCTGGCAACAGAAGGTCAGAAGAGAAGGCCATAGAAAAGGGTTCAAGCCAAATGTACGCTGCTTCATTTATGAGGGGAATCACTTCACAAGAGAGTGCTCAAAGAGGGCATAACTCAATAGTATCTTGGTGGAAAGGTGTTAAGGATACAACATACGCAAGTCCCATGCATAACGACTAAGATGAATTGAATTTCAGTCTTCGTGGGTTAGCATATCGGTGGGGATTTTGATTGGCCTTACTGCTTTTGGGTAGTAGAATTTGGGGTTATTTTGTACACTTTGATGACGAGACAAATTAGGGTGATGGAAGCAAAACATGTTGTGCATCTTGGCGAACATATGAGCCAAGATGAAGAAAAACAATGTTTGAGAATTCCAGGCACATTGACTGTCATAACCCATTTATGGGATATTCACCAAAATCTATCCAAAATAAAACAAAAATAACAAAAATAAAATAAAAGGGGTTGGTAGAAAAACTCAAAGTGAAAAATTTAGATGTTTTCGAGAGCCTGATTGTACCTCTTTTCTGCCCAAAAAGAAGGAAATACAAATTGAAGGCTAAAATAATTTATTGTTGGATAAATCTGCATAACAATTAAGTTGAAAGACATAATTATATTTTTTATAGGCCAATTTTAAAGTATAATTATGTTTAAGAACTAATTTAGGGTCTAATTCAAGGATTTAATTATGTGTAATGACCTAATTATACTTTAAATTGGTCAAATTAGTTTTATTAAGGGCTTAATCAATGAAAAATGAAGTTCTTGAACTTAATCCATGCTAAATTAAGAATATTGGAATTGTGGAGACCAAATTTAATTTTTCCAAGCCAATTACGCAAAGTCAGGGGACAAATTGAGAGTTTAATGGTCAATTAAGGGTCAAATCACATAAATATGAAACCAAGGACAAAAATAAAAAAGGCGCGCAAAGCTAAGGTTGATGTTGAAATTCTGACGGGGATACAATTACACAAAATTAAAAGTTTAAATCCAATTAGGGGTGCAATTAGAACAATTACAAATTGAGGGACCAAAGTGTATTTGCACCTTCTCCCAAATCCTCCAAATCCTGCAGACGTGACTACACTATCCAGTCACCTGAACAGTGCAGGCACGCTACTGCATGTGACTATGAGGCAACCCATCGCAGCATGCAATGGGCAGCCGAACGGTTGCCTCCTTTGCCTATAAATAGCATGTATAGACGATAACACAGGAGGAGCAAATTTACAAAACACGGGGGAGATTAGCAAAATATAAAATTGCACTATAACCACTGCAACTCTCCCATAGTCACCATAGCCACCTCCATTTTTCCTCTTCCTCGACGCCGACAAAAACCACGTTGGTAGCCCTTTCTATCCCACAGTTCAGCAGCAGCTCTCTCCCTCTCAAAAACCAATGGAAGTCAGCTCTCTCTCTCCTCTAGCAACAACACTTCCCGGTGAACACCAGCAGCCTTCCCTCTGGCATTGTCAGCCTCTCCTCTTCACCCACAACACTTGTACAAGTCCAGTCTTCTTCTATAACGCCGGCAACGCAGCGGCAACCCCTTCTTAAAAACTAGTAGTCGCTTCTGGTGCTCCTCCCATCCACCACAAACGACCAATTTCGATGCCACCACCATAAAAAGAACCACCTAAGCCTCCTCTCCCCGGCAGAAGTGGCAAGTAAGCCTCTCGTCGCCATCGGCCGACCACCCTATTACTGTTCACATAACACATGAATATTGCAGCACTTTTGTTTTTTTTTCTTTTTCGAATTTGATTTTTTTGGGTTGGACCTATTTTCAGCCCGACCTAGTTGGTCGGGTCGAGTCCAGCCCAAGTGTTAGCCCATTTAGTTGGGTCAGACCTAGTCCAATACTTTTTATTTTTCTTAAAAATAATATAAAAAAATCACATTAAAAAAACAAACAAAAAAAAGTGCTTTTCGTGCATACGATTGAATTCCAAAGTTTTTCCAAGCATATTTTTCTTAAAAAATAGCTTATTTCTCGAGCTTATATAATGTATAATTATGTTTGGGAATTAATTTAGGGTCCAATCAAAGGGTTTAATTAAGTGCATGGACTTAATTATATTTTAAATTGGTCAAATTAATTTAATTAAGGGCTTAATCGATGAAAAATCATGTTCTTGAGCTTAATTTGGGTTCAATTGAAAAGATTGAAATTTTCGGAGACCGAATTGAATTTTTCCAATCCAATTATGTGAAGTCAAGGGCCAAATTGAAGAAATTGAGAGTTTAATGGTCAATTATGTGTCAAATCACACAAATTGAAAACCAACACCCAAAATAAAAAAAAAGGCGCTCAAAATTAAGGCTAATATTGAAGTTTTTTGCAAGGATACAATTGCACAAATTAAAAAATTTAAAGTAAATGGGAGTGGAATCAGAACAATTACAAATTGAGGGATCTAATTGCAATTCCTCCTTCTCCCAAAACTGCAGTCCCGCCGCAGCGCACACCACTGTAGTCTGCCACATGCCTTTACCTACACTGCCTGCAAACAGGCCACCTACACCACCACTGACAAGCCACCACTGTAGGCACGCCATTTCTGACAAGCCACCACAACGTTGCTGCAGGCACACTGCTGCAGGAGTGAGCCACTGATGCATGCAAGTTATGTCTATAAATAGCAAGAAATAAACCATGTACAGAGGGAGAAACAGGGAAAATTACGCAGAGAGAAGGAAAATTTACAGAGAAAAACAGAGAATTTTGCAGAAAAAATAAGTACAAACATGTGAAGAAGAAGAAGACATCATGCAAAAATTACATCACCATACTTTATCTTCCTCGGCACCAGTCATCTCTCTCTCTCTCACG
Organism: Salix purpurea; assembly: GCA_027405865.1. NCBI lineage: Eukaryota > Viridiplantae > Streptophyta > Magnoliopsida > Malpighiales > Salicaceae > Salix > Salix purpurea. The sequence goes on along the minus strand of JAOWLH010000020.1, from coordinate 7,372,250 downwards.
GTTGACAACTCTCTCTCTCTAAAATCCGGCCCCGGTCGACAGCTTTCTCTCACTACCAGTAGCAGCCGGCCAACCACCTAACACCACCCTCATCATCACCGACAACTTCCCCTCCACACCAGCAACCTAGCTGCGCTATCTGGCAAGGTAGCAGTGGCAGCTACGTGAGCCCGTCAACTTCCGACGCCTCTTCCGGCTCCCACAGGCCACCATTTCTAACGCCACCATCATAAGAAGAACCACCTCGGCCTCCTCTACCCAATGGTACTAACAGGTACGCCTTTCATCACCCTCGAAAAACCACCCCTGCTGTTCAATGTCTTCTTCGTCCCCTATTCACATGGTGAACAATGGGGTGGCCGGGCCGGACTTTGTGTCTGGCCCGACCACCTGAATGAGGCAGGCCGGACTTTGTGTCACGTCATTGAATTTAGATTTTTAGTGATAGGAATTCAGCAACCGAATTGGGGGTTCAGTTGTGGAGCCAAAACATCGACGAGAATGGTTTGGTGCATTGCCTTAGTAGAGAGGTAGTATGGGGTTTGTTTTGTACCTTGGATGATACAAGGTATATGAGTAGATAGTAGCCTTTGTTGGGAAAGCATGTTAGGAATTTTGATGGGCGAAACATGTGAAAAAGGTTACATATGGAACAATTGGGTGAGTTTGATGGATTTATAAGGACACATTTAAATTATCAATACAGGTTCTATGTGGTTGTGTTTTGAAATATGTGGAAGGATGTTAAACATTTTTGTGAAAGAGGCTTGTGAGTGGAGTATTTGGCATTCAGGATTACCAAAAAAATAGGAATTGTGTTGTGTGTGACTTGGGAGTTACATACAATATTTTGAAGACATGACAATTTGTGGCAGTGTTGCACACTATAAGAACAGATCACAACCTTGGCGATTCAAAAGCAAGTTGACGATGTGAGTGTTAGTTAGACATGACAAGATCAATGAACTAGATTCTGGATGAATGGGGGTTGAACCAAGAGGCTCAAATGTGCAAGGGGGTGCATATACGTGACAGTGGACAGACTTGGCGTGAGGATACTTTAGGCTTATTTTGATGAGCGTGTCGATTTTTTTTGGTATGAGAGGTTTGTAACAGTGTTGAGTAAGCCATATGTATGCTGATGAGAAATGTTGTGTCAAGGACATAATAGGTAGTGACAGTCATGAGGCAATGTCACACTGCAACTAAATTCAACAACAAAGACAGTGTCAGCTGATTTGGCAACTAAGACAGTGTTAGTTGAATTCAGTAGCGAAAGCAGTGCTAGTGAGTTTGGCAGCACACATTGGTTCATACAAGTCATGGGAGGTGATTTGCACGAACATGGGGCATGGACAAGTAATGTTCCAAGGTGGCAACAAACACATCCAAAACTGGCAATTGAGTGTTGATAGTTAGACATACAGATTGTGGGGGATAGGTGGCTAGAACATGGGGCATAGTTGGGATTGCTCTACAAAACACCAAGATCATGGGAACATGAGGGAGAACTATCCAACAATCACTGGAATAAAAGCCACTAATTACATGAAGAACATGAGTGAGAAAGTACCCCATAATGTCGTAGAAAATAGGGATGATGGTTTTCCTTATAACTCACTTATGTTTGTCTATAAATAGGTTGGAAAGCCTTGGCTATGTAGCATGCAATCTTTATGCAGATCACACACACTTGTATATGGTATAATTCTCTTATTTATGAGATTAATAAATGTTGGGTGTTTTCATGTATATGTTGTACACTTACTTTGCATTCCATTTAACTTTTTTGTTTTGCTAGCTTATAACTTGTGAGAGTTTTTAAAACATATTCGATGTGGGATACATTTAGTTGTAGGCAAACACGACTGAAAGAGTGATGAAAGGTCAAGTCTAGTAGGGGATTGGGCTGCTGTATAGGGGCTGATTTAAGCGAAAAATTTGATCCCGTGACAATTGTCATCTTGATTGATGAAAACATTGCCAAATTTATTTTTATATTTGATACATCATATCGAAAAGGGCTATTTTGCTTCAACTATTTAAAATAATAATCTACCATTTTTATGAAGAAAATCTTCTAAACATAAAATTTGAGCAATATTTAATGACACTTTGACTTGTTCACATAATTAGTAAATAAAATAAAGGATACTCTACCCCGAATTGGTTGGTCAAACTATTATTACTTTTTTAAAATAAATTTGTACCATAGTCCATAGATAATTAATTTGATTGAGTTCACCATCATATCAACCTACATTTCTACCCATGATTTTAACAAGTTATGTGCTCTGCATGTTTTGTTTTGTTTTTTTCGTGTTGTGTCCATATAAGCTATAAAATATAATAGAAAATAACTGGTGGTTTGAAATTATTTTAATATTAGACAAAAATATATAGAAGTTACACTTATTATTCTTCTATCTCATCAAATTTAGAATCATTTCTCCAAGAAATAGTCATTTATTTGGAACCCACCCCTTTGCATTTAACTGATGACCGACAATTCTTTTTAGGTGAAGTTTAGCTTTTCTAAATAAATTTGAAAATGAAAAGCAAAGCAAGAAAACATGGTTGAGAAAATTGCTCGCAACCAAGAAAATAACACAACAAAATAACTCCTACATGCAAATGGTTAAGATGTTAAACTTGATTGGAGACAATAATATCCTAACTTAAATATAAGTGATGAAAGAGAGATATAGTTCAAGTATATATGATGTAAGATCCTTAGAACAAAGAAAGAAATAAGAAATAATTAGGATGTCTAGGTAGTTATTATAAATTATATTGAGTGGAATATGGTGAGTGGATAATCATTAAAAACTACTTTGAATGGAATATGGTGAGTGAGTAGTTATTATAAGTTATCCTAAACTTTCATATTTAAAGAAGGATGCAAGGAAAATCATAGTCAATAACAACAACTCAACAAAAATCAACAACAATAGCTGCTGTATAATTGAACTGAGTTTTTAGGATCTTCAAAACTGGTTTATCAACAGACTTGTAATCTCTCAGGCATCAATTAGTAGGCATATAACTTGTAGGCAAACAACTTGTGGGATGATAATTTATAAGCGATAATTAGTAGGCTTGTAGTTTCCAGTGTAATCTAGCAGACTTGCAATTTAAAAAAAAAAAAATACCAAAAATATATCAATCCATGTTTTTCTATCAAGGAATTCCTGAGCTTGTTTGTAATCAATTGAAGAATCATCAAAAGAATATAAGTTCTTTGATCTTGAGTTGTTAGGTTATCTTTTGCATTCAAAACATTAAAGGTAATTGATTATTTCACAAGTTTTTAATTTTCTTTTAGAATATTAAAAGATCACTAAATTTTAAATTCACTAGTGAGAGTGTCATATTTTTCTTATTTAAAACCATGGCATTGAAAAAAGCAAAATTACCATAAACCTTGAAGGAAATAGAAGAATTTATGGACATCTCAATTAAAAAAGGAAATGGAGAATTAATCTTTTAAGGGGTAAGAGTAGAAAATGAAGAAGGGGAAGACAAATTCATGAGTGTAAAAGAGAGAGATATACACATTTTGAATAAAGGGTGGAAGAAGTAAAAAGGTACTTAAATAGAGATGTAAGCTTCTTTTTGAAGAATCTAAGGAAAAAAAATAAAGATATAGATGATTGAAGATCATTAAATTAGATTATGGCAATGAATGAGAGATTTACTCACGTCATTCTAGAGTCTAATGTTAAAGAGAGATAAAATGGTGAGAAAAGCATATACCATTAAGTAGGAAAATTACAAAACTTAAGGAATTTTATAAAAGAATTATTAGACCATTAAAAGATTTCAATTAGTAATTAGATGCCAAAATACATAAATGAATTATGAAGTAATATTTTGACTTTAATCATACTATAATGGAAATAATGAATAAGATTTCTTAACATGTGGTAGTTGAAGTCAAAAATCACTCGAAGGAATCAAACTTTAGGAAAGTTGATCATACACAAAATGGAAATGAGTTAGGTTGGCCATAATAATATAATGTAAAGAGCAACCCTATATCTAAACCTAGAATGAACCAATGAAGGTCTTTAGTTATAAAAAAAGTTGAAAATAGTTCAAAGACTAGTTTACTAATTATAGGAATTCACCACCGAGGGATGTGGGTGTAATACTAATCCTATACAACTTTGAAATAAGTAGATCTCAAAGTAGAGTTGATTTGAAATATGTTTTAGGAATAATGAAACAAACATACTCTTTGACATGCATAACACTGAATGGTAGAGTTGCCGCCAAGATTAAAAGAGTTGTTGAAATTAATCATAAAATTATAATTTGAGTCACCATCAAGTATCATGATCACTAGAAAACCTATGGTTTGTGAGATTCCAGGTAAATGAATTAGTTATGTAAGGATGAGAAATATTACAACTAGTATACCCTATCCATGGTAAGCTGCTATATTGTCTTGTTTCTATCTGTGTATCTTATCAAAGGTTCAAGATAAATCTCCTTCCGTGACAGAGTTTCTACCATACCTAGTTAAATCTAGAGTTGTGTGGATCTTTCTTCTCAAAGTATGGCTATTATTACCGTGTGTGGTCATTCTTTTCCACAGCCAACCTGGTTGGAGCGTGATATAGGCTACAGTGCACTAGCATTTTGGTATAAGACATGTAAATTTCTGGTGCTTGATTCCTAAACCTCTAACAAGTATTGTTGTATAGTAGTACATTATTTTTGTCAATCGCAAGGTTATTTCTTTTGTTGAATAATGTTATAGTTATCATGTGAACATATTTAATATAAGTATGGTAATTCCCTGTTTTACAATAAGCTTTTGTTGGATATGAAGCAACATAATATATAGTACAATTGGTTGTTAGTGTGTATTAATGAAGATTGTTGAAGTTTGCTTCAAGTTGTTGTTGTTGTGTCAAAGACTTTGTTTTTTCAGTTGCTATTTTTTCTACATTAATAAGGAATTGTCCTAGTCTTTAGGAATTTGTTGATCTGTCAGTTTGTTAATAGATCATGGCATGATTTTAACATTTTTCAGTTTGATTAATCCTATAAATAAGTATAAAGATTGCAGTGAATAAGTAATCGATTTTCTTCAATTTTTCAATTCAATGAAATAGTAAAAACAATTACTGTTGAAATCAAAATCTGGCAATTATCTTCATTTTTCAAACCAACACTTAAAACACTTACAATTGGTATCAGAGCTAATTTCTTGAAGGACCTGTGATGGATGCTGAAAGAAGTTTCTCTCATATTTCTTCTCCAATCTTTAATAGAGAAAATTATCGACATTGAGCAGTAAGAATGGAAACCTATTTGGAAGCTTTAGATCTTTGGGAAGCTGTTGAAGAGAATTACAAAGTTCCACCACTACCAAATAATCCAACCATGACTTAGATCAAGAGTCATAAGAAGAGAAAAAACAATAAATCAAAAGCAAAGGCATGCCTATTTGTTGTTGTTTCAACAACAATCTCACAAGGATCATGTCCCTAAAATCTGCCAAAGATGTCTGGGATTATCTAAAGGAGAAGTATGCAAGAGATGAAAGGATTCATGGAATGCAAAGTCTTAACCTGATAAGAGAGTTTGAACTACAAATAATGAAGGATTCTAAGACCACCAAAGAGTACTCAGACAAATTGCTTGGAATTGTTAACAAGGTAAGGTTACTTGACATAGATTTCTCTAATTGCACAATTATAGAGAAAATTCTCGTAACTGTGTCTGAAAGATATGAAGCATATATAACCACCTTGGATAACACAAAGGATTTGTCCAAGATCAACTTGGCAGAATTGATAAATGCCTTACAGGCTCAAGAGCAATAGAGACTTATTAGGCAAGACCGTGTTATAGAAGGAGTTTTACAAGCAAAGTATTCTAATTCTGACAAGAAGAAATTCTTCAAAAAAAATCAGACTTCAAACAGTAGTAATACTACTATCAACTTTAGAACAAAGGAAAATTTCTTAAGAGAAACTTTTCACCATGTCAACACTGCAACAAGATAGGTCATCCACCATTCAATGTTGGAAAAGACCTGATACAAAGTGTAACAAATACCATCAAATGGCACATGAAGCAATCACCTCCAGAACAAAATTCCAGAAACAAGATGAAGATGCTCAGGTAGCTAAACAAGTTGATCAAGATCAAATGTTTGTAGCTACGTGTTTTTTAGTCCAGACCTCCTCAAATCACTATCTAATTGATAATGGATGCACAAATCTCATGACTTTTGATAAAAGTCTCTTCAGAACTTTGCAATCTATTGAAGCTACAAAGGTAGAATTGGAAATGGTGATTTTATAGCAGCAAAGGGAAAAGGAACGATTTCCATCACCACACACTCTAGTACAAAAACTATTTCTGATGTTTTTTATGTACTTGATATAGATTAAAAACTATTGATTGTTGGGCAGTTAATAGAGAAATGCATGAAAGTGGTTTTCGAAAATCAAACTTGCTATATCTTTGATGCTACTAGACAAAAAATATTGCAAGCCAAGATGAGAGGCAAAAGCTTTTAATTTTTACCATTTAAGGAGGAGTACACAACCTTTCCAACAAAGCTGAATGACATGGAATTGTGGCATAGGAGACTAGGTCACTATCATCAACAACAAATGATCAATATGAAGAAGCATGATGTTGTAAGAGGAGTGCCTTCATTCACTAATCTTTTCATCAAATTGCAATGCTTGCCAATTTGGTAACCACAACAGGAAACCATTTCCAAAATCAACATGGAGGTTTACATAGAAACTTCAGTTGATTCATACTGATGTTGTTGGTCCTCTTACAACACCTTCAATAAAAGTAGTCAATATTACATACTTTTTATTGATGACCTTACTAGAATGTTCTGGATCTTGTTTATGAAATACAAGTTAGAAGTAGCTAGGATTTTTTGGAGATTCAAGAAGAATGTGGATAATAATAGCAACAACAGGATTCAAGCCATTCGATCAGACAATGGTAAAGAATATGCTTCATCAGAATTCAATCTTTATTGTCAGGAAGCTAGCATTGAACAACAATTAACTACTCTTTACACTCGAGAACATAATGGAGTTAGTGAGAGGAGAAACAGACACATTATAGAGATGGTTAGATGCATGCTACATGAAAAGAACTTGTCAAAGACATTTTGGGCAGAAGCAGCCAACACAACTGTTTTTCTTCAAAACCGACTTTTAACAAAATTGCTTGAAGGAAAGACACCTTTTGAAGTGTGGTATAATTACAAACATTCACTAAGTTTTCTTAAGATCCTTAACTATATTTGTTTTGTTCATGTTCTATAGATCAAAAGGGACAAGCTTGTTAAGAAGGCTCTACAAACTCCAAGATTTGTCCTCAGAAATTCGAACTTGCTAGAAAATAGTGATTTGGTGAAAATGTCTGCCACTTGTTCTTCTGTTTTGTAGTAGACAAGATTAATAACTCCATCTTTTTGAACTTCCCTTAAGAAGAATAATTTAATGTTAAAGTGCTTAGTTTTCCTATGAAATACAGGATTATAAGAGATAGCAATAACAACTTGGTTGTCAACTAGAATTTCTAGGCTTTCTTTCTATTCTAAGTTAAGATCAATTAGAATCTTCCTCAGCCACAAAGCTTGATTAACAACACCTGTTGCAGCAACAAACTCGGCTTCAGTAGTGGATTGAGCTGCAGTTTCTTGTCTTTTTTAGTTCCATTGAAAATACCAGAACCTAAAGAGAAACAGTAGCCAGAGGTGCTCTTCAAATCATCAATAGAACCTCCCCAGTCACTATTTGAGTACTCTGCCAGCTTGAATTCCTTGCTTCTTGTATATTTGATGCCAAAATTGCATGTTCCTTTGACATACTTGATCACTTCTTAAGAATTTCTTTGGCATATTTCTCCTAACAAAAGAAGACTTCATGTTCTGCCTGCTAACTTCCATTCCAAGAAAGAAAGTCATCAAGCTGAGATCTGTAATCTCAAAAACATCCATCATCTCATCTCTTGGTTGAATTTATCCACATGATTGGTGTTATTTCCTGTCACAAGCAAATCATCAACATATAGTGAGATGATCAGAATGTCATCTCCATTTTGTTTGACGTATAGTGTTGAATTAGAGATGTTTTTAGCAAACCCTAGGTTCTGCAAATGTTCATCAATTTTGTTGTACCAAGCTCTTAGAGCTTGCTTCAATCCATATAGGGCCTTCTTAAGAAGATAGACTTTGTCTTCTTCTTCTTTATTTGCATATCCTTTCGGTTGTTTTATATAAATCTCCTCCTGCAAAACATCATTTAAGAATGATGGCTTGACATCTAGTTGATACACCTTCCAATTCTTTTGTGCTGCAATGGCAAGTAGTGCCTGATAGTATCAAGTCTAGGTATTGGTCTGAAGGTGTCTGAGTAGTCTACACCAAATATTTGTTCATAACCCTTGACCATAAGCATGGCCTTATGCTTATTGATTGAGCCAGCAGCATTAAACTTTGTTATGTACACCAATTTGACTCCAATCACCTTTCTATTTTGAGGTCAATCAACCAACTCCCATATTTTGTTTCTTTCAATCATGAATAGCTCCTCCATTATAACAATCCAATTTTGATTCAATTTGGCGCCTTCAAAATCTGCAGGTTCACATAAGGCAATATTTCATCTTTGATAAACATCAGAAAGTGATATTTTGCCTCTAACAGGAGTGTTGTCTTCCATGTCATTTTGTCAGTCTTTTATGCATTGGCCTTCTGTGTCTGAAGTAAGAAGGCTGATTTTTGGATCAAATGAGGTTGGATTGCTTTTCTTTGCATCATTCTAGTCCCATTATTCATCTTCCATGAGGTGCAAATCCCTGCCTATAACATTTTTTCCAGTTTGTGGCTAGAAAATTTTATAAGCTCTTGCAACCAAACTATAGCCAATGAAGATGTCAGGAAGTGCTCTTTTGTCAAGTTTGTCTCTTTTAATCTGTGGAACAAGGGTGAAACACACAAATCCAAATATCTTAACAAAATTCAAAGCTGGTTTATAACCATACCATGCCTTAAAGGGTGTTTGATCCTTCAAGGCTCTTGTTGGAAGTCTGTTTTGCAAAAAGACAACAGTGTTTGATGCTTCTGCCCAAAACTTCTTTGGTAGATTCTTCTCATATAACCAGCATCTTGTCATCTCCAAGATGAACTTGTTTCATCTCTCACTAACTCCATTATGTTGTGGAGTGTATGGAGTTCTAAACTGATGATGAATGTGTGCCTCCTTGCAAAACTTCTTAAAGGTGATAGAGGTGTATTCCTTGCAATTGTCTGATCTGAGGGCTTGAATTTTGCAGCCACTCTCACTTTCAATTCTCCTTTAAAATTCTAGAATACTTGAGCTACCTCTAACTTGTGCTTCAAGAAGAAAATCCAACACATACAGTTGTAATCATCGATGAATACATCATAATAAAGACTATCATTTAGAGAAGGTGTATTTTGTGGTCCTCCAATATCTGTATGAATTAATTGCAACTTCCTTGTTGCTTTCCATGTGACCTTTCGAAAAGGTTTCCAACTTTGCTTTCCAGAATGACATGTCTTGTAGCTGGACATATGATCATCAAGTGTTGGAAAATCCTTAGCCATCATCTTGGATTTGACCAGCAACAACCCTTTATGATGATAATGCCCTAGCCTCTTGTGCCAAACATCAATTATATTTTCTTTGATTGGGAAAACAGTAGGCTCCTCCTCCAATGGATTTAAGGCAAACCTTTTCCCTTTCACATTTACCTTGAAAATATCATGGCCATCTGCATCTTTAATCAAGCATCTTTGTTTTTGAACACCACTTTATAACCTTTTTGAGCTAGTTGGCCAACACAAAACAAATTTTGAGTAATGTTAGGAACATACAGTACATCTGAGATGAACTTTGTACCTGAACAAGTCAAGATTGCAACTGTTCCCTTCCCATTTACAACTAGCTCCTCCATTTTAAATTCAAACTTTTAAAGTGTTCGTACTTCTTAATTCCTTGAACAAATCTTTGCATGTGTCATGTGGTTAGTATAACCACTGTCAAGAAGCTAGCTCTCACTTGAATCACTACCAGAGATGCAAGTAGCCACAAACAATTGATCTTCATATTCTTGATAAAAAATTTGTTCCCTCTTCACCATGCTATTGGATTTTGTTTCTACAGATAACAACTTTGTGCCCCATTTGATTGATTGCATTTGTTGCACTTAGCTTCTGGTCTTCTCTAGCATTTCACATGTGGATGAGATCTCCTTTTACTATGCTGGCATGGAGGATAAGTTTCTTTCTTGTTTCCAGTATTACTCCTGTTGTAACTCTTGGAATCTCCTGATGACCCTTCTTGATTGCTTCCCTTATTCTTCTTGTACTTCTTTCCATTTTTTCTATGCTTGATGAATAGGGCTCCTTCAAAGTCATCTTCTTGTCTCATAACCCTTCTTTGTTCCTAGGCTTGTAATGCATTTAGCATTTCTGTCGAAGTAATTTTTGACATATCCTTAGTGTTGTCTAAGGATGTAATTGTAGCCTCAAATGTTTCAGAAATTGTTACAAGAATTTTTTGAACAATTCTTGATTCTGGCAGGGACGAGCCAAGCAATCTGATTCAGCTAGCAATATTAAGCAGCCTATCAGAATATTCTTTAATGGATTCAGTCTTCTTCAACTTTTGCAATTCAAAGTCACGCACAAAGTTTAGCACTTGCATTCCTTGAATCCTTTCATCCCTTTCATATTCAATCTTGAGATAATCCCATATCTCCTTTGTTGTTTTTAGAGACATGATTTGAGAGAAAATGGTAGATGATACTACAGCAAATAAGCAGGCCATTGCCTTTGATTTTTTTTCATCTTCTTCTCGTTGTGAGTTTTGACCTGTGCCATGGTGGGATTGTTTTGAAGTACAGGGATTTCATAATCTTCTTCCACTGCTTCCCACATATCCAAAGCCTCTAAGTATGTCTCCATCCATACTGCCCAGTAATTGTCTCCATTGAACACTGGTGGAGCAATTGATGACAAGTTGACTTCTGTTTCCATGGATTTCATCGCAGATCTCTTTAAACTAGAGAGCTTTGATACCAATTGTAGTTGTTATTGAAGTTTTAGATGAAGAAAAACAAAAATAAAATAATGCGTCAGACAATTGAGGTTGAGAATAATGTTTGAAATTAAGGACTTGAATACACTTTATTATCTTCAACATTACAATTTATAGATTGAATAAATAACAACCTACTAAAATCATGCTCCTAAGATCATGCCATAATTGATAATAAAATAAATAACAAAAGCTACAAAATAGCAGCAGAAACTAAGAAATTGACAAATTCAAATCACTTCACAATGTTTACTCATTCCACATTAGTAGTCCTAAACATGTTTCCTAACAGATTTATTTGTTTTAAGGGTTACAGTATTATTTTATCTGGAATTCTTGTGAGCTACCACTATAAATATGATTTCTGCATTTGTTCCTTTTAACCTTTATTTTTGTTCACAGGTCTACTGTTCACTCAAACACAATCCCACCTAATATGCATTCAAATTCAACCTCATTTGACAACAGGCAAGTTACAGAAGATGCTTCTAAAAACTTAAGAGTACAGCAAAGGTCGCAATGCCCAACCTCGAATGCCATCAGGTATAGCCTGTGCTTATTTTGTTTTCTTTTTGTAAAGAGACCCCCCCCCCCCCCCCCCCCCACCCCCCTAAATCTAGCCTACTGACTTATGGCTGAGCTTGTTAACTTTTTTGTCTATGCGATTTGAATTGTTTTTATGAATGTTGGAAGTCTAGTTGCTGAGCTGGATCAACAACAACAATTGCAGAAGAATGAAGATGCTTGACAGTTTATGATATGAAGAAGCAGCAGCAGTTAATGATGTAAAGCATGTAATAGTTAGTGTAATTGATGATGTAATAGTTAGTTTTTCTGTTATTGTACAACTAACTAACAAGTAAGCATGCATAAGGTGTGTGTTCTCCTATTGTAAGCATGCATAAAGTGTGTGCTCTGCCTCAAGGTATATAAGAGGCATAGCATCAAACAATTATAATGCAAGAAATATAAGAAACGAATTACATTCTTCTGCAACTATCTTTTCTCTCAATTTTCTAAAAATATCTTCTTCTGCTCCTCAAAATCCAGTAAACACAACCTGCAAAAATCAACAACAAACACAAAATCAAAACTTCAACATGGTATCAGAGCAAGCTTGATCAACAAGGAAGGGACAAAAAGCAAACCTTGATTCATACAAACTGTGATTGAAAGGAAGGAAAAATGGTAACAAGTGGAGATCTTCGAACACCACAATTTAATGGTGAAAATTATGACTTTTGGTCAGTAAAAATGGAGACAATCCTCATAGAAACAGACCTTTCAATGACAGATGAATCAAAGAAAGAAGGAGATGAATCTGAATCTGAGCAGGCTGCTAGTTCCAAAGGAAAAAAGGTTGAACCTGGAGAGGCTGCTGTGTCCAAAGAAAATAGGATAAAAAATGCCAAGGCATTGAGCATTCTTCAAGGAGCATTGTTAGATGACCTTTTTCCGAGAATCAGAAATGAAAAAACAGCAAAAGGTGCATGGAATGTGTTGAAAAGAGAGTATAGAGGAGATAAGAAAGTGAGGGCTGTAAAACTACAAGCAGTAAGGGCATAATTTGAATACTTAAGAAAGTCAGAAGGAGAAGGCTTAGAACACTATCTTTCTAAGTTTTTTGAAACAATAAATAGCCTGAAATCACTAGGAGAAGAAGTACCTGAGGTCAGAACTGTGCAGAAGCTTCTAATGAGCTTGAAAAGAAGATACAGATCCGTAGTTTCAATCATTGAAGAAACTAGGGATCTTGAGGTGCTGAAGGTTGAAGAGGTAATAGCCTCAGTCAAGGTTTTTGACAGAAGAGAGGACTTGCATGATGAGAGAGACAGGATTACTAGAACAGAGAAGGCATTCAGCAGCCTCAAGGTTGGCTATAACCCTGGACATGCAGCTGGAAACAGGTCTTCACATGGAAAATTCAATCCAAAGTGGCAAAGACAAGATCAAAGCCACTCAAGCTGGAATCAAGGAAGGAATGTGAGTAATAATCAGCCTACAAAGTGGAATCAAAAGGTTGGGACTAGTTATGGAAATGCCTTCAATTCACAGTATAGAAATATGAACAAAAATCAACCGAATGCTAAACCACAATGCAGTACATGCCAGAAATTTCACTATGGTGTTTGCAGGTATAAAGGAAAACCAAAGTGTGGAAGATGTAGTCTTTTTGGCCATACCACAAAAGACTACAACAATTACAAGCAAATAGCCAATTGTGCAAAGGAGGAAGATGCATGTACAAGCACAATGTTTTATGCTTGCCATGCTGCCAGTGTAAAGGATGAAAATGTGTGGTTTGTGGACAGTGCTTGCAGCAACCACATGACCTCACAAGAGTCAATTTTGATCAACATTGACAGGAACATTACCTGCAAGGTGAAGATGGGATCAGGGGATCTCGTACAGGCTACTGGCAAAGGCACATTAGTGGTAGAGACAAAGCATGGAATCAAACACATAGAGGAAGTGCTACTCGTGCCAGGCCTAGATGAAAATTTACTAAGTGTTGGTCAAATGATGGAGCATGGGTACTACATACTGTTTGGAGGTAATAAAGCTATAATTTTTTGATGATGAGACACTTACAAATGTTATAGCAGGAGTCATTATGAGAGGAAATAGATGTTTTCCTCTATCTTTAGAGTCCATGGCACCTGCAGCCATGAGAGCATCAGTAATTGAGGATTTCTGGACATGGCATAAAAGGCTTGGCCATTTGAATTCTGTTAGTATGAAGAAAATGCAGCAACTAGAAATGGTCATAGGATTACCTAGACTTACAGAAGTGAAGGAAGTCTGTGAAGGTTGTTTGTGGGCAAGCTGCAAAGAGAATCTTTTGACAAAGAAGGAGCATGGAGAGCCAAGCATCCACTAGAGCTGGTTCATACAGACCTATATGGACCAATGCAAACATAATCAGTTGGAGGAAATAGGTATTTCATCAAATTCATTGATGATTTTTCAAGAATGTGTTGGATATATTTTCTTCGAATTAAATCTGATGCATTACATGTATTCAAGAAGTTTAAATTGCTTGTTGAACTACAAAGTGGACATAAACTTAAGAAATTAAGAAGTGATAGGGGTGGAGAGTTTACCTCTCAAGATTTTCAGATGTTTTGTGCCAGTCAGGGCATGGAGAGGCAGCTCATAGTAGGTTATTCACCTCAGCAGAATGGGGTGGCTGAGAGAAGAAACAGAACCATAGGTGAGATGGCAAGATCTATGATGGTTGAAAAAGAAATACCTGTTAAATTTTGGGGAGAGGCAGTAAATACTGTTGTGTATCTCCAGAATAGATGCCCTACATCAGCTGTGGAAGGAAAGATACCATTCGAAGCCTTCACAGGAAGAAAACCTGGAATCAAGCATTTGAGAGTATTCGGGTGCATATGCTACTCTCATGTTCCAACAGCTTTAAGACAAAAGCTTGATAGTAAGGCTGAAAAGGGGGTGTTATGGGGTATGGAAGTTGTGAGAAAGGATATAGGGTGTATATCCTAGAGTCCAAAAAGATTGTGTTGTCTAGGAGTGTGGTTTTTGCTGAGAATCAATTATGGAATTGGAAGGAGAACCAATTGAATCCAGTAGTACTACAACAAGTGTTTGAAGGAAGTGAAGAAAGTAATATGGAGAGTATGCAGCAGGCTGAAGAAGAAAATCAGTATGCTTATTTAAACTCTAAAACTAGCTCAGCAAGTTCACATATAGATAAAGACAGCAGCCAAACCTCTACACCTAGCTCAACTCTAGTAAAATTAAGGAGTATTGAAGACATTTATAACAGATGTCACATGAGCATCATTGAGCTAGAAAATTACCAAGAAGCAGCAAAGAGTAAAGACTGGCAGGATGCAATGAAAACTGAATTAGAAATGATAGAGAAGAATCATACCTGGGAGCTGATTGAAAGGCCTGCTGACAAGCTTGTGATAGGTGTGAAATGGGTGTTCAAGACTAAGCTCAACCATGATGGTACAATACACAAGCATAAGGCTAGATTTGTAGCCAAGGGATATGCTCAAAAACTAGGGGTTGATTACAACGAAACCTTCGCTCCAGTAGCAAGGTTGGATACCATCAGAACACTTATTGCATTGGCAGCTAAAAAAGGTTGGAAGTTATTCCAACTAGATGTTAAATCAGCATTCCTAAATGGAATGCTTTATGTGAAGCAACCCGAAGGGTGTGAAGTAAAGGGGTCCAGCCACAAGGTGTATAAACCATACAAGGCTCTATATGGACTTAAACAAGCATCTAGAGCCTGGTATAGTGAGATTGATGCCTACCTTACAAGCTGCCAGTTTAAGAGAAATGCAAGTGAAGCAACCTTGTATACCAGAAGTGACAGTGAAGGAGGCCAGATCATTATATCGATATATGTTGATGATATAGTGTATACTGGCAGTAGTGAAAAGATGATGACTGAGTTTAAAAGGGAGATGATGCAGAGGTTTGAAATGTCACACCTAGGGCTTCTCCATCATTTTCTAGGGATCGGTGTGTTGCAAACCAGTCAAGGAGTTTTTATTCACCAAAGTAAGTATGCTAAGTCCCTATTTACTAAGTTTGGTCTTGAGGACTGCAATCCAGTTGCAATTCTTCTAACAGTGGGTGAAAAGTTGAAGAAGGTGGATGGCAGTGAACCTGCAGATGAAGGTTTATATAGAAGGATAGTGGGAAGCTTGTTGTATTTGACGGCAACAAGGCCAGACTTGATGTATTCAACAAGCTTACTGTCAAGGTTCATGAGTTGTCCTACAAAGAAGCATATGGGAATTGCTAGAAGGGTATTGAGGTATATTCAAGGTACCCTAGACTATGGGATTGAGTATACAAGGGACATATCTGCTACTCTAATTGGTTATTGTGATGCTGAATGGGGAGTGAGGATGATAGCAGGAGCACCTCTGGCTATGCTTTTAGTTTTGGAGGTGTTGTTTTCTCTTAGGCTTCTGTAAAACAAAGCACGATGGCTCTGTCAATAGCAGAAGCTGAGTATGTCTCAGCTTCTGAAGCCACATCACAAGCCATTGTATTGTGTATCAAGGCAACTCCATTGTATTGTGACAACATGTCAGCAATATCAATGGCTAAAAATCCTGTTTTCCATCAGAAAACAAGGCACATACACAGGAGGTATCATTTCATTAGAGAATCCTTGAAAGAAGGATTGATTAACATGCAATTTTGCAAGGGGGAAGACCAACTCGCAGACATATTTACTAAAGCCTTGCCTAAAGATAGATTCAATCAATTAAGATTGAATCTTGGGGTTAAACCAGTCAGTAACTTAGGAGAGGCTATTGGAAGTTAAGTTGCTAAGCTGGATCAACAACAACAAATGCAGAAGAATGAAGATGCTTGACAGTTGATGATATGAAGAAGCAGCAACAGTTAATGATGTAAAGCATGAAATAGTTAGTGTAGTTGATGATGTAATAGTTAGTTTTTCTGTTATTATACAACTAACTAACAAGTAAGCATGCATAAGGTTTGTGTTCTCCTATTGTAAGCATGCATAAAGTGTGTGCTCTGCCTCCAGGTATATAAGAGACATAACATCAAACAATTAGAATGCAAGAAATATAAGAAATGAATTACCTTCTTCTGCAACTATCTCTTCTCTCAATTTTCTAAAAATATCTTCTTCTGCTCCTCAAAATCAAGTAAACACAACCTGCAAAAATCAACAACAAACACAAAATCAAAACTTCAACATTTACCAGATGTCTTTGTAGACTTTTTATTCTGCTTCCTAGGTTTTTTTTTGGTTTCCCCGACCTAGATTCTGTATAGCTGACTAAACATCATATTTTCTTTTTTTGTTTTTCTGTACAACAAAGCCAGGAAGAGTTATGGGATCAGTTGTGCCCTAGAAATTCTGTATAGCTCTCCACACTGCTTCTTTAGGACTAACACATTGATAGAAGAGAAGTCTATCGCGGTGACTGAAAAAGATTCACAAACCAAACAGCAACCTCCTCAATGTAATGTGGTGGCCAAGGCATCCTATGGGATGGCCATGGACGTGAACACCAACCCATATTACCAACCACAAACTAGGCTGGAGCCGTTAAAGGAGAGAATTGTCATTGATGCGGAACTGCCCCAGACACAATCCCACTTTGGTCCGGTTGGTGCTGCTTCTGTGGCTGCTCATAGGAATGTGGCACTATTCATTATGGATTAAAATAGTCTCTCTTCTTTGAGATAAATCCTTTTCACCCTCACACTGATAAGCCAAGTATCAAGATTATGCAATGGCTTTAGGTCTAGAATTCGAGGTGAGGTAGCTAATCCTCTTTCTAGAATTATACGTTTCAAGGGTTAAGTCAAACTTCCTGTATCTATTCATGCTGTGTAACTATATTGTCATTCAATTCTTTGATCACAATAAATTCCACTCAACATTTAAAAGAACTTGTGTTTTATTGTAGTGTTATTGTCGGTTAAACAACAAAAGGGGATATGATGCCTGAGCGGTTAAAAAAGAGCCCTGCTTTTCATTAACCTGGTTTAATTTATAAGATAGGTTTGGTCAGCCCTTTCCTGCTAAGAGCAATCTTGAATAAAAAAAACTATTTTGAATTAGAAGAGCTAAATTAGTAATATGGTTTTTTGAATGGAAATATAATATTTATGGAAGCTAGTTAGGATTGACTTTTGATTGTTATTAGAGTTTTCATTTTCCCCGACAATAAGCTGTGATCCTAGTATGGTTATCAAAAAGAAAACAATATTCAAGCTCAAATAGGAACCATGAGGGATATATTTTAGAGTGTCAAGGGACAACAAAGATAACATTTCGCCATTTCAAGCATAAACAGTTATAACGACAAATATTGTCCTTGTTCAGTGTGATTGTTTTTGCATCAAGATTTATATTTTTGTGAATGAATGACTAGCAAATCAAACTATACACAATTATGCATGCAACAAAAAAATGGCATATGAGCATGGGAACAAGCTTTTTTTGTGTATTTTTTTATGTCTTGGTTGAAAATTGTTTGGCCACCTCAAAATGAGAATTGCTTGAATTTTTCACCCTACAAATGAGTGTTTAAATGTTGTTTTAAGCAAACATGAAATTATTTCTGAAATAAAAAAAGGTAAAGTTGATTTTTTCAAGATTATTTAGGCAATGGTGTTTACCAAACTAATATTGTCAAAATGTTTTGAACAAAGCTATCAAGTCAATTATGAAAGTCAATTTTATGAGTTTCAAAAGGGTGAGGATTTCCTCTTAGCATCTTGCATAACACATCTTAAAGTTCGATCATTTTCGCTATTATATTCAAAACTTAGACCTTGGAATCATGAGTTGAAGTGATTTTTTTACAAACCTAACTAAAGGTTAATCCATGGCTTCTAGACGAGTTTGAAAAGGTGTAATAAATCAAAACTAAGCATTTACTTTAGGTGGTTTTGTAACAAACTTAAAGGTGAAACCAAAGAACGCACAAGAGAAGTAAGATCATTAACTTTATTCTCAAGGTTAGAAATACTTACCTCATTCACTTGTTTGTTTGAGAAGTCTCCACGAGTGCGAAACTGTTTCGAGTTGGATGCCATGTTTGAGATTAATTGGCGTGCAACATCGCATGTCTTATCTACCAATGCCCCTCCACTTGCAGCATCAATGATACTATGGTCAGTAGGCATCAATCCTTCGTAGAAATATTGAATGAGCAGTTGATCGGATATTTGATTATGAGGGCATTGAATGCACATTAGATCAAATCTTTCCCAATATTCAACGAGTGTATCTCCATGAGATTGCCGAATCCCACATATTTCTTTCCTTATGTTGGCAACTCGAGATGTTGGGAAATACTTTTTGATGAAAATTTTCTTCATGCCAATCCAAGTGGTCAATGGAACCATGTGGAACTCCTTGAGATGAGTGTGAGAATCTTCTCCTGCAAGACCATTGAATGTTGGCAGCAAATGTATAAAACCAGATTTGAGTTCAAAGTTTATATTATTGTCTACATTTATGCACAATGGCTGGTTTTCCACGTTAGGAGTAGCAAGCTCCTTGAGTGTTTGTTGACGTGTAACAACCATGATGTTGACGCGAGCTTCCTTTCGTAACCTGCATAAAGTGTTTTCTATTTCGAGATCAACCTGCACTTGATGACTTTGGTTAGCAGAACGGGTTATAGGCATAAATCGTAAAGAAAACTGAAAAAAAAAAAACCAAACACACAAGAGATTGAAAACAACGCTATAGGCATGAGGATCTTACGCTAGAAAACTAAAAGTGTTCAAAAATCTTAGAAAATGATGGAATTTGGCCTCGATAAGGTGGGGCTAGAGACCAAATGTCACTAGTTCTTCTTTGAATGTCATTTTCCTTCAGAAACAAAAGGTAGATACCTAATTCCACCAAAAAGTTTGTTTTGAACAGTACCGCCGCAAGCACAAATATGTTTTCTCTTTTGTTTTTAGAATAATTAAAAACAACAACAAGTAGAATAAATCACAGCATAACACAACACAAGAATCAAATAAAATCACGTCCCTGGCAACAACGCCAAAATTTGTTGCGATGTCGCGACCACCTAAATTAATTACCCTAACTTAAAACAAATCACACAAGATAATATAGAGCAAGCAAGGGATCGATCCCACGAGGACAATTTAGTTCATATTTTAGTACTATATGCTATGTAATTGGGGGAGGGGGTGTTGGAACTTGTCTAGGCTACGCTAAAACAAACTAAGCGAAAATTATATAAAACTGAAATTTATCAATAAAACAAACCTTGGTCGTAAGTCAACATCCACCTACAGAAATCAGAATTGATCATGGAAACGAAACATCAATTTATATTTTAAATATTTATCTCTTCTTAACATTGGTTCATTAACGAATCCGCCATATAACTTACCCTAACCATTAAACAACCACAGTGTCCGCACTAGTAATTTGATTCAATGGCAGCCTTAAAAACTTTATAAATTGATTAATCAACAAACATAATTGTCCGCAAGCTATTTTTTATTTGATTGAATGTTCTCCCTAAGATTAATAATGTAGATCCACCACAATTATTAACTCAGTTGCTTCACAAGTTCATATACCACAACTCCGGTTTTGATATCAAACTTAGCAATCGATTGTCTACAATAATAACTTTGAGTCCGCTCTTAGCAATTAAAGAAGCAATCATAGGAAAAATAAGCATAGGAGAACAAACACATTCATCATTCATCTTGAAATCTGAAGGTTTCTGTGTCCTTGCAACCAAGCAAAAGAGTTTAGCCTTGCATATTTGTTGAACAACTAAATAAAAATATGGAAGCAAACATGATATAGGGTTTAGAGGAGGAAGATTTGTGTTTTCTTTCCTGTTGGATGAAGTCCCTTGCTGCCTCTCCTCCTTTATATATGCTTAGAAACCCTAGTTTCTATTTTGCAAAATAGTCCTTCCTTAAGTTGACAGAATTTAGTTGTCCCTTGTAAAAATCATATATCATTCATAACACATTGTTTCGAGCTGAAAGTTGGATCGCTTATATTCATTTGAGTCTTAAATCCAAAAAAATTAGGTTTGCATCAATCAGACTTTCTTAGCTCCAGATATTGAAGTTGGAACGGACAAAGGTTGACATCGGCAGATTGCAAGATTTGACTTTGAAGGCTGCGATTTCCATGCTCTTCCTTATTTTATTTCTTTTGCCTTTGCTTTCCAGAAAGTTCTGGATGTTAGCTTTTGAATGCCACTAGAATACCTTCATTTCGATCTCTAGAGCTTCCGATCTACACAAAATATTGATTGAAGGTCAAATCTGTCAATCAACTCAAATTACCTCCTTTTTACATTTTTCATCGAAAAATGCCTTCAAAATATAAAACAAAGAATATCAAGGCATTTAATACATAAAATATATGCAAAACACTAGGTAAATATGGGTGAAACTATCAAATAATATGGTTGCATCAATGAGGGATATATTTTAGAATGTCAAGGGACAACAAAGATAACATTTCACCATTTCAAGCATAAACAATTATGACGACAAATATTGTCCTTGTTCCTTGTGATTGTTTTTGCATAAAGATTTATATTTTTGTGAATGAATGACTAGCAAATCAAACTATATACAATTATGCATGCAACTAAAAAATGGCATATGAGCATGGGAACAAGCTTTTTTTGTGTATTTTTTTTATGTCTTGGTTGAAAATTGTTTGGCCACCTCAAAATGAGAATTGCTTGAATTTTTCACCCTACAAAAGAGTGTTTAAATGTTGTTTTAAGCAAACATCAAATTATTTCTGAAATGAAAAGGTAAAGTTGATTTTTCCAAGATTATTTAGGCAATGGTGCTTACCAAACTAATGTTGTCAAAATGTTTTGAACAAAGCTATGAAGTCAATTATGAAAGTCAATTTTATGAGTTTCAAAAGGCAGTTATAAGCAATGAAACGTTTGTAACGGAAATGTATTTACAATTACAATGAATGGTAATAAAATCTGGTTTGAATTTATGGTGACAACTAAGCGTTGATTTGCGTTTGGTAGAATCCAATGGTTTCCTTGATAATAAGAATCTTCGAGAAGCTTTTAAGTATGAACACATGAAAGATTATCATATACAATAGATGAAGTCATCATCCAGCCAATGTCAATAAAATAGGTCATGCAATTTCAAGCGTTTACTTTTTCTAACGTGCTGGCTTGTCCAATAGCTAAAGAATGATCTTATCTTTGGATGGAGACATGCAGACTACGATATTCACCAAGGATGGTGGTGCGAAATGTGCCCAAATTGCTACAAGCCATTATCTGGGCCCAAATGGTGGCAATCTTATATGCACTGAACATGATTTTAAATTACAAAGCAATTGATGTTACCTGCACATAATTTATCAATATATTACATTGACACCCACCCACCCATATATATATATATAAATAAAACCCAAAATACAAATTTGTAATCTGTTTGGCCCCATTATCAATATATTACATTGACACACACACACAATACTATATATATATATATATATATATATATATATATATATATATATATATATATATATTATAATGGGGTACAAATTTCTATTTTGGGTTTTATATATATAAATAAAACCCAAAATACAAATTTGTAATCTGTTTGGCCCCATTATAATTAAATTATGATAAACAACTAAATCATGGATTGGTGAGGGTCTCTTGGGTCATGCCAAGTCCATTTTTGGAGGATTTGGAAGGATAGAAAAAAATGGAGTTTCAATGAACTTGAGTCTAAATGGGAAGGAATTAATATTTTTTTCTATTTATTTATGACACCATCAAAACAAAACAATTCAAAAACATAAAAAAATAATTAAATATTTAGCAAATAATATTTTGATAGAAATGTGAAATATGCTCCTTGTTCCAACCCATCAACTAGGCTGGAATAAGACAATTAAAAATTGCAATCTTCTATCTTAAATAGGAATTTGAATAACCTGCCTTATTTTAAAAACTTTTCTTGGATCAAATCTGCATTTTTTCTATGACTGCAATTCATTTCTGAGGAACAACATTCTAATGCATGCTTAATGACTATCCTTGGAGGAGCAAATAATTTTATTAGTAAATTGAATATAATTTACAATTATCATTTGTCCCTTTCATGCTGTTTACGACCCAGTCCATGATCTTCATTTCTTGCTAACTTACACTCAAATTCAATGATTCTTACCAAGAAAATGAAGGTTACTAAACTAGATTATCATAGTTTCTAAACTAAATTATCATAGTGTTTATGTCTGCATCCATAATGGACACTCTTTTATTTTTTAATTGTAGAATTTTTTGCCATTTTTTGTAAATTAAATTTGTGCAAAACTTGATCATGTTAGCATTAGGTAATAATGGATACTAGGGATCAATTTAGTAGTGTGGTTAGGTGCAATACATTTTATTATAATTACAAAATTGAAAGTATTTAGGTCACTAACCTATCCTATAGTTTTGTATAAGTTCTACTGAAAACTCCCTTTTGAAATTTTAAATACAAAAAAAATATAATTTATAGCTTTTATTAAATCTATTTTTTCAAACCATGACCATAATGGTTGGGATTGTTTTTGAAAATTCTTTTCGTTCAAAAATACATCCAAATAATATTTTTGTATGTTTTAAAAAATATTTTTGACATCAGCACATCAAAAAAATCTAAAAAAATCAAAAAATATTTAATTTTAAAAAAATAAAAAAACAAATTTTCATTTTGTTTTTAAAAACATTTTTGAAACATAATGTAAAACACCCTTTAATACCAACTGCTAGCTATTAATATATATTAATCACTAAACTATTTAACTGGATGACGAGGGGTAAGCAACTTGAAAAATAATACAGTCATAATGATCTAGGGCTAAAGCAACTTGTAAGAAAACATTAATTTCAGGACGAAAAGAAAAACAAGAAGAGTTTCTTTTTTCTTCTTCATTAACACTCATCATCATTAACAATAATTTATAGGAAGACTTGACAGCCTAACTTAGCACGTGTACCAAGACAGAGACGCCCAACTTCATAAGGTAAGGTCAATATCAATTACAATGAATTCAATATCAATTACAATGAATACATTAACACAGAATCAAGCTTGAAGAAGAAGAGTCCAATAAGGGGAAAAAATTAAAAATTTCTACTGATTTTGAAATTACAAAGCAATTGATGTTACCTGCACATAATTTATCAATATATTACATTGACACCCACCCACCCATATATCTATCTATATATATCTATGTATCTATATATATATATATATATATATTGTAAAAAAAAACCCAAAATAGAAATTTGTAATCTCTATGGACCCATTATAATTAAATTATGATAAACAACTAAATCATGGATTGGTGAGGGTCATGCCAAGAGTTCATTTGTTTTAATGGTTGACATTGTTTTTGAAAATTATTTTCGTTTAGAAATGTGTCAAAATAATATTTTTTTATATGTTTTAAAAAATATTTTTGACATCAGCACATCAAAAAGATCTGAAAACACCAAAAATATTTAATTTAAAATAAAAATAAAATATTTTTTTTTAAACTGTTTTTGAAAACACAATGTAAAACCCCCTTTAATACCAACTGCTAGCTATTAATATATATTAATCACTAAACTATTTAACTGGATGACGAGGGGTAAGCAACTTGAAAAATAATACAGTCATAATGATCTAGGGCTAAAGCAACTTGTAAGTAAACAATAATTTCAGGACGAAAAGAAAAAGAAGAGTTTCTTTTTTCTTCTTCATTAACACTCATCATCATTAAGAATAATTTATAGGAACACTTGACAGCCTAACTTAGCACGTGTACCAAGACAGAGACGCCCAACTTCATAAGGTAAGGTCAACAAGTCAACCAATATAAGTGAAAATGATATATGGTATTAAATTCCTAAACTTTAATTTACATCAATTTGTCATAAAATTTACTCTTAATGGCACATAAAAATTTACTCTTACCCTATCGATAGTGTGAATGAGTAATCTAAAAGTTTCATTGTGATTGTTTTTTAAAATGTTTTTTATTTAAAAATATATTAAAATAATTTATTTTTATTTTTTAAAAATTATTTTTGAAATCAGCATATAAAAATGATTTAAAAACACTAAATTTTTTAATTTAAAATAAAAAAATTGAAAATTTACAAAAAAAAAATTAAAAATACTTTTAAAATACAATATCAAACACCCTCTATTTCACGTAAGCTTGCACACAAATTCAATCCATCTCGCCAAGAAAATGAGGGTTGCTATATTAAGAAGTTCGATTTATCAATTTTTTTGGATAAATGACAAAGATGGTATGCATCCTAATTTGACTTTTGGTACCTCTCAATGATGGCTGAAGACACTAAGATATAATAAAAGTCAAATGCTGTAAGAATCATCCGCAGAACATACAAACAAAGCACACTGAAATTAAATAAATAAAAGTAACGGCATGATAGGAGGTAGATGACGGGCGCCCCTCATCTCGATCGCCTGGCAACTTGGAGAAATGTCATCTTCCTTGCTCAGCTGCGATACAAGAATTTAAAATTATGCCATCAATTACGTTGGAGAAAATTATGCCATTTTACTTGAAAATATCATCAATTACCAGCTGTTGATTGAAGCTCATTTCGGACAGAATAGAGTTGAGCAACGGCGTCGCTGATTTTCATGCGCTCTCTTGGCGATTCAACAGAACATGAGATTCCAATTCGGAATATTGAATTCAAGCACTCAAGAATTCTGCTGCTAAATTCCTGAGCAAGAGTTGGATCTGTAATCTGGTTCACTTGTTCCGGCACAGCTCTCTTTGCGAAGTCATGAAGATTTGAGCCATCTCTCAACATGTCATCTGTGGGCCTCTTTCCTGTGAACATCTCCAGCAAGAGTATGCCATAGCTATACGTGTCACCACAGGCTGACACTTCATTTCCTACGCCATACTCTACAGTTCATGACGAAAACATGTAATTTAGTTTTGCTTTTTCAAAACACTTACAGAAAAGTAAGAGATTGGAAGATTGAGAATTTTACTACCTGGAGGAGCATAACCTATAGTTCCTCTTACTCCAATGGAAGTAGATTCATTTGGTGGACAGTCAGGGCTTGCTTCAGGAAGAAATTTTGCTAGCCCAAAGTCACCTACATGTCCAGTGAATTCATCGTCGAGAAGAACATTGCTTGGTTTAAGATCACAATGAGCTATTGGGATTTCACAATGATGATGAAGGTACTCCAGTGCACACGCAACATCGATGGCAATGGTGAGTCTCTGGCGAAGATTTAGAAACAGCGGCGCGCCACCTCCTGTAGCCGCTGGATGCAGCCAATCGTCTAGACTCCCATTAGCCATGAACTCATAAACTATGGCCTTGAAATCATTACCGTGGTAATCAATACTTGAGCATGCAGTCAAAACCCTGACAAGATTCCGGTGTCTGATGTTTCTCAGCGCTTCACATTCAGCTATGAAACTCCTGGAAGCTCCTTGACGCATGAGATTCAGCACTTTGACAGCAATTAACATTCCATTTCCGTCAAGAATTCCCTTATACACAGATCCAAAGCTACCTGTCCCAACCAAATTCGCTGAAGAGAATCTATCGGTAGCTTTTAAGAGAGTTTGGTAGGACACCTCCATTAGCTCATTCCGCTTAGAGCTCGATTTAAACTCTCTTCTTTTCCTTCTTGACGAACTGAGAAATAAACAGGTGACGAAAAGGGCCAGTGCTAGAAGCACGGCAATCGCAATGATTGCTATCTTCAATTTGAGGTTCAGCCTCTTTGGTTGGTGGAAATTGCATCTCGGCAGCCCAAAATCATTGTTAACACCACCGCATTCTTTTGTTCCGACCATCCTTTCGGATACCATTAACCGAAGCTAATCAATTGTTTATCCCGGCCATCCTTTCGGATGCCGTTAGCCGAAGCTAATCAAGCGTTTATCCCGGCCATCCTTTCGGATGCCATTAGCCGAAGCAAATCAAGCGTTTATCCCGGCCATCCTTTTGGATGCCATTAGCCGAAGCTAATCAAGCGTTATCCCGGCCATCCTTCCGGATGCCATTAGCCGAAGCTAATCAATCGGTAATCCACATTCAAGCATTCAACACTCTAATATATATATATCCCGGCCATCCTTTCGGATGCCATTAGCCGAAGCTAATCAAGCGTTATCCCCGCCATCCTTCCGGATGCCATTAGCCGAAGCTAATCAATCGGTGATCCACACTCAAGCATTCAACACTCTAATGTATATATATGCAAGCCATCCTTTCGGATGCCATTAGCCGAAGCTAATCAAGCGTTATCCCGGCCATCCTTCTGGATGCCATTAGCCGAAGCTAATCAATCGGTGATCCACATTCAAGCATTCAACACTCTAATATATATATATATCCCGGCCATCCTTTCGGATGCCATTAGCCGAAGCTAATCAAGCGTTATCCCGGCCATCCTTCCGGATGCCATTAGCCGTAGCTATCAATCGATGATCCACACTCAAGCATTCAACACTCTAATGTATATATATCCCGGCCATCCTTTCGGATGCCATTAGCCGAAGCTAATCAAGCGTTATCCCGGCCATCCTTCCGGATGCCATTAGCCGTAGCTAATCAATCGGTGATCCACACTCATTACAAGAGTTCATGCGTTCACACTCAAGTGTTCCACATTTTACAACATCATACCCTGAAATTATTATTAGCATTTTAGTCATTTCTAGATAGTAGACTTATTGTAGGAATCGGCAACAAACGCACACCAATTCCAGAAGAAAAACTCACATCAATTTCAGTAGAAAACATGCATCAATTCCAGCCAAAAACTCACATCAATTTCAGTAGAAAACACACATCAATTCCAGCCAAAACTCACATCAATTTCAGTAGGAAAACATACATCAATTCCAGCCGAAAACTCACATCAATTTCAGTAGAAAACACACATCAATTCCAGCCAAAAACTCACAACTGAAATTATTTATTTCGGCATACAAAATCCTTCAATAATTTCAGCCGAAACACTCATGCAATTCTTAGCAAAATACACATCAATTTGGCAACAAACGCACACCATACATGTTGTAACAACCCCACCGAAATAATTTAATATGCCTTTACATTTGTTATTCTTTTATAACTTTGACATTAAAAATATCATTATAAACACCCATTTTCAAACATAACTTGTTTATTTTCCTTTAATGCATCTCACTACATCGTTTTGCGACCTCCCACCTCTTTTCCCCCTTTTTTTTCAAACTGTCAGCAGAGGTCGGATTTCGACCTCTGCCCAGATTTTTCCCCATAACTGGAGTTATAGAACTCCGTTTTGTACAAAATTTATCTTGTTAGAAAGCTAACATATAGGGATACAATTCTTATCAAGGGAATAGAACCCAGTTCTGTCCCTAAAATTTACGAAATGCATCTCAAATGTGCCAGACCTGCTGATTCTGCTGAATCCGTCCTGCACAGTCACGTTTGGTGGCCCTTAACTAGAGTTACAAAATTCCAAATCAAGTGAAACAAGTTTCCTTGGATAGTAGACATCCAGAACTACAACTCCTATGAAGGAACCCGACCCTAATTCCTTTGTTTTACCACTCAAATTCTCTCCCAAAGTCACAACATGAATCTGTCCAGTTATCAATTTCTGCAAACACATGCATTTGGCCGAAAATTGGCCTTGGGAAACAAGACTTCCCTCATTCTTTTCATGCTCAACCATTCATTACACAACATTCACATCCTATTTCATGCCACATCCATCAATTATACACAATTTCACATTTCCCCCAAATTTTATTCAAGAACCCTAACCCAAAATTCATAAAGAAAAGTCATGCAACTTAGCCATAAGGTAATAAAGTAAAGAATCTTTTAAATGCATAAAAGAAACACCATACCAAGAGGGGTTCAAGATCCTAATAGCTTGTGGAATCAAAATATCCTCCTCTCCTCTCTTTCTTCCTTCAAGTGTCGGCCAAAACACTCCTTCTTTTCTTCCACTTTCTTCTTCCAATAATGCTCCCAATCCTTGGGTTTTTTGATGTTTGAAGGTTTTAGTAACCCTCAATCTCACTTTATTTCGAAATTCTTCCTTAATTTAGCAAGAAAATCTCACAATCTCCTTCTCTTTCTCCCTCACCATTGCTGGAAATGAGAAAAAGAGGGGTATTTATACTCCTCAATTTCTCTTATTGCACTAAGGCCCCCCAAAATCTTTAAATGTTTTCTTTTTACCCCACCACTTCTCTTCTTATAATTTAAATCATAAACATTTCATTTATTCAATTTCACCCCTCTCCCAACTTGTTTTATTCATCTTTTAATTTATTCCTTGAGTTTTTGTAAGTTCAACTCGTTGCAAATTAATTAGGGAATATTGACGTTGGTCGTATCCCATTACGATTTTCTGCCCCGTCACGAAATCGGCAACGACAAATTAAGTCAGCCTTAATATATATATATATATATTTTTTTTTTTTTGGGTGTTTACATATATATATTAAGGCACTCATATTAAATAAATATCAAAATATATAATTAGTCTAACATATTTATAAGAAAAAACATACAAATAATCATTATTTTGAATGTCTTATCTTTAATAATTATAAATTTCAACACCTAATAATATCAATAAAAAAATATATGAAAAATAAATAAATGAAAAAACAAATATAAATATTATTAGATTTCAAAAAATTATTTGACTTGAAGAATAAATAAAAATAAAAAAGTGAAAAAAATAATAAATATCAATTTTCAAATGATCACCAACACAAATTAAAATTTAAACATTAAATAAAAAAACCTTAATAAAAAATGTTAAAAAAGTGGGTCAAGAGATTAATTGTGGCACGCGTAAGTTGTCCTGGACACCTTGGTTATTAAAAAGAATGTATACGTGGTAAAAAAATTGTGGTGCGCGTAAACTGGCTCGGACACCGTGGTTATAATAAAAAACCAAAAGAAATGTATAAGTGGAAAAGAAATAGGATTTTTTTTTTAAAAGTGGGTCTGAAGATAAAAAAAAAAGTATATGTGGGGAAAAAAATCATGGTGTGCGTAAGCTGGTCTGAACACTTCGTTTATTAAAAAAAACAAAAAAAAATGCATATGTGGAAAAAAACAGGAAAAAAATGTAAAAAAAAGTGGGTCTAGAGATTAATCGTGGTGCATGTAATCTGGCCCGAACACCTTGGTTAAAAAAAAACAAAAAAAGGAAGTCTGGTTAAAAAAAAGGGAAAGCACTGTTTAAAAGTGCAATTTTATAGCCTGAGATATTCAAACTCTTGCTGCAAGGAAAGTCACATGCCTTAACCACTCGGCTAAAAGACTTCATTGTGCAATTATAGTATACAAATAATACTTATATTAGTCAATAATTTTATTTTCATGCCTCGAGAGATTCAAACTCTAGTGGAGACCTAGCAGCGCATGTCTTAACCACTCGGCTAAAATCACTTCATTGTTGTTCTAGTATACAAATAATACTTATTTATTATGTAATTTTATTATTCCAATCTACAGTTGGTGTCAAAACTATGGAACTTCAATGTCTCACAGAAGCCAAGTTCTAGCGTTGCAAAATCACTTTGCAATTACTGGACTCACACCATAAATAAATCAAAAAATAGAATTTATTCAATTGGAAATTATCAACTGTCTTGTCTCCTTACAATCTTCTTCTTAAATAGTCTCAATTCTTACATGTCTCCAATCTTAATTAGGAAAGCAATAAAATAGGAAATTAACAAATAAATGCTGGAAGTAACGGGTCTGAATAATCAAGGGGATTTGAGTAATTTGGAATTCTAGACTTGATGAATCTCCCAGATTTCCGAGGCTGTGTTGATTATGGGTTCTCTCCCAAATTTGGCTCCATTGCATTATCCACAACATTCATGCCGATTCCCTCCTGATCTGCAACGGCTACTTGATTTGCATTGATTGAAATCCCCCTTTGATCTGCATCTTCCTCCTGATTTGCATCAACAGTGTATCAGAGTCTTAATGAAAAATGCAAAACACTGTTTATAAAGCTTATCTACTTTAGTTATATACTAATATATAGATATAATAAAATATGACTAGTGTAGAGTACCATCACCATCCTGGAAATTTCACTAAATACGAGCGTAGTGTCTGGATAAAGTGGGCGTGTATAAAAAAAATATCTCCGTCCACCGACTTCTTTATTTTGACAACACATAAGTAGACTAAAGAATTGAAAAGTTAGCAACTTTGACCACGTGTTTTTTGCACTATATTTTTGAAAAATGTTAGATTTTTCTATTTTTATTTTTTATTTTAAATTAAAAAATAATATTTTTAGATCATTTTAATGTGTTAATATTAAAAATAATTTTTAACAAATAAAAAAATATCTTAAAGTATTTTTAAACAAAATACATTTTTAAAAACAATTTCAAGCCTACTTACTTAGTGAATACCTCTCTAATATAGACAACAGCGATGAGGTTTCAGATTTGATTCTCTTTTTCCTTGATTCCATATATATATAAGAAGTTAGTGTGAAAATTCACCTTTATTATTATTATGAAGAGTAATGAAGGTGAGGTTTTTTAAAGCATTTCCCCCTTTATTTCTTTCATTATTTTTATTTTTTTTGTTTAATTTTATTTATTAATATGCACTTTATTTTTAATTCAATTTCATAAATTATTTCACTTTATTTGATACGAGAATATTATAGGTTCAAACAAATGTCTCAGTATTTAATTTGTATTCATATCTATTTTTATTATTATATTATTAAGAATAATAATTGTTTTAAAAAATAAAAATATTAAATTCACTGAAGTATAATCATGAATTTGTAAGTTAAGATATGAAACATTAATGATCTAATATATCAACATCTAAATGTTTTAAAAAATATCATCTTGAATTTCATTTCATTTCATTTAATTTTATTTTATAAGTTAGAACATGCTCTTTACTTATTGTTCAGTTATTTCTAGATCCTCCAAGTTGATTGAGTTAAACTCAAATTAATTAAAAAATCAGGTCAAAACATTTTAGATTGAATCAAGTTTAATAATAATATCAAATACTTTCTTCTCACTCAACTTTTATATATATATATATATATATATATATATATATAAATTAAATAAAGTTGCAAGTGAAATAGAAGTGAAGTGAGACCGTGTAAATGAACAATAGATGTAGGAAAATCATGCTCCAATTCGCCACTTGTATATGATGGAGAGTGAGTGGGTTTGTCTTCCATAGCTGCGAGCTTCCATTGCTCTAGTTGACGTGAAGGAATCACCTGCCTGGAGAAAGAAGAAGATGGTGGGGGAAGACGGTCCCATGCAAAGCATTCTAGTCAACAACGCAGGCACGGGAACCTGCTTCACCCACGATACTTAGACGCTGGATTTACATTAAGAAGAGAAAAATCCAAATACGACGTTGTTTCCTCACCTCGACTAATGCCTCCAAAATCTGATTGGGTTGGAAACCTGAATGATCGCAAGTCAACTAGTGGTTATGGAGTTTTTGCTGGCCAAAATCTCGTCTCTTGCAGTGCAAAGAAGCAAAATGTGGTGTCCAAATCCAGTATTGTATACCTACTTATTTTGATCGATACAACTGTGAAGTCCAAGTTGGAAAAAACCTTTTGTTTATCTTGCCCTTCATAAACAAGCGCTGGTGTTGTTATTATCCAGTTGAGATGGTATTATTTTCATGCTACAAAGACAAATGCCTCCAACTATATATTTGTTAATTACATGGAAGTCGACACTAGTTTTGATCCCTTTGCTGGACAGTTTGCACATAGTTTGAGTCTGTTTTTAGTAATCTGTTGGGAAAGTCATGGTCGAACATTGCATCTTCAAACTCTTATATAGCTTAAAAAGTTCAAAAAAATTGACAATTATACTATTTTTACATAATAATGCAATGTAATAAGGGAAAGGAGAATTGAAATAAACTAATCGGATGGCTATACTTTTGAAAGAATAGATTTGAAAAATTCAACATATACAATATATAATAATAGAAATAATGCATGCTCGAACATTGCATGTTCACCTCTTAATCTATTATAAAGCTCCTCTTTATAAAACCTGTGCTCATGTCGACATGAATCTGCACGCAGTTCTGATCTTTCTCCAATTGTAAGAATCATCCGAGCACCAGTACCCAGCCCTTCAGTCTGATCATTCCACCATGTTTCGTTCAGCATTTTGCTTCCGAGCCATTGTTTTGCTTTCATATTTAATCTCAGTCACCTGATCCAGCTACTCCAATGAGACTGACTTATTAGCCCTAATCCAATTCAAGAGCAGAATAGTGGATGACCCTCTTGGGATCATGAGCTCGTGGAACAGCACTATCCATTTCTGCCAGTGGTATGGCGTCTCTTGTGGTCACAGGCAACAAAGGGTCAGAGTGTTAGCCCTACCGTCCCTCAAACTTTCAGGTACCATATCACCCCATATTGGCAATCTGAGCTTTCTAAAGGAACTATACCTTCAAAACAATAGTTTCTTTCATGAAATCCCTCCACAAGTTGGCCGTTTGCGTAGCTTGCAAGTATTGTCTCTGCACAATAATTCCATCTCTGGTCAAATCCCTCCTAGCATATCTGATTGCTCTAACCTTATTTCAATGAAGATTGAAAACAACAACCTGACAGGAGAAATTCCTGCGGAGCTAGGCTCTTTGTCGCAGCTCAAAAACCTTACTCTGCAAATCAATGGTCTAACAGGGACCATCCCTCCTTCTTTGGGAATCTATCCTCCCTTGAGATCCTTCGGCTAGAAAAAAATAAAATGTTGTCTGGGAACGTTCCTAGTACTCTAGGAAACTTGAAGAATCTCAGAATTTTAGATCTGATGGATAATACGTTTTCAGGTGTCATTCCACCCTCAATCTTCAATCTTTCTTTATTGACGGGTTTGGATATAGGATTCAACCTCTTCCATGGCAATATTCCATCTGATATAGGCATATCTCTCCCAAATCTTGAATTCTTTTCAATAGCCTCTAACCAGTTCACTGGTTCCATTCCTGTTTCTATATCAAATTAATGCTTCAAATCTTGAATTGCTTCAACTAAGTTTAAATAATCTAACAGGAGAAGTTCCTACATTAGAAAAGCTGCATAGGCTTAACTTCTTCACCCTTTTCTCCAACCATTTAGGAAGTGGACAGGCTAATGACTTGAACTTTCTCTCCTCATTGACCAATTCCACCACTTTAGAGTATTTGTCTATTAAACGAAATAACTTTGGTGGGGAGTTGCCGAAACAAATCAGCAATCTCTCAACCATGCTCGGGGTGATCAGCGTAGCAGAAAATAACATCTTTGGAAGCATCCCAGCTGGAATAGAGAAGCTGGTGAGTTTGAAAGTTTTTGATGTTAGCACCAACAAAATCTCAGGTATGATTCCTTCTAGCATTGGAGTGCTTCAAAATCTTGAGGGATTGGTTCTTGACTACAACAATTTATCAGGGCATATTCCATCCTCTGTTGGGAATCTGACCAAATTAATGGCACTCCATTTACGGGAGAACAGTCTTGGAGGTAGCATCCCCTCAAGTCTAGAGAACTGCAAGAAATTGTTGGTGTTGAATCTATGTAAGAACAATCTCAGAGGTGACATGCCCCCATGACTTTTTGGGATCTTCACATTACTGTACTGGCATTGTGTAAAGGATATATTTTTATTCATTTCAAGGCCAAAATGGTTCAAATTTTGATCAAGAAAGGAAGGTTTTTTTTAGGGTTCAATATTTTGAATTAGATGGGTGCATCATCAGATTATATGGAGGAGGTGGGTCCAAGTAGTAATGGGTGAAGTTGATGACATGGATATGGACGAGGATTTAATGGACACAACTAACTTAAATGAATTGGGGAGAGAAACTTTGCAAAGTTTCTGTAAGAAGGCAGCGTCTTTGTTTTTTTTGACGAGTATGGTCTCATCAGTCACCAAATCAACTCATATAATGCTTTTATCAATAGTGGACTCCAGAGGGTCTTTGATTCATTTGGTGAGGTTGCTATTGAGCCTGGATACGATACATCCAAGCAGAAGGATGGTGAACAGAGACGTGCATCAGTTAGACTTGGAAAGGTCACCCTTAATCGACCAAGCTTTTGGGGTGGTACTTCAAGTGATGCCGAGCATAATATGTTTTTCAGGCATGCCAGGCTTCAGCGAGAATGAAAATTCATGCTAATGTTCAGGTATACACACAAACTGTTGGTAGAAGTGACAAGTGCAAAACAGGGATAGACAAAGTTGTTCAAAAGAATGTTGTACATACTGAAAACAGGGAAATCATTATTGGAAGGATGCCTGTTATGGTGAAGTCTTACCTTGCTAGCTGACAATAGTTAAAAAGGGGGATTGTGATTTTGGTCAAGGAGGCTATTTTTTTTTATCAAAGGCGTAGAAAAGGTGTTCATTGCACAAAAGCAAATTTGTATGAACATACTTTGGATTTCAAATAGTCAGGGCTGGACTGTTTCATACAATTCTGAAGTTAAGAGGAACAGGTTGATTGTTAGACTAGTGGAGATCTCTAAATTGGAATACATTAAAGGAGAAAAGATAGGCCTTTGTGTGTACTTCTTGTCGATAGAGATCCCTATATGGATTTTGTTTTTGCCCTTGGTGTAAGGTCAGACAAAGAAGTGATGGATTTGATTGATTATGCCAGCAAAGATGCCAGCATTGTGAATATTTTCTTTGCCTAAATTCATGATGCTGATGAGAAATGCGAGCATTTTCGTAGGGAGAACAAAGCACTTGATTTTGTGGATATAATGTTAAGAAAGACCATATTTCCCACCAAAAGAATCTATTGAAGACGCCATTAGTGCATATTTGTTCCTAGGCTTAATAGCCGCAAGCACAAGGCTCGTTTTCTTGGATATATGGTGAAGTGTCTTTTGGAGGCCTATACTGGCCACAGGAAATGTGACAATAGGGATAGTTTTAGAAACAAGAGGTTCGAGTTGGCTAGCGAGTTGCTTGAACGAGAGCTAAAAGTGCATGTTTCACATGCACTGAGGTGCATGACCAAGGCTTTGCAGAGAGACCTATATGGAGACCGTGATGTGCACTCAATTGAACACTATTTAGATGCTTCAATAGTGACCAATGGTTTGACGAGAGCATTCTCAACTGGGGTATGATGTCATCCTTTCAAGTGGATGGAAAGGGTTTACGGAGTTGTGGGAAATCTTGGGCGTGCAAAACCACTGCAAACAATGATAGATCTGTGGAAAACAAGGCAGCAAGCTCTGTACACGAGAAAGGTTGAAGATGCCAGATACCCGCACCCTTCTCATTGGGGTAGGGTATGTTTTCTCTCTACTCCAGATGGTGAAAACTGCGGCCTTGTAAAAAAAAAAAAATTGGTTGTCACTGGAGTTGTCAGTACCAATATATCAGAGTCTCTAGTTGATGAATTGTTTGATAGTGGGATGGAGAAACTGGGTGATGATACTTACACTAAACTGGATGGGAAGCATAAAGCGTTTCTAAATGGCGAATGGGTTGGAGTTTGCGAAGATTCTTGTTTGTTGTTGGCGAGCTAAGAAGCATACGACATAGGAGACAATTGCCCTATCAGGTGGAAATCAAAAGGGATGAACCACAGAGAGAAGTGCGCATACTTTCTGATGCTGGAAGGATCGTACGCCCTCTTATAGTTGTTGAGAACTTGGATAAAATTAAAGCATTTAAGGGGGAAATTACATCTTCGCATCTCTTCGGGACAAGGGGATTATTGAGTTTATTGGCACTGAAGAGGAAGAGGACTGTTGTACTGCATGGGGCATCAGATTTCTTTTAGAGGATATTGCGGGGAAGCAATCTATGAAGTATACACACTGTGAACTTGACATGTCCTTTTTGTTAGGTTTGAGTTGTGGAATTATCCCCCTTTGCCAATCATGATCATGCACGAAGGGTCCTGTACCAAGCTCAAAAAAAAAAAACATTCTCAACAGGCTATTGGGTTTTCCACAACAAATCCCAACATCAGAGTTGACACCTTGTCTCACCAATTGCATTACCCCTAAAGGCCTTTATTTCGGACAATGATTTCTGATTGTCTCGGTAAACCTGGATACCCATTTGGTCATAATGCAGTGCTGCCAAAGCCAGAGTTGCTTAATGGTCAGAATGCTATAGTGGCAGTTAATGTTCATCTGGGTTACAACCAAGAAGATTCATTGGTAATGAAGCGTGCTTCTTTAGGGCATGGTATGTTTTGCTCTGAGCACATTAGAAGCTACAAGGTGGAAGTGGATAACAAGGAGCTAACCGACAAGAGGCGGAAGTCTAAGGATTCTATTACTTTTGGGAAAATACAAAGCAAAATTGGACGGGTTGACAGCCTTGAGGATGATGGATTTTCTTTTATTGGTGCTAGTATGCAAAGTGGTGATATTGTGATAGGGAAGTGTGCAGAATCTAGGACAGATCACAGGGTAAAGCTGAAGCACACAGAAAGGGGCATGGTCCAGAAAGTGGTATTGTCATCTAATGACGAGGGAAAGAATTTTGTTGTGGTGTCTTGGAGACAGGTACAAAAAAAAAGAGTTAAATAGTGACATAAAGACAGTTCTGTTTGTCTGAATGCACATGCAGTTTCTGAATGGCCACCTATATGCTCACACATGCATGTCTCCCTGGTAAAAATGTAAGGTCTGGTTCTGTGAAACACATGTAGTATGCAAAGAGCTCTTAATGGTGTTTGAATTTGCTTTCCTCTAGACCTGTTTTATAGAATTTATGTTTAGCGGATGCTACTGGGGCTGGCTTTCCTTGGGTGGATGCCCTTGGTCCATTTGAACCAAATGTACATGCGTATGAGTGGGTGTGTTTCACATTTCCTGTTGTTGGTTATGCTCTTCAATTGCTGTTGCAGGTTCGATCTCCTTGTCTTGGAGACAAGTTTCTCAAGCATGCATGGGCAAAAGGGTGTTCTGGGCTTTTTGGAGTCTCAGGAGAACTTCCCTTTCACAATTCAAGGTGTGTTCCTGATAGTGTAATAAACCCACATGCATTTTCATCACGTCAAGCTACCAGGTACGGAGTGTGAAACCCTTAAATTTCGAGGGCGAAATTCATATTAAAGGGGGGGAGAATGTAAACACCCAAAAAAAAATATAAATATATATATATATATATATATATATATATATATATATATATATATATATATTAAGGTTGACTTAGTTTGTCGTTGCCGATTTCGTGACGGGGCAGAAAATCGTAATGGGATACGACCAACGTCAATATTCCATAATTAATTTGCAACGAGTTGAACTTACAAAAACTCAAGGAATAAATTAAAAGATGAATAAAACAAGTTGGGAGAGGGGTGAAATTGAATAAATGAAATGTTTATGATTTAAATTATAAGAAGAGAAGTGGTGGGGTAAAAAGAAAACATTTAAAGATTTTGGGGGGCCTTAGTGCAATAAGAGAAATTGAGGAGTATAAATACCCCTCTTTTTCTCATTTCCAGCAATGGTGAGGGAGAAAGAGAAGGAGATTGTGAGATTTTCTTGCTAAATTAAGGAAGAATTTCGAAATAAAGTGAGATTGAGGGTTACTAAAACCTTCAAACATCAAAAAACCCAAGGATTGGGAGCATTATTGGAAGAAGAAAGTGGAAGAAAAGAAGGAGTGTTTTGGCCGACACTTGAAGGAAGAAAGAGAGGAGAGGAGGATATTTTGATTCCACAAGCTATTAGGATCTTGAACCCCTCTTGGTATGGTGTTTCTTTTATGCATTTAAAAGATTCTTTACTTTATTACCTTATGGCTAAGTTGCATGACTTTTCTTTATGAATTTTGGGTTAGGGTTCTTGAATAAAATTTGGGGGAAATGTGAAATTGTGTATAATTGATGGATGTGGCATGAAATAGGATGTGAATGTTGTGTAATGAATGGTTGAGCATGAAAAGAATGAGGGAAGTCTTGTTTCCCAAGGCCAATTTTCGGCCAAATGCATGTGTTTGCAGAAAATGATAACTGGACAGATTCATGTTGTGACTTTGGGAGAGAATTTGAGTGGTAAAACAAAGGAATTAGGGTCGGGTTCCTTCATAGGAGTTGTAGTTCTGGATGTCTACTATCCAAGGAAACTTGTTTCACTTGATTTGGAATTTTATAACTCTAGTTAAGGGCCACCAAACGTGACTGTGCAGGACGGATTCTGCAGAATCAGCAGGTCTGGCACATATGAGATGCATTTCGTAAATTTTGGGGACAGAACTGGGTTCTATTCCCTTCATAAGAATTATATACCTATATGTTAGCTTTCTAACAAGATAAATTTTGTACAAAACGGAGTTCTATAACTCCAGTTATGGGGAAAAATCTGGGCAGAGGTCCTCTGCTGACAGTTTGAAAAAAAAGGGGGAAAAGAGGTGGGAGGTCGCAAAACGATGTAGTGAGATGCATTAAAGGAAAAGAAACAAGTTATGTTTGAAAATGGGTGTTTATAATGATATTTTTAATGTCAAAGTTATAAAAGAATAACAAATGTAAAGGCATATTAAATTATTTCGGTGGGGTTGTTACAACATGTATGGTGTCCGTTTGTTGCCAAATTCATGTGTATTTTGCTAAGAATTGCATGAGTGTTTCGGCTGAAATTATTGAAGGATTTTGTATGCCGAAATAAATGATTTCAGTTGTGAGTTTTTGGCTGGAATTGATGTGTGTTTTCTACTGAAATTGATGTGAGTTTTCGGCTGGAATTGATGTGTGTTTTCCTACTGAAATTGATGTGAGTTTTGGCTGGAATTGATGTGTGTTTTCTACTGAAATTGATGTGAGTTTTTGGCTGGAATTGATGCATGTTTTCTACTGAAATTGATGTGAGTTTTTCTTCTGGAATTGGTGTGCGTTTGTTGCCGATTCCTACAATAAGTCTACTATCTAGAAATGACTAAAATGCTAATAATAATTTCAGGGCATGATGTTGTAAAATGTGGAACACTTGAGTGTGAACGCATGAACTCTTGTAATGAGTGTGGATCACCGATTGATTAGCTACGGCTAATGGCATCCGGAAGGATGGCCGGGATAACGCTTGATTAGCTTCGGCTAATGGCATCCGAAAGGATGGCCGGGATATATATACATTAGAGTGTTGAATGCTTGAGTGTGGATCACCGATTGACTACGGCTAATGGCATCCGGAAGGATGGCCGGGATAACGCTTGATTAGCTTCGGCTAATGGCATCCGAAAGGATGGCCGGGATATATATATATTAGAGTGTTGAATGCTTGAATGTGGATCACCGATTGATTAGCTTCGGCTAATGGCATCCAGAAGGATGGCCGGGATAACGCTTGATTAGCTTCGGCTAATGGCATCTGAAAGGATGGCCGGGATAAACGCTTGATTAGCTTCGGCTAATGGCATCCGAAAGGATGGCCGGGATAAACAATTGATTAGCTTCGGTTAATGGTATCCGAAAGGATGGTCGGAACAAAAGAATGTTAGTTCCGTTTAACGATGTCCAGAAAGAAGGACCATGGGGGGAAAAGAATGGTAGACCTCAGATATGAATGCCTTATATAAATATTCAGAGTAATGATATTGTTGCTCGAAAAAGAGAAATGGAGTACCTATATTTCTACAATCGAATTGCTTTATGTATATGCAGAAATTTCAACTTGCCAGTGTATCTTTTAATCGATAGATCTTTTGGTCAACATTATTTTAATACCATCATTAAGTAATTGCAATTCATTAAATGTTTGTACTACTGCAGGGACGTCACAGCCACGAGAGGGCTAGGGAACCTAATACAAAGGAACCTACTTTTGCAAAGAACCATGTAGATTGCATTCTAATTTAAGATGTGTTTGGGTTGAAGTAATGTACTGAATGTTTAATTTGTTATCAGACCCTTTTGTGAACGTTTGTAAATACCACTAGTAGATTAAGAACGTAAACTCATATCAATGTATGCATACTTTTAATCTAAATCTTTAGTTGTGAAAACTGTAGTATTGTACTCTTATGAGAAATTTATTTTCTTTAATGGAACGTTTATTGTATGGATGGTAATTACCAAAGTGAATGGATATGGGTCGTTGAGCAACGACACTATATAAAAAAAAAAATTACGGGTTGTTACAATATATATATATAATGACTTAGGTTTTTTTTAAATAATTAATATCAGTATTCTGAAATACTTTTAATATAACAATATGAGGAATAAATCTTATAAAATAATATATATATATATATATATATTAATTCTTTCTCTAACAATAATTATGGTGTCATTGATAGTATGAGCAATAATAATTAGAATATAAATTATTTATAATAATATTTATATTGACAACTATAATAATTGCTACAATTTAATAATCATGATAATAACAATGACAATAATAATTGAATAATTCATCAATTGATATTATTTTTCTTAAAGGTTGATTTCTGTGGGTTTTTTATGTATTCTATTTCATATCAAATATTATATAAACAAAAAATATATGAAGTGACACATAGACAAAATAAATGGATAAACTGGGGCAAATTATCTACAATGAAAAAATATATGAGTCACTTGTCGTCACTTCGCCGTAGGCCATAGCCATAAACAAATTTTTTAACATGTAAAAAATTATTAATGGTCTTAGATTTTTTTTATAATGTTATATATCTTAGCAAAATACAGCCTACAAAACAACTTTCGGTTCTTACTATAGGAAAATTATTTACAATAATAATAATTATTATTGTATATTAGGTTTTTATATATTCATTTTAATATGCAAAATGCGTTTAAAATAATGATGGCAATTATTTTGAAGGATTTTTCTCTTAAAAATAATTATATATTTTGGAATTGTTTTAATATTAACACCTTAAAATATATAAAAAAAAATAAAGTAAGATTTTTTTAAAAACAAATTCAAAGTAATTTAATTTTTGTATTCTGGAATACTTCAAATATAATAATATGAAGACTAAAAAAAAATCTTTTTATAACGATAATGATAGTGGCAACGATAATATTGAAATAAAACTTCCTAAATACAGGTGTTTGTCCAACACACCTTTAAGCCAAAAAGTGTTTAACAAAAAGAATAGACAAACAAATAATTTCTTAATGTCTGACCCGAACTTGATTGTGTTAACCTGAACAAGTTGACTCAATTGAGTTAACCTGACTGGTTTAACCCAAAAAAAAACAAACCCAAACAACAAAACTTAACAAAATGGATTAAGCATAAGAAACATATAAAAAGTAAGAAAAAAATGGATTATGCATTACAATGTTGAAGAACATAACGAACATTAAAGTGATTTCCCAACAACATGAAAACTTATCTAAAACAAATTTTAAACAATAAATAACAAGGTTTTGTGTGCAAGTTAATGTAGATCAATTGTCAAGTGGTAGTTTGCCTCAATTATCACTAAAAACACAAGAATTTGTTTATAATAGGTTTGGATTCAAAACCGAAACCAAAAGATTAAATCGACACAAAACATTTTATAAACTGGGAGAAATCAAAATTAAATCAAAATAGGCTTGGAAACTTCATTGGATGAACATAAAGAACACAAATCATAATTGGCCAAAAAAACATCATATATGCTACCAAACCTAGAAAATGCCTCTTAGGCCACCAAGCCAGACATTTTTTTCAACATACCTAATTATTATTTGCAAACATAATTGAGACAAAATAGACTAAAAAACCATTGAGCATTAACAACATGCTTTAATCATCATTCTTAAACTTACCAACCCAAAACACAAAGTAGGTTCATGCAAACTAAGTTTAAAAATCTAAAATTTGA
Source organism: Salix purpurea (assembly GCA_027405865.1). Lineage (NCBI taxonomy): Eukaryota > Viridiplantae > Streptophyta > Magnoliopsida > Malpighiales > Salicaceae > Salix > Salix purpurea. The sequence continues at coordinate 7,329,737 of JAOWLH010000020.1, read as the reverse complement.
AATTATATAAGGCTAAACCACAACTCAAAAGCTTGACACCATGCATTAACAAAACATGAAAAACTTCAATAACTTGTTGCCATATTTGGAAAATTATAAATTAAGAAACCATGTGAACATAACATACTAAAACAAATATTAACATTTCAAACAGCTCAAACAATGCAACTAAATGAAAGAAAACAATTCAGTAGGCCTATGGACTTCACTTTTCAAGTTGCATGTATATACCTTTAAAATTTAAAATATTCAAACAAGGATTGATTTCTAATATTGTCTTTCTTTTTTCTTATCCCGAAACCCAACACAACAAACTTAGACCTTGCAATCTTGAGTTGAAGTGATTTGTTTACAAACTTAACTAAAGTTTCTCTCCTCTGATTCCTTCCCCTTTTATAGGTTAATCCATGTCCTTCTAGATGAGTTTGAAAAGGTGTAATAAACCAAAACTAAGCTAGTTTTACCATAGAATCAATAGTTTTAGATTCAGATGGTTCTGTAACAAACTTATAGGTCAAAGATTTTTCTAAAATGATCTTATTTTTCTAGACGACTGGCCTACAAGTTTTCTAGATGACTAGCCTATAAGTGAAAAATTAAAAGATTTTTACAAATATCCTATTTTTCTAAAGCGGTTAGCCGATTATAAAAATGTTTTGTAAATTTGGTTATTTAGAGAAGTGAAGTTCCTAATGGCTTAGAAATTACTTTCCTAGCTGTATAATTTGGCAAGATACAACCTAATTGCTTGGTTAAATCTAAAACTTTTTGATTGCAAGGTCGACGATGAAATTTTTTAATGGCATGGTTAACCTTTTTTGCTTGATTATGATGATAAAACTTATATTTTCAAATGACAAGGTAAAATTTATGATGACAAGTTTGAGTATATAGCATGCACACATTATCATATGAAATATAAATAACATGTCTATGTATATATATATATATACCTGTGTGTGTATATTTACATGCGTGTGTGTGTGTGTGTATACAAATAAAATAAAGAAAATATATTTTTAAGAGATTGATTAACACAACCTATTATGGGTGAATAAATGAAAACAAAATTTTTAAAAGGATGAATTTAGAAATGTTCATGGGTGAACTAATAACTTTTTTAGAATTAACTAGTCAAAACGAAACACATATTATAAAAAGGTAAGTTTACTTTAAGATTATCAGTGAGAAATAAAACTAAAAATTTCTATTGTTTTGAAATTACAAAGCAATTGATGTTACCTACACATAATTTATCAATATATACATTGACAAAACTTGATCATGTTAGCATTAGGTAATAATGGATACTAGGGATCAATTTAGTAGTGTGGTTAGGTGCGATACATTTTATTCTAATTACAAATTTGAAAGTATTTAGGTAACTAACCTATCCTATAGTTTTGTACAAGTTTTACTGAAAACTCTCTTTTGAAATTTTAAGTACAAAATAAAAATTATAATTTATAGCTTTTATTAAATCTATTTTTTCAAACCATAACCATAATGTTAAACACATAAGTGTCTAATTAGGAGTGTACTTAAGGTTACTTTTAAAAGTATCTTTCATTTAAAAATGCATCAAAATGATGTTTTCTTATTTTTTAAAAATTATTTTTGACTTCAACACATCAAAATAATCTAAAAACACCAAAAATATTTAATTTAAAGTAAAAAAAATCAAATTTTTCATAAGCGATTTTGAAATGCAATATCAAACATCTCTTAAAACCAACTACTAGCTATTAATATATATTAATCAATAAACTATTTAAATGGATGATGAGGGGTAAGCAACTTGAAAAATAATAAAGTCATAATGAAACCTGATCTAAGGCTAAGCAACTTGTTAGAAAACAATAATTTTAGTAAGAAAAGAAGAAGAAGAGTCTCTTTTTTTTCTTCATTAATCATCATTAAGAATAATTTATAGGAAGACTTGAGAGCCTAACTTAGCAAATGTACCAAAATAGATGTCCAACTTAATAAGCTAAGTTCAACAAGTCAACCAATTTAATTTTTAACGATATATGGTATTAAGTCCTCAAAGGGCGTGGTATGGTAGCAAAAAACGTGAGATCTATCTTGTAGATCTTAGGTTCAAATCAGGGCGTGCTCACCTTAAAATAGCTTGGTACAACTGAGATTTTACCCGCTTAACTTGGACCCGTAAAGAGTACCTGAAGGGAGGTGGAGTTTCCTCAAATCCAAAAAAAAAATGTATGGTATTAAATTCCTAAACTTTAATTTACATCAATTTGCAATAAAATTTACTTTTAATGGTGCATATAATACAATAATTCTTAAGAGTTTGTTCAAAGTAATCTTAAACAAAACAAAATAAATAAATTTCTAGCTAATAGTGCTTTCTTTTTACCATGATGTCAAACATGTTTTTTGTTCCAACCTAAAGTTGCGTTGGAATAAAAACAAAGTAAAAATTGAACATCGCAATCTTCAATCGATAGTAGATGATCTAAAAATTATTTTTGACATCAACACATAAAAGTAATCTAAAAAAAAATAAAAAAAAATTTATTTAAAGCATTTTTTTTTAAAAAAAAAGCACTTTTGATGTGTTTCCTAAACACCTTCTAAGTCCTTGTTAGTGACAGATTGTCATTGAAGTGTAAAAAGTTTTATTAGGAAATTGAATATAGTTTAGAATTATCATGTGTCCCTTTCTTGTTGTTTACGACCCATTCTATGCTGAGAATAGGCTTAATTTTTCATAAACTTGTACATAAATTCAATCCATCTTGCCAAGAAAACGAGGGTTGTTAAATTAACAAGTTGGATTTATCAAAAAAAATTGGATAAATGACAAAGATGGTATAAAGGGGTTATCAATCTTGTTTTGTTTTGGTCAAAATGGTTAAAACATTTCATACCAGTAAAAAAAAAAGATAAAACGGCGTTGTTTTTACCTCGATTTAAATTCTAGCTCGTTCTGGATTTTTCGATCAAATACCGGCTTAAACACGTCAAAAGCACGTCGCATGCCCCGTTTCAGCCATGAAAAAAATTTAAAAAAAAAGAATGAATTAAGTGAATGCCTCGGCACCTCCATTTCCCCAAATTTCACTCAAAATCTCCAATCAAATCCCTAACACTTCTCTTCCTCGGTCCTTACCTCGATAAATAAGGTTTGCTATATTAAGAACAACTTGGACACAAATTCAATCCATCTTGCCAAGAAAATGAGGGTTCCTATATTAATAAGTTGGATTTATCAATTGTTTTGTATAAATGACAAAGATGGTATGAATCTCTTCAATCCTATTTTGACTTTTGGTACCACACAATGATGGCCGAAGATATAATAAAAGTCTAATGATGTAAGAATCATCCGCAGAAAATAGAAACAAAGCACACTGAAATTAAATAAATAAAACTTGGCATGATAGGAGGTAGATGGCGAGGCCCAGATATGGTAAGGTTTGGCCTTCGCCCCTCATCTCGATCGTCTGGCAACTTGGAGAAATGTCATCTTCCTTGCTCAGCTGCGATACAAGAATTTAAAATTATGCCATCAATTAACTTGGAGAAAATTATGCCATTTTACTTGAAAATATCATCAATTACCAGCTGTTGATTGAAGCTCATTTCGGACAGAACAGAGTTGAGCAACGGCGTCGCTGATTTTCATGCGCTCTCTTGGCGATTCAACAGAGCATGAGATTCCAATTCGGAATATTGAATTCAAGCACTCAAGAATTCTGCTGCTAAATTCCTGAGCAAGAGTTGGATCTGTAATCTGGTTCACTTGTTCAGGCACAGCTCTCTTTGCGAAGTCATGAAGATTTGAGCCATCTCTGAACATCTCATCAGTGGGCCTCTTTCCTGTGAACATCTCCAGCAAGAGTATGCCATAGCTATACGTGTCACCACTGGCTGACACTTCATTTCCTACGCCATACTCTACAGTTCATGACCACAACATTTAATTTAGTTTTGCTTTTTCAAAACACTTATAGAAAAGTAAGAGATTGGAAGATTGATAATTTTACTACCTGGAGGAGCATAACCTATAGTTCCTCTTACTCCAATGGAAGTCGATTCATTTGCTGGACAGTCAAGGCTTGCTTCAGGAAGAAATTTTGCTAGCCCAAAGTCACCTACATGTCCAGTGAATTCATCGTCGAGAAGAACATTGCTTGGTTTAAGATCACAATGCGCTATTGGGATTTCACAATGATGATGAAGGTACTCCAGTGCACACGCAACATCGATGGCAATGCTGAGTCTCCGGCGGAGATTCAGAATCAGCGGCGCGCCACCTCCTGTAGCAGATGGATGCAGCCAATCGTCTAGACTCCCATTAGCCATGAACTCATAAACTATGGCCTTGAAATCGTTACCGTGGTAATCAATACTTGAGCATACAGTCAAAACCCTGACAAGGTTCCGGTGTCTAATGTTTCTCAGCGCTTCACATTCAGCTATGAAACTCCTGGAAGCTCCTTGACGCATGAGATTAAGCACTTTGACAGCAATTAACATTCCATTTTCGTCAAGAATTCCTTTATACACAGACCCAAAGCTACCTGTACCAACCAAATTCGCTAAAGAGAATCTATCGGTAGCTTTTAAGAGAGTTTGGTAGGACACCTCCATTAGCTCATTCCGCTTAGAGCTCGATTTAAGCTCTCTTCTTTTCCTTGACGAACTGAGAAATAAACAAGTGACGAAAAGGGCCAGTGCTAGAAGCACGGCAATCGCAATGATTGCCATCTTCAATTTGTGGCTCAGCCTCTTTGGTTGGTGGAAATTGCATCTCGGCAGCCCAAAATCATTGTTAACACCACCGCATAGCTGGCTATTTCCTATGACTGAAACTACAGTTGAGTTCTTGAAAATTCCTTCATCTGGTACCATGCCCTCGAGGTTATTGTAAGAGAGATCCAGCATCTCTAATGAGTTGAAGCCCTGGAAAAACTCTGGAATTTTCCCTGACAAGTTGTTATAAGAAAAGTCGAACTGTAGAACTCCTCTCAGTGAACTCAATGATGAAGGAATAGACCCATGAAAGAAGTTGGATTTCATATACAAGCCTTGAAGACTTACACAACCCCCAAGACCACTAGGAATCTCACCTGATAACATGTTTAGAGATATATCTAAGATTGATAGATTTATTAACTTTCCTATTTCGATGGGGAGGGAACCCGTAAGATGGTTTTTAGAAAAACAGATATCCAGTAATGAGAAGATCCCAAAAAGTCCTGGGGGTATGTCACCTCTGAGATTGTTATTACATAGATTCAACACTAACAATTTCTTGCAGTTCTCTAGACTTGAGGGGATGCTACCTTCAAGACTGTTCTCCCCTAAAAGGAGTGCAATTAATTTGGTCAGATTCCCAACAGAGGATGGAATATGCCCTGATAAATTGTTGTAGTCAAGAACCAGTCCCACAAGATTTCGAAGCTCTCCAATGCTAGAAGGAATAATACCTGAGATTTTGTTGGTGCTAACATCAAAAACTCTCAAACTCACCAGCTTCTCTATTCCAGCCGGGATGCTTCCAAAGATGTTGTTTTCTGCTAGGCTGATCACCCCGAGCATGGTTGAGAGATTGCTGATTTGTTTCGGCAACTCCCCACCAAAATTGTTTCGTTTAATAGACAAATACTCTAAAGTGGTGGAATTGGTCAATGAGGAGAGAAAGTTCAAGTCATTAGCCTGTCCACTTCCTAAATGGTTGGAGAAAAGGGTGAAGAAGTTAAGCCTATGCAGCTTTTCTAATGTAGGAACTTCTCCTGTTAGATTATTTAAACTTACTTGGAGCAATTGAAGATTTGAAGCATTTGATATAGAAACAGGAATGAATCCAGTGAACAGGTTAGAGGCGATTGAAAAGAATTCAAGATTTGGGAGAGATATGCCTATATCAGATGGAATATTGCCATGGAAGAGGTTGAATCCTATATCCAAAGCCGTCAATAAAGAAAGATTGAAGATTGAGGGTGGAATGACACCTGAAAACGTATTATCCATCAGATCTAAAATCCTGAGATTCTTCAAGTTTCCTAGAGTACTAGGAACGTTCCCAGACAACATTTTATTTTTTTCTAGCCTAAGGATCTCAAGGGAGGATAGATTCCCTAAAGAAGGAGGGATGGTCCCTGTTAGACCATTGATTTGCAGAGTAAGGTTTTTGAGCTTCGACAAAGAGCCTAGCTCCGCAGGAATTTCTCCCGTCAGGTTGTTGTTTTCAATCTTCATTGAAATAAGGTTAGAGCAATCAGATAAGGTAGGAGGGATTTGACCAGAGATGGAATTATTGTGCAGAGACAATACTTGCAAGCTACGCAAACGGCCAACTTGTGGAGGGATTTCATGAAAGAAACTATTGTTTTGCAGGTATAGCTCCTTTAAAAAGCTCAGATTGCCAATATGGGGTGATATGGTACCTGAAAGTTTGAGGGACTGCAGGGATAACACTCTGACCCTTTGATGCCTATGACCACAAGAGACGCCATACCACTGGCAGAAATGGATAGTGCTGTTCCACGAGCTCATGATCCCAAGAGGGTCATCCACTATTCTGTTCTTGAATTGGATTAGGGCTAATAAGTCAGTCTCATTAGAGTAGCTGGAGCAGGTGACTGAGATTAAAGATGAAAGAAAAACAATGGCGCGGAAGCAAAAGGCTGAACGAAACATGGATGAATGAGCGGCTCGGAAGCAAAAGGCTGAACGAAACATGGATGAATGATCAGATTGAAGGTGCTCGGATTCTTACAATTGAAGAAAGATGAGAACTGCGTGCAGATTCATGTGGACATGAGCACAAGTGTTATAGAGAGTAGCTATATATTAGATTAAGAGGTGAACATGCAATGTTCGAGCATGCATTATTTCTAATATTATATATTGTATACATGGAATTCGTCAAATCTATTCTTTCAAAAGTATAACCAACCTATTAGTTTATTTCAATTCTCCCTTTCCCTTATTACATTGCTTTATTAATTGTCAATTTTTTGAACGTCTTAAGCTATATAATAGATTAAGAGTTGAAGATGCAATGTTTGACCATGACTTTCCCAGCGGATTACTAAAAACAGACTCAAACTATGTGCAAGTTGTCCAGCAAGTGGATCAAAACTAGTGTTGACTTCCATGTAATTAACAAATATAAAGTTGGAGGCAATTGTCTTTGCAGCATGAAAATACTACCATCTCAACTGGATAATAACAGCATCAGTGCTTGTTTATGAAGGGCAAGATAAACAAAAGGTTTTTCCAACATGGACTTCACAGTTGTATTGATCAAAATAAATAGGTATACAATACTGGATTTGGACACCACATTCTGCTTCTTTGCACTATTGGAGACGAGATTTTGGCCAACGAAAACTCCATAACCACTAGTTGACTTGCGATCATTCAGGTTTTCTACCCAATCAGAATCACAAAGGGCCACTAAATGTGGATCACAGCTTGTAAGCTCGTCATGGCATTTAAAGTAATGGAAGATGGAATTTAAAGCAAACCATAATCAATGGAACCCTTTAAATACCATATATAGAGCTCGTTTGGCAACAATCCTTTGGACTTCACGTAGAATATTCAAGAATTGACTGAGTTGATTTACAAAATAGTTGATATCTGAACGAGTAAGAGTACAATACTGTAACGCACCCACTACACGTCAACATATTATGTGCCATCTGCTATCATCTCAACTCATATGCAGAGAGCTTAGTTCCATAGATTGTAGAAGAAGATAGAGGATGAGCATCAACCATACGTGTGTTCTCAAGCAAGTTAAAAATACATTTGGACTATCGAAGATGGTAGACTAGTATGATCTATTAGAACTTGAATTATTAAGAAGTATTAATGTAATATATTTACTTTCTAAATTAGTTTAGGTTAAATCCCACTAAATGCAGATCACAACTTGTAAGCCTTAGTGGCCATTTGGTATTGTGGTTGTGGGTGAGGTTTGAGGAAAATCGGCTGTAATGGGCATTCAGTCCAATTTGGCATGGTATCAGAGTCTTTACTTAATGAAACTCACAAACACAGGCTTTTTCAGTGATAATTTTCCACGCTTGTATTGATGATTATGTGTTTAATTTATACACAATCCTATGTAAGGCAAGTTTCTAATTACAGAGGGAATGATAACGGTCATGTTGTAATTGTGCTATTGTGATAGCTGTGCATTTACAATATAAATCAATTGAATTATTTTCTGTGATGCTTGGCATGATCTTCGGCTGGAGTTCAGATGTTGTTATGATCTTCCTTAATACGCCCCCTCAAAATCGAACTGCCATCAGCAAGAGAGATTTTGCTTATTAGTATGTCAGTCCGTTGTCATGACAGGGGCTTGGTGAGTAGGTCAGCAAGCTGATCATTGGTGTGAACATGACTGACTTGAAGAATTCCACGATGCACTAGGTCACGAACAAAGTGGAGGTCGATTTGAATATGTTTCATCCACGAGTGATGGACAGGATTGAAGCTTAGATGAGTGGCACCAAGGTTGTCACAAAGTAGAGATGGAGATGACTTGAGCTAAATGCCAAGTTCCCACAGAAGAGAGGATAGCCACATGGTTTCAGAGGATGCATTTGCAAGAGACCTATACTCAGCTTCAGTGGACGACCTTGCAACTGCGCGTTGTTTCTTGGAGCTCCAGGAGATGGGGTTGAAACCAAGGAAACTGATATAAGCGGAAGTAGATGTGCGATCATCAAGGTTACCTGCCCAATCAGCATCTGAAAAAGTAGTTAGAGCACAATGTGATTTGGATTTAAGATGAATACCATAAAAAATAATGTGCTTTAGATAGCGTAGAAGACGCTTTGCTGTTGTCTAGTGATTCTGAGTGGGCATGTGCATGAACTGAGATAGCTTGTTCACAGCGTAGGAGATGTCTGGCCGAGTGAGGGACAAATACTGAAAGCTGCCAAGAACTTTACGATAGGTTGTGCTATCAAAGGAGGTTGATCCATCCGTGAGCTTGAGGGGAGTGCTTGTGGAGAGAGGCGTAGAAACAGCCTTGGCCCCAAGCATATTTGTTGTATTCAGTAAGTCCCTGATATAATGGTGCTGAGAAAAGAACAGACCAGTTTGAGTGGGTAACACCTCCACTCTTAAGAAAAAGTGTAGTTGCCCCATATCCTTGAGAGAAAATTTACAGCCAAGTTGTTCAACAATATAATTCACAAAAGATGAATCATTCCAAGTTAGTACCAAATCATCAACATACACCAAAAGATAACAAATAATTGAATCATGTTTGTAAATAAACAGAGAGGAGTCAGCCAGTGAATTCATGAAACCAATCTGAAGCAGGGTATTTTTCAAAGCTAAGTACCACGCTTTGGGTGCCTGTTTAAGACCATAGATGGCCTTGCGAATACAACAAACATTGTTCAGTTTGCTTGGGTCTTTGAAACCAGGGGGTTGTGCCATAAAAATAGTTTCACTGAGTGCCCCATGTAAGAAGGCGTTATTTATGTCCATCTTCCGCAATCCCCAACCACGCATCACAGCAATAGAGAGTATAGTCCGAATTGTGGCCGGCTTGACCACAGGACTAAAGGTCTCTGTATAGTCAACCCCAGGCCATTGATGATACCCTTTGGCAACAAGGCGTGCCTTGAACCGGTCTATTGACCCATCGGGTTTTCTCTTCACATGAAAAACCCACCGACAACCAACAGGGTTGCAAGAACTGGGAGGAGGGACTAAGTCCCATGTCCCATGCTTCATAAGAGCAGTAAGTTCTTGAGATATGGCAGTGCACCAGTGAGGATGGGACAGTGCTTAACTCATACAAGTAGGCTCAATGGTTTCAGCGAGAGGGTGTTTTGTGACTGTGTTCAGTTGCTTGGGTTTGAAGATGTTATTTTGAGAGCGGGTTGTCATGGAGTGGGATCTGGTTGCTGGGAAATGTGGTGGTTGGGTCACAGTGGTGTTGTTGGGTAAAGAGGAATTTGTGAGGGAAGGGACTAAGGTTAGGGGATCGGGAGGTGTGGGGGTGGTAGATGGGTTAGATGGATGATGGGAAGAATTAGGGTTGGTTTGGGCAAGATGTGATGCAGGCGATGGACATGGTAGAGGTGAGTGAGAATTAAAGGAAAAGGTAATCGAAGGCATACCTGGAGGGGCTGTCGGCGATGATGAAGCATCCTCCGGAGACACTGTTGGCAGACGAGGCAAGGATGAGTGTGGAACTGTTTGAGCAAGAGGCATGGAGGATAAGAAAAGAGAGGAACACGGAGAGTCTGAGGGAGATGATAAGTGAGAGGGAAGACTCTGGTTTTCATCAAAAATGACGTGTCGGGAGAGATAGAACCGATGGGTTTGTGGGTCAAAACATTTGTATGCATTTTGGGTTAGGGAATAGCCCAAAAAAATGCAAGATACTGATTTTGGTTCCATTTTGTGGTGGTTGTAAGGTTTGGTGAGGGGGTAACACAGACAGCCAAATTTGTGTAATTTAAGATAATTTGGTGGTTGGTCAAAACGTGCTTCGTATGGTGATATATTATGAAGCAATGGTGTGGGCTGACGGTTGATCAAATAGGCGGCTGTGTGAAAAGCATAGGGCGAATATGTGAGAGGCAAATTGGAATTATGAAGTAAAGTCAAACCAGTTTCTACTAAATGATGGTGACGACGTTCGGAAACGCCATTCTGTTGTGGGGTATGGGGAGCTGTAGTAAAATGACTAATGCCATGCTGAGTAAGGAAGGATTTGAGACCCACATATTCTCCCCCATTGTCTGAGTATAGGGGTCTAATTTTGCTTTGAAAACGATTTTCTACAAGAGCTTTGAATTGAGGGGAAATAGTTTTAACATCAGATTTGGTTTTCAAAGTGTAGAACCACATATATTTGGTGTAATGATCAATTAAAATGATGTAGTACCGAGAGCCATCAAGGCCAATGCAATGGGCCGGACCCCAAACATCTGTGTATAAAAGATCAGTAGGGGCGTTGCTAGATAGACCGGTAGGTTGAAAAGGTTGGCGATGCGCTTTATTAATAGAGCATGATGAACATAAAGAAAGATTTTTATTTTTCGCAACTAGTAGTGAAAAACCATGAATAATATGTTGAACAGTTTTTAAGGAGGGATGACCAAGTCTTTTATGTCATCCATCAAATGAAACACGCTCATGCACGTTTGCAACCATAGGAAAAGAGGGAGCCACCAGTGTGTCTAGAAAGATGTAGACACCATTTTGACATGCACCCCTTACCAGAATTACCCTCGAGAACCTATCCTTCACAAGAAAATAATAGGGGTGAAATTCAATAAACACATTATTTTGAGAAGTAAAGTGATGCACAGATATGAGATTTTTTCAAAGATTTGGCACACATAGGGTATTTTTAAGAAAGAAATTTTTTGTTAGATTTGAGAGTAAGAGAGCCTATGTGTGAGACATGCAAACCTGAACCATTACCAAGCATAACTTCATCAGTTCCATCATATTCGGAATGGATGGTGAGATTGTTGAGATCACCCGTGATATTATGAGAGGCAGCGGAATCCATAAGCCATTTAGAGTCCGTAGAAGGAGTAGAGGTGCAATTGACAGTTGCCATAGGGGATTGGATCTGAGGACAAATTTTTGCAGTATGGCCAACATTGTCAAAAAATTAGCACTTAGGCTGGTAACGTTTTTGAGTAGGATTGGGTCGGCCCACGTTTCTATCAAAGTGCCTGGTATATCCACTAGTGTTCCGTTGAAAGCCTTGATTTCTTTGAAAGCCCAAAGGCTTCTTGTGAGTCCTCTGTTGAGAACGACCAGAGGGGTTGCTGCGGTTGGTGTAATTTGCAAACACCAGCATTTGAGAGGAAGCCGTTTCAAGACGGCGAAGATAGCTTTCATGGTCGGCCAAGAGGTCATGAAGTTCTTCAAAATTGATGGATTTCTCCCTGGCACGAATGGGTCCAGTGATTTCCCTGAAATCAGAACCTAATCCATTCAAAACATAAAGAGTGAGGTCGTCATCGGAGATAGGGTGGTCGATTACAGCAACTTCATCAGCCAGAATTTTCACTGCATGAAGATACTCTAGAATCGAGCGATTTCCCTTTTTCATCAAGGTAATGTCTTCCTTGAGTTGCATAGCTCTCATTCGAGATCTGCTAGCATACATGTTGTTCAATTTTTGCCAAGCCTCATAAGATGTTTTGGAGGCTGCAATGAGGGGGGTAATCGTGGTTGAAGTGGATGCAAAGATCGCACTTAGTATGAGCTTGTCCTGCAGAACCCAGTGGTTCATGACTGAGGCAGATGAGGAAGTGCCATCGGAGAGTGGGCACACTGATTTTCCTGTGACATAATATAAAAGATCATATCCAATTAGGAGAGCTTCAAATTGGACACACCATTGGGAGAAGGTGGAGGATGTTAGCTTTCCATTGATTTGGGCTACAATATTGAGTGCTATGAGTGGAGTTTTGATAGGTGATGGAGGTTGATTGTTTGGATTTTGAGGTGTGGCCATGACTAGGCTAGGGGTGGGGATCGTATTCTCGTTTGAGATAATTTGCTCTGATACCATAATGAAACTCACAAACACAGGCTTTTTCAGTGATAATTTTCCACGCTTGTATTGATGATTCTGTGTTTAATTTATACACAATCCTATGTAAGGCAAGTTTCTAATTACAGAGGGAATGATAACGGTCATGTTGTAATTGTGCTATTGTGATAGATGTGCATTTACAATATAAATCAATTGAATTATTTTATGTGATGCTTGGCATGATCTTCGGCTGGAGTTCTGGTGTTGTTATGATCTTCCTTAATATTACTCTGCTATACTTTTCTGTGGTTTTTTATCACTCGCGTGTGATTTTTTTTCTTGTTCTTGGTACTTTGGCACTGTATGTGGTTACCGACTACGTGGGATTCTTGTTTTGTGTGCTTGTTTGTTGTGTTTCTCTATGAGGTGGTGTTCGGCATTTTCTATGGCATCGGCTTCCTCTATGGTAGTCGATCTTCTTTGTGGTAGTGTCCGGCAATGCTCTTGTGGTGGTTGGGTGGTGTTTGTCTCTCTCTTTGTGGTGTCCACGGCTCTGTTTTTGGGCTGCCATAATCACATCGGCTTTCTCTATGGTCACCGGGAAGTTCTGTGGGATTGTCTCCTATTCTGTGGTGGTTGCGTGTTGGGTTCTTTCTTGTGGTGGAGATCGGCGATTTTCTATAGTGCTTTTACGTTGGTGCCTCCTGATTTGAGGTGGCTGAGCATCGTCGCTGGAATTACAATTCTTAAGCATCGTCCTGTGTTTGAAGAAGAAGACGAACATCTCACTCTCGTTTAAATATGTTTGTTTCAGGTTCTAGGCTTCTGCTGTGGGATTCGGTTTTGGGCTGCTTCTGTGGGCTTGTGGGCTTATGTTTCAGGGCTCTGTTCTGTGAGCCTCTGTTCCATGGGCTTTCATTTCTGCTGCCCTTTTCTTGTGTTTTTGAGCCTAATTCCTTTGGGTCTCATTAGCTGGGCTGTATAATTAATTGGATTGAATTTTGATTACTTGGGCTAATTTTTCAAGACTTGCATCATGTCTATAGAAAATAATATTATTCATTTTACACTAAAGAATTTTTCTACATGGGAATTTCAACTTAAAATGTTCTTGAAATGGAAAGAATTATCAAATCATATTGATAGGAATTTGCCCAATGGGAGGTCCAAGATGCTAAGGTGATTACTTGGCTTTTAGGAACGATTGAGCCTCATTTTATTACCAATCTTTGATGTTTCACTATGGCTCAAACTATTTGGGTCTATCTACACCACATTTATCATCAAGATCACGATGCTATGAAATTCCAATTGGATTTGGAGATTAGCAGTTACAGTCAAGGTAACTTGACCATTAAGCAATTTTATTCTAGTTTTATTAATATCTGGAGTGAGTATTCTTTATTGTTCATGCTAAGGTTCTCACTGCGGCTCTCATGGCTCTTCAAGTGATTCATATTGAGAGTCAATACGATCAATTTTTGATGAAGTTTCATCCTGAATTTGAGCATGTTAGAGTTGGTTTATTGAACTGTGATACGATTCCTTCCCTGAATATCTGCTTGGGGGATTTATTATGTGAGGAGCGATGATTATCCACCCAGATGAGTATGACTTCTAAGAAGGTTTTTTCCTAGCCTGTGATTGTAGCCTATGCAGCGCAAGGGAGAGGGACGCATAAGTTGCAGTGTTTTAGCTGCAAAAAGCTTGGTCATATTGTCGTCACTGCTCGAAGAAGTTTGCAACTACTGCAAGAAGTTAGGCCATTTCATCAAAGACTATTGGGTACCGCTGCAGAATCGCCAATCCACTTACTACCCCTCTTCCACCATTTGATGATGTATCTTCTTCTATTAAGCGATTTAAACCAGGTGTAGTGTATCAAATATATCCTCCTCCAGCACCTCTTCCAGAAACTACTTTGTTACCTGATTCTACACTTCTAGTACCTCGACGATGCACTAGGGTTCCGCATCCACCAGTTGGGTATGGTTTTTCTCATACCTCACTTACTGTCACTCTAGATATTGTTTATGTTCCTCTTATACTCAGATAGTTACTGAGGTCTGTTGGCAACAGGCCATGCAAGACAAATCCAAGCTTTTCAAGACAATCACACCTGGGATCTTGTGACTTGTCCCTCTGGTGTCAAACCTATTGGGTGTAAATGGGTATACTTTGTCAAGTTTAGGACTGATGGATCATTGGACCAATATAAGGCCCGCCTTGTGGCTCTTGGGAACCAACAGGAATATGGTATTTACTATGAAGAGACATTTGCACCTATTGCTAAAATGATTATAGTATTGACTATATTGGCACTTGTTGCGTCACAAGGATGGTCTCTCAGACAAATGGATGTGAAGAATGCATTTCTTCATGGGGATTTGAAGGAAGAAATCTATATGTCTCCACCTCCCGGCATGTTTACTACACCTTCCTCGGAGGTTTGTCGGCTATGTCAATCCTTATATGGTTTGAAACAAACTTTGCGTGCATGGTTTGATAAATTTCACTCTACTTTGCTTGCTTTTCACTTTAATCAGAGTCCGTTTGATTCATCTCTATTTATTCGCAAGATGAGTGTAGGAATTATATTGCTTCTGACATATGTTAATGATATTTTGATTACTGGCTCCAATACTATGTTACTTACATAATTACCACCACATATAAAAGCCTTCTTTCATTGAAAGATGTGAAGCCCGAGAATAAAGTATACAAAGAGGAGGAGGTTTATAATAATTCAAAATGTTTTTATAATATAAAATTTATGCAAAAAAAGGGAGAAAACTGGGGCCAAATGGAATTAAGAAGAGATGGGACTATAAATACACATCCCTTCTCTCATCTATGGCCAGATGATAACAAGAAGGCGGGGGGGAGAATTTCAGATTTTTCCTTCATCAAACTAGGAGTAAACACCTAATATTAGTAAACCCATATAAGCCTTGGAGTTATTGAGTGGAGGAATATAATCAGGTGGAGAATCAACAAGAAAAAAAGTGAAGAATTTGGGAAGAAAAGAGGGGGGAGAGTGGCTGGCTATATACAAGGAGAAAAAGGCTAAGATTCTTCTAACATTTGTGAAGTAAGGTTTAGATTTCATCCAAGTAAAGAGTTCTAATTCTAATTTCTATGAATTAACTTCAATTTGATTAGAAGTTCATGATTTTTCTTGAATTGGGAATTAGGGTTCTTTAACACAAAATGTTGGGAAAATGCATAAATGAAGGAGATTAAATGGACTAGAATAATCTAAGTACCTTAAAGAAGAAGAAGAAATGAGTGCATAAAAGAGAGGAAGGGAAGGTTCCCTTGGGCATGTCTCGGTTGAGAGGGAATGACAACTTATGATTTGCTTAATTAATTAACTTGGTACAAATGGCCTTAAGAGGACATAAATGAGACAGGTTGTCATGAATAAAGGGAAGACATGGTTGTGACTGATGAGGAAGCAGGGATTGAAGATGAATTGGAGGTTTGTTGCCTTGTTTCCTGGGGCAATTTAACCTATAAACTACAAAATCCAAGGAAGGTCCCTTCATGGAAGTTGTAGTCGGGAGTGTTATATTTCCAACGAGTCTGACTCCGCCTAATTTGGAGTCCTGAAACTCCATACAAATAAAAATCCGAGGAGAGGTCAAGCTGCCACCCCTATTGGCAGATTCGGCCAAGTTGATAAAACGACGAAATTTAACCATATTAAGGGTAGAATTTGTTTTCTTGCCCTTCATAAAGTGTGTCTTGATCTTAAAAAAAAAAAAGAATATATGTTGATAAAACCACAAATTTGGTAATGATTGTTTCTCAAATTTGATTTGTTTGTCCCTGGTATGGGAGGTTAATGATGTTAACCAAGATGGTTAACATTGGCATTACCGGTACGTGGGAGGAGAAATATAAACCTTGATTAAATATTTAGATTCAAAATAGTTAATGATATTGACGAGTGACGTTGATATCAACAAAATTTATAAACTTGATTAACTATTCAGTTTCAGAATAGTTAATGATATCGGCAGGTGACGTCGATATCGGCAAAATTTATAGACTTGATTAGCTTTTTGAGGTGAAAGCTAATGATGTTAAGAATTCTTGACATTGGCATACCTGAGAACCTCCCAAGGTAATATGGAACAATGATTAACTATTTTAGTTTTAAAAATAGTTAATGACATAAACGGTTATGTTCGTGTCTATATTTTCATGAAACTGATTAGTTGTTCCTAGGATGGCCAACTAAAGACACTAATGAAGGTTATTAGTGTCGGCAATAGTCTTTTCAATGTGAAGGGGGGAGAAGTAGTCAAAAGAAACAAAAAAAACTTAACCCTTGAAAGGGGTTTGTGGTTGTATTTAGAACCTCATATTATTTAAGTAGATAGATATGTTGTTTAATTTTTCTTCTGTAAATTGCTTGTATTTATTTGTTTGTTTTTACTTATATGGAAAATTTATATTTTACAGGTTCTTCCCATTCATGTTAGGAATATATTTTAAGTTCTTTGATCCCTTTTGTATAAGTTAGGAACTTAGAGATTTGTGGTGTAATTTTGTCATGTAGTAAACATGTAACTTTATAGAATATTATATTTGTAATATTTTGTTCTGAAATATTAAATGTATCAACCCATGCTTGGGATATTAGAACGTACTAGATTATGTTAAAATACTAAACTATGTTGTGTTATATATATATATATATATATATATATATGAAATCCTCGTTCTCAAATTAGCTCTTTTAATTATTATCTTATAAGTGTGATGTAAGATGGAGTTTGAGAATGAATAGGGTCCTGAGCATAATCTAGAATGAATTATGCAGTTGATTGTACTAAATATGGATGTGATTGTGGATTAGATGTGATTCTAAATGTGTGCAGGGTACATTGTCGATAACTTTAGATCTCCCGATATAGGAGAGTCTCTGCCAAAATTTTGGCAAGTTAAAAAAATATTATGCTCCATCTACCCTTTATAAGGAAAGATTAGTGAATAAACTAATAGTAAAAATTGGGGTTGTTACAAAAGATCTAGGTCCCTTGCAATACTTTCTTGGTCTTTAGGTCCAGATTATTCTGATTGGTATATTGTATGTTAGGGAAAATACGTAGTAGATATAATTTCATTAGTTGATCTCCAATTGCATAATTATGTTCTTACTCCCTTGGAGGTCAATTTTAATCTTATTCAAGAGGAAGGTGAGCTTCTATCCAATTCATCCTTGTATCGGCAACTAGTTGGCAGTTTGAACTCTTTGACGATTACTCGTCCGGACATCTTGTTTGTTGTGCAGCAGGTCAGTCAATTTATGAAGGCACCTCGACATCCTCATCTTGTCATTGTCCATCGCATCATTCAATATCTGAAGGCACCTCTCCACACGGGTTATTCTTTCCTAAAGAATCTTTCTTACAGTTGGTAGGATATAGTGATGCCAACTAGGCCGGATGCGCAAATATTTGTTGGTCTGTTACTAGCTGGTGCATGTTTTTAGGCAATGCACTCATTTCTTGGAACAATAAGAAACAAGGTAGAGTCTCCAAATCCTCAACAAAATCTGAATATCGTGTTATGTCTTTCGTCTGCTTTGAGATTACATGGTTTTGTGGGTTATTTGGGGAACTTGGTTTTCCTCAGCTTCATTTCACTCTTCATGCTGATAATACCAGTGAGATTCAGATTGCTGCTAATCTTGTATTTCATGAGTGTACGAAACATATTGAGGTTGATTGTCACTCCATACGTGAATCTTTTGACTAACATGAAATTACACTTCCTCAAATTTCCACCGAACATCAAACTACGTATATTTTCACTAAGGCTCTTTCTTGGCATTGCCATCAACTCTTAGTTGACAAATTGATGTTTTTTGATCGAATCAACATCAATTTGAGAGGGGATGTCACGGGATTTAATTATGTTTCAGTTACAAGATTGATTTTGTATTAATTACGGGATTGATTTTGTATTAATTACGGGATTGATTTTTCTTTATTAGGGTTGTAAATACCTTGATTTTTACCTTGTATAGAATTTATTTTGATCTATATAATGCAAAGACACCCAAACATAATGGGCATTCAAACCAATTTGATAGATATGAGACCCACACAAAGATGCTTTCGAACAACAGTTTGCAAAAAGAAAAACCAAGCTCTTTGTCAACTTCTCATGGCTGCACAAAACACATCCACCGGCAGAAAAAAAAAACAAAAAAAAAACAATATTGTTGGGAAATTTATGCCAAATTAAACCCTCATATATGCACCCTTACCACTACTGTCTCGGCAAACACAAACATTGTTGCTCCCGTTTATCTTTCAGTGTCCTTTCAAAGATCCATGAGTAAAGACAGTCGATCCGTGAGCAGGGTAGCAAGATCATGTTGTAAGCTATACTTCATTTGAAGAAACCTCACCACCCCACCAAAGTAAGTTCTTTTTGTCAACTGTTAGGTTATTTTTCAGTGGTTTGAATCTCTTTGAAGGTTATGTTATCTTGCTTTCGTTTTGTTCTCTCTACTACTAGGTTATTTTTTAGTGTAGTGTAATGTCTGTGTCTTTTAGAAAATGGGAACTTCGGTCTCTCTCCTATATCTTGATTTGGTAGACAAGAATAACAGAACCTTCAATCTGTAATCAATTTATGGTTCTTGTTTTTCGTTTTGTTTTCTAAATATTGAGGTTCAATGAGAAAGAAAGCTACCAAAAATGACATGATAGTAGTAGCCATTTGTTTTTGTTGATGCTTTTTTTCAGGCCATTCACTTGGATCTCTATTCTTACCTATTTCATTATGAACTTTGTTCTGTTATGGATTTTTAAGTAGTTAGAATTAGGATGTTAGATTAAGCTTTCAAAGTTACAGAAGTGTTTGATTTGAAGTCAGGAGTGGATAAAATTAAGATCCTTAACTTAAAAAAATGTTATGAGTTATGTATGATATAACTAGAGAATAGAAATTATATATATTAATTATTTAATTTACGTAAGACTATATAGAGGTATGCTGGCTAAAATTTTTAAAATTGATGTAAGACTATTCTTCCATCATACTCCTTTACACAAAAGAAGCCAAAAAAAATTATTTTCAAGACGTATTTCAAAAGATGTTTTTAATAGGCACGTTAAGTCACTTCTATAAATTTGATTTACTAATGTGTTTATTTTTTTTCAATAATGTCCATAAATGTTTTTATTATTAATAATAAATTTATTAATTCCCAATACATTAATTGTAGTACGTGCATACATGTTTGTATTTATAAGGGCAAGTCCAACGACAAAGCTATTTGAGGAGCCAAAAATAAAAAAATAAATTTTTTAGCTTGTTAACTTCATTTTATACACTCCAACGGGAAAGCCATTTTGGGGCAGCTCATGTGGAGAAGCCAAAATTTTGGGGCTTCTTCCTGCGTCAAAATTTTGGGGCTTCGTCTTGCGTGCATGTGATATATATATATATATATCAAAAATATTTATTTTTATTTAAAAATATTTATTTTTATTTAAAAATATCTTAACAAGAAAGTAAAAATCTATATACAAAATTAATAATTATATTGTTGGAGGGTTTTTTAGAAACAATTATTTAATTATATTAAAGTAATATAAAGACAATAAAGTAACATTAATTAAATTACTTGAAAAAACATACATTAAGTAGCTTAAATTTCAAATATTATGGGTCTTTTAATTATATTTAAATTTAAAAATATAATTAAAAAAAATAATTTTATTGTTGGACCATTTTTCTTAATAATTATTTAATTATATAACTTACTCCTATTAATTGTATAATTAATTGCATAATTAAACTATATATAAAATAATTGCACTATATTTAAAATAATATTAAAAAATGGCTCTCCAAAATGGCTCTTACCATTGGAGCACAGATCAACAAAAAAGCCATATAAACACTATTCAAAGAGTCATTTTACAGATTTGGCTCTTAAAAATAGCTCTTATCATTGGATTTGCTCTAATGCATGTTAAAAATAAACTATGAGAACATGTGATATATAAAAAAGACTGGCTTTCTCATATTAGACAATCACCTCTATTATATCATGATGAATGAAGATGAAATGATCTTAAGATTATTATTTGAGTAATAAGAAAGCATTCAAGCTTAATTTTGAAGTGTCCACTCAATAGAAAATATATAAAGAGGTTATTAGAATATATATTGTAACTTTGACCCATAGTAATTATTTGAAATATCAATTTATTTGTCTGAATAAGATATTAAAAAAATTATTTGGGTCACCATGATGGCCCAACCACACATAATTTATATTAATATTATTTATATTAATAAGATAATATAAGGGAGAGGGATGATGAATTAATTACATCCTAACAATATTTATCAAAGTTTAATATCTCCTCACCCTTATAAATATATGTCTATTAACAAAACATACAAAAAGGAATGAATAAAAAGTATAGAAGAAAAAAAACTAAAAGAATCATTTATACAAATAAAAAGATATACTTAGAGAGTGAATAACAAATATGATTCATTGTTATTTAATGTAATTATTCGTAGACTAATGGCATAAATTTTATAGAAAATGTTTATATTCTTTCTTCCCTCTACTACATATATTATTATTATTTCCAGCAAATATATTGCATTTTAGAGAAAATAACACTTAACATATATTTTTTTGGAAAAACTACTAGATGCACTCCAAAGTATTTTGAGGAGTGCCACTTTTTGTAATAACAACTCAATATCCTAATTTAATTAGTGTATGTTCGAGAATTTAATTGAGATTGTTTTTTAAAAATATTTTTTATTTAAAAATATATTAAAATAATATTTTATTTCAAAGTTTCGCACTATTAATCTATGTATTGAGGCTAATATTGGTGTATATGTAATAAAATTTCCAAGTCAAATGAAAGGGTAGCCTTCATTGATAGTAAAGCTTGAACACAGAATTTATTATACAAGTAGATTTCATTGATTAATATTTTTTGTTGAATGAGTTCGGTAAAAATGCAGTCAAAGCTCAACTAAAGCTATTATATCTTATCAATATTATTCAAAGTTATTTAAAAAAAAAAAAAACTATTATATAAGGTTAGCATTAGCCGAGGTAAGGAAACAACGTAGTAATTGAATCTTGGTGAGTTGAAGTTATTTTTGAAACTGTTTTTAGTTTAAAAATATATTAAAATAATATTTTATTTTAATTTTTAAAAATTATTTTTGTTATTAGTACATGAAAATAATCTAAAATTATAAAAAAATAATTTAAAATTAAAAAAATTCAATTATTTTTAAAAATACTTTCTAAAGACATTCCTAAACCTTCGTGAATGTAAATCCAGCCTCTAGGTTTTGTTGGTAAAGCAGGTTCCCGTGTCTGCGTTGTTGACTTCTGTGTCTGCGATGTGACTATAATGCTTGCATGGGACCATCTTCGCCCACCATCTTCTTCCTTCTCCAAGTAAATGATTCGTTCAAGTCAACCAGAGTAATGAAAGCTCGCAGCTATCGAAGACAAACCCACTCACTCTCCATCATAAATAAGTGGCGATTCGGTGTCAAAATGGAGCATGATTTTCCTACTTCTAATTGTTCATTTACACGGTCTCACTTCACTTCTATTTCACTTGAAACTTTATTTAATATATATATATATATATATATATATATATATATATATATGTTGAAACTTGATTCAATCTAAAGATGTTGACCCGAGTTTGTAATTAATTTGAGTTTGAAATTAAATAGTATAAGAGTTGTTTTGACATACCAAATCAATTTGGAGTACTCAAAAATAACCTAAACAGTAAGTAAAGAGCATGTTCTATCTTAAAAAATTAAATTAAATTAAAGATGATAATTTTTTTAATATTTAAATGTTGATATATTAGATTATTAATGCTTCATAGCTTAATCTACAAAGTCATGATTACGATAATGGAGTTCAATGAATTTAAGAATTTTTTTTTTTAAATATATTATTTTTTGATTCCTTGATTTTTTTTGTTTTTCTAAGATAATTTTTTAATTTTTTATTTGTATTTCTACACCTCTACTTTTAGTTTAGATTTTTATTTTTTATTGTTATTTATATTTATATTAAATGCAGTATGCGTTAAAAAAACATAGTGCGTTTAGCTTTGGTGGTGTAAAATGAAATTGAAACTCTCTATTATGCATGTATAGTTAATCTTTTATTGTTAGTGATTTGTTATCTTTGTGTTTTTTTGCATTTGTTTTGTTTATATGTGTCTTGGTATATTTTTAATTTGAAACATTTTCTATTTAAAAAGAAATTCAATTATTTTATTATTTTTTAATATTTATTCTTCATATTATTGTATTTAAAGCATTTCAGAACACTGAAATTAAATTAATTTGATATTTCAGGAAAAAAAAACTTAGTTCATTTATATATATATATAAATATATAATTAGTCTCACATATTTGTAAGAAACAAAACTTAAAAATAATCTTTATTATTCTTTTAAATGCCTTTCTATAATAAAAAAAAAAAATATATATATATATATATATAAACAAAATAATTGAAAGTTTTGTAGGTTGATTATTTCACTTAGATGTACTGTATTAAAAACAAATCTAGGACCATCAACATATGTTCACATGTTAAAAAAATTGGTTTTGTCTACAGCGAACGGCAAGGCAAGTGGCTCGTTTATTTTTTTATTATAGATAAATTTGCCTAATTTTTCCATCCGTTTTGTCCACGTGTGGCTTAACATATTTCTTTTTAGTGTTATATTAAATTTGAAATATCATATATAAAAGGCTCGCAAAAGTCAATTTGTAACGAAAAGAACATCGATCAATGAAATATTATTGATTATTATCCCATTATTCTTCCCATGATTGTTAAATTGCCACAATTATTATAGCTTTTATTATTGTAAATAATCAATATTTTAATTATTATTGACAATACTATAGTTGTCACGATCTTTTTTTTTTTTTTTGAACGAAGATATATATTGAAAGGCGGAAGAATATACAGAGCGGCTTAAAAAACCGGAGGAAACAAGGAAGAAACAACCTTCAACCTTGAAAAGGAAACAACAAAAAAAACAAAACTAAGAAGGCCCCAAGGCCACTGAAAAACAAGCAGCCCAAAAAGGCTGAAAACCAAACTAGGCCAAGCTAGCCCACTCCAAACCCCAGCACGGGATAAAGCGGCCTACTAGACCTATCTCATAGACAGATTGCCGGACTGGCGAATGGCAGCCCGAGGAGGGCCCGATAAATTCCAAATCGTCCGAATATCGTCGGTAATACAAATACCATTACAATTCATTAGATGTTCTCTAATCTGCCGTAAAATTTCATCTCCAACTATGCTTGCCTGAGTAGCATGGTTTTGGAAGATCCTTTTATTGCGCTCCTGCCATATATGGTAGATTGTAGCAGCAAAGAGGAGAGCACCAATGACGCTGCTGGTAGAATTTGTATTCTTAAACGTCTTAGAAGTCCACTCAACAAGGCTGTCCCAAGCTAGAGCAGGCCACTGAGTTCGAGCTTTGTCCTGGATAATCTTCCAGACTTGGGAAGAGAAGCTGCACATGAAGAATAGATGGTCGTGGGATTCGGGATCCTTAGAGCAGAGTCTGCATGTTTTATCTCCTTCCAAGTAGGCCAATCTATCCATGGTTGAAAGACGACCCCGAGCTGCTAACCACAGCAGGAAAGAGTGACGAGGAATATGATGATAATGCCAAAGGATGCTATGGAGCATGGACGTTGTTCTTCTGTCTCGAAGGTAATTCCAGGCTGAAGCAATTGAGAATTTCCCTTTGCTATCGGGATGCCAAAGAAACTTGTCATCCTCCAAGGGATTAGGCTGGAAGTTCACCGTTGACCATAGAGTTTGCGTGAGAATAGGAACCTGCGGGAAGGACCATCTACCCCCTTCAATGATGTCAGCCAATTTGGCTTTCCATGGGAGCGAAGAGGAGGAGAGATTTCTTTGGGAGAGAAGGTCGATGGGACGGAGGCCTGTTGGCATCCAGTAGTCATACCACAAGTATGTATTCTTGCCGTTACCCACTTTTGATCGGAAACACCCTCGACACCATTCCCTTGCTTGGAGAATTTTCCTCCAAATCCAAGAGGGATTGGAAGGAATAGCTACCTGCCAAAAGGATCGGTTCCTGATAAGATATTTGTGCATCCAAGCAACCCAAAGGGAGCTTTTATCAGTGAGAATGACCCAGATGTGACTGAGAGTGGCAGCTTTGTTCCAAGTCCTCAAATTTTTAACGCCCAATCCTCCCTCTGCTTTTGGGATGCAAACCTCTTTCCACGCTACCTTGGCACCCTTTGCGGAAAGAGAAGCTCCTTTCCATAAGAAAGCTGAGAGAATGCTTTCAATTTTTGCAATGGTGGCAGCCGGGAGGATGAATTTGCTAGCCCAATAAACTTGAACCGAGAAGAGGACCGAGTTGATTAACTGGAGCCTCCCTGCATATGACAAGGAAGCTGAAGTCCACAAACCAATGCGGCGTTTTATACGATCCACCAGAGGAAGGCAATCAACCTTTGTAAGCTTTGTAGTAATAAGAGGAACCCCTAAGTATGTGGGAGTTGAAGTGCTGATTTGGATTCCCAGGATGGTGGAAATCCTAGTTTGCATGTCATGGTCAGCCCCGGCAACAAAGAGGGAACTTTTGCTGTGGTTAATGGTTAAGCCCGATAAATTGGAAAAAGTATCAAGAGCTTGCTTGAGGATCCGAGCTGAATCCGGATCTGCACCACAGAAAAAAATTAGATCATCCGCGAAGCTTTGATGAGTTATCTTAGGGTCCTTGCATCTCCAATGATGATTGAAAGAACTATCAAGAGTAGCCCTTTGGATGATGCCATTTAGCCCCTCCATGGCCAAGACAAATAGATACGGGGAAAGGGGATCCCCCTGCCGCAACCCCCTTGAGGCCTGGAAAAATCCATGGTCCTCACCATTAAGACTAACCGTATAGCAAGGAGTGGTGATGCACACCCTAATCCAATTTATGACGGTTGGATGAATAGCAATACTTTTTAAGGCGTCAATGATGAAACCCCAATCAAGGGTGTCAAAAGCTTTCCTGAGGTCGACTTTGATGGCACAGCGGGGAGGGCCTCCTTTGCGATGGTAGTTGTGCATAAGCTCTTGAACCAGAAAAATGGCCTCAGAGATATTCCTTCCCGGAAGGAAAGCCGATTGAGACCTGCTGATAACACCGGTAAGGCTGTGCTTTATTCTATTAGCAAGGACTTTAGAGATGCACTTGTAGATAACAGAGCAACACGAGATAGGCCTATAATCACTTAGAGAATCCGGATTTTCCACTTTAGGAATAAGGGTGATGCGGGTGGTGTTGATGCATTTAGGCATGTAGTTTGTCCGGAAGAAGTGATTCACTGCTTCAACGAAGTCATCCCCTACAGTTCCCCAACTCTTCTTGAAAAAACAACTGTTAAACCCATCAGGACCCGGAGCTTTGTCATCCCCGATTGAGAACAAAGCTTCTTTGATTTCTTCCCGGGATATGGGCCTAGCCATGCAATCCGCATCCTCCCTATTTATAGTTTTAGAGTACAAGGGCCCGTCATTGTAGCCTTGCTGAATAGAATTAGGTTTGGAGAGAAGATTTTTGAAAAAATCTACCGCCAGCCCACCCATGGCCACAAGATCCTTCACCTCTTCCCCGTTCTCCAATCTCAAACTATGGATTTGGTTCCGAGCCCTACGATGCAGTAGGGAGCGATGGAAAAAAGCTGTGTTTTTGTCCCCAAGCTTCAGCCACTGGACTCTCGATCTCTGTCTAAAGAAGCCTTCCTCTTCTACACTTAACTTGTGATAGCAGTAGCAAGCTTCTCGTTCCCTAGCATTAGCTTCTTCGTCGTCGGGGTGATTGTCCAGATGAAGCTGAGCGGCTTGCCAATTCTCCTTGGCAGCGCGAGCTTTATCCGAGATGCAATTTGTGCGATGACCATGATGGATCTTCAAATACCCTTTTAAAATCCGTAATTTGGAAGTTAATCTACTGATTGGATTACCCCAGACCTCACTCTCCCATGCAGCCTTGACCGTATCTTCATATCCCTCTTGATCCGCCCATATGTTTAGAAATTTGAACCTCGGCTTTTGACGAGGAGGAAGGGGGGAAAGAGACAACAATATGGGGCTATGATCAGAACCGATGCGGGCCTGAAAATTTGCCTTAACCAAGGGCCATGAAGCCAAAAGAGATTGATTCCCCCAAGCCCAGTCAATTTTCCTTAGAATAGTGTCTTCACCTTGCCTCCCATTGTGCCATGTGAAATGTAAGCCAGAGACCGGGATTTGAATAAGTTCAGTTTGGGCAACACAATTAGAGAAGTCATCCATGTGGTTGTGCCATCGTGGGTCCCCCCCTTGGCGATCTTTAGAGCTGATGATGGCGTTGAAGTCTCCTAGGATGCCCCAAGGTGCAGCGCTGTTGAGAGACTTCTGCGAGGTTAAATAGCTCCATATGGCAGTTCTTTCTTCCTGGGAATTCAAACCGTAAATGAAAGTAGTCCTTATGGAAGTTCCATCTAGGAGACTTTTGACATCACAGGTTAACCACTGGGGGTCACTATGGATGACTGTAACTGAAATCTTCCTGGTATCCCATCCCACCAAAATTCGGCAAAGGTTGCACTGAGTGATATTGGACTCAAACTGCCAATATTGGAGGCCCAGGCCTGCCTCAACTGTAGCCATGTTAGCCATGCGGATCCTGGGCTCCAGAATGCCAACAATATTGAGGTTATTTTTGGTGACCCATTGCTGAATCCTTTTTTGTTTGAGGGGGCCATTTAGCCCTCTTATGTTCCATGCACCTATGGTTGCAACCATTTATTAAGATTTGGATAGAGGCAGCCGAGGCTCAGAGGCCCCTGGCCTCATTCTTGTTCCTGCCCTTTTTCTTCTTCCGTACAACCGGCACTGTCCTGATGTTAGTTTCCCCTGCCGTTAGAGTTGTCACGATCATTATTGTTATAATCGTTGTTATTATTATAACAATAAAATAATTGCAATTATAATTAGTATTATGATCATTATTATATATTTTTGTCATTATTGATATCTTCTATATTATTTTTGTATTATTATTATTATTACCATCAAAACAATAATTATTAACAACATAAGCATTATAACCATTACAATAAATTACACTTGTTATTATCATTATGACTAATAATGTTACTATTATTATCATGGTTACAACATCTAAAATTATCATACTATTACTGCTAAAAAAGAAATATATCAAATTACCCCGAGGAATAAAAAACAACTCAAAAACTATAACAAAAGAGGAAGCAGCAAAACTAAAACTAAAACTAAAACCATTATCATTATTGTATAAATAATGGAAAAAACTACATAAAAGAATAAAAAAAAGTGTAAAAACTTTAACAAAAGAGCAAACAAAAAAAATAAATTAAATTATTAAACAAAAATAAGAATTATTAGCAGAAAAAAATTATTTCACTTAAAGATAAAAAAAAAAAAAAAGAATTATTAACACCATAAGCACTATAACTATCACAATAAATTATAATTGCTATTATCATTATGATCAATAATGTCACTATTATTATCATTATTATAGCATGTAAAATTATTATTACTACTACTGCTAAAACAATAAAAATTATTACATTACCTCGAGGAATAAAACAAACCCAAAACTTTAAAAAATATGATGCAAGAAAAAAATCTAAAATTATTACTATTATTTGGTAAATAATGGAAAAAATAAAATTATATCAAAGAATAAAAAAAAACCTCAAACTTTAACAAAAGAGCAAAAAATAAAATAAAATAAATGATAAAAATAAATAAATATTATTAGTTAAAAAAATCATTTGTCTTGAAGATTAAATAAAAGAAAATGAAAAAAACTAATAGAAAGGACAAAGAGAGAAAATAAGAAATATTTATTTTTCAATTATCAAAAACACAATCTAAATTCAAGAACCATTTTTTTTTAAAAAAACTATTACCTCAATAAAATAGAAAATAATAAAAACTAAAAACCAAAACTAAAAATAAGGACTATATTAGAAATTTAAAAAACAATAAAGGAATTAAATCAAAAATTCAAAGTATAAGGATTGAAATGAATATATATATATATAAACCAATTTTAATCAAAGGACAAAGTTGAACAAATAAAAACATATGCACCGAAAATATTAAGAGATTTAAAACCAATCCGAAAATTAAAAGAATAAGGACTGAAATGTAATTGAATTATAATCAATTTCAATTGAAGGACACAATTGAAACAAATCAAAACTTATATCACAGCAATAAGGACCAAACGACACAATTCAAAGATCAAGGACGAATGTGAAACAATCATAAACAAAGGGGATTCACGTGTAATTAACTATGCAGGAGAGAAAAAAGTAGAAACAAAGTTGAACCAGCCACCGTCACGTCTCCGGCCACTAGGGTATGACACGCGCGCCACCGTGCGACAGAAGACATGACGGCGCATCCGGAGAGACGCCAAATGGACATTTTGGATGACCTAATGCCATCGCACGTGCCGCCAAACAGGAGCGTCAAAATACCTAAACACTCTTGCATCCATTTCTATTATTTTGTCTTTACTGGGGGTATATACTTATTTACATATTATCAAAAAATATGAAATGCCCAAAACACCCCCATAGATAACTCCTTTGTTTTGTCTTATTTGAGGGTAAAAGGGTTATTTCACAGTACATTTAAAATGTATAATTACTTGGACATCCCCTTCGACAAATCTTGATTTTTGTCTTATTAAAGGGTATTATGGTTATTTTACTATGGACAAAAATGTAAAAAATCAAGAATACCCCAAATTTCAAGGTTTAAATGCAGACACACAGAGAGTAAAATAGTAATTACACTGTTCTAATCCACATTGAGCTGTGTGGCAGAAACATTACACGATTTAATGTTTTCTTTAATATATATATATATACTAGCCAAGTGCCCCCGCGCGTTGCCGCGGGCATTCTTGTGTATATAATTTAACATAATTAAATTCACAATGATAAATTTATATGATATAACTAAATAAAAGTTATAGATTAGGAGATAAAATGTATAAATTTTAAGTAGAGTTTGTTACGCAAGCATAGATTATATCTTTTAGAATGTAGGTATTGCGTCATAAAAGATCACAAAAGAGCGCAAACTAACATTAAAAAAAAAGAGCAAAATATTTTTATAAGAAAAAAAATTAATAACTAAAATCATTATTATGTAGATAGTAAAATTATAAAAATCATTTAATACAAAGAGCAAATAAAAATAAAAATAAAATAAAGGGGAAAAGGAAGCAATATTAATTTAAAATATTATAACAATAGCAACATCGAAGTCTTAACATCTAAAATTATTACTGCTGTTACTATCAAAACAATAAAAATTATCAAATTATACCGACATGAAAAAATAAAAAACATGAACAAAATAGCAACCAAGAAAAACAATTAAAATATTATTATTATTATTATTATTATTATTATTATTATTATCATGAAAAATTAAATAAATAAATGAAAGATTAAAAAAATTGTAAAAACTACAAAAAAAGATCAAACAAAAAAATACAATAAAAACTAAAAATTATCATTGTTATCACTGTCAGCACAATAAAAACTATCAAATTGTTCTGAAGGGAAAAAAACCCTAAAAAACATTAACAAAAGAGTAAGCAATAAAAACAATTAAATTATTATTATTATTATTATTATTTATTTAGTTGTTTTATTTTTGTCTTAATAATGAAAGGGAAAAAATGGAAGAATAAAAAAATCCTAAGAACGTCAACAAAAGATCAAACAAAAGAATAAAACAAAAACAAAAACTATTGTTGCTATCATTGTGAAAACAATAAAAATTATCAAATTATCCCGAGGAAAAAAACCCTCAAAAACATTAACAAAAGAGTAAGCAAGAAAAACAATTAAATTATTATTATTATTATTATTATTATTATTATTATTATTATTTTATTTTTGTTTTAATAATCCTAAAAACTTCAACAGAAGATCATACAAAAGAATAAAACAAAAACAAAAATTATCGTTGCTATCATTGCCAAAACAATAAAAATTATCAAATTATCCCGTGGAAGAAATAACTAAAAAACATTAACAAAAGAGTAAGCAAGAAAAACAATTAAATTATTATTATTATTATTATTATTATTATTATTATTATTGTGTTAATAATGAAAAATAAAATAAATGAAAGACAAAAAAACCATAAATAATAATAATAATAAATATTATTATTATTATTATTATTATTATTATTATTATTATTATTATTATTTATTTAGTTGTTTTATTTTTGTCTTAATAATGAAAGGGAAAAAAATGGAAGAATAAAAAAATCCTAAGAACTTCAACAAAAGATCAAACAAAAGAATAAAACAAAAACAAAAACTATTGTTGCTATCATTGTGAAAACAATAAAAATTGTCAAATTATCCCGAGGAAAAAAACCCTCAAAAACATTAACAAAAGAGTAAGCAAGAAAAACAATTAAATTATTATTATTATTATTATTATTATTATTATTATTATTATTATTATTATTATTTATTTTATTTTTTTTTTAATAATGAAAGAGAAAAAATGGAAGGAAAACAAATCCTAAAAACTTCAACAGAAGATCATACAAAAGAATAAAACAAAAAAAAAATTATCGTTGCTATCATTCCAAAACAATAAAAATTATCAAATTATCCCGTGAAAGAAATAACTAAAAAACATTAACAAAAGAGTAAGCAAGAAAAACAATTAAATTATTATTATTATTATTATTATTATTATTATTATTATTATTATTGTGTTAATAATGAAAAATAAAATAAATGAAAGACAAAAAAACCATAAATAATAATAATAATTATTATTATTATTATTATTATTATTTATTTAGTTGTTTTATTTTTGTCTTAATAATGAAAGGGAAAAAATGGAAGAATAAAAAAATCCTAAGAACTTCAACAAAAGATCAAACAAAAGAATAAAACAAAAACAAAAACTATTGTTGCTATCATTGTGAAAACAATAAAAATTATCAAATTATCCCGAGGAAAAAAACCCTCAAAAACATTAACAAAAGAGTAAGCAAGAAAAACAATTAAATTATTATTATTATTATTATTATTATTATTATTATTATTATTATTATTTATTTTATTTTTGTTTTAATAATGAAAGAGAAAAAATGGAAGGAAAACAAATCCTAAAAACTTCAACAGAAGATCATACAAAAGAATAAAACAAAAACAAAAATTATCGTTGCTATCATTGCCAAAACAATAAAAATTATCAAATTATCCCGTGGAAGAAATAACTAAAAAACATTAACAAAAGAGTAAGCAAGAAAAACAATTAAATTATTATTATTATTATTATTATTATTATTATTATTATTATTATTATTATTATTATTATTATTATTGTGTTAATAATGAAAAATAAAATAAATGAAAGACAAAAAAAACCATAAAAACTATAAGAAAATTTAAATCATAAAAAGAAATCAAGGGATTAAAAAAAAACATTAAAAGTATAAGGGCCGAAAGGAAAATCAAATATAAAGGGATTAAAATCCAAAATTAAAAGTATAAGGACCGAAATGAAAATCAAATTTATTATCAATTTCAATCAAAGGACGAAACTGCAAAAAATGAAACTATTGTGCCGAATTGATTGAGGTATTTAAACCCAATCCAGAAATTAAAAGAAGGAGGATCGAAATGAAATTTAAACATTCAATTAATTTCAATCGAAGGACCCAATCGAACTAAATCAAAACTTATATAACAAAAATCAGGACCATAAACGAAATTAAAAGTACAAGGACCGAAGTGAAAAGGCAACAAAACCGGCCACCACTGCGTCCACTGACGTTGGAGGCCAAAACGCGTCGCACCGGGAGGAAGACCAGGCGGAGGGGCATCAACCAAGACGCCGGTCGCTCATCTCCGACGACTCCATGACCACGCACGCGCCACTCAAAGAGGGCGTGAGGCGGAATACTGTCGGCCGCGTGTTCCACACGTGCCGACAGTAAAAAAATAAATAAAAAAAGCATGGTCAATTACCGGTGTAGCCCTGTGCCTAAGTCAGCTATTTTGTCTTATTAGGGCCCATATCCGTAATTAGCTATTTCCGGTTAAATATTAAAAAATGAAAAGGTAGGCGGACCGGTCCAGTCCGAAAGTGTGCAATTACCGCGGAGCCCCTCCACCCATAAACGGTTTTTTGTCTTTTTCGAGGGCTAAAAGCGCTATTTCACTGTGCAAAAAACAATAAAAAAATAGAAAAACCGGCAGACCGAACCGAGCGAACCGAGAACCGAACCGACTCAAAAATACACTATTACAATCTACAATTAAATTACTCACATGCTACAGTGCATGCATCTACAGTGAAAAACTTACGCGATTTATATATTAAGTAATATATATTAAACAAGAGGGGTGAGATATTCCAGTCTACTTACACAGATCAAGTAAAATGAGGCTCTAATCTGACACCTCATCGCCTCTTGTCTCTTGTCTATAATAGAGGTATTGAGTGGGCAGAAGTTGCTGACTTTCAATTCTCTAGTCTACTCATGTCTTGGAAAAATAAAGAAAGTCGGTGGAAGGAGATTGTTTTTTTATACACCCACACTACAGTCGTTTTTAGTGAAATTTCTAGGATGGGTCGGTAGACTACACTACTCTTATTTTATTATAACAATATAAATTTATATATCCATTTAAATATTATTTATTACTCGATAAAAAATATCACAAACTGGGCGGGGCTTAAGTATGTATAGATATATTATATTATATTATACATATTCCTCTTTATTTAAACAAAAACTCACTCATTCTATATTTATTAAATTTAGATTAAACTAGTTTTGACCCATTTTCGGGAATTATTATTTTTCACAAATATATATATATATATATATATATATATATATATATATATATATAAGCTTTTTAAATGCATTGTTTTTTTAAAATATATTAATAGTTTGATATCAAGTAAAAAATATAATTATAAATCAAATACTTATATATAACGCACCATGAAATTCTTGAGTTGGTCCACTAATGATCATGGCGCACCGAGCATTTAATATATTAAAATAACACTGGTTTATTTAAAAAAAAAAAAAAGATTTTTGAGCAAATGTATTTTCACCTTTTCTGTTAAAAATCTCATCTTATCATTATATATATCCTCCTTCATGTTGAGTTGCCACACTAGCTTAACCCTTCGGCCTTCACCACTGCCTCAAAGCACCCAATATCACCACTCAAAACCTTCAGCTACTGAGTTTCTCAATGGCGTTTTCAGCGTCTTCTCCAGTATTCTTCCGCCGTGCCATTGTTCTTCTCTTGTGTTTCACTTCATCTGCCTTATCCATCGACAGGAATGAGACCGACCGGCTAGCCTTGCTGGATTTCAAGTCCAGAACCACCCATGATCCTCTTGGAATCTTGCGCTCGTGGAACAGCAGCGTCCACTTCTGCCGGTGGTTCGGTGTCAAATGCAGCCGGAACCACCAAAGGGTGACGGTGCTGGATTTACAGTCCCTCCAGCTTTCAGGTTCAGTATCACCATATATTGGCAATCTGAGTTTTTTAAGAGAGATATACCTTCAAAACAACAGCTTCAGACATGAAATCCCAGCGCAGATTGGCCGTTTACATAGACTGCAAATACTGTTACTGCATAATAATTCGTTTTCTGGTGAAATCCCTGCTGGTATTTCCGGTTCCTATAACCTCGTTGCACTCAAATTAACAAACAACAAGCTGATAGGAGAAATTCCCATGGAGTTTGGCTCCTTCTCCAAGCTCAAAAACCTCGCTCTAGCGGGCAACAACCTTACAGGAACTATCCCTCCATCTTTAGGGAACATATCATCTCTCCAGACACTATGGCTGAATGACAATAACTTGTTTGGGAATCTCCCTGAAACTTTAAGCAAATTGGTAAACGTCAGGATTTTATCATTGTTTAATAATAGATTTTCAGGTACCATACCTCCCTCCATGCTCAATCTCTCTTCATTGAGGTCTTTTGAGGCAGGGCTTAACCATTTCCAAGGCAATCTCCCCCCTGATCTGGGAATTTCCCTTCCAAATCTTGAATTCTTTTCCGTCCATTCTAACCAATTCACTGGGAGTATTCCTGTTTCAATAACCAATTTGTCAAAGCTTGAATTTCTACAGCTAAACCAAAACAAGCTCACAGGAAAAATGCCTTCACTGGAGAAGCTACACAGGCTTCTTTCAATGACCGTTGCCTCCAACAATTTGGGAAGTGGGGAAGCCAATGACTTGAGCTTTCTCTCCTCTTTGGCCAATGCCACGAACCTAAAGGAGTTGATTATAACGCAAAATAACTTTCAAGGACAGCTGCCTCCACAAATCAGCAACTTGTCAATTACACTGAAAATCATGGGCCTAGACAGCAATCTACTATCTGGGAGCATCCCTGATGGAATAGAGAATCTCATCAGCTTGGAAGATTTTCAAGTACAAAACAACCACCTTTCAGGTATCATTCCTTCTACCATTGGAAAGCTTCAAAATCTAGTGATATTGGATCTTGGAGTGAATAATTTTTCAGGGCATATTTCACCCTCTCTGGGAAACCTGACAAACTTAATTGGACTTTATTTAAATGACATCAATGTTCAAGGCCGCATCCCTTCAAGTCTAGCAAATTGCAGCGGTTTGTTAGAGTTGGATCTTTCTCAAAACTATTTAAGCGGTGCCATACCCCCTGAAATATTTGTTAGAGTTGGATCTTTCTCAAAACTATTTAAGCGGTGCCATACCCCCTGAAATATTTGGACTATCCTCCCTGTCAATTAATCTTGATTTATCTCGAAACCATTTGTCTGGATCCCTACCAAAGGAAGTAGGAAATTTGGAAAATCTAGAAATTTTAATAACAAAATCATTGATAGGATAAGATAATTTACAAATAAATAAAAAATTATTAGTAAATCAGTCACTAAAATAACACTAACACTGTATCAATAACTAATGGAATTACCACCAATATATTTCATCGGGTAAATGTAAAAGTGTTAAAAACTAATCACATCCCCATTCTCCCCTCCATATTCTTCTTCTTCCTCTACAAATTAGAGCAACAATCGCCCCTTCTATTTTGGCACAAATCTAAGTGCCAACATTATAATTGATCTCTATTGTAGGGTTTGTTTGTGATTGGGCATATTTGAGTTTGTTAGTTATTTGATGGAATTGATTTTTATTTTATAACTTAGGTGTGTTATAATGAAATATATTATAAGTTATTTAATGGGTAACAATCATATTTTGTCAATTTTATTGTTACGTTGAAAATTTTAGAGTAATTGATTTTTTTTGGAATTGATAACAATTAAATAGTATTAATTTAGATTTAATAAGTTTGAATTTATAAATGATAGGTAATGAATTGGGTTATTAATTACCTTTCATTAATTCAATTTATTTAGTTGATATGTTTATGCATCATTATATTTTTTTGTATAAAAATAGTAGTCAGTTATTAGATTAAAAATTAACTTTTAATTACCAAAGTTAAATTTTGAATTGATTGTTATATTATTAATAAATATTGTTATCATTAATCTATATAGTTTTTCTATTTCATGGATGATAACTCATGGATGTATGTACCTTCATCTTAAGGGCTATATAAGAAACATTATTGTATATGATATATGTTCAGATTTCCTTTTTAATTTTATAATTTAGCAATCTATATATATGTTTCTAGAAAACACTAGTCATATATAAGTGTTACAATCCTACTTATGGCTAAAATGGTTATCCTATTCATATTGACCATGTTAGTCAGTCGACTACTTCTTGAATAATTGTAGATGTTCATCATGGATGAACAAGTTATTCATTGAAATTTTTAATCCTAGGTGAATTCTTACAACCATTTTATTAATCCTTTTAAATGCATGCAAGTGAAGTGCGTTTATTCATTTTGATTTATGTTATCAAAAAGGATATAAAGATTTATATTTAACACTAAACATGAAGCTAAATCCTCATTTTTCTTTCTTATTGAACTCCATCATGCTAGTTAATGTGTTCTTCGTATAAAATCTTTTTAAACGATATTCTCAACCAAGGATATTTTTAGTCCAATTTTTGTATTATTGTTATCATCAATATATATATATATATATTACAAAACAAATAAAAGTCGTGGCTTGTTTCCCTGTAGCTGCTCTCACAATTCACTGTGGATTGTGGCAGTGCAGGGACGAAAATGGGTCTCAGCGTCAGGCGTGTTGTATTTATTTAATGGGGGTATTTTTGGTTTTTGGCTTTTTTAAAAAAAATTAATTTCAATTAGCCGCAATGTGCACAGTGTAATCACGCATAAACCCCTCGGAAACGACAAAATAGTGCACAGGGACGAGGGGCGCTGTCGGTTTTTCCCTCCTTCAGTGCACAGTGCACAGACGAGAAAGGGT
Source organism: Salix purpurea (assembly GCA_027405865.1). NCBI lineage: Eukaryota > Viridiplantae > Streptophyta > Magnoliopsida > Malpighiales > Salicaceae > Salix > Salix purpurea. The sequence goes on along the minus strand of JAOWLH010000020.1, from coordinate 7,292,639 downwards.
CTCGAAAACGACAAAACACTGCACAGTAAACGGGGACACGGGCGTCCTTTCCCCCTCGTTTTTTCGTAGATCTGGGTTGGGTCAGGGGTGGCTTGGTAATTATCCTTTTTTTTTATTATATTCCCGTCTGAACCGCTGGCGCGTCGTCAGGACGCGACAACGGTCCTCAGCGCCAACGCGCCCTTTAGGCGGCGCGTGCGGGTCCATTCGGCGGTCAAAAATTGGTCGCCGCCTGTGATTACGGTGCGCCTCCAGGTGCTCTGTCTGCCGTCGCGGCGCATTCCCATCGTCGATGCCCGTGTAAGCGGCGGTGGCCGGTTTTGTGGCGGCTGTCGCTTTTCTCTCTCCTACGGGTCCAATGTCAGGTCCGGTCCCTCATGTTTGTGGTAAGTTAATTTTGGTCCCTGAGGTTTTGATTTCGATTTTCTGCCTGATTTCTTTAATTGAAAGTTTGATTATTTTCAATTGTGCCCTTCAATTAAAACTAATTATATAAAGCAATTTTAATTCGGTCCCTATACTTTTGATTTTCGGTTTCTTTTTGGTTCCTTCAATTTTTCAGGTACCGAAGTTTTTCTTTCTTTAATTTGGTCCTCCAATTGCAATTGGTAATATATACAAAGTTTGATTTCAGTCCCTCTTCTTCTAATTTTTTTATAGAATGACAGCATTTGATCATTATTTAATTTTTGGTCCTCCAATTATTATTTTTTTCAATTTTATCCTTCAAATAGAATTAATTTTATATATGTCATTTTTCATTTTTTTCCTTATTCTTTTAATTTTCTATTTGATATTAATTCATAGGTTCTTTTTTTAATGTTTATTTTTTATTGGTATTTATGCATCTATGCTTTTAGTTTTTGTGCTCAGTGTAACTTTTTTCCATGTATATATAAGTGTATTTAACACAATAATAATAATAATAATATGAATAATAATAATAATAATAATATTTTTTCTCTCTTACTCTTTTGTTATTTTTTTTCCCTCCCGATAATTTGATAATAATTTGTTTGTTTTTTTCCAGTAATAACAATGATATTTTTTTTTTATCTTTTGTTAAAGTTTCTAGGATATTTTTAGTCTTTCATTTATTTTTGTTTCTTTCATTATTAACATAATAATAATAATAATAACAACAACAATAATAATAATAATTATAATTATAATATTAATATTAATATTGATGATAATAATAATAATAATAATAATAATAATAATAATAATAATAATAATTTAATTGTTTTTCTTGCTTACTCTTTTGTTAATGTTTTTTTTCCCTCCGGATAATTTGATAATTTTTATTGTTTTGACAGTAATAGCAATGATAGTTTTTTCTTTTTGTTTTTTTAATCTTTTCTTAAAATTTCTAGGATGTTTTTGGTCTTTCATTTATTTATTTTTTCATTATTAGCATAATAATGATAATAATAATAATAATAATAATAATAATAGTAATAATAATAATTTAATTGTTTCTCTTGGTTACTCTTTTTTTAATCTTTTTGAGTTTTTTCTTTCAGGATAATTTCATAATTTTTATTGTTTTAATAGTAAAAGCAATTGTAATTTTAGATTTTAAGGCTTTGATTTTGCTATTGTGATGATAGGGTGTGTTGATCTATTTTATTATATTAAATTTTGTATATATAAATATTATATTTTAATTTTGATCCAGCAAATCCTATAAAAATTATTCGCTCAACCCGCAACGTTGAGCACATATTTTTTTAAATTTTCTGATTAAATGATTTTTTTCAGCTATTAATTTTTATTTCTGTTTTATTATCTATAATATTTTTTTATTTGCTCTATCTTTTAATTTTTTATTGGTTTTTTTTATATATTTTCAAGTTAGATTATTATTATTAATAGCAATGATAATTTTTATTTTGTTTTCATCTTTTGTTCAAATTATTAGATTTTTTTTGTTCTTTCATTTATTTATGGTTTCTCATTCATTATTAACACAATAATAATAATAATAATAATAATAATAATAATAATAATAATAATAATAATGATAATAATAATAATAATAATTATTATTATTATTATTATAATAATAATAATAATTTAATTGTTTTTCTTGCTTACTCTTTTGTATATATTTTTTTTCTCTCTGGATAATTTGATAATTTTTATTGTTTTTACAATAATAGCAATGATAATTTTTATTTTTTCTTATTTTTTCTCTTATCTTTTGTTAAAGTTTAGGATATTTTTAGTCTTTCATTTATTTTTTTCCTTTCATTACTAACATAATAATAATAATAATAATTTAATTATTTGTACAATAATGATTTTGTGGTTAATTTTTTTTCCCTTATTAAAATATTTTGCTCTGGTTTTGAAAATGTTAGTTCACGCTCTTTTGTGATCTTTCATAACGTAATATCTACATTCTAAAAGATGTAATCTATGCTTGCGCAATAAACTATACTTAAATTTTTTTACATTTTATCTCCTGATCTATAACTTTTATTTAGTTATATCATATAAATTTATCGTTGTTGATTTAATTATATTAAATTATATACACAAAAATGCCCGCGGCAACACGCGGGCAATATAGCTAGTATATATATATATATATATAATCAATGTAAGCCATACATATGGATACAATCCCTAACAACCCCCGCCCCCCCCCCCCCCCCCCCCCCCCCCCCTCCCAAAAAAAAAAAAAAAAAATCATGCAAGTGAAGTGCGTTTATTCATTTCTTAAGAGTCTTGAAACATTTACGATGAGCAAATATTTTGATAGTTTCATAATGGAATTATGTTGATTTGGTTCAATTGAAACTAAAAAAACTATTTAGAGAATATAAGTTTCATAGTCCAATCTCTTCTTTTCACGTACCTTAGAATCTAATCATATGTTCCTTATTTGTGTATCTACTAAAACAATAGCTGTGTTTGGGCATTATAATAATGTTTTTAGTAGGCTTGTTTAGCTTACAATGTCCTATTGCTTAAGAGTGCTTGTCATTGAATTTTATCCTTTTGTTTTGTCAAAACATAAAATTGTTTCAAATTAATGTTTTTAGTATTTTTGGATTATTTTAATGTGCTGATATCAAAAATTAAATTAAAATTATTTTAATATTCTTTAAAATAAAAAATATTTTAAAAAATAACTACCACTTTACTCTGAAATATCCCATAAATTAATCTATGTGTTTAGCTAAATTGCGAAGTGGAGAGAACTTAAATATAGTTTAATGGGTATATATTTTGAAAATTTTAAGTCATTTTAGAATTCATCTCTTACTTATAGTTTTGGTAATAGATTTTGTTAATGAAAACTATGTGACTTATAAAAAAAGTAGTAATTTGTTTAATGAAAAATGAAAAAAAAACATGTACTAAATTTGCTAATGGAATACATGTTACAGATAATAGATAAAACTGAAGGTTACCATTATAGGAGTATTAGTCACGCACAAGTTAGTGCCTCTCTCACCAGCTAAGAATACATATATGATGTATATGAAGATTAACTACTCTTTATTAGTATGGAGTTACTAATAAGTAAAATATCAAGACACAAAAGATATTCTTATAATTATCCAATCAACTGAGAATCATATTAATAGAATTTGATTTAACAAAATACCAATACAAATTTAATTCATCATAATGTGAATATATATTTGAGAAAATGATGAGCACGTAAAAATAATCAACATATATATCTACTCAAGATTGTAATTCATACCTATCATATAATCAACTTGCATAGTTTTATTTATATTACATGCTAAAAATTGTCTCACTCATGTAGAAATATAGATGTAAAAGACAAATAAATGTAGATTTGAAGATTATTAATGATCACTAGCAATGTAGGATTTCAGATTCAATTGAGGAATCTTTGTATATATTTCAATTGTGTTACAGTAGTTACAATCAGATCAATTTATAGGAGAAGGATACAATGTAACCGAAAATACATTACATGATCTTCCATAATCTTCCATAATCTCATCCCAGATTTCTCTCCTAAGTATTCCTTATCTGTCCATGGATTTCCTGATTTGGTTGAGCGTGATTTGCTGGTTTGACAATTGTGCAATCACCTTCCAGATTCTGCTCATGTTTATCACTGCAGATACGTGATCTGCTGTCATCCACAGATGCTTCTACACGTCCCCGCAATCTGAAGGGGAGGAAATGGACATTCAGATTGGTTAAAATTCTAGGAAATTGTCGAGGGCAAATAGCTTTTGTCAAAGGATCTGCCAGCTGATCTTTGGTGGAGATGAATTGAACGGTGAGGTGTTTGCGTTGAACTTGATCACGTACATAGTGAAAGTCTAGTTCAATGTGTTTAGTGCGTGCATGAAACATAGGGTTGACAGAGAGATACGTGGCACCAATGTTGTCGCACCATAGCACTGGTGGCTTAGAGAAATTGACCCCAATTTCGGAGAATAGGGACTGTAGCCACTGAATTTCACAGGCAGTGTCTGCAAGTGACTTATACTCAGCTTCAGTACTACTTCTTGCAACCGTGGCTTGTTGTTTGCATCGCCATGATACAAGATTTTGGCCAAGATAAACACAGTATGCACTAATTGATCTTCGATCATCTCGGTCTCCTGCCCAATCGGAGTCAGAATATGCTTGAAGTGTAGTGGGAGATGACTGACCAAGGAAGAGGCCAGTGGAGATTGTGTGTTTGAGATAACGCAGAATTCGTTTTACAGCCTGCCAGTGAGGTTCCAAAGGTTGATGCATGAACTTCCTGACTCTATGAATGGAGAAGGCAAGGTCAGGACGGGTGAAGGCCAAGTATTGAAGACTTCCCACCACTTGTCTGTACAGGGAAGGATCTGCAAATTTTGTGTCGTTGGTAGCAGAAAGAGCACAGGTAGATGACATAGGGCTGGTGCACGGTTTTGCTTCAGCCATATTTGTGCGTTGGAGAAGCTGAGCAATGTATTTGCGTTGTGTAAGATATAGTCCCTTTGGCGAACGCAAGACTTCCACCCCCAGAAAATAATTGAGGTTGCCAAGGTCCTTGACAGTAAAATCTGTGTGTAAGTGTTGAAGAACTCTTTGAATGGCAGTGTCAGATTTGCTTGTGATGATAATATCATCAACATAAATAAGTATCAAGACTAATATGTCATCCTTGCGCCAAATAAACAGAGAAGGGTCTGCCTTACTTGCTACAAACCCAAGGACCCGTAGTGCATCTGTCAATCTAGAAAACCAAGCTCTTGGAGCTTGTTTCAAGCCATAGATTGATTTATGGAGTTTGCAAATATGATCTGGAAATTGAGGATGAATATATCCTTGGGGCTGGGACATGTACACTTCTTCTTCCAAGGCCCCATGAAGGAAGGCATTTTGAATGTCAATTTGCTTGAGGTGCCAGTTTGAAGAAGTAGCCAGAGATAGAATTGTTCGTATAGTAGCATGCTTGACCACAGGGCTAAATGTTTCATTGAAGTCAAGACCTTCTTGTTGATGGAAGCCCTTAGCCACTAATCTGGCTTTAAATCTGTCAACAGATCCATCGGCTTTGTGCTTTAGTTTGTATATCCAACGACAGCCAACCACATTAAGGTTTGGTTGAGGAGCAACAAGTGACCAAGTCTTGTTACGAAGGAGTGCATCAAATTCTTCATTCATGGCTTGACGCCACTGTGGTGACTTGATAGCAGTGCTGTAACATGTTGGTTCAATGGCAGGTGAAGTTAAAGAGCTCAACAGGGCTTTGGGAAGAGGATACCTCACAAAAGCATCAAATGGTGCCTTCGGTTTAAAGATGTTGTTGAGAGATCTAGTGGTCATAGCATGAGTCCTGTGTATAGCTGGCACGATTGGAGAGTCAATCTCAGAATAAGATTGTGATTCTGAAACTTCAGGACCTGCAGGTTGACCGGGCTCAATAGCTTCCGTGGTAGACAAGCTTTGTTGTTCCCTCACAGGATTGTCATACACGGCATGTGGAGGTGTTTCTGCTTCTCTACCTGCGACAGTGGGTGAAATACCTGCAGAGTGAAAATCTAGAGGAACAGATGCATTAGCAATTAATGGTTGAGAGGTAAGTATATTTCTATCACTGGCAGGAGAGGAGACAGACGATGGCAAAGGTAGAGTAATATGAGTAGGCTGACTTGTTTCTGTAGACAGTGAAGAAGATGTGTTTGAGTTAAAAGGGAATAGATTTTCATCAAAGATTACATGATGGGACACATAAATTCGACCAGTTGATAAGTCAAGGCATTTGTATCCATGATGATCACTGCTATAGCCAATAAAAATGCACGATTTACTTCGAAAATCTAATTTGTGTTTGTTATATGGGCGAAGATTGGGCCAGCAAGCACATCCAAAAGTGCGTAGAAAAGTGTAGTTTGGGGTGCGATGATATAGTTTTTCATAGGGTGAAATATTATTGAGAGTAGGAGTGGGAAGTCTATTAATTAGGAAGGTTGCTGTAGTGAAGGCATCTTCCCAATAATTTTGAGGTAAATGTGAATGAGCTAAGAGACTTAAACCAACTTCAACAATGTGCCTGTGTTTCCTCTCAACGGGACCAATTTGTTGGTGAGTATGAGGACAGGCGATACGATGATCGATGCCTGTGTTTTTAAAATAAGTGTGAAGACGACAGTACTCACCACCCCAATCCGACTGAACAGCCTTAATTTTATGGTCAAATTGTTTTTCCATGTACAGTTGAAATTTGAGAAAAATATTTTCAACTTCAGATTTAAATTGCATTGGAAACAACCATAAGAATTTGGAATAATTATCCAGAAAACTCACATAATACCGCGAATTATTAGTAGAGGCAACAGAAGCAGGACCCCAAACATCGGTAAAAATAAGGTCTAATGGAGATTTAGAGACAAAGGTTGAAGTTTTAAATGGCAGTGCATGGCTTTTAGCTAATTGACAATCAGCACACATAGAATGCCTTTTTATTTTATCAACTGGTAATTTATTAGAATTTAAGACACGATGAATAACAGCAGGTGCAACATGACCAAGGCGACGATGCCATTGATCGAAGGATAGGTGAACGCTGGAAAAGGCTTGAGGACGCAATTTTGATGAAGTGAAACAGTATAATCCATCATTGACGTGGCCGCGATGAAGGATGATCCCCGAGTATCCCTTCACAAGAAAGTAGTGACCATGAAACTCAAAATAGACATTATTATCAATGCAAAACTTTTGAACCGAGAGCAAGTTTTTATGAATTTGAGGAACTAAAAGGACATTATTGAGAACAAACGAATGAGCAGGGGTATGAATAAGAGATTTGCCAGTTTTAGAAATAATCAAACCTTCACCATTGCCAATTTGAACTTGATCTGAACCTGCATAATTGTCACTGTGGAGACTTAAATTCTCCATATCATTGGTCATATGATGAGTAGCTCCCGTGTCTGCATTCTAGTTATTCTCCCAGTTGTGATTTGCGAGATAAGCCTGTTTGTGTGGAGGAGAAGCAGTCTGCTGGTAAGTTGGGTCGAATCGATGGTAGCACTTTCGGGCAGTGTGGCCATTTTTGCCACAGACTTGGCACACAATGAGTGTTGTGTTACTGTTGTCACTTTTGGGGTAAGAAGATTGACCCCGATAGCCATTAAAACGCCCTCGACCCCGAGTAACAAATTTGTTTCTGTTGTTGAACTGAGGTCTATGATGCTGAGCAATATTTGCCTCTGGATTTATAGGTGAGACAGAAAATTGATGTCTATTGAGGCGAGACTCAATAACAATAAGGAGAGAGTATACCTCTTCGAGACTAACTGGATCATTTCGGGCATAGATTGAAGAAACCTGGCTATCGTATTCATGTCCTAGTCCAGCAAGAACATATGATATGATATCATCCACCTTGAGAGGTTGTCCAGCCATGGCAAGTTCATCAGCCAGCCTTTTGATGAGCAAGAAATAATCATTGGCAGATTGATTATTTTTCTTGGCATTGGCTAATTGTGCACGTACTTGGATTGTGCGTGCTCTTGATTTAGAAGAAAAATTTGTATCCAGTGCTTTCCAGACCTGATGAGAGGTGGTATAGGATACAATTTGGGCGAGCACATTCTCAGTCATAGAAGACATGAGTGTGCTAAGGATCATACTGTCCTGTCGCAGCCAAAGAGAGTATGCAGAATTTGGGATTTGGGTGATTGTACCTATTTCTGGATGTGTGAAATTGATCAATTATGGGGGAGACGGGAAGGTGCCATCAAGATATCCATATAAATCTTGTCCACGAAAATAGTGCATCAGCTGAGTTTTCCACAATGGATAATTATCATGAGTTAGTTTCAAGGAGACGATACTAGAGACTGGAGAAATTGTGGGAATGGCAGAGGAGTGATGGGTTGTAGCTGATTGAAGATTTGCTGAAGAAGAAGAAGACATATTTTAGACGTTTGTCTTTGGGAGGCTCTGATACCATGTAGGATTTCAGATTCAATTGAGGAATCTTTGTATATATTTCAATTGTGTTACAGTAGTTACAATCAGATCAATTTATAGGAGAAGGATACAATGTAACCGAAAAGACATTACATGATCTTCCATAATCTTCCATAATCTCATCCCAGATTTCTCTCCTAAGTATTCCTTATCTGTCCATTGATTTCCTGATTTGGTTGAGCGTGATTTGCTGGTTTGACAATTGTGCAATCACCTTCCAGATTCTGCTCATGTTTATCACTGCAGATACGTGATCTGCTGTCATCCACAGATGCTTCTACAAGCAAGAACATCAATAAAACCTATAATAGATAAAAACAAAACTAAAAAATGACTCGAAGAAAAACTAATTAACTTGCACTACTCAGTTAACCAATCATAATTGACCAACCAGTCAACCAAAATCATCAGGCCAATTGATCAATTGAAATTAACTATTTGGTAAATTGCTTCAAAACAACATGCATAGTTTATTTATATTACATGCTAAAAATTGTCTCACTCATGTAGAAATATAGATGTAAAAGACAAATAAATGTAGATTTGAAGATTATTAATGATCACTAGCAAGAACATCAATAAAATCTATAATAGATAAAAACAAAACTAAAAAAATGACTCGAAGAAAAACTGATTAACTTGCACTACTCAGTTAACCAATCATAATTGACCGACCAGTCAACCAAAATCATCAGGCCAATTGATCAATTGAAATTAACTATTTGGTAAATTGCTTCAAAACAACTAGTTGATCAATTTATTAGGATTTCACAGTGTTGATTTTCTACTCTCTGAAACTACAAATCTTTGAGCATAATATCTAATATTTAGAAATATAAAATCTAGACATCTCAAATTGAAATTATAGGTTGTTTTTACTGTCAAGACAATGACAAATGAGATTGACCTTGGTCCTCGTGACTCGAGTCATGGAATCTATTGAGTTTTTTATAAATTATTTTTATTTAACTATATGATAAAAATAGATACTCATAAACTTGAGCACCAACTTAAAAATAGATACTTATTTGAGACAATTATTCATATAGAAAACAAAAAAAAAATACAATTATTCAATCTATTTCTCATCCAATATATCCAATTTAATATTGGATGATAAAATTGAAAAAAATAAAATAAAGAAAAAAACAATAAATAATTAGATAACCTGGGTTAGCATGAAAAACCTAAGAACTAGGTTATTGACTCCACTAAGATTATAATTTGTTTTTTAAATTATTTTTATTTAACTAAATCATAAATAGTTGTGAAATTAAATACCAACCTAATAATGAGATATTTTCTAAGACTAGGATAACCTCACAAAAATCAAAATAAAACCAATTATGAAATTAAGTTCTAAATCAACCTAATATCCAAAGAATCAATAAAAAAAGTTAAAAAAAGTCTAAATTTGCATATTTGTAAATCAAGTCTACAAGCTAAACTTGTGAACATATATATGGACTATATAAGGTTAACTATATGAGAAAAAAATAGAAAATAAGAAAAATTACGCTCAATAAAAAAACAATCCACCAAACGCCTAAACCAAGATAACCAAGGTTACCATAGCAAACCTGCAAACCACACTAAACTTATAAAAAACAAAATAAAAAGAGAAAATTATAAAGTTAAATTCTTAATCATTTCAAGATTATAAGATGAAATTGACAAATATAAATGTAAAAAAATACATAACAAAAGCTAAAAATAAAGAAAAACACTACATATAACTATTCTAATCCATAATGTAATAAGAGTAGGTGAACAATTATTTCTCATGACTTTTATCTAAAACTTTTTTTAACTATACGACAAAACAAATAGATTATAAAAAAATCAAGTTTAATTAAAATAAAGAAACTAACCAAACTCGCAAAACACACTAATCTCATATAAAAGAGAAATAAAAAAATAGATAGCTAAATCCTCAACCACCCAATAATAAAAAAAAAACAAAATAAACAAAATAAACTAAAATAATTTTAAAAAAATTATAGGAAAAACAAACAAATGGAAAATGAAAAAAACTACTGTTCAAGAAAGATGAAAACCACAGTGCTTCTCCACCAACTTTAATTATTATTAATTAATTATTGTATGGATAGGGCAAGGATAGAATAGTACTGAGCAACAAATTAATGTGCGCCTGCTGTCAACAACAGTAGCGTTCAATCAGTGAAGTTCATTGTTTAACAAGACTCATCCACTTGTAAGAAGCCACGTGGAGTTTGTCATGGTGAACAATCAACTTCGGTTCTTCATGTTTCCCAACAAAGCCATGATAGTTCATAGGATAGTGGCGAACATAGAAGAAGCATTGTCCGCGAACACAGGGTGTGGTGACCGTTATACTCGCCGTTTTGAGCGCCACTTCTTGACCCTGTCCCTGAGGCCTAAGCAAAAGCGTCTGTATAACGGTAACCCCACCCGGTTTCACGGACAACTCCTGTTGCCATAGCCTATAGGGTGCATCGTGGCATGCTTTTCTCCTCTAATTTAATTATGTTCCACAAAGTTGGACAGCGACCGATTTGCTTTTTTACAATTGAATTTCATTGTATTTTACAAATTATTAACAAAAGTATTTAGTGAAAACTTATTTCAATAAAATAAAAATAAAATGTCTTGAAATAATAACAGTACATAAAAGTTGTATATTATATAGAGAAACATAAGCAATAATATGAATTTAACAATATCTACTTATATACGTTAATTTTTTTTTTATCAAATCTATAGGGAAGATCTTATTTTTGTTTGGTTAATTCAGTTGATTCCAATAATGATATTGATTTTTCTTTTCTATAAATTTAAAATCTAATATATTCTATGCAATTGTTCAAGTTTAGTTTAGATTTATAATTAGTTTTTTATTAACTTTGACCAAAAATCATATAATATTTATATAATCAAATATGATGTGATTGTGCTTATAAAGACTAAAGATTTTAAGCATTTAGGTTATGATTTGACACAACTATATAAAAATCAAATATGGATGACCTAATGGATTCTTTTATGAACTAGTGAGACAAATTTAAATTCAAAACGATATTCAGTCATGTCAGATGAAGTTATTAATAATGCTTTTGGGAGATCTTATTATTGAATTAGACTTAAATTTCTCCGGGTCATTTTACTGGAAAATTTTTCTACATCACTATATTGCTTATCAAACCAGTGAATCTATTAGAATTAAATATAGGCTTGGATGTTGTTTAGACAAGTTTTATTGTTTATCCTAGTTTTTTTTTCAATTTATTGTGCAATTTAATTTTTCTTCAACATACTTGGTGCTTTCATATTTCTAGTTGTTTCCTAGTATATGTAAGTTTGTTTTATTCTATTTATAGGTCTTGAAAACCTCTAAGGAGATGAACTGTGAATTTAGAATTCATATCTAATAACCTTTTTCACCCATTAAAATTAATGTGTTTTATGTGTTATTGTTGTCTTTATAGCATCTACGTGCTTAAAGCCTAATTATCTCGGGTTATTTGTTTGTTATGTGTTGTAATCCCATGAAAATTTGTTGCTACAAAGGAAAAGGTCATGAAGTAGGGCATGGTGAAAGAGGTAATGAGGAGGCTTCTCTTTGAGAGAAAAATATTTAAGAGCTTGTTATTGAATATATACAAAGGCATATCATAGAGTTGAACCAAATGAGAGGCCTATAAAACTAGAACCAAAATAGTGATTATGAATCCCTAGTAAATACTAAGAACTAAAGGCATGGTCACACAAGAAAGCATCTTAAGTGAGAAGCGGTTAGATTTAACAATTTTAGTTTTCATGTCAAATCACAAGAGTTTATTAGAACTTTATAGATATAGAAGTTCACAAACTACTTGAATGAACTTGTAAGGATTTTTTAGTGCAATAAAGTTGAATAATTATAGTTAAGTTGATCGCAATTAGACTATAAGGATGAGCAAGGGAAGAGAAGTTGAATATAAAGTCGAATAATTATTCTTGGTGGGAATAATTAAAGAAAATATGAGAGAGGCAAGGGAAGTTGAATATCAATGATTGGGATAAGATGAAAAGGAATATGAAGAAATACTTCCTCTCTTTTTTTCTTCCCAAACTTTATACTAGAGGCTTTATATATTAAATAAAGAGGTAAGTCTATCAATCATTATACTGATAGTTTTTACTTATTCATAACTCGAAATAATTTGGCAGAAATTAAATAATAATTGATGGCAAGGTATCTAAGTGGTATATAGTATTCCATTAAGGAGGTAATATACCTTTATACTATATGACAATTTTTGAAGCATATCAAAAGACTTTAATCATAGAGAAATAATAGATTGTTAGGGCTATTAACATAAATTTACAAGTATATCATAATAAAAAAAGATGTTTAAAAATAATTAGAGGATTACCATTATATAACCTAGAGCATCCTAACATAATTAACATATGATGGGTTAGGGTTTTGAATTTTGAATATCTTATTTTAGATATTGTGAACCAAGATACTAGTATAGCGAGTATAGAAGGTAAATAGTCATTTGGAATAAAATCTGCTAATAGAGAAGCCTACAGACATGACTGGTCATAAGAATGATAATGACTTGGGAAAAAGAGGTTTTGCGAAATGATTATTATACTACTCTTGTTATCATAAATATTTTGCTGAAACCAAAAGGTGATTTAGAAGAGCATTGATGATGTACTAATATTTTCCATTTGACATGCACTATTAAAGACAAGGTATGCAACTTGATTATTGATAATGGTAATTGTAATAGCATAATGTCTATGAAGGTAGTGAATAACCTCAAACTAACAACTAAAAACCAATTTAAACCCTATAAACTAACATAGATGAATAAAAATGTTAAGGTAATTATTGAAAAATATTGCCTTATTTCCTTTTTATGGGACAAAAATATTTTAATATTGTTTGGTGAGACATGTATATATGTCATGTCATGTTAGGGAGATTATGTATGTGTGCCATATCCTGTTAAGGAGGTTATGATAGTTTAATAAGCATGTGATATATGTCAGAAGAAAAAAACATGTATACCTTTAGTATTAAAAGGAAATGTATAATACCGACACTTATTAAGGAGATAATGGATATGAATAATGTTTTTTTCCATTATCATAGTTTGTAAGAGAGATAAGGGGTAAGCAAGTAGTGTATGCCATAGATTTTAATTGTTACACAATTAAGGAAAAAATGATATAGGTAATACTCCCGAGAAAATATGAGGTATAACCATAAAATTTATAGATTTGATTCAAAAAAAGTTACCTTAGGGATTGCTTGTTATATGAGGTATTCAATACTAGATTAACTTGGTTCCAAGTTTTAGCCTTTCGAGTTTTAGATATTATGGTTTGATCACATGTTGGATCATTTAACAAGGTCAAAAGTGTTTTTCAAGACTGATATAAAGAGTTGCTATAACTAGATCACCATTAAGTCCAAGGATGAATGAAAGATAACCTTTAAAACACAACATAGATTGTACGAATATATGCTGATGCCATTTTATTTGTCTAATTTCTCAATACTTTCATGAGATTCATGCATAAGATATTAAGACCATTTATACGCATATTTGCTATGATTTATTTTGATAATATTTTGATTTATAGTTCTACTCAAGAATTTTATTTATAGCATTATTGAATTGTGTTTAACATTTTAAGGAAAAAGTAATTGTATGTATACCACAAGAAATGTAAGTTCTTCACTAGTACTATTTATTTTCTAGTATTTTTGTATCTATTATTGATGTTCAAGCTTTCCAATCTAAAGGTTTTGTAATTATGGAGTGCTCAACTCCAATGAGTGTTCATAATATCTAGAGCTTTCATGGACTTACATGTTTTTATAAAAAGTTCATCCAAAACTTTAGTTATTTAATTGCATGCATTACAGAGTGTCTAAAAAGACACACCTTTTATTAAACAGAATAAGTTGAATTTAGTTTTCAACTAGTGAAATAGAAAATTACTCAAACTCATGTTTTAAAACTTTTTTACTTTGAGAAATTATTTGAGGTAAATTGTGATGCATTCTAGATAGTTATTGAGGAGGCATTAGTTATGATGAGTAGCCCATTACCTTTTTATTGAGAAAGTTTCCAATTCAAAGAAGATGTACTCCATGTACGATTTGGAGTCTTATGATATTGTCCAAAATCTCAATCATTAGTAACATTACCTAGTGTAAAAGAAGTTGTTTACCTTATTGTATATCATGAGGCTTTGAAAACACAAATGAAAAAATAAGTTAATGCTAACGTTGCTGTCGGCCACCATCTCCGACGCCACCACCATAGGAAGAACCATTTCGGCCTCCTTTACCCATCGGCATCGGCCGTTGAAGCTCTCGTTGTGGTCGGTCGGACGCTACTATACACGTGAATTAATTCAAGTGCATAATAGCGTTGCACTGTCCAAGTGAAGAAGACGTGAACAGTACAGCACACCGTTTGATGTCTTCCTTTTAAAAAAGCTGGACTTGGGCTGGCCTGCACTCGGCCCATCCCAAGTCCACACAGAGTTGGTCTTTGGCCATATTTGGTTGGGCCTGCTCTCGGCCCAGTCTGTTTTTAAAAAATATATATATCTAAAATAAAAATAAAAATATGTAGATACAGATCAGTCTTGATGGAATAGAAATATTTGTTCGAGATGAAATTTCAAGTAGTTTGATGGGAGAATAAAAACAAATATATATTTTTTCATGAATTATTAATTACATTTTATTGTTATGATTATTAATCTATAAAATTTAAAAAACAATTTATATATATGTGTGTGTGTGTGTGTGTGTGTGTGTGTGTGTGTGTGTGTGTGTGTCCTTTAAAGTAATTTCGTGATGAAATTTCAAGTAGTTTGATGGGAGAATAAAAACAAATATATGTTTTTTCATGAATTATTAATTACATTTTATTGTTATGATTATTAATCTATAAAATTTAAAAAACAATTTATATATATATATGTGTGTGTGTGTGTGTGTGTGTGTGTGTGTGTGTGTGTGTGTCCTTTAAAGTAATTTCAAAAGTTGAAAGTAATATGAAAAGCTTGGTAACCAAACACACGAAACTGCTTTATTTCTACCTCAAACTCAACCACAGTTTTAACCAAACACTTCAAAATTTATTTTGATCCGCAACTAAAGTGTTTTTCATGAAACTATTTTTTTAAAACCTCAACCACAAAAGCAAAAACAATACCAAACACACCCTTAGTTTTTTGTATACCCAAGTAATAAGGTTTGATGATTTCAAAGAGATTGTATTTGGGTGATACATCATTTAGAAGAACTTATATTGAGTTAATAGATAAAGGTAAGTAAGATAACTTGGTAATTGTAAATAATTATATATTTTCTAGTTGCAATTATATATCCCAAATGCCTCTTAACAAGAGCACATAATTCATGAATTGCATTGTAAGTAACACTTTAGGCAAGACAAAACTTTGGTCTTAGTGTAGATTATTATTCGCTAAATCTACTAGGCCATATATTCAATTTTATAAATAGATATGTTGTTTGTCAGAGGTTTAATAAAGCCTTATCTAATATTGAGTTGTATACTTCTATACTAGTTTCTAATACTATATGGTTGGATGTTAAAATGGATTTTGTGTTATCTACCCAATATCCAATGAGCTATGAATTTTATTTTTACTATTTTGTAGAAGTTCTTGAATATAGCCCATTTCAAAGGTTGTCAAAAGACTATAAAAGTGTTTTAGATAACCACTTTTACTTCAATAAAATGGTACATTTACATGGCATTTCTAAGTCTATAGATGAGAAGTTTATGAGTAACTTTTAAAACTTATAGGGGGGATAAAAAATTCATTGAACTTTACTAGCTCTTATCATCCCCAAATATATGGGTAGAGATAGATGGTTGACTGTAGCCTTGGATACTTTCTATGAAATTTAGTAGGATGCAAGATAAAATAGTGAGATAGAGCATCATGACAAGTAAAATTTTCCTATAATAAATCTCAAAACTAGACTACCCAATCAAGTTTAATCAAGGTAATCTATCAACATAACCATTTTGGAGTGTTAGAGTTTATAAATGTTCTTTGTATTAGACAATTGAGCGTTAAAGCGAATGGTATAACATATTATATACATAGTGTTTAATAGAGTCCAAACTAGTTGTTAGTTACTAATTATTATTATTAGTTATGTTAGTGTTGTTTTAATACAGCACAATATAGTATAAAATTGACGTATAAGTTAATTTGAAGATATTCTTTATTTTTAAATAAAGAGAACAATATAATATAATTATAAGAGCCGAAAATATCATTATTAAATAAGAGTTAAACAAATTTTTTAAAATTCCAAGATCTAAAATAACTTAAATGTTTGACTTGGGTATTTTTGCATGTATGTGTGTGTTTTACATTGATGAACTCATTTGAGAACTTGAATTATTGACCTCGGTGACATCATTAATCAGACAAAATATACTATAATTTTGGTTGTTCATAGAGAAGTTTGTAAAACTCTGTGATGAATATCATGCAAAAAACTAACAAAAGAGTCTTCCTTACACATGATTTGCTAACAAGTAAACTTGTTGTCAATGAAATAATACTAACCCTTTCCTAATTAAATAAAATAAATTAATCATGTCCCTTCTTTGGAGACAATCGTGGGTCCACATAATCCTCATCAATACACATTTTGAAAAATATACAAGGTATGATTGATGAAGGCCAAATTAAGCAATTAAGCCAAGTCTCTGCCCTCTTCAAAATACTTAAACCATTCAAATTACCCATTTTCCTTTAAATCAATTGCCCTTTCATTTTGAGTAAATTTGTAAGGTTGACCTTTCCTGCTATTGAGTTCTACTTTGACTAACACTTCGTCGTGGAGTCTATCAAATTCATGATTCCTCCTCGCATTTCTCCAGCATAAGTCAACCCTGGAAGAAGTTTAATTTCAAAAGAACACCACTCTCTCCATCTTTCACTCACTCCCATAAACAAAATCAGCGGCTCCTGTGTGTGTAAAGTAAAGATTCGGACACCATCCACATGGCTAAAAGCTGAAAAAAAGGTAAAAATACATATTAATGGAACCGACCAAAGTTATCAGATAAACAGCTTTAATAAACTTCTTCTCAAAAGGTCAAAAGAAATAGGATTAGTAGGTGGGGTCAAAAGAAAATTGGGAAGTTGATCACACAAGATCTTCCCCTTTCTGGGCACCTAAATTTTCTTTATTCACTATTTATTTGCCTTTAAGTATTTTTATAAAAAAAATATATTTTTAAAAAGTGGATTATCTTTTATATTTGCTAGTGTTGTAGAAAATTTTCTGTTTTGAGGCACGAAATAGTTTTTTTTTAAAGTAATTTTTATAAAAAAAAATACGTTATCAGGAAGAGAATTATTTTCTTATGTTTAGTAGTGTCATAGAAATTGAGTTGGAAAACACTTTCTAGTTTTGATTATGACATGAAAAATAAGCTAAAAAATAACTTAGTCATGTTTTAAAGAAGATTAAATTGGAAAAAAAATATAATTTTATAAATTATTTCAAATAAAATTAATGACAATTAAGATAATAGATATCAAATCTAACACAAAAAAAAAAAAGTTGAGTGAGGACAAAATTAAAAACAAAAAAATACAATCTCATTAATTATTTCAAATAAAATAAATATAATAAAAATAATAGGGACCAAATTCGATAGATATAATATTTTAATTAAAAAAGGATAAGAAAAAATATAAAAACCAAAATTGATATAAAATTGTGAGAGATAAAATTAAAAAAAATGATTCAAGACATAATATCTAACAATTAAAAGACCAAAGACTAAATTTGATAAAAACAATAAATAAAAAAATATTTTTGAATTCTTTACAACTTCTAAAATGTGTTTTTCACTTAAAAAACACTTTTCTATAAATAAAACCAAATCTTTATTTGACTGAAAAGTATTCACTGTTAATCAACTTTTCGAATAATGAACAAACAGAAAAACAATTTAGAAAATAATTTTCAAGAAACCACTATGCATGAATAACAAGAGTTAATCACTTCAAATCTTAATTCCAAAACGTTTTCCTTGGTATACATATATTTTTTCTTAATGCTAAGAGTATCTCTTGGATAAATCTAGCTAAATATTATTGTTACTGTTATGTTTTTTTAAATCATATCCAAAATTTTAAGATATGCGTTTTCAAAGTGTTTTTGAGAAAATTTGAATTTGTTTTTACTTTAAATCAAAATTTTTGGGTGTTTTTAGATCATTTTCATATGTTGATGTCAAAAATAATTATTTAAAAAAAATTACATTTTGATGCATTTATGAATGAATAACACTTTAAAACACAAGTTCAACCACACTCCAAACAAACAATTTTTTTTTTTTTTTTACTTTAAATTAAGTTTTTTAGATCGTTTTCATGTGTTAATATTAAAAATTATTTTTTAAAAATAAAAAATATTATTTGATTCATTTCTGAATGAAAAATATTTTTAAAAGTAACATCAATCACGCTCTCTTGAAGTTCACGTTTTTTTTTTTTTTAAATTATAATCTTTCCAATGAATTAAACTTAATTTATATTTATATAAAATGGAGAAAACACTTTTTTATAATAAAAAGAAGAAGTGGCGAGGATTAAAGGGCATTTAGGTAGAAAAGTCTTCTGGTTAGAACATCATTTGCTGCCAACTGCGACATAATTAATTACTAAATCTTTTTTATGTGCTTGATTGCTTTATTAAAAAGATGAACACCCTTTTGTATGCACTACAGCATTCCACTTCATTCTATTATTCAACAAAACATCAATAGTGCAGTCAAGGTGTCTCCACCTGGTTGGTTTCAGCTCTTGACAATACTCTTTATTAGGAATAAGGCATGAATCCTTCGCTGCCGGATTGGTTCCGGAGAGCACATTTTTCAATCAAAATAAAAAAAATGTTTTAGAGATAAATCTTTTTAAATAATTAATTTTTTTTGCTGATGTAGTTAAACCATTATTAATCTGATAATATAATAAAAAAACTAGGCAAAAACAATAAATAAATTAAACGAATAATATTCTCCTAGGCTAAACTATAAAAAAACAGTATTACTAAAATTGATTATAAAAAATCACTTAAAAAATTAAAAAGTAAACAAACTTTTTAAACCCATGACCTGAAATGTTAATAAAATCTTCATGAATGAAATGGTAAGGGATAGAATCAAAAATAAAGTTTCAACAAAAACTTGATTAAAAACAAAATAAATAGAAATCAGGAGAATATACAATAAATTTGACATAAAATAAATTAATAATAAAAATTCAATCATGTTTCCATGTCAATATTTTATTTATGCAAATAAAACAACAAAACACCCTTTGACCAAAGTCAAAGAAAATTTTGATTTAAGAACAATATGGTTATTTTACAATGCAACTAAAATAGAATACATGAAAATATCCTTGCCTTTAATGTATTATTTTTTTCCTAAAAGGACATAATGGTAATTTTACTTTGCAAATAACAACAAAAAACTATGATGTATTTTTAAAGGGATAAAATTATCATGTAAGTCTAGGTATACAATAATAAATACACAGATAAAATAAGAGTACTTTTAGTTTGTTTTAAAGATTAAAGTTTGGCACTAAATTTTTGAAAGCTTTCTAGCTTTTCATCTCTAAAATAAAAATAGTTTACATAATGTATTAACTCTTCTCTTTCTTATATTTTTTTATCTCAAAGGTTAGTTTGATTTTTCTTCCTAATTAAACAAAGATTATTTCATAAAAATATTTCAAAGATGATTTTCAAGATTTAGTTTGGGTTTTAATGAGCACAACATATGGATCATTTCACCTATTAATTGATCGATAATTACCATAAGATATGATAAGGAGTGATTGAATTTATAAATGTCAATTCATCAAGTGTTATCCAAAGATAATAACTAGGAGTTGAAAAAAATAAAATAGACTTTAGCATGGTTAGTTTTAAACAATCAATTGGAGTTTAACTCATTCTAGTATTCTCATTATTACCTTAAATACAGACCACTAATAGATTAGACATAACAAATTGTTTGGAATAAAAAACAAGATGATAAATGCAATCTATCTTAGTTAAGATGCTTTAGGGTTATACTAATTTTCTCTTTAGCATAATTAGTCCATTACTATAGATCCTTATTAACTGGTTAGGGTTTTTCAATGGTCATGATACCAAGTGGTTATCCTATATTTTGATCACATTTTCAATAATAAAACCAACTTTTATTTTATAGGTTTGCCATGATGTCAAGTGCAATAAAATGATGAATTTGTTGAGATTTCTTACCCATTTTATTATTATAAATTTTTCTATCAACAACTAGGTAATATGTTTTTGGTATTTGTCATCTTCCCACATATTAATATCAATACTAACAACAATTGTTATTAATTAAAGTTTTTATATCAAGTATGTTTCCTACTAATGTTCACATATGTATTCAACCATCACTTACTCCAATCATGTATTATGATTAATTTCCTTTCTTCTCTAGCTTCTCTCCTGTCAAGACACCTTTATCTAAAATGTACAAGCCTTTCAAAAATCAATTGTGATTCCATTTAACCTATTAGGAAAATATTACTAGAATTCCTTACCAAATACTTAAGAAACAAAGGTGTTGACAATCCAAGAAGCCAAGGACCTCACAAAACTTCCTTTGAAAGAGCTTGTTGATTCTTTGATGATATATGTAATAACAATGGCGAAACAGAACAAGAAAAAAAGTGAAGGAAAGGATTTGGCTCTAAAAATTGTACATTATATTGATGATGATGATAAAGATAAAGAAAAAATTAAAGAAGACTTTGCATTAATTACTAGGATATTATAAAGTTTCCCAAGGAAGAAATAAAAAGATAAAATATTCGTAAACTTTAAGAAAGATAAGAATTGAGAAGATTAAAGAATATAAAATCCATGATACTTTCAATGCAATGAGAAGGGACACATCAAAGTATATTTTTGACTTCTTTAAAATAAAAAGAAAAATCATTTTCATAAAAGAGAAATGAAGGCTATTTAGAAGAATGACTCAGACTCAAGCTCAAGTGATGAAAAAAAGCATGTGCCAAACATGTTCTTTATGGTCAATAAAAGTGAAAACGATGTACATTATTTTCATGATAAAAAGAATTTTTTTATAATGAGTTACTTGATGACTTGGAATCATTATATGATGAATTTAAGTTCTAAATATAGTTATTTGGAAAAGAGTTATACATGTTTACTTTTTGAATAAGAATCATTAGAAAATAAAACATGTATTGTAATTGATAAGGATAAACCAACTTAAAGAGAAAAACTAAGTTTTTTTTAAAAAAAGTTGATAAGTTGAACACCACCTTGGCTAAATTTGCAAAGGCTCTAATATTTTAGAAATCATGATTTCAAGTGAAAGGTGTGCTTTCAACAAAAACAAAGTTTATATTACCAACCTAAAAGAATCAAAAGTATTTGAAAAATTATTTTATTAAAGACAAATAGTCTTATAACCTAACCATACATGCAATTATCTTAAAACCATGGGTCATTTGATTTATGCATAACCTATTAAGAAGGATAAGAGTTATTCAATGACTTAGGTTCTATAAGGAACCATAGAACCATCGTAAACCATAGAGGACCTAAAAAGGTCTAGGTATCAAAAACCTTATCTTGATTTATGTGTAGGTTTTTAGATAATATTTAATCAACAATAGAAAAAAAAGTATCTTTGTCAACCAAAACAACTGCATCAAAGATCTTCCATATATTAGGAACAAAATATATCAACTAAATCTGGTAAGGAAAAATATGGTATAGATATGGATATCACCAAATGTCGAGATATGATTGGTTCTCTCTTATACCTAACCCTATATTATGTTGGGTGTAAGGTTCATAGAAAAATATACTAGTGAAACTTTTCATTTTCTAGGATCATCACTAACATACAAAGTTGTAAGAAACAAAGCTCGGTAGCCATATCAATAGCTAAAGTATAATATATAGATATTGGTAGTTATTATACTCAAATCTTATAGATGAAACAAACCTTAGAAGACTTTGGACTTGTATTTGATTATATACCTATTAAGTGTAATAACATTTATGCAATAAGTCTATTTAATAATATAATTTAGCACTCTTATTCAAAACATATAGAAGTAAGACATCACTTTCTATGGGATCCTATTATGAAAGGTAATATTGTACTTAAGTTTTTAAGCACGAAACACCAAGTAGCATATATATATATATATATATATATATATATATATATATATAAAGCCTTTAAGTGAAGATCAATTTATGTGAAATAAAAAGGAATTAGGCCTAGAAACCTATTCACATGTCCTAAAAATTGTATAGTAAAGAAAATATTATAATATTTTTAATATGGAAATCCTAAAAATATTATAATCACATAGTTTATTTTAATAGCCATGCAATTGTTTTTCATATATTTTTTAGTGTTATCTCCTAAAAATCAAAGGATTAGATGCTACCAGATCAAGGTCTCTAAAAACCTATTCACTCTCTTATAAAACCCTTTAAAGATCTATAGTTGGCTAAAAATGAGGTACCATCAACAGAACAACCATAAATAAAAAATAAAACCTAGCTCGTCAACCCTAGTTGCTACCTTCACTTATCCACTTAAAATATCTTTTTGTAATCCACTCAAAACACCTTTTTATAATCCACTCAAAACACCTCTAAACTAATACACAAAACCTCATCCATTCAACCATCAAGGAGTCAAGCCAAAACAACATAACCTTTTAGCATTTTGTTTTAAATTTCAAAGCTATGATGTTCTCAAATCTCTAGAAAGAAAAAGTCCTAGTATTCCATTTGAGCTCACAAAAGAAAAAGAAGAGAGAGAAGTAAATGAGCTTAAAGATAAGAGAAGCAAAGAAAAAAAAAAGACAATTTTTTATAATATAACCTACTACCACAAACAATAAATCATGTGTTTCTTCTTTTTGTATGTTAAAGTAAACAATTTCTCTTTTTCCCTTGCTTATTCTTCCAATGGTAATAAGAAAAGAGCACAAACATGCATTGAAATAAATATCTATATATCTATATATATCTATATCTATATCTATATATATATATATATATATATATATATATATATATATATATATATATATGCGAGCTATTGGAGAAATTATTTTTTTGCCTCGTTTCAACATATGCAATTTTGTTTCTTGCATTTTGATCCTTATATTTTTTTTTGGTTTAGTTTCCATCCCTTTAATTTTTTCTTTCTGGGATAATTGTTTTTTCTGTATTTATGTATCTATACTCTTAGTTTTGACTTTTAATTTTTATTGCTATTTTTCTCTGTATTAAATGCAACTTGCGCTAAAATACAAAGTAAATTTAGTTTTGGTGGTGTGAAATGAGAGTAAAACAATCTTTTATGCACGTCTAGTGAATGTTCTGTTGTTAGTAATCTGTTATCATTGTGTTTTTTTCAATAAATTTTATTATAATCCAAGCGATTATTATAATTTATTCATAATGGTAATAGTATAAATTTTGCTTTTGTCCTTTAATTTTTTTTCTATGTTCTCCAAATCAAATACTATTTTTCATATTGATATTATTTTTTTTTTGCCCTTAATCATAAGAATCACAATGAGAATAATAATTGAAATAATTTATCATTCGATGTTGTATTTATTAATAATTGTTTTTTACAGCTTTTCTATATATAATGGTCAAATCTAATAATTTATCATTCGATGTTGTATCCATTAAAAATCTTGTAACTCAATGTTGTCTTTAATTCTTTACCTTATTTCTTTAAAATTATATTACTTAACATCAGTACTATAATTAGTTTTTTGGACATTACCTAATAAAACTTCTTCTTAGGTTGATTATTTTGCTTAGATGTATAGCATCATAAAAAAAATCTAGCACCTTTAATATTTTTTTTACATGTTAAAAAATCTAGCACAATTCTTTTTAGGTTTACCTTCTTCTTTCATATTTTTTTGATATCATTTAAATTATAATTAGTATTATTATCATTATTATAATTGTTTTTATCATTATTGATATTTTTCATATTATTTTATGAGTTATTGTTATTATTATCGTCAAAACCATAATTATTAATATCATAAGTACTATAACCATTACAATAAATTACAACTGTTATCTTCACTATTATTACCATGATTATAACACGTACAATTATTATTTTTATTAGTACTAAAGCAATAAAAATTATTACTTTACCCCAAAGAATAAAAAAAACTAAAAAACTTTAACAAAAGAGCAAGAAAAGAAAAAGAAAATTATTAGTGCATAAATAATAGAGATAATAAAATTACCCTGAAGAATAAAAAAATCTAAAACCTTTAATAAAAGAGAAAACAATAAAATAAAATAAATGGTCAAAATAAATAAATATTATTATCTTTAAAAAATCATTTGACTTGAGTAATAAATAAAAATAAAAAATAAAAAACAAAGGGGAAAAAAAGAAATATCAATTTTGAAATGATCACCAACAAAATTAAAAATTTAAGAACTAAATTGAATAAGAACATAACCTCAACAAAAGCGAAAATAATAAAAATTAAAAACCAAAACTAAGAGCATATACATATAAACA